>CM046879.1:92906747-95306747 GCA_025667525.1 Glebionis coronaria
TACACTTTAAGCTTTGTCTACTCAAAACCACTAGCAACTAACTCATTTCCATTTCCATACATGCAAAACCAACATCAACACTCTCTCAAAACCCTCCCTTTGCCGTCCACTTTGAAGCAACAAACACCCCTTTTGATCTTTTCTAGCCATGAAATACATGTTTACTAGCTCTATCATGGAGTTATCTTGAAGCCTTGATCATTTGGTGGCCATATTAACAACATTGGAGGTGATTTGCTTGTGTCCTAGGGCTGATTTCCCAACTTATGTTCTTGGTGTTTGATGATCTTGGAGTTACTTGTGGTGTTCATCAAGTTCTTGTCTTCCAAAAACAAGAATACACTTGGTTGGTAAAGAAGATCATCCTCTCCATTTTTCTCTTGTTATTTTGTAAAGAACAAATGTATTTTATTTCATTTTGTATATGTATATGATGTATATATGATGATAAAAATGTTGTGTGGGGATCAAGTGTTGATAGATATGCTTAAAAAGGTTAATAACTATAAGAAATGAGGCTAAAATCTTGATTATTTAGTTGGCTGTATAAAAACAGTATATAACTAAAACTTGAACTGATAAAATTGTATGGTATGATCCATTTACAGTAAGTACAAGATGTTATACACATGTGAGAGTTGGCCATGCAATGGAATCAATATAATGAGTGAGATATGATCAAAACAAGTTAGGTGTTCTAATCTGAATAAGCAGTTTTGTAGGGACTGTTAAGGCAAGATGAACTTAAAATGAGCAGTAGCTATAACTAAGTTAAATGTAGCACATAATATGAAGAACATGTCACCCAAAAATGAGCTTCTAATTCATAATAGAACTCTAGATATGGTAAAAATGGTGAACATGAAGATAAAAATCAGATTTTAAGAATTAATGTTTATTATTATTATATAAGCACTCACATTTTATTGTATAAAATGTAAAATAAAAAACCACTAACTTATAAAACTTATTTATATAAATATATAAAAAGTTAATTAAATGGATAAATTATATAAATGGTAGTGGAATAATACTTATAAGTAATAAAAACTATAAACTTGATTTTTAACGACTTTTTCGGCTATCACCGTAAAATTAACGTTTTTCGCCAAATAAAACTTAGACAATCAAACCCGTCTAATGTAAAGTTTATAAAAGTCATATACTGATATATAAGTAACCAATACAAGTAAAAACCGATAAAACCCGAACTATAAGAAATACGGACATTAACGAGCTAACTAAGCATATTGGACTAATAATTTGACTAAATAAGATAAATACTTGTAAAAAGAAACTTATTGGGCTTAACCCATTTGGGCCCAACATGGAAAGTATATATACTGATATTATAAGTATAAAATGGATTAAAACAAGTTAAAGAACTTATACTAAGCTTATTGGACTTAAAATAGGTAAATAGGTAAAACTAGCAAACTAGTAAAAAGTTACCAAAACGTAAACACTAAAATGAGTAAACAAGGATATATAAACCCACTTGATCATCATCATATGTACAAAATCATCATATGTATATTTTTATTTTGATAAAATTCATTGGACAAAGTCTAAGACCGATTATTATTTATATAGGTTTCCGTGACCGAAGCACGCCCGTAGCCGATAATCCGCCTTTCATTATTTCAACGTGAGTTCATAGCCTCGCACTCTTTTAAATGTTTTATAAAATGATTTGTAAACCCGCGAGGGAGATAACATGCTAGATTTGATAAAAATAGAACACAAGCAGTCCCGATGGTATGCTTAATGATATGGACCCGAATGATGCTATGACCCTATAAACGAGACTAAAAGGATTATTAGTTGTTAGGTTATGTCACTTAAAGTCCCATTAGCATGAATTGTGAACTACCGGGATTTGGTAGACGCTTATGCATTTGATAGTACTATTTGGGGACGATCACCCCAGTTCGCGCCTTGATGGTTGATCCCCGTCGTACCACATTGATTGGTAAGCGAATTTATGTATGAGAAGATTCTATAGCGTGATTTTTGTGACGACACGCTAACTTAGATGGGCAAATTGTTTGTCGGGTTCGCGGCCCGCTGTTTTTATAGTAAGGTAACAATGTCATGCGGCTAATAATAATCCTAAAACCTAAATACAAAACGATAACGACGCTAATAACGATGAATATATTACCTATCATGTTAATATAGAGACTACGGTCTCATAAACGGTTTAAGATGAATGCTTGATTTATATATTGCCTGACTAGCAATACGTGGACTCACTTCCGATATTATACTTGTGTTCTGATTTTAAATGATTGTTTTATATAACAGTTTTATTTAAACTCTATGAATTCACTCGGCATTCGCTGATATGATTTTTGCATGTTTTTATCTCAAGTGCTTGAAGGTAATCCGGATGGAGATCGACTCTGATGGCCCACATAATATTAAAAATGTTCATTCGATCTATGTTTTGTAAACTTAATGACCTGTATAATTTGGGACCTGTTGTACACTTTAAAACTTTAAATCGAATGAATGTATGTTAAACCTTGCACAACCATTTTTATGTGTTGTCTATGATTGGAGTTATTGTGCTATCCCGTAACACTCTGAAAGACCCTTCCGCTGTACCGATACGAAAATTGAGAGTGTTACAGTTTGGTACCAAAGCTCTCGTTATAGAGAACAAAAATATTTTAAAAACCAAGGTTTTGAACAAAACTTTTCAAAATCTTTTGACAATGAACATTTGAGAAAATATTTGAAAAATATTTTGACTATAACGGTGCCAGAGATCTCCGACGTTACCAACAAGCCCTATCGAGAAGATATATATTTTGATATATATAATTTAATTTATATATATGTATATATCGTGATTTCATTATGTAATTGTTTAACTAGTATGTTATCCTAATACGAGATATATATATAAATGCAGATTGTCATGGCTGACCCTAATATTCCTATAGAAAACCATGCTATTCCCGAACCTAATGTAGATGATGATCCTTATTTAGACTTAGTAGATTATGATATGGATGATGAGGAGGAACCATTTGAGGATCCCGAGCCCGAGTTAAGACTAGGAGATCAGATTGCCCCTTAGGTTGACTTGGTAGAGAATGAGATTGAGAATGTGGATATTGAGAATGATGATGAGATTGGGTTAGATAATCTAGATGATGAGATTGACGACGAGGATGTCGAGGAGGATGTAGGTATAGATGTTGAGGTTGATGATGATGAGGAAGCCGAGCTTATTTATCCTTATGATGTTCCAGAGGGCGAGCCTTTGCCCCCACCAGTTAATTTGTCTGATTCTGAGGTTGAGTTACCTAGGGATGAAATGTCAGAATCGTCTGAATCTGATTCTGAATCAGAGGAGGATGAGGATTATGATACACCTGATGGTACTGATGGTATTGCTACTCGTAGACGTGTGATAGGAGAATCGTCTAGTGCTCGAGAGGCTACTCATATTGATGGTCTTGCACCATGGGCCTTGAGACGTGATCTAGATGCTTCCCGTGTTAAGAGTTGTATGACAGAGGTTGGATTAGGTGTTGTTCAGACTCAGGTTGCTTATTTGGAGTCGAAGGCTAAGGTTGGCGAGAAAGAGCGGGAATTGCTTAGTTTGGATTTGACTGATGTAGAGCGTGGTTTGAATGAGGCTTTAGGAGGTTATCGGTGTTAGAAAGTGGTGAGTTTGCTGAAATGAAGAGAAAGGTGAATTCTATGGAGATTCAGTTGAGTGTGCTCGTGCGATGCGTGAGAAAGCTGAAAAGGAGTTGAATATATTTGTGGGATGGAACAGTAGATTTTATGCTGACATGGTTGAAAGAGGAGTAATCCGTAAGCGCCCAGCTGAAGATGTGTCTAGTGATCGTCCGACGAAGATTCAGAAGACGATGGATGATGGACCATCTGGCGGTTCTCAGTAGACCAGTCTGTGTTTAGTAGTGACCTTTGTATCTTTTGTACTTTTGTAGCTTTGACTGAACCGACTTGTTAGTAGTAGACTTGGCACGAATTTTGAGTGTATATAGTGCTAGAACTTTGATATGGGATGTAACTAAGACAATACTTTTGTTTCAGATCGAATGAAATATGTATCTTGTCTTGAATTCCATATTGTGCTTTATTTGTATCTTGATTATGAATTCAATCCATATTATATAAATCCTTTGGTTGGGTGAATGCTTAATACTTTAAAATTGTGAAATTATAGAACTATGCCGCCCAAGAAGGCTGTGACTGAGGATGATGTACGTAGGATTATTACGGAGCAAGTTACTGCATCTATGACTGAATTTATGGCAAATGCTAGAAATGAAGCTGGCGGTAGTGGAGCTGGCGGTAGTGGAGCTGGCGGTAGTAGAGCTGGCGGTAGTGGAGCTGGCGGTAGTGGAATTGGCGGTACTAATGTGAATGTGAACGCTAATAATGTGAATGCTAATGCTGGAGGAAATGTAGGAGGACTTGGAACTAATGCACCTGAAGTTGGTGGCTGTACTTATGTGACGTTCATGAAGTGTGAACCTCTACCTTTTAATGGAACTGAATGTGTTGTGGGATTAAGCCAGTGGATTGAGAAGATTGAGTCGGTGTTTAGGATTAGTAAGTGTAAGGAGGAAGATAAGGTGACTTTTGCTATGGCTACTCTTAAAGGTCGTGCGTTGACTTGGTGGAACGGGAGAATTGCTTTCATGGGTCTTGATGCTGCTAATGCTACTCCTTGGGCTGAAATTAAGAAGTGGATGACTTTGGAGTTTTGTCCTCGTAGTGTGATCATTAGGTTAGAACAAGAGTTGATTCATCTGGGAATGAAAGGTGTGGACATTGATAGTTACACGAACCGATTCCATGAGTTGGCCTTGCTATGTCCTCGATTGGTTGAACCCGAAGAGATCCGAATTGAACAATATGTTAAAGGGTTGACCAGGAATATCCGGGGGGGGGGGGGGGGGACGTGACATCATCTAAACCACTGACCATTGATGATGCTGTTCGAATGGCTTACCAACTCATTGGACAGATAATTCAGGATAGGGAAGATGAAGCCCGTGTTGGTGAGAAAAGAAAGGGAGACGGTGATCGTATAGATAGAGGTGATAATAGGAAGAATTTCAATCGCCGTCAGAACCATAGAAAGGGGAATGCAAATGCTCTTACCAACAACACACCGCGCAACGATGATAGATGTCCTAAGTGTGGCAACAAGAGGCATGCTGGCGACTGCTGGAAGTGCCGAAATTGCGGAAAGCTTGGACACAAGGTTGAAAGGTGTAAAAAGGGAACCATTTGCTTCAACTGTAATGAAGAAGGTCATAGGAAATCGGAATGCCCCAAGTTGAAAGCGATTGTACCTGGAAGAAACCCCTAGGGTGGTATCTATCAACTTGGAACAATTGAGGTAAAGAAAGAGGATCCGAATGTCGTTACCGGTACGTTTTTACTCAACAATCATTATGCTGTTGCTTTATTTGATTCGGGTGCTGATAGGAGCTTTGTATCCACTAAATTTAGTGCCCTTATTGACATTGAACCTGTTGAGATAAGTACCAGTTACGAGGTGGAATTGGCTGATGGTAAATTAGTGAAAACTAATAAGCTATTAGAAGGATGCTCTCTAAATCTCTTGAACCATTCCTTTCCGATTGATTTGATGTTGATAGAATTAGGTAGTTTTGATATTATTATTGGTATGGATTGGTTGTCGTTGAATAATGCTACTATTTTATGTGGAGAGAAGAAAGTTAAGATTCCGCTTAGGAATAGGACGTTAGTAATTGATGGTAATCGAGGTGAATCCCGTTTGAAAATCGTTTCATGTATTAAAGTCCAAAAGTACATCAGGAACGGTTGTGAGTTATTCTTAGCTCAAGTGACCGGGAATGAGTCTAGGGAGAAACGATTGGAAGATGTACCTATTATTTGTGAATTTCCTGAGGTATTTCCTAAAGATTTACCCGGACTTCCACCAATAAGGCAAGTAGAGTTTCGAATCGATTTAATTCCTGGTGTTGCACCGGTGGCACGTGCGCCTTACCGATTAGCCCCTTCTGAATTAAAGGAGTTATCTGAGCAACTTAAGGAGTTGTCTGATAAAGGTTTTATTCGACCGAGCTCGTCGCCTTGGGGAGCCCCAGTCTTGTTCGTTAAGAAGAAGGATGGATCTTTCCGTATGTGCATTGATTATAGGGAACTGAATAAGTTGACAATTAAAAATCGATATCCTTTACCTAGGATTGATGATTTGTTTGATCAACTGCAAGGATCTAGTATGTATTCTAAGATAGATTTGCGGTCAGGATATCACCAACTTCGCGTCCGTGAAGAAGATATTCCTATAACTGCATTTAGAACTCGTTATGGACACTATGAATTTCAAGTAATGCCATTTGGGTTAACTAACGCACCTGCGATTTTCATGGATTTAATGAACCGAGTGTGCAAGCCCTACTTGGATAAATTTGTGATTGTGTTTATTGACGATATTCTAATCTATTCTAAGAATGAAGATGAACATAGAGAACATTTAAGGATTGTTTGGAATTTGTTGAAGGATGAAAGGTTATATGCTAAGTTTTCGAAATGTGATTTCTGGTTAGATTCTATGCAATTTCTTGGTTATGTGATTAACAAGGATGGAATTCATGTTGATCCTACAAAGGTTGAAGCTATTAAGAATTGGTCTGTACCGACAACGCCAACGGAAGTGCGACAGTTCTTAGGATTGGCTGGCTATTATAGGCGATTCATTAAAGAATTTTCTTTAATAGCTAAACCCTTGACTAAGCTTACCCAGAAGAATAAATTTCGTTTGGGGAAGTGATGAAGATGGAGTATTTCAGACATTGAAGCAAAAATTATGTAGTGCGCCAATCTTATCATTACCCGACGGGAGTGAAGATTTTGTAGTGTATTGTGATGCATCTCTTAGAGGCTATGGAGCTGTTTTGATGCAGAGAGAGAAAGTGATAGCTTATGCTTCTAGGCAATTAAGGAAGAATGAGGAGAATTATACTACTCATGATCTTGAGTTAGGAGCTGTGGTCTTTGCTCTTAGGTTGTGGAGACATTATCTGTATGGCACCAAGTGTACGGTATTCACCGATCACAAAAGCCTACATTATATTCTCGACCAGAAGGAATTGAACATGAGGCAACGAAGATGGATAGAGTTGTTAAGTGATTACGATTGTGATATAAAATATCACCCAGGAAAAGCCAATGTTGTTGCCGATGCGTTAAGTAGGAAAGATAGAGAGCCTATCAGGGTGCGTTCTCTAGTCTTGACCGTGCACAATAATTTGCCTGAGCAAATTAGAAATGCGCAAATAGAATCTTGTAAGAAGGAAAATTTTGTTAATGAAGGGTTCCGAGGAGAAGGAGATCCTTTAGAGGTTAGAACTGATGGAGTGAAATGCTTAAAAGGTCGTATGTGGATACCTAAGTTTGGAGGCTTAAGAGACTTGATTATGTTAGAATCCCATAAATCTAAGTATTCCATTCATCCGGGATCTGAAAAGATGTACCATGATTTGAAGAAGTTGTACTGGTGGCCGAATATGAAAGCTGATATTGCTATGTATGTTCTTCAATGCTTGACTTGTGCTAGAGTTAAAGCTGAACATCAAAAGCCATCAGGACTACTTCAACAACCAAATATTCCTGAATGGAAGTGGGAGCGAATTACAATGGACTTTATCACCAAGCTTCCTAGAACATCATCTGGAAACAACTCGATTTGGGTTATTGTCGACAGACTAACCAAATCAGCACACTTCAGTCTGGTTAAAGAGCAGTTCTCACTGGAGAAGCTGAATCGAATATACCTCGATAATGTTGTATGCAAGCATGGAGTGCCTGTATCGATCATTTCAGATCGAGATCCTAGATTCGCATCGAATTTTTGGAAATCTCTCCAAAGATCTTTGGGAACGAATCTCGACATGAGCACTGCTTATCACCCCCAGACTGATGGGCAGAGTGAAAGGACGATACAAACACTGGAAGATATGTTGAGAGCTTGTGTGTTAGACTTTGGTAAGAATTGGGATAAAAATTTGCCGTTAGCAGAGTTTTCGTATAACAATAGTTACCATTCTAGTATTAAGGCTGCACCGTTTGAAGCTTTATATGGTAGGAAGTGTAGATCTCCTGTATGTTGGAGTGAAGTTGGGGATACCCAGCTCACGGGCCCGGAATTGATCCGGGAGACTACGGAGATGATAGTTCAGATTAAGAATAGGTTGTTGACTGCCCGTAGTAGACAGAAAAGTTACGCGGATGTGCGGCGGAAGCCAATGGAGTTTAAAGTGGGTGACCGAGTAATGTTGAAAGTATCGCCATGGAAAGGCGTTATCAGATTTGGAAAGCGAGGGAAATTGAATCCCCGTTATATTGGACCCTTTAAGATTTTATCTAGAGTAGGTCCGGTGGCTTACAAACTAGAGTTACCCCAGAACTTCATGGTGTTCACAACACATTCCATGTATCTAATCTAAAGAAATGTCTAGCAGTGAGTGATGAGAAAATTCCGTTAGGTAAGGTTCGAATAGATGGGAAGTTGCATTTTATCGAAGAACCCGTAGAAGTTATGGATCGTGAGGTAAAGCAACTGAAACAAAGTCGGATACCTATTTTCAAGATCCGATAGAATTCAAAGCATGGACCGGAGTATACTTGGGAACGAGAGGATGAAATGTGGAATAAATATCCGCACCTCTTCGATTTCAATAAGAAACGGATATCCAAATGAAATGGATCACGAGGACGTTGATCCCTTTTAGGAGGAAAAGCTGTGACAATCTAACATTTTCAGGTAGTGAAATATTTTCTCGTATAATATTTTGAAACTTATTTTTGTGTTGGTTGATGAACTCACAATTTACGGATTTAAATTTGGGCTTACATGCATAATTTAGCGTCCTTTACGACTAAACCGGAAACCTTAGGATTACGTATTTACGTTTTCGAACTCCGTTTTTGATGAGACATTTTTATTGGATTCGTTTTGTGACGTTGATTCATAATTTATAAAAACGTTTTTCGTAAAACGACACGGGGGCACGCAAATCGAGAAAACTAGAATCGAGAAATACCCGTAAACTAGTGAGATGGGACAAAATACATTGTCCCACCCCACTAGCTAGCTTGGACGGCACACATGACACCACATCTTAGGATGTGGCATCATGTTAGCTAGTTTATTACAAGTGTAATACAAAGCTTACACTTTAAGCTTTGTCTACTCAAAACCACTAGCAACTAACTCATTTCCATTTCCATACATGCAAAACCAACATCAAAACTCTCTCAAAACCCTCCCTTTGCCGTCCACTTTGAAGCAACAAACACCCCTTTTGATATTCTCTAGCCATGAAATACATGTTTACTAGCTCTATCATGGAGTTATCTTGAAGCCTTGATCATTTGGTGGCCATATTAACAACATTGGAGGTGATTTTCTTGTGTCCTAGGGCTGATTTCCCAACTTAAGTTCTTGGTGTTTGATGATCTTGGAGTTACTTGTGGTGTTCATCAAGTTCTTGTCTTCCAAAAACAAGAAATACACTTGGTTGGTAAAGAAGATCATCCTCTCCATTTTTCTCTTGTTATTTTGTAAAGAACAAATGTATTTTCTTTCATTTTGTATACGTATATGATGTATATATGATGATAAAAATGTTATGTGGGGATCAAGTGTTGATAGATATGCTTAAAAAGGTTAATAACTATAAGAAATGAGGCTAAAATATTGATTATTTAGTTGGCTGTATAAAAACAGTATATAACTAAAACTTGAACTGATAAAATTGCATGGTATGATCCATTTACAGTAAGTACAAGATGTTATACACATGTGAGAGTTGTCCATGCAATGGAATCAATATAATGAGTGAGATATGATCAAAACAAGTTAGGTGTTCTAATCTGAATAAGCAGTTTTGTAGGGACTGTTAAGGCAAGATGAACCTAAAATGAGCAGTAGCTATAACTAAGTTAAATTTAGCACATAATATGAAGAACATGTCACCCAAAAATGAGCTTCTAATTCATTATAGAACTCTAGATATGGTAAAAATTGTGAACATGAAGATAAAAATCAGATTTTAAGAATTAATGTTTATTATTATTATATAAGCACTCACATTTTATTGTATAAAATGTAAAATAAAAACCCACTAACTTATAAAACTTATTTATATAAATATATAAAAGGTTAATTAAATGGATAAATTATATAAATGGTAGTGGAATAATACTTATAAGTAATAAAAACTATAAACTTGATTTTTATGACTTTTTCGGCTATCACTGTAAAATTAACGTTTTTCGCCAAATAAAACTTAGACGATCAAACCCGTCTAATGTAAAGTTTATAAAATTCATATAATGATATATAAGTAACCAATACAAGTAAAAACCGATAAAACCCGAACTATAAGAAATACGGACATTAACGAGCTAACTAAGCATATTGGACTAATAATTGGACTAAATAAGATACATACTTGTAAAAAGAACTTATTGGGCTTAACCCATTTGGGCCCAACATGGAAAGTATATATACTGATATTATAAGTATAAAATGGATTAAAACAAGTTAAAGAACTTATACTAAGCTTATTGGACTTAAAATAGGTAAATATGTAAAACTAGCAAACTAGTAAAAAGTTACCAAAACGTAAACACTAAAATGAGTAAACAAGGATATATAAACCCACTTGATCATCATCATATGTACAAAATCATCATATGTATATTGTTATTTTGATAAAAGTCATTGGACAAAGTCTAAGACCGATTATTATTTATATAGGTTTCCGTGACCGAAGCACGCCCGTAGCCGATAATCCGCCTTTCATTATCAACGTGAGTTCATAGCCTCGCACTCTTTTAAATGTTTTATAAAATGATCTGTAAACCCGCGAGGGAGATAACATGCTAGATTTGATAAAAATAGAACACAAGTAGTCCGGATGGTATGCTTAATGATATGGACCCGAATGATGCTATGACCCTATAAACGAGACTAAAAGGATTATTAGTAGTTAGGTTATGTCACTTAAAGTCCCATTAGCATGAATTGTGAACTACCGGGATTTGGTAGACGCTTATGCATTTGATAGTACTATTTGGGGACGATCACCCCAGTTCGCGCCTTGACGGTTGATCCCCATCGTACCACATTGATTGGTAAGCGAATTTATGTATGAGAAGATTCCATAGCGTGATTTTTGTGACGACACGCTAACTTAGATGGGCAAATTGTTTGTCGGGTTCGCGGCCCGCTGTTTTTATAGTAAGGTAACACTGTCATGCGGCTAATAATAATCCTAAAACCTAAATACAAAACGATAACGACGCTAATAACGATGAATATATTACCTATCATGGTAATATAGAGACTATGGTCTCATGGACGGTTTAAGATGAATGCTTGATTTATATATTGCCTGACTAGCAATACGTGGACTCACTTCCGATATTATACTTGTGTTCTGATTTTAAATGATTGTTTTATATAACGGTTTTATTTAAACTCTATGAATTCACTCGGCATTCGCTGATATGATTTTTGCATGTTTTTATCTCAGGTGCTTGAAGGTAATCCGGATGGAGATCGACTCTGATGACCCACATAATATTAAAAATGTTCATTCGATCTATGTTTTGTAAACTTAATGACCTGTATAATTTGGGACCTGTTGTACACTTTAAAACTTTAAATCGAATGAATGTATGTTAAACCTTGAACAACCATTTTTATGTGTTGTCTATGATTGGAGTTATTGTGCTATCCCGTAACACTCTGAAAGACCCTTCCGCTGTACCGATACGAAAATTGAGAGTGTTACATAGTCTCCCATTTTTTTGAAGATGACGACGACGACAATGACGACGTCGTCGACGGTGATGATGATGAAGACGATGAGTACGAAGATGACACAAGCTCTAATTATTCATTATTTATGGGAGATTTTTAAGTACCTAGTAGTCTTTATAAGACATATGCGTGTGCCTAAAAGCTTTCAACTTCTTTGTCAAAATGAAATGATTATGAATCATTTTTATCATAATTGTTATGTTTTAACATTGTCGATACGATTTACACGAGGAGTAAGTATTAAATGTATAACTTAGTAAAGGGGTGAGCCAACTATGGATATGGATGATAAGGATCTTGAAGAGGATCTGCTAGTGGTAAGGAGTGTTCCTGATGGTGATTTGAATAAGTCTACAAGGGTATTAATAAAGAGGTTGAATTAGGTAAACTGTTTAGTTCAACAGGTAATAAGTCCAATGTAAGTGATATTGCTCCTCCTAATGTTACTCATGTTTTGGTAAATAATCCTAATGTTGTTTGTGAATTTCGTTTGAGTTCTAGTAGCTTGGAGTATGCCTGTTCTTACGAAGATAACCCGATTTTGAGTTCTCATAATAATGGTGTTATCTTTGGAATATGAATGTGCGTGGTATGTTTAAAGTGAATGGTGATAGCAGTATGTTAGATAAAAGTAAGGGTAATGTTAGTAATGTTGGTTAGGCCTTATAAATTAACCAAGCCTTATATTTAGTTACCAGGTGTCTTCGTGAAATGAAACGTCTAAAACTTGATGTGGCCATTTCCTCTTCATTGGCTTTATTGTCCAATACAATCACTCCATCACGACCAACCATTCCTTCTTGATCGGGAATTTCTTCATCAGATCTTTCCTCTTTATATATTAATAAGGCCCATATCAATCGGTAAGTGTTAAGTAATTATTTTTTTTGGCTTTTTAGCTTCGATGTTTCATTTTTAAATCTACGAATTGTAAAAAGTTACGCCTAAATATATTAAGCATATAAATTTAAACCTAACGGCTATTTACTTTTTACATTCGGATATCCGAAATTTCTTTTCAGATATGTAAATTTTCAGATATGAGTTTTATATAGTAAATTACCAATATTTGAAACATGTAACATTTACGCGACACAAAAGAATTTTAATTCAGTTATTCGGAATCCGGATAGAACTTTTATGTATCTCAACACCCAAAATTTCGTATTTAAGTAGAATATTTACTTAAACAATTTTTGGGACTAGGTTCATTATAAAACAAAAGGGGAAATTTTTACATAAAATAACATTAGGCGAGAAACATCCGTGGGGATCCCGTAAACTTCAAGAAACCTGCAAGGTCTACTAGTGTGTTTGGCTATAAACGGCATAGATTTAATTTTAAAACTAAACTTTTTGGAGAAATTATACATATGAGAAATGATACATCAATAATCAAGTAAAATAGTTAATCGAATTATAGTTATTAACTCTTTCCATAATATTTATATTGTGCATCGAGTAATCCTGGCAAGTTCGACTACCGTTACTTTGGAAATAAAAATTATTTTAATAGTAAAGTTAATAAAATTTATCAATGATCGAAAGTGTCACTAAGACATTATGAATATTGTCTCATTTATTAATTGAAAATAAAATATTATATTGGTTTTATATAAAAACTTAAAAAAGTAATTTTTTATTGTAGAAACGTTTTTTTGACAACTCACTATTATAAAAAGGCTCTGAATTAAAACATCGCTTTAGGCATCCGAGAAGGTTTAGTAGCCCTGTTTATAGACTTGAAAATGGAGAACTTTTGTGTGAACTTTGCCTAGTTGTCCAGTCACAACTGTAGGAGGAGCAGGGAATTCCATGTTTGGGTATTTATGGTATGGTCCACCACGAAAGCAAGTGCGACATCGTATGTTTTTTTGTGTTCAAATGGTATGCTCAGCTACTTAATTTCAGTTTTTTCATCTTAAATCTAAGTTTTGTTTTTCTTCTTATATGTTGGGTTAGGTATGTTGCCTCCCATTGTTTTTGAAGATGTCGACGGCGACAATGACGTCGTTGATGACGGTGATGATGATGAAGACGATGTGCACGAAGATGACACAGGCTCTAATTATTCAGTATTTATGGGGGATTTATAAGTACCTAGTAGTCTTTATAATACATATGCGTGTGCCTAAAAGCGTTCAACTTCTTTATCAAAATGAAATGATTATGAATCATTTTTATCATAATTGTTATGTTTTCACATTGTCGATACGATTTACATAATGAGTAAGTAATAAATGTATCACTTAGGAAAGGGGTGAGTCAACTATGGATATGGATGATAAGGATCTTGAAGAGGACCTGCTAGTGGTACGGAGTGTTCCTGATGGTGATTTGAATAATTCTACAAGGGTATTAATGAAGAGGCTGAATTAGGTAAATTGTTTGGTTCACCAGATAATAAGTCCAATGTGACTGATATTGCTGCTCTAATGTTACTCCTGTTTTGGTCAATAATCATGATGTTGTTAGTGAAATTCGTTTGAGTTCTAGTAGCTCGGAGTATGCATGTTCTTGCCGAAGATAATCCGATTTTGAGTTCTAGTAATAATGGTGTTATCTTTGGGAATGTGAATTCAGTTATCCGGAATTTCGGATAAAAATTTTATATATCCGAGTACTCAAAATTTCGTATTTTAGTAGAATATTTACGTGAAACAATATTTTGGGAACATGTTCATTATAAAACAAAAGTAGGATTTTTACAAGAAATTACATTACGTCAGAAACATCCATCGGGATCTCGTGAACTTAAAGAAACCTCCAAGGTCCGCTAGTGTGTTCGGGTATAAACGGTATAGATTTATTTTTAAAACTAAAGTTTTTGGAGAAATTATACATGTGAGAAATGCTACATTGATAATCAATTAAAATTGTTAATTGAATTATAGTTATTAACTCTTTTCGAAATACTTATGTTGTATATAGAATAATCCTAACAAGATCGACAAGTTACTTTGGCAATAAAAAGTATTTTAAGGATAATGTTAATAAAGGTTATCAATGATCGAAAGTGTTACCAAGACATTATATATATATATATATATATATATATATATATATATATATATTGGCTCATTAACTGATTGAAAATAAAATATTATATTGGCTTCATATAAAAAACTGAAAAAGTAAATTTTAATTATATAAACGAATTTTTTACAACTCACTTTTATAATAGGCTCCGAATTAAAGCATCGCTTTAGGCCTCCGAGAAATTTTAGCCCCCCTGTTTACAGACTTGAAAATGGAGATCGTGTGTGTGAAATTTTCCTAATGGTCTAGTTGCAACTGTGGGAGGAGCGGGGAGTTCCATGTTGGGGTATTTATGGTATGGTTCATGACGAGAGTACGTTCCATTTCGTATGTTTTTATTTTTGGTTTCAAATGGTATGCTTAGCTACTTAATTTAAGTTTTTTTCTTCTTAAATATAAGTTTTGTTTTTCTTCTTAAATGTTGGGGTATGTATGTAGCCTCTCATTGTTATTGAAGATGACGATGAAGACAATGACGATGGTGATGGTGATGATGACGACGAGCATGAAGATGACACAAGCTCGAATATTCATTTTTTTTGGGGGGGGGGGGGGGTTTAAGTAGCTGGTAGTCTTTTTAAGACATATGCGTGCGCCTAAAAGCTGTCAACTTATTTCAAAATTAAATGATTACGAATCACTTTTATCATAATTGTTATGTTTTAACATTGTTGATGCGATTTAGACAATGAGTAAGTACTAAATGTATTAGTTAGTAAGGGGGTGAGTCAACTATGGATATAGATGATAAGCATCTTGAAGAGGGTCTGCTAGAGGTAAGGAGTGTTCCTGATGGTGATTTGAATAAGTCTACAAGGGTATTAATGAAGAGGTTGAATTAGGTAAACCGTTTAGTTCAGCTGGTAATAAGTCCAATGTAAGTTTTGGTAAATAATCCTAATGTTGTTTGTGAAATTCGTTTGAGTTCTATTAGTTTGGAGCATGCCTGTTCTTGCGAGTGATAATCCAATTTTGAGTTCTAGTAATAATGGTGTTTTATTTGTTGGGAATAAAATGAGCCAAGACACTTAGAAACTGACAAGAGTTATTTGGACGTTGATAGGAAGAAATCAAGCGCTGACATATCAAGCGTTGACAAGAAGTATCCAAGCGTTGATGAGAAGTCCAAGCACTGATAGAATACTTAGTCTACACGTTTTGTATTTCTAGTAAAGATATGTTCGACATTATATTTTCTATGTTTATCTTTACCTAAAATAGTTGATACGTAGACTCTTGTAAAGGTTCCTTAATCTATAAAAGGAGGCCTTTGGGTTTTAGTTTAATATACGTTTTACACTTTCATTGTACGCAAGTTTTGATCATCAATCAAAGTGAAAGTTTGGGTTATTCTGTTTTGTGTGTTCTTGTTCTAAGTGTTAAATTCCGCATAGCACTTAGATTGTTTCATAACACAAAGTTTCTCTAAGTGTTAATCTTGATTCAATCTCGTTAACACAAAGCTAATCGATCTAAGTTTGGGATCAACAAGTGGTATCAGAGCTTGTTGAGGAACTTTGATCTAAAGAACACGAAACCCTAAAAACCCTAAATCGCCAAAAACCCTAAATTTTTCAAGAAAACCAAAAAACCAGACAAGATGTCTACTCCAGATATGACCTCCTCCTCAAGTCATAACCTAAAAATGTCCATGCTAGATCCTAACAACTTTGAGCTATGGAAGTTCAATTTTGAACAGTACCTCCAAATTCATGATCACACTCTATGGGAAATTATTGAATATGAAAACACATTCGATAAGGCTGCTAAGATTTCTACTGCTATTGCTTCAAGATCAGTTGAGGGCTCAACTAAGAGGATCGAAAAGAAAGACCTTGGGATGGGAGAGCTGCCTCAACTAAGGATATTGCAAAGAAAAGGAATGACATGAAAACTTTAAGCATTCTCAAACTTTCTTTGGGACCAAGCAATCAGCACAAGTATAGAGGTCTTGAGTCTACCAAAGAACTTTGGGAAGATCTTCAATTCAACTATGGTGGTAATGATGATACTGCCTCAGAAAAGAAGAAGCAACTCTTGCATGAGTATGCTGTGTTCAAGGCTCTTCCCAATGAGAAGCTAAGTGGGGTGAGAAGCAGGCTTCTAGACATCACAAGCAAATTGTCCTTTATGGGAACAGTATATAATGATGCTGATATCATTACCACTTTCCTTAAAAGTCTTGGTGATGCATGGAAAATTTAAGCAAGGTCTATTATTGCTACCAATGCTCACAAGAGTTCTACTTTTGATGACGTCTACAATAAGCTAAAGATTGTAGAGAATGAAATCCTCTTGGATCAAGGAAGCAAATCTACCTCTGGAAACATGGATTTCTTCTCACATACTGAAGCTCAAGTTGATTAGAGAGAATCATATGTGCATCATGTTACTAGATCACCTTGTGTCAGCGGTGGATCAACCTTTGTCAGCGCTTCTCATTCAGACGTTGACACATACAATGTTGACTCACCAAGGATTAAACCTGCTGGTATTGATCTAGACACAGTGTGTGCATACATTGCTGCATTACCCAATGGTTCAGTGATTACATATGAGGACCTTGAGCAAATCAGTGAGGAGAATTTGGAGGAGATGGATATTAAATGGAATATGGCTCTTGCAAGCATAAGGGCCAACAAATGGAATAGGAGATTAAAAAAGAAGATAACATTCAATGCTAAAGACACTGTTGGGTTTGATAAATCCAAGGTTGAGTGTTACAATTGCTATAGAATGGGTCACTTTATGAGGGAATGCAGATCTCCAAGAAGATCTGATGCTAGAAAGCCTTCAAGCCAAATCCTTAAGGTTGAAGACACAAAGGCTATGGTTGCCATGCAAGACATTGATGGTATGGCAAATGAGGTGGAAGAGAACAAGGCCTTGATTGCAGATAAGGAAGAAGAAGAGCATGTTCACTTTGCTCTCATGGCACATTATTCATCTTCATCAGATAATGAGGTATATGATGATGCTTTCTGTAGTAAAGGTTGTCGTTTAAACACTTAAAAACTTAATAAAGAAATTTTAAAGTTAAAATCAGATGTTTTTGATGAAAAATGCAAGCTATCTAATTATCAAATGGCACTTGTTCAAACTATAAAGACTGTTGCAGAATATAAGAAAATGGAGCTTGATCTAGAAGATCAAATTAATGTTTTGTCTCATGACCTCAAAGTTAGTGTTGACCTTAGGGACATACTAGAGAGATCCAAAGGATTCATACAAACTAAGTTAGATGAGGCCATTAAAAACAAAGAGAATGTAGGGCTTAAAATTCAAAAGTTTGATAAAGCTTATCAAACCCTAGAAAAATGTGTAAGTGAGCAAAGAGACTCTAGGGATATGACTGGGATTGAGATGAAAGAGTATGCTGATGTTCCCCCACCTGCTGGAAACTTTAATGGTGTCCTGAGAAAGGATTTATCTTGGACTTGTATACCAGAACTCCAAGAAAAGGAATTCATTCCTCCACCAAGAGCTCTTACTCCAGTTGAGGAGTATAAGCAGAAAGTGACTGACTTGGAACAATGGAAGAAAGCCAATCCTACATTATTTGTTAAAGGTGGAATGCTTAGTGAGAGTCTACTTGAGTCAACACCCATAACTATAACCAACCCCTCTATTGGAAAGCCTGTTGACCTTGGCTCATATGTCAATAGAAAACCTAGTGTTAAGTATGTTGAAATGTATAGGAAACATAGGTCACCACAAAGCCAAGTTAGTGATAATGGGATAGGGTTCTTTTTATCTAGACCTAGGGGTTATGTCTAGAAAAGCTTGTTATATTTGTGGGAGTTTTTCTCATTTGGCTTATAAATGTGTCAGTGCTTCAAAAGTCAACACTGACAATAAGTCAACCATGGTCAAACCCAGACCTTTTGTCCAATCAAGTCCACATGTTACTAGACCAACTCCATTCTTTACTAAAGGGTCTAATACTCATGGACAAAGGCACTTTCAAAAGACCAATACGTGGTGTAATAGACAATGGGTTCTTATAGCGAACCCTAGTTTTGGCGCTGATAAGTGCAATTTCAGAATTGACAAGAACAATTTTAACGCTGACATGAATGTTTCCAACGCTGTTAGACCAGGTAATAACAAATACTTGCAGCCAAAGGGAAAGGGGTCTAAAGCTTCATCTAGTTTGACATGGAGACCCAAACAAGACCAAAACCCTAATTCTGATGGAATTTCTATGACCTGTAACAGATTTCATTATATTTCAAAGGTCATAACTAAACCAATTGGGGTCAATTGGGTGTTCAATCCTCAAAGGGATGAACAAGGGGTTGTTATAAGGACTAAATCTGTTCTTGTTGAACAACCAAATGAATCCAAGTCTGCTCAGGCTTGGGTTCCCAAAGAAAACTAATTTGTGTTCTTTATGTGCAGGGCATTCAAAAGCAGGTAAAATGTTTATAGATATTGGGATAGTGATGCTCTAGGTACATGACGGGGAAGGAAGATTATTTGACTAACTTTACCCCCATTAAAGATGGTGACAAAGTGTACTTTTGAGGAGGATATGGTACAATTTCTTGCAAAGGCACTCTTATCACCAATAATTTGTGTTTTGAAAACGTATTTCTGGTAAAAGAACCTGATTATAATCTGTTTAGTGTATCAAAAGTGTGTGATAACAAGAATAAGGTTCTTTTCACTGATACTGAATGCTTGGTGTTAAACAAAGACTTTAAGATACCTAATGAGAAGTTTATTGATTATCGAACACCTCGGCATAAGGACATTTATAATGTAAATCTTAATGGAATTAGGATGAACAACAATTTGTCATGTCTATATGCTAAGGCTTCAGTAGATGAAAGTAATCTATGGCACATAAGGTTAGGGCACATAAATTTTAAGAACATAAACAGACTTGTGAGACATGATTTAGTTGATGGTTTGCCTGAAAAGGCTTTCCACAATGATCATTCTTGTGTTGCATGTCTTAAAGGCAAATAGCACAAAGTCTCATTTAAGTCTAAACTTGTGCACTCTAGTTCTAAACCACTTCACTTGCTACATATGGACTTATTTGGCCCAACTAATATAGAAAGTTTGAATGGTAAATCCTTTTGTTTTGTCAAAACTGATGATTTTTCTAGATTTACTTGGACTTTCTTTTTAACCTTAAAAAGTGAAACTACCACAGTCTTGATTAACTTTTTTACCTAAATTGAAAAGAAAACAGGGAATAAGGTTAAAATACTTAGAAGTGATAATGGTGGTGAGTTTAGAAACAAATTGTTAGATGACTTCTGTGTCAATAAAGGGATTACTAGGCAGTTTAGCATAGCTAGAACCCCAAAACAGAATGGGGTGGCTGAAAGGATGAATAGAACACTCATAGAAGAAGCTAGGACAATGTTGGTTGATGCTAATTTTCCCATTGCTTTTTGGTCTGAGGTTGTGAATACAGTCTACTATGTTCAGAATAAGGCATCGATCAACAAAATCCACAATAAGACACCTTATGAGCTATTTTGGAATAGGAAACCTAATATTGGTTTTCTTAAACCCTTTGGATGTCATGTAGTGATCTTAGATACTAGTGATACCTTAGGAAAGTTTAGTGCTAAAGGTGATGAAGGCTATTTTATGGGCTATTCAGTGCAGAGTAAGGGATATAGGGTTTACATTAAGAAAGAAAAATGTATACTTGAAAAGGTACATGTTAAGTTTTTAGAGAGTAACCCTAGTAATCCTGAGAGTGGACCTAATTGGTTCTTTGATTTAGAACCTTTATCTAGAACCTTGAATTATATGCATGTTACTAATCCAGACATTGTGAAAGAGGATCCAAATGTTCTGGAAGAACCTATTGTTGAAATTTCAAGTAAACAAGTTGACAAGGAAGTAGGATCACATGCAGTCAAATCAGCTCCCATACTTGAGTAGGTTACCATTCCTATATGGACAGATGGATTTGCTGCTGCTGCTGGAAAGGAAAAAGATGGTCCACAAGAAAATTCAATTGATGAAAACATGCATGAATCTTCAAGCTTTGATAAAGGCAAATCCGACGCTGACAGGCCAAATTCAAGCGTTGATAGCTCAAACGCTGACAGGCCAAATTCAGGCGTTGACAACCCTTTTGACCATTTATTCTCTTCCAATACTTTTGAACAAGGTGAACCTTCCATAGTTCATGAAGAGGTTCATTCTGGTGATGATGGAGGAGACTACGAAGATGATATTGGAAACATGGAGACTGAGATTGAAGACAACACACTCATTGAAGGAGGAACACTTACATCTAGTATAAAAAATCATCCTCCTTCTCTAATCATTGGTGATGTGTTGTATCCTGTTCAAACAAGTAGGTCTTATCAGAATCAAGGAGGTTTTATTACCAATATCCATAAGAAGGTTGATACCCCTCTTATACAGACATGTTTGTTTGCTTGTTTTCTGTCACAACAAGAACCCAAGAAGATTTTTGATGCTCTAAAAGAACCAAGTTGGGTGGAACCAATGCAGGATGAGCTTCGCCAATTTGCTATTCAAGATGTTTGGGAGTTAGTGGACTGTCCTAGATATGTAAGACCTATAGGGACAAGATGGGTTCATATAAAGAAGAAGGATGAAAGAGGGATTATGGTCAGAAATAAGGCACGTTTACTTGCTCAAGGCTATACACAAGAAGAGGGAATAGACTATGAAGAGGTTTTTGCACCTGTTGCAAGGATAGAAGCAATAAGGATTTTCCTAGCCTATGCTTCTTGCATGGGCTTCACAGTTTATCAAATGGATGTGAAGAGTGCTTTTCTTTATGGCACAATTGCAGAGGAGGTTTATGTAATGCAGCCTCCTGGTTTTGAAGATTCAGAACATCTAGACAAAGTGTATAAGGTGAAGAAAGCAATGTATGGACTTCATCAAGCCCCAAGAGTATGGTATGGCACATTGTCCACCTATCTGGTGGAAAATAGATTTAAAAGGGGCACCATAGATCAGACATTATTTACCAAGAAGATTGGTAAGGATTTTCTACTTGTTCAGGTCTATGTGGATGATATCATCTTTGGCTCTTCAAGTCCAAAGATGAGTGAAGACTTTTCTAAGCTCATGACATACAAATTCAAGACGAGTGCAATGGGAGAGATGAACTTCTTTCTAGGTTTACAAGTTCAACAGAAAGAAGATGGTATCATTATCTCTCAAGACAAGTATGTAGCAGAAATCTTGAAGAAGTTTGGTTTTTCTCCACATGAAAAACGGGCTAGCACACCCATGTATAGGGAACACCCTTGGGGAAAGATTGGAGATGGAAAAGAGGTAGATGTCAGGCATTGTAGGTCAATGATTGGATCATTGATGTATCTTACAACTTTTAGACCTTACATCATGTTTGTTGTGTGTGTATGTGCACGCCATCATGTGACTCCTAAAGAGTGTCATCTTCATGCTGTCAAAAGGATTTTTAGATACCTTAGGTGCTATCCCACCTTGGGATTATGGTATCCAAAGGATTCTCCATTGGAGCTTATTGGTTATTCAGACAGTGATTATAGAGGTGACAAGTTTGATAGAAAATCCACAACTGGTGGATGCCAATTTCTTGGGAGTAGATTGATATCTTGGCAATGCAAGAAACAAACAGTGGTGGCCAACTCTACAACTGAAGCAAAATATGTAGCTGTAGCTGCTTGTTGTGGATAAGTTCTATGGATTCAGAACCAACTGTTGGATTATGGGTATAATTTTATGCATACCAAGATTTTTGTAGACAATAACAGTACATTATACATTATTAAGAATCCTGTACATCATTCTAAAACAAAACACATAGAAATTAGACATCATTTTATAAGAGATTGTCTTGAAAAAGGTTTAATACAACCAGATAGGGTTGACACAAAAGAAAATGTGGCATATTTGTTAACTAAACCTTTTGATGCTGGGAGGTTTCAATACTTGGTAACAAGTATTAGAATGATCAATCTTACCTAAAATGTGTTTTTAGAACTTATTGTAAAAGTATGTACAAGATATGCACTATTATTGGTCTTTGTACAAAATTAGGTTTTCCACTTTATTTATCTAACGTTGACAAAGGTTATTTTAACGCTGATAAATGTTAAATTGGATGCTGACAACAATATCTTAGTTTTGTGGTTTTTGATCTAATTATGCAGGCATTATGAGCATTGTACAAATGGATATAGAGTTGCTTATGGATCTTTGGATCTTACTAGGAGTGTGTTCAAGTTTATGGATGATGGTTGGAATGTTTACATTCCTATCTTGACATAAATTTTTATTGCATATTTTATTTTTGGCAACTTTGTATATCATAGTTTAAGGGGAGGTTTAGGAAACCTTTAGGATTTTTGGGTATTCTTATAATACTCTTATTACAATTCTAGATTGTGTCCACTGGTGAGTACGAGTTAGTTTTCTAAATCGTGAGACACTGTAGCATGTAAAGTTGATATACTTTGCACGCTGCCAAGACTTTTTGGCCTAGAATTGGATTTGGTCGGTTGGGAGACTTGGGTACGTTTTTATTGGGCTTACCTGGGAAGTTACAAGGGATTCATATGAGATAACTTCATTGTTAAGAACTTTAGTTAGCAAGGGACACTTGAGGGCAATTATGTCTATCTTGCTTAAGCAAGTGTGCATGATTGGACAGTGCTTGCCACCCTATAGTGATTTTCAGTCTAGAAGTTATCTTCACTAGGATAAATTACTTTGTTAAGGTCCTTTTTCTTTTTAATTATTTTTATTTTTGGACGCTGACATTTTTCTTTCCAAACGCTGTTAAGACCAATTTTAACGCTGACATGGCAATTTCTAACGTTGACAAGAATATAGCCGTTGGGCGCTGATGAGTTATTTTTTACCGTTGACAAACATTAGGTCCTACCCAATTGTTATTTTTGACGATAATATGGGCCGTAATTTTAGGAGTTGGTAACTTTTTATTAATGTTTGAGATAAGTTATATATTTTCAAGATTTTCATTATTACTTTTTGAATATAACTGCCTCACGTTTTGACCAATCACATATTTTTACCTCTCCTATATATTTGTCTCATTTCTTTTAAACAGGGTAACTGCTTATTCTTGTCTAACTATATTTTCTCAAACCTTCATCTTCCATAACTTTTATCACAGCTTTCTTACATCAATGGCACCTAAGTTTAAACCTACAGATTTGGAATTGGGGTTCAGGATTCAACACAACATGGTAGCTTATTTATAAGCTGATAATACTTTGTTTCCCCAATATGCTCAAATGGTTGAGTATTTGAATGCGTCCCCATTAAGGTATGCACTTTAACATACTCCTCTTATCCTTGTCACACACATTAGACAGTTTTGAAACACTGTTAGTTACTCTACAGTTAATGAAGTGACTACATTGACTGCTATTGTCCATGGGGTTCCATGGGTGGTTACTGAAGCCTTGGTTCGCCAAGCTTTACATCTTAATGATGCAGATGGTATAACCACTCTACCCATTGCAGAGCTATAGCAAGGACTCCAAGCCTTGGGTTATCCTTTGCCTAAAGAAGGTCATTTAAACAAATATACAAAACAGAAATTTCCCCCGGCTTGGAAGTACCTAATACATGTCATTCTTCAATGTTTGAGTCCCAAATGCACTGCACACAATGAAATCAACCGATCTATTGGGAGTGCCATTGTGTGTATTGCAACTGGGCAAAAGTATAACTTTTCCAAAATGAATTTTGATGGCATGTGTCATAATAAGGGTAACATGATGACTCTTGCTTATCCTAGGTATTTGCAAATGGTTTTTGATTTACAAGAATATTGTAATAGGGATCATAATGATTTTTATACGATCCCTGTTCAAAAGAAAGCAATTTTTGGGAAGATGAACTCTGAACCTTATAGAGACCTGTCTCTCACCCAAGCCATGTTTGCTGTTATTGCAACAGCAAACCCTCTACCTCACCCACAACCTCAACCAGACCCACAACCTCCATCACACCAGCAAATGGAAATTGACCAAGAACAATTCAACGTTGACACTTCAAATGTTGGCGTTGACACTCCAAATCTAAACGCGGACACCCTTTTACCACAAACCCAAACACCCCTTAACCTTCAAACAGACCCTCAATCCACTCCCTCTTCTACACCCCCAGAATATAGGTTGGTAAAATGCCAAAGGACTACTGGAGTGTTCTCCTCTAGTGGTCCTAGCCATGTAGTAGAGGGAACCAATACCACAAGTGTGGTTGGTGACGTGGGTGGGGCTGGGACTAATGGTTCTAGATTAGATGCAGGCCAAGATAGTCCTGACATCATTAAGACCCCATACATGCCCCATGAATCTACTTTGGGAGGTCAAATTCCCATTCTAGAGGAGGGCATATTGGAACCTTACAAAATTTTAGAATTGACGGCGGTCTGCATTAGCTTGCAAAATCAAAATGCAGACCTTGTACAGATTGTCAAGTCACAAGGCCTTGAACTCAAGCAGTTGAGGGTGAGGATAGTTATTTTGGAAGGTGCTAACACTAGGCGTAGGGAGGAGGATTCTTCCAAAAGGGAGCATGAACAGGTCCATATGAGTGACAAAGGCTCACAAGAAGGCACTTCTTTTGGTGATTCTTTGGGTATAGCTGAGGCTCTTACAGATTTGAAGAGACAACCAGGTTTTGATGCTTCATTGGTTACTCCTACAAAGTTGTCTTTTATTGAAATGATAAAGCAGGTCACAGAGTCAGCCGTTGACAAGAGTAAATTAAGCGTTGACACTCATAGTTTGGACACTGAGAGACTTGCAGACATAGTCGATGTATCCTAACCATAAACTATCATTAAAGATGTCTTTACACGGGTACCACCAACTACTTTACCAAACATTGGAGCTAAAGACAAGGGTAAAGCAATCTTGGTGGAAGTTGAGAAGCCAAAGAAGAATGAAGCCCAGATTAAGTTTGATCAAGCTTTGGTTGCACAACTACAAGAAAAGGATTGGGCTACTACTACAGAGATAGAAAAAGTTTGTAGTGATGATGAAAGCTCAGATTCTAATGTTATGATCAATGAAGATCCAGAGAGGCTGGAATATGGAGATGAGTTGGCTAAGGAAAGTCTTGAGGAGTTGAAAATGAAATTTGATTATGAAGTGCCTGAAGTAGCTAGAATGTACTTTGCATGAGAGAATAAGGTTATGGAGAATCCAAACATGATAATTTCAGATCAAATTTGGGGTTTGGAGATTCTTCTAAGAGTTCAAAGAGATTGCAAGGTAATCTTGGAGTATAAGGCTAGCAAGGTTCTTTCACATACTAAGAAGGATAGAAGGGAGCTTTACTATATGCTTCTCAGATGTCATCAAGGGGGTTGGACTTTCAAGAAATTTCAGGATTTGTCCTTTGATGAATGGGAGTTTCGTGCCTATCCTATATGGGCATGTCTTCAAGAGGAGAATACTATCAGACTTCTTTCTGATGAAAGAAAGGAAGAACTTGAAGAAGAAATGAAGATCTAAAAGGCTTCAATTGCACCATGTCCAGTGAAGAAGGGACTTCCTATCGAGTTCCCAAAAGCCTTGGATAGAGTGAATCCTAGTGAAGCAGTTATTAGAAGGTGTATTAAGCTCTCACCATTGGAAGCTTCACACATTACAGAGGTATTACCTTTTGATTCCAGAAACCCTCTAGTTCACTATGAAGAAGATGCAAGTGGGTTCTGGATGATCACCAGATATGGAAAGAAGGTACATACTTTTACTTCTTTCATCTCTTTGTTTGCAAGCCTGGATAGAGAAGACTTGGTAGATCTTTGGGTATTGATGAAGGCCAAGTATGAGGCTAAAGCACCTACTTCAGTCAATGGAAAAAAGATTTGGTCCACATTCAAGAGAATGATTGAGCCAAATGATACAGATTCAAAATGGTTGGATTTGGATGATATCAGTGGACTTTAATGGCGTCTACATTCAGCAGCTTGTGTTTACCATTTGAGTACTACAAAATTTTCAGAATATCTTCTTGTGGATGCTAAATATCCCATGTCCAAAGAAGTTTTGAGACAAATGGTGTCAACACAGCTGGAAATGGATTATACAAGTGATGTTGGCAAATATTTAATTAGGTTTATTTATTATCTAATTAACAAGTGATTTGTATTAGTAAGAATCCTTCTTGTACTTAGTTCTTATTCAGAAACTTGATTACTAGAGTAGATATCAAGTTTAGGGGAGGATTTTTGGGAATAAAATGAGCCAAGACACTTAGACGCTGACAAGAGTTATTTGGACGTTGATAGGAAGAAATCAAGCGCTGACAGATCAAGCGTTGACAAGAAGTATCCAAGCGTTGATGAGAAGAAGTCCAAGCACTGATAGAATACTTAGTCTACACGTTTTATATTTCTAGTAAAGATATGTTCGACATTATATTTTCTATGTTTATCTTTACCTAAAATAGTTGATACGTAGACTCTTGTACAAGGTTCCTTAATCTATAAAAGGAGGCCTTTATCTTTTAGTTTAATATATACCTTTTACACTTTCATTGTACGCAAGTTTTGATCATCAATCAAAGTGAAAGTTTGGGTTATTCTGTTTTGTGTGTTCTTGTTCTAAGTGTTAAATTCCTCATATCACTTAGATTGTTTCACACAAAGTTTCTCTAAGTGTTAATCTTGATTCAATCTCGTTAACACAAAGCTAATCGATCTAAGTTTGGGATCAACAAGATTTGGAATGTGAATGTGCGTGGTATGTTTAAAGTGAATGGTGATAGCAGTATGTTAGATCAGAGTAATGGTAATGTTAGTAATGTTTGTTAGGCCTTATAAATTAACCAAGCTTTATAGTTTACTTACCAGGTGTTTTCGTGAAATGAAACCTCTAAAACTTGATGTGGCCATTTCCTCTTCATTGCCTTTATTTTCCAATACAATCACTCCATCAGGACTAGCCATTCCTTCTTGATCGGGAATTTCTTCATCTGATCTTTCCCCGTTATATTTTTATAAGGCCCTTATCAGTCGATAAGTGTTAAGTAATTATTTTTTTAGGCTTTTTAGTTTTGACGTTTCATTTTTAATCCTACGAATTGTACAAAGTTACGCCTAAATATATTAAGCATATAAATTTAAACCTAACAGCTATTTACTTTTTACATTCGAATATCCGAAATTTCTTTTCCGATATTTAAATTTCCAGATAAGATTTTTATATATCTAAATACCCAATATTTGAAACATGTAACATTGACGCGAAACAAAAGAATTTCAATTCAGTTATTCGGAATTCGGATAAAACTTTTATGTATCTCAACACGCGAAATTTCGTATTTCATTAGAATATTTATGTGAACAAATTTTTGGGATTAGGTTCATTATAAAACAAAAAGAGAATTTTTACATAAAATTACATTAGGCGAGAAACATCCATCGTGATCCCGTAAACTTCAAGAAATCTCCAAGGTCTACTAGTGTGTTTGGCTATAAACGGTACAGATTTAATGTTGAAACTAAAGTTTTTGGAGAATTTATACATGTGAGAAATACATAGATAATCAAGTAAAGTAGTTAATTGAATTATAGTTATTAACTCTTTCCGTAATACTTATATTGTATATCGAGTAATCCTGGCAAGTTCGACTACTGTTACTTTGGCAAGAAGAAATATTCTAATAGTAAAGTTAATAAAATGTATCAATGATTGAATGTGTCACTAATACATTACGCATATTGGTTCATTTAGTAATTGAAAATAAAATATTATATTGGTTTTATATAAAAACTTGAAAAAGTAAATTTTTATTATATAAACGTTTTTTGACAACTCACTATTATAAAAGGCTCTGAATTAAAACATCACTTTAGGCATCCGAGAAGGTTTAGTAGCCCTGTTTACAGACTTGAAAATGGAGAACTTGTGTGTGAACTTTGCCTAAATGTCCAGTTGCAATTGTGGGAGGAGCGGGGAATTCCATGTTTGGTTATTTATTATATGGTCCACCACGAAAGCAAGTGCGACATCGTATGTCTTTTTTTGGGTTCAAATGGTATGCTCAGCTACTTAATTTCTATTTTTTTCGTCTTAAATCTAAATTTTGTTTTTTTCTTAAATGTTGGGGTAGGTATGTAGCCTCACATTGTTTTTGAAGATGACGACGACGACAATGACGACGTCGTTGATGATGATGATGATGAAGGCGATGAGCACGAAGATGACACAAGCTTAAATTATTCATTATTTAGGGGTGGTTTTTAAGTACCTAGTGGTCTTTATAAGACATGCGTGCGCCCAAAAACTTTCAAGTTCTTTATCAAAATGAAATGATTATGAATCATTTTTATCATAATTATTATGTTTTAACATTGTCGATACGATTTACACAATGAGTTAGTATTAAATGTATCACTTGGTAAAGGGGTGAGTCAACTATGGATATAGATGATAAGGATCTTGAAGAGGATCTGCTAGTGACAAGGATCATTCCTGATGGTGATTTAAATAAGTCTATAAGGGTATAATGAAGAGGCTGAATTAGGTAAATTGTTTGGTTCACCAGATAATAAGTCCAATGTGAGTGATATTGTTGCTCTAATGTTACTCCTATTTTGGTCTATAATCATGATGTTGTTGGTGAAATTCGTTTGAGTTCTAGTAGCTTAGAGTATGCTTGTTCTTGCTAAAGATAATCCGATTTTGAGTTCTAGTTATAATGGTGTTATCTTTGGGAATGTGAATGTGCATGGTATGTTTAAAGCGAATGGTGATAGCAGTATGTTAGATCAGGGTAAGGGTAATGATAGTAATGTTGGTTATGCTTTATAAATTAACCAAGCCTTATAGTTTACTTATCGGGTGTCTTCGTGAAGAGAAACATCTAAAACTTGATCTCGCCATTTCCTCTCACCGCCTTCACTGTCGAACACAATCACTTCATTAGGATAAGCCTTTCCTTCTTGATCGAGAATTTCTTCATGAGATATTTCCCCGTTATGTTTTGAGTTATGCATTTCGACATCTTCTTTCAAGTTCACTTTAGGGTTATATTTTTCTGCTAGAACTTGAACTGAATTTCTTTGAAGTTTTGCAGGCTTTGAATTCACTTCCTTTTGATCAGCTTGTAGTGGCTTTGACCCTTTACTTAGATTACCCGCGTCCATGATAACGAGATTTTGCTTTGGGTTCAATTTAATTCTCGGTATCTCCTCGAATCGATCACGGTTCAAAGTGGAATAGTTGTTCTTGGTTACTAAAAAGGGGTTTGGTTTTCTATGCTACTAAAAAGGTAAATGCGTGAAGTAAATAAAGATAAACTAAGAGCAATTAATTAAAAGCAATTAATAAAAATAAAACTTGAATTAAAATAAAACAGTTAAATACCTAAACTCAGAAAAAGTCAATGATTCGGAATGTTTATGCTTGATCTGGAATATACTAAGCAGAAACCTTTATTCGGAACATATGCTTCATTCGGAATACAAACCTTCATTCGGAACATTTGGACAAAAGCTTCATTCGGAAGATTTCCTTCATTCGGAATATATGTTCATCCGGAACATTTTGCTTGATCCGGAATATCACTGATTCGGAATAAAACTGATCCGGAATAACACTGATTCGGAACAAAATACTAAAAACCTTTGATTCGGAATATACTACTCATCCGGAATATTTATTATTCCGGATGAACACTCTGATTCGGAATGATATGAATGCAAACTGATTCGGAATAATTTTAAGAAAATTGTTGGTTCGGAATACTCTTGCTCATGCGGAATATTTAAAGAAAACACTTCATCCGGAAGAAAAAGCTTGATCTGGAATATCTAATCCAAAACCCTTCATTCGGAATATTTTACTTATTCGGAATCTGGGAAACAAAACAATAGCAAAGAACAGGGAAATAATAGGAACTCGATTTTTAACCAAAATCAACAAAGTTTTTGACCAAAACTTAAACCAATTTAACCACTAATCATCCACTAATCATAAACATCAAATCAAATAAACAAAAGCACAAAACCCACTTACTTTTAAAGATTAAAATCAACCAAACAAGAACTTAAGACTTTGAATCAAAAAGAGAAAGATGAACAAGATTAAAGGAAAGATGATATTGATTGATTAAGGTAGAGTAAACAAAAGTGAAGATTAAAAACTTACAAGATTTGTGATTCAACAAAAATGAAAAATCACCAACACCTTAATGGTGTTGGTTTCCTACGAAAACAAGAAAAAGAAAGAACTGGAAAAATAAAAGCTAGTCTCCAAGTTGTGAAGGGATGTCCTATTTATAGGAGGTGTAGTTGGTTGGTGAGTGGGCTTTCTTCCTTTCTTTTCGTCTTCTCGTCTTTTTAGTAAAGTTGACGTTTTCGATTCTGATTCGGGATTTGTCGACGAATAAATTCAACTCGTCTTTTAATTTCTTCGTTTAATAGACTTGAGTTCTTCGACATATGTAAATCTTCCATCTTTGGTCCTTTTCTTCGATAAATCTTCAAATAGGCCCATTGACTTCAAATCTTTTGCATCTCTTGGACTATAGACTGCGTCTTTTCGTCTTTTTCTTTGATAAAACCCGTGCAATCCTATGTTTTCTTCAATATTTACCCGGTTGGCTCTGAAAACACAACAAACACACAAACTACGCATAATTCCAAACAAATGACATTAAATACGTGTTTTGGTCTTGTTTTAGCAAGAAATAAGTGGTAAAAGGATGGGTGTTTTCACACCTATCAAATCCCCTACACTTAAACATTGCCATGCCCTCATGCAATGCTTAGTGATAAAGCAAATTTACACTTTTCTTATAATCAATCAACCTTGGCCTTATTAACAATAACCACTACTATTAAAAAGAAATATAAAATCTTGAATGAAACAAAAGGAATAGAAAACCATTTTCACTTGAAAATAGCTATATGGAAATAACTTGCAAAGAGATCTAAGACCTACATTAGGGCTTCGGTTGTTGTGAAGATTTATCACCCTCAAGTTTCACGTTCCCCAAACTAAGCTTAAAAACGAGATCATTGTTATTATAAGTTAGCAAAACAAACACTTACAAACATGGCTTAATTATATGCTTAAACTCCTTTATTCCTAGGTGTATCTATTATATTTTATTTTTGTCTTAGAATGATCATGAAGATGCATTTTTGGACATTGCGATAGTTTATTTAGGCTGAAAGCAAAGTAGGACGATTTGATTAATAGTTAGCTAAAGGACAAAATCTCTTAATACTGCTTCTCGGGATATCAAAAAGTTCATATCTTGGCATAACTCGCTTCACGATTTGAGACCTTTCTCGGGCCGATATTTGGCATGTACTTCATACTTCATATCTTGAGAGACGTTCTTGAGAGTGGTCTTCTCTTCGTTAATAGAGTTTCTTTACTTGGAGACTTTTGAGGGATACTCCAACTTTGTTGACCACGACTTCATCATTATTTCTTCAATCGTTAATTGGGATTTTGAGATAAAACGATCCGCCTCCTTTTCGGACTTGGATCTATTTATCCTCATACCTTGTTAGGGTCTTTTCGGATAGACTTCTCCATGATCTTTATGGGAGTTGATTGCTTTTCGTCGTGAGTCTTGATCCTTCATATTTATTTTGGGAATAATGCTTTTCACATCACCTTGGATCTTTAGCAATAAAATGGAATCCTCATGCCTTGTTAGGGCCTTTTCGGACTCGCCAATCTTTGTGCCCCGCTTCATTAGTTATGCCTTGGCTATAAACTCTTATCATTACCGAGCAACTTTTAAACGATCTTGGGCTAGAAGCTAAGTTATTCAATAAAATCGTACGACCTTACTTATTGTAGATAAATTATTAGCAAGCGATGGGAGAATAGGCTTATAATCACACCAAGTGTGCTTGTGCAAGAATATCGACTTATAATTGACTCTATCATTTCTCGTTATCCACAATTTAAAATCTCAAGTAATGAGACTCGTGGATGCTTAGCCTAATAAACCAATTAAGGTCTACATGGTTAAGGATACTTGCTAGAATAAACTTGGATAAGTCTATTCGGGTTGAGTCAAAATAATCGCAACGGGCCTAATATGCCAAAGACTTCAAAACTAGCTACACCACTTTATTAGTATTTTTGACTTTATTGTGGGATATATACATATGAAAGAAACGATAAAAATTTAAAAATTACGACTAAATGGCCAAAGTTAATTAAAAATTTGAAAAATGCCGAAAAAGATGATTTTCCGGTTAAATTAAGGCATTTTAATGGAAAAGTCCATTTAAAACTTCGATAGAAGTCTCCCCTACACTTAATATAAACATTGTCCTCAATGTTTAAGCATGTGGGAAAAGTCTCCGCTACACTTATGACATTGTGCACGTTGGTTAAATCAATTTAAGGAAGAGACGACTAAAGTGATCAATTTCAAATGTGAGTATGAAGAAAATTGAATCACGATAGTTGAGAGATAGAACCGGATTGTGGATAACACGGGAGCACGGTTCTTCAAAGGTTCCAAAAGTGCATTCATCCCTGTAATCACATCACCACACAAACACAACAATCTATATAGGTCCCCCTACACTTAGGAGGTAAAACGGAAAGGGATAGATACTCGGGTTGCCTCCCGAGGAGCGCTTGATTTTGATAACCGAGTCACGAGCCTGACTCGACCCAAATCTAGTTCATGGGAAATGTGGTGAGGGATGGAATCATCTCATGAGAGATGTCCTCACCAAAGTACAACTTCACTCGTTGGCCATTCACCTTAAAATTAGGTCCATTAGGTTGAGCGAGCTCGAGAGTACCATATGGAAAAATTTGGGCAATGGTGAATGGGCCGGACCAACGAGATTTCAGCTTGCCCGAAAAGATTTTCAACCGAGAGTTAAAGAGTAAAACTTTGTCTCCAACTTGGAACTCTCGGTTTTTAATCTTAGAGTCATGAATGAGCTTAGTTTTTTCCTTATAGATCAAGGAATTTTCATAAGCCTCATTCCGGAGTTCATTAAGCTCATTGAGTTGGATTTTGCGTAGGTCACCGGCTTTGTTGATATCGAAGTTAGCCCACTTCAAGGCCCAGTAAGCCTTGTGCTCCAACTCAATGGGGAGGTGGCATGCTTTCCCGTACACGAGACGATATGGTGTACAACCAATCGGAGTCTTTTATGCGGTACGAAAAGCCCACAGAGCATCATGAAGTTTATCGGCCCATGAGACACGATGCTCTCCCACGGTTCGTTCAAGAATTCTCTTTAACCCTCGGTTAGAGATTTCTACCTGCCCATTAGTTTGTGGGTGGTATGCGGTGGAAAGACGATGATTGACACCATACTTAGCCATGACTCTTGCAAATTGATCATTGCAAAAATGAGTCCCGCGATCACTAATAATGGCACGAGGCACACCGAATCTAGCGAATAGCGACTTCAAAAAGTTACAAACCACCCTTGCGTCGTTAGTGGGTAAAGCTTTGGCTTCAACCCATTTAGAAACGTAGTCAACGGCTACAAGGATGTATTTGTTTCCTTTAGATGAAGGGAATGGCCCAATAAAGTCGATACCCCATACATCAAAGATTTCACATTCTTGTATGAAATTTTGAGGCATCTCATCTTTATGTGTGATCTTGCCTTGTCGTTGGCAAGCATCACAATTTCTCACCATTTCGTGAGCGTCACGATAAATGGAGGGCCAATAAAATCCCGAGTCAAACACTTTCTTAGCAGTGAAGTTAGGACCAAAGTGACCACCGGTGGGTCCTTTGTGGCAAGCTTCGAGAATATCTAAAGCTGCCGGTCCAGCAACACATCGGTGAATAATCAAATCAGCGCATTGTTTGAAGAGATACGGGTCATCCCAAAAGTAAGTCTTAATATCTTTAAAGAACTTTTTCTTTTGTTGGGATGTTAACCCGTCGATGAGAATTCCACCCGCCAAGTAGTTTGCAATGTCCGCAAACCACGGGGTTTCATCAAAATTCGAGTTGATAGACATTAAGGTCTCCAGGGGAAAAGAGTCATTGATCTCTTTGTTCGGATGATCCCCTTGATAAGGATCCTCAAGTCTACCGAGATGATCCGCGGCTAGGTTTTCGGCTCCCTTCTTATCACAAATTTCGATTTTAAATTCTTGAAGTAGCAAAACCCAGCGAATAAGTCTTGGTTTAGAATCTTGTTTAGTTAACAAGTACTTCAACGCGGATTGATCGGTATACACGATGGTGGTGGAAAGGACAAGATAGGGGAGAAATTTTTCAAAAGCATAGACAACCGCTAAAAGCTCTTTTTCGGTTGTCGTGTAATGCAATTGAGCCCCTGTCATTGTCTTGCTAGCGTAATGGATCGGTTGGAAGTGTTTATTCACTCTTTGGCCCAAAATCGCTCCAATAGCAAAGTCTCTAGCATCGCACATCAACTCGAAATGCAGCTCCCAATTAGGGGTAACCAAGACCGGTGCCCTAGTAAGCTTATCCTTAAGAAGGTTGAAGGCTTCAATACACTCTTTGGAAAAGATAAAAGGAGTATCTTTTTCCAAGAGGTGGGTCATCGAGCGATTTTAGAAAAATCTTTGATGAATCGACGGTAGAAGCCCGCATGACCGATGAAACTTCTCACACCCTTCACGGTTGAAGGTGGAGGAAATTTTGCAATAACATCGACTTTAGCACGGTCCACTTCAAGACCGGCTTTGGAGATTTTGTGTCCTAGCACGATGCCCTCTTTTACCATGAAATGGCATTTTTCCCAATTTAGAACAAGGCGAGTGTCTTCACACCGCTTAAGCATACGTTCTAAATTGGCAAGGCACGCAGAGAAAGAATCGCCATAAACCGAGAAATCATCCATGAATACTTCTATAGTTTCTTCAACCATGTCATGGAAGATAGCCATCATACACCTTTGGAACGTCCCAGGAGCATTGCATAAACCGAAAGGCATGCGTTTGTAAGCAAATGTTCCGTAGGGACAAGTGAATGTGGTTTTCTCTTGGTCTTTGGGATCGATGGGAATTTGAAAATACCCGGAGAAACCGCCTAAAAAGCAGTAATAGTCATTACCCGCTAGACGCTCGAGCATTTGATCCATGAAAGGAAGAGGAAAGTGATATTTTCTCGTGGCATCATTGAGTTTGCGATAGTCGATACAAACTCTCCACCCAGTAACGAGACGAGTAGGAATCAACTCGTTGTGTTCATTGGGAACAACGGTTATTCCGCCTTTCTTTGGCACACAATGGACGGGACTTACCCATGGCGAATTCGAAATAGGGTAAATCATGCCGGCATCAAGAAGTTTGATAACCTCTTGTTTGATGACGTCATGAATTCGAGGATTAACCCTTCTTTGGCTTTGGATTGCGGGTTTAAAGTCATCTTCCATGAGAATTTTGTGAGTACAAAAGTTTGGATCAATTCCGCCGATATCGGAAATTTTCCAAGCAATTGCCTTCATATGATCTTTAAGCACGGCGATATTTTTCTTCTTCTTTCAAGTCCTTAGCGATGATGACGGGCGACTTCTTCTTGTCTTCAAGAAATACGTACTCGAGATGGGACGGTAACTCCTTAAGCTCTAAATCCAGAGGATTTTCGATGGAAGGTGTATTCAAATTCGGTTCATCGATAGCAATATCCTTGGGAGATGGTGGGGAAATATGGTCCTCATTGAGAAATTTCTCAATGGTACGAATGTCTTCATCCCAATCGGTGGGAGAATCGTCATATTGTAAGTTCAAATCTCCCAAAGTTGCTTCAAATTCAGTCAGAAGGAAATCACTTTCTCCAAATGGAGTTAGTGATGGAGCAACAGAGGCAACGGTCTCAACATTGGGAAGAGAGGTAGGACTACTTTTACAAGCATCTTTAAAGTGTTCTTCACAAGCCTCATCAAGAACGTCGATACAATTAACACTCTCGTATGAATAAGGCTGTTTAGAAATCTTACCCATGTTGAAGACAATTTGATCGTCACCAACTCTCATGATAAGCTCACCCGCTTCTACATCGATGAGAGTGCGACCGGTCCTCAAGAATGGACGTCCAACGATTAATGGAACACAAGGATCCATCTCGTAGTAAACGACAACGAAATCCGTTGGGAAGGTAAATTTGTCAACGCCAACGAAAACGTCTTCGGCTATCCCCACTGGATAACCAACCGTACGGTTAGCTAACTCCAAAGTCATTTTGGTGGGGACTAGCTCATGGAGAGATAATTGCTTCCAAACGCTTAGAGGCATTAAGTTGATACTAGCACCTAGATCGGCTAGGGCCATGCAATTATCTACTCCCGGGAAGTTGCAAGGGATTAAGAAGTGACCCGAATCACCAAGTTTGGTTGGCAATTTCCTTAAGAGAACCGCAGAGCAATTCTCGTTAAGTTGGGTATTAGCAATATCAAGAAGCTTTTCCTTGTCACTAAGAAGATCCTTAAACATCTTCGCATTTTAGGCATGTGAGCGAGAGCCTTAGCGAAGGAGATGTTGAAATTCAATTGTTTAAACATTTTGAGAAAGTTTGAAACTTGAATATCGTCCTTGCTTTTGAGCTTCTCTTTCCTCAACCTTGAGGGATAAGGTATATTGGAAGAAGAGGAAAGCTTTGGGATTGTAGGATCACTCACATCCTTGGGTGGTGGAGGGGTAGAAGTAAGAGGTGGAGGAATTGGGGAAGTAGAAGGTTGAGGAATAGGAGTAGGTGAATCGTTTTCTTTTGTCACAATCACCGGTGGAGGTATAGGAAGCTCGGGTTCCTTGGTACCTTTTCCACTGCGAGTGGTGATTGCTTTCATCTCCCCTCTTGGATTAGCAATGGTGTTACTCGGAAGAGTACCCGAATAAGATGTTTGATTACCTTGGAAGAATCCAGCCATCATGTCCCTTAGGTCATTCGTTTGACTACTCAAAGAGTTTCTCATATCGGCTCTAAGATCATTCCCTTGTTTCACCATGTCGCCCTTCAAATTAATAATCTGGGTCTGTAGATTCTTCACCAACACATCATTCGTCCGCATGTACGTTTCGACCTCGTGGTTGAAAACGGTGGGTTGAGTAGGAGGAGGTGCTTGATAAGCAGGTGGTTGGTAAGGAGCAGGTTGGTAAACTTGAGTAGGATTTTGAGGTGGATATGGTTGTCTTTGAGGTGGTTGGTATGGTGCTCGAGGTTGGTTTTGGTTGGTTCAGTTAAGGTTTTGTTGTTGGTTTTGATTGGTTGGAGGAAAACCGGGCGGTGAGAGAAAGTTGTTTGAGCGATAGCTGAGCAAGTTGCGGTCACCTTGAGGACGAGCTTGATAACCGGCCGGAGGATAGGTACCGTATGCTGCGTTAACATTCTCACATGGGTAGTCTTGGGTGGAGGTACAAGTAGTGTAAGAGTGAGGACCCCCGCATATTTCACATGGTTGGCTTACAGCATTGACTTGAGCGTTTTGAGCGTTGATGATTTTGGTGTTGTTAGCGGTGTGGGCAGCAAGCGATTCAAGAAGCGAAGTAATTTTGTCAAGTCTCTTGTCGTTGTCACTAGTACTAGCACTAGCGGCATTGGTCCGAACACTCTTGGTTTGCAATCTAGACTTATTCTCAATAATATCCCAAGCGGCATTAGAACTCTTAACCAAAATATTACCCCCCGAGGCACTATTTAGTGAATCTTGATCATTCATGCTTAAACATTGTAAAAGGTATTAATTTGGTGCACTTTGGTAAAACCATGTTGTGGGCACTTTCGTAAAAGGTCTTTAAAACGGTCCCAAGATTCACTAAAACTTTCATCGTACTTTTGTTCAAAATTAATAATTTGATTCCGCAAAGCGGTAGTACGAGAGGGTGGGAAAAAGTAGTTTATGAATTTGGTCTCTAAGTCCGTCCACGTCAGAATACTTTGTGGCGATTCCTTTGCAAGCCAATGCCGGGCTTGTCCCTCTAAGGAGAAAGGAAAAAGTTGTAAGCGGATTACCTCTTGTGGAACACCATTGAATTTGACCGTATTTGTGAGTTGCAGGAACCTTTTGATGTGGTCATGAGGATCATCAATGGTACGTCCCAAGAATGGTTGAGCAGAGACCATTTGAATAAAGCCGGATTTGAGCTCAAAGTTGTTGGCTGCAATCACGGGTATGACAATTGGATCGTTGTTGCCCTCTACATGTGCTTGCAAAAGTTCGATCATAGGACGATTGTCCGGTAGAGGTTCATTGTTGTTATTATTCATGTTGTTTTGAGGTGTATTGTTATTGTTGTTGTGCACACCGACCATGTCTAAGTTATCGAGAGTCTCGGGCTCTTGATAAGACGTTGATCGAGTGCGCATACACCTGCAAAAGAACTAACAAAGCAAGAAATATTTTTGGTTTTTTATGTTTTTTAATTTTTTTTTGTATTTTTGAAAATTTTATATTTTTAGGGTTTTTTGAAAAAAATTTATGATGAAAAAGTAACGTTCACGGTGAACGGATCCCAAAATCCAATTTCTCACAAAAAACTGTTAATCCTTACGAGAAGAGCCGGCAGCGGCGCCATTTGATAACTGAGATTTTTCTTTGGGTTAAATTTAATTCTCGGTATCTTCTCGAATCGATCACGGTTCAAAGTGGAATAGTTGTTCTTGGTTACTAAAAAGGGGTTTGGTTTTCTATGCTACTAAAAAAGTAAATGCGTGAAGTAAACAAAGATAAACTAAGAGCAATTAATTAAAAGCAATTAATAAAAATAAAACTTGAATTAAAATAAAACAGTTAAATACCTAAACTCAGAAAAAGTCACTGATTCGGAATGTTTATGCTTGATCCGGAATATACTAAACAGAAACCTTTATTCGGAACATATGCTTCATTCGGAACATTTGGACAAAAGCTTCATTCGGAAGATTTCTTTCATTCGGAATATATGTTCATCCAGAACATTTTGCTTGATCCGGAATATCACTGATTCAGAATAAAATTAATTCGGAATAAAACTGATCCGGAATAACACTGATTCGGAACAAAATACTAAAAACCTTTGATTCGGAATATACTACTCATCCGGAATATTTATTATTCCGGATGAACACTCTGATTCGGATTGATATGAATGCAAACTGATTCAGAATAATTTTAAGAAAATTGTTGGTTCGGAATACTCTTGCTCATGCGGAATATTTAAAGAAAACACTTCATCCGGAATAAAAAGCTTGATCCGGAATATCTAATCCAAAACCCTTCATTTGGAATATTTTACTTATTCGGAATCTGGGAAACAGAACAATAGTGAAGAACAGGGAAATAATAGGAACTCGATTTTTAACCAAAATCAACAAAGTTTTTGACCAAAACTTAAACCAATTTAACCACTAATCATCTACTAATCATAAACATCAAATCAAATCAACAAAAACACAAAACCCACTTACTTTTAAAGATTAAAATCAACCAAACAAGAACTTAAGACTTTGAATCAAAAAGAGAAAGATGAACAATATTAAAGGAAAGATAATATTGATTGATTAAGGTAGAGTAAACAAAAGGGAAGATTAAAAACTTACAAGATTTGTGATTCAACAAAAATGAAAAATCACCAACACCTTAATGGTGTTGGTTTCCTACGAAAACAAGAAAAAGAAAGAACTGGAAAAATAAAAGCTAGTCTCCAAGTTGTGAAGGGATGTCCTATTTATAGGAGGTGTAGTTGGTTGGTGAGTGGGCTTTCTTCCTTTCTTTTCATCTTCTCGTCTTTTCAGTAAAGTTGACGTTTTCGATTCTGATTTGGGATTTGTCGACGAATAAATTCAACTCGTATTTTAATTTCTTCGTTTAATAGACTTGAGTTCTTCGACATATGTAAATCTTCCATCTTTGGTCCTTTTCTTCGATAAATCTTCAAATAGGCCCATTGACTTCAAATATTTTGCATCTCTTGGACTATAGACTGCGTCTTTTCGTCTTTTTCTTCGATAAAACCCGTGCAATCCCATGTTTTCTTCAATATTTACCCGGTTGGCTCTGAAAACACAAAAAACACACGAACCACGCATAATTCCAAACAAATGACATTAAATACGTGTTTTGGTCTTGTTTTAGGAAGAAATAAGTGGTAAAAGGATGGGTGTTTTCACACCTATCAGTCCATATTATTATCGCTTCCTCTATTCTTGGTTAGGCCTAATAACCTGAACGATGGCATTTTCCCTATCAAACCTAGCTTCTTGCGTTTAGGTCCAATACAATATACGATGTCAGTTGAGTTCTTTTGAACCTCTAGAAAGTTTTCCCTTTGTGCATCGATGTCGGTAGGCGTTGTGCCAATTTTTCTTTTCATCGAGTCAAATTCTTGCTAGAAATACATAGTTTCTTCAAACTGACAAGTGATGGTTTAGTACCTTGATTATAATCAGAGTGCATCATAGTCATAACCTGATTTTGATTATAATCACATGGTAGTTCTTAAAATCTTGGTTTGATGCCTTGCTGACCCCTATATCACTATCCCTTGTGTTTGATCCTAAAGAATCCAGTGATAGTTTTCTAGCGATCCCTGAAAGCCTTTTTGAACCTACAACATACTTGGATATATCTTTTTCCCTTCAAACATCGATCAAGTTTTGCATTTGTGCACCAAGATCTCTAGGCAAAACGCCATCAACTCTTTTGGTTGACGGGGTTCCTTATGCCGATTCTTGCTAGAGAGACATAGTTTCTTTGAGCTAATGAATTTCATCTAGTATGTTGACCATGATTAGGGTTATTCACGTTTATAACATGATCTTTATTACCACATTCAAGTTGTTGGTGTTTTATTCGTCCCAACCAGGGTATGATAATCAATCCTAACTACGTACCAAAACAATGGTTACCAGATATCACTTGGAACCATCTTATCACTTTCCAAATTAAACTATTCGACGCTAATGCATGGGTATTAAAAATATCTACTTGGGATAGACCATTTAGGCACAAATCTCTAACCCTTTTGCTATTAAGTGTTTATGTTTCCATGTATACTCATTCAATGATGTGATCACCTATTTACAGGTGAAGTAATCAATCCTAGTCAATGGTATTAAGAGGAATTAACGGCCCATTAGTCTCCTCTTAATAAGTTCCATAATACCAGGACATAATGGTTACATGACCAATTAAACGTGGTCATTAATACAGTTAAACAACCACTTGAATAGGTCAACGATCATTACAAGTATACAAGTTCAGCTCCAACATTTTTCTTCCTTCAGTCCCACTGAAGCAATAGCTAACCCCTGAAGGGTAATCTCACTAAAGCATTCAGTACTGAAGAAACCTCACCGAAGAGTAATCTCGCTGAGGATAAGTCCTCAGAGATATCACTCCTTAATGAATACCTTCAGTCCATAGTTACACTCCCTAAAGAGTTAACTCACTGAAAATCGTCAATGATGTTAAACATCTTTTAATCACTATCTAAGATAGGCATTCAGGGACCTATAAGTGGGCACTTCGTACCTCCTAACCGATTATCTAGTATGAAATAAGCCCACAATTGAACTATATTTCCAATAATCCTCCACAATATAATACAATTCCTTAGCATCAAAATTAACATTAACAAAACTAGTGCATAAATGAAAATATCTTAAGGATTGGATTTCTATCTTAGTACATTACAAGTTTAAATATTCGAGAACCAGGGTGCTATAAAAAATGAACCCTTCAACCACTTTGAATACCTGAAGAGAAATACACACAAGTTTTCAAACACTTAAACACTTATGACACTACTAGCCATGTGTCCATATCTAATTCATAAATGTTGTTAGAGCCAAAGTTCATGCCCCTTGAGGCGGTGAAACCTCAACATTTATATATGTGGTTCCCCTTTAGTTTATGCTCTTGCTTTAACACTTTTTTAAAGAAATTAACCATTAAGAAGTTTACAACTTCATCCTCCTTTTCAGCAGGTACAAGCACATCCTTGGGATGATATGTAAAACATGTGCTTTAGTCTTCTGAATGTTCAACTTTCCACATTGAACTCAATTGCCATGTTTCCGCAGGAGGAATTTAGGTGTCCTAACATTTAGAGACTAGATTAGACTTTAGTCCCATCATTTTAACAAACTTTATAACCAAGTCTCTAGTCAATCCCTTCGTCAAGTGATCATCTAAGTTTTGTAGAGACCTAAGAAACTTTATAGAAATTACCCCATTCATGATTAACTCACGAATCATGCAATGCTTGACACCTAAGTGTATAGACTTCCCATTCTACATTTGGCTATAAGCCTTAGCTAATGTAGCTACACTATTACAACAGATATATATTGGTGCCATAGGTTTAGCCCATAATGGAATCTCAAGAAGCAAGTTTCTCAACCATTCAACCTATTATCTAGTAGCTGCTAGAGCTATAAATTCAGACTCTATTGTTGAACAAGTAATGCAAGTTTAATTTATGGATGCCCAAGAAATTACACCACCACTAAGTAGGAATACCCAGCCAATTATGGATGAATTATTCTCAGTATTGTTGAACTAACTTGCATCAGTGTAGCTTCCAACACTGAAGGATATCCAGTATCAGAAAGACTATAATCCGTAGTTACTTTCAAATACTTCAGTACCCTCTAAATAGTTTGCTAATACTGAGTACTAGGATTACTAGTGTACCTACTCAGTTTATCCACTTCTAAGGCTATGTCAGGCCTTGTTGTAGTCATGACATACATCAAGCAACCGATCACCCTAGAATACTCAAGTTGGGAGACAACTTGACCATACTTAGGCCTCGGGTTCTCTGAATCCATAGGTGTACTCACTCGGAATACAATAAAAGTGATTGAATTTCTTTATTACCTTCTCAATGTAATAAGAGTGATAAATTATTATATCATCACTTGCATGTTAGATCCTTATACCAAGGATAACATATGCCTCCCCCATGTATTTCATGGAGAACTTTGATAAAAAAACCTTTGTCAGGTCAACCTAAAGTTGATCAGTGCCAAAGATTAACATGTGATCAACATATAGGCAAATGATGACTCCTTTACTAGATTCATCAAATTTATACACATTTGTTAGCTTGGTTAAGTGAATAACCATTAGAAAAAACCACTTCATCAAATTTTTGATACAATTGCTTAGGTGCCTATTTCTGTCTATATATATATTTAGTCAGTTTACACACCTTAATTTCATGACCTGGTATGATGAAGCCCCGAGGTTGGTTCATATAAATATCCTCATCCAAATCACCATTCAAGAATGTTTTCTTCACATCTATCTAATGAATAATCAGATTGTTAATTGATGCAAAAGCATCGAACATTCTTATGGTACTGTTACGTTCTACTAGAGCATAAGTATCATAGTAGTCTATGCCCGACTTTTATCTAAACCCTAAATGAATAGCCGGACCTTGAACTTTTCAATAGTTCCATATACCTTCAGCTTTCTTTTGAAGATCCCTTTGCAACCAAGTGGCTTGTAACTTGGAGGTAGATCAGCCAATACCCAAGTGTTGTTGCCCATGATTGAATCCATCTCATCATTTATTACTTCTTTCTAGAAAGCAACATCCCGTGACTTCATTGCTTCATCAAATATTTTTGGATCATCCTCAACATTAAAGCAATATAAGTGTTGGTTAGAGACCTCATCCCTTGTTCCTTCAACTAAGTATAATTGAAACTCAAGTCCAAACTTCTTTAGAGTCCTATGCCTTGTGCTTCTTCTAAGCTTAGTATCAGGTTTCTGGACCACAACCCCTTCAGTGACCTTTTCAGGTTCCACTAATGTCCTCAGCTCTAGTATGATTCTTGAGGATTGGTCTAGGGACTGATGAGAACCCAGTCTCATCAAACTTAGCATCCCTTGATTCAATGATTGAGTTAATTTAAACTAAATCATTATGTTCAATAACATATAACATATAAGCCTTGGGATGCGCATTATATCCAACAAATATGCATTCAATGACTCTTTCACCCAAGATTTTCTCCTTTGGATCAAGGAGTCTTACAACATCCCTACAACCCTAAACCTTGAGGTACTTCAGGTTTGGTTTCCATTTAGTCAATATTTCTTAAGGGGTAATCCTATTCCTTCTATTGGGAACCCTATTTAATAAATAACAAGTTGTTAACATAGCTTCACCCTAGAACCCTGGACTCAGTCCTAAATAGAACAACATAGAGTTAACCGTTTCTTTTAGTACTCTATTTTCCTTTTCAGATATACCATTTTGTTGTGGAGTATAAGGGAGAGTCATTTCATGGATTATTCCAACAGACTGAAAGTAAAAAGTATTCATGTACTCACCTCCCCTACCAATCCTAAACCTTTTGATTTGGACTCCTTGTTGTAACTTAATTTCAGTTTTAAATACTTTAAGTTTATCTAATACTTCATCCTTAGTATTTATCAAATAAACATAACAAAACCTTGAAGCATCATCAATAAATGTTACCAAGTATTTCCTATTCCCTAATAAGAGAGTCGCATGTAAATCACGTAGATCACTATAGGTTAGCTCCAAAACTTCAGTTTCGCGTTTTACATCCTGAAATGGTTTCTTAGTAATTTTGTTTAACTTGAAGATTAATACTTGATCCGATTTTAAATAAATGCAGGTCTGACACTTTTCAGTGTCCATGTCAAATCCTAGGATTAACCCATCCTTAAACACATCTTGCATCCTTTTATAATGGACACGGCCAAGCCTAGCATGCCATAGCGATGAATCATTCAGTTTAGTGGTAGATATCAAAACAGAACCAATATTCACACTAGCAATACTCACTAAGAAAGTATTGTTAGTTGTTTTAGAAAAAAGTATTAAGCTTGAACACTTGATTGCTCAAATAACCAAAACGAATAAACACACCATGTATAGATAAAATAAATTTGTTAGATTCTATCACTTGTTTATAAACACAATTATTCAAAACACTACTTGAAACCAAATTCTTTGTAGTATTAGGATCATGCAAAACCTTAAACAAGGAAACAATATTTCTAGAACTAAATTTAAGATCTACACAACCACGTCCATTCACTAGGACTGTTGACTTATTTCCCTTGTGAAGAATAGATCCATCATTTAGCGACTCTTAAGTCCCGAACCAACATCTATCTTTACACACATGAACAGTTGCTCTAGAGTCAACCCACCAAGCAACATCGTCATCCTACACAAAATAAACCTAGGATAAATATGTAACATAATAAAACTAAAGAGATTATTAAACATATTCTGACCTTTCAGTGAGCCGTTGGAACCAATCAATGAACCATTTGTGCTTGATCAATTGGCTTTGCTGTCAATACCAATATATTTGCAATACTTTTTCAAATATCTAGGTTTCCCACACTTCCAATAAGTTAGTGAGAACTTCTTGTTAGGATTTGTTTTGGTGTTGTCTTGATGCTTACGTTTCCCCTATTGTCATTGTACGTGGAGGAGTTGTTATGCTCCACCAGATTGACAAAACTAGTACATAAATGAAAATATCATGAGGATTGAATTTCCATTTTAGTACATTACACGCTCAAATATTCGAGAATCAGAATGTTCTAAGAAATAAACCCTTCAACCACTTTGAATACATGAAGAGAAAATACCCACAAGTTTTCAAACACTTAAACGCTCCTGACACTACTAGCCATGTGTCCATATATAATTCATAAATGTTGTAAGAGCCAAAGTCCATGATCCTTGAGTTCATGATCCTGCTTTAGCACTTTTTCAAAGAAATTAACCATTAAGGAGTTTACAACTTCATCATCCTTTTTAGCAGATACATGCACATCGTATGGATGATATGTAAAATATGTGCTTCAATATTCTAAATGTTCAACTCTCCACATTGAACTCAACTCCCAAGTTTCATCAGGAAAGAGTTAGGTGTCCTAGCATTCAGTGACTAGAGACTTTAATCCCATCCTTTTAGCAGACTTTATAACCAAGTATCTTGTCAACCCATTCGTCAAGTGATCATCTAAGTTTTGTTGAGACCTCACAAACTCTATAGAAATCACCTCATTCATGATCGACTCATGAATCATGCTATGCCTGATACCTAAGTGTCTAGAATTACCATTTTACATTTGGATATAAGCCTTAACCAATGTAGTTGCACTATCACAACGGATATATATGGGTGCCATAGGTTTGTCCCATAATAGAATCTCAAGAAGAAAGTTTCTCAACCATTCAACTTATTTGCCAGCAGCTGCTAGAGCCACAAATTTAGACTCTATTGTTGAACAAGTAATGCAAGTTTGTTTCTTGGATGTCGAAGAAATTTGATCACCATGAAGTAGGAATACCCAACACTAGTGAATGAGTTATGCTCAGTATTCTTGATCGAACTTGCATAAGTGTAGCCTTGGATATCCAGCATATAACGATTATAATAGTATAATCTATAGTTCCTTTCAAATACTTCAATACCCTCTAAATAGCTTGCCAGTGCTGAGTACTAGGATTACTAATGTACCTACTCAGCACACCCACAACAAGGCTATGTCAAGCCTTGTACTAGTCATGACATACATCAAGCAACCAAACATCCTAGAATACTCAAGCTGGGAGACAACCTGACCATTATTAGGCATCAGTTTTTCACTTGAATCCATAGGTGTACTCACTAGAGTACAATCAAAGTGACTGAATTTCTTTGGTACCTTCTTAATATAATGAGACGCGAAAATTACAATACCATAAATTTCATGTTTAATCGTTATATCAAGGATAACATATGCCTCCCCCATCTATTTCATGGATAACTTTGATAACAAAGAATCATTTGTCAGGTCAATCTGAACTTGATCCATGCCAAAGATTAGCATGTAATCAACTATAGGCAAATGATGACTCCTTTACCAGATTCATTAAATTTGCTATATACACATTTGTCAGTTTGGTTAAGTGAATAACCATGAGAAAAAAACCACTTTATCAAATTTTTTATGTCATTGCTTAAGTTTCTGTTTCAGTCCATATAAAGGCTTAATCAGTTTACACACCTTAGTTTCGTGACCTGGCATGATGAATCCCTGAGGTTGGTTCATATAAACTTCCTCATCCAAATCACCATTCAAGAATGTTGGATTTACATCCATCTGATGAATAATCAGATTATGAATTGATGCCAAAGCAATCAACATTCTTATGGTACGGATACGTACTCTGGAACATAAGTATCATGAGTAGTCTATACCCGACTTTTGTTTAAAGTCCTAAATGACTTGCCTTGTCTTGAACTTTTCAATAGTTCCATCTATCTTCAGCTTTCTTTTGAAGATGTAAACTTTTGAAATTAAACATGTCTGTGTTGTGGAGGATTCAAAGTTCGTGTATTAGTCGGTCAAAATATCGAAAACTTTGATGACCTAAAAACACATAATTTGCCAACTCTTAAATAGACTTAATACTTTATAAGTAAACAGTATCAAACTCTATTACTCAGGTTATACCTCGTCTAGGAGCTGCTGAGCACATACGACGCAACGTCTCCAACATTCCGATAACCAACTATTTCAGCACGTAACGGTAAAAACAATCATAAAAACTGTTGTTTAAAGGGGATAAAAGTAATAATTCCTGTGAATAAAAACCAATGGGACTAAACAAGTGAAGATTTCCATCTATAAATACCCAAAGAACCTTGTCCTTTCTTCACAAAAACAATCTAGCTACAACACTTGCAAGTTGCAACTATCCAAAGCTAGAAGCACAAGCACTTAAAATGGCTTCAAGGGCTTTGGCTAGAACTGCTTTTCTCCTTACCCCTCAATCTTCTCTTTTTTACATTGGTAACTTCCAAGCATACCCCAAAAGCATGTCCGCCACCACCATCTCGCCAAAAGCCTGTCCGCCCCACCACCTTCGCCGCCAAAATCCTGCCCACCACCACCGTCACCGAAACCTAGCCCTCCTACACCTTCACACCCTGCAAAAGCAACTTGCCCGAAAGATACCCTCAAGTTGGGTGTATGTGCTAACTTGCTCAATGACCTTGTCCACGTAGTCGTTAGGAACGCCACCAAAGACTCCATGTTGTACTCTCATCGGTGGCTTAGCCGATCTAGAGGCTGTTGTATGCCTTTTGTACTACCATAAAGGCTAATATCTTGGGCATTAATCTCATGTCCCGGGTCTCACTCAGTCTCTTGCTTAACTATTGTGGAAAGAAGGCCCCATCTGGCTTCCAATGCTCTTAGATTTATCATCTAGTATTATATAAGTTTGATAATTTAATTTCCTTTTGCTCACAAGACATATATACGGAGCATTTGAAAATTTCTACATTTGTAAAGAATCATATGATTCTAGACTATGTCTATCGTGCTAATGAAGCGAGTCGAGCGGAGGAATACAGGAAAACTGGGGCACCCTAAGTGGGAAGGACCGTATGAAGTCACGAGGCCTTGGGACGAGGCGCGTACAAGTTACATGACATGGATGGCCGCGACCTAGAGCGCACATGGAACATTTCCAATCTCAAAAGGTGCTATCTTTGAAAGCTACGGCTTCCGCATGGGTACTTCGCTATATGTGGCTTTAATGAAGAACCATGCGGTCTATCTGTTTTGTTTATCTTATGTTTGCTTAGTTTCCTTTCTTGTTTTTTAGGGACTTGTCATTATTGTTCAAACAAAAATGTAAACGTTCTAATAAAATGTCGTGGTGCCTAGCTAGCCCCACGGCTTGTTTCGTGCAAATCATTTTTTAGATTTTTTGTTAGTCGTATGAATTTTACTTATATTATAATATGCCATGTTTCATTCATATGCATTCTTTCAAACTACTGTACATGTACTATACGCCTCCAGGCGGGGTAAGAGGATTAAGTGAACCTACTAATTCAACTTGCCGCGTAAGAGGGATGCAACCTCAGCCGCACGGATCATGTATCCTTACTAGACACCTTACTCACAAGACGTTGTGGTAAGTTTCATATTCCGTAGTCACACCGTGCTTCGCATAGTAAAGACGCACGTCGCATGTCTAGTAAATTATAGGCTTGTATGTATTTTCCTTTTTTGTGTGTAAGACGTGACGTATCATGCAGTATTGGTATACAATATTTAACACAATCAAAATACACAAGTTTCCAAATAAAATAGCAAAAATGGTCGTGGTCATCACATGCTTACATACAAAATGCACATGTTTTAGCCGTGTACATACACGGACGAATAGAAACAACAAATATTCAGCGGTTACAAACCAGAGTTATCCAAAATTGATCATAAAGTAGAAGCACCCTACATAGGGGGGAGAAGCTTACCTATCTCCACTTGTTCCTCGATCAAGGATGACAACCACTCACCACTTTCCTTCCGCTTCCGGGCTTGAGCAGCGTTCCTCCCTAGCACCACACTTAAAGGTTCTTCATCAAGCACGATCCTGGTTACATCCTCATAGACGGGGAGCGTCAGGTGGCTGGGCGATGGGGTGAAGGAGGCACGGGAATGACCCTCATCTTGGGAAAACGCACTCAGACTTAGCTTTTCCATGATTTCCATGTTGGATGCATCTTTTGTGGCCTCCAGCTCAGCCAAGAATGGATAATGCAAGTCTCGCATTGCGTCCATAGAAGCAGCCATCTTGTTAGCCGCCTCAGGGTTAAAGAAAGCATGTCTGGTGAAGTTCTCCCTTTTCTTGATCAGCTCTACGGCCTGGACCATTCCCTCATGACGTCCGTGGTCAATGCCATCGGATACAAGACTTGCAAACTGTTGCACAAATTCGGGGGCCTCTAGTACCTTTGTGACCGCCAAGCGTGCTCCGTGCCCTACCATCCACCTACGGCCGGCAATGGCCGCTAGTAGTTGGGGGCATAGCACGTCGTCGCGCTCGGCGGTGAGGGCATCGATCATCAAATCTTTTTGGGCAAACGCCTCTTTCAGCTCTTGGGTGACGGCCCTCTCATCAGCAAGTTCCTTTTGTACCTTCTCCATGCTTTAGACTGCCATGTGCGCGTCTTCTAGTTTCTTGTTAAGCACGGATACTTGGCTGGAGTACGACTGGGCAGACGCTTCCGTTGTGGCTACCTATAAGAGATAAAACGTTAGAATATATTTCTTTTAGAAAATGGGTGGTGCAGCCACGGATATGTACCTTGGTGGTCGCGGCATCTAGTATTGACTCAAGATTGGCCACTTGTTGGTCGTATTCATTCGCGCGGGCCGATTGCTTTTTTATGGTCGCCTCGGCGCTAGCCAGTTGGGATTGGAGGTCTGCAATTTGAGCTTCATTGTCCACGATCATCTTCTCCCTCCGTCCAACCTTCCTCTTAAGAGATTCCACATGCCCAAGTGCGGCTTCAAACCTTACCCTCATCGAGGTGCCCATCGCCATTTGGTGTACCAAGGCACCATTATACTCATCCGCCAAGTCCGCATGGCTGAGCGCGTTCACCTCTCGCACCAAGCCTGGTGGTATGCAGTTGTTGAGGTACTCCCGGCATTCATTGGCGTCCCTCATTCGTGATGCAGTTGTGATATTCCATATAGGGTTGAACGATTGAGGGGGGCCGGACGTTGGGAGGTCTTGGGAGGCTGTGGGGTGAACCTTCTTCAAAGACAGGGCCGGACTTTGTGGCGGCCGTGTGAAGCATGGGGTTTCTTTCCACTTCTTTTCCTTTTCCCTTATCTATTTGAGTGTCAGGAGGAGGCGCGGCACCAGTTTGTTCATCCCTGTGAAAACAAGCATGTGGATACATATTAAGTGTTGCTTAAAAAAGGAGTTGTCATTCTTACGTGTTAGGATGGAGCCTTACATGTCATTTCTTGTTAATTCTGATGTGGTTGGGGCAATCTGAGTGACTGGATCGACATGTGCGGCTCGGATTGTCTCGGAAGCCTGGGTGGTGCTCCCAACAGATTGGTACAAGGGGTGGTCTTCTCGAAGTTTCTTGGGAGGGGCGTTGTGTTCGCCGATCTCGGCTGAAGCAGCTCTCCTTGCTCGTTTGTTTCTTTTACGGGTACGCCTGGCGACGGGCTGAGCTGTTGCTTCTTCAGTCTCCTCCTCGACTTCTTCTTCCACTTCTTCTTCCTCATTGATTTGTTGCACTTCTTCATCATCATCCGGCGAAGGCTGGAGGTGGTTAAGTCAATATTATCTCCCTGCTCTTCTCCATGCGGTGAGGAGGGCCCGGCTCCTCCTTCATGCATCCTGTTATCACCACCCTCATTGTCTCCTTGCTCTCCCTCGTCCGAGTGGGGATCTGGCACGGCTTCAAGAGCAACCGTAACGGGTCCGGTATGCTCAAGAAGGGGTAGCTCATTATCACGGGGGGGACGGGAGCCCTCCGGTACGAGCTTCGGGTCGCCCTGGCGTAGAAGTCCAAAGAAGTTCATTTCTGCTCACCAAAAACAAAATATGTTAGCTATTTACAAAGTGATTGAATAAGTTTTTGTGTACGGATGTTAGCCTACCTTCACCCTGCCTTCTCCAAAACACAGGATATCTGTTGGACGGGCTAAAATAATTGCGGCTAATCCCTAGCAAGCATAGAAATGACTTGGGAAGATTTCTATGGAACCCGATCCTGTTTAGATCTAATTCTTGGGAATGTCGGGGGTTGTATGTACTAGTGTGCGGCTTGGGGTCATGGGATATCCTACGTTTAAAGGTATAGTCAGCCGGCCATACTACTGCGTCAATGAAAAAGTAGTGGTCATACCAGTTTTTCAGCGAATCCATTGGCTTATTATGAGACTGGGGACTGTTAGGGGATCGTTTCTTAAAGGATACACAACCATTTACTAGGTTGGGGATATAAAAGAGCCGAAATAGTTCTACGGTTGGGGGGATTCTTCTAGCACGGCAGAGGATCTCGAATTGACTAATCTTACAGGCACCTATACAGTGGAGCTGACTAATATGTACATCATAGTATCCTAACAGATCTACAAGGAAATGGGTGAAGGGAATGCGGTAATTGGCCGCATCAAACAGGCGAGTGTACATGCCAATCTTACCCGCCGGTGCCTCAGTTATGAGGTCTCCGGCGCCAAGAAGTGAGGGGTGTAGGTTGGTAGGGATGAAATAGTTTGTACAAAAGTGATTTAGTTAGTCCTTGTTCATTACATTCAGCATGGATCCAATGGTAGGGTTGTTTCTGTGAGCCATTACTAAATAAAAATGTAAGGGCGTGGTGTTCTAAACCTGCGTATGAAGGGATCCGTGCGTAATTGATTCGAGCTAAGAAGAAAGCTTTAATGGCAGAAATGGAGATTATAATTGTGTGTTTCACACAGCCGTATGGGTGGCTTATTTATAGGGTTGCCTCGTGGGTCATGACCTGTTGGATGTGTAACACGTGTCTGCCACTATTCTTGATCGTTGTGGTTAGGGGGCAAGTGGCAAGTGAAACGTCAGGCGGGACCCACGGGTCACTTCTGACTCAAACGTTTGCACTGCTCAAGGCTATGACTGTTTGCACTTTTGTCAGTCAACATGTCAGGTGAACAGTTATTAATGTCGGGATATGCGGATCTTACGTAAGAATTATCATTTAATGCTATATTTAATTTGTCTCGGTCGCCATGTGCGGTTGAGGTAATAATGGAATAATTTCCTAAGGCAGGTTGCCATGTGCGGCCAACACAAATTCTTGGACAACTTATCATTCCCTATTCTTTCTTGGTACGTCCAGGGAGCATCTTGGTAGTCTAGAGGTTACGCCTATGGTTGTAACAACTAGACTGGGGGGACATGATGACGTATAGTCCCCAGCCGGGTCATGAACCCGGCCCACGGGTACTACCCGTATCCGGCCCATCATAGATGGGTGGGATAATGTCATTCAGGCTTATGGGCTTGGATGAACAGTGACCGCACACATGTGTGCGGCCCACGGCCCGGTGCGGCCGACATAGGGTTAGACAGAATCATATTCTGTCTAGGAGTAGGTTTACCCCAAAAGAGGAGGATATTCACTACTATAATTAGAAGATAACAATCATTCTAATTCTGATAGTTATCCTTTCCTTGGGGCCGAAGTATCAGTGGCAGCCCACTAGGTTTCCACTGCCTATAAAAGGAACCCCCAAGGGTTCCACAAAGGTATTACGTTTTATACTCTCAACTCACATAAACCCTAACCGATTACTTACTCTCACGCCGGAGTCTAATCGTGGGAAACATTCCCACGGTAAGCCTAACGCGTGCTGTTTAGTGTGCAGGATCCCAACCAAACGATTCACTTGGTGCAGGAGCCGGAGCCCAGCCAACCCGAATTGAGCCTAATTCGGGTCTAACAAGAATCACCCAACTTTTGCATCAACAGCTTTTGAATGTAATTGTACACATTTAAAAACCTTGGCTCTTAAATTTTTACAGTGCTTGGATTTAACTCTAGTTTCTTAACTAATATTGAAATGTTACTCCATCACTAGCAGTAGTGAAACTGTGGTTGCAAAATCGAACTTCCTGACACGTCACTGAAGTCTGTAACTTCACTAGATTAGGTCAAACTCGACATGGCACCTTCATTTCTGCCTACTATAAACAAATCATGATCATTATCGACTGTTCATACCACTGTGACAGCTTGCACACCATTTTTTAACAGAAAACATAATATACTCCGTATCACTTTGGGATCTACTAGTAATATCTTGTTTCATGTCAGTAAATAACCATTGTTAAGCATATTTCAGGGTAAAAATCGAGTCTTCATTTGAAATCCTTGTTTTAAACTTGCTTATATATAAACTCGTCATTTTTTTGCTTCGATCTGTATATGGCTATATGTCACAACCGATATATAAAACCTATGGTCATTTTCCACCCACAGATAATTACTTTGTGGCTCAAGGGTGTTGGTTCTGGTCACGAAACTTGTCAGAGTGTTTCGCTTAATCGTTTGCAAGATCAAGTAAATCAACTATATACTTGGACCAAGACAAAATATATCCTTTTTTTGAAGAAGCAACCTTAAGACCCAAAAAATAGTGTAGATTAATATGCCGCGCGTATCACCATATGTGCATACGCCGTATCATCCTTCAATGTTAGAATGCATATTTCCTTCTTTTTGCTCCAAAAAAGCTCCATTATCCCAATGGTGTCAAAGTATCAATCCACCGATATGTTAAGTTGACGGAACAAGGTGTGCTAAGATTATATCAATATTCTATCGAATACATAATATTCTTGTATCTTTATATCAATAGATTATGTGTCGACATACTAATATTTATCTGATATAAACTAGTATCTACAAACAAAGCCACTGGTATAAAGAGAGGCAGCACATGACCCATCAATGTGAAAGCTCTTCCTAGTAAACGCCTACATGCAAGTAGTCGAATATCATACATGCATTCTGTAACTAACATACAAATAAACTTTGTCTTGCCGTGTGTTAAGGTCACTTTCTTAATCAAAAGTCGTTGAAGAGCAATATTGTGCGCCTTTGATATCTGATATGAGTGTGTAGATTCTGTCGACGTTACGTATTGAAAATGGCAGCCAAAAAATAAATATACTTATTATCTTAAAAAAACATCACACTATTATCTTAACTATGAAAATCTGATAAATCGAAGAAGTATATAAGAGGAGAAGAAATGTAGATTTAATTTCAACTATTACCCTACACCTACCAGGGGATAAGCATTATGCATTTGAGATCATGTCATAAGATTTAAAATGTTCAAGATAATAATTTTGGTCATTTTTTCAAAGTAGCTTGATGGAACTATTATTAATCAGTTTTTACCCCGGGTAAATCAACATTTTCTAATTTCAACGTAGCTTTCAGAAAAATTCGAGTCTAGATACCACCGACATTGCATGAATTTGTTTACTTTAGAAACATAAAGTAAATGCAAGTTGAAGTATGGAATGTTCAATAGAACAGAGAAACGAATCACATAACTCCAAAATAGTATGCGGTAATCATGTGAAATATAATACTTTCTTTCTAAATAAGACAAAGGATTAATCACGGGTAACAATTTATACCCTTTAATTAACATATTAATAATTGATGACATAATTCATTTATCCAGGTTGGTTGGTCTTGTTGGACAAATAATAAACGGATTTGCTTTAGCATGCATGGACAATATATACCTTAATTGATTCGAAATTAAACCTGCAAATAAACACAAACAATCATATCATTGACTTTATATAAAGTCACAATCTTGGACATGGAAACAAATCAAACATTCTAATGAAATGAGTTTAGCCACGGAACTAGAAATTGTTTTGCCAATTGCTAAGGGTGCGTTTAGTTGGATGGAAAACACCTTGTTTTCCACAATATGTTTTCTAGAAAACAAGGAAAATAGAAAACGCGTTCAAATCATCATTTTCCAGAAAATATCTCTACAAAACACAAAATCCCTATTTTTCCTTTTATACACAAAACAAGAAAACAATTTTTTTTTGTTTTCCATGTTTTCTTTTTAACACAAAATATCTAATTTTCTCTTTATTTTTACGTTTGCGTTGGATATTTTGCTTTTTCATCAGTATTTTACGTTTTCGCAAATATTTTACATTTTCGTCAGTATTTTTACGTTTTTACGTTTTCGTCAGTAAATTTGCGTTTTCGTCAGAAATTTTACATTTTCGTTAGTAAAAATTACGTTTTCGTAAGTAATTTACGTTTTTGTCAGTAAATTTACGTTTTCATAATTATTTTAATGTTTACGTCAGAAGTTTACGTTTTCATCAGTAAACTTACGTTTTCATCAGTAAATTTACGTTTTCGTCAGCAATTTACGTTTTCGTCAGTAAATTTACATTTTCGTCAGTATTTTTACGTTTTCGTAAGTAAATTTACGTTTTCGTCAGAAATTTTACATTTTCCTTAGTAAAATTACGTTTTCGTAAGTAATTTACGTTTTTGTCAGTAAATTTACGTTTTCATAATTATTTTAATGTTTACGTCAGAAAAATTACGTTTACATCAATAAACTTACGTTTTCATCAGTAAATTTACGTTTTCGTCAGCAATTTACGTTTTCGTCAGTAAATTTACATTTTCGTCAGTATTTTTACGTTTTCGTCAGTAAATTTACGTTTTCATTAGAAATTTTACATTTAAATTACGTTTTCGTAAGTAATTTACGTTTTTGTCAGTAAATTTACGTTTTCATAATTATTTTAATGTTTACGTCAGAAAATTTACGTTTTCATCAGTAAACTTACGTTTTCATCAGTAAATTTACGTTTTCGTCAGCAATTTACGTTTTGTATTGAATCTATTTGTTTATATTCATAGTTTTAGTTTCTTTCTTATGTATTCAGTCAAGCTCAACGATGGTCTTTCTTTTTTATCCCAAACTTAGATCGAATTTCTTAGCTTGTAAAGTAGTATTACTTTGAATAAATCCAAACTAATACAAAGAGAATCTTTGTTTGTAGCAAACCATATACTATGCGAAAATTGGTACTTGAAATAAGAACAATGAACAATGATTCTCAGTTACAGCTTATGATCAATAAAATAATACGACTACTCTTGCTTAGTACTAACTAAAGAATTGGACTGGAACCACGAAGAACTGAACCGGAACCACAACCGTTGGTTCCAGTTCTTGTTTTTGAGATTTTTTGGGTCTATGTTCGGTTCTGTTCGGTTCGGTTCCACCGGTTCTCGACTACGAAACCAAGTACCTAATAATTATAAAAATATTGTTTTTTACGATACTCAAAAGCTAATATCATACGTAATATAAAAAAACAAAACTAACATGCTCTCAGAAAAACCAAACCAAACACCTTTAACTCTAATCATTGAAACATAAGCAACTATAATCATTATTAAATCAATAGAACCAAGTTTTATGTTATTTTTTATTTGCATTTAAAGTATGTCTTTTTAGTATTACCGATATATGTATGTCTTGTTAGTATAGAATTACTAATCAATAGATTTGTATAATATAAAAATTGGTTTGTATATTATAATTGGTTATATGGTACGTTCAATAAGTTTGAATAATTTGTGATTTTTTATTTTACTTTATAGAAAGAAGGTTTATATAATATAACTAGGCATACAAAATAGATTCCTTTTGTAAACATAATATAAAATGATTAGTAATCTAATATTTTTATTTTGTATTTCTTTTTAAGGTTATACAAAATTCTACAAATATTGAGTCTCGTAACTCTGATTCAAATTTGGATAAAAGAAAAGTAGTGCACGTTTATAAAATGTTTTTTTATTTGAGCTTATGATTTAGTTGTTAAATATTATTGTTTTTAACGTAAATGGTTGTAAATACTTAAAATAATTATATTTTTTTAGTTTTTGTTGACATAATTCACTTTTAAATATTTTTTCTTCTAGAAAATCGGTTCCTATACGGGTAGAACCAAAAAACCGGAACTGGAACCAAAACCGGAACCAAAAAATATATTTGGTTCGGTTCTTGGTTCCTACTTTTCTCAAAATTTTGGTTCTCGGTTCCACCAGTTCTGGTTCCGGCTCCGGTTACAGTTCCACCGGATATAGATCCACGCTCATCCCTATATATGACTTAGGGTCTCTTTTTATAGATCAACGAGCCTTGTAGAAGATAACTATCCAACAAAATATTCTAAACATAAGATATACATAAGATAAACTCTATACATAACTAAACGCGTCCTTCTCCCTTTGGTAGTTATCTCTGTGCAATGAGAATCATCTTCATACAATGGGAAAACGCTTAACCATAATCCATTCTCTTCAATATGCACAACAGTGGGTACTCCAAGCAACAGTGGGAATGAAACCATAAGCAGTGGGAATGACTTAGCTTATTTTATTCTAAACAACCCTCCCTTAAACTTGTTAGCACACCTGAAAGCAAGATTCTTGAATAAACAGTAAGCACTTGAGAGGATGCTTACAAACCACTTCATTTTTTTGTGGGTTTGCTATTTACTATGATCCGATGGTCTAGGGTGGTGGAAGAAGATGGAAGCCATATTAAGTTTAGAGAGAGAAATGTTGGATGTAGGTGTTTCTAAAGAGAGAGAAAGACAAAGTTTATAAAATGAATATGGGAAAAACACCAACAACAACCCTTCCTTGGAAGCTTTGGAGGGGTATATAAAGTCACTCACGCGCCTACACTATACATAGTTTCCTAGTCTAGTCTTTGCGTGAGTGACTATGATAACTAATGGGAATTCTTAAATGTCGTCACATAAAGTGAATTTCCAACAATCTTCCCCCATGGGACGACGTGTAGAAATCCTTACAATATTTTTCCTAACAAGTACATAATGATTAAGAACAAAATCTTCCATGAAGCGTCCAATGCTGATGAAGTCTTTTGAGGCCTTTGACTTCAAGTCTTCACTTCAAAACGACTCATCTTTGTAGTAACTCGTAGTAGAAATACTGTAACGGTCATATACTTTTGGTTAAGGAGAAGCTTCTGAATTAACTTCCCCCTAATTCATGCCACATAAAATTGACGTAGAAGCTTTTAATATCTTCCCCCTAAACCGACAATCCTCATAAGCAGTTTCAAAGCTTTCAATAAAGCTTAGAATGATTAAGCGCACAACGGAATTTAACAAGCAAACCCCATCATATGAAATTATAATGTTGCTATGAATGATTGAAAGTTTGGGGCACGCCAAGTAGATCAACAACGTCTCTTCTCACGCTTGAATAATTCTTCTGAATTTTTCTCCCCCCTAAGAGTTCAAGTTATGCATACTAGAAAGAATCAATACATTTCTTCCCTCATGTAGTTGAAGAAAGGAAACCAATCCCATGTATGAAGCCCAAATACTGAAGTAGACACTTTATCCCATTCATGAAGTTGACATCGTAACACTAGAGTAAATTAAGTCCCGAAAATGCACATATCTTCTTCTAGAGATGCACCAGAGTCAATTAAGTCCTGGAAGTGCATATCTCTCCATATAGGATAATGATGATGAATAATTGCAACATCAAAACAATTAAACATCGAACAATAGTGTACCGTTTAGAGACTGATAACGCCACGAGTTAAAACACTGATTTGCTCTGCGGTTATGACAATTGTCTTCCCGGGATGTCTTCAAATCAAAAAAAAGGTATGAAGTTCATCACGTGTACTCGTTGTGCGTTCAGTATGTCTTCTTCTTCCTCCTTGATGGTTTCGAAACCTCAGAACCAGCAATAAACCGTACACACATGTACCTGAAATCTCGTGAGAATAATAAATAAGCTGAATTATATATTTTGTGAGAATCAGCTGTTGATCGAAATTCTCTACTCATAAACTCTCCATGGCTATCTTTACCAACCCCCTTGTAGGCAATTTGAAGTGACCACTGATGGAATGAACCAGATATACCAAACGTGAAACTGAATAAAAATCCTTCGATATTGTGACTTAAACTTGCAAAACTATTGTTGAATGAAGAACGGTGGAAAAATCTCTTAGTACCCAATACCTTTCCGAAAGAAGTATATAAGCACAACACCTCTTGAAATTATCCACATCGACTATGCGCGTGACACTGAGTACAACAATGTGACTCCTTTAAGTGATAGTTATCCAGGTCATTAACCAACTACCCCGAACCCGAAAACTAGATAAACAAGTCTTCATCCTAATGATTAAGCACGAGCAAGTTATCATTGAAATCATTCATCCAACCAAACCCGATTTCAAAGATAAAATAAGAACACGCTTTCGAAAAATCCGTCTTCAAATTCAAATAACAATACCCGATCAAAAATCCGTAGCCACTAAAAATATAGCCATTTTTCTTGGTCTCGTCAAAATAAAATTCTTGTCACTTTGTCTCGTCATTTTGTCCCTTTGTCATGTCCCGATTATAAACAAAGTATATCTTATGATTACAAATTTTGTCCAAAATAAAATTTTGGCAAAATTAGTGTAACATGATTCAAAATACTCGGGCCATCCAAAGCAAATCAACATATACTGGCCCATGATGATTTCAAATACTAGACCATAATAAACCATAAGCACCAAATTGTATGACACAATTCGTGATTCGTCCAATTTCGAATTAACAAAATCAACTCCATCACATGCCCAAATATTTTCGGACTGTAGACCCAACCAATAACCCCAACTCAGTTAAAGCCCATCACACTTTAGTACTCGGTTTATGTTAGATAATTTAGGTATAAAAGTGACTAATCCCAAATACTACTCACAATTTCCCTAAACCTAATCACATATACTTATCCGCCTCTTTATCTTATCTAACATCTCAACCACCAAAATAACAAATCCCACAAAATCACCATCTCACTTTTGTGATTAATCGCAAACAACATATCTATATCACCCCAAGAACACTATCTCATATAAAAGCATTCGAAAAATCAACCTCAAAAATCCATCATATCGTAAACATGGTTCCCGATCATCAAATCTGATCTTGTTTAATCAAATACAAGTCAAAACCATAGCCTCTACCAGCACACATCTCGAATTACAATATTGGTGATAGACGAGCCAAAAACAAAATCGTACAAGACGCGGCTTCAAGGTCTTTGAATGAGGATCTCAGGTAGGTTCGATTCGTAATGCATGTTTGTTTAATTAAACAAATCAAAGTCAGATCATAACATAATTGTTACTGATCTTTCTTTAAATTCGAATAGACCATTTACAGATCTTGATGATTTCGTCATGCATGATGTTGCTTGTTTCAAATCGACATAATTATAGTGTATAACATGTTTGTTATATAACTATGATTACATTCGAATATTAACATAAAGCTTCGCTTTTACAGATCAATGATGACATGATTCGGTTTGTAAAGATCTTAAAAGATCTAGATACACACGAATCTTAAGCTGAGATCAGTATTTTAATTAAGATTGAGTCTATTTTTGTGATAGAAATGATATATTTTGTTTAAAGGTCTGATTAAGAAGTGTTTGTAGAAGGGATTAGGTGACGAAGGGTTAGATTAGACTTGATGTTGGATTTGATTGTGGAGTAATAAGGTGGATGTAGTTTATGGAACATGCCACAATGTTCTTCATCGCAATGTTTGATAATCTGCATCGCAATATTCAGAGTCGCTACACCCCATCGCAATCCCATCGCAATATTTTGAGAAAAATGCTATCGCAATCCTATACACCCATCGCAATGTCATCACAATGTACCATCGCAATGTCATCGCAATGATGCATCGCCATGTACCATCACAATGAGCCATCGGAATGTACATAATCATATTCATCGCAATGTTGAATCTGTAAACATATCGCAATGTCTGAAATCTTATCCATATGTCCTTTCTGGATTTTCAGGATCTGGTTTTCATCTTCATCTACATATAAAATACCCGAGAAACCCATAAAATGATGATACCAGATATGAAGCCAGTTAAACAATGAAGTCACAAAAAATTATGACTCTTTGGGAAAAAGACAAATCATGACTTTTAACCATAAAATGTATTCACCAGAGACTAAAAACTGAAACCGTGTACTTATGAATGTTACCAGGTATGTGGTCTTGAGAACTGATAAAGTATGAAGCCAGTGACAAAAGCTGTTTGGACAAGATCTATTGTGACGAAAAACTTTAGACAGACGTAGAGACGTAGACCACCAAAACATTAATTTGTAACAAAAAGTTAAAACAGATTGTATAAACTGTTGAACAGATTTTGAAACCAAAAAAAATTAGACCACCAATATAATAACGAAAGCACGTCAATCCAAGGATTGAACCATAGCTCTGATACCAATTGTGGGTTTGCTATTTACTATGATCTGGTGGTCTAGGGTGGTGGAAGAAGATGGAAGCTATTGTAAAGTTTAGAGAGAGAAAGGTTGGATGTAGGTGTTTCTAGAGAGAGAGAAAGACAAAGTTTATAAAATGAAAATGGGAATAAAACCAACAACAACCCCTCCTTGGAAGCCTTGGAGGGGTATATATACTCACTCACGCGCCTACACTATACATAGTTTCCTAGTCTAGTCTTTGCTTGAGCGACTATGATAACTAATGAGAATTCTTAAATTTTGTCATATAAAGTGAATTTCCAACACTTTTGGATCTGATTTTGACTGAATATGAAAAACTCATAAGATACATGTTTATATTCATCGATCTTGAGTGTTATGTTGATCATCTTCTTAAGTGTGTCTTGAGAAAATAGATAGAACCTATCCACATAAAAAGTAAAATCATGTTTGTCAGTATTAACTCATACACTCCAAAAGAAGTATATAGATGCCAATGATCCATCTCTGAGCTGTGTTGATCTTCCCAGATGACACCATTATTATCAGGATTATACATCCTCTTCATAGACTCCCACAAATAAAAATTCCATTGGTCATTAATGGTTGTAGGCTCATTAGTACCAAACCTAGCCTTCAAAATTCTCCCAAGAACATCTAAGTCTTCTCTATCCAAAATTGAAACATGTTGCCCATAAACTGATATGCTTTAGTTTCTCTTCCAGCCCTGTAATTTTCCACCATATCATAGTCCCTTCATAATGGATTACATGGTTAATGATTGGATACTTTGATTTTAAAGGCATAACCGGAATATCAGCAACAACCAGCTCCAGACATTCCTTCATCTCTTCATCAGAAGAACCCAATTCCTCTGTTGTAAATGTTCCAAGTTTAGCCGTTCTATTTTGTCTCTTCGATACTCTTTGTTCAGACAATCATTAACAGTTGATGATTCCTTGATAACTTCTCGTTGTTGTTGAGTAGGAGTTTGAGAAGTTTCTATAGGTCCCTTCCTTTTTTTATCTAGCCCATTCTATCCACTTTTCATGCTCTTTTCTAGCTTTCTCTCCAACCCAGAGTGCATAGGCACAAAATTCTGCATACTTTTCAAAACATGTAGAGCACTTCCTTCAATCTGCTCAAATATCATCCTTTTGAAGTCTTTGAGTTTGCAAAGATTATGACTTCTTAGAATCAACACATAATATTGTCTCCTTGCAATCTTAGAGCTCAATTCCTTTTCCTGTTGAGGTTGATGTTTCTGAATCTTGGCTAAGTCCGTTTGATACTCAAGGGTTATTCTAACACGATCAGTTTTATCTTTAAGAGACATGGTATCCTTCCAAACTTCATAATTAGCCATGAACTTAAAAATAGTTTCATTAGCCCAACCTAATTGAATGAGCATATCACCAAGCCTCTTTTCTATGTACTCTTGATCTACATCAGTTTCATGCTCAGATTCAATCCAAGTAACGTCCAAAGCAGGATTGCCTTCAAGGCTTTTTTTCTAGCTCTACACCATATCGAATTTGTGCAGTCTTTGGAGACACCTCCTCTTATTCTTGTAGCACACTCTTCCTTTTGTCTTTTGGGTTAATTGTTGGAAGAGTGGATTTCCGAGGAGCAGGTTCTCTAATATCAGACTCCCTTTGCAAACAAGTTTAACTGAATATTTACAGAATATTTTGTGTTATAAAAGATATACAGATCGGGTTTAAATTTAAACAGTTTTATATGTTTATGGCATTTATTTAGTCTTGGTGGACAAGACACACTCTGGTTATAAATAAAGCCTTAGTCTCATTAATTTATGATCAGAAAAAACGCAGTTTTATCAGCTCCATTACCAAACGAATTTCTAGCAGTCCTTCGATCAGAACCACTCGATCCTTTTCCTGATTATTCAAGCGAGTTTGTCAAGTCTGGTTGTATGACAGCTTTAGACGTTGTATGCTGAGAAACAAACGGCGAATCTGTTTTAAAGAAAACGTGTATAACACGTGTGTCGTATTAGTATTTACTGCTTTCTTTATTACTGTTATTTATTTTTTGTCTTTTAATTTCTATTAATTTATATTTGTAATTCGATTTTAAATAATAAAAATGTACACCATTTCTTACACTATCATCTAATAGGATTCACACGTCTGATTAAGTAAAATCATAAAGTCTTCGTATTATAGCATTGATCAAGATACAAGTTGAATTTTTATCAACGGTGAGAGATTCAATGAAAAATATATATTTGATAATTAGTTTTTGACAATATCAAAAAAAGACGACGACCTCGTGTATCAAAGATAAAAGTTAACATTTTATTCTTCATTATATGTAACTGAAATCTTTTAGCATGTGTTTAACAAAACTTAAATTATAACTTTTTACTCCTTTGCTGGTATAAATATTTTAGTTGAAGGTATTTCGTCTTTGATTGACCTTTATGTGTTGCTTCATGCTATTAATTTGAAATACTCGTTTTTAACTTGCTATATATAAGCTTGTCATTTTTTTGCTTTTCTATATGGCTATATGTCACAAGTCACAACCTATATATTTAGAATCGTACTTCAAGGGTGTTTGGGATCTGGTCAGGACACTAATGGTACATACAGCTTCTCAAACCCCTGATCCACCAACGAGCAACACAAAAATGTGTCGTCTAATCTAATTCCCGTTATTAATTCTAGGGCGGTGCCGAAGTATCAGCCATAGTAATTTGAAGTTCACGGAACGAGGTGGTTAAGATTATATCAAAATTATATCCAACATATATGATCATGGTATCTTTATATCAATAGATTATATGTCGACAGACTAAAAATGAATCTGATAAACAGTTTTTACTTTTATGCCTGTAATTGCATCAAATTCGTACAAACAACAACTCTGGAAAAACAAAATAACTATACAAAGCGGCAACACTTCACACATTAATGTGAAAGATCTTCCTAGTAAAGGAACTTTTTTTGTCCATAGCCTACAACAAGTAGTCGAAAATATTGAAATATGCGTCATTTTGTCAAAAAACATTTTTCTTCAAAATTCATCATACTTGGATTCGGTAACTACCATACAAACACACTTTGTCTTGCCGAGTGCCAACGTCACCTTCTTAACTAAAAGTCGTTGAAGAGGAATATTGTGCGCCTTTGACATTTGATATGATTGTGAAGATTCTGTCGCTGAAAATGGCAGTATATAAACAAAAATATAATTATTAATTTATTATCTTGAAAAAATATTCACACTATATCATCTTAATCATGCCAATCTGCTATATCTAAGACGTAAATAAAGGAGAAGAAGAGTGATTTTAAATTTTCTACACCTATCTGGAGAGCATTTTTATGATTTTTCTATGTTCAAGCTTACAATTTGGGTCATTTTTTAAGAAGTATCTTGATGGAACTATGTTCAATTGTTTTTGTAAAATACATCTTTTATTCAATTATTTTAACGTAGCTTTCAGAAATTCGAATCTAGACACCGACATGAATTTGTTTACTTTAGATAATCTTCAAATATCTTAATAGAAAACATAAAAATGCAAGTTGAAGTTTGAATGTTAAATAAAATAGAGAAAAGAAGCACAAAAGTCTAAAATAGTATGAGATAATCATGTGAAATATAAATTTTTTTTCTCAATAATTAGCTGGATTAATCACAGGAAACATATTAGAACCATTAATTAACATATTAATATTTGATGAAATGCAGATTTCATTCACATATTAACATATCAATTAAGGACTTTTTAGCATGCATGCATGCACAGTATACACCTAACTTGATGCGAAATAAAATCTTGAAATGAACATAAACAATCATAGCATAGACCTTTTTATTAAGTCACGACACTACAACATTCGCGCTCTACCCCAGCGATATTTTTGGTGTTTCCCCAGCGACATGTCGCTGGGGAAGTATATCACCAGCGACAAGTCGCTGGGGTATATTCGTTGGGGTACGCTAGTTGTTAAAAGTATCCTCAGCGACTTCCCCCAGCGACACGTGGGCCCCACAGACTTTTCCTGGAAGAACAGATGCCACGGTGGCAAAATTTTCCCCAGCGACATGTCGCTGGGGAAAATCCTTATTAAATAAAAAAATTAAGTTAAACTTAACCATTTTAGCTAATTACAAATTTTCCCCAGCGACATGTCGCTGGGGAAAATTTCCTTTCGTTTGACTTGTCAACGCTTTCCAAAGTTTCCCCAGCGACATGTCGCTGGGGAAACTCTTGATACGTTTGACTTGTCAACGCTTTGCGTTTGACTTGTCAACGAATAACCAACTTTTCCCCAGCGACATGTCGCTGGGGAAGAGTCTGCAGGTTTTTTTTTAAAATTGCCTGCACAGCAGGCGTTTTCCAGATTTTTTCCGGAATTTTTCCGGAAAAAATCTACCAAAACCTGTAACCAAAACTTGTATTTGCTCACCAAAAGACACACATATAAAGTAAACTTGAAATACAAATCAACACAAACGCGGAATAAGTTCAAACTTGCACCAAAATATAATATAACGTTCTAATGATCACATGGATACTAGAAATAAGTCGGGATAGTTAAGGATACTAGGGAAACAAGCGTTCTAATTTAGGATAATAGGGAAACAAGTCAAGATGAACATAAAGAAACTATGTACCATACTAACAAACACATATATGACACGACTAGCTCGCGTCATCGCCACCCTCCCGATCCTCAGCATCATCACCCGGGCGACTCCCGCTCCCGTTGGCACCAGCATCATCACCCGGGCGACTCCCACTCCCGCTGGCACCACCACTCTCATATGCGGCAAAAAGATCGCCATACCTGGGGTCGTTTCTGAACAAGCCCATCATGAAATCAACATCCCGATCCCGACGAGTCTCAGGGGGTGGTGGCGAAAAGCACGGGGAGTACTGGTGTATCCCGGCAATACCATACCCACGCCAGGATGGTGGCCGCGAAACTTGCCTCCTCGCACCATCCTGTTGATCTCGGCAGTGGTGTGCTCACCCGTCGCCTCTAGCTCCCTCATCTGATCCTGTGTGGTGACAATAACACAAGATAGTAAATATATTAGTCGGGTTGCTAGATTATTAATCAATGATTCATTAAAGTGTGTTTTGAAAAGAATACTTACATACAACTGGAGAGACTGCTCATCTATAAATACACCATCTGAATTCGTATGCAGACGATAGAACATGTCGATCTCTGTAGGCTCATGTTGGGTTTCGGACGCCTTTTGCTGTACATACACACGTAAGTAAGATCAATCTAATTAAATGCGGCAATAATAATATGTATGTAAAATAAATAATGATAATAATAAAATAATAAAAATAAAAAACAATAATAATAATAATAAAATAAAAAAAATTAAAAAAAACCATAATAATGAAAAATCAATAATAATAATAATAATAATAATAATAATTACCATGAGATGTCGAGTGCGAGGGATCGACCGAGAACCATGTCGGGAGACAAGTGTTGCCTTGGACCGATTTTGGCTGTTTGTTGAGGATCGCTTCATGTTAGCTTCGTCAGTCCAAAACTCTATCTGTTTCTCCCACACTTCAGGTGTGTGCTCGTCGGGTCTGTTCCGCCTAATTTGATCCACATCGTATTCTCCAGTCTCGGGGTCTTTTACACAGTAATCTCGCTTCAGACTAGCCTTGCTGGTGTTGTATGATTTTTGTAGCTGTGCATTAATGGTATCATAAATACTCTTCCACCGAGGGGTGTTCATGTACGGCGTGAGATCATAATTTTTCTGCAATCAAATACAACACATTGAAAACAGAGTTAGAAATATAATTTATATATTTATTTAAATTCGTTTATTTATTTATATGATATAAATAAATAAACGAATTTAAATGAATATACACAATACAACACATTGAAAACAGAGTTAGAAATATAATTTATATATTTATTTAAATTCGTTTATTTATTTATATGATATAAATAAATAAACGAATTTAAATGAATATACACAATACAACACATTGAAAACAGAGTTAGAAATATAATTTATATATTTATTTAAATTCGTTTATTTATTTATATGATATAAATAAATAAACGAATTTAAATGAATATACACAATACAACACATTGAAAACAGAGTTAGCAATATAATTTATATATTTATTTAAATTCGTTTATTTATTTATATGATATAAATAAATAAACGAATTTAAATAAATATACACAATACAACACATTAAAAACGGAGTTAGCAATATAATTTATATATTTATTTAAATTTGTTTATTTATTTATATGATATAAATAAAAAAACAAATTTAAATAAATATATACAATTAAATAAATGAACACGATAATTAAATAAATATAAAATGATAACTTACCCCAATAGCTGCCCGGGCCGCCGCTTTGTACCCTTCGGGGACCTTGCTCCACGAAGGGTAATACAAAGGTATTTCCCTAACGACACACCCAAATAAGTTTCCCCAATGATCTGCGTAGGGGCCGACAGGTATAACAAGGTTATCTCTACCGGGTACAAAGTCGATCTCGACCGGCCGGTTTTGATTCTCGGCCACCGCATCCAGTAATTTCAGGCAGCGGGTCTTCTCCCGGGTATTCTGCCTGCCGGCTCTCCTCCCGCCCAAATTGGGCTTTTTCTTTCCTTTTCCTGCAAAATCAAGTGAGCGATAAAGTCATAAAAGTTAAGGCAAACAAGTTAAATATGTGTATCAAATTTGTATTACAATAATCCAGAAATTCTTACCCCGGTTGACGAAGCAACCCCCGCAACCGAATGATGGAGGACGTAGACGTGAAGGATCCTCGCCACCACCGTCCCCGCCGTGGCCCCGTGCAACATCAGTCATCTGTATACAGGTACAATTAGCATAACATGTAGAAATTCATGAACAAAATAATACAAGCATGCACAAATCTAAATATCAAAATAAATTTACACATTTAAACAATCCACAACAATTTCATTCATTCATTCATTCATATATATAAGTGTATTTTACAAGTTACAACACAAAGTTAATCTTCTTCGTCACTAGAATAAAATTTCTCAACACCATCATCATCTTTGATGAGGTCTTCAAACAGCTTATTCCGCTAAGCTTATCGGGATAAGTTGTTTCAAACAGCTTATCCTGATAAGCTGTTTGAAAACAGCTTATTCGGATAAGCTGATAAGCAACATAGCGAGTGTTTGGGTTTGCGTTTTACACAGTTAAAGAGTGTTTGGATTTACGTTTAACGGAAATTAACAAGCTTATAAATCCCCAACGACATGTCGCTGGGGAAACCAAAATGATAAAAAAACATACTTTTTATTTGTGGTGGTCTGTTGGTGGTCGGGGCTGCGCCTCGGGCTGTGGTCGGGACTACAATAACATAAAAGAAACTCATTTTAATCATCAATTAAAACCTTTAAAACCAAAAACATAAAACAAAATTAAACAAAATTAAAACCTTTAAAACCAAGGACGGTGGCGGGCTTGGTCGGCTGAGGTCGGGATCGGCTGAGGTCGGGATCGGCTGTGGTCGGGGCTCCGCAACAGTCGGGCTCAAAAACATAAAAGAAAATTAAACAAAACATTAATTATCAATTACAATATCAATTATAAAATCAAATGTAAAATATAAAATCAAAATGTAAAAATCTAAAATAAAATTAAACAAAACATTACTTTTTATCAATTATTAAAGATGGATTGGTGGCGGAGTGGCGGATTGGTGGTGGTGGTGGCCGGGTTGGTGGCGGGTTGGTGTTGATGGATTGGTGGTGATGGGGATGGCGTAAATGGTGATGAATGGTGGTAGTGGTGATGAATGGTGGTGATGATTGGTGGTGTAAATGATTGGTGGTGATGGATTGGTGGTGAAAATCGCACTTGTTTGAGAGAAGAGAAAAAGAGATAGAGGAAAGTGAAGTTTCTGTAAAGTGTTTGAGGATAAGAAGCTGTCAACACTTTCCCCAGCGACATGTCGCTGGGGAAATGTTCCCCAGCGACATGTTAATTATGAATTTGTCGTTTGCGCCAGCTGTTTAATAACCTGTCGATTTTAACAAAATATCCCCAGCGACATGTCGCTGGGGAAACCTTTATTTTGTCGTTTTGTGAAAGAAGCGCGTTAATGAAAATTTTTGGAAGGATTTCTAAAATTGGTCAACGAAGCTTACCCCAGCGACATGTCGCTGGGGAAACGTTTTTACCAATTCATGATATTTACTTTTAAATGATTGATAATAATAATTTTATATAATTGTATTATTTTTAATTTTATATAATTAAAAATAATAAGTTTTATATAATTGTATATTTTACTTTTATATAATTAAAAATAATAAGTTTTATATAATTGTATATTTTTTATATAAGATATTTATGTAAATTAGTTTTAAATGATTGATAATAATACGTTTTATATAATTATATATTTATATAATAAGTTTGATTGATAATAATACGTTTTAAATGATTAATAATAATAATTTTATATAATTGTATTATTATAATTTTATATAATTAAAAATAATAAGTTTCATATAATTTTTTATATTTTTTATATAAGATATTTAGAGGTTCATTGAATTAGATAGGGTTCATCATTATAGGTTCAATGTATTAGATAGGGTTCAACATTATAGGATCAATGCTCTAGATAGGGTTCATCATTAGAGGTTCAATGTATTAGATAGGGTTCATCATTAGAGGTTCATTGAATTAGATAGGGTTCATCATTATAGGTTCAATGTATTAGATAGGGTTCAACATTATAGGTTCAATGTATTAGATAGGTTCATCATTAGAGGTTCAATATATTAGATAGGGTTCATCATTAGAGGTTCAACGTATTAGATAGGGTTTATCATTAGAGGTTCAATGTATTAGATAGGTTTCAACATTAGAGGTTCATTGAATTAGATAGGGTTCATCATTAGAGGTTCAATGTATTAGATAGGGTTCAACATTATAGGTTCAATGTATTAGATATGGTTCATCATTAGAGGTTCAATGTATTAGATAGAGGTTCAATGTATTAGATAGGTTTCAACATTAGAGGTTCAATGCTCTAGATAGGGTTCATCATTAGAGGTTCAACGTATTAGATAGGGTTCATCATTAGAGGTTCAATGTATTAGATAGGGTTCATCATCAGAGGTTCAATGTATTAGATAGGGTTCAACATTATAGGTTCAATGTATTAGATAAGGTTAATCATTAGAGGTTCAATGTATTAGATAGGGTTCATCATTAGAGGTTCAACGTATTAGATAGGGTTTATCATTAGAGGTTCAATGTATTAGATAGGTTTCAACATTAGAGGTTCATTGAATTAGATAGGGTTCATCACTAGAGGTTCAATGTATTAGATAGGGTTCAACATTATAGGTTCATTGAATTAGATAGGGTTCATCATTAGAGGTTCAATGTATTAGATAGGGTTCATCATTAGAGGTTCAACGTATTAGATAGGGTTCATCATTAGAGGTTCAATGTATTAGATAGGTTTCAACATTAGAGGTTCATTGAATTATATAGGGTTCATCATTAGAGGTTTAATGTATTAGATAGGGTTCATCATTAGAGGTTCATTGAATTAGATAGGGTTCATCATTAGAGGTTCAATGTATTAGATAGGTTTCAACATTAGAGGTTCATTGAATTAGATAGGGTTCATCATTAGAGGTTCAATGTATTAGATAGGGTTCAACATTATAGGTTCAATGTATTAGATAGGGTTCATCATTAGAGGTTCAATGTATTAGATAGGGTTCAACATTATAGGTTCAATGTATTATATAGGGTTCATCATTAGAGGTTCAATGTATTAGATAGGGTTCATCATTAGAGGTTCAACGTATTAGATAGGGTTTATCATTAGAGGTTCAATGTATTAGATAGGTTTCAACATTAGAGGTTCATTGAATTAGATAGGGTTCATCATTAGAGGTTCAATGTATTAGATAGGGTTCAACATTATAGGTTTAATGTATTAGATAGGGTTCATCATTAGAGGTTCAATGTATTAGATAGGGTTCAACATTATAGGTTCAATGTATTAGATAGGGTTCATCATTAGAGGTTCAATGTACTAGATAGGGTTCATCATTAGAGGTTCAACGTATTAGATAGGGTTTATCATTAGAGGTTCAATGTATTAGATAGGTTTCAACATTAGAGGTTCATTGAATTAGATAGGGTTCATCATTAGAGGTTCAATGTATTAGATAGGGTTCAACATTATAGGTTCAATGTATTAGATATGGTTCATCATTAGAGGTTCAATGTATTAGATAGAGGTTCAATGTATTAGATAGGGTTCATCATTAGAGGTTCAATGTATTAGATAGGGTTCATCATTAGAGGTTCAATGTATTAGATAGGGTTCAACATTATAGGTTCAATGTATTAGATAAGGTTAATCATTAGAGGTTCAATGTATTAGATAGGGTTCATCATTAGAGGTTCAATGTATTAGATAGGGTTCATCATTAGAGGTTCAATGTATTAGATAGGGTTAATCATTAGATGTTCAATGTATTAGATAGGGTTCATCATTAGAGGTTCAACGTATTAGATAGGGTTTATCATTAGAGGTTCAATGTATTAGATAGGTTTCAACATTAGAGGTTCATTGAATTAGATAGGGTTCATCATTAGAGGTTCAATGTATTAGATAGGGTTCAACATTATAGGTTCATTAAATTAGATAGGGTTCATCATTAGAGGTTCAATGTATTAGATAGGGTTCATCATTAGAGGTTCATTGAATTAGATAGGGTTCATCATTAGAGGTTCAATGTATTAGATAGGTTTCAACATTAGAGGTTCAACGTATTACATAGGGTTCATCATTAGAGGTTCAATGTATTAGATAGGTTTCAACATTAGAGGTTCATTTAATTAGATAGGGTTCATCATTAGAGGTTCAATGTATTAGATAGGGTTCAACATTATAGGTTCAATGTATTAGATAGGGTTCATCATTAGAGGTTCAATGTATTAGATAGAGGTTCAATGTATTAGATAGGTTTCAACATTAGAGGTTCATTGAATTAGATAGGGTTCATCATTAGAGGTTCAATGTATTAGATAGGGTTCATCATTAGAGGTTCAACGTATTAGATAGGGTTCATCATTAGAGGTTCAATGTATTAGATAGGGTTCAACATTATAGGTTCAATGTATTAGATAGGGTTCATCATTAGAGGTTCAATGTATTAGATAGGGTTCAACATTATAGGTTCAATGTATTAGATAGGGTTCATCATTAGAGGTTCAATGTATTAGATAGGGTTCATCATTAGAGGTTCAACGTATTAGATAGGGTTTATCATTAGAGGTTCAATGTATTAGATAGGTTTCAACATTAGAGGTTCATTGAATAAGATAGGGTTCATCATTAGAGGTTCAATGTATTAGATAGGGTTCAACATTATAGGTTCAATGTATTAGATAGGGTTCATCATTAGAGGTTCAATGTATTAGATAGGGTTCATCATTACAGGTTCATTGAATTAGATAGGGTTCATCATTAGAGGTTCAATGTATTAGATAGGGTTCATCATTAAAGGTTCAACGTATTAGATAGGGTTCATCATTAGAGGTTCAATGTATTAGATAGGTTTCAACATTAGAGGTTCATTGAATTAGATAGGGTTCATCATTAGAGGTTCAATGTATTAGATAGGGTTCAACATTATAGGTTCAATGTATTAGATATGGTTCATCATTAGAGGTTCAATGTATTAGATAGAGGTTCAATGTATTAGATAGGGTTCATCATTAGAGGTTCAATGTATTAGATAGGGTTCATCATTAGAGGTTCAATGTATTAGATAGGGTTCAACATTATAGGTTCAATGTATTAGATAGGGTTAATCATTAGAGGTTCAATGTATTAGATAGGCTTCATCATTAGAGGTTCAATGTATTAGATAGGGTTCATCATTAGAGGTTCAATGTATTAGATAGGGTTAATCATTAGAGGTTCAATGTATTAGATAGGGTTCATCATTAGAGGTTCAACGTATTAGATAGGGTTTATCATTAGAGGTTCAATGTATTAGATAGGTTTCAAAATTAGAGGTTCATTGAATTAGATAGGGTTCATCATTAGAGGTTCAATGTATTAGATAGGGTTCAACATTATAGGTTCATTGAACTAGATAGGGTTCATCATTAGAGGTTCAATGTATTAGATAGGGTTCATCATTAGAGGTTCATTGAATTAGATAGGGTTCATCATTAGAGGTTCAATGTATTAGATAGGTTTCAACATTAGAGGTTCAACGTATTAGATAGGGTTCATCATTAGAGGTTCAATGTATTAGATAGGTTTCAACATTAGAGGTTCAATGTATTAGATAGGGTTCATCATTACAGGTTCATTGAATTAGATAGGGTTCATCATTAGAGGTTCAATGTATTAGATAGGGTTCATCATTACAGGTTCAACGTATTAGATAGGGTTCATCATTAGAGGTTCAATGTATTAGATAGGGTTCATCATTAGAGGTTCAATGTATTAGATAGGGTTCATCATTACAGGTTCATTGAATTAGATAGGGTTCATCATTAGAGGTTCAATGTATTAGATAGGGTTCATCATTACAGGTTCAACGTATTAGATATGGTTCATCATTAGAGGTTCAATGTATTAGATAGGTTTCAACATTAGAGGTTCATTGAATTAGATAGGGTTCAATGTATTGGAGGGAAAACATTGGAGGGAAAACATTGGAGGGAAAATGTTAACAATTTCCCTCACTTTTTTAGCATAAAAAGAGAACCACACACACTCCTTATCATCACAACCACCAGCATATTACACACACTTATCATCATAAACAAATTGTTATTATGTACATGTTGAAGCATGAAGCTTTTCCGTGCAGGTGTGGACATGGAGATGTAGTTCTTCGAGAATCGTGGACAACTGAAAACTTTTGTAGACTGTACTATGCTTGTCCACGTTCACGGGTTCAACCTCCAGTTTCATATGGATGCAAATTTTTTTTATGGAAAGACGAACGCGTCCAACTACTAATCAAATCTCTTGGAGGTTCAATGAGCTTTTCTCCTCCAAGCTCTTCTTCAAGACCTTCAACGAGCTTTTCTCCTCCAAGCTCTTCTACCAGACCTTCAACGATTCCAATTTCTTCTCCAAGCTCTTCAGCGTGTGCAAACTGTGTGCGCTTGAATGGAATGATAATGGTACTTGAGCATACGATAGAGTTGTACCGCAACTCCGATAGGCACACATTGGATTCAGCTGCACTACTTCACGACCTTTACGATGACATGGGGAACATTCGTTTGGACTAGTTTATGATGTATCTGTTTTCGTGTTTATGAGTCTATTATCGGTTTAATATCCATGTTTAATTAAGCGCGTGTTAAGTGTCAGTGTAGAATAAAGTTAGGTTTAGGCGTGTCTGTTTGTAAGCCTCAATGAATGTTAACAATTTTTAATTAATATTAACAATGAATGTTAACAATTATCAGTGAATGTTAACTTTTGGCGGGAAAACATTGACGGGAAAATTAACCATTTGTCTCACTTTTTTTTATCATAAAAAGAGATATACTATTTTAAATTTTAATAACTATATTTTTTAATATATATATTATATTTACTAAAATATTATATAGACACTACACATTTTTGAAAATTGGTGGTCAAATAGAAGTCAACTTATCCCCAGCGACATGTCGCTGGGGAAAGATTTGTTTGTTTTTTTGTAAAATAGGCGCGTTAACTGAATATCTTTGGAGGGAATCCTAAATGTTTCCCCAACGACTTGTCGCTGGGGAAAACTTTTGTCATAAATTAAACAACGCATTAACGCTAATCACTTGGATTAGACGTGGGAGAAAGTTTCCCCAGCGACATGTCGCTGGGGAAACGTTGGCGGGTTAATCTCCCGCTTGCATTAATTGTGAAGTAGTTTGGTCAAAATTCAGTCAACTTTTCCCCAGCGACATGTCGCTGGGGAAAAGTTTCTTTATTTTTTGGTCAAAATTTTTTCGAGAAAGTTTGCCACGTCAGAAAGTTTTTGTCGTTTAGCGACTTTTCCCCAGCGACATGTTGTCGCTGGGAAAAACCCCGATGGAGAAGGGCTGGATTGTTGTAGTGCGATCTCAACATGAAAACAGATCATGCAATAAAATTACAAACTGATCGTAAATGTTCACAGTAAATAGACAGTCTAGCTTAGCCTAAATTGGAATCATACAGATACAATTGTCGAGCGAAGGCCGGAAACACTCTTATATGAATTTCAGATTCTTGTGATGTTATAAATAAATAAATGAAGTATTTTCTAAAATGGCCAAAAAAAAACAAAGACACTTTCTTATTTTGGCCAACAATATTCAGGTTTCTCAAAATGACTCAAGGCGACCGAAGCAACCGAGACAACCTATCTTCTCTGTGTGACATGTGTCTTGGTTGCCTCGATTGCATCGGTTGCCTCCATATTCCAAAATGGACACTTGTCACGCAAAGGAGATAGGTTGCCTCGGGCCATTTTCAGAACTTTTCAAATTCGCTAACAAAAACGGAACATCCAAATATTTTTGGGGCATTTTGAGAAATACCCCTAAATATATTACATGGAGAATAGTTTTTCTTTACGAGGGTATCATCTTTCGTGACGTGCAGTGACCAACGAAAAACTTCAGAATACGAACCCTCACGTATGTGTCGCACTGTTTGTATGTCACCAACGAAACTAGCTAGTATGAATGATTAGTGTATCACTTAATAAATTTACAGAGTACTGATTTTAGCTTACTATTTCGGTCTTCTTTTTCATAAGTAGCTTGATAGAACTATATTTATTTAGTTTTTGTCCCGGAAAAAATACAACTTTTATTCAGCATCTTCTAATTATAAAACGTAGCTTTCGGAAAAATGTAAAAATCTAGATACTGACATGCATGATCGAGTTTTTTTTACTTTAGAAAATCAAATACTAATAGAAAACATAAAAATAAATGCAAACTGAAGTATGGAATGTTCGATGAGTATGAGGTGACCATGTGAAATATAATTATATTTTTCTGAACAAGCCAAGGATTAATCACGGGAATTTTTAGACCATTTGATTAGCATGCTAATAATTGATGAATACATATTATTTCATTTATCCAAGTTGCTTGGTCTTATAGGGCAAACAATAACTGATTTAATTGCCTTATGCATGAACAATAATATATGCCGTAAATGATGCGAAGACTATTTTATCAAGTCACAATCTCAGACACTGAAATAGATCATCAAGTAAAATTACAAGCTGATCATAATTATTCACAGTAAAGAGACGATCTAGCATAGCCTTGAATGCCGGAAACACTCTGATACGAACTTCAAATTCTTGTGACATATGGAGACTAGCTTTTCTATACAAGGGAAGCATGTGTATTGTGACGTGACACATAAACCTCGTAAGAAAAACTACAAAATACCATCGCATGTTGTTGCACAATTTGTGTATCAGATGAGACAAGCTATGAAAGATTACCACTTAACTGATTTGCAGGTTACGAACGCAATGTACTGACTATAGCTTACAGAGCTGCGTTCTTATGAAATGTATCTTTGAGACCGTGAATCACTAAATAAGTTTAGAAACGGAACTAGAGGTTGCTTTGCCGGCCAATTGCTAATATATATAATCGTTAGATTTCTTGGGTGTTCTGTAAAGATTTTATACATATAATTTACCAGCTACCGTTCAACAACAGGATGTAAGCATGCTCTTATTTAATATAGATCTGGCATGGTCCCTAAATCTTAAAAGTTGTTGTATGAAAAAATGTTGCGTAAATATAGTTGCACAAATGTAAACAATGGATGTTTTTAGGGTTGAGCTCCCCTTTTTTATATTAGATGTCGACAAAAGTTCCCTAAGGAACATGCATCCAAAAATAAAAAAAGAAAACAATCTCCACCATCTATTTGAATCACATATAATGGTGTATACTAATATTTATAAATTTAATTAAAAAAAACACTTTCATTTTATTTCTTAAAAATTAAATATCTTCCAAACCGTTAATCGTTATGAAAAAATAATTATACCGTCACGACTGGAATTAAATTATCTTTCTATAGATATGCACTTCTATATACTTTCGGCGAACAAAAAATTTCGTAAAAAAATCACATGTGATTCTCAAAAAATTACATGTGATTCTCGAAAAATCATGTTTGATTTATTATTCTAAAAATCACATTTGAATTTGTAATGTCACATGCGATTTGTGAAAACCACATGTATTTTTTTTTACGAGAATTTCAACATTGTAAAATCGTTAAAAGTATATGAAAATAACAGTCTATTAAATGACAAAAATATTTTCATTATTACTTTAAAATCACATGTGATTTATGTGAGTTACATTAAAGTGTTTGAATCACATGTAATTCAGTCAATATATTAAAATGTTTGTTGCCATTAATATAAAATATGTTCATATTACCGGGGTGGAGTCCCCTTTACCCAAAAAAAAATATATGTAAAACAAATTGTCTTTTGAATTACATGTGATTCGGTGATAATTACATATGATTTTGCTTGCATTACATGGGATTCAAGCATTCCGAAACCGTAACTTTTTCTAACAAACCCACATTAGATGAATCACATGTGATTTTTATAATCACGTATTATCTTTTTTCATTTATGTAAAATATATAAAACAAATTGGCTTCTAAATTACATGTGATTTTGTTTGAATCACATGTAATTCTGCTTCAATTGTATGTGATTCGGTGATAATTACATATGATTTTGCTTGCATTACATGCAGGGCCGTCCCATTGATTTAGGTGGCCCTGTGCGACACCGACAAAAGAGGCCCCGTCAAACACGAACGCGAATTTTTATCGAACAATTAGATTGAGTTTTCACGTACAAAAGAAAGAATGGTCGACGTTTTCCTTGTCACCATCACTACTTTTAGGCGCCGAGCGTGAGTTTAAAGTCACCGGTTGCACAAAATTTTTAATACGAGTATCTATATAGACGGCAGAGCTACATAGATGTCGGGTGTGGCCCGGGCTATAACTGTTTTGAGGTCACAAAATACAAAAAATTATCAAAATTGTTGTCTTTATGGTTTGTGCAACCTCCAAAAAAAAATTGAAATACCTTATTTTCTTAAGGTATAAACTTAATTAGCCAAAAAATAATTTGTGCAACACCCCATTAAAAATCCATCCTGCTGTATATAATACATGATTTTAAGACTGGTTTCATTTTGAAGAAATAAAGATTTTTAACAAATATATATGTATTACGCAACAAGATTTTATCGAGTTCCCCTACATACTCGAAAATCCCTAGCTCCGCTCCTGCCTACTTTTTTTATTTAACTCTTAACCGACTTGACAAACTATACATATATTTTTTCTTAAAACTCATCTTATAATTGACAAACCTTTTTTATATTATAAATGGGTAACACTTGTTCTAAAATTTTTAATATATTTTAATGACCCACTCACATAGCCTAACTTTCTTCCATATATATGCTTCTTCTTCATCTTCAGGAAACATTTTATTACTCTTATTATCTTATATCTTATCCCAGCCACATCAAATATATGTTTCATTTGCTATTTTTTCAATTACTTGAAAGCTAAAAAAAGCCAGAAAATCAACACTATAAGGAATGGTCGGTAGATCAACACTATCCCTTGATCGGAGGCCCCATAAAACTGGTGGCCCTATGCGGCTGCCCCGCTTGCACAGGGTGTTCACCGGCTCTGATTACATGTTATTCAAGCATTCTGAATCCTTAACTTTTTCTAACAAGTCCACTTTAGATGAATCACATGTGATTTTTTTTAATTATGTATTATCTGTTTTCATTTATGTAAAATATATAAAACAAAATGGCTTCTAAATTATATTTGATTTTGTTTGAATCACATGTATTTTGCTTGAATTGCATGTGATTATGTGATAATTACATATGATTTTGCTTGCATTACATGTGATTCAAGCATTCTTAAACATTAACTTCTTCTAACAAACCCACTTTAGATGAATCACATGTGATTTTTTTAATCACATGTAATCTTGTTAATATATTAAATTGTCTGCTTAAATTACATGTAATTCGATGATAATTACATGTGATTTACTTGCATTGAATCACATGTAATTCGATGATAATTACATGTGATTTTGCTTGCATTACATGTGATTCAAACATTTCGAAACCTTAACTTCTTCTAACAAACCCACTTTAGATGAATCACATGTGATTTTGTTTGAATCACATGTAATTCTGTCAATATATAAAAATGTTTTGTTGTCATTCATATAAAATATAGAAAGTAAACTGGCTTTTGAATTACATGTGATTTTGTTTTGATCAGATGTAATTTTACTTGAATTACATGTGATTCTCTATGTGTTTTTACCTGTGATTCATGTAAAATATATAAAGCAAATTTGCTTTTGAATTAGTTATGAGTTTATTTTAATCACATGATTCTCCTTAAATTACATGTGATTTAATGATAATTACATGTGATTGATCCGAATAACAAGTTACTTATACTAAATCCAAAATCATAATTTTCGCCAAACCGTAAGTAATTTTTTCAAACACTTGTGATTTGTGTCAAATGACATGATTTTTACCAAATCACATGTGATTTGTGATAAATTTTCTTTTTACTGATACATACTTCTATATACTTTCGACGATTTTTTTTAATTTCCGCACTCACGGATCACATGTGATTTATTACTTTATAAAGCACACGTGAATTTATAAAATCAATTACAATTTAAGGATTTCTGAAATCACACGTGATTTGTTACTTTAATATCACATGCAAATTTATGACATCACATGTGATATATGGAATCACACATGCATTTTAGAAATACAAATCACCATTAATTTTACAAAGTACTAGTGATTTACAAATTATGTGCAATTTTTTTTACGAAAATTTCAAAAAAAATCATTCAAACTATATGAAAAAACTAGTGGCGTAACTTGTTACGTGTTTACATTCGACTATGTAAATAATTACACAAATAAATAATAATAAAAGTTATTTATTTATTATGAAAAAATAACTAATTTTTTTAATAAAAAAATCACAAGTACTTTTTCCGAATCACATGTGATTTTTATAGTCGAAAATCGCAATAATAAAAAATCGTCAAAAATATATCAAAGTGCCTATCACCTGAAAGATAAGAATTTTTTCGTTGCAATGGTGTATTTTTCGTAATCAGACGATTTATCGTTTGAAAGATATGGTGTTTTTAAGAAAAAGGTGAAAGATGAGTTTTTATTTTTTGATGGAAAAAATGAATGGTTAGATTGATTTCTTTCTTCTTTTATTGGTTTATGTTTTATGTAAAATTCACCTCGGGGTTTCACATGTTAAGTTATGCTCAGTTGAAATATTGGGCAAGTGTAATTTGTTTATTCGGTCACGGATTGTACTAATAATGCTAAAAAATGTTATAAAAAGATCTTTAGTATATATGTGTAGAATTTACCCAAGTTAAGACTTTTCTAGGTTTAAAACCATTTACTATTCAATCCCTCTTAATAGATCATATAATCTTTTAAACATCTTTAAAAGCTACTCCTTTCATTCCAAATTTACTAGCAGGATACCCGCGCAATGCGGCGGCGGGTATCCAGTGACATTCTTTGTGGAGAACAAGTTTGACAAAGAAAGACATAATATTTGATAGTAAATTTTGAGTCCTCGGTAGATTAGAAATAAGAACTCAAACAAGTGATGTTTAAGTATTAAAAAACTAAACATTAAATGTAAAATCAAAAAAGCATTATAGGTCTTATACACATGACACCAAACACCCTCAACCCTAAAAATTTAATAATTCCCAGCCTCTATTTCACAACCTCAACCCTCCAAACACCAAACACCATGTCACGTCACTGTGTGAGGTGAAGACATGAACTTGTTTGTATAAAATTATGGCATGATTGAATATTAGAGAATGCCATGGTTGTAATGAAGAAGATGTGAAAGACGACTTTAGAGAAGAAAGAGGTAAAATTAGAAAATGACAACAAATCATTTTTCTTTCTTTTATTTTATATGTATATTTTTATATATTAAGTTACACTGTTATAACGGAAAGTGAATACATTGAATCTTCAATAGTTAGAACTTAGGAGAGATCTCATTATTCTTGTTTGTTTGGATCCGACCCGCATGGTTTTTTAAATTTGTTTTTTTTACGTTCACCTAAAGGAAACACCTTACACTTTAAGCTGGGTGTGCCACTGAGGACACACTAACAACAAAATTAGAAGCCTCCATTATCAAAACAACATATTTGCTGCCACTTCAAATACGCGTCGGAGAATCCTCACAGAAACCCTCCCGCTGCTACCCATTCGAAACCCAAAGATCCATTTGCAGCCGTCGTTGGATCTAGTCGCTGCCGCCAAACCGATTTATAGATTGAGTGGTTTGTATCAAGTGAACTCGATCGTCTAAGGATGTTTGGTGAAACACCACTAAAACCGTAAGTGTACCGGATTATGGGTAAAACATACAGATTCTAATTTATCAGACTATGATGTTTCTGGTTCGATTTGTTTGTGTATACAACATGGTGAAAACATATGGATTTTGATACACAATTATGTATGTTATTTTGATATATTTATCTATCAGATTCTTGGGTATAACACGAGAATTCGGGGGTAAGGAATCTACTTCCTTGATATACATATTTGTTTATATAGTTTTATTTGGCTTGATATCTGGCTGACTGTTACAAATAAGAAATTAATCGGTTTTATTCTAGACTTTTATGATACTAACAAGTTACAAGACTCAAATTTGACTCATTCATCATCTTAAATGGGTTACATGAATGTTAAGCTGTTACAAAGTTACAAATTCTAAAATAATCATGTTCCAGTACTCTTTATTATACTTTATAACATCTTTCTTAATAAAGAAATGTTTAATACTGAATTTTTTAAGACTTCTAAAAAAAGAATGATCTAAATGCTTTATAAAGTATATAGATATAGATTATAGATTATAGATTTGCTATAATTTTTGTGTTATAAATGAGCCGTTACAAGCCAATAATGACACATTATAAGTAGAGATGTATAAATATTGAAAGTTGTTACTTAATTTTCTTTTATGTAATTATTTTTTTAATTTGCAAACTATTTAAATTTTCAAATTAAGCAAAATTTTTTGGTTAAAATTTTTAATAAAATCATATTATTTTTTTATAGTATAAATACAATGTTAATAAAATACTCGTATATTTTTTTAAAAAAATTGGGCTTACATGTTACGATGATATAAATTGGGCTTGTTTTAGATTCAAAAAAGAAAAAAAAAAGTTGGGCTTGTTTATTGATAGTGGATCCAGTATATCTAGTTATTTAGGGGTTTTATGTGTGACACATTTATACGCAGCCACATAAATTTTATCATCTTCTTTGCTTCACAATATCCTCGAAGATTACAAAATCAGAAAAAAAACAGAAGTCAAAAATTTTATTCTATACCCGGTTTGATCCAGCCTCGTTTGATCACAAACTTTCAGATATACCGGATCAGATCAGGTTCCGGATAAATTAGATCTGGTACCGTATAAATCAGATCCCCGGAAAACTCATATATGTTCGACTTCGTAACGTTTAACTGGAAAGTAACGTCTGCTTTTCCACTTTCCTTGGGTATAGCTTGATGACGACAGTTTCGACGGTGGTGGTTCCATCAATGGTGATAGTTGTTAATACGCTGATCCGGTGGGCCAGATTTTAAACAGATTTTCTATTTTAAGTAAGTGTGTTTGTCTGGATTTTTCAGACTTTCTAAAATTAAAAAGTCCCAAATGTTTTATAATATAGTATGATATGATTATTTCCAACAAAAAACACACATTTTAATAAAAATACATTTATTACAACTTTCTTTTTTTTATATTTTTTTTAACATAATGACAATTTTACCTTTAACTAATAAATTAAATCTTTTATAAAGTTTGTAATAACAATTTAAACAAGAATAATATGGTAAACTTGATCAAACTTGCTTATTTATTTTTAGTAGTGAACAATTAAATTGAGAAATACCAATATAGAAACATGAACTTTAAATTTGAGACGGAGGGAGTATGTGTTTTCCTCTTTTCAACAAATTTTTAGTAAAATGTATTTAAAGAGCAAGAAATAAGAGAACTTGCATATAGGTATCACATGAAGGGATTTGATTCATGGTTTACTTATAGAGGTGGTAAATCTTGTCATTTTGATACATATGGGCACTTTTTGCCCATTTTCAAAAAAGGATGAGACACTTTTTCCCATTCTTTATAATGGATGGGTTAAACGGGCGCATATGTAGGAAATTAAATGGGCTTAACGGGCGCATATGTAAAATACAAATTAGTATACTCGACGAATATATTTTATTAAATTTTTTATCCCGGCTTTCAAACTAGTATTTTTATTTTTTATTTGTGGGTTTTTATATGTTTTTTTCCTTTTTTACCTTGCGCCCGTTTAGCCCGCCCGTTTCGCTCGCCCGTTTCGCCCGTGCTCGTTTAGCCCGCCGCCCGTTTAGCCCGTTGCCCGTTTAACCCGCCGGCCGCCCATTTTGCCACCTCTACTTACTTATATCACAAATCTGCGAGTGAGATACATATTTTATCTCACTCTCTATTATGTCATTCCTCGAAGTCCCTTCGTTCTATTTAATCCAAATGACCGTCAAAGCTGTTTGAATTACCACGCCAAAGCATAACTTGGCGAAAGGTAGAAGAGTACTAGAGTTATCAGACCATTGGACTAAACAATCAACTACTTGTGAAATGTTTGCAAACTCGTACACAGTCACGCTTATGCCTACTAGCTTGATATACCATGCGAACCCTTTAAAAAACCATGCATCATAACTTGTGAACATCAAACATTCATGTGTTTAATTTTTCTAGTGATATTTAATTCATGTGATATTTTGTTGCCAATAGATCTGTGTTTAGCTTATACTCCCTCCGTCCCTAAATAAATGTCCATTGTTGACTTTCAAAGTCAACCGTCTTCAACTTTGACCTTAAATTATCGTGTATGTGTTATATAATACTTGATATAAATCATACTAATGGATTGAGTTTTAAATATATTTTCATTAGTATAATTTTCACCAAGTATTATATAACACAAACAAAATAATTTACGGTCAAAGTTTACAAAAAATGACTTCGAAAGTCAAACGTGGACATTTAATTAGGGACGGAAGGAGTAGCATTAAAATCTCGATATCCTTCGTTCTTACACTTAAGCGAAATTATTAGTGTCTAAGCCTTTCCTTTAGAATTCAGGTATATGGTCGTATGAATATACCAATATAGTGATGTTTAGAATAGTGGATAATATTCGTGCTAGAACAAGTTACATACATCACTGCCCAAGCAACTTGCAAATTAAATGAAACAAGCTTTAACATAGTAATTTAATTAAACCTTACAAAGTAATTAAAATGATTTCTCCCAAACTGAAGATCAAATGGTAATCAAACACTCTCCCAATCCAATACAAACACAAGAATACATACACGCGTGCGTGGTTAATGATTTAAGCACATTGGAAGTCCCTGGGCACTTTCTTGCTACAAACATTAAGAAGCAAACTGATAGAGAGTGGCACGTTCAGATTGATTCCAAGAATGTTAGCCTTGATAGCAGTACAAAGGCAAACGGCAGCCTCGAGATCGACAAGGCCTTCTATGAGGCTGCAACATGGCTTAACTGGTGGGTCTCCAATGACAACACCAAGTAAACTGCCAAGCACATTGGCGCATACACCTAGTTTAAGAGCGTCTTTTGGACATTTTGCATGTGATGGCTTTGGCTTTGGGGTAGGAGGGCTTGAACAAGTGGAGCAACCACTAGCTAGGGCAAAAAAGAGAAGGTTGAGAGCTAGAAAGATAGCTTGTGGAGTGTTGGTCTTTGAAGCCATTAGCTTTGGAATGTGGTTGTATTAGAAAGATGAGATGTTTACGATGACATGTAATTAGAGGTTGTAATGTGGGGGTTTATATAGGGCAAATATTGAACAGTCAATATGTTTAGTGCTAAATAATCACGGGGATTATTAAGTTGCTGTGTATTTTTTATTGGATTTGGACCCTTATAACGTCAAATATAACATGGTTTAGAAACTTGGCACCTTGTTTAGTAGTATGTTTGTACCTAATTTTTGGATCTTTTGGAATCAAATTTTTTTTTTGGGTGAACAATCATACTATATTAACTTCCAAACATTTACAATCAATTAAGTTGCATCTAAATGTACAATGACAAGTCCATAGTTACCAGCTAGACTGCAATGGGAATACAACTATGACAATATACCTAAATTCACCATAAGACTACATTTCCTCCTTACTGTGGGCAATCCATATCCATTCAAGCCTTCCATCCTCCTAGGGCAACACACTCACATAAGACTGCATTTCCAGACCTACATTAGTAACCTATATCTTTCAATGCAGATTTAACCTTAAATAATGTCCAGATACAAATTACTAAAATAAGTTGGCAGCATCCAATATAAGATATCACCATCCTCCATCATCGTCTCAGATGGCTTTAACCACATTTCCTTCAAGAAACTTAAACAACTGCTCGAATGTTGCTCTTCTTCACATTAAAGAACATCGATTAATCATCAAAACTACTAAGATATCTCGGGACAATAAAACTGTTACCTTTGGAAACTTTCCTTATGAAAATGACTACTAAAACCACATGAACATAGCCTAATGCTAAAATATGGGTAAAAGTCATAAAATACCATTATACTTATAAAAATTATCGACTTTAAACACTTACAATTTAATCGATAGACATTATCAACGAACTTTTAAAATTGTTTCGTCTTTATCAATTTGGTAACCTGTTACCGACACCCTGTCACGGTAATATCACCTAATTAATTTATTTCATTTTATTATTTGCCACGTATAATTTCCATTAACAGAATATGACTTAATATAAAACAACCTTACGTTTGACTTAATAATTTCCATTAACATAGGTAACATCGCTTTTGCTTTTGCACGTCTTTAAGATAATCTTTCAGGCTACAGAAATAATTTCATTAATAATGAGATGATTTCATCGCTTTAACTATAAATCTATAATCATTTCATCACTTTAACTATAAGTCTATAATTTCACCAGTGACTTCAAAATAATGGGATGATTTCATCACTTTAACTACGTATAAGTCAATAATCATCTCATTATTTTCATCGCAGTAACCAATGAAATCAATGATGTTTTAATTGTGGAACTTGAAGATCATATTAAGCTCGTTCTGAAACTCCTTGTTTCCTTGGAGACTTTTGTATTAAGGCATTTGATTGCAACTGCACCATTTTAGAGGATTGTCCCTTGTAGACGTCACCAAATCCACCCTCTCCCAGCGTCCAGAGAGTTGTCCTTTGAAGATTGTGCCAAATCCACCATTTTCGATCTGATTTTCCGAGCTGAAGTCACCGGTGGCCAAACGAATCTCCTCCGTGGAATTAGAAGACTTTCTAGGTTCTGATGTAGGTGGCTTTTTATGGATATGGTCGAAGCAGCTGCGTGGTTCTGACAATAGAAATAAAAGACAACTGTTAGAGCAAATGGGTGGTGTGGATTTGTGTTTTCTCTTTTTAATCATACGCAGTTAAGTATAATGGAATTCAGATGTTTAAATGGCAGCACACGCACGCAAACCTTATACAAATGGACCGGGTATGGTTATTAGACCGGATATTAGACAAATGGATCGGGTAAAAAAGTATATTGGAATATCACAGTGGAATTAATAATTGTTCTTTTATTTTAAAATAAATACTTTAATGACGTGTAAATGTAAACGGTTATAATGGTAATATTGTTATAAAACAAACAAGTTCGTTGATAATATCTAACGATTAAATTGTACGTACATTTTAATAAGTACGATGATATTTTATAACTTTTACCCGCTAAAGTATAGTTACTACTTACTAGTCCTTGATAGTACACTAAACCAAATAAACTGATAATTCCAGAGTAGTTTATTGAAATAATCGAGATACAAGTCCATCAGAGTTACTACCATCCAAACACGTATTCCTTTGAGCATATATATTTAGGAGGCAACCCCATCTTTCATGGCTCGCCATCTGAACACATACTCTAAAAAATGAATCTTTCATTTAGGCTTCGTTTGTTTTTTTAGAGTTTTTTCCTCTTTATCTGCAAACCATGTCTACAGAAGAAGAGGTATATTTAAAGTTTACATCTTCAAAAAGAAGACCATTTGTTTTCTTCTCTTTTGAAGAGAAGAAAATAGGTGGTGTTGGAATAGTGGTGATAAGATTTGTGTTTTAAGAAGAGAAGAGAAGATGAAAGAAGAGGAAGATAATAGTCTATATTGTGAAGAGGAAAAAAGAGGTTTTTAGCTCTTTTGTCTGTAAAAAAACAAACAAGAAACCTCTTCCCGCTTCAGAGAAAAGAGGCAAAAAGAGGTAAAAAGAGGTTTTTTCTAAAAAATAAACAAGGCAAAGGTTATTTTCTAATCAGATATTGGTCAATACCCAATATCTCGTATACGTCTTTCACATATATAAACTTTATCACTTTAATTTCATGCAACAGGTCGACTAATTAAGTTTTTAAGTCAAAACAAAGTTAATTTCTTGGTAAATATGTGTTCGCATTAGACCAAGCAAGTACGAAGGAGGTGTATAGATAAGAGATGAAAATTAAAACAAATCACATGGAAATGATATAATAACATGTCAATGTCCTGGATAAGCAAAATAATGAAGCATTTCCAGTACTGCTACTATATCCATTACCATCTCTCATGCCCTAATAGGCTATATTCGTGAAGTTACGAGTGACGTGCACGATCGTTCGATTTTTCAGCCACACTTTCGGTACTGCTACTAATAGGGTTAAGTCCGTATATCACTAATATACTTTTCAATTTTTACACATTTAGGTAACTAAGTACATATATTACTAATATAGTTATTAACACTTTTCGTTTAATTAAAATATAGGTAATGTTACCGGCTGCAGCAGGTTGCAACTTAAAAATAACCACATGTTATTTTTTTTCTTCTTTTTCAGACGTAGATATACCATCTATGATTTTTACTTGTTGGAATCGACACCTCCAACAACCCTGAAGATCGATTTCCGGAACCCTAGATCACTGTAAAAAAGGTCGCAGAGTTGCAATATACGAAACTCACATAGACAACACACCACAAGGTAACCAAACGATTTACTTTTATTAATACTATCGAGTGGTACAATGGAAAAAATAGAAGATGCGAGTGTGTCTTGTGCATCACCCCCTCACCTCCTTTTATAGGGTGAGGGGGTCGGTTACACACATAGGTAGACTAAGAAAGCCCGAGCCCAACCTTAGCCGACTTACATAGAAACAACACTTAGGTACATTCTACTTATCATATACGTTAACTAGACTCGACACTAATACTAACAATTTCCACCTTAGTGACAAGACTAGTTAGCCCCGAATCCAAGTATCTCCATGCAATACTTGAACTTCGGACCTGGAACCACCTTTGTGAAAGCGTCAACTGCATTATCTTCCGTGCTTATCTTCGCCACTTCAATCTCTTTAGATTCCACGATCTCTATGATGAAGTGATACCTCACGTTGATATGCTTCGTCCTCTCATGAAATATTGCATTTCTTGAGAGATGAATTGCCCCTTGATAATCACAATTCACAACCACTGACCTTAGGTTTATTCCCTGCTCGATTAGTAGAGCTTTAAGCCAAATGCTTTCCTTAACAGCTTCCGTAAGCACCATATACTCCGCCTCTGTAGTAAATAATGCAACAACATGCTGCAGAGTTGCTTTTCAACTCACAACACAGCCATGTACCATAAACACGTACCCGATTATCGAACTATCCTTGTCAGGGTTTTTAGCATAATCGCTATCCATGAAACCGTCAACATCCACATGCTTCCCTTGATCTCTACCATACACTAGACCTACATCAGCAGTGCCCTTCAAGTACTTCAAAATCCACTTCAACGCTTCCCAGTGATTTTTACCTGGATTCTCCAAATACCTGCTCACAATGCTAACAGCATACGCAATATCCGGTCTAGTGCAAACCATCAAGTACATTAAACTACCTACAGCATTCGCATATGGGACCTTACTCATTCTTTCCACATCCCAGTCACTCAACGGACAATCCTTCAAAGATACCTTGAAGTGTGCTCCCAAGGGCACAGAGACCGACTTACCATTTATCCACTCTGTAGTTATTCAGAATTTTCCGCACATATCCCGATTGAGACACCTTCAGGCTTCGGTTACCCCTATCCCTGAGAATCTCCATACCAAGTATCTTCCTAGCTGGACCAAGTTCCTTCATATCAAATTCTTTCCGCAGCAGTCCCATGGAATATTCGATCTCAGACTTGCTTTTACAAGTAATCAACATATCATCTACATACAACAGTAGATATATGTACATACCTGGTGCAAACTCCTTGAAGTAAACACAGCTATCTTAGCTGCTACGGCTAAACCCATTGCTGACAATATACACATCAAACCGTTTGTACCACTGAGCTTAAGACCATAAAGAGATTTCTTCAACAAACATACCTTGTTGCCCGTTCCTTCTTCAAAACCAAGCGGATGCCTCATATAAATGGTTTCTTCAAGATTACCATGCAAAAACGCCGTCTTTACATCAAGTTGTTCCAACTTGTAATCTTCACAAGCAGTTAATGAGAGAATCACCCTAATATATGTATGTCAAACCACGGGTGAGAATACCTCATTATACTCAATCCCTGCTCGTTGTGTGAACCCCCGAGCTACCAGCCTTGCTTTATACTTTGGCTTCTAAATGCCTTCAATCCCTTATTTAATCTTATACAACCACTTGCAGCTTACCAGCTTCTGACCACGTGGTTGATCGACCAGCTCCTAAGTATGATTCTTCTTTAAATAACTCATCTCTTCCTCCATAGTACGAACCCACTCATCCCTTTGAGATGAATTAATCGCCTCCTGGAATGTGATTGGTTCATGTGTATCTTCTTTCTCAGCAATAGCAAACGCATAAGCTGTAATATCGTCATCTTCCCTAGACCTTAATGATATAGACAATGATACATTACCTTCATTATTATACCTTGTAGGTATAGTAGTTGTTCTCTTAGCTCTATCACGCACCAGAACATAGTTGTCTAGATTTTGTTGTTGAGGCATTGCATCTACTACATCTTTAACTTGATCCTCATATTCATTCCGTGGATTAACCCTAGCATGAGGATCCATAGTTGTTTCGACCCGACTGCCTTGAATTTCCACCTCAAACACAATTTCCTTCCCAAAATCTATAGCACCAGCACCCCTGAGAGTATACTTATACATAAGGCTCTCATTAAAGACCACATACCTGCTTATGATTATCTTCGGTTTAACGTCATCCAACCTCCATAATTTGTATCGCTTCACACCCTCAGGATACCCCAGGAACATGCATTTAATAGCTCTAGGCTTGAGCTTCCCCTGATTCACGTGTGAATAAGCAACGCAACCAAATATCTTCAACATCTCGTAATTCGCCAGATGTCCTGACCATAAAACCGATCCGATAAAACCCGAATCCCTTTTCTTCCATGATGCCTTTTTGATCTAGCATCGATCTTCAAAGACCAACGATAACCCGCGGCTCTTGATACCACTTGTTGGAATCGACACCTCCAACAACCCTGAGGATCGATTTACAGAACCCTAGATCACTGTAAAGAAGGTCGCAAAGTTGCAATATACGAAACTGACAAAGACGACACACCACAAGGTAACCAAACGATTTACTTTTATTAATACTATCGATTGGTACAATGGAAAAAATAGAAGATGCGAGTGTGTCTTGTGCATCACCCCTTCACCTCCTTTTATAGGGTACACATATAGGTCGACTAAGAAAGCCTGAGCCCAACCTTAGCCGACTTACATAGAAACAACACTTAGGTACCTTCTACTTATTGTATACGTTAACTAGACTCGACTAATACTAACATTACTTATATTGATCGCTCATATAATAAACTGTATTTTTTATTAGTTTTCTAACAATAAAGTGATCATCATCCATCCATATTTTGGCTTTGAGGATAAGATCTATTGCAAATCCATTACCATCTCTCATACCCTAATCTTTTTTACCCCCACAATGAATAATTCACTGTTTTGTTGATTCTCAGCTACTCACTTTAACTTAATATTTTCCAAATTAATTCAAAACTCACTTTATTTTCATTTTCAGTTACAAACCCACTTAACACATTTCACTAAGTTTAATCATATTAAGACAACAAGCAACAAACTTAGTGGACTCCGCCACCCTCTTGTTTGGTTGATGATTTTCAACAGATTTATTATTACTAGGAGATGGGAAAATGTGTTAATGATTTTGAGCAGATTTGTGAGTTGTTTTTAGAGGTTCTTGGTGTTGCTCATTCGAAGGTGTAGGTTTACATAAGGTGCTGGTAAAGTTTAGATAGGGTTTGTTAATGAACACATAATTCTCTCAGAATCTATGTATGTGAAAAAGTTCATAGAATGGATCGATGTGGATGAATGAAGATATGTTTTTCTTTCGTATTTGGTGATTTTTATACTAGATTTTCATATTGATTGACTGGAAAAATTAGGATATCTTTTAGGAATTTTATAAAGAAAATAATATCCAGGTAGAATATTAAGATTTATTATTTATCTAGTCGGATAATTAGAAGGTCATAATACCTATATATCAAAAAGTTAACCGGTTGTAATGACTATATTAGTAAGAAAAACTTACACGTTTCGTCTATATGGTTTATATCAAACATTAAGTTTCGTCCCTATTTCAATTTAAATACACTGGTGCTCCCCATATTTGAAAATAGTAACAATGTTAATCCCTAATTTGGATACACGTTTGTTTTTATCGTTAAGTCGTGTGGGTGGAAGGGTACTCTTGTCCTTTCATTCTTTTTTCTTTATTTAATACCTATAACCCACCCCTTTCATCACACACAATCAGAAACACTTTATAAAACCCCCAAATCTTATCCACCTTATACACGTACTGTATAACCTACATGTGCATCTCTTACTCCACCAAAACACCTCTATTATCTAAAAACATCTCACAAAAAAAACCACCGTTACAAATCCCATTATCACTAGTCCCTCACCTTTTTCATCTACAAAAATAAAACATATCCTAGCATCAGATCCCTCGTCACTATTAAAACCCAGGATCAAATAAAGAACCCAAGATGGATTCATCTCGATCTATCTAAACAGCAACCGATGTCTATTTATAAACCCAGATTCATTATAACAAAACTCAGGAAGTCATTACAAAAGATTAAAAAACATTCAGTTTTAAGAATTACAACACCACTAACAAAAAATCATAAAGATGGATTACCTCTTCATGGCCAGACGATGGGATTTAGTTTAGGAAGATCGGTTTTTTTATTAGTAAATGAAGTAATATTGTTGTTATAATCAGTGTTAGTCGATTAAGAGTTTATTTTTTGTTTATGAGGATTTCGTAGATGTCGAGGTGGTGATATGAATATCTCAGTTGTGGTAGTCTGCGATTGATGTTATAATTGTTGATTGATGGGTAACGTTTACTTATGGTTTGTTGGTCTCGAGTCGAGAAGACAGATTGAAATCGATGAATTCATGATGTTGATTGGGGCGATTAGTTAATGGTTGTGGTTTATTATTAGATATGTGTTGATGAATGTCAGAGTGATTGAAAAAGTAGTCGTAGAGTAAAAATGAGTTCTGGAGGGGTTTATAAAGTGTTTTTGATTGTGTGTGATGAAATGGGTGGGTTGTAGGCATTAAATGAAGAAAAAAATAATGAAAGGACAAGAGTACCCTTCCACCCACACGACTTAACGATAAAAACAAACGTCCATCCAAAATACGGATTAACATTGTTACTAGTTTCAAAAATGGGGAGCACCAGTGTATTTAAATTGAAACAGGGACGAAACTTGATTTTATGGGTATAAACCATAAGGACGAAACGTGTAAAATTTTCTATTAGTAGGTTACCTAAACGTGTAAAAGTTAGAAAATACATTGGTAATATATAAGTTTAACTCTAGTGATATATGTAACATATATAAATAAGTAGAAGTGAATTGTTGTATCTAGGTAGCTTTATTGTATTATGTGTGATCAATGTTTTTGGTAAACAATACCAAATTTGAAATCTCAACTATATAATTGTTTTAAGAATTAAATACAAACACTGTAAGATTTAAGAGCCAAAAGTTCTTAAAAATCGCAAAATTACATTCAAAAAGCGTAAACATTTATTCTAGAATCATATTGTTAATGATTATGTACAAGTATAGAAACTTATAAATAGGCAATTAAATTATCAAACTTTTACAATCTTAGATGATAAATCTAGAAGCATTGGAAGCCAGATGGGGCCTTCTTTCCATAATAGTTAAGCAAGAGACTGAGTGAGACCAGGACATTTAGATTAATGCCCAAGATATTAGCCTTAATGGTAGTACAAAGGCAGACAACAGCCTGACGGCTAGGCCACCGATGAGTGTACAACATGGAGTCTTTGGTGGCGTCCCTACGACTACGTAGACTAGGTCATTGAGCAAGTTAGCACATACACCTAACTTGAGAGTCTCTTTAGGGCAAGTTGCTTTTGAAGGGTGTGAAGGTGTTGGAGGGGTAGGTTTCGGTGACGATGGTGGTGGACATGCTTTTGGCGGCGATGGTGGTGGTGGACATGATTTTGGGGTATGATTGGAAGTTACCAATGTAAAAAAACGAATGTTGAGGGTAAGGAGAAAAGCAGTTTTAGCCAAAGCCCTTGAAGCCATTTTTGAGTGCTTCTAGCTTTGGTTAGTTGCAACTTGCAAGTGTCATAGCTAAAATGTTTTGTGTGAAGATAGACAAGGTTCTTTAGGTATTTATGGATGGAAATCGTCACTTGTTTATTGTTAAAATGAAGGACCTAATCAGATACCATTCTAACTCTTTGGGTACTTATTGTGTTGTGTTTGAATGTTTCAGTTAGCATTTTGGACTTTCAGTGATAGCAAATTATAACTTGGAGGACTCATGCTGCCAAGATGTGAAAGTTCACAGCCCATGACAGGTCAAGCCCATATCCAGTTACAATGCCCACACAAGCCCTTCAACGGCTCCTTTGGTTTCATAAAACCCTAGACGCTCCCATTTGTTGGAATCATCTGGGTTTCATCTATGTGTTTTTCATATGTATTCTCTTTCTTTAAAAACATGTAACCTAGATCCTTTTTGATCTTCTATCTTTGTAAAATTATTATCATTTTTAGATAATAGGATAACACCAGAGTAGTTGTGGTGATCTTTGTTTTGGTTTTGATCTTTAAACTCGTTTATTAATTTAAGGTTTTGATTCTGAGTTATTTATCTTGTTCATTTTCATTTTATCAAGGTTTTCTTCCTGGTATCAGAGCCAGGTTGCTCTAAAATCCTTGAAATTTTTTTAGGGTTTCAAAAATATTTGGGGGTTTTTGAAATTAATATGTCTTTTGGATAGATCTGCAATTGAGATAGCTAGATCTGAAATTTTTCTCTCTTATTACTTCTTAATCGGCTATAAAATTATTTTTAGGGTTTCAAAATTTTGGGGGTTTCGATATTTTCTATGCCCTAACCTTGTTCTTTTGTAGGGATATTGGTTCTTGGATCTATTTCTTAGATCTGTTGTTGATTTTTCCTTTCCCTAATTTTTTAAAATTAGGGTTTGCTGAGGACGTTCTGTTTCATTCTAGACTAAGTGAATCTAGAAGAAACAGTTCGATTGTGCTTTTGTTGAATGCACTGTAACACCTCTATACTCTCTTACTTTTTTTGGTTGTTGATTATCTGCTTATTTGCTTTCATATACGTGATTCTGGTTGGTGATTGTGATTTTTATACTCTCTCTTGCTGGCTTGTTGTATTGTTTGTTCTTTTTTGGGATATATTGTTTATCTGGACCCTTAATCTTTGTCTTTCCCTTGACCTACCACCCTTGAGTGGTTTGGAATCCTTGGAACTTTGTTGACTCTAATGAAGTTCTTTTTTGGGGTTTTATGTTTTGTATCTGTGATTGCTCACCATGACTTGTGTTCATGGTGACACAGACACTGAACAACAAGGTGACTAGATTGGGAATGAATCTGTCACCTTGATTAGTAAGCTTGATATCAGTGACCCTTTGCACCTTCACCCAGATGACTCTTCCACATTAACTGTGATTTCTGATAAACTAAAAGGCACTGAGAACTATCAAATTTGGTCCAATGCTATGCTTTTAGCTTTGGAAGGAAAGAATAAAACTTGTTTCATAAATGGTTCTTGCAAAAGATCCTTAACTAATGATGTTTTGGGAAAACAATGGGACAAAGTCAATGTTGTGGTGTTAGGTTAAATTCTTAATTCTATATCTGATGAGTTGTTTCTTGGTCAAATATTCTCTAAAAAGGCTGAACATGTTTGGATTGATTTAAGAGAAACGTATCATAAATTTGATGGGTCTGTGATATTTAATCTCTATCATAAGATTAACACTTTATAGCAAAATGGATCTAATTTGTCTGATTATTATCATGGTTTGAATGCTTTGTGGAAACAATATGATGTTATGGTTGAACTTCCTAATTGTGTAGGTAATGCTACTAATAAATTTAAGAAACATAACAAGTTGTTGAAATTAATGCAATTCTTAATGGGACTTGATGACTCTTATATGGCCGTTAGAAGCTCTATTCTCTCTAGAGAAGTTTTACCGGATGTTAAAGGGCCTATGCTATCATCTCTAGTGAGGAGTCTCACAGAGTTGCTTCTAGAAACTTGTCTGGTTCCTCTCATAGGAATCAGACATCTACTTTCTTTTCAAATGGTCCCACCAAAAATGTGGTTCAAAGAAATCAGAGTTTTAACTCTGGTGGCTTTAGACCTAACTATAATAGCAACCATAGACCCAAGATGCCTAGTAGACCTAACTCTTATAGACCTAATGGGAACTCTGAAGTGGTCTATGAAAATTGTGGGTATAATGGGCATACTATTGATAGATGTTTTAAAGTCATTGGGTTCCTTGCTAATTTTGGAAAGAAGAAACCTGATCAAAAATTTAAAGGGAAAAATGTTTCTAACAACTCTGTGGGGACTAATTCCAATTGTGTGTTTTCTGATGAACAACTTTCTACTTTACTCTCTCTTATCAAAGAAAATAATGGTTTTGAAAAAGGTATGCAGGCCAACATGGTAGGTACATATCTGAATTCTAGCAAAGCTTTTAATGATAACTTTGGGAATTTGTTTTGTTCTAATATTCATTATAAAGTAACTCAGCATGGGAAAGTTGTTGACTCTGGGGAAAACCAACACATGACCAACAATGAAAAAGATTTGGATAGTGTGTTTGACATATCTCATCTTAAAATTAAAGTTATTCATCCTAATGGTACTGAATCTTTCATATCTAAAATTGGAAATCTTAAGTTGGGAAATGCTCGTTGGTTATACCTAAGTATTGTGTTACTTTGATTTCTGTTCATAAATTAACTAAGGAAAATAAAATCTTTGTTGTGTTTGATGAGAATAAATGCCTATTTTTGAATCACGATTTGAATCTGAGAAACAATCTAGGGATTGGTAATCAGTGTGGTGGTTTATACTACTTAGATACTAAAGGTATTAAGAGTAATACTAGTCAAACTGTTACTGTTTGTTCCTTATGTTACTATGACTGGCACTACAGGCTTGGCCACCCTGCAGACCCTGCCTTAGACACTTTAAATACATATATGATTATTGTGAAGTGTGTCAAAGAGCTAAGTAGACTAGAAAGACTTTTTCCTTTAAGTGACCATAAGACCAAGTGTTTGGGGGACATTTTTCACCTTGATTTATGTGGACCTTATAAGGTGACATTTCACATTGACCATAGATACTTTCAAACTATTGTGGATGACTTTACCAGAGCTGTTTGGGTATATCTCATTAAGTCCAAGGATGATGTTGTCACTTTTATTGATGTGTTTTACAAAATGATTAAAAATCAGTTTAAAAGAAACATTAAAGTCGTTAGAAGTGATAATGGTACTGAGTTTTTTAACCAAACTTTCAACAAGTTTTGTAACAACAATGGCATACTTCATCAAACCTCTTGTGCTTATACCCACAGCAAAATGGGATGGCTGAAATGAAACATAGACACCTTTTAAATGTGGCTAGGTGTTTTATGTTTCAGGGGGGGAATTCCTTTAAAATATTGGTCTGAATGCATTCTAACTGCTACTTTTCTCATTAACAGATTACCTTCTTCTGTGTTAAATGGAAAGTCCCCTTATGAAATGATTTACAATACTTGTCCTAATCTCTCTCTTATGAGAATGTTTGTCTGTTTGTGCTTTGCTACTATTTTAAATAGTCATGATAAACTGTCTAATAGATCCGAAAAATGTGTTATGATGGGTTATTCTAATTCTCAAAAGGGCTACAAGATTTTTAGTCTTGAAAAAAATCAATTCTTTGTCTCTAGAGATGTGAGTTTCATTGAGTCTATTTTTCCTTTTAAGGATATCGTCTCTAAAAACAAGCATGATGAGTCAAATATTCCTAGTGTTAGTCAAGAAAAAAATATGTTAAACTTTTTGATTTAGATAACCCTGAGCTACCTGATGATGATGAGAGAGTAACATGTTATCCCTATATTTTATATAATCGAACAATAATGTAATAGGTCATCTTAGTCGTTATTGGTCTTGTAATGTAATAGGTTAGTCTGGTTAACCGGGCTTGGTCTTTAAGCTAATATTATATAAGTTAGGGGCTCTAAGCCCAAGAAAAACTAAGCCGGACCCATGAACAAGCCCACTAAAGCCTTTAAGGCGTGGCTATATAAACCCTCTTCCATGTGTGGAAGAGGGTGGTGGTTCATAATTACTTTCTCTCTCTAGTTATGTTTTAACCATCCAATTCTCTCTACTTTCTCTCTCTACCTTTATCTATTTCTCTCTCTAAATATTATCTTATTATTGTGTTATGGATTGAAGTAGGATTAACATTTGGTATCAAGAGCCTATAGTGGATAGGTGATTGAAGATTCGTGGTTATTGTTCTTATTGATTTCGTGAGGTATTTGATCCAAAAATCTTCATTCAATTTATTTATTTTTTGTTTTTTATGGTTTAATCTTCATACATATCTCCTACATAGTTGTGGTAGGGATTTGGGTTAGTTACTTTGGCTAAAAACACAAAATCTTTGGGTGTTTGGATCAAACTTTGGCTTAAAGTCACGTTTTTGTTCGTTAGATCCGATAAAAATGGAAGTCGGCCAAACAGTAGGCTATCTTCGGAATTTTTGAAATATTCCAAAGTAGTGCCTAGGGTTTCTATTTTGCGAAGTCACATAGGATATAAATTTCAAAGTTGCCTTAGACAATACATTCCGAAGTTCAAAATAGAAAACATCCCGAAGATAGGTAATATTGCGAAGTTAACACAAAGTATTCCAAAGATACAAAGTATTCCGAAGTTGAGAAAACTATTGGGATTCCGAAGTGACAAAACAAGTTTTATTCCGAAGTAGAATTTGAATTCGATTTTTACGAAGTTCAAAATTTTCAACATTCCGAAATCCTAAAGGTTTTTCAGGATTCCGAAGTCAATTTTGTTGGCATATTCCGAAGTTCATTTCATTGGGATTCCGAAGCCCTTGTTGTGAAGTTAATTGGAATTCCAAAGTTCATTGGAATTCCGAAGTCATCATATTGCGAAATTCATTTCATTGGGATTCCAAAGTCATTAGATTGCGAAGTCATTGGGATTCCGAAGTCAGATTATTCCGAAGTCACTGCTTTCCGAAGTCCATTTTCTGTAGATATTCCGAAGTACACTTTTACCAAGATTCCGAAGTTCCTCAGTTAGATTATTCTGAACTGAAGTTTATTCTGAAGTGTAATTAGTCCGAAGTGGACTTTATTCCGAAGTGGGATTTATTCCGAAGTGACAAACTGTCATATTATGAAGTGCACTTTATCATATTCCGAAGTCAGCCATCTTTTAGTTAGACACCTTTTTAGATTTAGACACCCTCTAGACGAGATCCTTCATTATCGGCGGGAAAATCATAGTAAAATTTATTTTTTTTTCCTAGACCATTTTTAGGCCATTTAAGCTTCGATTTCAAATTTTGGCGAAACGAAAATTTTTTCGACCCAAAATTCAAATTTTCGGACAAAAATTCAAATTTTTAGGCCATTTTAGGTTTTATTTTTTGTCAACTTTTTTTCCTTTCCAATTTTTTTTCCATACTAGTTTTAGGCTATTTCGAACTCGGTTCCAATATTTGGCGATTCCAAAATTTTCGGTTTACCGTTATATCGGACTGAAGAATTTATTGTCGGACTGGGAAAAATCAGAATTTTCGGAATTTCAACCATGATCGAATCACAACACATCTACTAAGATCCATAATCCATTCACAATCATCGACAATGTCCAACAACAGCTCGAATTCAGACACAAACGATCATGCAATCAAGTACAAGATGATGAAAGCTAAAGAGCGGTGTTTGGAACATTTCAAGCAACGTCAGTCACACCTTCAGACTCTTTCAAATGAACTCATCAAAAGAAATAATATGGAATTCGAATACAACCAGCTATTCATCCTACTACTTGGTCAAGAGGTTGGAACATTCAACAGCGCGTTCACACTCAGTATGAATCAACTTCACATGCAACTTGAAAAAGATGATTTTCAAGAGGATGAATCCATGGAAACCTTTTTAGTTATCTACAACCAGTTTAAGCAACTCCGTGAGTCAAAGGACAAGGCATTCTATATTTACGAGTTCAAAGAGAAACTCCGTCATCTGATGAGTAATGTCAAGCAGTCCATCGCTGAAAGAACACGTCATAAACAACAATTTGAAAGAAGGGTGCATAAATGACTGATGCAAACGCAAGAGAACAACGTCGATAAGGTTCAAGCATTGGATGATTTTTGGGTTGATACAGAAAGCAGCGGGACAGAATCTGAAAAGCAGTATACCAGCAAAAGCCCAAGGAATGATCACACAACCAATGATGCGGATATCAGACCCATTTATGATGATGAGACGATGGCTAAAGTACAATTAAATGTTGTATATGATGTTTATCAACATACTGAACAATCTGAACCACTTTTTTGACACGTTTCTAGTGGAAAAGGTTGATAGCAATACCACACGTGATTCATCAGATACTAGTACTAATGGAGGAGAGAGTGCCCAAGATGTTGATTCTAAGTTTCACGAGCTTGAAATTCTATTAGCTCAGAAGACAAAAGATTTTGAGGATGCCAAACTCGATTTTTCAAAGAAAAATAACAAATTTGAGGCTGATTTTGAAAAACTTGAAAAAGCAAATGTTGTTCTTGAACAAAAATTGGATCGTAAGATTCAAGATTTCAACGCGGAAAAGAACATTTTGTGAAACAAATAAATTTGTTAGAATCAAAGTTGGCTTCTCAAATTCCAAGTCCTCCGCCTGCTTCATTAAGTGAAAAATCTGTGCAAGATAGTAATGACGCGAATGCTGATAACGACATATTTGACAATATGAACATTAAGTTATAACAACGTGTCGCTCAATTACTTCTACAAAATGAGCAATTAAAAGCTCAGATTCAAGAAAAGGTTTTTTCACTTACAGCTGCGAAAAATGAATTAAGGAAGTTAAAAGGAAATAGTGTGGATACTAAGTTTGCAACATAGTCTGTCTTGGGGAAACCTCCTTCTCAACCAATCAGACGACGCTCAGTTGCTAGACAACCGAATGCATTTAAGTCTGAACGACCTAAAACGTCGAACCCGAGGTTTGCCTCCCAAGCTGACATGCGTAGCAATTTGCCAAAACCAGTCACTCCACAATCTAGACCCTCCTTAAGAAAATCCGCTTCTGCAAAACCCGATCACATGAATGCTTCAAGCAACTCTAGATCTAGCTCCAAGAACACGCCTAGTCGTAGTTCAAATGACACGAGTCATAAAAGCTATCTAGAGGATGCTAAGAACAAGACACAAGCCATAGATAGGACAATATCACAACCTAGGAGCGCTAATCACATATCTAGGAATTCTAGACCCTTCTATGATGTGCCCAAATCAGCCTACCCTAGAAACACTAGAGCCTTCTTAGATGCTAAGCACTTTGTTTGCAAGAAATGTAACAAATGTGTCTTTAATGCCATTCATGATGATTGTATCACTAAAGTCCTGAACAAGGTGAACCAAACAGCTAGAGCACCTCTAAGACGGAACCCTAAAGAGAATAGGTTTTCTAAATTTAAGTCTTCTGCTGTACATAAGAAACCTATGTCTCCTAGACCTTGTCTTAAGTGGATACAAACGGGTAGAACCTTTAAAACAATTGGTCTTAGGTGGGTTCCTATTGGAAAGATATTTCCCTCTAGCACGACAAAGGTTCACAGTGAACCCTCACATGGTTCTCATAATGATATCACTAACCCAAATGCAAGCATACAAACTACTGATGCAACTGCAGGTATCGACGTCACGGTTCAACAGGAACACAAAGGTCCAATATTTGTAACCCGTTCAACAAAAGACATCTCAGAGTTTGGTTGCTGAAGAAGAAGATATCAGAGAAACAAGTGTCTCAGGGCTTCACAATTAAGCTTCTACAAGACTTACAGTCACATGTCAGACTGTAACTCGTACTTCAAAAACAGGAAAGTTAATCCCGAGTATGACTTATCCTTATAACGAGAAATTAAACTTTCTCGGACATGAGCTTATATTAAAACTATTCGAAAGTTTTAAGCTAGTGTAAATGACTTCTAAGCGCATCACAGCTTAGGACTCGGACCTCAAATAAGGAAAGTTTATCACGGACGATAACTTATCCTTCACAACGAGCAATTAATATTTCTCGGTCATGAGCTTCATATAAAAACATTCAAAGTTTTTAAGTTCATGAAAAACGATTAATTTTTCTCAGTCATGAGCTAGTAAAAAACATTCTAAGTTTTGAGCTCATGTAAATCGGAATTATTTTAAAACTGTTGAACACAATTTTTCAAGAATTTCTCAAAAGATATTTCTAAATCTTTCAAAATTGTGTGTTCAACACTCTCTTCTTCATAAAATGGTTTTTATATCTAAAAAATGACATATGTTATTTTAATCAATTTTTGAGGGGGTGCGTTTTAAAATCAAAGACTTTAATGTTGTTGGGTACATCTTAAAAAATTGTCATATTTTATGTATCCAACACATTACGAAAATGATATGAAATTGTCAAATGTAATATATTATATCGGAAAAGGCATTTCAACTCCGTACCTCAACATATTTTGTGGTGTCGTTTTTTCCTAAAATTTTGTCAAATTTTGTCTCAAGACACACATATATTGTTGAGGGGGAGAAACCCGACTTAATGTTCCATGTTTCATGCGTGCACACATGTTTCTCTCCCAATCGATTTTTAGAAATTGTCATATTTTAATCAATTGGTATCTCTAATATTTTATATCTTTATATTAGAGATAGGGGGAGAAAATGTGATTAAAATATAATATATCACAACATGTGATCTTAAAGACTCAAGTGCAACTCTTTCCTTCACATGCTAAACTATTTCGTATATCGATGCATGTTCACATGCTAAAATATTTCGTATATCGATGCATGTGTGTAGGGGGAGTATTTCAAAATGTAAAACTTTCAAAGTGTTAAAAGTTTTGATTTTTATCAAGCACTTTGAATGGTTTTTAATGGTTTTATGGTTACGATCAATACCCAAAACAACCTACTATCCACGAAGGAACGATGGAGTCAAAAGGTGGTTTAGGATAGGAAACTAAGTCCAATGATCCAACCAGAACCGAAGGGATCTACCCAAGGACATTCCACAGCTAGAAATAGTTGTCCTTAGGAAAGATGGAGTGGAATGAAGCTGAATGTGGACCAATTACATAAGTTAGCACTGGAACAATCACAACAAGGTGTTAGTGATGACGTATTGGTAAGCACTGAAGGAGTTGAATATTCTATGCAACCTAGGCAGAAACCGGGTCAATACATCTATTGAAGACAAGTCGTCATAGACCCAGTGATGCAATGCACAACCCTTCCCTAGCCATTCGAGTTTCTCTCAAAAGAAACTTGTCTCATTGTCACGGAGATCAACACGTATCTATTGACTTACTCACTTCGAGTTAGTTAATATTGAAAAGGTGGCAGTCTGCTTCAGCCTCCGATTACTAAAATGCACTTATTGAGTCTAGAGCCAAAGAGATCAATCTATTATCTCGTTAGGACACAATCGAGTCCTACACATTATCCTTGTAGTACTGCCAGAACATCTGAGTGATATGGTTCAAAATGAAGATGGAAATCCTGCTTGAGTCAACCTCAAACAAGATCATGGTAGGTAACTTGTGCGATTCTACACGAATCAAACTTGTGAGAACTGGAAAGCAACTAAGTTTGGATTCTTAATTGATTCAAACTTGATTCCAGGTTTCTTCGTAAAATCCGTGTGATCTTGCCAGAACATTCATAGTGACACTCTTTAGTGCTCACAGTGACGAATGGAAATCCTTCCAGTGTCAACATCAAACAGCACTGCAGTAGGTGACTCACAAGATTCTCTATGAATCAAGCTTGTGACAAACTGGAAAGCAACAATAGTGCGATTCTTATAGAATCAAACTTGTTTCAGGAATTCTGAATTGACGATCTAATCAGACAGATAATTTATCCTTATGATTCATTGTTTACGTTCGCAGTCTGCTTTGAGACAGTCGAGTAAAGAGAACTGGCTACTACCGTCGGGAAACCCTGTCAAGGAGGTTCTTAATTGAATCTACCCGATCACAGGTACGGTATCTATTACCGTCTAATGGTCTTCACCGAACGGAGGTAAAACGCTACCGAGTTAGGGTGAAATGTTAAAGCCATTTCATCCGTGTCTATATATGTTGCAGCATATCAAGAAGGTGGTGTAGCTGTGTACTAACCAAAGTCGTCTTCACATGTTCATACTAAAAGTTAAAGTCTTCCGCAACTCTGATGAATATTTGAAGGATTAAATACTACTATACTTGTATGGGAAATTGTTAGCCTTTCAAAGTCAACAAAGTGTGAACATGTCGATTCAAAAGTCACAAGAGCACAAGATGGCGATAATCAAGATACTTAAGAATGCAATAGGTCATCTTAGTCACAAGGAGGACAAGATGAAGATCTCAAGCACTCAAAGTCAAATGACAAAGGATCAAGATAAAGATCACAAAAGCATGAAGGAACGAAACCGTTACAAAAAAGATCAAGACCAAGATTCAAGGCCAAATAAGGAAGATCACCTCCACAAGAATGTATTCACTCAACCATCTTATGCATTTAAAAGATGACCGATACATTGAGGGAGATTGTTAGCCCTATATTTTATATAGTCGAACAAGAATGTAACAGGTCATCTTAGTCGTTAATGGTCTTGTAATGTAATAGGTTAGTCGGGTTAACCGGGCTTGGTCTTTAAGCTAATATTGTATAAGTTAGGGGCTCTAAGCCCAAGCAAAACCAAGCCCGGCCCATGAACAAGCCCACTAAAGCCTTTAAGGCGTGGCATATATAAACCCTCTTCCATGTGTGGGAGAGGGTGTTGGTTACATTCACTTTCTCTCTCTAGTAATGTTTTAACCATCCATTCTCTCTACTTTCTCTCTCTACCTTCATCTATTTCTCTCTCTAAATATCATCTTAAAACTGTGTTATGGATTGAAGTGGGATTAACATAACACCTAGTCATAATAGTGACCATGAGTCACATAGTGAGGGTAGCCACTCTCCCAACCAAGGGAACAATATGGCCACCATTGATTCTCCAAATATTAGGGATGATGCTCAAAACAGTGATGACATTGAAGCTGGGTTGGAAGAGGAGGCAGCAACACTTGATGATAACAATGAATCTAAAGTTCACTTGGATCAAAATCCAAGCACTTCTGCTCAGGGTATTAGAAGGTCTACTAGGATTTTTGTTTTTCCAAAGAATTATAATGATTTTATGGTTAATTTCGAAGTTAAATATGGTCTTGAAAACTTTGTTGGCTATTCTAAGCTTAATCATGAGAATTTCTATTTTGTCACCCAACTTAAGAAAAACAGTGAGACAAAAAGTTTTTTTGAAGCTTCTCAAAACCCTTATTGGGTTGATGCTATGAATGCTGAACTTGCAGCCCTTCTTGAGAATGACATTTAGGAAATTGTTGAGCTTCCTAAAGGTAGAAAGGCCTTAGGTTGTAAATGGATTTGGAAGTTAAAATTTAAATCTAGTAGAGAGATCAAAAGATATAAAGCTAAGTTTGTTGCACAAGGGTTTGGTCAAAAAGAAGGTATAGATTATGAGGAAACCTTTGCCCCTGTTGTTAAGATGGTGACCATTAGATGTCTTTTTAACTTAGCTATTATGCAATCTTGGCATGTTTATCAAATTGATATTAACAATGCTTTTTTGTATGGTGATCTTGATGAGACTGTGTACATGAAACCACCATAAGGATATCTTCCTGTGGGTGAGAACATGGTCTATAGGCTTAAAAAATCCTTGTATGGGCTAAACAAGCTCCTAGACAATGGAATGCTAAGCTTACTTCTGTGCTAAATGAAAATGGTTTTGTTCAAAGAAAATCTGATTAGTCTTTGTACACTAAGTCTCATGATGGTATTTTTCTTGTCTTACTTGTGTATGTTGATGACATCATTATCACTGGTAACAACATTGTTGAAACTGAAAAGTTTAAAACTTTTTTGAGAACTAAGTTCATGATAAAGGACTTGGGAAAATTGAAATATTTTTTGGGTATTGAAGTCATTGACACTGATTATGGCATTTGTCTGAACCAAAGAAAGTATGTGTTGGACCTTCTTTCTGAGTATGGTATGCTTGCTTGTAAACCTGCTAAGACCCCTAATACAAGGGTTTTCCTCGTATGAAAATTCGTTGTTCCGATCTTTTCGAATTGATTACTAGTAGAAAGTGCGACTCAGTCGTTCTTAGTGGAAAATAAAATGGGTTGATTATCTATTTTAAACTAAAGGTAAATATGAAAATGCCGTTGAGTAAAATAAAAGCTTTTAAAAATTAAACTAAAAAATACAAGAAAAACACTTGGTAAAAATAGAGATTTCGGGAAGCGTGCAATTTTTAAAAATTAAAACGTAATGAACTTAAAACTTAAAACTTTGTAAAACTTAAAAACATAAACCGTCGGGATGTACAAAGTGAATTATGTCGGAATGTAGTGCAAACAAATCCATCGGAATGTCAAAGTAAATTCTATCGGAATGCAGTTCTGTCGAAATGTAAGTCTATCGGAATACAAGTCTATCGGAATACAAGAAATCAACTATGTCGGAATGTTCAAAGTATCAGAATAATAGTGAGCCTGTCGGAATGTTGCTAACTAAAATTGGGCAGAGTTTCGTCTTACTAAAACCTTAAGACCCGTGGCAATGTGCGATCGCAATGAGCGATCGCAATCAGGATCAGAATAAGGGGGAAAAACACTTGATCGCAAAGTAAAACCTTAAAGGTTATTGCGATCACAATGAGCCCGTCGGAATGTAGCGTCGGAATGAGTAAACCCCTAAGATTGCGATGGAGCACAAATTAATCGAAAATGGAGATAAGCTAAAAACTCAATAAGCACTAATAAGCAAATACGAATAAGCACTTGTTCAAACCTTAACCAAATCAAAACAAGCATAAAATTTAAAACTTTTCTTTTAAAACACGAAATAAACAAACTTTTATGAATCAAACTTTGAAAAGACTAAATTTTTAAGAAAACTTAAAAGACAATAAGCTATATATACGAAATAAGCCAATAAGCACAACAAGCTTAAAGCTTAAACCGTATAAAAACTTAGTAAGGAACAAAAAGGTAAACTTTTTAGTCACAAAAGCATCAAATTTAAGCAAAATCAAAGATTATAACGGATCAAAAACAACTTAAAAATAAAGAAAGGTAGAAGAAGATTAAGATTAAAAGATTAAACTTGAACTTGTAGTTTAAAGATTCAAAATTACAAAAGTGAATTAAAGCTTAAACATGAAAGAAAGAAAAGATGAAGTTTTTGTGAGAGAAAGTTAAACACTTTCTCTCTCTAAAATGAAAACTAAAGAAAGAAAAATAAACTAGCTAACACCCTCCTAATGTGTCATTAGGAGGGTATTTATAAGCGATGGGGAGGTGCATGTGCTTCCTTCTTTCTTTCTTTCTTCTCGACTCGATTTAAATTCTTTGTCTTTCTCGACGTCGTCTCGGGATTTGTCGATGTAAATTGAACTTGTGTTGTAATTTTCTTCTTCTATTAGACTTGAGTTCTTCGACTTCATTAAACTTCCGTCTTTAGACTTTTTCTTCGATAAATCTTCATAATAGGCCTTGGACTTCCGTTCTTTTTGCACTCTTGATCTTTTGACTTCGTCTTTTCTCGTTTTTCTTCGATAAAAGCCCGTGAAAGCCTGTGTTTTCTTTCTTTTTCATCTTTTGGTCCTAAAACACAATAAAAACACAAACCACACATAATTCCGACTTTTACGACATAAAATACACGTTTTGGTCTTGTTATTATTGGAAATAAGTGGTAAAAGGATAAGTGTTTTCACACTTATTAAATCCCCTACACTTGACCATTGCAATGCCCTCATGCAATGCATTAATTTCGAAGCACAGTTTACATTTCTCATCATAAATAACCCACCTTGGCCTTTATTAAATACTAAACACTAAGGAAACTAAAAGAACAAAACAAGTAAGAAATCACTTACATTGGGTTTTTGGTTGTCATGAATGTTTATCATCCTCAAGTTTCACGTTCCCCATACCAAGCTTAAAAACGAGATCATTGTTATTATAAGTTAGCAAACTAACACGAACTCATGTGGCCCAATTATTTACTTAGACTCCCTTATTCCTAGGTGAATCTCTTATATTTTAATTTTGTCTTGAATGACCACGAGGATGCATTGTTTGACTTATTTCGATAGTTATTTAGGCTAAAAATAAAGTGGGACGATTTAATCAATAGTTAGCTAAAGGACAAAATCTTTTAAAACTGCTTCTCGGGACCTCTTAAAGTTCATATCTTGGCATAACTTGCTTCACGATTTGAGACCTTTCTCGGACCGATATTTGGAGCGACTTCATACTTCGAATCTTTGCGAGACGTTCTTGAAATTATGGTCTTCTCTTCATAATAGGAATTTCTTCACTTGAAGTTTTTGAGAGATTCTTTATATTTGGACCACGACTTCTTCATTTTTCTCTAATCTTTATTTTGGACTTTGATATACAACGATCCGCCTCCTTTTAGGACTTGGATCTATTTATCCTCATACCTTGTTAGGGCCTTTTTGGATAGAATTCTCCATGATCTTTAGGGGAGTATTTGCTTTTCTTCGTGTGTCTCGATCCTTCATATTGATTTTTGATAAATGATTCTTCACATCACTTGGGATCTTTAGCAACAAAATGTAGCCCTCATGCCTTGTTAGGACCTTTTTGGACTCGCCAATCTTCACATCCCGCTTCAATAAGTTATGCCTTGGCTATGAACTTTAATTAATACCGAGCAACTTTTAAACGATCTTGTGCTAGAAGCTAAGTAACTTTTCAAATCGTACAACCTTATTTATTGCAGTTAAATTTATTAGCAAGCGATGGGAGAAAAAGCTTATAATCAACTCACATAAATTCACGAAAGAATACCAAACTTATAATTGACTCTATCATCTCTCGTTCTCCACAGTTTAAAATCTCAAGGAATGAGACTCGTAGATGCTTAGCCAATTAAATCAAAGTTTTGGGTTTTCGAGTCATCTATAGGATCTTGCAAACTCTTAGACTTTTTCAAGTTTAGAAATCGCATTTTAAAGTTCCCTTGATAAACGACTCTCTAGGATCAACTATAAGAACTTGCGAAAAGTTCTTTTTCTTAACCCGTGAGAGTTAAGACTTTCACATTTTAAAGTTCCCTATATAAAAGCCTAGCAAAACTTGACTTAAACACGTTAAGGATACTAGCTAGAGTAAACTTAGATAAGTAAACTCGGGTTGAGTCAAAATATTCACGACTTTGAAAAATTTAAAACCACTTTATTGAAAATTTATTCTAGCAAAGAAAGTAAATAACGATAGCAAAGGAAAATTACAAGGCCAAAATAGATTAAAAATTTTGAAAAATGTCGAAAAATTAGATTTTCCGGTTAAAATGAGGACAAATTCATGGAAAAGACCACTTACTTCGATAGAAGTCCCCCTACACTTGATATAAACTTTGTCCTCAACGTTTAAGCATGTAGGAGTAAACTCCCCTACACTTAGGACATTATGCACTTTGGTTAAATCTTGCTAAGGAAAGGACAACTGTAGTGATTTCAATGTGAACATATAAGATATGAAATATTGAATCACGATAGTTTAGGATAGAACCAGGAATACGGGTACACGGGATCACGGTTCATCAAAAGTTATCGATAAGGGATCTTTGAAGCTTTAATCCCTGCACATTAGAAGAAACAAGCCAACAAACACATACGGGGCTCCCCCTACACTTATTATGAAAACGGTAAATGATAGATCAACGGGTTGCCTCCCAAGAAGCGCTTGTTTTTGTTAACCGAGTCACGAGCCTGACTCGACCCAGAACTAATTCAAGGGAAACGTGGCGAGGGATGGAATCATCTCATGAGATATGTCCTCACCAAAGTACAACTTCACGCGCTGGCCATTCACTTTAAAATTGGGCCCATTTGGCTGAGAAAGCTCAATGGTGCCATATGGGAAGACTTTGGCGACGGTGAATGGACCAGACCAACGGCTCTTCAGCTTGCCCGAGAAGATCTTCAACCGAGAGTTAAAGAGTAAAACTTGATCACCAACATGGAACTCTCGGTTCTTAATCCTTGCATCATGGATGATCTTGGTCTTCTCCTTGTAGATCAATGAGTTATCATAAGCTTCATTCCTTAGTTCATTTAGCTCATTGAGTTGAATCTTTCGAAGATCGCCGGCTTTGTGGATGTCAAAATTGGCTCACTTTAAGGCCCAGTACGCCTTATGTTCCAGCTCAATAGGGAGGTGTCATGCCTTCCCGTACACAAGACGATATGGAGTGCAACCAATCGGGGTCTTATATGCGGTACGGAAAGCCCACAAAGCATCGTCTAACTTATCGGCCCACAAGGCACGATGCTCTCCCACAGTACGCTCAAGAATTCGCTTCAATCCACGGTTAGATATCTCGGCTTGACCATTTGTTTGAGGATGATAAGCGGTGGAAAGACGGTGATTGACACCGTACTTAGCCATGACTCTAGCAAATTGATCATTGCAAAAATGAGTCCCGCGGTCACTGATGATAGCACGAGGAACACCGAATCGAGCAAAAAGCTGCTTCAAAAAGTTCACAACCACCCTCTCATCGTTCGTAGGAAGAGCCTTAGCTTCAACCCATTTTGATACGTAGTCAACGGCTACGAGGATGTACTTGTTCCCTTTAGATGATGGAAATGGCCCCATAAAGTCGATGCCCCATACATCAAGATTTCACATTCTTGTATGAAATTTTGAGGCATCTCATCTTTATGTATGATCTTGCCTTGGCGTTGGCAAGCATAACAATTTTTAACCATCTCGTGAGCGTCACGATAAATAGTGGGCCAATAAAATCCTGAGTCAAACACTTTCTTCGCGGTGTAGTTGGGACGAAAGTGACCACCGGTGGGTCCTTTATGGCAAGCTTCGAGAATGTCTAAAGCTGCGGGTCCATCAACACACGAATAATCAGATCATCACATTGTTTGAAGAGATAAGGGTCATCCCAAAAGTAAGTCTTAACATCTTTAAAGAAATTCTTCTTTTGTTGGGATGTTAACCCTTCGATGAGAATACCACCCGCTAAGTAGTTTGTAATGTCCGCAAACCATGGGGTGTCATCAAGATTGGAATTGATAGACATTAAGGCCTCAAGGGGGAAAGAGTCATTGATCTCTTGATTCGGATGATCCCCTTGATAAGGATACTCAAGTCTACTTAGATGATCCGCGGCTAGGTTTTCGGCTCCCTTCTTGTCACGAATTTCAATTTTAAATTCTTGAAGGAGCAAAACCCAACGAAGAAGTCTTGGCTTGGAATCTTGCTTTGTTAATAAGTACTTCAACGCGGAATGATCGGTGTACACGATGGTGGTGGAAAGGACAAGATAGGGGCGGAACTTCTCAAAAGCATACACTACAGCTAAAAGCTCTTTTTCGATGGTGGTATAATGCAATTGAGCCCCCGTCATTGTCTTGCTAGCATAGTGGATTGGTTGGAAGTGTTTGTTCACTCTTTGGCCCAAAACCGCTCCAATAGCAAAGTCGCTAGCATCACACATCAATTCAAAAGGTAGCTCCCAATTAGGGGTAACCAAGACCGGTGCCTTAGTTAGCTTGTCCTTAAGAAGATTGAAGGATTCAAGACACTCTTTAGAGAAGATAAAAGGAGTATCTTTTTCCAAGAGGTGGGTCATCGGGCGAGCGATTTTAGAAAAATCTTGAATGAATCGACGATAGAAGCCCGCATGACCAAGGAAACTTCTCACACCCTTCACGGTTGAAGGTGGAGGTAATTTTGCAATAACATCGACCTTAGCACGGTCCACTTCAAGACCGGCTTTGGAGATTTTGTGTCCAAGAACAATGCCTTCTTTTACCATGAAATGGCATTTTTCCCAATTTAGAACAAGGCGAGTGTCTTCATACCGTTTGAGCATGCGTTCCAAATTGGCAAGGCAATGAGAGAAAGAATCACCATAGACCGAGAAATCATCCATGAAGATTTCCATAGTTTCTTCAACCATGTCATGGAAGATAGCCATCATAAACCTTTGGAAAGTCCCAGGAGCATTGCATAAGCCGAAAGGCATTCTTTTGTAAGCAAATGTTCCATAAGGAAAAGTGAATGTGGTTTTCTCTTGGTCTTTAGGATCGATGGGAATTTGAAAATACCCGGAGAAACCGTCTAAGAAGCAGTAATAGTCATTACCCGCTAGACGTTCAAGCATTTGGTCCATAAAAGGAAGGGGAAAATGATCCTTTCTCGTAGCATCATTGAGTTTGCGATAGTCTATACAAACTCTCCACCCTGTAACGAGACGAGTAGGAATCAACTCGTTGTTTTCATTGGGCACAGCGGTGATTCCGCCTTTCTTAGGCACACAATGGACGGTACTAACCTATGGCGAATCCGAGGTAGGGTAAATCATTCCGGCATCTAGAAGTTTGATAACTTCTTTCTTAATGACTTCATGAATTTTTGGATTAACCCTTCTTTGGTTTTGGATTGCGGGTTTAAAGTCATCTTCCATGAGAATTTTATGTGTGCAAAAGTGAGGATCAATTCCACGAATATCAGAGATTTTCCACGCAATCGCTTTCTTATGATTCTTCAGCACGGCGATAAGTCGGGATTTTTCGTCTTCTTTCAAATCCTTTGCGATGATGACGGGTGACTTCTTATTGTCTTCAAGGAAAACGTACTCGAGATGAGACGGAAGATCCTTAAGCTCTAAATCCGGAGGATTTTCGATGGAAGGTATAGTCAAATTCGGATCATCGATAGAGATATCCTTAGGAGATGGTGGAGAAATATGGTCCTCATTTAGAAGTTTCTCAATGGTACAAATGTCTTCATCCCAATCGGTGGGAGAATCGTCATATTTTAAGTCCACATCTCCCAAAGTTGCTTCAAATTCTATGAAAAGGAAATCACTTTCTCCAAATGGAGTTAGTGATGGAGCAATAGAGGCAACGGTCTCAACAATGGGTAGAGAAGAAGAACCACTTTTACAAGCGCCTTTGAAATGTTCTTCACAAGCCTCATCAAGAACGTCAATGAAATTAACGCTTTCGTTTTCAGAAGGCTGCTTAGAAAGTTTACCCATGTTGAAGACGATTTTATCGTCACCAAATCTCATGATTAATTCTCCCGCGGCTACATCAATAAGAGTGCGACCGGTCCTCAAGAATGGACGTCCAACGATTAATGGGACACGGGGATCCATCTCGTAGTCAACGACAACAAAATCCACCGGAAAGGTGAATTTGTCGACACCGACGAAGACATCTTCGGCTATCCCCACCGGATAAGCAACCGTACGATTAGCTAATTCCAATGTCATTCGTGTGGGGACTAGCTCGGGTAGAGACAACTGTTTCCAAACGCTTAGAGGCACTAAGTTGATACTAGCACCTAGATCGGCTAGGGCCATACAATCTCTACCCCGGGGAAGTTGCAAGGAATGAGAAAACGACCCGGATCACCAAGTTTGGTGGGTAATTTTCTTAAGAGCACTGCGGAGCAATTCTCGTTAAGTTGGGTCTGAGCAATGTCAAGAAGTTTCTTCTTATCACTGAGAAGATCTTTAAACATTTTAGCATATTTGGGCATGTGAGCGAGAGCCTCAGCAAAGGAGATATTGAAATTCAGTTGTTTAAACATTTTAAGAAAGTTAGAAACCTGAATATCATCCTTGTTCTTCAATTTCTCTTTCCTCAACATTGAGGGATAAGGTATATTGGGTTGAGATGAAGGCTTTGGAATGGAATTCTCACTCACATCCTTGGGTGGTGGAGGGGTGGAAGTAGAAGGTGGAGGAATTGGAGAAGGGGACTCTTTTTCCTTTGTCACAATCACCGGTGTAGGTGTAGGAAGCTCGAGTTCCTTTAAACCTTTTCCACTGCGAGTGGTGATTGCTTTCATCTCCCCTCTTGAATTAGCAACGGTGTTACTCGGAAGAGAACCCGAACCAGAGGCTTGATTACTTTGGAAAAAAACTAGCCATCATATCCCTTAAGTCATTCGTTTGACTGCTCAAAGAGTTTCGCATATCGGCTCGAAGATCATTCCCTTGTTTCACCATATCTTCTTTCAAGTTGGCCATTTTCCGTTGAAGATTCTACACTATTGCGTCATTAGTCCTCATGTAAGTTTCAACGTCTTGATGAAATGCGGTGGTTTGGGTGGGAGGAAGAGCATGGTAGGCAGGTGGTTGATAAGCGGGTTGTTGGTAAACTTGGTTGTTTCCTTGAGGTGGATATGGGTTTCTTTGGGTTTGATATTGATTTGGAGCTCGTGGTGGGTTTTGATTGTTGCGATTGAGGTTGTTTGGGTTTTGAGGTGGAAAACCGGGTGGTGAAAGAAAGTTGTTTAAGCGATAGCTGAGCAAATTGCGGTCACCTTGAGGACGTGCTTGATAGCCTCCCGTCGAAAAGTTACCATTGGTGGCATACACATTTTGCGGATTGTCATGAGTCGAAGGACAATCGGTGTATAAATGAGATCCCCAGCATATTTCACATGACTGACTCACATCATTAACTTGTGTATTGATGGCTTTGGTATTGTTAGCGGTTTGGAGAGCAAGTGTTTCAACAAGCGAATTAAGCTTATCAATTCTCTTGTCGCTCTCATTAGTGCTAGCACTAGCCACATTAGTCCGAACACTCTTGGTTTGCACTCTAGACTTATTCTCAATAATGTCCCATGCGGCATTAGAGGACTTAACCAAAATATTACCCCCCGAGGCACTATTTAGTGAATCTTGGTCATTCATGCTTAAACCATTGTAAAAAGTATTAATTTGATGTACTTTTGTGAAACCATGTTGTGGACACTTTCTTAAAAGTTCCTTAAAACGGTCCCAAGATTCACTAAATGTCTCACCGTACTTTTGTTCAAAGGTAATGATTTCATTCCGCAAAGCGGTAGTACGTGAGGGTGGGAAAAAGTAGTTGATGAATTTAGTCTCTAAATCCGTCCACGTAAGAATACTTTATGGCGGTCCTTTATCAAGCCAGTGCCGGGCTTGTCCCTCTAAGGAGAAAGGAAAAAGTTGCAAGCGAATTACCTCTTGTGAAACCCCATTATATTTGACCGTATTAGTGAGTTGAAGAAACCTTTTGATATGGTCGTGAGGATCATCAAGTGTACGCCCCAAGAATGGTGTTGCCCTCTACTTGCGATTGCAAAAGCTCGATCATTGGTTGATTGTCCATGGTGACAATAGGTGGAGTAATGACTTCGGCTTGAGCTACATTCTTCTTACGAGCACGAGTACGCATACACACCTACAAAAGGAAGAAAAAAATAGACAAGAAATATTTTTGGTTTATATGTTTTTCTATTTTTTTGGATTTTTGAAAAATTTTAAGCAAGAAAATAACTTTCAAAAATGAACGGATCCCAAAATCCAACGCGTCTCTCACTTAAAACCGTTAATCTTAACGAAAAGAGTCGGAAGCGGCGCCATTTAATACAAGGGTTTTCCTCGTATGAAAATTCGTTGTTCCGATCTTTTCGAATTGATTACTAGTAGAAAGTGCGACTCAGTCGTTCTTGGTGGAAAATAAAATGGGTTGATTATCTATTTTAAACTAAAGGTAAATATGAAAATGCCTTTGAGTAAAATAAAAGCTTTTAAAAATTAAACTAAAAATTACTAGAAAAACACTTGGTAAAAATAGAGATTTCGGGAAGCGTGCAATTTTTAGAAATTAAAACGTAATGAACTTAAAACTTAAAACTTTGTAAAACTTAAAAACTTAAACCGTCGGAATGTACAAAGTGAATTATGTCGGAATGTAGTGCAAACAAATCCATCGGAATGTCAAAGTAAATTCTATCGGAGTGCAGTTCTGTCGGAATGTAAGTCTATCGGAATACAAGTCTATCGGAATACGAGAAATCAACTATGTCGGAATGTTCAAAGTATCGGAATAATAGTGAACCTGTCGGAATGTTGCTAACTAAAATTGGGCAGAGTTTCGTCTTACTAAAACCTTAAGACCCGTCGCAATGTGCGATCGCAATGAGCGATGGCAATCACGATCGGAATAGGGGGAAAAACACTTGATCGCAAAGTAAAACCTTAAAGGTTATTGCGATCACAATGAGCCCGTCGGAATGTTGCGTCGGAATGAGTAAACCCCTAAGATTGCGATGGAGCACAAATTAATCGAAAATGGAGATAAGCTAAAAACTCAATAAGCACTAATAAGCAAATACGAATAAGCACTTGTTCAAACCTTAACCAAATCAAAACAAGCATAAAATTTAAAACTTTTCTTTTAAAACACGAAATAAACAAACTTTTATGAATCAAACTTTAAAAAGACTAAATTTTTATGAAAACTTAAAAGACAATAAGCTATATATACGAAATAAGCCAATAAGCACAACAAGCTTAAAGCTTAAACCGTATAAAAACTTAGTAAGGAACAAAAAGATAAACTTTTTAGTCACAAAAGCATCAAATTTAAGCAAAATCAATGATTATAACGGATCAAAAACAACTTAAAAATAAAGAAAGGTAGAAGAAGATTAAGATTAAAAGATTAAACTTGAACTTGTAGTTTAAAGATTCAAAATTACAAAAGTGAATTAAAGCTTAAACATGAAAGAAAGAAAAGATGAAGTTTTAGTGAGAGAAAGTTAAACACTTTCTCTCTCTAAAATGAAAACTAAAGAAAGAAAAATAAACTAGCTAACACCCTCCTAATGTGTCATTAGGAGGGTATTTATAGGAGATGGGGAGGTGCATGTGCTTCCTTCTTTCTTTCTTTCTTCTCGACTCGATTTAAATTCTTTGTCTTTCTCGACGTCGTCTCGGGATTTGTCGATGTAAATTGAACTTGTCTTGTAATTTTCTTCTTCTATTAGACTTGAGTTCTTCGACTTCATTAAACTTCCGTCTTTAGACTTTTTCTTCGATAAATCTTCAGAATAGGCCTTGGACTTCCGTTCTTTTTGCACTCTTGATCTTTTGACTTCGTCTTTTCTCGTTTTTCTTCGATAAAAGCCCGTGAAAGCCCGTGTTTTCTTCCTTTTTCATCTTTTGGCCCTAAAACACAATAAAAACACAAGCCACGCATAATTCCGACTTTTACGACATAAAATACATGTCTTGGTCTTGTTATTATTAGAAATAAGTGGTAAAAGGATAAGTGTTTTCACACTTATTAACCCCTTTGGTTTTTAAACTTGCTATATCTAATGAACCCACTGATAATGATCCCTTTCTTGATAACATTGTTGATTATCAGAAATTGATGGGTAAGCTCATATACTTGACCAATACCAGACCTAATATATCTTATGTTGTTCACTGCTTAAGTCAATTTATGCACTTCCCTTTGAATTCTCACCTCAAGATTTCCTTCAAGATATTAAGATATCTCAAGGGTTCTCCAGGTTTGGGCATTCACATTAAGAAGACATCTGGTATGTTTCTTAGTGCTTACTCTGATACTGATTGGGCTAAATATGTTGTGACTAGAAAATCTGTTACTGGTTATTGTGTCTTTGTTAACAACAATCTTGTATCTTGGAAGAGTAAAAAGCATAACACTCTCTCCAAATCATCCATTGAAGCAGAGTATAGAGCTCTTGTTTTAGTAACCAGTGAGGTTACTTGGATTCTTAAGGTTTTAAATGATTTACATTATGATAATCTTTTACCTGTAATATTGTACTGTGATAGTAACTCAACCATGAAAATTGTTGCTAATCCAATCTTTCATGAAAGAACTAAGCATTTAGATATTGACTTGCATTTTGTAATGGAAAAAAATCTTAAATGGGGTAGTTAAAACATGTAAAGTGGAATTTGCTAATCAAATAGCGGATATCCTTACTAAGGGACTAGATACATTACATCACGACTCCCTTGTTAAAAATTTTTGGGATGTTTGACATATTTGAGGTATCTGATTAAGGGGGATGTTAAAATGAAGGACCTAATCAGATACCATTCTAACTCTTTGGGGACTTATTGTGTTGTGTTTGAATGTTTCAGTTAGCATTTTGGACTTATGACAGCTCAAGCCCATATCCAGTTACAAAGCCCACACAAGCCCTACAACAAACCCTAGACGCTCCCATTTGTTGGAATCATCTGGGTTTCATCTGTGTGTTTTTCATATGTATTCTCTCTCTTTAAAAACATGTAACCCAGATCATTTTTGATATTCTATCTTTGTAAAACTATTATAATTTAGATAATAGGATCACACCAGAGTAGTTGTGGTGATCTTTGTTTTGGTTTTGATCTTTAAACTCGTTTATTAATTTAAGGTTTTGATTCTGAGTTATTTATCTTGTTCATTTTTATTTTATCAAGGTTTTCTTCATTTATTCCCATTGGTTTATTATTTAGCTCCAATACTTCTTTATCACAATAATTGTTTACTTTTCCTCCCTTTTAGCTGTAGAGTTGGGACTTGCGGATATTAATCGGATTCATTATATTTATAGAAAAATACACATAAATTTTTGATAGTAAATAGTTTGCTGTCCAATCTAGCTAAAAAAGCAAGCAAACGAATTTTTTTATCTATACTTGTATTAAGAAATTAACCTTCTTTTGACTTAAAAATTTAGCCTGATCCGTTGCATTGAAAGGATTCCTAATTAAAGATCCAAAATTAGATAAACGTATACTAAGCAAGGTGCCAAGTTTCCTAACCATGTTATTATATTTGACGTTAAGCATCTGAATCCAATGACAAATACACAGCAACTTAATAAACCCCGTGATTATTTTGTATTAATTATTAAACATGTTGACCATCAATATTTGCCCTATAAAAACCCCAACAATACAAGCTCTAATTGCAATAAACCTCTCATCTTTCTAATACACCCTACATTCCAAGCTAATGGCTTCAAAGGCCAACACTCCAGTAGCCATCTTTCTAGCTCTCAACCTTCTCTTTTTTGCCCTAGCTAGTGGTTGCTCAACTTGTTCTAGTCCTCCTACCCCGAAACCAAAGCCATCAGGTGCAACATGTCCAAAAGACGCTCTTAAGCTAGGTGTATGCGCTAATGTGCTTGGCAATTTACTTGGTGTTGTCATTGGAGACCCACCAGTTAAGCCATGCTGCAGCCTCATTGAAGGCCTTGTTGATCTCGAAGCTGCCGTTTGCCTTTGTACTGCTATCAAGGCTAACATTCTTGGAATCAATCTGAACGTGCCACTCTCTCTCAGTTTGCTTCTTAATGTTTGTAGCAAGAAAGTGCCCAAGGACTTCCAATGTGCTTAAATCATTAACCACACACGTGCGTATGTATTCTTCTGTTGGTGTTTGTATTCGATTGTGAGAGTGTTTGATTACCATTTGATCTTCAATTGGGAGAAATCAATTTAATTTCTATGTAACACTTGATTAAATTATTACATTGTGCTTGTTTCATTTAATTTGCGAGTTGCTTGGGCAGTGGATGTGTGCAAACAAAATCTGCGATTCATCCAAATATATAAGGCGAACATCACCATACCTGAATTCTATATGAAAACTTAAACACTAATGATTTCAATCAAATGTAAGAGTGAATGATATCGAGATTTTTTTTGCTATAAGCTAAACACAGATCTATTAGCAACAAAATATCATTTACACTAGAAATATTAGTACAGGAAAATCGCCTATGAATTCTGTACATTCTTTTGCCACATATTGACACACATAGATGTTTGGAAGACTCGATCTCACTCAGAGATTTTTGATATAAGTAAACCTTGAATCAAATCCCTTCATGTGATATCTATATCAAACTTTTCTTATTTCTAGCTCTTTTCTAGATACATCTTTAATAAAGATTTGTCGTAAAGAGGAAAACACACAGCTTTTAACTTAAGACGTGTAAAAGATTATATGATCTATTGAGAAGGATTAACTAGTAAATTATTTTAACCCTAGAAGTATTAACTTACTACATTTGGAGTAAATTCTATACATATATACTAAATATCTTTATAACATTTTGTAGCATTATTAGTAGATCGACGACTGAAAAAACAAGTTACACTTTTGGCCAATATATGTGAAACCCCATCTAAGAGGCCATACGAACACCTATAATTTCATACTATATATCATATAAAAGGGGAGCTATTGATTACTTAAAAAAAACGCTAAAAACATCCATTGTTTACATGTGTGCAAGTATATTCACTACAACATTCGCGCCCTACCCCAGCGATATTTTTGGGGTTTCCCCAGCGACATGTCGTTGGGGATATATTTCCCCAGCGACATTTCGCTGGGGAAAATTCGCTGGGGTATGCTCGTTGTTAAAAGTATCCCCAACGACTTACACTAGCGACATGCGGGCCCCACAGACTTTTCCTGGAAGAATAGATTGCCACGGTGGCAACATTTTCCCCAGCGACATGTCGCTGGGGAAAATTCTTATTAAACAAAAAAAATTAAGTTAAACATAAACATTTTAGCTAATTACAAAGTTTCCCCAGCAACATGTCGCTGAGGAATCTTTCCTTTTATTTGACTTGTCAACGCGTTGTCGTTGACTTGTCAACGATTTCCAAAGTTTCCCCAGCGAAGCGACATGTCGCTGGGGAAACTCTCGATACATTTGACTTGTCAACGCTTTGCGTTTGACTTGTCAACGAATAACCAACGTTTCCCCAGCGACATGTCGCTGGGGAAGAGTCTGCAAGTATTTTTTTTTAAATTGCCTGCACAGCAGGCGTTTTCCAGATTTTTTCCGGAATTTTTCCGAAAAAAATCTACCAAAACCTGTAACAAAAACCTGTATTTGCTCACCAAAAGACACATATAAAGTAAACTTGGAATACAAATCAACACAAACGCGGAATAAGTTCAAACTTGCACCAAAATATAATATAACGTTCTAATTTAGTCAAGGATACTAGGAATAAGTCGGGATAGTTAAGGATACTAGGGAAACAAGCGTTCTAATTTAGGATAATAGGGAAACAAGTCAAGATGAACATAAAGAAACTATGTACCATACTAACAAACACATATATGACACGACTAGCTCGCGTCACCGCCACCATCCTCGCCACCCTCCCGATCCTCAGCATCATCACACGGGCGACTCCCGCTCCCGCTGGCACCAGCATCATCACCCGGGCGACTCCCACTCCCGCTGGCACCAGCACTCTCATATCTCGAAAAATGATCGCCATACCTGCCGTCGTTTCTCAGCAGGCCCATCATGAAATCAACATCCCGATCCCGACGAGTCTCAGGGGGTGGTGACGAAAAGCACGAGGGAGTACTGGTGTATCCCGGCAATACCATACCCACGCCAGGATGGTGGCCGCGAAACTTGCCTCCTCGCACCATTCTGTTGATCTCGGCAGTGGCGTGCTTACCCGTCGCCTCTAGCTCCCTCATCTGATCCTGTGTGGTGACAATAACACAAGATAGTAAATATATTAGTCGGGTTGCTAGATTATTAATCAATGATTCATTAAAGTGTGTTTTGAAAAGAATACTTACATACAACTGGAGAGACTGCTCATCTATAAATACACCATCTGAATTTGTATGCCAACGATAGAACATGTCGATCTCTGAAGGCTCCTGTTGGGTTTCGGACGCCTTTTGTTGTACATACACACGTAAGTAAGATCAATCTAATTAAATGCGGCAATAATAATATGTATGTAAAATCAATAATGATAATAATAAAATAATAAAAATAAATAATAATAATAATAATAATAAAATAAAAAAATAAAAAAACAATAATAATGTAAAATCAATAATAATAATAATAATAATAATTACCATGAGCTGTCGAGTGCGAGGGATCGACCGAGAACCATGTCGGGAGATAAGTGTTGCCTTGGACCGATTTTGGCTGTTTGTTGAGGATCGCTTCTTGTTAGCTTCGTCAGTCCAAAACGCTATCTGTTTCTCCCACTCTTCAGCTGTGTGCTCGTCGGGTCTGTTCCGCCTAATTTGATCCACATCGTATTCTCCAGTCTCGGGGTCTTTTACACAGTAATCTCGCTTCAGACTAGCCTTGCTGGTGTTGTATGATTTTTGTAACTGGTGATTAATGGTATCATAAATACTCTTCCACCAATGGGTGCTCATGTGCGGCGCGAGATCATATTTTTTCTGCAATCAAATACAACACATTGAAAACAGAGTTAGAAATATAATTTATATATTTATTTAAATTTGTTTATTTATTTATATGATGTTAATGCAAGTAATGCCTAAAAACATTATTAGTGTTAACTAATCTTTCTTAGTTTTGATCACAACAAACCATACAACACATTTAGTGTAGAAACACAAAATGAATTATTTAACTAACACTATCATCAAGGTAATAATCATATCACTAACCTTTCTTAATCATACTTAGTGATCATCAAAATGATTATCCTTAAAACTCACTTTTGCTAATAAGACAAAAGACTTTTTAATAAACTTTCTTTTTTAGAAAATATTTTATTAAAATGGAAAATGAAAATTTGAAAATGGCATATTCCAAATGCTGTTAGAATATCCTTTGAAGGGTTCAAATACCTCAGATATTCCCACCCCACTAAAAGACAAAAAGGGAGCGGAGTCTAGTGGCGGTACCTTAAGTACCTACGCGGTACCTTAGCGATATGATACCGCGGGGTGAGATAAGGTACAGCGCACAGTAGCCGTTATAGATCCGTTGTAACTTTGTCTCCTTTAAATAGTGGGTCAAATCTCATTTTCCAGTAAGCCTCTTGAACGTTTTTCTCAGTCCTTTTTCTATTTTCTATAGCATAATCATAGTAAATGATCACTTAATTTGTTAAGGATGTTTACATATGATTATCCTCTTGATCCCCTCCTTTACCATGTCCAATGAGAAGATCACTCATTCACTAGTGTAGTGATAAAGATGAATTTATGAGCTAGTCATATTCATCATTATACCTTTTTGTTTTAGGTCAATCCAATGTATTTATGAATACTTGGACTAGTTGTGTTCATCCAAGTTATTTGTGGATACTTGGATTTGTTGTGTACATCCATTGCATATGTGTTTGCTTGGATTTGTGTTGTGTAAATCCAAGCTACATGTGTGTACTTGGATAAGTCTAGTTGAGTTGTAATAGATTTGATTAGGAGTTCTCACTAAACTATAAAGTGATGTGGTTGTGTCTTGTGAGTTCTCACTAAACTTTAAAGTGACTAGCAGTTGTGTTGTGTGAAGTTCTCACTTAGCTTCAAAGTGAAGAGTCGTGAAGATTGGTTCTAGCTTTCGATTAGAACTCGACATCTAGCCTTGTGTCGTAAAATGGTGAAGTAGGCAACGTCGTGAAGATTGGTTCTAGCTTTCGATTAGAACTCGACATCTAGCCTTGTGTCGTTAAATTGTGAAGTAGGCAACGTCGTGTAGATTGGTCCTAGCTAAAGATTAGGTCTCGACATTTAGCTTAGTGTCGGAAAATAATGTAAGCAACGATGTAAGGTTTTCTCCGCCGAGAAGGGAGCTTGTGGATATAGTAGAAATCTCGAGTAGGTGTACTCGAGGAGTGGAGTAGAAACGAGGATAGAGCCTCGTTGTCGAACCACTATAAATCTTGGTGTCTTCCCACTAGATTGTCTCCTTCCTTGCTCTTTACTTATTTCATTATCGTTATACTTGCTTATTATCCTTGCTAGTGTACTTCAATTGAACCTAATCATTATGCAACTTAGCATCAAGTAAAAGATAGTTTTGATACAAACCAAATTGAAATTAATTTTAATTTGGTCACCAATCGAAGAGAAACTATTCAACCCCCCCCCCCCCTTCTAGTTTCTACAATTGGTATCAGAGCGATGGTCACTCAAGATCTTTGAAGTATATTGTACTTTAAAACTTGGATCGATCCATTGTCTCCTCAAATTAGAAGGTCTAGTTGTACTAAAGTTTCTCTTTGGTCAAAACTATATTTTCTTTGAAAAATAGGTCTTTTAATTAATAACATTGCATCTCACTTAAGATTAGTAGCCTTTATGCATTTTAGATATACTCTTAAAATGTATCTACTAGTTTGCATCTTGCTTTGTGTAGGTACTCATGAAGATCAATCAATTTATTGGTTATGGATTGAGTTACTTGCACTTTTAAAAGAATCATCCTCATTGATCTTTAACAAATTTGAATGATGATACCAAGATGATTGGGAATGATACTAGTCCTTGAAGACTTAGTACTCATCATAGTCATTGATTGGGCATAGCACTTATTCCTTCATGGATTGCTCTTTGTGGCCAAGGTACGCTCTCGTTCTTCCACACGCCCTTTGATCTTTCTTTTGATCATTACTTGACTATGTGCTTGTTCTTGGCATCCTTGCCTTGACATTTATTTGTGTTTTGTGTTTCTTTTCTTTTATCCTCTCAAACCTTCATTGCTTGGATACTTGACTCACTATGGTGATGTAGAGTGAGTTAGTAGAAGCTTAAAGTATCAAGCATGATTTCCATGGTTTGCACCCATACGGTTAGTAGGCCCTTTGTGGGAGAGAAAGTGAATTAATACTTTGCTCATATTTTAGTTTAGACTAAGACTATTATTGAAAGTGATCTTAGTTTAGACTTGAATAATTGCTTTGTGCTTATTCATTACCAAAGCCGTTTATCGTTTCGCCGGAAAGGCACGTCTTAAACCACTATATATGACACAAGCTCTTCGTTTCAACTACTTGAAGATTGTCATTAATCCCTTGAGCATTGATCCTAGTCTTGATTCACTTCTCTTGACTTCTCTCCTCTTAGTGTTTTTGCTACGAGTAGTCGTTTGTCCGTTTCGGTTCTTTTCGATCTTGATTTAACTCGTAATCCTTCATTAAGGCATATTGCTTACTGTTATGATGATCCAATGATATTATAAAAGGCTCATGATTTAATTTTAAGTATTTTATAAAAACTGGATTTTCAAAATTTGGCGTTTTTCAGAGATAGAAACCTGCCTCTGTAGGCGGTTCCTTATCTCCGCGGCTCAAACCCGCGGTTCCTTATCGATAAGGTACCGCGGGCAGTAACTTTTGTCAGAGCGCCAGTTTGTGTTTTTTATTCTTTTTCAAACCAAACTCTCTCTCTCCCAAAAACATACAGCCGACGGGTTTTACCTTTTCCACCATTGTTGAAGCTTCCAAAAACTTCAATCACTCAAATTAATTGATTCCAAGTTGTGGGTTTCACTCATCCTTCATCTAGCATGAATTAATTGTAAGTATTTTCTTTCAATTTCATTTATTTTATTCTAGGGTTCATCCTTTCATAATTGGGGATTTTTAAAATTGAAATTGAATTAAAACCTTAATAGGAATGTGGGTTGACATGGTAATCTTACTATGAATCCTTAGGTTGATATTCATTAAGATTTCACTAAAACCCACTTGTAGAACAAATCCGAGTTTAGGCTAAATGATTTTGGTTGAATGATGGATTTGAGATGAACCCATGAACAAGTAGGTAATGACATTGTTAATGCTTACCTAAAAACCTTGTTTTGAAAAACCAATGTTCTAGTCCATTATTGATCTAACATAGATCATGTGTTCTTGGTCAATGATGGAATAGACACATTGTGAACATGAAAATGATATGGATTCAATCCTATGTTTGTCAAGAAATTGATATAACACATTTTCATTTTTCGTTTTCCTTTTTGATTTTCATATGAGTGATTGGAGAAATATTGTCTTGTGTTTGTATTTAGGTACTTAATCATGCCTTCTCAATATCAAAAAGATCATCAATACACTAAAGATTATATGCCTGTCATCTCCCAAACCTATGCTTCCCCCCAACTTCAAAACGCGTTTCCATCCCTTTCCACTCGTTGTTTCCATTAGGGTAGAGTCGTTGACAAGGAAATAACGGGTTATGTCTATATCCTATCTATGTTTGAGCTTTCGGGGTTTGATTTCTTGCTCAACATAGAAGAAGATATTTACCCCTTATTACTTCTTGAATTCTTTAGCACCTACTCCATGATTGAATACAATGGACAAATCTTCATTCGTTTCGTATTGAATGATCAATTGATTCAATACTCTCTTGAAGACTAAATGGAGACTTGATGCTCTCTCGGAATCCTTCGATAAACCTCCAAATGACCACACCGAAATTGATCTAGAGTTCATTCTTGAAATCATCTCGAAAGAGCGTGATGGTAACGTTGTGAGAAGCCTTCATTCAAATGTACGAAATGTGAATCAATATGAAGTGCTCTCTAGCGACCTTAAGGATTTTATGGTTCAATGGGACAATATCCTTAGGGAGAATGTCTTTTGTCTTGGTGGAAACCGAGATCATATCCCGGCGTGTATGGTGCATATGTTGAGTTGCATCTTTACATCAACCACGTACAACTTGGCATTCTATATCGCTCGACGAATCAATTATGCCCTTTCGAAGCCCAAGACAAACCTTCCCTATGCTATGCTTCTAACTCGCCTTTTCAAAAGGGTTGCTCATGATTTTCCCCACCTTGATCTTTCTCGCTTCTACCCGGTTCATCGGGTTATGTTTCCCATTCAAGAGGCATATGCTAGAAAGACAAGAAGTGATCGAGGATCGAGAAAATCTGTTCATCAAGAGATGGATGATGAGGACATGGACATGCCAACAAGTGATGGTGATGGCATAGGTACTAGTTCTCATTTCCACTCTTCGAGTAATTCCCATCCATCCTCAAACCCATTCGAGGATGAATTTGAATACTTAGCTCCTCCTCCTCATCATTCTAGTGAAGTACCGGAAGATCTCAATATGGAGCATCTTTATCGCGAAAACCTTAGAACTCGAGGGGAATTGCACGAACACCGGGTTGAATCAAGAAAAGGTTTCAAGTTCTTGGGGAATATGATCAAGGGATTAGGGAAGAAGAGAAGGTGAAAGCATTGAAGCTTTTTCAAAGAATACATGTTGGTAAACATGTATTGTTGAACAATTTTATTTTATCTTGGATATGTATTAACTTGTGATTGCATGTTAGAATTATCATTTATCTTGATCCTTAATGTTAATTATGCCTTCATGTTTGTGTTTTACATAGCTTTGTGCATGCCTTTTGATAGTTAGCTTATTAGATTATGATCTGTAGTTAACTTTGGCTTGTGAAACCTTTGGGAAAAATCTGGGTTTATCAAAAACTGGGATGGGAAATTTTTGAAAACCTTCTGGTCGCGGTTCCATATCGACCTGCGGTTCCTTATCGATAAGGTACCGCCGGTCCTAGATAAGGAACCGCCGGCCACTGTGCACGACAACATCTTTGCTTTACACTGTTTTCTTAATTTGGTGTAAACCTTGCATGATTTTCAGTAATAAACTGCACATTTCCTAAACTAGGGTATCTAAATTCATTATTCACCTAAAATGTTTTTAACCCATTACTAGTTTGGATCATCCCCTCACCCTTTTAAACCCACCTTGTTTGCCATGTTCTTCACACATCAAACATACTTCCCTAAACCTTAAACCACCCCAATCAACCATGGTGTGTACAAAAACCTCAAACACTTCCAAGACCTCCACCCCAAGAAAAACACTCAAAATAAGGGTTAAGGTAGCTAAGCCTAACTCTTCACCTTTCCTCACACCTAAGAATGAGAATGCTCCTATCCTCATTTCTTCATCACCTTCCCCACCTCTTGCACCATGCAAGACCTCCTCCACCCATGGTACTAACCACTCTATTGGTTCTACCTCCTCTTCATTCAATTCTAGAATGAATGAGCTTTCTTCACCCTTCACTCCAAGTGCACCCTTGGAAGTGACCACACAACCTCAACCAATCCAAAGCATTCCTTTTGGGAATGACTTTGATGACATTTTGGTAACTTCACCATTTACCCCTCACAACTCACCCATTTCACCAACCTTGGAGGATTTACCTCCACACTCACCCATTTCCCCTTTGGGGAACATGCCTCCACTTTCACCCACATCACCCTTGGAGAACTTGCCTCCTCCACCTCCACCCAACTCAAACATCCCAATTTTGGGTGTCCCTCTTTCCCTCCTCTTGGGTGATCCTTACTTTGGGTTTCAACAAACTCATGGTCCTAGATGTCCATGTTGTCTCTACAACCACTTCCTCATCCAAAACCTAAGGATGGATATGTATGGACTACATAGAGGTTTGCAAGATTTCTTGCTTACTTTGTTCTCCATGCCTCCTCCTAGGAGATGAATGATGGAGTTCTTTTAATAAAGTTTTTCAACAACAAGCCAAAGAAAACCACCTATCTAGATTTTATGATAAGCTAGCTATGTATTAGTTAGTTTTATTTATCTTTGTACTTGTTTCCTCATTAATGAATGTTTCATGTTGTTGTGTTATGGATTTAGCTTTGTGTGATTCTATCTTTTTGTGCACACTAATCAACTTTAATTTGAAATTAAAATTGAACCTAAATCTATCACAACCCCTAAAACTTGACTAAAATTGGTTCAAAATGATATCTAATTATTTTGTCACCCTTTGTCAAGACATTCTTTGTGAATGTGTTGCTTTATGCAACCCTAGCATATTTTGGTTCTAATAGAGGTAAAAATCCAAGATTTGCAATTTTTTGAAAAAGTCTTAGTTTTTCCCAAAACCCAGGAAAAACATGGTTTAAAGTCCTCTGGATGCGGTTCCTTAAAGACCCGCGGTTCCTTAGTGATATGGAACCGCCGGCCCATATAAGGTATCGCGGCCAGAAAGTGACTTTTGACGAATTTTTGGTCAAAACCTTTAAACCCTATTCCCAGTCAAGATTCCTTGTTTACTCAAATTGACTAAACATTCCTTGACAATACACATTTTATATTCAAATTCTTACCTTGATTACATTTTACTTATACCTCAACCTTGAGATTTCATTCTCACACCTTCCCAACCTTGAGAATTCATTCTCACATGACCTTGAGATATCATTCTCACACTCTCACAATGCCTAACTCCTACATTCCTAACCTTGACATTTCTTTGTCACAACCCCACTCACCCAAAGCTTCTTCATCCAAGCTTTCAAAGAAACCAAAAATCTCGGTTCGACCCATTTGGGTTAAGAAGAATGAACCATCTTCGTCCAAACCACCCAAAAACCCTACCTTCTCTCCAATCAAGTATTGGAATGAGACTTACACCATAAACCCCATCACCGGAGCAAAAGAACATGTTCCACCACAACCACAATCCTTCAATACCCCCCAACTCAATGACCTTGCAACCTTCCCAAACCTCACAAGGCATTGTGAAAAAATTCCCAAACCCTTTACCCCACCACCACCAAACCCTAAGTTTGATGCCATACCCACATCAAACGATTTTGTGTTGCATCATGGATCCTCGTGTGATTGTTGCCGATTTCAACAAATTGAACTTGCTCATGTGTATAAGAAGTTCAATTTTCTTGAATTCCTCCTCACTCGACCTCCTATTCAAGTTTTCGTTCCGGTGGACAAAACTTCGAATGATGCATCGTCGTCTTTTTAGTTTTATTTTATTTTTAGCAATCTTGTAAAATATCACTATTAGACTAGCATATGCTTAGTGGTTTATTTTCCATATTTATTGCTTTTAGATACTCATACTATGTGTATGACTATCTTCTTTGTTGTATTATTTTTTTTTAACTTTTGTGTTATTTGTGTGCTATCTAATTAGTTCTATTTTTGAGTTGATCTTGGTTAAATTTTTACAATTGCTTATGGGTGATTCCATCAATTCTAAAACTTTAACCCATTGACAAGCTTATCATCTTCATTTTATTGAAGTTTGATTTTGTCAATTACCTCTTTGGACATACTTAGCAAAATACTTGCTTTTAATTTGAGATTTCTTCTCTTTCTCCCTCTCAAGTTACTTAGTAGGTAGTGATCATATATACATTGGTGTTTCTTTCCTTTCTACTAACCTTTGTGTAGCATGTCACCTTAGCTCACAAACTTGGTGCCCCGAGCAAGGGGGGGCAACCACCAAGGGGGAGCTACTAGCAAAGTTCGATGCACTTCAAAGACTTATGCTAACCTTTTTGCTACGACAAAGGGGGAGAAATGATAGTAATAAACTAGTTAATAATTCCATAGTTTGTGTTTATACGTAAATGAGTTTATCGTTTGTCGTAATCAAAAAGGGGGAGATTGTTAATGCAAGTAATGCCTAAAAACATTATTAGTGTTAACTAATCTTTCTTAGTTTTGATCACAACAAACCATACAACACATTTAGTGTAGAAACACAAAATGAATTATTTAACTAACACTATCATCAAGGTAATAATCATATCACTAACCTTTCTTAATCATACTTAGTGATCATCAAAATGATTATCCTTAAAACTCACTTTTGCTAATAAGACAAAAGACTTTTTAATAAACTTTCTTTTTTAGAAAATGTTTTATTAAAATGGAAAATGAAAATTTGAAAATGGCATATTCCAAATGCTGTTAGAATATCCTTTGAAGGGTTCAAATACCTCAGATATTCCCACCCCACTAAAAGACAAAAAAGGGAGCGGAGTCTAGTGGCGGTACCTTAAGTACCTACGCGGTACCTTAGCGATATGGTACCGCGGGGTGAGATAAGGTATCGTGCACAGTAGCCGTTATAGATCCGTTGTAACTTTGTCTCCTTTAAATAGTGGGTCAAATCTCATTTTCCAGTAAGCCTCTTGGACGTTTTTCTCAGCCCTTTTTCTATTTTCTATAGCATAATCATTAGTAAATGATCACTTAATTTGTTAAGGATGTTTACATATGATTATCCTCTTGATCCCCTCCTTTACCATGTCCAATGAGAAGATCACTCACTCACTAGTGTAGTGATAAAGATGAATTTATGAGCTAGTCATATTCATCATTATACCTTTTTGTTTTAGGTCAATCCAATGTATTTATGAATACTTGGACTAGTTGTGTTCATCCAAGTTATTTGTGGATACTTGGATTTGTTGTGTACATCCATTGCATATGTGTTTGCTTGGTTTTTATGTTGTGTAAATCCAAGCTAAATGTGTGTACTTGGATAAGTCTAGTTGAGTTGTAATAGATTTGATTAGGAGTTCTCACTAAACTATAAAGTGATGTGGTTGTGTCTTGTGAGTTCTCACTAAACTTTAAAGTGACTAGTAGTTGTGTTGTGTGAAGTTCTCACTTAGCTTCAAAGTGAAGAGTCGTGAAGATTGGTTCTAGCTTTCGATTAGAACTCGACATCTAGCCTTGTGTCGTAAAATGGTGAAGTAGGCAACGTCGTGAAGATTGGTTCTAGCTTTCGATTAGAACTCGACATCTAGCCTTGTGTCATTAAATTGTGAAGTAGGCAACGTCGTGTAGATTGGTCCTAGCTAAAGATTAGGTCTCGACATTTAGCTTAGTGTCGGAAAATAATGTAAGCAACGATGTAAGGTTTTCTCCGCCGAGAAGGGAGCTTGTGGATATAGTGGAAATCTCGAGTAGGTGTACTCGAGGAGTGGAGTAGAAACGAGGATAGAGCCTCGTTGTCGAACCACTATAAATCTTGGTATCTTCCCACTAGGTTGTCTCCTTCCTTGCTCTTTACTTATTTCATTATCGTTATACTTGCTTATTATCCTTGCTAGTGTACTTCAATTGAACCTAATCATTATGCAACTTAGCATCAAGTAAAAGATAGTTTTGATACAAACCAAATTGAAAGTAATTTTAATTTGGTCACCAATCGAAGAGAAACTATTCAACCCCCCCCCCCTTCTAGTTTCTACATATGATATAAATAAATAAATGAATTTAAATAAATATACACAATACAACACATTGAAAACAGAGTTAGAAATATAATTTATATATTTATTTAAATTCGTTTATTTATTTATATGTTATAAATAAATAAACGAATTTAAATAAATATACACAATACAACACATTAAAACAGAGTTAGCAATATAATTTATATATTTATTTAAATTTGTTTATTTATTTATATGATATAAATAAAAAAACAAATTTAAATAAATACATACAATTAAATAAATGAACACGATAATTAAATAAATAAAAAATTATAACTTACCCCAATAGCTGCCCGGGCCGCCGCCTTGTGCCCTTCGGGGACCTTGCTCCACGAAGGGTAATACAAAGGTATTTCCCTAACGACACACCCGAATAAGTTTCCCCAGTGATCTGAGTAGGGGCCGACAGGTATAACAAGGTCACCTCTACCGACTACAAAGTCGATCTCGACCGGCCGGTTGTGATTTTCGGCCACCGCATCCAGTAATTTCAGGCAGCGGATCTTCTCCCGGGTATTCTGCCTGCCGGCTCTCCTCCCGCCCAAATTGGGCTTTTTATTTCCTTTTCCTACAAAATCAAGTGAGTGATAGTCATAAAAGTTAAGGCAAACAAGTTAAATATGTGTATCAAATTTGTATTACAATAATCTAGAAATTCTTACCCCGGTTGACGAAGCAACCCCCGCAACCGAATGATGGAGGACGTGGACGTGAAGGATCCTCGCCACCACCATCCCCGCCGTGTCCCCGTGCAACATCAGTCATCTGTATACAGGTACAATTAGCATAACATGTAGAAATTCATGAACAAAATAATACAAGCATGCACAAATCTAAATATCAAAATAAATTTACACAATTAAACAATCCACAACAATTTCATTCATTCATTCATTCAAATATATAAGTGTATTTTACAAGTTACAACACGAAGTTAATCTTCTTCGTCACTAGAATAAAATTTCTCAACACCATCATCATCTTTGATGCGGTCTTCAACATCAGAATCTGCTAAATCATGAGGAAGGGGGTCTTCATCATCATCGTCTTCGTTAGGAACATCATCGTTATCTGGCGGTGCGTCAACCTCCGTTGATTCAGAATAAGTTGTTTTCAAACAGCTTATCCTGATAAGCTTTATCAGAATAAGCTGTTTTCAAACAGCTTATCTTGATAAGCTTATCAGGATAAGCTGTTTGAAAACAGCTGGATAAGCTGTTTGAAAACAGTTGGATAAGCTGTTTTCAACAGCTTATTCCGATAAGCTTATCGGGATAAACTGTATTCAAACAGCTTATCCTGATAAGTTTATCAGGATATGCTGTTTGAAAACAGTTTATTCGGATAAGCTGATCAGGATAAGCTGTTTGAAAACAGCTTATCCTGATAAGCTTATCAGAATAAGCTGTTTTCAAACAGCTTATTCTGCTAAGCTTATCGGGATAAACTGTTTTCAAACAACTTATTCTGATAAGCTTATCCGAATAAACTGTTTTCAAACAGCTTATCCTGATAAGCTTATCAGGATAAGCTGTTTGAAGCAGCTTATCCCGACAAGCTTAGCGGAATAAGCTGTTTGAAAACAGCTTATTCTGATAAGCTTATCAGAAAAAGCTGTTCTGATAAGCTTATACGAATAAGCTGTTGGAAAACAGCTTATATCAAAATAAAGTGTTCTCTTCGGTTAGGCATCATATATAAGGAGTGTTTGGATTTAAATTTAACACAAGAAAATAACATTTTTAAATCCCCAATGACATGTCGCTGGGGAAACCAAACGAAATTTTTTTATATAAAATATACCTTCCCGCTGCTTGCCGCTGCTACAGTTGCCTACCGCTGCCTGCCGCCGCCTACCGCTACCTATGCTGCCTACTGCTGCCTACCGCTTCCTACGCTGCCTACCGCTACCTACGCTGCCTACTACTACTGCTACCTACGCTGCCTAGCCCGCTGAAATTATATAAAAATTAATTTTAATTATATAAAAACGAATTTTAATTATTATAAATAACTCAATTAAGAAAAATATACCTTTAATTAACAGAAAAAATAAATCCACCACCACAAACTTGTTAATAGAATTATCAATTAGAGAGAAAAGAGGGTGATGTGGTGGTGATGACGTTCGGTGGTGGTGTGTTGGCGGCGATGTTGGTGGTGATTCCTGGTGGGTTATGTGGTGGGGATGGCTGGAGATGACGGTGGTGGTGGTGAAGACATTCTGGTGGTGGTGTGAATGGTGGTGATGATTGGTGGTGATGAATGGTGGTGATGATTTTTGGTGGGTTATGTGGTGGGGATGGAGGAGATGAATGGTGGTGATGATTCTTGGTGGTAGTGGTGATGAATGATGATTGGTGGTGTGAATGTGGTGATGATTGAGATTGATGTTGTACGCAGGTTTGAGAGAATGAGAGTGTGGGGAGATAAGTGAAGTTTCTGTAAATCGCATAAGGATAAGATCTGGTCAATAGTTTCTCCAGCGACATGTCGCTGGGGAAACTTTCCTTCTTTTTGACGAACTTTTCCCCAGCGACATGCCGCTGGGGAAACCTTAGAATTTGTCGTTTTGCGCAGCTGGTTTAATAAACATTAGAATTTGACGAAATTTTTCCCAGCGACATGTCGCTGGGGAAACCTGTATTTTGTCGTTTTGTGAAAGAAGCGCGTTAATGAAAATTTTTGGAGGGATTTCTAAAATTGATAAACAAAACTTACCCCAGCGACATGTCGCTGGGGAAACTTTTTTAACCATTTATGTAATATACTTTTAAATGATTAATAATAATAATTTTATATATTTGTATATTTTACTTTTATATAATTAAAAATAATAAATTTTATATAATTGTATATTTTTTATATATGATATTTATGTAATTTAGTTTTAAATGATTGATAATAATACGTTTTATATAATTGTATATTTTACTTTTAGATAATTGATGTTATATACTTTTAAATGATTAATAATAATAATTTTATATAATTGTATATTTTACTTTTATATAATTAAAAATAATAAGTTTTATATAATTGTATATTTTACTTTTATATAATTAAAAATAATAAGTTTTATATAAATGTATATTTTTTATATATGATATTTATGTAATTTAGTTTTAAATGACTGATAATAACACGTTTTGTATAATTGTATTTTTTATATACCATTTATGTAATTTACTTTTAAATGATTAATAATAATAATTTTATATAATTGTATATTTTAGTTTTAAATAGGTTTCAACATTAGAGGTTCAATGTATTAGATAGGGTTCATCATTAGAGGTTCAACGTATTAGATAGGTTTCAACATTGGAGGTTCAATGTATTAGATAGGGTTCAACATTAGAGGTTCAATGTATTAGATAGGGTTCATCATTAGAGATTCAATGTATTAGATAGGGTTCATCATTAGAGGTTCAATGTATTAGATAGGTTTCAACATTAGAGGTTCAATGTATTAGATAGGGTTCATCATTAGAGGTTCAACATATTAGATAGGGTTCAACATTGGAGGTTCAATGTATTAGATATGGTTTAACATTATAGGTTCAATGTATTAGATAGGTTTCAACATTAGAGGTTCAATGTATTAGATAGGGTTCATCATTAAAGGTTCAATGTATTAGATATGGTTCAACATTAGAGGTTTCATGTATTAAATATGGTTCATCATTAGAGGTTCAATGTATTATATAGGGTTCATCATTAGAGGTTCAATGTATTAGATATGATTCAACATTAGAGGTTCCATGTATTAGATAGGGTTCATCATTAGAGGTTCAATGTATTAGATAGGGTTCATCATTAGAGGTTCAACGTATTAGATAGGTTTCAACATTGGAGGTTCAATGTATTAGATAGGGTTCAACATTATAGGTTCAATGTATTAGATAGGGTTCAACATTAGAGGTTCAATGTATTAGATAGGGTTCAACATTATAGGTTCAATGTATTAGATAGGGTTCATCATTAGAGGTTCAATGTATTATATAGGGTTCATCATTAGAGGTTCAACGTATTAGATAGGGTTCATCATTAGAGGTTCAATGTATTAGATAGGTTTCAACATTGGAGGTTCAATGTATTATATAGGGTTCATCATTAGAGGTTCAATGTATTATATAGGGTTCATCATTAGAGGTTTAATTTATTAGATATGGTTCAACATTAGAGGTTCAATGTATTAGATAGGGTTCATCATTAGAGGTTCAACGTATTAGATATGGTTCATCATTAGAGGTTTAATGTATTAGATAGGTTTCAATAATAGAGGTTCAATGTATTAGATATGTTTTAACATTGGAGGTTCAATGTATTAGATAGGGTTCATCATTAGAGGTTCAACGTATTAGATAGGTTTTAACATTAGAGGTTCAATGTCTTAGATAGGGTTCATCATTAGAGTTTCAACGTATTAGATAGGGTTCAACATTATTAGATAGGGATCATCATTAGAGGTTCAATGTATTAGATATGGTTCAACATTAGAGGTTTAATGTATTAGATAGGGTTCATCATTAGAGGTTCAACGTATTAGATATGGTTCATCATTAGAGGTTTAACGTAATAGATAGGTTTCAACATTAGAGGTTCAATGTATTAGATAGGTTTCAACATTGGAGGTTCAATGTATTAGATAGGGTTCATCATTAGAGGTTCAACGTATTAGATAGGTTTCAACATTAGAGGTTCAATGTATTACATAGGGTTCATCATTAGAGGTTCAACGTATTAGATATTGTTCAACATTATAGGTTCAATGTATTAGATATGGTTTAACATTATAGGTTCAATGTATTAGATAGGTTTCAACATTAGAGGTTAAATGTATTAGATAGAGTTCATCATTAGAGGTTCAATGTATTAGATATGGTTCAACATTAGAGGTTCAATGTATTAGATAGGGTTCATCATTAGAGGTTCAACGTATTAGATATGGTTCATCATTAGAGGTTTAACGTATTAGATAGGTTTCAACATTAGAGGTTCAATGTATTAGATATGGTTCAACATTAGAGGTTCAATGTATTAGAGAGGGTTCATCATTAGAGGTTCAATGTATTAGATAGGTTTCAACATTGGAGGTTCAATGTATTAGATAGGGTTCAACATTATAGGTTCAATGTATTAGATAGGGTTCAACATTAGAGGTTCAATGTATTAGATAGGGTTCAACTTTATAGGTTCAATGTATTAGATAGGGTTCATCATTAGAGGTTCAATGTATTATATAGGGTTCATCATTAGAGGTTCAACGTATTAGATATGGTTCATCGAGAATCGTGGACAACTGAAAACAAATTGTTATTATGTACATGTTGAAGCATGGAGCTTTTCCGTGCAGGTGTGGACATGGAGATGTAGTTCTTCGAGAATCGTGGACAACTGAAAACTTTGGTAGACTGTACTATGCTTGTCCACGTTCACGGGTTCAACCTCCAGTTTCATATGGATGCAAATTTTTTTATGGAAAGACGAACGCGTCCAACTACTAATCAATTCTCTTGGAGGTTCAATGAGCTTTTCTCCTCCAAGCTCTTCTTCAAGACCTTCAACGAGCTTTTCTCCTCCAAGCTCTTCTACCAGACCTTCAACGATTCCAGTTTCTTCTCCAAGCTCTTCAGCGTGTGCAAACTGTGTGCGCTTGAATGGAATGATAATGGTACTTGAGCGTACGATAGAGTTGTACCGCAACTCCGATAGGCACACATTGGATTCAGCTGCACTACTTCACGACCTTTACGATGACATGGGGAACATTCGTTTGAACAAGTTTATGATGTATCTGTTTTCGTGTTTATGAATCTATTATCGGTTTAATATCCATGTTTAATTAAGCGCGTGTTTAAGTGTCCGTGTAGAGTAAAGTTAGGTTTAGCCGTGTCTGTTTGTAAGCCTCAATGAATGTTAACAATTTTTAATTAATATTAACAATGAATGTTAACAATTATCAGTGAATGTTAACTTTTGGCGGGCAAAATATTGGCGGGAAAACATTGGCGGGAAAACATTAGCGGGAAAATTAACCATTTGTCTCAATTTTTTTATCATAAAAAGAGATATACTATTTTAAATTTTAATAACTATATTTTTTAATATATATATTATATTTACTAAAATATTATATTAACATTACACTTTTTTTGTGAAAATTGGTGGTCAAATAGAAGTCAACTTTTCCCCAGCGACATGTCGCTGGGGAAACTTTCCTTTATTTTTTGTGAAAATAGGCGCGTTAATGAAAAACTTTTGGTGGGAATCCTAAAAAGTTTCCCCAGCGACATGTCGCTGGGGAATCTTTTGGACATAAAATAAACAACGCATTAACACTAATCACTTGGATTAGACGGGAAAGAAAGTTTCCCCAGCGACATGTCGCTGGGGAAAAGTTGGCGGGTTAATCTCCCGCTTGCATTTTTGTGAAATAGTTTGGTCAAAATTCAGTCAACGTTTCCCCAGCGACATGTCGCTGGGGGAACTTTCCTTTATTTTTTGGTCAAAATTTTTACGAGCAAGTTTGCCACGTCAGACAGATTTTGTCGTTTAGCGTCGTTTCCCCAGCGACATGATATCGCTGGGGAAAACCCCGATAGGGAAGGGCTGGATTGTTGTAGTGATTTACGCAACATCTTTTTATACAAAAACTTTTACGGTATGATTTAGGGACCATACTAGATCTATCAAAAAGAAAAGAGCGTGCTTATATCCTGTTGTTGAACCATAGCTTGTAAATTATACAGTAATTAAGTATCAAATAAACACTGCAAGAAATCCAACGATTATTAGCAATTGGCAAAACAGCTCCGAGTCTGTTGCTAAACTCAGTCGCAAAGATACAATTCATTAGAAGGCACCTCTGTAAGCTATAGTCAGTATATTGCATTGCTAAACTGTAAATTTGTTAAGTGGTAATCTTTCATAGCTAGTCTCATATGATACACAAATTGTGCGACTAACGGATATGTCGACATCACAAAACATGCTTCCCTTGTAAAGAAAAGTTATTCCATGCATGTAACAATATATACTACATATATCACAAGAGTGTCGCAGCCGTCAACCGACAATTGTTTGTTGTGTATGATTCTAACTTCTAATTAAGGCTATGCTAGATCGTCTCTTTACTGTGAACCATTATGGTCAGTTTGTAATTTCACTTCATGATCTGTTTGAATGTCTGATATTGTCACTTGATAAAATAGTCTATGCTATGATTGTACGTTTTATGTTCATTTCAAAGTAGTATTTCGCATCATTTATGGTACATATTGTCCATGCATGCTAATTGCTAAAGCAACTAAATCAGTTATTGTTCGCCCTACAAGAGCAAGCAACTTGAATAAATGAAATAATATGTATCCATCAATTATTAATATGCTAATTAAATGGTACGTTTAAAATGATTCCCGTGATTAATCCTTGGCTTCTTGAAAAAAATACAGTTATATTTCACATGATCACCTCATATTATCAAATATTCCATACTTCAACTTGCATTTATTTTTATGTTTTCTATTAGCATATTATAAAGATTTTGTAAAGTAAACAAACTCGATCATGTGAGTATCGATTCATATTTTCTGAAAGCTACGTCATAATTAGAAAATGCTGAATAAAAGGATGCATAGTTCTCTCAAGCTAATTATGAAAAAAAATGACCCAAATTGTAAGCTAATGTGAGTACTCTGTAAATTTATCAAGTGATACGATAATCTTTCATAGCTAGGCTCATTGGTGACACAAAACCGTGCGACGCATATGTGAGTAGTGGTATTTTGTAGTTTATCGATCTTATATGTGGTTTATCGGTCACTGCACGTCACAAGAGTGTTTCCGGCCTTTCCTCGATAATTGTTTGTCTATGATTCCAATTAAGGCTAACAATTACGATCAGTTTGTTTATTTCATGATCTGTTTCCATGTCTGAGATCACGACTTAATAAAAAGTTCTATGCTATGTAATTTATGTTCATTTCAAGATTTAAATTCGCATCAATTAGGGTATATATATACTGTCCATGCATGCATGCTAAAAAGTCTTTTAATGATATGTTAATATGTGAATGAAATCTGCATTGCGTGCAATATTAATATGTTAATTAAATCGTCTAATGTGTTTCCCGTGATTAATCCAGCTAATTATTGAGAAAAAAAGAATTATATTTCACATGATCATCTCATACTCTTTTAGACTTATGTGCTTCTTTTCTTTATTTTATGGAACATTCGTACTTCAACTTGCATTTATATGTTTTCTATTAAGATATTTGAAGATTATCTAAAGTAAAGAAATTCATGTCGGTGTCTAGATTCGAATTTTCTGAAAGCTACGTTAAAATTAAAGAATGTTGAATATCTATATCTATACTATTATATAAAGTATTTGAGACCTTCTTAAAATAGCAAAGCTGAAAATTCAAACTTTTTTCCTACTAAATAAAGCAAGTTGTGATATTTTCATCAACATTATATACTATAACCCTTTGTAACAACCTTTTGTAACAAACTTTTGTAACAACTTACTTAAATAACATTTTTTCTTTTAAATTGAAAAATCTTTTTATTTATTTGTTATCTTTATAATCTAATTTCACCATATTTTCTAAAATTTTATGCTCTTTAGTTCAGTATCCATTTTCGTATATATATTAACTATTAATTTTTTTTAAATTTATAGTTTTTTTTTCAGATTTTTTACAATTTCAACAATACGAACTTAATAATAAGAGATTAATATTTGTTAGTCTAAAAAATGACTATGAGTACTCGCCGCCGCATTGCGCGGGTCTATGCTAGTGTTGAATAAAAGATGTATTTTTCCGGGACAAAAACTAATGTTCCATCAAGTTACTTCTGAAAAAATGACACAAATTGTGTGTTTAAACATTTTAGATCTCAAATGAATAATGCTCACCTCCTAATAGGTGACATTTGAAATTTAAACCATTTTTCTTCTCATTAGTTTACTTCTTCGATTTAGCAGATTGTCATAAGATGATAGTGTGAATATCTTTTCAAAGATAATAATAATAATTTTGTTTATATACTGCCATTTTCAATATGTAATGTCAACGACAGAATTTTCACAATCATATCAAATATCAAAGGCGCACAATATTCTTCTTCAACGACTTTTAGTTAATAAGGTGACGTTAACACACGGCAAGACAAAGTGAATTTGTTTGTTAGTTACAGAATGCAAGTATGCTAAATTTTGAAGAAAAATGTTTATGGACAAAATGACACATATTTCGATATTTTCGACTACTTGTTGTAAGCTATGGACAAAAACGATTTGTTTTATATGTTATGTTTTGTTTACTAGGAAGAGTTTTCACATTAATGCGTTGACGCTTTCAGTGGTTTTGTTTGTCGAGAGAGTTTTTTGTTTATACAAATTTGATGTAATTAAGGACATAAAAGTAAAAAAATCAGATTTATTTTTGGTCTGTCGACATATAATGTATTGATATAAATATAGAATGATATTATATGTTAGATATGATTTTGATATAATCTTAATTAACCAGGCCACCTTCGTTCCGTCAACTTAACATTACTGTGACCGATACTTCGGCACTGCCCTAAAATAACGGGAATTAGATTTGGCCACACATTTTGGTGTTGCATGTTGGTGTAACAGGGGTATGTACCGTTAGTGTCCTGACCAGATCACCAACACCCTTTAGCCACAAAGTAATTATGTGTGGGTGGAATATGGCCATAGTACGTATCTATATATATAGGTTGTGGCATATAGCCATATAGAAAAGCAAAAAAATGACTGAGTTTATATATAAGCAAGTTTAAAACAACGACGAAACAGCTTCAATTTAAATTTTTAGCATATAAGGAGTAACAAATTTAAGTTTTGCTAAACACACATGCTAAAAGATTGCAGTAACATATAAAGAAGAATAAAATATTTTCATACTTGTCTTGACATATATGCTATTAAGAGATGGAATTTATTTATTTTTTTAAGAACGAAAAATGTTAGTGGGTCGAGTCGTGTAATGACATACAAGCAGAATGTCTTCTTTAAACCCTCGCCTTTTTATGTTAAACTTCTTATCCGCTTCGCCTTAGAGCCCTTGGCAGATCTTGAACCCAAGACCTTCAGAAAACCTCCCCAAAGAAACCATTTAGTGAAACTTTGGTTTATTAAAAGATAGAAAATTAAAACAATTCACATGGAGATGATATAATAACATTCAATGTCCTGGATAAGCAAAATAATGAAGCATTTCGAGTAGATCCAGTAAATTTTATTTTCTGTTACAAAAATGGTGAGTAAACTGCCACAGTGGTATGAGCAGTGAAGTTTACAGTGACGTGTCGGCATAGGTTGAGTTTGAGCCACAGTTTCAGTAGGCTGAGTTTACCACCTGCATTTTGTGTGATCAATGTTTTTGGTAAACAATATCAAATTTAAAATCTCAATTACATAGTTGTTTTAAGAATTAAATACAAATACTGTAAGATTTAAGAGCCAAAGTTCTTAAAATCGTAAAACTACATTCAAAAAGCGTAAACGTTTATTCTAGAATCATATTGTTCATGATTCTGTATAGAAAATTTTAAATGCTCCACATATATCTTGTGAGCAAAGCCAATTAGGTTATCAAACTTTTACAATCGTAGATGATTAATCTAGTAGCATTGGAAGCCAGACGGGGCCTTCTTTCCACAATAGTTGAGCAAAAGGCTGAGTGAAACCAGGACATTGAGATTAATGACCAAGATACTAGCCTTAATTTCAGTAAAAAGGCATACAGCAGCCTCTAGATCAGCTAGCTAGGCCACCGATAAGAGTACAACATGGAGTCTTTGGTGTTGTTTACCACTAAGTGGACAAGGGCTAGGTTTCGATGAGAGTGGTGATGGAAAGGCCTTTGGCGGCAATGATGGTGGTGGACATGCTTTTGGGGTATGCTTGGAAGTTACCAAGGTGAAAGAAAATACTTTTACCCCCTTAGTTAACTGGTAGAGTTGGGACTTGTTGATATTAATCGAGTTAATTATATAAAAAAATACTTAGAAATTGTTCATAGTAAATAGTGCTTGTTCAATCTAGGTAGAGTGGTCATTTGCACACTCAAATTATGTGAGTGTTAACATTTATATCCTCACATCATTTACTAGTGTAGACATATAATGAGGGTATATGTAAAAACTTATGAATCAATGATTAAAATCACCAAGAACATATAACAGAGAACCTAGCCAACCTCCCTTTGGCTCTCTTTATCAATGATCAATTTAAAATATCTGGATACAATAATGAAACAAAGAACAACACTCACAAACTCACAAGATTGATCAAGAATGATCAAACAAAGTATCTCTCTCTCTCTAGAAACGAATAACAGAAAACAAGAATGAAAAGTGAAAAGTAAACGAGTGGAAGATTGAGTATATAAGCTCCAAAGCTACAGCTGAGTCCAAGTCTTTTCCACTTGTACACTTCTAGTCCTTCAAGTTGTAGAGTTGTCATTTGCAATGTAAAATATATCCTCCATCTTTCCCTTTAAGTCCACTTTAGTCCTCCAGGTTATAGGACTTATATATTCTTAACACTCCCCCTTAGGTCCTTAACCTGCAAAAGCATTATACAAACCCAACATACTACAAAACTTTTTATGATCAGATATACGCAAACCTTTGGTAAAAACATCTACAGTATTGTTTTCAGACTTGACCTTAATAGGTTTAATATATCCTGCAGAAATTGTTTCTCTTAAGAAATAGAGATCAATTTCAAAATGCTTGCTTCTCTCATGAAGCACAGGATTCATGGAAATTTGAATAGCAGAATTATTATCACAATTCATATCAACAGGTAAAGTCACTTCCACATTCATATCTGTTAACACTTTGTGAATCCACATGACTTCACAACACACATTACACATAGCCCTATATTCAGCTTCTGTGGAAGATCTAGAAACCACACTTTGTTTCTTACTCTTCCAAGAAACTAAATTACCACCCAGAAACACACAATAACCAGTTAAAGACCTTCTGGTTATCTTACATTTAGCCCAATCTGAGTCAACAAACACATTCAGCTTGCTACAATCACCATGCTTAAAAGTGATACTCTAACCAGGTTCACCTTTTAAGTATCTAAGAATTCTGAAAGCAAGTCTTAAATGAGATGTCATAGGACTATGCATGACTTGACTAAGACAATGAACTGTATAAGCTATATCAGGTCTTGTCATAGTCAAGTAAATCAATTTTCCCACAAGTTTTTGATATGAAGTAATCTCAGTAAGTTTTTTATCATCTCCAAACCTTTTATTCAATTTTTTACTATCTGGATTAACTTCAATAGGAGCACTGTATGGCTTGCATCCTAACATACCAAACTTAGACAAAAACTCTGTGCAATATTTTCTCTGGGTTAAACAAATACTATTATCAATGTCAATAACCTCAATACCCAAAAAAATATTTAAGTTTCCCAAGATCTTTAATAAGAAACTTATTACTTAAAAATTCCTTAAATTTGTTAACTTCATCAAGGTTATTTCCAGTAATAACAATATCATCCACATAAACCAGTAAGACCAAGAAAACCCCATTACTGTTCTTAATGAAGAGAGAAAAATCATTTGGACTTTGAACAAAACCATTTTCAATAAGCACATAAACAAGTTTCTCATTCCATTTTCTTGGTGCTTGCTTTAACCCATAAAGAGACTTAACCAATTTACACACTTTATTACTGTTTTCATCACCATAAACTTCAGGAATTTTCATATAAACTTCTTCATCAAGTTCACCATATAAAAATGCATTATTGACATCTAACTGAAATAATGGCCAATTATTACTAACAGCTAAACTCAAAACACATCTCAGAGTAACAATTTTAACCACAGGTGAAAAAGCCTCATCCTAATCAATACCTTCCCTTTGGTTAAACCCTTTGGCAACAAGCCTAGCTTTAAATCATTCTATATCACCACTAGATTTGTATTTAACTTTCCAAATCCATTTACATGGAATAGCCTTTCTTCCCTCAGGAAGATCAGTAATAATCCAGGTATTATTTTTGTTTAAGGCTTCCATTTCTTGATTCATAGCCTCAATCCATCTACTATCTTTAATAGCTTCAGAATATGTGTTAGGCTCGTGAATTCTATTAAGATTAGTAGTAAACACAAAATTATCAACACTCAGATTAGCATAGCTAACAACTTTGTTTATACTATACTTAACATCTTTATTAAGTACAAAATCTTTGTACTTAGAAGCAGGAAAAGCAACTTTTCTACTAGTTCTCCTAACAGTATTATCTGCTGCTGGTTCTGGTGACCAATTAAACACATTTCCAAAAGACTCAATACCTTCATCCTCAGAGGAATTCTCTTCATCACTACCAATGTTTGGTATACCCTTAGAAATATTTTCTGTTGCATACTCATTCCTAATGTCCTTCCTACTAGAATCAGTATTAGTATCAGATGATCTATCTACCTCAGAAACAACATCTGTATCAGTAGTATGAACATCTTTTCTACTTTTACTAGACTCTACATTGCTGTTATTAGGTTCTACATTGGTTTCAGGTATAAGCCCATGCTTTTTACCTATACTATCTCCATTTTCATCATAGGATTCACTAGGTACTTGACTGTTTATGTTAAAAAAGTTTAAATCATCAACACCATTATCACAAAAAATAAAATCTTTACTAATCATATCATTTTTAAAAGGAAAAACTGTTTCATAAAACTTCACATCTCTTGAAAACAAAAATCTTTTATTTTCTAAACTAAACAATTTATAACCCTTTTTGTCAAAAGCATAACCAACAAAAACACATTTTTCAGACCTTGACTCAAACTTATCAGAAACATTTACAACATTAGAAAAACACAAACAGCCAAACACTTTCAAATGGAGTATACTAGGTTTAGACTCATAAACCATTTCATAAGGACTTTTACCAGACAAAACAGCAGTAGGTAACCTGTTAATCAAATAAGTAGTAGTTAGCACACACTCAGGCCACATGTTTAATGGTATGCCCCCCTGAAACATGAGGGCTCTAGCAGTATTAAGCAAATGTCTATGCTTCCTCTCAACAACACCATTTTGTTGAGGGGTATAAGCACAAGTGGTTCGATGAACTATACCATTTATTTTAATAAAATCAGAAAACCTTTGATTAACAAATTCTGTCCCATTATCACTTCTGAAAACTTTAACCTTTTTATTAAACTGATTGTCAAGAAGTTTAACAAATTTTCAATACAACAAAAAACTTCAGTTTTACTCTTTAATAAAAATACCCAAACAGACCTAGTATAATCATCAACCACAGTAAGAAAAAATCTAAACCCATCTCTACTAGTAACTTTATATGGACCCCACACATCAAGATGAACAATATCACCTAGTTTTTTAGTTTTATGTTCACTTAAAGAGAAAGACTCTCTAGTTTACTTAGCTTTATGACACACATCACAAGGTTCTAACCCTTTAAGTTTAATATCAACATTATCTTTTCTTAGAACATCCAACACTTGATCTGTTGGGTGTCCAAGTCTATTATGCCAAATAGAACTACTAATTTGACAACACCTCACATTTTTGCTAAAAAGTGGCCTACCTTCATCAAGAAAGTATAAACCATCTTTTTCACTACCAGTCCCCATCAGGACATTGTGAGTTAAGTCCTTAATCATACAACAATTCTCATTAAAACTAACATTAACTTTATTATCTTTGGACAATCTTTGAACAGATAAAAGACTAACTTTGTATCCAGGAACAACCAACACATCCTTAATAACCAAATCATTAATTTTAAAAGAACCAATTTTTTCCACATGCTCTAAAGTACCATTAGGATGAGCAACACTTATATTAAGATAAGAAACATCAATGACATCAAACAATAATTTTTCTGAATATGTAATGTGCTGACTAGCTCCTGAATCTATAATCCAACCAATATAAGTACTATAAGTACTTATATTTGAATTATAGTTAAAAAAAATCTACAAGAAAGAAAACTAACAACACAATTATTCACTTTAAAGGTACCTGCAATAGTAACAGAACCCATAGAATTCTCTCCTGAAACACTCAGTAACCTCATAAGTCTTTGATATTGATCAGAAGTAAGAGTATGAGATGTACTCTTATTTTGATCACATTTATTATCATTAAAACTCACATTATGAACATTATTTTGAGTTGAGTTATTATTATTTCTTTTAAAATTAGGTGGATAACCTATCAACTCAAAACACCTGTCTATAGTGTGACCATTCATGTTACAATGTTTACAAACAAGATTACCACTTCTATAACCATTAGACCCAGTCCTGTTATTTCTATTAGTGTTTCCATTATTAGAACTCCCAGTATTAGAATTATTACCACCTCTGTCCCAATTATTAGAATTTCCACCAGACTTAACAACAAAAGCAGATGGTCCAGATTTATTATTTTTAGACCCATTTCTATGTGATTCATCTCTGGACAATGTTGCAAAAGTAGTTCTCACATCTAGTATGGGATCAGATGTGAGAATATGACTTCTCACAACACTATAACAATCATCAAGACCCATAAGAAACTACATCAGTCTAAGAAGCTGATCATGTTCCTTAAGTTCTTCAGAACCATCACAAGTACAATTAGGCAGATCAACAAGAGCATCAAAGTGCCTCCACAAAGAATTACACTCATGATAATATTCAGATAAAGACATTCCAGAATGAGTTAGAGTGTAAATCTTATGATGGAGATTATATATCATGTTTATCATATGTTTCTTCTAATTCATCCCAAACATCTTGAGCAAATTTAGAAAATATTTGACCCTTATACAAATCTAGTGAAACACACCCAAGTAACCAAGAAAGCACAACAACAATACATCTTTCCCATTGGTCTCTAGCAGGACCATCATTAGTGTCTTGAACACATTTACCAGTTATAAATCTAAGTTTATTTCTAGTTTGTAAAGCAAGTTTAACAGCATCAGACCAAACTTTATAATTCTCAGTTCCTTCAAGTTTGAAGGTAATTAACTGAGAACCAATATCTTGAGGGTGCAAATAAAGAGGGTCATAAACATCAAACTTAACCACATCATCATTCTTAACTACACCACCCTTGGGTGGACCATCACCCTTAGGTGAACTAGGACCAGACCCAGACATAGAAAACCAACCAAGAAGTTAAATAAATACGAATAACACACACAACAGGCCGAAAAATAGTTATCAGGCTTCCAAACCACTCAAAAGGTGGTAGGTCAAGAGCAGTGACCTGAAAGTGGTCTAAAAACAACAAATAATAAAATAAATACCACAACCACCTTGTATCTCCTCTACAAGTAGCAAACAAGTAACACAATCCTTGAATCAATCAACACCAGAAACAAGCTAATCCCATCGACACCTAAACCCCACTAATCAACAAAAAAACCTAAAAACAAGATATAAAGAAAAAGTGTGAAAGGTGTTACAATGCACGCGCAGCAAACCAAGCAAGAACTCTGGATCAAGACAATCCAGAGAAACCAATAACCCAACCAAATAGATCAAGATGATCTATAACCAACGTAACGGAAAAACAACCTGCACGTAAAAATAACAAAAAAATAACAATAATCACAAATCCTTACCAAGATTAGAAAACCCTAATATCTGGATTTAGGGTTTTCTAATTACCCAACAAAAACAACAATAAGACCTAAATAATGAACCCACAGCTCACCAATTAGATCAGAAACATTTTCAATGAAAAACCCCCAAATTTTCTTGAAACCCTAATTTTTAGAAAACTCAATTAAATTTTGTAAAACCCCAAATTGATCAGTTTAAACAACGATTCACCAACAACAAACCAAGATCTACACAAATAGATCAAAACCCCCAATTTTTAAAAACCCTAATTTTTAAAAAAATGATTTTAATCACGATTCAAAGCAACCTGGCTCTGATACCATGTAAAAACTTATGAATTAATGACTAAAATCACCAAGAACATATAACAGAGAACCCAGCCAACCTCCCCTTGACTCTCTTTATCAATGATCAATTTATAATATCTGGATACAAGAATGAAACAAAGAACAACACTCACAAACTCACAAGATTGATCAAGAATGATCAAACAAAGTATCTCTCTCTCTAGAAAGGAATAACAGAAAACAAGAATGAAAAGTGAAAAGTAAACGAGTGGAAGATTGAGTATATATGCTCCAAAGCTACAGCTGAGTCCAAGTCTTTTCCACTTGTACACTTCTAGTCCTTCAAGTTGTAGTCATTTGCAATGTAAAATATATCCTCCATCTTTCCCTTTAAGTCCACTTTAGTCCTCCAGGTTATAGGACTTATATATTCTTAACAGTATAATAGTCACGATACAAATATTTTAAAATGTGTTAATAAATTTTTGGAGTGTGTAAAATCATCACCCATCTAGGTAACAATTTAAGATATAAAATGCAAGAAAGGTTTTTTTATTTATACGTGAGGTAAAAGTTGTTAGACAATAAATTATTAGTCAAGTCATTGTGGGCTTGATCCATTGTGTTTAGGGTTTAGTTTAGCTTAGCTTACTCTCAAAACTATGTCTTATTATAAATAGTTATGATGTCTTATATCAATTTAATTAATATATCATTTTTTCAAAAGTTAGACTAATCCGTTGCATTGAAAGGATTTTATAAAGATCCAAATTCAGATAGAAGCATACTAAGCAAGATGCCAAGTTTCCAGACCATGTTATATTTGACGTTAAGCATCTGAATCCAATAAAAAATACACAACAACTTAATAAACCCCGTGATTATTTAGTATTAAGTATTAAACATATTGACTATTCACTATTTGCATTATATAAACCCCCTCATTACAACCTCTAATTGCATCTCATCATCAACCTCTCATCTTTCTAATACAATCAACATTACAGGCTAATGGCTTCAAAGACCAACACTCCATTAGCTATCTTTCTAGCTCTCAACCTTCTCTTCTTTGCACTAGCTAGTGGTTGCTCCACTTGTTCTAGCCCTCCTACCCCGAAACCAAAGCCATCAGGTGCAACATGTCCAAAAGATGCTCTTAAGCTAGGTGTATGCGCTAATGTGCTTGGCAATTTACTTGGTGTTGTCATTGGAGGCCCACCAGTTAAGCCATGCTGCAGCCTCATTGAAGGCCTTGTTGATCTCGAGGCTGCCGTTTGCCTTTGTACTGCTATCAAGGCTAACATTCTTGGAATCAATCTGAACGTGCCACTCTCTCTCAGTTTGCTTCTTAATGTTTGTAGCAAGAAGATGCCCAAGGACTTCCAATGTGCTTAAATCATTAAGCTTGCGCTCGTATTCTGCTGTTTGTGTTTGTGTTTGTGTTCGATTGTGAGGGTGTTTGATCTCTATCTTATCTTCAATTGGGAGAAATCATTTTAATTTCTTTGTAACGCTGGGTTTAATTACGACATTGTGTTTGTTTCATTTAATTTGTGAGTTGATTGGGTAGCGGACGTAACTTTCTCCTAACACGAATATTATATATATGCAAATAAATTCTGCTATTCATCCATATAAATAAGACGAAGTACATCGGTATATCCATACCTGAATTTTTGTATGAAAAACTCACACATAACGATTTCAATCAAATGTAAGAACAAATAATATACAGATTTACTGCTAAAGACAGATCTATATATTGGCAACAAAATATCATTTACACTAGAAAAATAAAGGAAAATAGCCTATCAATTCTGTACATTCATTGACACACATAGAAGTTTCGAAGATTGCATGTGAATGAGAGTGTCTATATATATGTTGTGACAAATAATATTGTCTAATTCATCACATTACTACATTGAATTGCCCAAATTACCACACTTTTGATGAAGGGCTGAAATTGGAAAATATATATAGTTTATGAAGACATGCATATAACAACCCAACAACATCCACTTGTTTACATTTCTGCAACTATTCTCAAGCAACATTGTTTTTGTACAAAAAGCGTTTTAAATTTAGGTGTGACATCCGAAAAACCAATAATCTATTTATACATTAAAACGCCCCTATTATTGCTATAAATTTGCTCATAGTTAAATTACATCACTGTAATTTTGAGGCATAAGGTATAACCTAAAGATATTACTCACATTAAATTTTAGTTACACGATACTCATCGCCCAATGCACGGGTGTCATGGGAGACCTATTAAAAGAAACAGCATGTTTGGATCCTGTTGTTGAGTACTTGAGCTTGATTGACTACATAAGAAAGAAACTAAATTAAGAATATATTAAAAAATAGAGTCAATACAACCTGTACATAAAATCAGATGTTTCCTCATTGGATCCATTCTGCTGTTTATGTGAACCATAGCTGGTAAATTTGAAGTATCTAATTATCCGTTGCTAAACTCATTTCATTAGAACATACGTTTGTAAGCTAAAGTAAGTACACTGCGTTGATAAACTGTAAATTAATCAACTGATAATCATTCGTAGCTAGTCTCATTGGCGAGACACAAATCGTGCGACGCATATATATGTGGGCGCAGGTATTTTGTAGTTTTTCTTATGTGGTTTATCTGCCACGGTGCAAAAGATGGTTTCCTTGTAAAGAAAGGCTATTCTTTATGTAACAATGTTTACTTAAATGCATCAATCTGAAATTTATGCCAGAATGTTTCCTGCCTTCCCTCGATAATTGTTTGTTGCATATGATTCCAACGCTATGCTAGATCTGTTTACTGTGAACATTTACGATCAGTTTGTAATTTTACTTCAATTCATGATCTGTTTCCATGTCCGAGATTGTGACTTGATGAAAATTCTATGATATGATTGTTTTTGTTCATTTGCTAAAGCAAATCCGTTATTATTTGTCCTACAAGACCAAGCAACCTGGATAATTGAATTATATCATCAATTATTAATATGTTAATTAAATGGTAAAATTGTTACCCGTGATTAATCCTTTGGCTTATTCAGAAAAGAATGTATTATATTTCACATGATCATCTCATACTATTTTGGAGTTATGTGATTCGTTTCTCTGTTTTATCGAACATTCCATACTTCAACTTGCATTTACTTTATGTTTCTAAAGTAAACAAATTCATGCAACGTCTGTATCTAGACTCGAATTTTTCTGAAAGCTACATTAAAATTAGAAAATGTTGAATAAAAGATGTATTTACCGGGACAAAAACTGATAATTAAAAATAGTTTCATCAAGCTATTTCTGAATTTAGTAAAAAAAAAAAGCTATTTCTGAAAAAATGACCAAAACTTTGAACATTTTAGATCTTATGACTTGAATCACATCATCTCAAATGAATAACATTTGAAATTAAATCCACATTTCTTCTCCTTTATATACTTGTTCGATTTATACATATAATAATTATATTTTAATTTTAGGCTGCCATTTTCAATACGTAACGTCAGGGCCGTCTCGGAGATTTTGAGTGTCCTGGGCGGTAACTAAAAAAATGCCCCTAAAAAATAATGTGAGAAAAAAAATTTATCGTTATCGATGCTAAATAAAATTGCAAATATCCAAAATATACTAATCGATGCTAAATTTTTTTATAAATATCTTAAACTAATATTACAAAAAGAACATTTTAACATACACTTAAATGTATAAATGAGTTGGGCTTTTAAAAAATGTACAAATAAGTTAGGTTTATAAAAAATTTGGTGCCCCTCTAAAATATAGGGCCATGTGCCATCGCCCATTTTGCCCTTGTCCATCTACGCCCCTGCGTAACGTCGACAGAATCTACACAATCATATCAAATATCAAAGGCGCGCAATATTCCTCTTCAACGACTTATAATTAAGAAAGTGACCTTAACACACGGCAAGACAAAATTTATTTGTATGTTAGTTACAGAATGCATGTATGATAAATTTTAAAGAAAAACGTTTATGGACAAAAATGACAGATAATGCAAGATTTTCGACTACTTGCATGTAGGCGTTTACTAGGAAAATGACACAAATTTCAACATTTTCGACTAGTTGCATGTAGGCTATGTTTTGTTTCATGTATTAAGAAGATCTTTCACATTGATGGGTCATGTGTTGCCTCTCTTTATACCAGTGGTTTTGATTGTAGTTTTTATCAGATCATTTTAGTCTGTCGACATATAATCTATTAATATAAAGATACAATAATATTATATATTTGATATAATATTGGTATAATCATAAAACACCTTGTTCCGTCAAGTTAACATAACGGTGGACCGATACTTTGACACCGCCCTATAGAATAACGGGAATTAGATTTGCCGACACATTTTGGTGGTGCTCGTTGGTGGATGAGGGGTTTGAGATGCTGTCTGCACCGTTAGCTTGACATGTGCATGTCAAAGCATTCATCGAAACACTTAGACAAGTTTCCTGAACTGAACCGACATCCTTGAGCACAAAGTAATTCTCTGTGGATGGAAAATGACCATATGGTTTTATATATCCGTTGTGACATATAGCCATATAGCAAGAAAATGACGAGTTTATATATAAGCAAGTTTAAAACAAGGATTTCAAATGGAGAATCCATTTTTACCCTGAAATATGGCTAACAATGGTTATTTACAACTGGCATGAAGCAAGATAAAGCTAAAACAAAGACGAAAACCTTCAACTAAAATCTTTAGAATAAACTAATGAAGGATTTCGAGCTTCAGTCATATTCTCCTTTGATTTTATCGTTATTACTATAGTAGATCCCAAAGTGTAATTGTAGGGTTTTAATCCTACAATCCTGGTTATCTAGATGTGCGGAATACTCGATCGAAGAACACACACAGCAATCGACAGAAAAGTAAACGCGACGCCCACACAAGGTAATATCCCTAATCGATTCTACGATTAGTTATTATGAAAGAATGACGTAATTGGTTTGTTCCCCCTCACCTCCTTTTATAGAGATGAGGGGGAACCGACTATACAAGTCCTACGGGTCGGGTTGGGCTTAGACATTGCCAACCGACCTTTATTAATAGCTATTAGGAAACTAGGCTACTCGACTCTTGATTACCCTAGACACGACTTAGGCGAAAATATAAGACTAGATATAACAATTTCCACCTTAGGCTTATATTAGCCTATCCCAACACTCAGCAATTCCAGGCAGTGTTGTAACTTGCGTCCAGGTACCACCTTCGTCAAGGCATCCGCAGCATTGTGTTCAGTACCCACCTTTAGAACTTCAACCGTCTTTGCTTCCAAGACTTCTCTGATAAAGTGATAACGCACATTAATGTGCTTAGTCCTTTCATGAAAAACATGATTCCGCGATAAGTGAATCGCGCCCTGATTATCACAATTAACTGCAACAGTGTTGAGCTCCACGCCCAACTCTTCCAAGAGTCCTCTTAGCCAAATAGCTTCCTTCACAGCCTCCGTAAGGGCCATATACTCTGCCTCTGTAGTTGAAAGAGCCACCACGTGTTGTAGCGTTGCCTTCCAGCTTACAACACATCCTTGTACTAAAAATGCGTAACCAGTGAGAGACCTACCTTTATCCGGATCTTTAGCGTAGTCTGAATCAACAAAACCTGTTACGTCCACATGGTTGCCACGATTTGTCCCATACACCAAACCCACGTTTACAGTGCCCTGCAAATATTTCATAATCCACTTCACTGCTTTCCAATGGAGTTTACCTGGATTCGCCAAATATCTGCTAACTACACTTACTGCATACGCTATGTCTGGCCTCGTGCATACCATCAAGTACATCAAGCTCCCAACCGCATTTGCATACGGCACCCTACTCATTCTTTCAACATCACAATCCCTAACCGGGCAATCCTTCAACGACAGCTTGAAGTGCCCACCCAATGGCGTCTGAACCGACTTCCCATTGTCCATTCTAAACCTTTTTAAAACTTTAGAAACGTACCCGGATTGTGACACCCTCAGAATCTTGCGACTCCGATCCCTGACGATCTCCATACCAAGAATCTTCTTTGCTTCTCCGAGCTCTTTCATGTCGAACTCCCTTTTAAGCAAAGACTTAGTAGCCGCGATCTCAGCCTTGCTTTTACAAGCAATCAGCATATCGTCTACATATAACAATAGATAGATATACTCCCCTGGTGCATAACTTCTGTAATATACGCAGCTGTCGTAATTGCTACGCTTAAACCCGTTGCTCAGCATATACTCATCGAACCTCTTGTACCATTGCCTAGGTGACTGCTTCAAACCATAAAGAGATTTCTTTAACAAACATACCTTGTTACCTTGTTCAAATCCCGGTGGCTGCCTCATGTAGATCACTTCTTCAAGATTTCCATGTAAAAACGCCGTTTTTACATCAAGCTGCTCCAGCTCATAATCTTTACACGCAGTCAATGCAAGTATAACCCGAATAGATGTGTGTCGAACTACCGGCGAAAATACTTCATTGTAATCAATACCTGCTCTTTGTGTGAATCCACGAGCCACCAGCCTTGCCTTGTACCTAGGCTTTTGAACACCTTCAATCCCTTCCTTTATTTTGTACAGCCATTTGCAGCTCACCAGCTTTTGCCCAGCTGGATGATCTACTAACACCCAGGTCTTGTTCTTCTTCAGAGAATCCATCTCTTCTTTCATAGCAGCTTTCCACTTAGAACTATCTTCACAAGCAACTGCTTCATGGTATGTCAATGGTTCATGAGTATCTTCTTCCTCTGCTGCAGCAAACGCGTAAGCAACCATATTACTCTCATCCCGAAACCTTGCCGGTTTCGTTCTTGTCCTTGGCTCTCTATCCCGAACCAATTGATAATCTATGAGATCCGGTGGATGATCAATCTCTTGAACCCCTGCATCTTCATCATCGCCATCTTCCTGATCTGTCTGGTCTTCCTGATCTGACTGATCTTCATGACCTGTTTGATCTTCCTGACCTGGATGGTCTTCCTCAGGCGTATGATTATTTAACCTCTGCAGTTCCACCTCAACTTGTAATTCCTCAACAGACTTATCTTTTCCTGCACCAGTATCCTTCAACGTGTCTTTATACATGACACTTTCATTGAAGACCACGTTCCTGCTTGTGACTATTTTAGGTGATTCATTATCAAGCCTATATAGTCTGTACCCCTTCACACCTTCAGGATACCCCAAAAGAACGCATTTTACCGCTCTCGGCTCGAGCTTACCTTGTTTAACGTGTGAATACGCGACACAGCCGAAAACCCTCAACATCCCATAATCACTAGGATGTCCCGACCACATCTCCATAGGTGTCTTCTTCTCAATCGCTGTCGATGGTGACCTATTTATAAGATATGCGGCCGTACATGTCGCTTCCGCCCAGAAGGTCTTGGGCAATCCAGACTGTATTAATAAACAGCGTACCTTGTCCATGAGAGTTCTGTTCATCCGTTCTGCTAACCCATTCTGCTAGGCCACCGATGAGAGAACAACATGGAGTCTTTGCTGGTGTTCCTACGACTAAGTGGACAAGGTCATTGAGCAAGTTAGCGCATACACCCAACTTGAGGGTATCTTTCGGGCAAGTTGCTTTTGGAGGGTTTGAAGGTGTTGGAGGGCTAGGTTTCGGCGACGGTGGTGGTGGGCATGATTTTGGCGGAGAAGGTGGTGGTGGACAGGCTTTTGGCGGTGATGGTGGTGGTGGACATGCTTTTGGGGTATGCTTGGAAGTTACCAATGTGAAAAAGAGAAGGTTGAGGGTAAGGAGAAAAGCAGTTCTAGCCAAAGCCCTTGAAGCCATTTTTAAGTGCTTGTGCTTCTAGCTTTGGATAGTTGCCACTTGCAAGTGTTGTAGCTAGAATGTTTTGTGTGAACATAGACAAGGTTCTTTGGGTATTTATAGATGAAAATCTTCACTTGTTTATTCCCATTGGTTTGTTATTTAGCTCCAGTATTTCTTTATCCCATTGATTTATATCACAGCAATTATTTACTTTTATCCCCTTTAAACAATAGTTTTATGGTTGTTTTTACAGTTGCAGGGTGAAATAGTTGGTTATCGGAATGTTGGAGACATTGCGTCTTATGTGCTCAGCAGCTCCTAGACGAGGTGTAACCTGAGTAATAAAGTTAGATATTGTTTACTTATAAAGTATCAAGTTTATTTAAGAGGTGGCAAATTACGCGTGTTTTTTTTGGGTAATCATGGGTTTCAACCTTTTTGATGACTAATCCACAATATTTGAATCCACCACGATACATAACCAAACCGGGTAAAACGTTACATTTTCAAAAGATTAGCATGATCATTTTAAGGTTGTTTTGTCTTAAGACATTATATGTAGTATGTATTCCGTACAAATACATGAACTGCATACCAAAACCTCGTACGTGCGTAGCTATTGTCATACCAAAAGAATAGAAAGTTACAGGAATTGAAGTGGAAACTTAGTAAAACTGTTTGTTAAAATTGCCCACACATAATCTGATATCTTTGATTATAAGGACTAATTGTGCCATGTGTTAAATGCAGGGACTACTTTTGACATTGCTGAATAGTTGGTGTGGACTTAGACTATGGGCTTGATTATGGATGGGCTATGAAGAGAAGGCCCAACCCATTTGGGTTTATGACCATTGCCTGTTTTTTGTGTATACATACCCTAACTCATATTGAGTTACGGTTAAGAGGGTGTGTGTGTTTGTTCTAGTCGTCTATGGCTACCAAACTCTCTCTCTTCATATTTCTGGGTTGATTCATCTTATTGTTTCTGTTTAATCTTGTAAGACAATTATCAAGTAGATAATAGATCCACATCAGATTTATTTATGGTAGATTTTATGTTTTAAACTCTCTCTTTTATTTAGTTGGTTTTGAGATTAATATAAAGTGTTTGAATCATCATATCTTGTTTTTTTACATGTTATCAGAGAAAGGTTTACGAATCTGACTCTTTTATTGTGAAATTTTTTTGATAAATCCTTTATTTTTTATACTTATTTTATATTGTCTCTAAAAGTTGTTTTTTCTTTTTAATCTGCTTTTAAAATAGCCTTATACTCTCTCGATTTACAAAACCCCCCAATTTTTGAAAAAATTTAGGGTTTGACCTTTTTTTTGGGATCTTTTGATTTAAAGGATCAGGTGACTAATTGGTGTTACTATTGGGTTTTTTGTGGCATTCTCACTATCATACGTGGTGAATCCCTAATTTTTTACAAAAATTAGGGTTTTCTATTTGTGATCTGTTCTTGGAGCTTTCTTGGTGTTGTTTAGTTACTTTCTTGGCGGATCTGTTGCCGTTGTTGATTTTCCCTAATTTTTTCCGAGAAGAAAAATTAGGGTTTGTCATCTTGGAGGTTCTGATACCTTCTAGACTATGTGAATCTAGAAGTACCAGTTCGATTGTACATGATTTGGGCTCACTGTAACACCTCTTACTCTCTCTTTTTTTATTGCTATTTTATTATCTGTTTATTTATTTGTTTCTGTTGGGTTGGTTGTTTTTTATTTCTTGACCTTATATTTTTGGATCCTCACTCACTGCTAGCCCTTGACCTACCATCCTAGAGTGGTTTGGAGGCCTGGGAACTTTGTTGGTAGTGTTGTGAGTTCTTTTTTACCCTTGTGACTTTTCACCATGTCTGACCATGAGGGGTCTGCATATGGTGATGATGATACTCAGAGTGTGACTGATCCAGTCACACTCATTAGCAAACTTGATTTGAGTGATCTCTTACACTTACACCCTAATGATACTGCTATTTTAACTGTTGTGTCTGTTAAATTAAAAGAGAATGAAAACTATCAAGTTTGTGCTAATGCAATGTTACTTGCTTTAGAATGAAAGAATAAAATTGGTTTTATTGATGGTACTTGGCAAAGGTCTTTAACTGATGATATTTTGGGAAAACAGTGGGATAGGGTGTATGTTGTTGTTCTTGGTTGGATTTTGAACTCTATTTCTGAGGAACTGTTCCTTGGACAATTTTTTTCAAAAAGGCTAAACATGTTTGGAATGAACTAAAGGAAACTTAAAATAAAGTTGATGGGTCTGTTATATTCAATCTTTATCATAAGATTAATACTCTTAAACAAAATGGGTTTAACTTGTCTGATTATTACCATAAATTGAATGCTTATTAGAAACAATATGATGCTATGATTGAACTGTCTAATTGTGTGTGTTCTGCTTCTAGTGAATTTAAGAAAAATAATCAGTTGTTAAAGCTTACGCTATTTTTTATGGGGTTGGATGACTCTTACATGTGCATTAGAAGCTCTATTCTCTCTAGAGAAAGTCTGCCAGATGTTATGGGTGCCTATGCTATAATTTCCAGTGAGGAATCTCACAAGTTAGCATCTGGGACTCTTGCTGGGTCCTCCCAAAGGACTCAGACATCTGCCTTCTTGTCTAATGGGCCTGCTAGAAACAATTTTCAGAGAAATCAGAACACTAACAGTGGGAATTATAGACCTAACAATGGAGACAATGGCATGTTTAGACCTAACTCTGTCACCACTAAATTCGGACCTAATGCTCCTACCAATACTATGTTTAGACCTTATGGTAATTCTAATGCTGAGATTGTTTGTGAAAATTGTTGTTATAATGGTCACACCATTGATAGATGCTTCATGATTATTGGTTATCCAAATGATTTTGGCAAGAAAAAGGAGGGCAAAGTTTCAAAGGCAAGAATGTCTCCAACATTTCAGTTGGGACATCCTCTTTATCTGGATTCAGTGATGAACAACTTGCCACTTTGCTCTCCATGTTTAAGGATAACCAGGGTAGCATTAGTGGATCTGGAAAAAATGTTCAAGCCAATATGGCAGGTATTTATTTTAACAACAGTAGGATATTTAATGATAACTTTGAGAAGTTTTTTTTAGTAACACCAACATCAAAACTAAACTTAGGCAAATTGGGAATGTTGTTGATTCTGGGGAAAATCAACATATGACCAACAATGATACTGAATTGGAAAATGTGTTTGATATATCACACCTTAACATCAAGGTGGCTCATCCCAATAGGACTGAGGCCATCATTTCTAAAATTGGCAATTTAAAGCTTTCTAATGGTTTAGTCTTGCTTGATGTGCTTGTTATACCTGATTATTGTGTGACTTTGATTTATGTTCACTGATACAATGGTTTTCATTGGGGTTCAAGTTTAATCTCTCGGAATCTCCTCGAATTGATCACAGCTCAAAGTGGAATGATTGTTCTTGGTGACAAATAGGGGGTTTGGTTTTCTATTCTATTAAAAAGATAAATGAATGAAGTAAATAAAGGTAGACTAAAAGCAGTTAATCAATAAAAATTAAAACTTGAATTAAAATTTAAATAAAACATTAACTTGAAATTAACCTTAAAAATGCTTCCTTCGGAATACTGATCATGCTATTTAAATGCTATCCGGAATACTAGTCTATCCGGAATAATGATGGTTACTCGGAATAAAGATGGCTATCCGTAATAAATGACCTATGCGGAATATCTAGGCTATGCGGAATAAAATACTCTATGCGGAATAAGTGAACTATGCGGAATAATCAAGCTACTCGGAATAAGTGGTCTATGCGGAATATTCAGGCGGTCTATGCGGAATAAGGAGGCTATGCGGAATAAATGACCTATGCGGAATAATTACACTATTCGGAATAAGTGGGCTATGCGGAATATTAGACTACTCGGAATAAACGGGCTCTATCCGGAATAAACAATTATTCCGAATAGAAGAAAATGTAAGAAGACTATCCGGAATAAATAAATAAGGGAAAAAGTAAGCAGGTTATTCGGAATAACGGGGAATGAAGAACAGAAGACAGAAACTTAAACAGGGGAACACGAATTTGTCAAAAATCAACCAAGGTTTTAACCAAATCTTAACCAAAACTAATAACAAATCATCTACTAACCATAAACATCAAATCCCAATCATAAAAACACAAAACCCATTAACTTTAGAAGATCAAAATCAACTAAACAAGAACTTTAGAACTTTGAATAAAAAAATGAAGATGAACAAGATGAATGAAGATGAAATGAAAGATTTGTATTGAAAGCTTAATGTTAAACAAACTAAATGAAAGATTTAAACTTACAAAAATTTGTGAAAGATTAAAAATCACCAAACACCCTAATGGTGTTGGTGAAAACCTACGAACAAGAGAGAAAAGAAAAGGGAAAACAAAAACTAGCTAAATTATGTGAGGGGATCTCCTTATATAGGTCTTCCATTTGGTTGGTGAGTGGGCTTTCTCCATTTCTTCTTGTCTTCTCGTCTTTTCAGAAAAGTCGACGTTTTCGATTCTGATTCGGGATTTGTCGACGATTAAATTCAACTCGTCTTTAATTTCTTCGTTTAATAGACTTGAGTTTCTTCGACATATGTAAATCTTCCATCTTTGGTCCTTTTCTTCGATAAATTTTCAAACAGGCCCATTGACTTCAAATCTTTTGCATCTCTTGGACAATAGACTTTGTCTTGAGTCTTTTTCTTCGATAAAACCCGTGCAATCCCATGTTTGCTTCAATATTCATCCGGTTGGCTCTGAAAACACAATAAACACAAAAACCACGCATAATTCCAAACAAATGATATTAAACACGCGTTTTGGTCTTGTTTTAGTAAGAAATAAGTGGTAAAAGGATGGGTGTTTTTACACCTATCAAATCCCCTGCACTTAACCATTGCTATGCCCTCATGCAATGCTTAATGATAAAGCAATTTTACACTTTTCTCATAATCAATCAACCTTGGCCTTATTAAATATTATTAAACAAAAATTAAAGTACTGAGAGAAATTAAAACTTTAAAGTAAACAAAAGGATAGAAAACCATTTTCACTTGAAAATAGCTATATGGAAATAACTTGCAAAGAGATCAAGGACTTACATTAGGGCTTCGGTGCTGCGAGGATTTATCACCCTCAAGTTTCACGTTCCCCAAACTAAGCTTAAAAACGAGATCATTGTTATTATAAGTTAGCAAATCAAACACTTACACACATGGCTTAATTAAATGCTTAAACTCCCTTATTCCTAGGTGTATCTCATATATTTTATTTTTGTCTTAGAATGATCATGAAGATGCATTTTTGGACTTATTTCGATAGTTTATTTAGGCTGAAAGCAAAGTAGGACGATTTGATCAATAGTTAGCTAAAGGACAAAATCTCATAAAACTGCTTCTCGGGATATCAAAAAGTTCATATCTTGGCATAACTCGGTTCACGATTTGAGACCTTTCTCGGGCCGATATTTGGCATGTACTTCATACTTCATATCTTCGAGAGACGTTCTTGAGATAATGGTTTTCTCTTCGTTATAGAGTTTCTTCACTTGGAGACTTTTGAGGGGTACTCCAACTTTGTTGACCACGACTTCATGATTATTTCTTCAATCTCTAATTGGGATTTTGAGATACAATGATCCGCCTCCTTTTCGGACTTGGATCTATTTATCCTCATACCTTGTTAGGGTCTTTTCGGACATACTTCTCCATGATCTTTATGGGAGTTGATTGCTTTTCGTCGTGAGTCTTGATCCTTCATATTGATTTTGGGAATAATGCTTTTCACATCACCTTGGATCTTTAGCAATAAGATTGAATCCTCATGCCTTGTTAGGGCCTTTTCGGACTCGCCAATCTTCGCGCCCCGCTTCATAAGTTACGCCTTGGCTATGAACTCTTATTATTACCGAGCAACTTTTAAACGATCTTGGGCTAGAAGCTAAGTAACCTTTCAAATCGTACGACCTTACTTATTGCAGATAAATTATTAGCAAGTGATGGGAGAATAGGAAAATAATTACACCAAGTGAGCTTGTGCAAGAATACCGACTTATAATTGACTCTATCATTTCTCGTTCTCCACAATTTAAAATCTCAAGTAATGAGACTCGTGGATGCTTAGCCTAATAAACCAATTAAAGTCTATATGGTTAAGGATACTAGCTAGAATAAACTTGGACAAGTCTATTCGGGTTAAGTCAAAATAATCGCAACGGGCCTAATATGTCAAAGACTTCAAAACTAGCTACACCACTTTATTAATATTTTTGACTTTATTGCGGGATATGTACATATGAAAGCAACGATAAAAATTTAAAAATTACGACTAAATGGCCAAAGTTAATAAAAAATTTGAAAATTGTTGAATAAGATGATTTTCCGGTTAAATGAAGGCATTTTCATGGAAAAGTCCACTTAAAACTTCGATAGAAGTCCCCCTACACTTAAGATAAACATTGTCCTCAATGTTTAAGCATGTGGGAAAAGTCTCCCCTACACTTATGACATTGTGCACGTTGGTTAAATCAAGCTAAGGGAGAGACGACTAAAGTGATCAATTTCATATGTGAGTATGAAGAAAATTGAATCACGATAGTTTGAGAGATAGAACCGGATTGCGGATAACACGGGAGCACGGTTCTTCAAAGGTGCCAAAAGTGCATTCATCCCTGTAATCACATCACCATACAAACACAAGCACCTAAAGAGGTCCCCCTACACTTAGGAGGTTAAAAAAGAAAAGGATAGATACTCGGGTTGCCTCTCGAGGAGCGCTTGTTTTTGATAACCGAGTCACGAGCCTGACTCGACCCAAAATTAGTTCATGGGGAACGTGGTGAGGGATGGAATCATCTCATGAGAGATGTCCTCGCCAAAGTACAACTTCACTCGTTGTCCATTCACCTTAAAATTCGGTCCATTAGGTTGAGCGAGCTCGAGAGTACCATATGGAAAAATTTGGGCAATGGTGAATGGGCCCGACCAACGAGATTTCAGCTTGCCCGAAAAGATTTTCAACCGAGAGTTAAAGAGTAAAACTTTGTCTCCAACTTGGAACTCTCGGTTTTTAATCTTAGAGTCGTGAATGAGCTTAGTCTTTTCCTTATAGATGAAAGAATTTTCATAAGCCTCATTCCGGAGTTCATTCAGCTCATTGAGTTGGATCTTGCGTAGGTCACCGGCTTTGTTGATATCGAAATTAGCCCACTTCAAGGCCCAGTAAGCCTTGTGCTCCAACTCAATGGGGAGGTGGCATGCTTTCCCGTACACGAGACGATATGGTGTACAACCAATCGGAGTCTTGTATGCGGTACGAAAAGCCCACAAAGCATCATCAAGTTTATCAGCCCATGAGGCACGATGCTCTCCCACGGTTCTTTTAAGAATTCGCTTTAATCCTCGGTTGGATATTTCAGCCTGGCCATTAGTTTGTGGGGTGGTAGGCTGAAGGTCTACGTGATTATTGGCCTATTCTACATGATGGATTTGATGGATTTGGATGGTTGATTTAGATGATAAACATAAAGAGATGAAGGAAGGAGATGAGGGATTAGAGAGAGAAAGGAGAGAAAAGGGGAAAACTAGAGAGAGAAAGTAAAGATGGAAAAATGATTAAGTGTAGATGACAATCAACAACCCCCCCTAACATGCTAGGAGGGGATATATATAGCCCACCCTACATGTGGGCTATATGGACTATACATAAAGTAAATAGATCACGAGCCCGTTACATAATTATCGTTGGAGCGACCGATCCTTCATAAATACGTAAAAACGTATTTCTAACAATCTCCCCCTAAGGGAGGTCGCTCCAAGAAACAAAGTTCTAAATAGTCTATAACTCGTGATCTATGCTAACTAAGATGTGACCGAGACTTTATTGGGAAAAACGTATTTCCAACAATCTCCCCCTAAGGGAGGTCACATCTTTTTACAAATTCTTAAACCTAGCATCTATGCTTGAGTCTTCGATCTTGTTCTTGTGAATATGCTTGATGTGATCTTTGACTTTAGTCTTGAGCATGTTTCCTTGCCTTGACCTTGTGCATTCTTCACTTGTGATATTTGCCTCTTTGTGACTTCATGTTCCACGTACTTATACTTTTAAATTCTTGAAAGCTTCAGAGTTTGATACAGCGGAAGACTTGACCTTCAGGCTTTCTTGAATTTGTTGAAGTACTAATTGTATGTAGTATAAGCATGTGGTGACGACTTCTTCTGGATTGTACACCGCAATGCCACCTTCTTGTTACGCTGCATAAGACAGTTAGCAACAAAACAATATACACGGATGAAATGGCCTTGAACATTTCATTCTAATTCGGTAGCAATTTACCTCCGGTCGGTGAAGACCGTTGGACGATATTAAATATCGTACTTGTGGCAGGTAGTTTCAATAAAGAACCTCCTTGACAAGATTTCGCGGGTAAACCCGTTCTCTTTACTCGACCGTCCAAAGCTGACTGCGAACGTAAAGAGTGGATCATTTGGATAATATTATCCGCATGATTTGAAGCCGTCAATTCATGTTCCTGGAACAAGTGAAGTTCAATTAAGAACCGCACCATCGTTGCTTTCCAGTCGTCACTAGCTTGATTCATATAGAATCTTGCAAGTTACCTACCAAGTGCTGTTTGATGTTAACACTAGAAGGATTTCCATTCGTCACTGTAAATACTTAATAGTATTACTCTGAATGTTCTGGCAAGATCATTAAGATATTGCGTAGAGGCCTGGAATGTGTTTAAATTCATTTAAGAATTAAACCATTGTTGCTTTCCAGTTATCACAAGTTTGATTCATAAAGAATCGCACAAGTCACCTACCATGAGCTTTTTGATATTCGCTCAAGAAGGATTTCCATCTTCATTGTAAATACTTTCGTATTACTCCGATGTTCAGGCAAGATCATGAAGATTTTGCGTAGGACTCTTAAGATCTTTCTTACTTTTCACAGTGTGTGAAGAAGCAAGGAAATATGAAAGTGTGTCCTAATGAGATATTTGATGATCTCAAATGGCTCTAGACTTGATCGTGCATTTTGGATTTTAGTGATCGGAGGCTGGAGAGGAGTGCCACCTTTTCAATACCAGTCTATTCGGAGTGAATAAACCAATAGATAACGTGTTGATCTCCGTGTGATTAAAACAAATACCTTTTGAGAGATATTTGAGTTAGCTGGGAAGGGTTGTGCATTGCATCACTGGGTCCATGACGTCTTTCTTCAATATCGAGAATCATTAGCAAAAATGACCTCAATAGCATATGTATTGACCCGGTTTCTGCCTAAAGTTGTAAGGAGGGCTTCTTTCTTTACACCCTTTATCTTTACATTTCTTTTTCATTCTTCAACCCCTTCAATGCTTACCAATACGTCATCACTAGCACCTTGTGATTGTTCCAGTGCTAACTTAAGTACTTGGTCGGCATTCAGCTACGTTCACAATCTTTCTCCATCTTTCCTAAGGACTACTATTTCTAGCTATGGAATGTCCTTGGGAAGATTCCTCCGGTTCTAGAGAAATCATTGGACTTTAACCTATCCTACCATCCTTATGTCACCACAATCTTCACCGTCGTGAATAGAGATGTTTTGGGTAAGTGTATGTCACCATGAAATCCATTTTGAAGTGCAAATCCATTTTGCTCCCCCTTAACATATGCTACGATATCCGAAAACATTTTGCACATGTCGGGATGAGCTATCACGTTAAGTCAAACCATTTATGATTGATCATATCCCATATTAAATCACATTTTCTCCCCCATATTAAAAATATTAACCCAATCGATGTTTTATATCAATTGATTTAATAGCATTTTAAGAAAATTTGGGAAGAAAAATGCAAGTCCAATTATCTTCATGAATTACACAAGCTCCCCTCAAATTAATGAGGGTGTGCTGAAACGTAAAATAAATACCTTTTAAACACAAGTGTAAGGTATTTATCACGTGCAAAGATCATATATGATAATGAATTCACAAGATTAATAATTTACGAGGTAGGACCTGAATGATGGAGAACATCATATGAAAGAATCACATGGTTCTTGTTCACGAATGTTGGTCTCCTCGTCACGTTCCCGAGAAAATTAATTCCCGTTGTTGAGTCAAAGCTTTCCGGTGAAATGCTTGACTTGATTATGAAAAACGGGTTGCTATCTGAAATAATAGCAAACCATATGGAGCATGTTTTAAATCTTTTAAACTTCTGCTCGAACTTTATTTACAACCCCGTGTCATTATTGAATGACATTTCTAGGTTCGTAAATATTATCGATTCCAGAAGACATGCTCGTTTTATATCAAAACATTTTTGAACACACAATTTTGAAAGATTTAGAAAAATCTTTTGAGAAATTCTTGAAAAATTGTGTTCAAAGTTTTGAAAAACAATTACTTGAGCTTAAGATGTTGAATATCTTAAAAGCGAGCTCAAGTCCGAGAAGTTGTGAACTTCCCGTTGTTAAGGATAAGTTACCATCGGCGATAAACTTTCCTTTTATCTGAAGGACGAGTCCTAAGCTGACATTTACTTAGAAGTCGTTTTTCATGAGCTTGAAAACTTTGACTGTTTTAACGGAAAGCTCATGACCGAGAAAGGTTAATTTCTCGTTATGAAGAAAAGTTCTCTTATTTAAAAGATACACTTTCCTTTCTGAGCTTAAAACTTCGAATGTTTTAATACAAGCTCATGACCGAGAAAGGTGAATTTCTCGTTAAGAGGATAAGTTATCATAAAAGATAATCTTTCCTTTATTTTAAGTTCGAGTTACAGTCTGACATTTAACTGTAAGTCATTGTGCATGAGCTTAAAAACCTCGAATGTTTTTAATTTTAGCTCATGCCCGAGAAAACTTAATTTCTCGTTGTTAGGATAAATTTATCATCGGCGATAAACTTTCCTTTCTTTGATGCACGGGTTACCATCTGATATTTAATGATAAACCATAATGCATGAGCTTAAAAACTTGGAATGTTTTTGATATAAGCTCATGCCCGAGAAAAATGAATTTCTCGTTTTTAGGATAAGTTTATCATCGGCGATAAACTTTCCTTTCTTTGATGAGCGAGTTATAGTCTGTGATGTGACTATAAGTCCTAGTGCATGAGCTTAAAAAACGTGGAATGTTTTTAACATAAGCTCATGCCCGAGAAAAATGAATTTCTCGTTTTTAGGATAAGTCATCATCGGGATGAACTTTCCTGTCTTTGGAGATCGAGTTACAGTCCGTTATGTGACTGTAAGTCCTTGTGTAAGCTTTAACCATGAATCCCCTGAGATACTAGTTTCTCCGATATCTGCTTCTTCAGCAACCAAACTCTAAGGGTGTCCTTAGTTGAACGGTATACAATGATTGGACCGCTTCGTTCTTTTGGAACATCAACTTTGGTACCTGCATTCTCATTAGGAGTTTGTATACTTTTGCATGGGTTAGAAATATCTATTTTAGAAGCACGTGGGGGTTCACAGTTGGCTTTACTTGTGTCAGAGGTGGCCTGAGGGGATGATTCACTTGTCTTAGTTGGCAAACGTTTCCTTTTATAGAAAACCTTAAGTTCAGGCTTAAGTGATGTATCATCCTTTGCAATTTCCTCCCTAGTAGTCTTTGTAGAATCAGAGACTATCCTAGTTAAAGGGCACTCGTTTCCTATAAGCGTGAAAGTTCTACCAGTGGGGCGCCACATTTTGCCAACGGGTTTGATTTTAGCGACCCACTGGGATTTAAGTCTAGCACGGGAGTTCACCTCATTAAGCAATTTTTTGATACAAGCATCATGATTTGCCGTAAAGACACATTTTCTACATGTTTTACAAGTATCATATTTAATGTCCGAGTAATTCCTAGATGATTGATCGACGCTCCTAGGAGATGACATGCTACGGTTAGCAGTGTTGGGTAATCTAGAAGGCATCTGACTAGGTTGGACATTGCTATCTCTTACATGTGTCTTTTGAATAGCTTCCCTTTGACCAAAATCATGGCGCACATCAGTTGAACTAGTTCTAGACGTGGTCTTGGTATTTTTAGGGAAACTAGAGGCAATCATATGATTTGGTCTTGCTAAAGCTGGAGTGATCACATAGGCCCTAGTTGCTGGAGTGTCTGGTCTAGAAAGATGAACCAAATCAACTTGGGAGGCAAACCGCGGTCTCGAGGATTGTTGTCGCTCGGATCTAAATGTAGTAGGTTGTCTGACACTCGGTTGTCTGACGAACTGAATTGTAGGCGGTTTCCCCAAGATTGATGGTTTTTCAAGCTTAGTGTCCACACTAGGTCCTCTAGTTTTCCTTAATTCGTTTTTCAACGCGGCTATAGCAAAGACCTTTTCCTGTACTTGAGCCTTTAATGTTTCATTTTCTTTGAGCACGTTATCTTGGGATGCCAACTTAGATTCAAGCAGTTGAATTTGTTTCAAAAGATTATCCTTTTCAGCTTTAGAATCTAGAACAGTTTGATCCAATTTTCTTTCAAGAACAACGTTTGACTTTTCAAGTTTTTCAAAGTATGTTTCAAATTTGTCCGTTTTCTTAGAAAATTCAAGTTTGGCATCCTCAAGATCTTTTGATTGCCGAGCTACGATCGTTTCGAGCTCTTTAATCTTGGAATCAGTTGCAGTTAACGAGGCAGTTATAAAGCATTTATCATGATGAACTATAGCATTTTGAACACTTTCTCCCCCATTATGACTCACATCGGATGAATCATAATTAGGTTCAGAATGCTCAATATGCGGCATGTCATCAGCATATACATCATAACCAACATCACATTGTACCATGTTTGCAGGCTCTTCGTCATAAATGGGTAAGGTGTCATCAAGAGAAATCTCGTGAACATTCCCCGACGTGCCACTGATATCATGTTGTCCTTCTGAATCCGTGCTCTTGCCATCGTTAGGCTCCAAGTTGTCAACCGTATGACCATTCTCCTCTTGCATCTGCGGCATTGATTCGTGCACTCTATTATCATACGTTTGCTGAAGTTGTGATTGTTGATAAATCGAAAACGAGACCGATGTCATGAGTTTCAATATTGTATCACGGAACACACGAAGCTCGGTATGTGTATCTCGAAGAAATGATTGGCAAATCACAGAACTTTCAGGCTTAATGATATTGAATTAGAGGAAAGGCGTGAGTTGTGTCACAAGATCCTTATAGGCAAGTGCCGATGCAGAGTGATTAAAGTTTCCATGGTTGAGTTGCTCGGCGAGTTGGGTCAAAGTGGTAAAAATTGAGTCTATGAATATATGACGATCTTGTCCAAAGATTGTCACAAATTCGCTCCCTCCTTGAAGCCGTGAAAGAGTAACTAGATGATATTGAAGCATTTGAAATGAATTTATACCACTTTCTCTAGCTTTGTCGTGCATTCGATGCAAGTCTCCCTCTTTAAGTGTCGAATTTAACGAGTCCATTGAAAATCGAGGAAATTCGATTTGGCTCAAGAGATGTTGTCGGCTCAAACGATTATGAATTAAACCCGATCAAAAATCCGTAGTCGCTAAAAATAAAACCCGTCACGTTGACTCGTCACTTTGTCTTCAAATCCGGCCACAAACGTTTAACCCGAAAAAAATTTTAAAAAATAAAATGTGATATTTTAAAATAAAATGTGATATTTTAAAAATAAAAAAAGATTAATTTAACTAAAAATAAAAAATAAATGTGATTTAGAAAATAAAGTACTAATAATAAGTTTTTGAAAATCTGATTTTGTTAAGAAATATTAAAAAAAAACTGATTGTTTTGGAAAGAAACAAACAAAAAGAAAACAAATGCGTCCCCTTGTTTTCTCCGTCTCATCCACGTGGCCCAATGAGATTCTGTCCACCGCCCCACTTATGTCACCCTCGTTATCTCCGTCCCCAACTTAAATATAAAACACAAACTCAATAAAACCTATCACATATATTGGTTTATCTCTCTCTCTCCTCAGTTTACCTCCGTCCCTTTAATTATCAGATTCTCACAAAAAAAAATTGATCTTCATCATCTTTATTGGAAGAAGGCTTCAAGATCTTTGAACAAAGATCTCAGGTAGGTGTTTTTATCTTGATTTTAGTCTCTCTCTTCTTCTGTAGCGTCTTTCTGTTGTGGGTTTCTGTTGGTGTTCGAGTCCGTGTGGTGGAAACGGGGGTGTTTGTTTAAGGAATCGAAAAAATAATGATCTTAACAAGTTTGTGTATTAGATGTGTATATTGATTTCGAAGGTGTCGAGGGTGTGGGGAGAGAGACGAGAGGGTTGGGATGGGTGTGAGTCTGGAGGGGGTGAGAGACGAGGGTCTGGGAATGGGTCGAGAGTGTTGGTTGTTGAGAGGGTTTTCGAGGGTTTTTGGGTTTTGATGGGATGCGAGAGGTGTGTAAGGGTGTGTCGAGGGTGAGTGTTCAAGATTGAGGGTGTGTGTTCAAGATTGAGGAGTCAGTGTCTGTAAACGAGGGTGTCTGTTTTGTTTGGGGTCGTGACGAGTGAGGGTCGAGAGATGATGGTGAGAGTGTACTGTTTGGTGTGAGTGATCGAGTCTTTCGAGAGTTTGTGGGAGGGTCTTGGGTCGAGAGGGTGCGAGTTTGAGAGGGTGAGTGTCGAGAGAATTGTTCAGGTCTGTGATGTTACTTAAAAAAAATCGAGTCTTCTGTTGTTCAGGTTGTTCAGGGTGTTCAATTGGGTGAGGGAAAGAAAAGTCAAAAAATTAGATTGTTATGTTTGAAATGGTTGCTTCGTTCGGAAGTGTCATTCGTTCGGAAGTTTCCATTCATTCGGAACTTTCGTTCATACGGAACATTTCCTTCACCCGGAACTTTTTTCTTCACCCGGAAATTTTTGTCTTCACCCGGAACTTTTTCTTCACCCGGAAGTTTCGTTCACCCGGAACTTTTTTTTTTGTTCGTCCGGAACTTTTTTCGTCCGGATGTTTTGTTCACCCGGAACTTTTGGGTTTGATTCGGAACTTTTGGTTCACTCGAAAAAATTCTTCACCCGGAACTGGACAATAACAGACAGACTGAATGACTGAAACTCGAGACCCAAAAACCTTGATAACGAGATAATGAAGGACAGTAGGACTGGTATTGGACAAAAACTGAGACCCAATAGAATAAAAAATAAAGAAAAATACTGATTATATAAAAAAAATAAAGACAACTGGACAGACTTGAAACCCAGATATAATAAAAAAAATTATATATAAAAACTGGTATATAAAAAAAAATTTAAATGATTATATAAAAAAAAAAACTGATTATAAACTGATATAACAATATAACTGATAATTGATAGACTAAAATTGATAATAAAAAAATTAAAGTGATAACAAAATTAAAAGTTCAATTTAATAAATTCAAACAAAAAGGCAATCAAAATAGAAGGATTTAATCAAAAAAATACAAAATTAAAAAGAGAAAAACACAAACTTTTATAAAAAACACCAACTTTTTAAGATTTGATAAAGAAATTTTTGATTTTTATATAAAAATTTGTGATTTTTTATCTAAAAAGTAAGTAAATTTGAAGATTTGATATGATTTAACACATAAAAACACAAACTTTTTATAAAAAATACAAACTTTTTAATATTTAAGCATGATTAAATCAAAACCCACCAAAATCAAAAAGAAAATAAGAGCTAGAATAAACCAATCAAACCTTGGCTCTTGATACCAATTGAAGGTCTACGTGATTATTGGCCTATTCTACATGATGGATTTGATGGATTTGGATGGTTGATTTAGATGATAAACATAAAGAGATGAAGGAAGGAGATGAGGGATTAGAGAGAGAAAGGAGAGAAAATGGGAAAACTAGAGAGAGAAAGTAAAGATGGAAAAATGATTACGTGTAGATGACAATCAACAACCCCCCCTAACATGCTAGGAGGGGATATATATAGCCCACCCTACATGTGGGCTATATGGACTATACATAAAGTAAATAGATCACGAGCCCGTTACATAATTATCGTTGGAGCGACCGATCCTTCATAAATACGTAAAAACGTATTTCTAACATAGGCGGTGGAAAGACGATGATTTACACCATACTTAGCCATGACTCTAGCAAATTGGTCATTGCAAAAATGAGTCCCGCGATCACTAATAATGGCACGAGGCACACCGAATCTAGCGAATAGCGATTTCAAAAAGTTACAAACCACCCTTGCGTCATTAGTGGGTAAAGCTTTGGCTTCAACCCATTTTGAAACGTAGTCAACGGCTACAAGGATGTATTTGTTTCCTTTAGATGAAGGGAATGGCCCCATAAAGTCGATACCCCAAACATCAAAGATTTCACATTCTTGAATGAATTTCTGAGGCATCTCATCTTTATGTGTGATCTTGCCTTGTTTTTGGCAAGCATCATATCGTTTAACCATCTCGTGAGCATCACGATAAATGGTGGGCCATTAAAATCCCGAGTCAAACACTTTTTTGGCGGTGTAGTTGGGACCAAAGTGACCATCGGTGGGTCCTTTGTGGCAAGCGTCAAGGATTTCTAAAGCTGTCGGTCCATCAACACATCGGCGAATAATCAAATCAGCACATTGTTTGAATAGGTACGGGTCATCCCAAAAGTAAGTCTTAATGTCTTTGAAGAACTTTCTCTTTTGTTGGGATGTTAGCCTGTCAACGAGAATTCCACCCGCCAAGTAGTTTGCAATGTCCGCAAACCACGGGGTTTCATCAGAAGTCGAGTTGATAGACATTAAGGTCTCCAGGGGAAAAGAGTCATTGATCTCTTTGTTCGGATGATCCCCTTGGTAAGGATCCTCAAGTCTACTGAGATGATCCGCGGCTAGGTTTTCAGCTCCTTTTTTATCGCGAATTTCGATTTTAAATTCTTGGAGTAACAAAACCCAGCGAAGAAGTCTTGGTTTGGAATCTTGTTTTGTTAACAAGTACTTCAACGCGGAATGATCGGTATAAACGATTGTGGTGGAAAGGACAACATAGGGGCAGAACTTTTCAAAGGCATAGACAATAGCTAAAAGCTCTTTTTCGGTTGTCGTGTAATGCAATTGAGCCCCCGTCATTGTCTTGCTAGCATAGTGGATTGGTTGGAAGTGTTTGTTCACTCTTTGGCCCAAAACCGCACCAATAGCAAAGTCACTAGCATCGCACATCAACTCAAAGGGAAGCTCCCAATTAGGGGTAACCAAGACGGGTGCCTTAGTTAGCTTATCCTTAAGCGAGTTGAAGGCTTCAATACACTCGTTGGAAAAGATAAAAGGAGTATCTTTTTCCAAGAGGTGGGTCATCGAGCGAGCGATTTTAGAAAAATCTTTGATGAAACGACGGTAGTAGCCCGCATGACCGAGAAAACTTCTCACACCCTTCACGGTTGAAGGTGGAGGCAACTTAGAAATAACATCGACTTTAGCACGGTCTACTTCAAGACCGGCTTTGGAGATTTTGTGTCCTAGTACGATGCCCTCTTTTACCATGAAATGGCATTTTTCCCAATTAAGAACAAGGAGAGTGTCTTCACACCGCTTAAGCATACGTTCTAAATTGGCAAGGCAAGCAGAGAAAGAATCGCCATAAACCGAGAAATCATCCATGAATACTTCCATAGTGTCTTCCATCATGTCATGGAAGATAGCCATCATACACCTTTGGAACGTCCCAGGAGCATTACATAAACCAAAAGGCATGCGTTTGTAAGCAAATGTTCCGTAGGGACAAGTGAATGTGGTCTTTTCTTGGTCCTTGGGATCGATGGGAATTTGAAAATACCCGGAGAAACCGTCTAAGAAGCAGTAATAGTCATTACCCGCAAGACGCTCGAGCATTTGATCCATGAAAGGAAGAGGAAAGTGGTCTTTTCTCGTGGCATCATTGAGCTTGCGATAGTCAATACAAACTCTCCACCCAGTAACGAGACGAGTGGGAATCAACTCGTTGTGTTCGTTGGAAACAACGGTTATTCCGCCCTTCTTGGGCACACAATGGACGGGACTAACCCACGGCGAATCCGAAATAGAGTAAATCAAGCCGACATCTAGAAGTTTGATAACCTCTTGTTTGATTACGTCGTGAATGCGAGGATTAACCCTTCTTTGGCTCTGGATTGCGGGTTTAAAGTCATCTTCCATGAGAATCTTGTGAGTATAAAAGTTCGGATCAATTCCGCGGATATCAGAAATTTTCAAAGCAATTGCCTTCTTATGATCTTTAAGCACGGTGATGAGGCGAGATTTTTCGTCTTCTTTCAAGTCCTTAGCAATGATGACGGGCGACTTCTTCTCTTCTTCAAGGAACACGTACTCGAGATGGGGCGGCAACTCCTTAAGTCCTAAATCCGGAGGATTTTCGATGGGAGGCGTTTTCAAAGTCGGAGCATCGATAGCAATAACCGTGGGAGATGGTGGAGAAATATTGTCTTCTTTAAGGAGGTTCTCAATGAGGCGAAGATCTTCATCCCAAGCGGTGGGAGAATCGTCATGTTCTAAGTTCACATCTCCCATGGTGGCTTCCAAATCTTTCCAAAGGAAATCACTTTCTCCAAATAGAGATAGTGATGAGTCAATAGAGGAAACGGTCTCAACATTGAGAAGAGAGGTAGGAATACTTTTACAAGTATCTTTGAAGTGTTCTTCACAAGCCTCATCAAGAACGTCAATACAATTAACACTCTCGTTAGAATAAGGCTGTTTAGAAAGCTTTCCCATGTTGAAGACAATTTTATCGTCACCCACTCTCATGATAAGCTCACCAGCTTCAACATCGATGAGAGTGCGACCGGTCCTCAAGAATGGACGACCACAATTAATGGCACACGAGGGTCCATGTCGTAGTCAACGACAACGAAATCGGTAGGAAAAGTGAATTTGTCGACTCCTACAAAGACATCTTCGGCTATCCCCACTGGATAAGCAACCGTACAGTTAGCTAACTCCAGAGTCATTTTGGTGGGGACTAGCTCAGGGAGAGATAATTGCTTCCAAACGCTTAGAGGCATTAAATTAATACTGGCACCGACATCGGCTAGGGCCATGCAATTCTCTACTCCCGGGAAGTTACAAGGGATTAAGAAACGACCCAGATCACCAAGCTTGGTTGGCAATTTCCTTAAGAGCACTGCAGAGCAATTCTCATTAAGTTGGGTGTTAGCAATATCAAGAAGCTTCTCATTGTCGCTAAGAAGATCTTTGAACATTTTCGCGTATTTAGGCATGTGAGCGAGAGCCTCAACGAAGGAGATGTTGAAATTCAATTGTTTAAACATTTTTAGAAAGTTCGAAACTTAAATATCATCCTTGCTTTTGAGCTTCTCTTTCCTCAACCTAGATGGATAAGGTATATCGGAAGAAGAGGAAGGCTTTGGGAGAATAGGATCACTCACATCCTTGGGTGTAGGAGGGGTAGAAGTAAGAGGTGGAGAAATTGGGGAAGTAGAAGGATGAGGAATAGGAGCAGGTGACTCGTTCTCCTTAGTCACAATCACCGGTGGAGGTATAGGAAGCTCGGGTTCCTTGGTACCTTTGCCACTGCGAGTGATGATTGCTTTCATCACCCCTCTTGGATTCGCAACGGTGTTACTCGGAAGAGTACCCGAAGAAGAGGGTTGATTACCTTGGAAGAAACTAGCCATCATGTTCTTTAAGTCATTCGTTTGACTATCCAAAGTGTTTCTCATATCAGCTCTCAGATCGTTCCCTTGTTTCACCAGGTCTGCTTTCAAGTTTAACACTTCCTGTTGGAGATTGTCCACGATCACATCATTAGTCTTCATGTAGGTTCCAATATCTTGGTGTAATGCGGTGGATTGATTGGGAGGAGCATTATATGCGGGTGGTTGATAAGCAGGTTGTTGGTAAACTTGGTTGTTTCTTTGAGGTGGATATGGTTGTTTGTGTGGTGGTATGTATGGTGCACGAGGTTGTTTTTGTTGTTGAGGAGGGCGATTGAGGTTTTGTTGTTGGTTTGGGTTGTTAGGAGGAAAACCGGGTGGTGAGAGATAGTTGTTCGAACGGTAGCTAAGCAAGTTGCGGTCTCCTTGAGGACGAGCTTGATAAGCGGCCGGAGGATAGGTACCGTATGCTGCATTTACATTCTCAGAAGGATAGTCTTGGGTGGCGGTACAAGTGGTGTAAGAGTGAGGACCCCCGCATATTTCACATGGTTGGCTGACATCATTGACTTGAGCATTTTTAGCGTTGATGTCGTTGGTGTTGCTAGCGGTTTGGGTAGCAAGCGATTCAAGAAGCGCAGTGATTTTGTCAAGTCGCTTGTCGTTGTCACTAGTACTAGCACTAGCGGCATTGGTCCGCACACTCTTGGTTTGCAAACGAGACTTATTCTCAATGATATCCCAAGCGGCATTAGAAGTCTTAACCAAAATATTACCCCTCGAGGCACTGTTTAGTGAATCTTGGTCATTCATGCTTAAACCATTATAAAAAGTATTAATTTGGTGCACTTTGGTAAAACCATGTTGTGGGCACTTTCTTAAAAGATCTTTAAAACGGTCCCAAGATTCACTAAAAGACTCATCGTACTTTTGTTCAAAATTGATAATTTCATTCCGCAAAGCGGTAGTACGAGAGGGTGGGAAAAAGTAGTTTATAAACTTGGTCTCCAAATCCGTCCACGTCAGAATACTTTGTGGCGGTTCCTTTGTAAGCCAATGCCGGGCTTGTCCCTCTAGGGAGAAAGGAAAAAGTTGCAAACGGATTACCTCTTGTGGAACACCATTGAATTTGACCGTATCCGTGAGTTGCAAGAATCTCTTGATGTGGTCATGAGGATCATCAATGGTACGCCCCAAGAATGGTTGAGCAGAGACCATCTGGATAAAACCGGATTTGAGCTCAAAGTTGTTGGCTGTAATTGCGGGTATGACAATTGGATCATTGTTGCCATCTACATGTGCTTGCAGAAGTTCAATCATCGGCCGATTGTCTGGTAGAGGCTCATTGTTGTCGTTATTATTGTTGTTGAGAGGTGGATTGTTATTGTTTTGAGGTGGGTTATTGTTGTTGTTTTGTACACCGTCCATGTCTAAGTCTTCGAGAGGCTCGGGCTCTTGATAAGACGTTGATCGTGTACGCATGCGCCTACAAAAGAACTAACAAGGCAAACAAGAAATATTTTTGGTTTTTATGGTTTTTTTTTTAAATTTTTTTTTTTTTTTTGTATTTTTGAAAATTTTATATTTTTTAGGATTTTTGAAATTTTTTATGAAAAAGTAACGTTCACGGTGAACGGATCCCAAAATCCAAGTTCTCACAAAAAAAACTGTTGATCTTAACGAGAAGAGCCGGCAGTGGCGCCATTTGATACAATGGTTTTCATTGGGGTTCAAGTTTAATCTCTCGGAATCTCCTCCAATTGATCACAACTCAAAGTGGAATGATTGTTCTTGGTGACAAATAGGGGGTTTGGTTTTCTATTCTATTAAAAAGATAAATGAATGAAGTAAATAAAGGTAGACTAAAAGCAGTTAATCAATAAAAATTAAAACTTGAATTAAAATTTAAATAAAACAGTAACTTGAAATTAACCTTAAAAATGCTTCCTTCGGAATACTGATCATGCTATTTAAATGCTATCCGGAATACTAGTCTATCCGGAATAATGATGGTTACTCGGAATAAAGATGGCTATCCGGAATAAATGACCTATGCGGAATATCTAGGCTATGCGGAATAAAATACTCTATGCGGAATAAGTGAACTATGCGGAATAATCAAGCTATGCGGAATAATTACACTACTCGGAATAAGTGGTCTATGCGGAATATTTAGGCTATGCGGAATAAGGAGGCTATGCAGAATAATTACACTATTCGGAATAAGTGGGCTATGCGGAATATTAGACTACTCGGAATAAACGGGCTCTATCCGGAATAAACAATTATTCCGAATAGAAGAAAATGTAAGAAGACTATCCGGAATAAATAAATATTCCGAATAAGGGAAAAAGTAAGCAAGTTATTTAGAATAACTAGGAATGAAGAACAGAAGACAGAAACTTAAACAGGGGAACACGAATTTGTCAAAAATCAACCAAGGTTTTAACCAAATCTTAACCAAAACTAATAACAAATCATCTACTAACCATAAACATCAAATCCCAATCATAAAAACACAAAACCCATTAACTTTAGAAGATCAAAATCAACTAAACAAGAACTTTAGAACTTTGAATAAAAAAATGAAGATGAACAAGATGAATGAAGATGAAATGAAAGATTTATATTGAAAGCTTAATGTTAAACAAACTAAATGAAAGATTTAAACTTACAAAAATTTGTGAAAGATTAAAAATCACCAAACACCCTAATGGTGTTGGTGAAAACCTACGAACAAGAGAGAAAAGAAAAGGGAAAACAAAATATGGCTAAATTGTGTGAGGGGATCTCCTTATATAGATCTTCCATTTGGTTGGTGAGTGGGCTTTCTCCCTTTCTTCTTGTCTTCTCGTCTTTTCAGAAAAGTCGACGTTTTCGATTCTGATTCGGGATTTGTCGACGATTAAATTCAACTCGTCTTTTAATTTCTTCGTTTAATAGACTTGAGTTTCTTCGACATATGTAAATCTTCCATCTTTGGTCCTTTTCTTCGGTAAATCTTCAAACAGGCCCATTGACTTCAAATCTTTTGCATCTCTTGGACAATAGACTTCGCCTTGAGTCTTTTTCTTCGATAAAACCCGTGCAATCCCATGTTTTCTTCAATATTCATCCGGTTGGCTCTGAAAACACAATAAACACAAAAACCACGCATAATTCCAAACAAATGATATTAAACACGCGTTTTGGTCTTGTTTTAGTAAGAAATAAGTGGTAAAAGGATGGGTGTTTTCACACCTATCATGATGGAATATAATAAGATCAAATTGGCTAAGGATAATAAGATTTTGGTGTTTTTTGATGAAAATAAATGTTTTTTTGTGAATTAGGATTTAAATCTCAAAAATGTTTTGGGGACTGGTAGGCAGTGAGGTGGTTTGTACTATTTAGATATAGAAGGTACTAGATGTATGAATGATTCCAATGTGCTTACTTGCTCTCTGTCTAAACATGATTGGCATTGTAGATTAGGTCACCCTGCTGACCCAACTCTAAATGTTCTAAAGAATTCTTTGAATATTACTTTTGTTGATCAAATTGAATTTGTGAAATATGTCAAAGGGCTAAACAAACTATAGAACCTTTTCCATTAAGTGATCATAAAACTAAGTCTCTTGGTGAACTTGTGCATTTTAATTTGTGGGTCCTTATAGGGTGACTAGTTATACTGGTCATAGATATTTTTAACTGTTGTGGATGATTTCACAAGAGCTGTTTGGGTGTACTTGATTAAAACCAAAGATGAAGTTGGTACCTTCATTGAGATTTTTTACAATCTTTTAAAAACTCAATTCAAAAAGAATGTTAAAGTTTTCCGAAGTGACAATAGGACTGAATTTGTTAATCATGCCTTTCAAAACTTTTGTCATAAACAGGGAATTATACACCAGACATCTTGTGCTTATACCCCACAACAAAATGGTGTTGTTGAAAGGAAACATAGGCATCTTCTTAATGTTACCAGATGCCTTATGTTTCAGGGGGAATACCTTTGAGATTTTGGACTGAATGCATTGTAACTACTACTTATCTTATCAACAGACTACCCTCTTCTGTGCTAAATAGTAGATCTCCTTATGAGATGATTTATAACTCATCCCCTAATCTTTCTCATATTAGAACTTTTGGTTGTCTTTGTTTTGCTACTATTTTAAATAGTCATGACAAACTTACCAATAGGTCTAAAAAGTATGTTATGATGGGTTTTTCTAATTTTCAAAAGGGTTATAAACTTTATAGTCTTGATAGACATCAGTTTTTTGTTTCTAGAGATGTCATATTTTTTGAATCTATATTTCCTTTTAAGGATGATGTTTTGAATAAGAAGAATAATAATGAAAAGCTTGATGTTTCTCAAAATAATAAAGTTTTAACCATTTTAGACTTGGAAATCATGAGCTTCATGATGATGATGATGAGAGAGTACCAAAAGATCATAATGGTGACAGTGTGTCACCAAGTGATAGCAACCCACCCTTGAGTCTAGGTGATAGTGGAAACATTGCCTTAGGAAATGACACCACAGATGCCAGCTCAAATGGGATTAAGGCTGTCACACTTGATGAAAATCAAGTTTCTAAGGGAACCTTAGAGTTTCATTCAGTTTTTCCTTTACATGGACAAAACCTGGGTGATACATCTAACACTAATTCTCAGGAGGACCAAGTCTTGAGGAGGTCTTTTAGACCTTATATTTTCCCAAAAAATTATAATGAGTATGTTGTTAATTCAAAAGTTAAATATGGGATTGAAAAGTTTGTTGGTTACTCTAAGATCAAAGGGGATGTTTTATGCTTTGTGACCAAATTAAATAAAAGTAGTGAACCTAGAAGTTTTTTTTAGGCTTCTCAAAGCCCCCACTGGGTTGATGCTATGAATCTTGAATTTGCTGCTTTCCTTGAAATGATACTTGAGACTTGCTTGAATTGCATGTTGGTAGAACTGCATTAAATTCTAAATGAGTTTGAAAACTTAAGTTTAAGTCCAGTGGTGAAATTAAAGGTATAAGGCCAGACTTGTTGCTATGGGTTGTGGTCAAAAGGAGGGTATTGATTATGAGGAAACCTTTTCTCCTGTTGTGAAAATGGTCACTGTTAGGTGTCTTCTTAACTTAGCTGTTAATCAATCTTGGCATATTTATCAGCTTGACATTAACAATGCTTTTCTGTATGGTGAGTTGGATGAAACTGTCTACATGAAACCCCCTCAAGGTTTTTACTCTGATAATCCCAAACTTGTTTGCAGAATGAAAAAGTCCATTTATGGACTTAAACAATCTCCTAGACAGTGGAATGCTAAACTCACTTCTGTGCTTGTTAAAAATGGATTTACTCAAAACACATCTGACTACTCTCTTTATACCAAGTCTTGTGACAAGAATTTTATTGTTGTGCTTGTTTATGTGGATGACATATTTGTTACTGGAAATAATGAGAAAGAAATTGCCAGCTTTAAAACTTTTCTGAAAGGAAATTTCAAGATTAATGATTTGGGAAACTTGCAATACTTTTTGTGGATTGAGGTTGTTAACACCAACTCAGGTGTTTGTCTTAACCAGAGAAAGTATGTTCTTGACCTTTTGTCTAAATATGGGATGCTTGCCTGCAAACCATCTAAGACCCGCTTAATGGCAAAGCTGTCAATTTCTAATGAGGCTTATGATAATGACCCCTTGTTGGAAAACATTGTTGATTATCAAAAACATATGGGGAACTTATCTATTTGACCAACACTAGACCAGATATTTCATATGTTGTTCATTGTATTAGTCAGTTTATGCATTCTCCCTCAAGGTCTCATCTGAGAATTGCTTTTAGAATTCTTAGATATTTGAAGGGCTCTCCAGGCCTTGGTATTCATGTTGAGAAGAATTCTGGTATGTTTCTTAAAGCTTTTTCGAATGCAGACTAGGCTAAGTTTATTGTGACTAGAAGGTCTGTAACTGGTTATTGTGTGTTTGTAAATGAAAATCTTATTTCTTGGAAGAGTAAGAAACAAAATACTCTCTCTAAGTCATCAGCTGAAGTAGAGTATATGGCTCTTGCTTCAGTGACTAGTGAAGTCATTTGGATCCTAAAAATTTTAAAAGATTTAAACTGTGACAATCTTTTACCTGTGGATCTTTTCTGTGATAGCAATTCCGTAATTAAGGTTGCTGCCAGTCCTGTGTTCCATGAAAGAACAAAGCACCTTGAGATTCACCTTCACTTTGTGAGGGAAAAAATCTTATGTGGCATTGTTAGGACTAGAAAAGTAGAGTCTGCAAATCAAGTTGCAGATATCCTTACCAAAGGATTGGATATAGTTCAGCATGAAACCTTGGTTAAAAAACTGGGAATGATTGATTTGTTTAGGATATCAGATTAAATGGGGATGTTAAAATTACCCACACATAATCTGATATCTTTGATTATAAGGACTAATTATGACATGTGTTAAATGCAGGGACTACTTTTGACTAGAGATGGCAAAAAACTTCGAACCCGACGGAGAATCCGATACCCGAATCGGATTTGACCGGGGATTCCCCGAGTTGACCGGGTATGGGGATAGGGGTGGGGATTCCCCGATAATAAAAAGCGGGTATGGAGGCGGGGATGGTAATACCCTAGGTTCCCCAAACCCGCCCCCGAATATCTATATTCTACATATACATTTATATATCTTGTATGTTTCAAATATTTATTAGATATTTGAAACACTACCAATTGATGGTTAATTCTCCTTTGGCACTAACATTCTAGGTTGAACTCTTGTGTGTTAATTTTGTTATTTTTAATACTGAGCATGATCAAATATGTTAATGTTGTTTGATATTAATGTATTGTGTTATTCGTAATGGTTGCGTTATTTGAAACATAATTTAAATGTTAATTGTGTAAAGGGAAAAAATCCCCGATTCCCCATTGGGGATCCCCGTTCCCCGCTGGGGATGGGGATGATATGTAGCTTGTAATCCCCGATGGGGACGGGGACGGGGATGGGGATAGATATTGAACTTTGGGGATGGGGATGGTAGCAACCATTCCCTGCTAACCGACCCCGTTGCCATCTCTACTTTTGACATTGCTGAATAGTTGGTGTGGACTTGGACTATGGGCTTGCTTATGGATGGGCTATGAAGAGAAGGCCCAACCCATTTGGGTTTATGACCGTTGCCTGTTTCTTGTGTATACATACCTTAACTCATATTGAGTTGGGGTTAAGAGGGTGTGTGTGTTTGTTCTAGCCGTATATGGCTACCAAACTCTCTCTCTTTATATTTCTGGGTTGATTCATCTTATTGTTTCTGTTTAATCTTGTAAGACTATTATCAAGTAGATAATAAATCCATACCAGATTTATCTGTGGTGGATTTTATATTTTAGACTATCTCTTTTATTCAATTGGTTTTGAGATTAATATAAAATGTTTTGAATCATCATATCTTGTTTTTCTACACTATTTAAGCAAGATTTTCCATAAAAATGTTTATGCAAGTTTGTTGAATGTTTGTAGAACTAAATAGTCTACAGGACGACAACTTTATCGTTTTGTCTCTTGCAATGATTCACGTCATAATGTGTTGTTTTGAGTGTTATAGGTACGGTTCTGTAGGGTTTCTTTAGCTGTATCAAGTTATCAACCATGTGCCACAAGCCCACAATATTTTAAAAGTTCATGAAAACTACTAGTAGAATCTACATATTGAAAGAACTAAGAAGCGACACTTCTATAGTAAGGCGTAACTCCAAAACATTAATTATAAATATACTGTAACATTTACAATATACTTGATTTGTTCCACATTAAACATGTCCGTAATTTATTAAACCAGGCCACTAGGGTGAACAAACACATGACCCTTGTTTTCGCCAATGTAGCACCGAAACGGGAACAACACGGAGATACGGGAACAAAAACGACAAAACTAAAAAAATCAAAATACAAGAACGACATGAATACGAGAATAAACATATAAAAAATAAAAAAATATCTTAAAGAAAATTCAAAATAAAAATTTATTGATTTAATTTTAAACTTCAAAACAAGTGTGCTCTAACTCATGAATAAGATCCGTTTACATGCAAAAATTATTGGGTTTCTAACCAAGAATTTTCTTTCTCGTTTAAACACTTTTGTTTGAAATACGACGAATACCCGACCACATGATGATATTACATCGGACCAAATCAAGACTAATACCCAAGCATCAATTTACAATAGCCTTCTTGTACAACAGCTACAATAAATAATCAACCCATTGCGTCATTGTGCTTAGCCCATACGTTTTATATTCACTAGCATCAATCAGCCTATTGCATTTAGTAGTAATACCCGGTCCACTCATCTCATAAAACCAGCACATCATCAATGTTTAACTTAAAGATCCATATTTTAAATCTTTGCAAGTCAAACTTCCTTGCAATATCAAGCCCATAAAAACCCTAGAAAACCGAAACGTCTCCAGAATCCGTCAAGAAACGTTCCCAAGTGTTAGGATTCGGTCACGATACGGTTCCGCGCCGTTTCGCAGGCGAATCTGCTCCCGAGCCGATCCTAAATGGACACGCCACCCTAAATGGCGATTCCGTGCATCATTGGTTTTCGCGTGATTAAGCCTCATTTGCCACTTTTTGCCTTTTAATTCCACAAACCTGTTTATAGTATATCATATAACAACTCTATTCTAGTTTGTTATTGATGTTCCGGGGCTGAATATATCACTACTACACAATAGCTTAAATAGATCACTCCATATAGTGTGCTTTACATAAAAGCTGATCTATTTAAGAGTAAGGAAAAGGAAATGTAACAAATAGAACGGTTATTAGGCTAAAGACCGATCTATTTAAATTCAAATATAGTTAGAACGGTTATTTTGAAAAAACCGTTCTATTTATTCCTCACAAACTCCCGCTGGGAGTCACGGGAGTCACGTGTATTATTAAATAGATCGATTATTATCAAAAAACCGTTCTATTTAAACCCACCCAACGGCTCCCCAAAAGTAGACACCATTATATTACACAGTGTGTAATAAAATTTCATAAAACACCCACAAACCATCATAAATTTCCCGAAAACATCTCAATAAATTCTCCAAAAATCCTGAAATTCAAGTATTTGTATTCTTTTAGTTTACAAGGTAATTAATATTTGAACTATACTCATTATTTTGTCTCTCTATGATTATTTTGTGTTTATTCAAAGCTTTGTTTGTTGATTTTGATATTTGTTTATCTATAGTTCATTTGAAGAATTTCGGTTGTGTAGCGGGGATGACTAGCTAGTATTGACCTGTTAAACAAAGGTATTTAACTAAACTTTTTAGCTAATCGCATATCAATCACATATTTTATGGTTGCATTAGAACATAAACACATTCATTCCAGTGAATTGTTGGAAGAAGTGGATCAAGATCGCGAAAACTAATTGTGGTCTATACTTTCTTTTACAAAGATTGGCCCATGGATTTTCAATCTTTTTCGATTCTTGATCACTTGCTGCAGCAAGATCATTGAATTCTTAATCTACATTGTCTACACCCCGGATTTTTTTTCTTTGGCTTTTTGGAGGTCACCACGTTCAAACGCCGCCCCCATCCACCCTTGATAAAGGAAACTCCATAATTTATACCATTTGCAAAAAGAATACCGAGGGTGATTGAAAGTTGAAATATTATGTTAAGAGCACCACGATAATTGTACGAAGCCACCTCAGACAAATATAGGTGCACAGACTGTAAACACAAATACCATATACAATAATAAGAAGCAATATAAGTGTTTAATGGTGAAAATGGCGGCGGTGGTGGTGGTGTTGTTGTTGGAAAATCAAAGTGGAGAAGAAGAAGTGGGGATGACTTAAAATGACGAAAATGCCCTCATGTGCATGGCACGTGGAGTTAACTATGGGGTTAAGTTGCGAAAGTTAGAAAACGTCCACTCAGGGTTGTTTGGCATGAAATTAGAAAGTTTGATAGCAAAATTGCGTCAACTTTGCACTCAGTGGCTTATTTGCTGTTTCGGCAAAGTCAAGAGACTAAATCTGCAGTTTACCCATGAAAAAACAAGCTAATTTAGGATGCTAACCATTTCTTTGGGAGCTGCAGATGAAGGGGTTGTTTCTGTGCCACCCGTCAGACGCATCCAGACTAAGCTTTCTCTACTCATTCAAAGGCTCATGCGGTTCAATTGCCTTAGGAGACCTCCATCAGACCAGTAACATAACTTTCATGCCATAAATTGTTTAAGTTTATTTCAATTATTAATATTGTTTCTATAACAATCCTAATTAGCCAGTGGTAAAAAGATTATGTTACATATATATAAAAGTATACCGAAAGTTAAACAATAGGTGGACTACATAGTTTAGAAGATTTCGGCAACGATTTGGTATACAATCAGGTCACTCAAGCGACATGCTATGTCATATGCAACCAAAGAGTCTGGAGAACTAAGATTTATAAGCCAAAACAATTTAAGAGTAATGTAGGAACAAGTGAAGCAAAAATTGGATTCTGAACATGAAGGCTGGTGCACCATTGATGTGTAAACATATCCCACATCGATGGAAGTTATAAAATAAAGAACCTTTATAAGCATAAGAACAATACAAGATATAAAATAATTCAATGAATATGTTAGTTTATGGACTATTTAAATAGTTGTGTGTTAGGATCCAACTTCAGATTATGAGATTGCACACAAATGTTTAGAGCTATTTAATTAATTAATTATGTTTTATTTAAATATAGTTAATTAGTTAACGAGTGTTAAAAACCGTGACTAACGACCATTAAGTATTTAATGGAAAATGACTAACGGACGTTAACTTTAAAAATGGAAAAAATATTTTTTGGTCCCCACTATATTAAGGGGATGTTTGGCCGGCCTCTTATGAGGTTTGGTGGAGGTGTGTTGATAAGTTTGGTTAAAGCAAATAATATATTCTCTATATATAGTTTGTCCCCTAACCCTAGCTTTTGACACACTATAAATACAGAGGCTTTCATTTGTTTTCTTTGCTCATTCATAGTGAAAGAAGCTTGTGCGTATGTCAACATGACTTAGTAAATTCATATTTGGGGTACCTTTATGGTGGTTTTGAAGCAAAGTAGAAGAGTTCGTGATTGTTGGATTATTTCTTCACTTTTATAAGGTCTCGCGCGGTCATATGTAGACCGTTCGGCGTTTCGTTTTCGATCAGTGAGTAATTGCCATCTCGTGAATTCGTGTATCGAATATTAGACGTTGGTTCCTTGATATACGTGTAATAACTATATCAGGTGAGTTCATAGTCTCGCTTTTATTTATTTACTTGTTTTATAAAACCCGCGAGGGGGATAATATGCTTGTTTTTAAAATAGAATACAAGGGACCCGATTGTATGCTTAGATGAAAGTTATTACATAAGTTAACTTTAGCCTTAAAAGACCCATTGAATCGTGAATTGTTAATCGAAAAAACGCTAATACTATGGATAGATCTATCGGAGTGACGCTCAGTCCGTTGCGATTAGCTATCGCAATGTGTAGTGAAGCACATGTGTATTGGAGCACATCAGATGCATATGTATAAGAGAAATATACGCACTTGGCTAGGTGTGTTGGGCTGAAATAAATATATGTTAACGTTCGATGTCATGAGGCTTATGTAATAACACCGATAATTATGTCCGTACAGCATAATTGTCTTTCGATGAATTTTTAACCTTGGAAGGTTATTCAGAATACTTGTGTTCTCTTTATTTAAATTAAACTTTATGGATTCACTCAACATTTTTTGTTGATTTTATAGCATGTTTTATCTCAGGTTCATATGAAGGCACTCAGGCGAGGTGGTTTCAAGAAGCTTGCTAAATTTTGGTGACTCTAGCCCGCTTTTATTAAATATATCCATTCAAAACAACTTTTATCTTCTAATGTATATTGTAAATATTTTAAAATTATCTAGGACCGTGTATTGATTATTATCTTTTAAACGAATGAATGGATGGTTTATTAAAACGACTCGTTTTGAGCCATTTTCTATAATTGCGTGATTGTATCAAGTAAGTAACACTTAAGGACCCTTCCGCTAATGTGACCCGATTTGAGAGTGTTACAGATATGTATGTATTTCACGCATCACGGGTTAAAGAACATTTGCTTTCAGTTACCTGTTGGAGTACTTGAGGGTTTGAAGAGTATATATTTATAAAAGGGTTAATTCTTGAAATGCCCCATGGTGTTACCATGTTTCCCTTTTTGCACCCACCAAATGAGATTTTCTCTAAATGTCCTATGAAACCTATGCAACCTATGCGACTTGGATTAAAATACAAAAGTGTACTTTTAACTTTATGACACATGTCAGAATGTGTCATAAAAAGTACATATGTGTAAGAACTTGTCTCTTATGCAACTTACTTTGTTTTTATGCGACTTGTATTAAAATATAGTATTTTAATAAAAAGTAATTTTTAACAAAATCTTTTAAATTACTTATTTTATATTTTAATTTTATGCAACTTGTACCTTTATGTAGACAATGAAGTGACATATGACTAACTTACTTTTTGATAAAATCTATAAAGTCTTTTTATGCGACTTGTATGTATTAAAAAATAATATAAAGTACCATGTGAATATGTAAAGGTAGGTAAGGTGTAAGTCTTTACTTATGCAACTTTTATTTAAATTTTTATGCAACTTTTAATTAATAATTTAAAAATATAAAAAAATAAAAAATTTAATTAATATTTTTTAAAAACTAAAAACCTTAAATAATAGTTTTTAAAATCTTTTTGAATAAAAGCTATAAATTAAATTTTTTTAATATTTAATAAAAATAAAAAATTTAAATAAATTTTTTATAAAATTAAATTGAATATAATTTATAAATTAATTTTTTTTAAATTAAAGTTTTTAAAAAATTAATTTTTTTTAAAAACTTTTAAAAAATATTTAATATTAAAATAAATATTTAAATTTTTAATATAATTAAAAATTAAATTTTGTACAAAAGATAAATAATATAAATTAATATAAAATTTAATTGTTTTTAAAAGTTTTATTTATGCAACTTTTTTTAGAGTAAATCAAACTTTTATTTGAAAACAAAAAAAGAACATAGCCCATTAAACTGTTAAATATTTGAAACCCAAAAAACAAAGGCCCAACAAAAACACACACAAACCCCTGTTGATGTTGGCTAAGGTAAATTATTCTTCAATCTATCATTTTTCAAAAAAAAATAGTTTCGATTAAACTGTTAACAGTTTTTCATTTTTCAAACTATAGTTTTCGAGTAAACCCAGTGAGCTTTGGTGTTGATGGTGGATTAGGAATTCGGTGTTAATGCGGTGGATTAGGCATCTTACATAATTCAATCATGTCCTCCTTGATGTTGGCTACGGTAAATTATCCTTCAATCTTATTCTTTTAATCTCATAACTTTTTTTCATGATTGATTGTTTTGAAATATTATATGTTGCACTTTGGTCGTGATATTGCACTTTAGTTGGGTTTTAGGTGGTGTTTGGGGTTGCGTTTGCAGCCGAGTTATCTGCTTATGTTTGGATATCAAAGCTGGTGTTTGGATATCAATGTCTGAAAAGTGCTTTTCTCATAACTTTTAATCTCATAACTTTTAATCTCATAACTTTTTTTCATGATTGATTGTTTTAAAATATTATATGTTGCACTTTGGTCGTGATATTGCACTTTAGTTGGGTTTTAGGTGGTGTTTGGGGTTGCGTTTGCAGCCGAGTTATCTGCTTATGTTTGGATATCAAAGCTTGTGTTTGGATATCAATGTCTCAAAAGTGCTTTTCTCCATTTGCATAGCTTCAAAATCACCAATTTACCAAATTACAAAACGTTAATTACTAAAAAGCAAACGTTAATTACTAGAATAATTATCTGATTATCACGATATGTCGTTTATGTTAGCAAACATTTATGAGTTCTTATATAAGAAGCAAACTGTGACATAATTATATGACTCATACATTTTACATAATTTAAATGTAGACCTCGTGCGACAACTAGAGGCCCCTGCTTACATAGTATATGTATTATAAACATATTTTGTATCTTATACTTGTTTCATGCAAAATTTACAAACTTAAAGTACAAGGTATAGTCTTTCATGGTGAACATTATGAGAACGAGCCCAATTTTTAGCAAGCGCAAAGAAGGATGAGTAGACGACTACTTAGAATTTAGAGCTATATAGTCCCAATCAATATAATAGGCCTAATACCCCCCATTAGATGGCCCACTTAGGATCATTAAGATTGACACTTCCAAGTCATAATCATAAAATTTGAGTTTTTTTTTATAAAAGATTCATGCATATTTGCTCCTCTCCATTCTTATCATCGTTTTGAGTTTTTTTTAAAGTGATTTTTATAACTTGAGCTTGATTGCAAAGGATGCGTTGAAGGATGTGTAAGAAGTGCAATAGCACAAAGTCTTCATTTAAAACGAGTCACATTTTTACTAATCTGCAAATAAATAATATAATATTAAATATATATGAGTAAAATACGTGTGTCTGTTCGAGCACGAATATATTTGACCCATGGCCTGAGAATGCACCCCCACTTGTTACCTCATTTGATTCTATTGTTGACTCAAACTTTCACTGTTTGGAAAACGGTGCACACTTAATAGAGTTTGTTGAAAATGAAATATGTCACAATTCCTTTATTTTGACAGCAGTTTGTGTATGAGCTTTCAATTCATAGTTTGTTTCATATTAGTTTGCCAAACACTAGAATAATTATCTGATTATCACGATATGTCGTTTATGTTAGCAAACATTGATGAGTTGTTTAATTTCTTTTAGGAATACGAGGCCAAAGTTATTATAAGAAGCAAATTGAACTACTTGAGGTTGATCAAAGACAAACTGGATGACAAAAGAAGGAAGTTGTTTAGGAAAACTTGTTTCGGCAGTTGGTTAGATCTTATTTATTTTGATCAAGAACCACACTTGATTGATTATATGCTAAAAAAACAATGTCGTGTAGATGATTCTCGCTATGATACGCCGTTAACGTATTATGTCAATGGGCGCGGGCTACATTTTGGCCGGCGGGAGTTTTCTCTTATCACTGGTTTTAGGTTTGGCGCAGTAAATTTTTCTTTGTATGATTCGGGTGAAATGGAATTTAGAAACAGGGTGTTCCCAAATAAGGTTGGCGTTCCAATTACAAGTTTAGATCTGTTTGGGGTAATTGAGAATGAAGAGTACTTTAACAAACTAATTGACTTAGACGCTGTTAGACTCAGCCTATTATTGTGTTTAGAGGTTGTATTTATGGGTCAGTTGTTGGTTAAAGAAATTGACGACCCCCTTATGAGGCTGGTTGATTGTTTAGAATCATGGAATGCCTTTCCATGGGGAGAGCATATTTGGATGCATTTGTACGCTGAAATTATGAACGTAGTATCTAAGCATAAGGATGAACACCTTGAAGGATTGCATAAATCGCGCCACTATGTTCCTACGTATACAATCTCTGGTTTTGTTTGGGCATTCAAGGTAAGTGTTATGTTCATTATATTCATATAATGATGGTAACTGTTATGAAGGTTATTTTTAATTAATCATTTGACTTAATCGAAGGTTTGGATTCTGGAGTCGTTTGAGAGGAGCAACGAATGGTGGAATAAAGATACCGGAGTTATACCCAGAGGTATACGATGGTCTAGGAAGGCATTATTTAAAAGATCAGATTATTCCAGCCTATTTGCCAAGGTAACGTGTATTGCAATAACTTAATTTATATTTAATTTATACTCATGTTAGGTATAGTTTTATCAAATACTTTATATTCATATATTACCATGTTGCAGGATTCGAAGATAATTTTTAATCTTATACCAACATTAGACGAGTACCATACTGACTGGTGGACGAGTAACATAGATTTTATTCAACAATACGTGCCAAGGATTCCTACTAGACAGCCGGATATTTATGATGCTTATCTACAAAAGCTTTCTGCTAGGCGCACACGTAATACGTTTTGTGAAATACTGAGTACTCCGACTAATAACGTTGTTAGGAGCAAGATAAGCACGGTTAAAGATCGCGTTATTAAAGAGTTAAATTCTCGTACATTCAAACTTGAGGCAATTATTCAGGTAAGTAATACGTTTTGTGAAATACTTAGTACTCCGACTAATAAGTATATTTTTTTAAAAAATACCAATATAACATACGAGGATATCAACTTTGCAGGTTATCGGTCGAGAAAGAAATGTTGGTATAGATTTTCAAAAACTTGAGTTCAGTGAGGCATTTCGTCATCTTGGGGATGTGGAGTCCATTGATCGTTAGACTCAATGGTTATGAACCATTATATCTAGGTTGATCATCGTTCATATGATAACATAGCGGAAAAGAACAATGATCATAACAAGGTGTTTAGGCACAAGACACATAAAATTCTCAACGATTGTTCATTATATTAATAATAAACAACCACTAGACGTGTATACATTGAATCCCACGTCTAGTGCGACACACACTTTAGGTTTACATTGTGAATGATAGTTATGAATAAAACCTAAGACTCTTGTTCCTTTTATAGTGGAAGGAACAGAATCTACAAGAGATCAAATCAAATAAACATCTAAATATTCTATTTAGATAAACTATATATTATGTATATCATAAATAATATACTCAATATATTCCCTAAATAGAATTCTCCATCAAATCTTCAATATCCATCAGCGTTTGACTTTTTGACTGCGTTTGACTTTTGTTGACTTTCTGTCAACGCCTGAATTGCTCTTGTCAACGCCCAGATTTCTCTTGTCAACGCTTGAACATATTACTTGATGTTTTCTTCGATTTTGAGTTTCTGCCACATCAACTTTTTGACCCAACAATCTTCCCCTAGTTGATGTCGGCAAAACTCTATGTGTATCTCTTGTAAGTTGTACATGATCTTCAGATTGCTTCCCCTCAAGTGTAGCATGTATTTTCTTCCCCTTTTTGTCACATCAACAAGGAAGTAAACAATGTATGCAATCTTTGAAGATTCTCCAAAAGTAGACTCTGTGTAATGATCCTGAAGAAAAATAAATAAAGTAGTCTTGATGCAGAAGTAGAATAACCCAAACCTATGTTCCATATCTTGTACGATGTGATGAAGTGTGTAGCTGATACAAAAATCCTCATCCTTTGTGAGACACTGAGCACGATAATGTAACTCCTTCAAGTGATAGAAAATATGTGCATAGAGAACCATAAGAAAAATCACATATTCCTAGATCTTGTATCACTTCATCAGTAACCATGTAAGCACAAACAAGTTACCTTAAAAGTCAGTGGCTGGAAGTGCATGACTTTAAGATATGATAGAACACAAACTCGCGAAAATCTTCTTCAATCATCAAACTTACCATAAGAATTCTTCCCCTTAAGCTAACACCTCTTCATGACAAGTCAATATCTTCATATGTAAAAGCTGTTAACGAATAACTCTTTCACAAGGCTATCCAGATTACATACTCCAATAAAATTCTTCATGAATGGTTGCTAACTTACTTAAAAATCATTAATCCCTTTCAAAATATCCGAGCCATTAATATCATCATGATATTCTATATTAAAACAGAGATTCCATGTACCTTTGTGTGTATAATCCTCCTTTTTGTGTGCTTAAAACGTCACAATTTTCTCAAACAGCAGCCTTCCTTGTGTTGTCCAATATCCTTCACTGTCCAAGATATCAACACTGTGTGTTGTCGAATATCAGACAACACTTGTCAGCGTTTAAAATGTATACATCGGACAACACTGTCAACCTATCAGCGTTGACTTATTCTGTCAGTGTCAAAATTAAGCCTGTCAGCGCCTAAATTAAGCCTGTCAACGCCTAAATAACAAACATCAGCGCCAACTTTAAACCTTGTCAGCGTCTTGTCCCAAACACTGACGTCATCAGCGTCTCATCCATGCCTTGTCAGCGTCACACCAACATCTATCAGCGTCTAAATAATTCCCATCAGCGGCTAATTGATCTAGGGTTTTATAAACCCTAAATCATTATTTCATGTGAAAATCCATAAACTGCAGTGAACTTCGACAGCGAATAACTTCTTCATAAATGCTCAGATCGAAGATCCCTTCGGTGAGATCCTAGACATAAGTGTCAAGAACCTACAGATCGAATTTCACGACGATCCAACGGTTAACGAAGGAGAAAACGCGTTTTTACTATAACTGTTCACAGAAAACAGCATATGACCCCTGCTGACTTCGACGCTTAATAACTTTTTCTTGGGGATAGATCTCTACAATCCCTCCGGTGGATATCTAGATATATGTATGTAGAACACACATATAAAATTTCGTGGCGATCCAACTGTTCAGTAAAAAGTTATGCCCTTCTGAATGCTGCTGCGCACACAAAAACGTCCAGAAAAACCCTAGACGGATTTTTCTTTTCTTCACCATACACGAACACCTCGTCGGACCTAGATATCAAGAGCCTTAGGCTCTGATACCAATTGTGGAGTCCATTGATCGTTAGACTCAATGGTTATGAACCATTATATCTAGGTTGATCATCGTTCATATGATAACATAGCGGAAAAGAACAATGATCATAACAAGGTGTTTAGACACAAGACACATAAAATTCTCAACGATTGTTCATTATATTAATAATAAAAAACCACTAGACGTGTATACATTGAATCCCACGTCTAGTGCGACACACACTTTAGGTTTACATTGTGAATGATAGTTATGAATAAAACCTAAGACTCTTGTTCCTTTTATAGTGGAAGGAACAGAATCTACAAGAGATCAAATCAAATAAACATCTAAATATTCTATTTAGATAAACCATATATTGTGTATATCATAAATAATATACTCAATATATTCCCTAAATAGAATTCTCCATCAAATCTTCAATATCCATCAGCGTTTGACTTTTTGACTGCGTTTGACTTTTGTTGACTTTCTGTCAACGCCTGAATTGCTCTTGTCAACGCCCAGATTGCTCTTGTCAACGCTTGAACATATTACTTGATATTTTCTTCGATTTTGAGTTTCTGCCACATCAACTTTTTGACCCAACAAAATATACATGGAGTTGTTTGAATCCCCAGTAGGTTATACCTTAGGTACCCCGTTAGATGTTGATATCGAAGACAAGATTGATGAGGTAACTCATACATACTATACTATTCCTAGTTATGTGAATCAATTCGTAGGTTTATAAATTCTTTTGCGTTCCTCAGGAGTATCTTCTTTTAGAGGAATTTAGGATGCGGGTGGAAGATGATGAAAGATTATTGTTAGAAGAGGAAAGAAGAATTATTGAGGAGAAAAGGTTTCGGACTGAACAGGAAAGAAAATTAAAGATAGAAGAAGAAAGGGCGCGTGAACAGCAGAAAAGGTTTGACGCTGATAGAAGGAAAAGGTCATACGCCCTTATGAACTCAGATCATATGAAACTAGCTATGTCTCGTTGCTTACCTAAAAAGAGATCACAAATGTCAGCTGTTAGAACCGGTAGTTGGTTGCAAGTATGTGATAAGTTTCAAAAGAAACAAGGCGCATTATGTTTGGGTGATCCGGATAGGACATAATTCCTAAAAATGTTACACCTTGGTCTGAGGTATAAATATATTTCTCATTACCAAAAATATTTATTCTTTCCTAAAAACCTATATTTCTAATACTGTTTCACCTTTAATTAGGATTTTACCAGAATCTCCAGATCCATAGATCATACTTGGATATGTGATGAATTGGATGAGTTTCTTGGTCGTCCCGGTAATCTTCGATGTAAATTTCCTTGGTCTAAAGTTGTGAGTGTGGATCGTCGGTTTTGGGAGTCTTTAGTTTGTTTAGACCCTCCAAGACAGGGATATCTATTGGATGAAGTAAGTTAAACAGTTATAATCAAAAAATAAAGTTCATTTAAAATTTTTCTGGTTATTAAAATATGTCTTCGTTTTTTGGTCTTTTGTAGCACGTTGACTTGTGGGTAGAGTACATGTGGCATGTGCGTCCACAGGATGCTAATTGGGCAATGGTTAGCGCTTATTTTGTTCAACTCCTGCTACAAAATACAATGCCATTATGGTACGCTAATGGAGAGAGCTATCCTATTACATGGACTGAAGTTGATAAGGTAGACTTTAAAACACGTAAATGATTTATATGTAAATGATTGGCATTAAACATGGTAGTATATATAGAGGTTTTCTATATATAAGCTGCTTGTTTGATTAATATTTTTTCCAATGCAGGTATTTATGCCTATCAATGAACCTGGAGCACATTGGTGTCTAGCAGTTTTTGATATCGTGTCCGGTGTGGTTACTTTCTATGATAGTGGGAACAGTTATGAGGTTGAATGTCGCCCTTGGTATATCGGGATGAGGACTTGCTTAAAGGTTAGATTATCTTAACCATTGTTTTTAATTTTCAGTTAATACTTGTTAGGGATAATCTGTTAAGACTTTTGACCACCATATGTTTAGGACCGACTGCCTGAAGTTTTAGAGCTACTAGATGTATTTGATAAGAAAGGGATTGACAAAACTGCTTACAACATTACATTTGAAATTGCCAAAAACGTGCCAAAGCAGGGGGTGTTTGGTGACTGTGGTGTTTGGGTGTGTATTTTTCTGTATCATTTGGCACACGGCATATCATTGGATGTGGAGGATCCTATCCAGACTGCCCTTGCTTATCGTGAGCGTATGTCACGCTTTTATTTTAATCACAAGTATTAGAATTAGTTTCTAGCTCATCAGTAGACTTAATGCGTGTAATAATTGAATACTTGTTGTTTAGCACTTAAATTTTTGTAATGAAATCATGGAATTAGACTAATCCATCAAGTTTACTGGTTACATAAAATTCCAAAGAAGTTGCATAGTTAAAAGGAAAGGAAATATTACATGCTAATATCATCTAAGTGCATCCTGTGTGAAGCGAATGGTGTTTCCCCATAAACTTGTTCTTGTTTGCTTGAATTAACATGATCTTCTTGAGTATTTTCCTGCAATGTTTAAGCAAGTTATCTACATTTGTTATAATATAAATCAAATAATCTTCATAATGCGTATAAAAACTTACACAAAATTGTGATTGCAATGGTACATGACAAGCGTCCCGATTGTGTCCCTTTGTACCACACCTAGAACAACGGTTATATTTGGGCTCCTCTCCTTGTGATCTTATTCTATCGTTAGCGTTTGGCCTACCAGGTTGTGGTTTCACCAACGTAGGTGGTAAAACAACTTGTAAATCGTTAGGAATTTCCCACACGGACTGATCAGGTATAGGATTCACCAACTCTTGGTATATACCTTTAAGAGTTCTTTTAGAAAACCATGATTTTGCCCATTTGTTACAACTACTCAGACCTAGAAACTTAGACATTGCACATACGTGTCCGCAAGGTAATCCCGAAAGTTGCCATTTTAAACAAGTGCATTCACCCTTGACCAAGTCAACAGTGTGTACTGTTTTGTTATCTTTCACTTGGTAAACCTTGAACCGTTCAACACCAAAGACGGTCCATGTTGCACTTTTTAGCATTCTGGTGTTTACCTTTGCTGTTGCCCATCTTGATAATTCATGTGCTTCTGGTTCATCTAAAACAAAAGATTTAATAATGTATCAGTAAAACATAATGGATCAAATGGCTTTACAGTTACGAAAATAAACCATAATGGATCAAATGGCGTTACAGTTACGAAAAGTTACTGATACATTAATTCATCTTCTTAACGATACAATATTGTGTTTATAAAGGAATAGCCTGCTTCTGGTTCATCTTTAAAACAAAAGATAAACTAAAAACCATTAAATATAATATATTTATAAATAATTACCTTCACCAACGTATCGACGCTCATAATACCACTTTTGTAATAGGTCTCTATACCAGTCCATTAGCATTGTGATTGGAAGTTTCCTCACTGTCTTCGTTAAAGCATTTATAGATTCCACGCAGTTTGAGGTCATGTAGTTATATCTCTTAGCAGGGCAATGTGCTCTTGACCATTTATCAAACCCGGCTTCCTCTAGTTTTTTGTATGCTTCAGGTTTGACCGCTCTTATATCAGCTATTGCTTTTTCAAAGTCTGAAACCAAATAAGCTTTGCATGTTTTCCAGAAAAAAGCGTTATGCTTTTTTGATTTCAGTTTGCAGTTCATCAACAGATGACGGCAACAAAAACCATGAAAAGCATTTGGGAAAACATTTTTACATGCAACGCCTATAGAGTAGTGTCTGTCGGATATGATTGCCATGTTACGTGGCTCACCGATGCACTCTTTCAACTTTGTCAAAAACCATGTCCACGTTTCAACTGTCTCACCCTGCGAAACACCCGTAGCTATTGGTATTATTTGATTGTTACCATCCATGGCAACTGCAACCAAATTAGTACCAAGGTAGGTGCCTTTTAGATGTGCTCCGTCAATTTTTATTAATGGCCGCATGAATGACAAGAAACTACGAACCTGTACATTTAATTTAATTTAATTTATCTCTCTCTTTCATAGATACAAATAAAAAATTAAATGAATGGAAATTTACTTACAGCTACACCAAAGGCTACAAAGCACATCTTAAAACATCCCGCGTCATCTGTCTCTATATGCGTAACTGTCCCCTCGTTTGCCAGCTTTAAGTTATGGAAGTAGAATGGTAGTTGCTGGAACGAACTCTCTTGGGTCCCGTTCAACAAAGTTAGGGCTACGTTTTTACCCCCCCAAGCTCGTTTGTAAGAAATGTCTATTTTCCAATTCATGTTGAAATCTTTTTGTATGTCATGTGGTTTATAAATCCTTTTATGATCTCTCATTTTTTCTACAATCATTTGACCAATTACATTTTTTGTAGCATTACGATGAATTGGTATTATTTTTGTTTGGGAGCATGTGTGATTGTTATCGAAGTTAGAAATGGCGAATGATTCATTGTTTTTAATCCTGCGTGCATAAACACACCAAGTACACCCTTCTTGTACACAACGGACACTATACCTTATAGGACAAGACTTGATTACCCGAAACTCAAACCCTTCCATTATTGCTTTTAAGGCAATTGCATACATACATGCGTGCTTATCATCAAATTTTTGCCCCTCATTAAACGTAAATCGAACTAAATCGTTGTGTCTAGGTGTGTCTTTGATTAAAAGTTCTGGTGCAGGTGGTGGACTAGGCATGTTTGTAAAAGTGTTGTTTTCCCAGTTATGTAAATGATTGTTGTTTTCAAGTTTTTGTTTTTTAAAATAAGTTGGAACATTAAGATCAAAATCAGTAACTTTTTTAAACAAAGCAGCGGTGTTTACCTCGGTGTAACCAATGAACAATTTAGGCACAACCACGTTTCCAGTAACCACATCATTCACAAAGCATTCTACATCATCATCATCCTCTACGTCTATCTTTTCTGAACTATCTTCATACCATAAACAAATGTTGTCCTCTCCAGGGATCGAAAACTTCTTCTTGCAATACTTGACTAGGTTTTTGTATTTGATTTGTCTAGGAAGTAAAATTGATCGAGTTGATGTTTGAAAGACAAGGCGAGTTTTAAATTTTGACGAGTTGCTCATGTTATTTTGTTATGGATACACAAGCATGGATACACAAGCCTTTATATAGCTAAGTATTAAATACGATCAGGTTCCATAAAGATACATGTTGTATAAAACAGTACTAATTCATAAATGAAATAAGTATTCAATACTACACCTATGATTTAACTAAACATAAAAAGGTAGAGGTTGCATAAGAAAGTACAAAATGCTAAATGTTTTCACAGTTCACAATACAAAAGTGAAACACCATTTAACACGTATAGGTAAGAGTTGCATAAGAAAGTACACTATAATAAATAAATCAACCTTTATACATGTATAATAATGCAGTTTATAAAGCCATGACTAATGAAGCAAATGAGGTACGTCATAGTATTATTAGGATGATTTCAGCTTTTGGTTTTTGGGATTTCCAAATTACATGAAAACTAGACAATGAGCTCAGCATGCTTAACCTTCTGATATCAAACAACATTCTTAATTCCATTTCAAATGTAAAACACGATTATTTGACAATACAACTTTTAGATAATTAAAAACTAAAACTATCATAAAACACTCCGACAATACAACATACTATTTTGATAAGACTGTTAATTAATTAAATCATCAGGACGTTCCCGCTGCGATATTAGGCTCTGCTGAGAAATCATTCTTCTTTGATATTCTGCAATTCTTCTTTCAATAGGCTCAGGATATGGTTCTTGTAACACCACGGGTTCGGGTCTTTCAGCGTGAATCCTACAATCTTCTGGTGTAATATCTAGAGGCCAAGCTGGTCTAGGTAACCCCATAGTATTCTGCTATTTGTAATTGATTAATAACAATTATGAAACAAATACATGATATACAAGATTAGTGATGTAGAAAACTTACTCCTAACATGGCCTCTCCGTCAACCGGGTCCCAAGATACACCAAATCCTATGGGTCTAATTCCAAATGGATATCTATAAGATCTTGAACCGTCTCCTTTGCCTCTCATTCTAACTACTTTGCCATTGATCGTCCGGAGTCTAGTACTACTAGTGCTTCCAGATTCATTCAGAACACTTTCCCCCCTCCCAGTTCCACCCACGCGCCTCATCATGCCGACATTCGTCTCTATAACATCAGCTTCATTCTCAACACTTTCCGTTGACTCAAACACTAATTTACGTTTAACTTTTAACAGATTATTCATTCTAGTTGTATGCTACACCATCAGAACAGATCTATATATAGTAGATCCTATTATAACAAGAAGTCGCATAAAAGGACTGAAAATTTACTTTGCTTTCTAGAGTTGGTTGAAGTCGCATAAAAAGGTACGTAATAATAAATACACACTAAACAACCAAAATTAATAGGTGACCTAAAGTCTTTCAAATTTATATATATATAGTCCTATACATCTATTTTGTTTTTCACATAAAACTAAAGTATGTCTTCCTCGAGACGATACTATAGGAGCTGTGACCAAGACATTGCCACAAAAACACATTGTAACTGTAAACCCCCACATCCCTTGTTTGTCCAAGTATCATGGACAAGAAAAAATCCAGGTAGAAGGTTTAAAGGTTGCCCAGTTTACGTAAGTATATACAGATATCTAAAATGCTTTTTGGTTGGAGATTTGTTTTTAAAATTTTTCACTTAATAATTTTCAGGATAAGGATGCACAATGCGGAGTTTATGGTTTTCTAGGTCACGAACTACCTAACCAATACTACAAGGAATTGCTTTACAAGATGTATGTTGAGAATAGAAGTTTGAAGCAGAGTTTGAGGAACATACCACATATTGAAGATTCAGCGCCTAATCCAGCTTGCTTTGGAACCGCCTTAAAACTTTTCATAGTGTTTGTACTATTAGGTTCATTCGCTATTGTAATATCGTTAATGTAATAGTTACCTTGAAACAGCTAATAAATTGTTTTCCTAAAAATACAATATATTACAATACCATATGTCTGTCTTACAAAGTAGCATACAAATAACTAAACATAAATAGAAGTAGTACGGTTATAGTTTACAAAAGCATACAAATAAATAACTAAACAACCATATTATCCTGGTCATTGGAACTGGTGTCATTGGAACTGTTGTCATCATCACAAGAGCTTAAAGCGAAAGTTACCTTGTATTTCCAAAAGAACAAATCCATTTGTTCACGGTAAGCTAGCGCTACCTGAAGTGGGTTACCAAATACCAAGGGAATGTTGTTAACCAAACGATGGAGCAATAGACAGACCCATATGCCACAGTCTCCGTAGTTCTCTCCTTGGTGTGGGACTTTCTCGCAGAACTCAAAGGTAATCTTATAATCTTCAACATTTAAACCTCTTTTCTTTAACTATCCCAAAGTATCTAGGAATTTAGGTAACTGCTGCGACAATATTTCACGCATCTGGCGCCACCACAACCTATTCTCTGCAATTGGCTCATTTTTTTGTCTTTTACGTGGGGTCATAGAATCATACACTGTTATAACACCAGATTGGAAATGAAGTTCTGCAAGAGCCCAATGAGTGTCTGGTTCGTTCAAAGGAAAAAATACCTAGAAATCAATTTTAATAGAGAGAGTTAGTATAAAGTTTATTAAACGGGTTTCTAATTTAAGTTTATTAACTTACCCTTTCCACATCAAGCCAAGCGGCACTGTATTTTTTTTCTATCGCATACTGACAAGGCATGCTACCGCCAAGGATAGTAGGACAGAAATAAGGGCCTGCTACCGACCAATCTGCATCCTCTGGCCTAAATAGCCACAACAACTCGACCCAAAGCTCCAAATGCTGTTCAATAAGTGTACATAACAACTACTCAATGGAAATAATTATCAACTTATATTAAACTTATGTTAGTAGGTTCAAACAAAACACCTCTTCGATCTCACGAGTCACGATTAACCACATATATACTGTATACACTAAACGGACCATCACAGGGCCTTAGCAAAGTACCTAATATGCAAAACATTTGAACGAATGCTTATGTAACACACATATTAAACCTAACCTAAGCAAGAGCAATGATGAAGTATAGATCTGATATGCTTACGAGCAGAAGGATATCCAGCTGCAAATAAGAACCATCTTTCACTCTTTCTACCGCATTGTTTGTTTCATCTACCGTAAAATCAAAGAACCTTACACCTAAGTATCTTTTTCTAGTATCGATCAAATCTACTCATAAACATTTAAAAATACATCTAATATATCTCTACAAATTATATATATGATGGTTTCCTTTTCTTAGGTATAATATTCGCTAGACTTATAAACATATATACTCATTGTTACCAGTCAGACTAACGTACTTTCTATCTTAACTAAGTAGTTTAAGGTTCCTACGATTTCCATCTCCATCTACCACTTTTACAAATTCCGGTTCTAGCAACATTTACATTTACGTAAACATAAATACATACTCATTTTTCCTACCAATCTGTTACTAAAATCAACCTGGAAAATCACGTATGTAACATATAGCAATAATAATCAAAATTAACAAACTTACACTGGAAGATAACCATCCCCTCCTTTTAAAACTCAAACCCAACAATGCAATAAAGAAACGGTCGTCAACCACAATGCCGTATGGATCCCATAAAAATTTGAACATCTTCTCACTAGTAGTACGACTTTTAACTTTTTGCAACCAATCTTTAATAGGGGGAGGTACTGTTACTCTGCTGCCTTTTTTGGGACGCCTTAGATCCTGAAAAGGAAAACAAAATTATTGATCATACCGAAAACTATCTTTATAAATGAAAAACTATTTAAAAAAACTGATAATATACCTCTACAAACGGTAAAACTAGTTTCCGTCTTAATGCGATATCATTCAAGTTGTTTTCATCTACACCATCAAAACAGGTTGTCAACGGCGGGAATTGAACAGGATTCAAATCTTGAGTTAAAGTCCTCTGCTTTTTGGCAGGAAGCGGTGTTGTTGGATCTTGTTCAACATAAGGTGACTGTTTCTGGGGACCAGGTTTTTTCTTTCTACAACCAACTAGTTTTTTGGAATTACGCTTAATTCTAACCCCTCTGCTTTGTGACGAAATTTTTTTATCAACCTACATTAGACAGATTAATGATTTCAAACCACAAGCATCGATTTATTCTAACAAGATATGTAAAGACGCATACCAATTCTTCTAACTCAGCATGAATGGGACAATCCATAATTCCGTCAATCTCCAAATCACCAATGAAAACGTCAAGATCCACAATTGCATTCTACAGAAAAAGTTATGGATATAAAATCAAGTTAACAAACGCGTTTTTCAATTAAAAATGTTGATAACAGAAATAAAAATGTGAAAGATAACCATACCGATTTAACAGGTGTAAGAACTTCATCCGCAACAATGGTTGGATCTTCTTGACCGTTGAACTTATCTTCATCCTCAACAATGACTGGCTCTTCTTGACCGTTGATCTTATTTTCATCCGGTACAATTATTGGTTCTTCCCCCAGAGATATAACAGATGTAGTAACTTCGACCGGTTCAAAGTTTGTATCGGGAAAATCTAGATTCTCTTCTTCATGAAGACTAACATTTATATCCCCATTGAACTTATCTTCTTCATAATCAACTGTAATATCATCTAAACAATAATTGACTTGATTCTCATAATCCATGAGGTCTTCCATCACATCATTTTCCTGACAACAGTGTTTTGGAATCTCAGGTTAGTTATAAGGGTGTGCATGGTATAAGCCAATGGGAATCGAACAATGATTCCTAGAATGATAGCTATGTTTGGTATGTTAATATGATATCTAAAAATTGAAATCATATAACAATATTTGGACATTCTCAAAGAAGGCTAATCAAAACGTAATTCATATTTGAAATGTTTAAACCATGTTAATCATATAACATTGTACTTACTTTAACTTCATCCAGATTATCCATATGTCCCTCTGTTTCTGTTTGCAGGCTGTTTAAATCAACATTCTCCTATACATTTTGAAACACATGTATTACTTTTTTCGGCGTAAACGTTGAAACAAAATAAATAAAAGACTACATGTGTATTTTGGCCTTACTTTATTTGTAGTCGTGAAATCATGTTGTTCCTCTCTATCGCTTTGAATGCAAGAAATCTCAGGTGCAAACTCAGGTTCCAAGATTTTAACCAAATCTTGCAATGAGCCTTGTGTGTCATGATAACCATTCTCTGTAACAAATTCTTCATAATTTGTTTGCCGAGATGTCTGTAAAAAACAGATCAGAAATATTTTAGCAACTTAATAATTCCTAAAATGTAATTTATAAGTTTTTAAATAGGAACTTATGCTAGCTCCATCTATCTTTTGAGTGCTCGGTTGTACACAAATCTCTTCCACAAGTTTATTTCTCAAATCCACAACCCTACCAGTAAAATCTGGCCGTACTAAAACAATTTCTTTAAAAAGAGAATCGTAAGCATTCAATAAGTCACGTGATCCGCTTGAGCGTACATTAGGCCTGGGGCTAACTGGTATTAAGTTTATATCTACCACCGGCCTAATTTCTTGGATAAACGGGGCTTCCTCTCCTTTAATATATAAAAAGCTACGCCTAAACCATGGTTCCTTCAATTCTTTTTCTGTTGGCTGTAGTTCAAGTATTGAAATGGAAGCCTGTGACATAAATGTTTCACTATTAGTATTGGATCACATTATGTTAAATTTCACTTCATATACATTTTATAGTTACATATAAAAAAACACACAAATAAGCCCAAGAAAAGCTGTATAAGCCCACAGCTTATCACAAACCTACATATGGTTTCTTTTGCTTATGCTTTAGGTTTTTCTTACTTTTCTTTTTGTTGTGTTTAGCTTTTTGTGGATAAAAAGGCACCCCCAATAAGCTTTTGCTTATTGGGGAGTCACAATAAACATGAAATCAGGAAATTAAGCCAGCAAGATACCACATAAGCAAATAGTGTTCACCCTTATACCAAATTGGTTCAAATTGTGAGTATGAAATGCTAACAGTGGGTGTTACAGAAAACAAAGAAAAACTAGCTGATCTAAAAGGCTTATTGGTGACTTTCTAAGGATCCCCAAAGCTGTATAAGCCACCAGCTTATCCAAGATTTGTTTGCAACCCTAGATGACACCCTAGACTACAAACCTACAAGATTTCAATAGCCAAAATCACAAGTTTAAGTCCAAAACACCTACTGCATAGGATCCGCAGTTTTGAATAGGTTTTCAACAAGAAACATGCCCCAAACCTTAATCAAGCATCATGATATCTCATAACATTAAACACCACAAGCACATGCATCATAAATCAGCTAAAACTTAACTTCTTAGACCACATATGTGAGCAGACTCAATAGTTAGATTATTTTACATTTTACATTATAGTTACATTATAAGGTTTTCAAAAAGTTGCACATGTTTGTGTACACATTTTACATTATACATATTACAGAAAATATGTATAATTCTAGCAGAGCACTTCTAAGTTTGTTAGGTGTTTTGCAGTCCCTCACAATATGTTTTTTTTATTCTTCAAAACTATTTCAGACAGATAAGACAACTTTGCATGAGTGCTGAAAAGCACAAAAGGACCACTGCTTATATATAGAGATTTTCTTAACCATATAAAATAGTAAACTACAAATTATTCGCTTGAATATGTCAAAATTGTAAAACAAATCAAGTCAAACCCACATGGGTTTTTCCTTTTTTAAAGTCAGGACCACATGGCCACTTATCATAAAAAATAACAAGTTGAGCATAACAATTTGTTTTAATTAAAGGATTTAACACAATTGCTTCATAAATCAGTTGCGGCTAAATAATTATGCATAATGAACAAACAATAAAATTTATACCTGCCTAAACAAAAGAGGGTAATCATTTTTTCTAAAAGTTATAGTGTTTTTCCAAGATTGACTTCGAGGAATAATGTCACGTTCCTTGGTCCACCAAGTACTGCTGTTTGGGTAGCTTTCTAAAATCCACGTCTACATTTAAAAAATAAAAATTTAGCGGACTAACCAATAAATTTAGGCAGACAAACTTTATACAAAATAAGGACTAACCTTGAATGCCAACACAAAACCATTCAGATTGTATGTCCCCATGTTTTTTACTTCCGGACCATTTTCAGCAATGTGGGCTTTCACATGATTGGGGACATGATTAACTGTTCTTTTATAAAAATTGACCCACATCAATTCTCCCCAGGCATATGTATTCCATAAATACAGATCCTCAACTAGGGTCAATATCTGAGAAGGTATATTTAAAAACTCTTCCCGACCCATAAATACAACCTCTTCCACAAACAATAAGCATACCCTAACAGCGTCTAAATCATCTAATTTTGCCCAAATCTTCTCATTGAGAATCACAGCATATAGCTCTTTGCTTTTGATATGATTATTTTCTTTCTGAGGGAATACACGCTTACAGAAGGGGTTAACTTTTTTATCTTCGGTTTTTAAACTGCCAAATCTAAATCCAGTAACTAAACAGAACTCATAACGACCAAACTGTAACTCGTGATCACCTATTTTGAACCTCAATGGAGGACAATCAGGACTAGGGTTATCAACAACAACTTGATGTTGAAGAACAAAATTTAACACATGATTATCATTTGGGCTGTTTTCATAATCTAACCACCTACCAAACACACTATTCCTAAACAATGATAAACGATTGGGAAAAGGAAGCAACTTATCTTTAATCGTCTTCAACATTTTAATCTTACACCTTAGACTAACCTTGACATCATATATCATTTGGGGATTCTCCATTTTTTGGGTTTTTGTTTTTGATTGGGGTTTTTGGTTTAAAAAATATAAAGATTAAAGAAAATCAAGATTAGCTTCACATCATGAATCAAATGGGCATTCTGAATTGGGGTTTTTGGTTTGAATTGATATCGGGTTAAACAACATCACGATTGGGGTTAGGGGTTTGATTGATTGGTTTGATTGTTGTTATTGATAAGATTGGGGTAAGGGTTAGTTGCATGATACTGGTACAAGTTGCATAAGGTAAAGATAAGATGAATATCAAATCACACAGTACAAAAAGAAGAAGATCACGTTTGATATAAGTTGCATAAGGTACAGTTGAATAATATATAAAACTTAAAGGCTGTTTTTACAAAAAGAATAGAAAAAGTTAACAGTGATTTGCACAGTGTAAAGTCAAAAGGAAAAATAGTACTAAAAGTCAAATTTAATATTTTGAAGAAATTTTTAAAAAGTTTTAAAATTTAGTTTTAAAACATATGTTAAATTTTAAAAAAGACAAAGTTTTTCAAAATGAAAATGTAAAAATAAAAATAGTTGATTTACAAATTTAATATAAAAAAATTAAATTTTATATTAAATTATATTATTTTTTTTGTTTACAAAATTTAATTTTTAAATTATATTAAAAATTTAAATATTTATTTTAATATTAATTTTTTTAAAAGTTTATAAAAAATTTAATTTTTATAAATTTAATTTTTTTAAAAATTTATTTTTAAAAAAAAATTAATTTATAAATTATACTCAATTTAATTTTTTAAAAATTTTATTTTAAATTTTTATTTTTTTTAAATATATAAAAATTTTAATTTATAACTTTTATTCAAATTTTTTTTTAAAATATTACTTAAGTTTTTTAGTTTTTAAAAAATATTAATTAAATTTTTTATTTTTATCTATTTTTAAATTATTAATTAAAAGTTGCATAAAAGTTTAAATAAAAGTTGCATAAGTAAAGACTTACACCCTACCTACCTTTACACATATTCACATGGTACTTTATATTATTTTTTAATACATACAAGTCGCATAAGTAAAGACTTACACCCTACCTACGTTTACACATATTCACATGGTACTTTATATTATTTTTTAATACATATGTAAAAATAAAAATAGTAAAAATAAAAATAGTAAAAATAAAAATAGTTGATTTACAAATTTACAAATATAAAAAAAATTAAATTTATTATTAAATTATATTATTTTTTTGTTTACAAAATTTAATTTTTAAATTATATTAAAAATTTAAATATTTATTTTAATATTAAATATTTTTTAAAAGTTTATAAAAAATTTAATTTTTTTAAATTTAATTTTTTAAAAACTTTAATTTAAAAAAAAATTAATTTATAAATTATATTCAATTTAATTTTATAAAAAATTTATTTAAATTTTTTATTTTTATTAAATATTAAAAAAATTTAATTTATAGCTTTTATTCAAAAAGATTTTAAAAAATATTATTTAAGTTTTTTAGTTTTTAAAAAATATTAATTAAATTTTTTATTTTTTTATATTTTTAAATTATTAATTAAAAGTTGCATAAAAATTTAAATAAAAGTTGCATAAGTAAAGACTTACACCTTACCTACCTTTACATATTCACATGGTACTTTATATTATTTTTTAATACATACAAGTCGCATAAAAAGACTTTATAAATTTTATCAAAAAGTAAGTTAGTCATATGTCACTTCATTGTCTACATAAAGGTACAAGTTGCATAAAATTAAAATATAAAATAAGTAATTTAAAAGATTTTGTTAAAAATTACTTTTTATTAAAATACTATATTTTAATATAAGTCGCATAAAAAACAAAGTAAGTTGCATAAGAGACAAGTTCTTACACATATGTACTTTTTATGACACATTCTGACATGTGTCATAAAGTTAAAAGTACACTTTTTGTATTTTAATCCAAGTCGCATAGGTTGCATAGGTTGCATAGGACATTTTAAAGAAAATCTCATTTGGTGGGTGCAAAAAGGGAAACATGGTAACACCATGGGGCATTTCAAGAATTAACCCTTTATAAAATTCCTCACTGTTGAGACATTTTTACTCTCGAGACGCTTATGAATAGGACATCTTACTTGGAGATATTCACTAATTGCCACACCCAATCATTTGGAAAGAACGTCCGAAGTACTTAATTACATTCATTGCGACGATCATTGACTTCAAAAATATTAGTTATAGCCTCATTTTTCTCAATCACACAATTATCATCACCAATGCTCCTAGACGAAATTTGAAAATTATAAGAGGCTTGCTATCGTGCTTGATTCTAATTTTACCAAGTGTCCCAATCCTATATTTAAGAACGATAGAGAGATTACCAAGAAGAAGATTTTTCTTGTTTTTCCAATTAGCTATGATCCTTTCTTTGAACTCTTCATGTGTGCAAATGTTGCTATCACAAGTAGTCACTCCATCAAAATCTCTGTGAATAAGTACTATTTTCACTTTTAGCGAGGATACATGCCCGCTGATTGCTTGCTGTCGTGTCTGGCTATCAATGAACATGATTTTGAAAGACTCGGTTCGGCCATGCACTTCTCCACTGATTCTTCTTCCTGTGTACACAGGAGATGCAACTCTAGATAGAAGATCTAGCTCTAAGTTTACTGGTTATGAACTGGCAGATGCCTCAAGGCAACTGTAATTTTTTTAAAATGAAGTGATCGAAACTCTAGTAGTTTGTAGGAACGTTTGCTCCAGCTCATGGCATATCCAACTTTATAAAGTAAAAAAAATATTCTGATATGAATTATTTTAACGGTTTCTTAATTGACGTTATAAACAATACAGATTCAAATTACAAGTTATAACAAATTTTCAAAAAATCATGTAAACTATTTTGAGTTTTGATAAACATAAACTAAAACATAGCTGCATATGTATGTCTAAAACAATTTTAAAAGATTTTCAAAAGTGACGAGACCGGATTAATAAGATTATAGAAAAGAATGTGAATTGATTCATTGGTAGATTTATAATAAGGCAACTTGCACTATGGCCGTCCTGCTAACTAAAAACAAGGCATCAACGATGGTAACATAAGTAGAGATGTAGGAACCTTATGCAGCTTCTTATCCGAACACCATCCATCCGTCTCAAACTTCTGGTGTCCCAAAAGACTTGTAAAAGGGTCCACGGATTCTAGATTTCTGATTTACGTTTTGTTTTTGCTATTAGCGAATTGTTTCATGCATAAATTATTTAATTGATTAACTTTAAGAGGATTATTGAGAGATAATAAAGCCCAAGCCCGATTTGTGGGCTTTGGGTCCGTTAGGGTTTGGTGTTTATAAAACCCAAGCCCTAACGGATCCAAAGCCCACAAATCGGGCTTGGGCTTTATTATCTGTTAATAAGGATTTGGAACGGTCAAGTCATGGGCTTGCGCCAAGTTATGGCGTGACTTTTTGGAATGGCGCACCACTCCGTGGGTTGGCGTCATGGTGCTACCGCCGTGGCTAAAAGCCCGCTCCATGAATTTTTTAGTTTTTATTTTTTTTTTGGAATTTAAAGGGTATATCCCGTTTATGGCACCAAAAATCACCAATCCTATTAAAAAGTAGTGTCATACCATTTCTCGTGTCATATCTCATTTTACTGAAGTGACACCACTTTTTAACTATCACACCATCGTTCCCTTTGCTCTGACTAGTCGGAAAAAAAAATCTGGCATCCACCGATCCACGAGTCGTGGACCAGACCACTATGCCAAGAGGTGGTGTTATTTTTTTCATATGATTTTTAAATACTGAAAAGAAGATCAAGAAATCTACAAAGTTCAATATCAATCATCAAATGGAGTACGTGTTTTTAGAAAATCACATGCATGTTTGTTTTTAGGGTCTTCAATAATGTTGAAAAAAATGGATTAATATGAAATAAGTATTTCTAGCTTCTTTGTAAATTCGCCGGAGTGATTCAAAAGTTTAATCTTTGAAGGTCTCAAACTTACAATGTTTGATCGATAAGATAGAGATGATACCAATAGGCTAAGATTTTTAAACAACAAATTAGGTGTTCATGATGATATCATGATCATAAAAATGATGGATCAAAGGGGTTCAATTAAGCTTTTTCACAAAACATGTGATCTTTTTTATTAGGTTTTGACAATCTTGAAAAAGACAATTGATAGTAGCCACATTCCCACACTTGATGTAAAGTTCAGGTAGTTTCTTGGAGAGCAACCTACACTAGCGACTGAACTCCTGGTCACATCGGCAAGCATTCCATGCAAGATAACTATTCTAAATATATCGGATTTCAACAACGTAACTTTCAGAGTTGTGCACTATAAATTATGTTCCAAGGCGTGTCGATATATGATGGATTACATAAATTTTCGATCATATGATTTGATTTTATGGCTCTTCAGAAAAAAATACAAACTAATTTTCGTGTAAATTATTGATGCTCATATCCATGTCCTTGTGAAGATGAGAAAATATATCTAAAGATTATTTTATTTGTATTACATAATTAATGTCTTTTACTAATGTGCATTTAATTAATGATGACGTATAGTCCTCAATCAGGTCATGAACCCGGCCCACGGGTACTCCCGCATCCGGCCCATCACGAATGTGTTGGATTAATATCATTTGAGCTTATGGGCTTGAATGAACAGTGGCCGCATAAAATGTGTGCGGCCTACGGCCCGGTACGGCCGGTATAAGGTTAGACATAATCATAATCTTATTAGGATTGGGATTTACCTCAAAGTATAGGATATACACTCAGCATAATTAGAAGATAATAATCAAACTAATTATGGTGATTATCCTTTGCTTGGGGCAGAAGCATCGGTGACAACCCACTAGGGTTTCACCGCCTATATAAGGAACCCCCAAGGATTCCACAAAGGTATCACATTCTCTCTACTCTCAACCTACAGCCGATTATCTAACCCTAAACCGATTACTTACTCTCACGCCGGAGTCTAATCGTGGGATACGTTCCCACGGTAAGTCTAACGCGTGTTGTTTTAGTGTGTAGGATCTTAACAAGTTATTCACTTGGTGCAAGAGCCGGAGCCCATCCTACCCGGATTAAGCCTAATTCGGGTCAAGCAAGGATCATCCAACTTTTGTATCAACAAGTTGGCGCCATCCGTGGGACCCATACACTAAACTCATTCTCGATCTTAATCTCCATCTCTCCCAATAACGAAAGGGACAACTTCAGGGAAACCCTAAGAACATGAATCCTGGGAATCGAAAGTCCGCAGGTGATGGGATAATCACCTCCGCTCAACCTTAAGGTGGCCAAGCAGGAGGGCCGAATAATCAGAACATGTTCCAGTCTCTCGGTGGGGCAGGCACGTCCGATAACATCCCACCACCAACCATCACCATGGATACTCCTGATCCGGGGACTGCGCCAAAGGCCCCTACCAGGGAGCCGTAGAGGCCACAAATCGAGACAGAATTGGAGGTGGGTTCACTCGGTGACGAGGACCTCGAGCGTGTTCTCACGCAAAACTTTGACAAAATCATCTTGGGCATCTCATCAAGGCTAAACCTGGGAAGGAACCTCCAATCCAGGCTTAACATTGGCAGTCCCGCGCCTGGTACTTCCCCTCAAACTCGGAAGAGGAGAAGGAGGGTGCACATTCAGGAACAACCTGCCCTTGAGGAAACCCCTCAACCTCGGAACGTATTTGAGCGCATAGGGGATCGCATCATGCAGGAATTGCTACAAGCCCATGAGGATGGGGATAGGTCTGACGGCTCCACTGGACGCCTGGTGTTGGAAGCTCCCGCGAACAATCGCCGCACTAGTGTGTGGGATAGGGTGAACTCTGGTGGGAAGAAAGCTCCTAACTCTTCTAACAGAAGTGATCATCATGGCCAACCGAGGAGTGTGGCACCGCCTCCCCCTCATGACCCCTCGGGGTCTGATTCGGATGACCATCCTCCCAGACGTCGCCGACCTGGGTATTCCCCCCGCCACCATCGGACGATGATGGATACTACAGTGATTCCTACTATCGGGATGAAGAGGATGATCTTTCCCGTCCATGGTGCGACGACAGAGAGGATGCCTTCACTCTTCGCATACGGAACTACTCTGAGGAAAAGAAGCGTCGTATGCCTGCGTGCATTAAAACCTACGATGGGTCTGGTGATCCGGACGATAACCTAAAGATATTTGATACGGAGGTGAAAATTGAACGATGGCCAATGCCTATATGGTGCCAGATGTTCAATTCAACCTTGATTGGCAATGCCCGTGATTGGTTTGAAAGGCTCCCTCACCGAAGTATTGATAGCTTCGGCGAGCTACGCACCGCGTTCAAAAACAATTATACTCAGCGAAAGAAGTATAATAGGGATCTGGTCTCGTTAGCAACCGTCAAGCAAAGGCCCGGAGAGTCTACGGAGGACTTCACGGAACGTTTCAATGACGAGTGCACGCGCACAAAAACGTGCCCAGAGCTCCTAAAAATTTCTGATTACATGCATGCCATAACGGACAAGGAGTTAATTAGGTATCTCAATGACAAACGACCGGAGAGGTATGCGACCTCATGGAAAGGGTCAGGAACTCTGTAGAAGGAGAAACCGCAGTAGTTGTGGCGTACCTGCAAATGGGAATCATAACTATCGATCGAACGACCAGCCCAAGAGGCAATCAGGTGGTCAAAGCACCCACAGCAACAGAAGGAACTCGGATTACAAGATCCGGAATAAAGGAGGACGGTCGGATGATAAATTCACCCCTCTAAAGATGACTTACCGAGATATCTTGTTGACAGAAGGGGCAAATTTCCCAAGGCCTCCCCCAATGACAACTCTAGTTGACCGCCGTCAAGGAAATCGCTTCTGCGAATTCCACAATGACAAGGGTCACGACACGGAGGAGTGCATCCAGCTCAATAAGCACATAGAGTCGCTGATTAAATCAGGCAAACTCAAACACCTGGTCAAGGATTGGAAGGATGGGAAGGATAACAAAAAGTATGACAAGAAGGACTCCCAAAAGGACAAGCCTTCAACCATATATATGATTCAATCATGGCAGCTCCGTAGAAAGTTAGTCAAAAAATTTCACGCGGCAGAGAGATCTCGTTCCCTCATATCACGGCGAGCAATGTGGCCGATGCACCTCTCAAGATTGAGGTAAGCATTGGAACCCACAAGGTTCGTCGTATGTATGTGGAAGGAGGATCATCGGCGGAAGTACTCTACGAACATTGCTTCGTACAGCTACGACCAGAGATCAAAAGCAAGTTAGTGTCGGCCACGTCGCCGCTCATTGGCTTTAGTGGAAACACTATCTGGCCAATAGGACAACTGCGTCTACTGGGAACCATTGGAGATAAAGAGCATTCCACAACGGCGTGGATGAACTTCATGGTGATACGTTCACACTCTCCGTATAATGGTATTATTGGAAGACCAGGCATCCTAGCCATACAGGCAGTCCCGTCCACGGCACACGACATGGTTAAATTTCTAGTTGAAGGGGGAATTGTCACTATCTACAATTCGATTGCACCGACATCCGAATGCCACGCCGTGACAATGCCAGTTCAGCCAGTTCCCATAAAGGAAGGATCGCCACCCCCTAATTGGAAGGTGGTAATTCACCCCGACTACCCGGAACAAGAGGTAGCCATAAAGGGGAATGATAGGTGTGTAAACACCCATCCTTTTACCACTTAATTCTGGCTAAAATTAGACTAAAACACGTATTTAATATCATTTGTTTGGAATTATACGTGGTTTTTGTGTTTATCGTATTTTCAGGGCTAACCGGATGAATATTAAATAAAACATGGGATTGCACGGGTTTTATCAAGGAAAAAGACTCAAGACGAAGTCTATTGTCCAAGAGATGCAAAATATTTGAAGTCAATGGGCCTATTTGAAGATTTATCGAAGAAATGGACCAAAGATGGAAGATTTACATATGTCGAAGAAACTCAAGTCTATTTAACGAAGAAATTAAAAGACGAGTTGAAATTAATCGATGACAAATCCCGAATCAGAATCGAAAACGTCAACTTTTCTGAAAAGACGAGAAGACAAGAAGAAAGGGAGAAAGCCCACTCACCAACCAACCACTAGGACTATATATAGGGTTTTCCTTCACATTTTAGGGAGTTAGTTTTTTGTTTTCTTCTTTCCCAGGTTCTTAGGGTCGTAGCATCACCATCACCACTAGGGTGATTGGTGATTTCAATCTTTGTTCTTCAAATCTTTTAATTTTAATCTTTGTTTTGTGATTGTTAAAACCTTAATCATTCAATACATCTTTCCATTTCATCTTGTTCTTCATCATCTTTATATTGCAAGTTCTTAAGTTCTTGTGTGATTGAGTTTGATCTTAAAAAGTTGTTGATTTAGTGTTTTTATTGGTGGGATTTGTTTCTTATGGTATTTAAATGATTATTGGTTAGTTTGGTAAAACCTTTTTGAGTATTTGAGTTGATTTGGATTTAAATTCGTATGCCCTGTTCTCACGTTGCTGTTACTGTTCTTCAACCCAGATTTTCCGAATAGCTCTTTTTCTCTCTCTCTTATTCGGAACATTTCATTCTTTCCGAATTGCTTGTTTATTTCATCAGCTTATTCGGAATATTTACATATTCCGAATAGTCCCTATTTTCCGAATTGCTCCCTTAGATTTTCCCTTACTCGGAATATCTTATATATTCCGAACAGACTCAATTTTCCGAATAGGACAGATTTTCCGAATAGAACCATATTTTCCGAATAGACTGTGTTTTTCCAAATAGCTTACTTTTTCCGAATAGTCTGAATTTTCCGAATAGAGCATTACATTCCGAGTAGCCAGTTTTTCCGAATAGGGCAGTCTTTCCGAATTGGCCATACTTTTTCCGCATAGGTTTATGTTTTTCCGCATAGACAAATATTCCGAATAGAGTCCTTTTTCCGCATAGGTCATTTTTTCCGCATAAGGCTATTTTTCCGCATAGACCACTTTTTCCGCCTAGGGCATTTTCCAGTTTTAATTCAAGTGTTGCTTTTTATTTGTTGCTTGTTTTAAGTTTATATCATTATCATTTTATTCCTTTCCCTGTTTAGTAGATTAGAAAACCAAACCCATTTTTGGACACCAAGAACAAATCTTCCACTTTAAACTGAGATCAATTCGAGAGGATTCCGTGAATTATTATTTTGAACCCAATGAAAAACCGTGTATCAAATGGCGCCACTGCCGGCTCTTCTCGTTAAGATCAAAAGTTTTTTGTGAGAACTTGGATTTTGGGATCCGTTCCCCATGAACGTTACTTTTTCATAAAAATTTTCAAAAACAACTAAAAAAATATAAAATTTTCAAAAATACAAAAAAAAATAAAAAAACATAAAAACCAAAAATATTTTTGCCTTGTTTGTCTTTGTTCGTTCTTTTGCAGGTGTATGCGCACTCGATCCACGTCATATCAAGAGCCCGAGCCTCTCGATCACTTAGACATGGCCGGTGTACCACCTCCAAACAATAATAACAACAACAACCCGCCTTTCAACAACATGAACAATAACAACAACAATGAGCCCCTTCCGGATAATCGCCCGATGATTGAACTGTTGCAAGCTCATGTCGATGGCAACACTGATCCAATTGTTATACCACCAATTGCCGCCAACAATTTCGAGCTAAAATCAGGCTTTATCCAGATGGTCTCCGCTCAACCATTCTTAGGACGAACCATTGATGATCCACATGACCATATCAAGAGATTCTTGCAACTAACAAACACGGTCAAATTCAATGGTGTTCCACAAGAGGTTATAAGGTTACAACTTTTTCCCTTTTCTTTAGAGGGACAAGCCCGACATTGGCTTGCTAAAGAACCGCCACAGAGTATTCTCTCGTGGACGGATTTGGAAACCAAGTTTATAAATTACTTTTTCCCACCCTCTCGTACTACCGTTTTGCGGAATGAGATCATAAATTTTAAACAAAAGTACGATGAGTCATTCAGTGAATCTTGGGATCGTTTTAAAGATCTTTTAAGAAAATACCCACAACATGGTTTTACCAAAGTACATCAAATCAATACTTTTTACAATGGTTTAAGCATGAGTGACCAAGATTCACTGAACAGTGCCTCGGGGGGTAATCTATTGGCTAAGACTTCCAATGCTGCTTGGGACATCATTGAAAATAAATCTCGTGTGCAAACCAAGAGTGTTCGGACCAATGTCGCTAGTGCTAGCACTAGTGACAGCGACAAGCGATCGGACAAAATCACTACGCTTCTTGAATCGCTTGTCACCCACACCGTCAGCAACAACAACAGCAACAACGCCAAAAACGCTCAAGTGAACGCTGTCAGCCAACCTTGTGAGATATGCGGTGGTCCTCACTCTTACACTACTTGTACTGCCACCCAAGACTACCCTGCTGAGAATGTGAATGCGGCATATGGCACCTATCCTCAACATGCTTATCAAGCTAGACCTCAAGGTGACCGTAACTTGCTTAGCTACCGCAGCAACAACTATCTTTCACCACCTGGTTTCCCTCCTACCAACTCAAACCAACAACAAAATCTTAATCGCCCTCCTCAACAACAACAACAACCTCGACAACCATACATCCCTCCTCACAAGCAGCAACAACCGCCTCAACGTAACAATCAAGTCTACCAACAACCTGCTTACCAACCACCTGCATATAATGCTCCTCCCAACCAAACTACCACTGCATTACACCAAGAGGTTGCAACCTACATGAGGACCAATGATGTGATTGTGGAAAATCTTCAACGGGAAGTGCGGAACTTGAAGGCAGACTTGGTAAAGCAAGGAAACGATTTGAAAGCCGACATGAGAAATACGTTGGATAGCCAAACTAATGATCTGCGGAACATGATGGCTAGTTTCTTCCAAGGTAATCAACCCTCTTCTTCGGGTACTCTTCCGAGTAACACCGTTGCGAGTCCTAGAGGGGAGATGAAAGCAATCACCACTCGAAGTGGCAAAGGTACCAAGGAACCCGAGCTTCCTATACCTCCACCGGTGGTTGTGACTAAGGAGAACGAGTCACCTGCTCCTATTCCTCCTCCTTCTCCTTCCCCAATTTCTCCACCTCTTCCTTCTACCCCTCCTCCACCCGTGGTTGTGAGTGATCCTATTCTCCCAAAGCCTTCCTCTTCTTCCAATATACCTTATCCATCTAGGTTGAGGAAAGAGAAGCAAAAAAGCAAGGATGATATTCAGGTTTCGAATTTCCTTAAAATGTTCAAACAACTGAATTTCAATATCTCCTTCGCTGAGGCTCTCGCTCACATGCCCAAGTATGCAAAAATGTTTAAAGATCTTCTGAGCGACAAGGAAAAACTCCTCGATATTGCCAACACCCAACTTAATGAGAATTGCTCTGCAGTACTCTTAAGGAAATTGCCAACCAAGCTTGGTGATCCGGGTCGTTTTCTTATCCCTTGCAATTTCCCGGGAGTAGAGAATTGCATGGCCCTAGCCGATCTAGGTGCCAGTATTAATCTCATGCCTCTAAGTGTTTGGAAGCAATTATCTCTCCCAGAGCTAGTCCCCACCAAAATGACTTTGGACTTAGCCAACCGTACGGTTGCTTATCCAGTGGGGATAGCTGAAGACGTCATTGTAGGAGTCGACAAATTCACCTTTCATGCTGATTTTGTTGTCGTCGACTACGAGATGGACCCCCGTGTACCACTAATTGTTGGTCGTCCATTCTTGCGGACCGGTCGCACTCTCATCGATGTTGAAGCCGGTGAGCTTATCATGAGAGTTGGTGACGATAAAGTAGTCTTCAACATGGGAAAGTTGTCTAAACAGCCTTATTCATATGAGAGCGTTAATTGTATTGACGTTCTTGATGAGGCTTGTGAAGAACACTTTAATGATGCTTGCAAAAGTATTCCTACCTCTCTTCCCAATGTTGAGACCGTATCCTCTATTGATTCTTCGTTGTCTCAGTTTGGAGATAGTGATTTATTTTGGAACAATCTTGAAGATACCATGGGAGATGCGAATTTAGCTACTAATGATTCTCCTATCGATGGGGATGAAGACATGAATTTCTTTGACAATCTTCTCAACGAAGACAATCCCTCGCCTCCATCTCCCACGGTCATTGCTATCGATACTCCGACTTTGAAAACGCCTCCCGTCGAAAATCCTCCGGATTTGGAACTTAAGGAGTTGCCGCCACATCTCGAGTACGTGTCCATCTCCCACGGTCATTGCTATCGATACTCCGACTTTGAAAACGCCTCCCGTCGAAAATCCTCCGGATTTGGAACTTAAGGAGTTGCCGCCACATCTCGAGTACGTGTTCCTTGATGACAACAAGAAGTCACCCGTCATTATTGCGACGGATTTGAAGGATGAAGAGAAAGCCCGACTTGTTGCCGTGCTGAAAGCTCATAAGAAGGCTATTGCTTGGAAGATTTCTGATATTCGTGGAATTGATCCTCACTTCTGCACGCACAAAATTCTCATGGAGGACGACTATAAGCCCACTATTCAAAGCCAACGAAGGGTGAATCCAAAAATCCATGAAGTCATCAAAACAGAGGTTATCAAACTTCTTGATGCGGGTATGATTTACCCTATTTCAGATTCACCTTGGGTTAGTCCAATCCATTGTGTGCCCAAGAAGGGCGGAATAACCGTTGTTCCCAATGAATACAACGAGTTGATTTCCACTCGTCTCGTTACTGGGTGGAGAGTTTGTATAGACTACCGCAAACTCAATGATGCCACGAGAAAGGATCATTTCCCTCTACCTTTTATGGACCAAATGCTTGAACGATTAGCGGGTAATGAATATTACTGCTTTCTTGATGGGTTCTCGGGTTACTTCCAAATACCCATCGATCCCCAAGATCAAGAGAAGACTACATTCACTTGTCCCTATGGCACATTTGCTTATAAAAGAATGCCTTTTGGATTATGCAATGCGCCCGGGACTTTCCAAAGGTGTATGTTAGCTATCTTCCATGACATGGTTGAACAAACCATGGAAGTCTTCATGGACGATTTCTCGGTCTTCGGGGATTCCTTCTCTTCTTGCCTTGCCAATTTGGAACGTATGCTAAAGAGGTGCGAAGACACTCGCCTTGTTTTAAATTGGGAAAAATGCCATTTTATGGTAAAAGAAGGCATCGTGCTGGGACACAAAATTTCCAAAGCCGGTCTTGAAGTAGACCGTGCTAAAGTCGATGTTATCGCAAAGTTGCTTCCACCTTCAACCGTGAAGGGTGTGAGAAGTTTCTTGGGTCATGCGGGCTTCTACCGTCGATTCATCAAAGATTTTTCTCAAATCGCTCGCCCGATGACCCACCTCTTGGAAAAAGATACTCCTTTTATCTTCTCCAAAGAGTGTCTTGACGCCTTCAACTCGCTTAAGGATAAGCTAACTAAGGCACCCGTCTTAGTTACCCCTAATTGGGAGCTGCCTTTTGAGTTGATGTACGATGCTAGTGATTTTGTTATTGGAGCGGTTCTTGGACAAAGAGTGAACAAACACTTCCAACCGATCCATTACGCTAGCAAGACAATGACTGGGGCACAATTGCATTATACGACAACCGAAAAAGAGCTTTTAGCTGTTGTCTATGCCTTTGAAAAATTTCGCCCCTATCTTGTCCTTTCCACCACCATTGTGTATACCGATCATTCCGCGCTGAAGTACTTGTTGACAAAGCAAGATTCCAAACCAAGACTTCTTCGCTGGGTTTTGCTGCTCCAGGAATTTAAAATCGAAATTCGCGATAAAAAAGGAGCAGAAAACCTAGCCGCGGACCATCTCAGCAGACTTGAGGATCCTTACCAAGGGGATCATCTGACCAAAGAAATCAATGATTATTTTCCCTTGGAGACCTTAATGTCTATAAACTCGAAGTCGAATGAAACCCCGTGGTTTGCGGACTTTGCAAACTACTTGGCGGGTGGAATTCTCAAGGAAGGGTTGACGTCTCAACAAAAGAAAAAGTTTTTCACCGACATTAAGAATTACTTTTGGGACGACCCTTACCTATTCAAACAATGTGCCGACCTGATTATCCGCCGATGTGTTGACGGACCGGCAGCGTCAGAAATTCTTGATGCTTGCCACAAAGGACCCACCGGTGGTCACTTTGGTCCCAACTACACCGCCAAAAAAGTGTTTGATTCGGGATTTTATTGGCCCTCCATTTATCGTGACGCTCACGATATGGTTAAAAAATGTGATGCTTGCCAGAAACAAGGTAAGATCACACATAAAGACGAGATGCCTCAGAATTTCATTCAAGAGTGTGAAATCTTTGATGTTTGGGGTATCGACTTTATAGGGCCATTCCCTTCATCTAAAGGAAACAAATACATACTTGTAGCCGTCGACTACGTTTCAAAGTGGGTTGAAGCCAAAGCTTTACCTACTAATGACGCAAGGGTGGTTTGTAACTTTTTGAAAGCTTTATTCGCTAGATTCGGTGTGCCTCGTGCCATTATTAGTGATCGTGGGACTCACTTCTGCAATGACCAATTTGCTAGAGTCATGGCTAAGTACGGTGTAACTCATCGTCTTTCCACAGCCTACCACCCACAAACTAATGGCCAGGCTGAAATATCCAACCGAGGACTTAAGCGAATTCTTGAAAGAACTGTGGGAGAGCATCGTGCCGTATGGGCTGATAAACTCGATGATGCTTTGTGGGCTTTCCGTACTGCCTACAAGACCCCGATCGGATGTACGCCTTATCGTCTTGTGTACGGGAAAGCGTGCCACCTCCCCATTGAGTTGGAGCACAAGGCTTACTGGGCCTTGAAGTGGGCTAACTTCGATATCATCAAAGCCGGTGATCATAGGAAGCTTCAACTCAATGAGCTGAATGAACTCCGTAATGAGGCTTATGAAAATTCTTTAATCTATAAGGAAAGAACTAAGCTCATTCATGACTCCAAGATCAAAAACCGAGAGTTCCATGTTGGAGACAAAGTTTTACTTTTTAACTCTCGGTTGAAAATCTTTTCGGGCAAGCTCAAATCTCGTTGGTCCGGCCCATTCACCATTGCCCAAATTTTTCCATATGGTACTCTCGAGCTCGCTCAACCTGATGGACCAAATTTTAAGGTGAATGGCCAACGAGTGAAGTTGTACTTTGGTGAGGACACCTCGCAGGAGGTGATCCCATCCCTCACCACGTTCCCCATGAACTAATTTTGGGTCGAGTCAGGCTCGTGACTCGGTTATCAAAAACAAGCGCTCCTCGGGAGGCAGCCCGAGTATCTATCCCTTTAACCCCCTAAGTGTAGGGGAGGACCTATTTTGGTCGTTTGTGTTTGTATGGTGATGTGATTACAGGGATAACTGCAATCTTGGAATCTTTGAAAGAACCGTGCTCCCGTGTTATCCAAGATCCGGTTCTATCTCTCAACTATCGTGATTCAATTTTCTTCATACTCACATTTGAAATTGATCACTTTAGTCGTCTCTTCCTTAACTCGAGTTAACCAACGTGCACAATGTCATAAGTGTAGGGGAGACTTTTCCCACATGCTTAAACATTGAGGACAATGTTTATCTTAAGTGTAGGGGAGACTTCTATCGAAGTTTTAAGTGGACTTTTCCATGAAAATGCCTTCATTTAACCGGAAAATCATATTTTTCAACATTTTTCAAATTTTTTATTAACTTTGGCCATTTAGTTGTAATTTTTAAATTTTTATCGTTGCTTTCATATGTATATATCCCGCAATAAAGTAAAAAATATTAATAAAGTGGTGTAGCTAGTTTAGAAGTCTTTGACATATTAGGCCCGTTGCGTTTATTTTGACTCAACCCGAATAGACTTATCTAAGTTTATTCTAGCTAGTATCCTTAACCATGTAGACCTTAATTGGTTTATTAGGCTAAGTATCCACGAGTCTCATTATTTGAGATTTTAAATTGTGGAGGACGAGAAATGATAGAGTCAGATATAAGTCGGTATTCTTGCGCAAGCTCACTTGGTGTAATTATTTGCCTATTCTCCCATCACTTGCTAATAATTTATCTGCAATAAGTAAGGTCGTACGATTTAAAAAATTACTTAGCTTCTAGCCCAAGATCGGTTAAAAGTTGCTCGGTAATGATAAGAGTTCATAGCCAAGGCATAACTTATGAAGCGGGGCGCGAAGATTGGCTAGTCCGAAAAGACCCTAACAAGGCATGAGAATTCAATTTTATTGCTGAAGATCCAAGGTGATGTGAAAAGCATTATTCCTAAAATCAATATGAAGGATCAAGACTCACGACAAAAAGCAATCAACTCCCATAAAGATCATGGAGAAGTCTATCCGAAAAGACCCTAACAAGGTATGAGGATAAATAGATCCAAGTCCGAAAAGGAGGCGGATCGTTGTATCTCAAAATCCCAATTAGAGATTGAAGAAATAATCATGAAGTCGTGGTCAACAAAGTTGGAGTACCCCTCAAAAGTCTCCAAGTGAAGAAACTCTATTATGATGAGAAGACCATTATCTCAAGAACGTCTCTCGAAGATATGAAGTATGAAGTACATGCCAAATATCGGCCCGAGAAAGGTCTCAAATCGTGAACCAAGTTATGCCAAGATATGAACTTTTTGATATCCCGAGAAGCAGTTTTAAGAGATTTTGTCCTTTAGCTAACTATTGATCAAATCGTCCCACTTTGCTTTCAGCCTAAATAAACTATCAAAATAAGTCCAAAAATGCATCTTCATGATCATTCTAAGACAAAAATAAAATATAAGAGATACACCTAGGAATAAGGGGGTTTAAGCATTTAATTAAGCCATGTGTGTAAGTGTTTGATTTACTAACTTATAATAACAATGATCTCGTTTTTAAGCTTAGTTTGGGGAACGTGAAACTTGAGGGTGATAAATCTTCGCAGCACCAAAGCCCTAATGTAAGTCATTGGTTTCTTTGCAAGTTATTTCTATTCTTTTGTTTCCTTTAAAGTTTTAATTTCTCTTAGTATTTTAATTTTTATTTAGTAGTATTTGAATAAGGCCAAGGTTGATTGATTATGAGAAAAATGTAAATTTGCTTTATCACTAAGCATTGCATGAGGGCATGGCAATGGTTAAGTGTAGGGGATTTGATAGGTGTGTAAACACCCATCCTTTTACCACTTAATTCTGGCTAAAATTAGACCAAAACACGTATTTAATATCATTTGTTTGGAATTATGCGTGGTTTTTGTGTTTATCGTATTTTCAGGGCTAACCGGATGAATATTAAAGAAAACATGGGATTGCACGGGTTTTATCAAGGAAAAAGACTCAAGACGAAGTCTATTGTCCAAGAGATGCAAAAGATTTGAAGTCAATGGGCCTATTTGAAGATTTATCAAAGAAAAGGACCAAAGATGGAAGATTTACATATGTCGAAGAAACTCAAGTCTATTTAACGAAGAAATTAAAAGACGAGTTGAAATTAATCGATGACAAATCCCGAATCAGAATCGAAAACGTCAACTTTTCTGAAAAGACGAGAAGACAAGAAGAAAGGGAGAAAGCCCACTCACCAACCAACCACTAGGACTATATATAGGGTTTTCCTTCACATTTTAGGGAGTTAGTTTTTTGTTTTCTTCTTTCCCAGGTTCTTAGGGTCGTAGCATCACCATCACCACTAGGGTGATTGGTGATTTCAATCTTTGTTCTTCAAATCTTTTAATTTTAATCTTTGTTTTGTGATTGTTAAAACCTTAATCATTCAATACATCTTTCCATTTCATCTTGTTCTTCATCATCTTTATATTGCAAGTTCTTAAGTTCTTGTGTGATTGAGTTTGATCTTAAAAAGTTGTTGATTTAGTGTTTTTATTGGTGGGATTTGTTTCTTATGGTATTTAAATGATTATTGGTTAGTTTGGTAAAACCTTTTTGAGTATTTGAGTTGATTTGGATTTAAATTCGTATGCCCTGTTCTCACGTTGTTGTTACTGTTCTTCAACCCAGATTTTCCGAATAGCTCTTTTTCTTTCTCTCTTATTCGGAACATTTCATTCTTTCCGAATTGCTTGTTTATTTCATCCTTATTCGGAATATTTACATATTCCGAATAGTCCCTATTTTCCGAATTGCTCCCTTAGATTTTCCCTTACTCGGAATATCTTATATATTCCGAACAGACTCAATTTTCCGAATAGGACAGATTTTCCGAACAGAACCATATTTTCCGAATAGACTGTGTTTTTCCGAATAGCTTACTTTTTCCGAATAGTCTGAATTTTCCGAATAGAGCATTACATTCCGAGTAGCCAGTTTTTCCGAATAGGGCAGTCTTTCCGAATTGGCCATACTTTTTCCGCATAGGTTTATGTTTTTCCGCATAGACAAATATTCCGAATAGAGTCCTTTTTCCGCATAGGTCATTTTTTCCGCATAAGGCTATTTTTCCGCATAGACCACTTTTTCCGCCTAGGGCATTTTCCAGTTTTAATTCAAGTGTTGCTTTTTATTTGTTGCTTGTTTTAAGTTTATATCATTATCATTTTATTCATTTCCCTATTTAGTAGATTAGAAAACCAAACCCATTTTTGGACACCAAGAACAAATCTTCCACTTTAAACTGAGATCAATTCGAGAGGATTCCGTGAATTATTATTTTGAACCCAATGAAAAACCGTGTATCAGGGAACACTATCGACAAAAGGAAAGAAGGCCATGTGCTCTCTCCTGAAGGCAAACCTTGATATATTTGCATGGGAGCCAAAAGATATGACCGGCGTGCCGCGTTCAATAGCAGAACATAAGCTTCAAATCCGCCCGGGGTATCCCCCTGTTAAGCAAAAGAAGCGTGGTCAAGCACCAGAACGCAGCCACGTAATATTGGATGAAGTACGGAAGCTGGTGGACGCAAGAATTATGCGCGAGGTCTATTACCATGAATGGTTATCTAATCTGGTCATGGTCAAGAAACATGACGGAAGCTGGCGCATGTGTGTGGACTTCACAGATTTGAACAAAGCTTGTCCGCAAGGCTGCTATCCGTTACCAGAAATCGATTGAAAGGTGGAATCCTTATGCGAATACCCTTTTAAATGTTTTTTAGACGCATACAAAGGATACCATCAGATCCAGATGGCAGAGGAAGACGAGGAGAAGACGGCGTTCCACACTAGTCAGGGCGTGTATTTTTACACAAAGATGTCATTCGGACTAAAGAACACCGGTGCGACATATCAAGACCTGTTGATAAAGCCTTCGACTCGCAGATAGGCCGTAACCTTGAGGTCTATATTGACGACTTGGTCATCAAGAGCCATACGGAGGAAGCACTTCTCCATGATATTCAGGAGACGTTCGACACGTTGAGGAAAATCAACATGAAACTGAATCCAAAAAAGTGCATGTTTGGAGCAACCGAAGGAATGTTCCTTGGGTATATGATTAATCCAAACGGCGTTAAACCTTGTCCGGATAAGACGGACGCCGTGATACTGCCACCATCCCCTCAGATACTCAAGGAGGTACAATCACTCAATGAAAAGCTGGCCGTGCTTAATAGGTTCTTGTTAAAGTCCGCGGAGAAGTCTCTTCCTTTATTTAAAACACTCAAGAAGTGCTTAAAGAAAGGAGAATTTCGTTGGACAAAAGAGACAGAGGAAGCCTTTGGGCAACTCAAACAACATATCGCTGCTCTTCCCATGCTAGTTGCACCCCGACCTAAGGAGAAGCTAATTATGTATCTGTCCGCTACGTACGGAGCGATCAGCGCAATCCTTATGACTGATCGGGATTCAGTCCAGACTCCGGTTTACTTCATAAGTTGAGCATTGCAAAGGACGGAGTTGAATTATTCATCAACGGAGAAGTTGGTTTTCTCACTGGTTTACGCCGCGAAAAGGCTATGCCGGTACTTCCAGGCGCACCCAATTGTGGTTATCACTGATCAACCAATAAAACATATCATCTCTAAACCGAACGTAGCCGGGAGATTACAGAAGTGGAGCATCCTACTAGGAGAACATAACATCTCTTATAGACCAAGGACAGCCGTAAAGGGCCAAATTTTGGCAGACTTCCTAATTGAGAAACCTGAGGAGGACGAACCAATGGTGCAAAAAGAAGAAATTCCAACGGAACCATGGGTTTTGTTTACTGACGAATCTTCTTGCACGGACGGATCAGGAGCTGGCCTCATTCTCACGAATCCGGAAGGAATGGAATTTACCTACGCCTTGCGCTTTGAGTTCACATCCACGAATAATGAGGCAGAATATGGAGCATTGATTGCGCGTTTAAAAATCGCCACCAATAATGAGGCAGACATAGTTTTATTCTTGATCAGCCGTGACACGTCATGCAAACAGATACATGATATCTAAGGAATAATTACAAGTTTTAATATAAATAAACAAAATTGTCGTGGTCACCACGTACACATACATATCATATTTTAAGTGTTCAACTAAGTGTTACACAACATAGCCGTGGACATCCACGGACGAATATTCATTTCAAAGTGTAAATGTTCAAAAATTACCAGCCACTTTAGTATGCCTTACATAGGGGGGAGGAATTTCCTATCTCGTTCTTCTCTTCGGCGAGCCAAGAAGCAAATGCTTCACCATGGACTTCATCCTTGTTTTGGGCCCAGACCGCGTTCATCTCAAGAGTTTCAGCCGACGTCTGTTCACCAATCATGATCCTTGTGACATCCTCATAAATAGGTAGGGTGAGCTGGTTGGGAGGAGGCACAAGATGGGCTCGGGAGTTTTCCTCGCCTTGCAAGCACGCGCCAAGACGCAGTTTTTCCATGATTTCTTGGTTGGACGCATCTTTTGCGGACTTAAGCTCGGCCAAGAAAGGGTACTCCAAATCCCTAATAGCATCCATGGACGCATTCATCTTTTCTGCAGCCCCGGGGTTGAAGTAAGCATGCTTAGTGAAGTTCTGTTTCTTGCTTATCAGCTCTGCGGCCATGACCATACCTTCGTGTCAGCCACGGTCAATACCGTCCGACAAAAGATCAGCAAACTGCTGCACAAATTGGGGAGCCTCCATCACTTTCATAACAATTAGACGCGCCCCATGACCCACCATCCACCTACGACCAGCAATGGATGTGAGTAGTTGGGGGCACAGCACCTCATCACGGTCTGTGATGAGGGCGTCCAACTCAGCGTCCTTCTGCGCAGAGGTCTCAATCACCCGTTCCAACACTGCCCTTTCCTTAGCAATCTCATCCCTCAAAGTCTCCTCGCCCTTAACCAACGTCCGTACCTCTTCTAGCTCCTTCGAGAGGGCAGATACCTGGTTAGCTGAGGTCTTCGCCAATGCTTCGGCTGCGGCCACCTCTGGATATTATGCTAAGGATAGAACAATGCATGCATAATATGGACGCGGTCATGATATCATATAATTTACAGATAATTACCTTAGTTTTTGAAGCCTCAAGTTGGGCTTCGAGTTCGGCAACACGCTTTTCATGAACAGTGGCGTGCGCGGCCTGTTCCTTCACGGTTGCTTCAGCTATGGCAAGCTGGGATTGGAGGGTCGTAATCTTGGATTCATTCTCCGCGATCATCTTCTCCATGCGGCCATTCTTCCTCTTCAGGGAATTGACATGCTCAAGGGCGGCCTCGAACCTCACCCGCATCGATGTGCCCATGGCCATCTGATGAACAAGGGCCCCATTGTATTCATCCATTAAGTCATGGTGACTTAGCTCATTAATATCCCTCACAAGGCCGGGAGGAATACAATGGTCAAGGTAGTTCCGGCACTCTTCCGCGTCCCTCATCTTATCCGTGGTGGATATGTTCCACTCGGGATTATAACGTGGTGGGGGACCAGACGCAGGGACTTCTTGCGAAGCCGTTGGGAAACCTTCCTCGAAGGCTGGACCGGATCTAGTTGCCGAGGCTTGGTGGACAAGTTCTTTTCCCTTCCTCGTCTCTGAGACTGGCACGTCATCCGTTTGGTTATCCCTGCGTAAACATCATCAATCACATAAGTATCGTTTCAAGGCACGTACCTTTTACTTAAAAAAACAATGACACAGCCATATGAGGACGATTTACATGTTTGTCTTCTCCAGCTCTGACGTAGTAGGAGGAACCTGTGAGATCGCCTCAACAGCTTGGGGTTGCACGTTCTAGGCTATATGGGCATCATGTGCCGTCCCCGAGGCCTAGTTTTGTGCTTTCACCAAATTGGTAGAGGGGGTGGTCTTCACGCAGTCTCTTGATTGGGGCATTGTGTTCTCCCACTACGGCCTCAGTGGCCTTCCTTGCCCTCTTGATCTTCCTTCTGGTGCGCCTTTGGACGGGCTGTTCTTCTTCTTCTTCCTCAGAATCTTGTTGTACTTCCTCATCATCATCATCGCCCATCATTCGGGCCAGGCTGGAAGTGGTTCTCTCGATATTATCACCCTGCTCCTCATCATGAGCATGGGTGGCAGTCTTAGGCCGTGAGGAGGGCCCAGCATCAGTTTCTAACATTATCGCGTCCCCGTCCTTATTCTCAAAATCTATGGGGGTCTTCATGATGGTTGTATCTTCCTCGTCGGAATGAGGGTCGGGTACGACTGCCAAGGCGACTGTTACGTCCCTGGTGTGTTCAAGCAACGGAAGCTCGTTTTCTCGCCTTGGACGCATTCCCTCCGGAATGGTTTTAGGGTCTCCCTGACGTAGGACTCCAAAGAAGTTCATCTCTGCAAAAACAAGCGATATGATTAGTTGCGGATTCAACACTTACATATTTTTGAATATGTATGTGCTATACCTACCCTGGCCTCGGCTTCTCTAGAATACAGGATATCTATTTGACGGACCGAAATAATTACGGCTAATGCCTAGGAGACAAAGGAATGATTCGGGTAAACCTCTGTGAAAGCCCGTCCTGTTTCTATCTATTTCTTGAGCGTGCTGGGCATTGTATGTACTGGCATGAGGAAGGAAGTCGTGGCGTATTTTGTGTTTATATACAAAGTCAGCCGGCCACACTACATCGTCAATGAAAAAGTAGTGGTCGTACTAGTTTTTTAGTGAGTCCATGGCTTTGTTGTGACTCACGGGGCTGTTTGGGGATCGTTTCTTGAAGGAAAGCCAGTCATTCACTAGGTTTAGAAGGTAGAACACCCTAAACAACTCTACGGTTAGGGGATGTTTCGGGCACGGCATAAGATTTCGAATTGACTTATCTTGCACGCGTCTATGCAGTGTAGTTGGGTGATATGTACATCATAGTATCCTAATAAATCTATAAGGAACCTAGTGAAAGGGATGCGGTAGTTAGCCGCATCAAAAAGACGAGTATACAGGCCTATCTTTCCTTGGGGGGCTTCAATTATAAGCTCCCCGGCACTGGGGAGAGAGGGGTGAAGGCTGCTAGGAATGTAATAATCAGAGTAAAACTCTCCCAGTTTTACTTCCATCATCACATTCAGCACGGATCCGATAGTGGGATTCTACCTATGAGCCATAATTTATTAAGAAATGATGAAAGGCGTGGTGTTCTAACCTGTGTGGGGGAAGATCCGTGCGAAAGAAAGTGATGGTTATGAAGAAAGCGTTAATTGTGAAAAAAATAGCAAAAGACTGTATGTAACACATATCCGTATGGGCGTCCTATTTATAGGGTTGCCTCGATAATGCTGGTTCATTGGATTAGTGCCACGTGTCTTCCACTAACCTAAATCGTGTGGTTAGGGAGATAAGTGGCAAGTAAACAGTCAGGCGGGACCCACGGGTCAGTTCTGACTCAGAAGATTGCGTCGCTCGAGGTACTGACTGATTGCACTTTGTCAGTCAACATGTCAGGTGAACAGTCCAATGTGTAGGGATATGCGGTCTTACGTATGACCATATTCAATGTTTCATTTATTGTGTCTCGGTCGCCACGTGCGGCTGGGGTACCATTTATTGGTACATAGGGATAAATTCCTTTCTAAGGTTGTCACGTGCGGCCGAGATATGGTTTTTAAATTCAACATTTCAAAATGTTCTTTATTGGTACGTCCAAGGGGCATTTTTAGTCTAAATATTACGCCTACGGCTGTAACAACTAGACTGGGGGGACATGATGACGTATAGTCCCCAACCGGGTCATGAACCCGGCCCATGGGTACTACCCGCATCCGGCCCATCACGAATGGGTTGGATTAATATCATTTGAGCTTATGGGTTTGAATGAACAGTGGCCGCATAAGATGTGTGCGGCCTACGGCCCGGTACGGCCGTTACAGGGCTAGACAGAATCACAATCTTATTAGGATTGGGATTTACCTCAAAGTATAGGATATACACTCATCATAATTATAAGATAATAACAAACTAATTATGGTGATTATCTTTTGCTTGGGGCCGAAGCATCGGTGATAGCCCAATAGGGTTTCACCGCCTATATAAGGAACCCCTAAGGGTTCCACAAAGGTATCACATTCTCTCTACTCTCAACCTACAACCGATTATCTAACCCTAAACCGATTACTTACTCTCACGCCGGGGTCTAATCGTGGGATACATTTCTACGATAAGTCTAACGCGTGTTGTTTTAGTGTGCATGATCTCAACAAGTTATTCACTTGGTGCAAGAGGCGGAGCTCAGCCTACTCGAATTAAGCCTAATTCAAATTAAGCAGTGATTATCCAACTTTTGTATCAACAATTAACTTGTTACTTGCTGTATCCATGATAAACCCAAATGTTCATGTATGAAGACATTTAATTTAAACATTGAGAGATGTTGATGCATGTATCCGCATGTATTATATCCCTTGTTTGAGTTTGAACTTACTCGATATTTTCTTTATCACAATGCATGTAATTTATTCTCAATCATTGTTAACTTATCACATTACCGATACTAACCTTGATGTATCTTGCATTTGTTAGAGCCGCCAGACAAGTTGTACAAATAGTGGGCCAATGATTGCCTTTATTTTTTCTATTAACTAAAGACATTAAATAAATTCCTATCGCATGTTGGCCCTTTGGTCAACTACTTTTATGTGACATTTTTTAATCTAAGTTTAAACCATTTTTTGGTACCTGGTTTCTCCATGTTAAATTTTATACTTTAACGCGTAACGCGTTTTGTACTTTTAGTAACTTTGCTGTTTTATATTTCCTTCTAACGTAAAGAATTAAGAAATGTTTTTCGATGGCCAGGATATATAAATTTAAAAGTTCATATGAGAATTTAGTGTCATGGATTATATTTATATACATATAAACATTAAAATAAATAAATAAATAAAATACGACTTAGCCTAAGAGAGTCGAACATATCTCTGACATAGCTAAAACATGTGTTATACTCCGATCTTCTGTTTCTAATTAATAAGCATTACTAGTTCCTCCATTGTGTAGAAGAAGGGGTCTTGATCAAGTCCATTGAGATGAAAATTATCAAATGTTATCCCATTGTCAGATGATGGGCTTGGCTCATACGAATCAACCTCGACTTCAGTACGCTCTTCGTGATCAACCAGTGGAATGTTTTCTAGTCCCTGGGGAGTAACTGATCCACATACGTCACACTACACAAATAAGGAATAAACAAAAGTGTAGTTTAGATTTCTAGGATATTTGTATCATTTTATCAGATGGTCTATAAACTATGAAGGAGGATGTTCAAGTTACTATCGACCATCAGCCTTGCCGAAATGAAGCAAACCTTTTTATCGTCAATGGAAGTTTTTGCATGACGAACAATGTTCTCCCACCTTTTCCCGTTGGTACCGCATATCTACAATCATTATTTTGCTAAGCACCGCGTTATGAGTAACTATATGTTTTGAGAGATGAAAATATACCTTTTGCAGAGCTAAAGGGTTCGAAGAGAGCCTATCGAGAAAATCTTTCACTGTCAAAATATTTTCACTTTCAAGACGCTCCATGCCTATTTTCCCTATAAACTTCAGTTGGCATACCTTATCCATAAGCTTGAGCACACGAGCTTTTTTACTCTTTACTGCACATAAAAGCACTCATTTAGTACCAAAAGTACCAGATATCTATAGCCTTCGGCATTGTCAACGAATACAAAACTTACATTCATTGCGTTGGTCCTTGACTTCAAACGTCTCAGTTATAGCTTCTTCAATCTCACAAAAACTATCATCGATCATTGCTCCTAATCGAAATTTAACCTTGCTAAAATGATTTCTGTTGTGTTTGATCCAAATTTTACCAATAAATCCTTTCCCATGTTTAAGATGGAAAAAGCGATCACCTAAGAGAATATTGCTCTTGTTTCCCCAATCGGTAATTATACTCCTTTTGAATTGTAAATGTGTCCAGAGACCACCAAAATCTTCGGGAAGAAGTACTATCTTCACTCGTTTGAAAGCTGCAGGCTCGTTAGTGATGGGCTCATCTGTTTCACGGTCAACTAATATGACTTCAATGGACTCATTGCCACAACTTCCATCCCCTTTGATCACTTTTCCGGTGAAAATCGGAGAAGCAACTTTCGTTAAGAACTTTAGCTTATAGCTTTTTGGTTTCAAACTCGTATATGCCTTGTTGACCTGTTAAATTATTAGCAAGTTAAATTGTACTTATCTTCTAGTCATATAGATTTAAAATATAAACCTTATCAAACATATATGTTCAAATGTCATAGGTCTATAAGAGAAGAAAAAAAAACACACTAGCTATTTATATATCATGCGCGATAAAGGAAATGTATACTACTGCTAATAATAACAAGTTTACTTTAATAGATGCTTTTTTGGACTGTTTTGACTTCAAGAAATAAGTGATCAACAATTCAATTAGGAGTATTAATATATATGCCTACAAATTAGACCTAAAATAATGCTTACTCCATACATCTTTTGCCAAATGTCATACATATTTTCTCTCTCATCACTCTTTACCAATCAATTTATTAAATCCACCGATCACATGTTTAGGTCTAATTATAGGTTTAAGTTTTAAGCATACAATTCATTTTCCTTCAATTAGATTCTACTACATATATGACTATTGGATGTCCAGTTACACAATTTTTTGTAATCCCATATAAAAGACCGGCCTATGATTAAATTACGAAAAAAAGTATTTATTCATTTCACATGTAGTAGTTTTTGTGAGAAAAAGTATCAGCATTATATGTAGCACTATTATCTTTAATCAGTATAAGCAAGTACTTTTATATGAAGTACAATTTTGCCTTCACATAAGTTTCAAAATTCTATCCCAATGCCAAATCAATCTTGTTTAACATGGTGTAAATAAATCAATGTTTTAATTGGATACACTGCAATAACGTATTTAAATTTACGTACAATAACAAAATAAAAGATGAAAGTAACGTGATCATACTTTGCTATAATAAAGGGTAATCTCCAGAGAGATTTTGTAAAAAAAAGTGTTAATTGTATGATATTAACTAAATTTGAGATATGTTATAAGGTAAAAAGATAGGGATTTGACAAGATTGTTTTGATGTAAAAACAATTAGAATCCTTCATACAACTCGAAAAATGTGTTTAAAATGAATTAGTAACACTTGGTTCTAAGATTTAGATATTAAAATGCTAGTATATTATAGTAGTTATCATTTAAAAAAGTTAGGGAGTACAAGTTTAAACTTTTGAGTAAGAATAAAAGTAAAAACACCATCAAAGGTTGTAGATTTGTATACTAAATTAGTAGATTATATTTGAGAACAAATATAATAAAAAATAAAAAATAAGGAAAAAACAAGCATTAAAGTGATTGAACGTGAAAGATAATTGATTGGTCTAGCCAAGATAAGCCACTTGTGCTTATAGCCATCTTATTTGATAGGTCAACGTTATGATTTATCGTCGGAAGTTCTCCAACAAGCCGGAAATATGACTTTGGAGCACCAAACAAAGTTCGTGTTAAAGGAGATGAGTTTCTTTTTGTGAAAATTCTACTCATGGTTGTGTAATGGAACTATGGAAGTAATTAAAGAAGAACATATACTCACATAATCAAAAGAGTTCTCCATGGATCGGATAAAAGTATTGCAAAAAGTGTTATAGAAATCTTGAACAATGCTTCGCTCTCACCTGCAAAAAAAGGGTCAATCGTTATAAGTTTATAACTAAAAAAGGAAGAAATAAGCATAAGCTCATATGCTCGAGCTCGAGGTATGATATCATATGTTTTGTGATTTTGTTTGAATTAACATAAATGCATTCATTTAGAAAGTTTAATGATTGTGAAAAAAGATGTTGTAGATCAGATATACCAGATTAGGGTTTGAAGTTATGTTGTTGGAGATGACAGTTACAATGTTTAAATACTGCAAAATCTAACATTTTATCTATATAAAGAAAATCACAATGGAAATCTTCACCGAGTGAAGGTGTAATTTCCATGAGAAATCTTGGGTGCCACATCAATCCCACACACGCAAAAAAAAAAAAAAGAGTTGCTACATATATCAATATATGCGGGTCACGAAAGTAGAGAGCTGTTTACGTTTGGTATGTATATGATTGTTAACTTATGAAAATATTATGGTTTAGTTTATTTTTGTCCACCTAGTCTTTTTCCATGGTTCCGACAATCTCATCAACTTTAACTATTTACAAAAGGGAATTTCTAACATGTGCCCTCAATGCACATGTTTGTATTTATATAAAAGTAAAGTTTAGGTTTCTTAAATGTAATTGTTATTTATTTATGATGAATTTGAAGTATATTTAATGTGAAGTTAATGTATTTTTTAATATAAAAAGAAAGTTGGTGTTTAATAAATATGGCTTAACATGTGCTTGAGGGCACATGTTAGAAAAACCCTTTACAAAAGGGAATTTCTAACATGATTTTGGGGAGCTCGCTATCCATTATGGAGTTTTATTAGCGTCGAGTATCTAAAAAAATTATTTGAAATGCTCGCAGCGTAGTCGTTATTGTTCATTAAATAGGATTAAAATGGGGGCAAATAATGTGAAGAATCTTGAGCAAGCAGTTACGGTTGTACCGCTTAATCCTCAGGTGAACTTTAAATCTTTTACTCACGAATATCGACCGGTAAAAAATAAAAATACTACTTCTAGTGGTAAAAAAAGCAAGCTACGGTCTTAATCAAAAGGTTAGTGACTTAAACTTTTTTTGGTGCGTTTAATTCAGTTGAACATGATGATTTGGGTGTAAATGAAGAAACTTCTAATTAAGTTAGATGGTTAAGAAGATCTTTAAGGTGGGATTTAGTCTATGGGTGGTACTCACCAAGCGAAAGCTAGCTAAACCCCTCATTTTGCTAGAATTGACAAGATGGAACAAAATATTATTAAAAGACAATTTACTCTAGTGGGTGATGAAGGAAAGTCGTTATCAAGAAAAAATGTTGAATATTTAAGTACGCTTGATGATTACGAGAATGTAGTTGAACATACGGATAACATATCGTCAAACATGGGGTATTGAGGTTCCAAAATAACATTTGATTATGTTTTTAAGTGACTTTGGATGCCTATTTAACGATCGGAGATGTAAGACTCACCACATCATTTGTACTTAACTTTTCTTTTTGTGTAATAATATTACCGGGGAAACCTTTTACCCAAAAAACAAGCCAAAAAGAAGCTAGATAGGAAAAATTACATTAAGTTTATACAAGCACTTTGTGGGTCACTTGTCTGATCTAACCAAACTAGAATTTGTTTTTTTTACATCTATGTGAAATCCATGAGTGAGCAAAGACTTTGAAATCTTCCATAAGATTGTCCTTTATTGGTGGTTTTGTGTCATATCAAACATGATACCAAAATCTCCAAATAGCCAAAGTTTTTTTGAGGCAAAGGGTTTCGCTGATAAATTTTACTACTCTAAGAAAAAGTTAAGTACAAACGATATAAGTGAATCCTACATCTTCGCCCGTTACATAGGCAAACAACTTCCTACCAGGAAGAACACATAAAATTACTACAAAGTCACATCACATAATGAAGCCTAAATTTTTTTGCTTTCACAGACTTTGATTCCAAGATTATCCACAATAAACAATAAACTGGACACCGTCCAAAATATCCTGATAATCATACATATCGTCATATGATCATATGGGTCATAGTTATCGGCAACATTCTTATAAGAATAATTCCATCACAGACTATTAGCCTCATATCCTCTATATAACGTTTTAGAAGCCAAAACATTTACCATATCATTATCTACGGGTTAACTACTTCCTTCTCATTAAGCTCACCTGAAATATCATTCCATTTCCTAGGAACCGAGTTCCCTAGATGATCTATAAGAGTATATTTCCCTTTAACAATCTTCTATTCAATCTTGTGACTTCTCTGAATTATCGGGGTGTGAGTAGCATTTGGACGAGGAGTACCATTCTCATACATAAATCTACCCAAAAAATCATCCAAACCAACCGACTTAGAGGTCCTACCATTCGTGCCCAAATCGTCATCAATTTCAACATAATTATGTGCAGCAAAAGAATTTGAGTTACTAACCTATTTACTTGGAGTAACCTCTGTAATAGACCGTAAAGTAGCTTGCTTTTTCACACTACTTGAAGTAGTATTCTTCATGCCAACCATTCGATATTAGGAGTAACCATAGGACCAACTAGTTTAAATTTCACCCTATGACCAATCGGTACTAGCTTGAGGTATGATATCATATGTTTTTGTGATTTTGTTTGGATTAACATTAATGCATTTTTTAGAAAGTTCTAAGCTTGTGAAAAAAGATGTTGTAGATCAAATATACCATATTAGGGTTTGAAATTATGTTGTTGAAGATGATAGTAACAATGTTTAAATACTACAAAATCTAATATTTTATGTATATAAAGAAAATCATAATTGAAATGTTTACCGAGTGAAGGTGTAATTTCCATGAGAAGTCTTGAGTGCCACATCAATCCCACACACACAAAAGAAAGTGGGGAAAAAGACGGATTTGGTCAAATCCCATATACTTGATCCACTATATGGTCAAGACAAAAGTTTTTGACAAATATGGTCAAGCACAAATGCTCTACAGCTCGACTCCACTAGAATTATGACACGTGTCTAATGGAAAATACTCAACTGACGGTGTTCCCCAAGTGCTTAACGTTTTCAGTACTTTTCTCCCTTTTCCTAAATATTCTTCATTAATATCCGGGCCCAAATTTTTAATATTACCCCTTCAAAAATATGGTTACTTAACACTTTTATTCTTTTAATCAAACAAACTAACTTATCAAACTATGTTATCAATAGTCTTTAATTAAACCAACGTTTCATATAACAAAAACCCAGTTTTCCTCCCATTTTTCCTCCCAGTTTACGTCGTTGAAACCATATTCATTGCAATTAACTGATTTTTTCTTGTTATTAGATCCATATTCATTGAATATTCATTTTAGATGGCCGGAATTTTGCAGGTATTTTAAATTTTATTCAATCGTTCTCATTATGATCATAATTTTGTTTAATTGAAGTGCCATTCTAGTTGATACATTAGGTTTATAACATATTATTAGATAATTTAGTTTTTCCATAGGTTTTCTTCCCCTGGAACTCACTAATTTTTGTTTGTGTTATAGGTGTATGATGCAAAGATTGGCTTTAGAAGTAAGTTTGAGTATCTGACAACCATAAAAACAAAATTGTCTCTGAAAGATTCTCGGATAAAAATGTTCTGAGGAACAGTGTTTGGTCCTTGGTTAGACATAAGAACAACATAAATTGGTAACCATTTGATTCACCATCTCCTTCAACATCAAAGAGTAGACGAAAACCCAACAATAGATAATCCTTTTTACTTTGATTTTGGGGAAAATAGTTTGGAGATTAGCAAACAGGATTTCTGTTTGGTTACAGGGTTCCGTTTTGGTGACTGTTCTTTAAAGGAATTTAGGGATCTTGAATCGGAATTTAAGAATCGCGTGCTTCCAAACATCCGTAGAGTAAAGGGTCACGATATACGTAAGCTTATTTTGGACGATTTTGAAGTTTAGTAATCTGTCTGATGTCGATGCAGTGAGGATTTGTCTTATATATGCGTTATGTTGGGTATTCATGGATGATCAGTTACGTGGAGTTGTTGCAGAGGAATTTTTTAATCTTGTTGAGGATTTTGAATCTTGGAACAAATTTTCTTAGGGTGAGTATACGTGGCGAGAGTTTCACAAACGCGTATACAATCATTACTCCAAGGTCCGCAAGGATCATTTGGATAAGATTGCCAAGTCTCCAACATGCCTCCCCACATATACATTGCAAGGTTTTGTTTTTCCATTAAAGATTAGTAATTTGATTATATCATTACATAAATGGTTATTGTATTTCATTGTTTTTAGTTTATTTTTCCTATTTATTTCAGATATGGTTATTGGAAAAATTTCCTATTTCCAAAAGGTGGTGGTCTAAGGAAGATGGTGTAGTACCTCGTTGTGTTGCATGGACTGATGTGAGATCATTTCCAAAATCCGAATATCCTATTTTATTTGTTTTAGAAATCCTCTTAACAAGCTTGAGCCGACCCCTCTTGAGGAAAATAAAAATTGTGGATTTATAGTCTAGATCAACTTCGAAATTGGCCACTGTCGATTTCACCAATTTCTAAAGAAAGGCCACGCGGTAAGCGCAAGAACTTCGTCCAAAACAAAGTTCAAAGAATAGGCCCTGATGTTGCTACAAGTGTTGTTGTGAACCATGAACAAGGTGGACCATCCATGCCTGTTAATGAAAAGAAAATGTTGGGTTTTTAGAAAGAGGTAGTAGACGGTGAGGACATTGATTATGGATCTTCATCATCCAGTTTTATAGACGTTTCCAAGATGATTGCCGATTTGAAGTATGACTTCTATGATCGTATTAATAAGCTTGAGCTGTCATGTGCCAACCCCTCTGTAAACCAATTTGACAAGGATGATATTCTGAAAAAGATACTCAATTGAAAGCTGATTTTAAGTCACGATTCTCCGAAATTGATGATCTCGTGAAGAACAATGAATTGCCAAAGGTCAGTGAATATTTTACAAAATATTTCATGGCAAAGGTTTATTCTATTTACATAACAAGACAATTTTTTTTGTTTTCAACGTGTTCAGGATATGAATGTTGATATGTGTGTTGATCAGAAAACAAATCAGGGCTCAACCATTGATAGAATTGAAGAACTGAAAGATATTAAGGAACCAGAAGTCGATACAAGCGCTGTTATTAACACAGAAGAGGTAAAGCTGAATGAAATGGTAAGATATCACCTCTTGTACTATGTTCCCACAACAATTTCTATAACACTTTTTAAAATATTTTTAAGTTGTCAACATCATTTGAACCAAAAAATGAAGATATCAAGGAACTAGAAACTAAATAATTCCTCAGAAAACAGGCCTCAAGAGGCGATGTTATGTTCGCTGAAGAAGTAAAGCCGATTGATAAGGTAAGATATCACTTTCAAATTTCCCTCTAATATTCATCACGTTGTCATTTTTTAATATGTTTCCACCACACCGTCTATAAAGATCTTTTAAACATATCCAGGAACCAGAAGTTGTAGTTAAGGACAGTAAGGGTTTTGTGGATGTCGATGCAAGAGCTTCGGTGAACAACGAAGAAGTACTTCCCATTAATAAAGAACATCCAGATTTGTTTGACATTAAAAAGGTAAGATATATATTTCATCTATCAACATTAGTTATATTTAATTCATCGATGCAATTTGTTTGAATAATTCCCCCTCTTTGAAAAAAATCCCCTTGTTTAAATAATTCCTCCTGTTTGAAAAAATCCCCCTTGTTTAAACAATTCCCCATGTTTGTACAATTTCTCTTGTTTGAAGAATTCCCCCTGTTTGTCCAACATTAGGTATCACCATCAGTTACATTAGAAGGCTATAAAGGACAAATCATGGATGACTTGTTACATGAGGAACAACATAGTCAGTCCATGCAGGATACCGATGTTATTTCACAGGTTTTCTCCCCATTTGACATAAATGATATGAAAGATGGCAATGACTTTTTCTCTAAGGACTCTCTTTGTAACGACGATGGACTATTTTATGATAACACTCAGGTAAATAAATTATATATCTTCATCTGATTTAATTTACATGATCTTGATCCCTATATGTTTTACAGACAAGAGAAATTTCTTTTGGATACGTGGCATCACAGAGTTGCATTAATTCCGTCGATAGCCAAGCAGTTGAAGAAGAACCTCTTCATGAACTAGAAATTGGGGCATTGGATGTTTTAATAGAAATAAAGTCTAAATCTTAGCTTGTTAATCATGATGAAATTGATCATGTCCCAAAAGTGGATTTACTTACTCAAGCTGAACAAGGTTCAGGTATGGCGGGTAAGTCGCTTATTGATAAAACTGATCCTGTCCCACATGTGGATTTACTTACTCCAGCCGAAGATGGTTCAAGTACGGCGGATCAGGTGCGTAATGACAAAACTGATACTGTCCCACTAGTGGATTTACTTAGTCCACCCGAAGATGGTTCAAGTATGGTGGATCAGGTGCTTAATGACAAAACTGATACTTTTCCACTAGTGGATTTACTTAGTCCAGCCGAAGAGGGTTCAAGTATGAACGTTGATTTATTTACTCAAGAAGAGCATGCTTCTAGTATGGCGGATCAGTTGGTTAAAAGTCAACGTCTTACTAAACCTAGTATGTTTCTTTCCGACCCATTCGTGCCTCCCCTTGAGTCAGCAGAACTTAAGCCGAAGGTTCAAGGTAGAAACAAGAAATTAAAGAAGTTTAAACTACCTTTGACTGGAGCAGATAATCGTGAGATACTAGAATGGATTGAGGTATGTCCCGGAAATCCAAAATTTGTGGTCTGATGTTCAATCTAAAGTCAAGAACTTACTAATTAATTTGTTTATGTAGGATTTCTGGCGACCAGCAAATGCATCAAAATACCGAACCCAGGTGCCAAAAGACATTCATAACCTACTTTTAAACCACAAGGCCAAGGTCTTTTATTTCCCATGGGGCCCTGATTGTATAACTGTCAATGCTGAATTTTGGGGACGAATGTTGGCTTTGGGAAAAGGAAGAGCTGGTTGGCTATCTGATACGGAAGTATAATCTAATTGAACTATGGTTATAATATAAGTATATTATATATTAATTAATCTACTTATATTAATTGTTTTTTATTTTATTTTCAAATGATAGCACCTGGAACTATGGATTTTATATCTGTTGCACTACAGATCGGCTGATGCAGATTATGTAATGACTGGCCTATTCTTTAACACTAGTATTATGACTAACGAGCTTCGTTCTCATTACGCTTCTAGTGTTACTTATGGTGTACCTTGGTCTGACAATGGGTTGAAAAGGTTAGATCTCACAGTGTCATGGTTTGTATAACTAATAGTATAATTTTAACCTGAAATTTAATATGACTTCTACTTACACTTTATTCGATATGATAGGTTTACTTCCCCATTAATCAAGCTAACATCCATTGGGTTTTTGTTGAACTGAATTTGCATTCTGGTGTCATAACCATTTATGACTCCATGATTCCTGATTTGGTGTTAAAAAATCAAGTTGAAACTAGAAATTGGTGGCTGGATCTACATAAAAATTATGCCTCTCGCATTCCAAAGTACCTTGAGGACAATGATGTAATGAGTAAAAAAGGCATTGATCCTTGAAATTACTCAATCACTTTTTGTTACGCGACTGATGTTCCGCAGCAAGCTGGACCTTTAGGAGATTGTGGGGTTTGGGTAATGAGAAAATTGTTCATGCTAACCAAAAACAAACAGCTAGAAGTGAGTGATCCATTTGAAGCCGCACTAGCGTATCATGAGCATTTGTTAGATCTCTTTTGGAGATACAAGATTGAGACTTCTTGTAGAAACAATAGTGGACAGATTTGACAGTTTGTTGATGTACGTTTGTTATGCTATTTATTATGTTTCTTTTATTGAAAATGTAAGAACTTAAGAACTTATGTAAGAACTTTATTTTGTTTCTTTTATTGGTTAGAATTATGAAAAATATTTATCCGACTTACTTGTCATTCAATTGAAATAGTTGAGCATTACTAAAAAATTTGATCATTTAATGCAAAAATTTGAGCATTTAATTGAAAAAGTTGAGCATTACTGAAAAACTTGATCATTTAATTCAAAATTTTGGGCATTTAATTGAAAAAGTTGAGCATTACTGAAAAAGTTGAGAATTTAATTCATAAATTTGAGCATTTAATTGAAATAGTTGAGCAGTGAAAAAGTTGATCATGTAATTAAAAAATTTGAACATTTATTTGAAAAAAGTTGAGCATTACTGAAAAAGTTGATCATTTAAATTAAAAAAGTTGAGCATGACTGAAAAAGTTGATCATTTATATATAAAAAAGGTTGAGCATTTAATTAAAAAAGTTGATCATTACTGAAAAAGTTGAGCATTTAATTAAAAAAAGTTGATCATTACTGAAAAAGTTGAGCATTTAATTAAAAAATTTGAGCATTTAATTAAAAAAAGTGGTGCATTTTCTTTCTAAAAAAAGTTGATCATTATTTATAAATAAAAGTGGAGGACTCTTCTAAAATAATCCCCCTGTTTTACAAAATTTTCCCCCTGTTTTTAAAAATAATTCCCCTATTTTACCAAATTTTCCACCTGTTTAAAATTTTTTGAGCAGATAAGTTAAAAATTATAGCACTTACCAAATGTTACACCTGTTTTTAAAAAGCTGATAAGCTAAGTTAATAATTTGAGCACTTTGTGTTCCCCCTGTTGTAAAATAAAAAGGCCCTGTTTAACAAAATGATCCACCAGTTTGATAACTAGTAGTACATTTGATTAATTATTGAAAAAATGGACAATGAAACACTTGTCACTTAAAAGGAATACAATCATAAGCATACAAACATTAGATAGGAATACAATGCAACATAGAAATCATTGACTAATAATTTCATTTCTTGGACGGTTGAGAAGAAATAGTGATTCCTTGTAGTCCCCGACTATGAAAGTTTCAGCTCTTCCTTAAATATCTAGGTTGTTTACAATGATCTGGTTATACGTTGTTTCTAGTATGTGTGGAGTACCTGCTGGACCTACATTCACTTCAAATATCGGATCCTGGATCTTTGAAAACCCCAATAACTTCGGCACATGTTCAATAGGCCTTTCGTGAAAGAACGACATTCGAATCAAGGCAAGAAACCCATCCACCACCTGCAAGGCCCACTCAATACTAACTCTTCCTCGTAGGAGTACAACAGTTCCTGAAATTATCAGATGATTGTTTAGTTTGATAATGTGTATGGAGCTGGAATAGCATTGGTTATATCTTGGGGGATATCTTCGAGTGTAAACTCGTGAGTATCTAAACCAAAGGATAAAATCATATGCCTTCTTTGCACTTGACCATGATCACAACATAATTTTCTGAGCACACCCAATAAATACTTCCAGCCACTACAGCCTGGCTCCCCTCTTTATACGAATAGATCCCGGGGGCAATTTTCGGCTGGAAAATTCATCCACACCCTTGTGGTCATTGTAAATACCGAGACAGAGCATGTACCTTCAATATCCACCGGATTATTGATTTTCACAATCGTAGCTACTTGGGTGGCTTGAGAAACACCAAAACCAAATTTTTTTTTTGGAAAAAGGAACCTCTTGGGACGGAGTCAAGATTGTCACAATCTTGTCCATGGTTGGGTTCCATAGGACCAAGCCAATATTTCCACAAACAATAAAACACCACATAACTTCAGAAGTTGCTAGTGCGGTCAGATTAACACCATTTAATCCACAATGCGGCACAAGTCTGAACGCTAACTCAGCATCCACCTTATACATTATACCCTCAGCGTGTTGCTTGTATTGTAACATGAAGCTGCAAGTAGCAACATCAGGAGCACCGTATTCTATAATGAAATCTCTTGCGTCAATGAAATCTTTCACTGTCTTAGAGACTCGACGACATCTACATAGATCTCTCAACGGCATCCTAAGCATTATTTCTCTTTGGATTTCAATCGGTAAGTAATGAGACATGTTTGTGTTTGCTGTGGTAAGTAATCAGACATATGATGATAGTTATTTATAGTCTTGAGCCCTTGATGATGATATATTTCCTAATAGTGCCAAGTCATTGGTTGTTTGGATGTTTTATTACTATTAACTTTTGTTATTAAATACACAAACAACCTTATAGCACATAGTAAAATTTGACAGTCAGTTGACTTTTGTATGACTAGTCTAGTCAATATAAATACAAGTGGATCACTTGGGTACCATAAGTTGATCACTTGCACAACATGTATGTATCTCTATTTGTAACTTCCAACAACAGGGTCTAAAGTCCTACAAGTACTAGGTATCTGCATAAGCAACTAGTTGACTTTGTATGACTAGTCAAGTCAAAATTGATTCTATTTGATCACTTAAGCACCATAAGTAGATCACTTGTCTAAAAAACAATCTTAAATAGCAGAGCATAATAATAGAGATTAAATACCACTGTTTTCCGCATAAGGAAAACAGTGGGGATGCAAATATAACAACAAAAATGAAAGGAAACATGCATTATATATATATAAATATAATTACATAATCTGTTTTTGTAACAATACAAAGAACTACCGCATATTCAATGGATTAAGGACGATAGTTGAAATTACAAAATATTACATACATATTCAACGTGAAACAAAAGATAATATTAACAAGTTTTAGCACAAAAAATTATATTCACAAGTTTTCACATCTTGCCTTTACCCTTTGAAGTCTTAGCACATGGTGGTTTAGAAGTTACATCAGAGAGTAAATCATCATCGATTTTTCTTTTTCCTTTGGCATGAACCTTAGAGTGATCATCACTGCAACTTAAAAACGGACTTTTGAATTTTGGTTTGGAAGGTTCACCTATATCTTCCGGTTTGGATTTTGGTTTTGAAGGTTCGCCCTTTTCACCTTTCTGATCTTCATCCTCTAAACTTGTATCTTCAACCTCTGACCTTGTATATGCATCACATTTTTCTGTGATCCTTTTGGGAATTAGGAAGAAAATTTCTGGGTCATTTGGGTCTTGTTCTTCAGCAAACCAGTTTAATAGGTGCCCATAACATCCCTTGCTTGATACTTTGACCATTTCTTCCACAAATGAACTTGATGATTTGCTGTCATCCGAATCAAAATCAAAACTTGGGGTGTTTGATCCCTTTGAACTTTCAATTTTATCTAAAATAGTTAGGGGGAATCTTAAGTAAGATAACAATTTAGGGTTCATAATTGATCAACTCTAAATACATGAAATCTATTATTAAACTAGTATAATCCAATCATATAGATAACAATTTAGGGTTCATGTGATCAACTATAAATACACGAAATCTCTAATTAAACTTAAAAATCCTAAGTTAGATAACAATATACACTCTATTCCCCTGTTTCTAATTAAACTTAAACATAGTATAACTGTTAATGATTACCTTTATTAATTAAGAACGAAGAAAATCAAAAGATGATACTTACCTTTATCATTGTCCATCGTTAAAGATTTGAAGTAATCTAATTTTGAAGAATCGAAGTAAATTTTGATCGGGGATAAGTGTTAATAATTGGCGCTTGTTACTTATATGGTTAATATGTATTGTTAGTTAAATAATAATATTATCAATAATATTATTTTATTGGGTTATCATTATATTTTTCAATGTATCTTTATAAAATACATAATAACCACCTACTTAACAAATTTGAATATAATTGTTAATAATATATTAAATTCAAATTTCAAACTTAAATGACCATATGTAACGATAAAATTGGTGATCTACAAAACAGATAATCAATGTCTTTCTGCCTAATTCTCCGTAATATGATTGTAGTGTTTTACCACACCTTTAGGAAAAGGAGGTAAATAGGGAAAGTATTAAGTGATGATTTAGGAAAATCAAACACTAATGACCCTTATGATGTGAAAGTTCGTTTCCCAAGGAGGTATATGTGTGTGAATAATTCGTAATTGATTTGAGATTAATATTTGAAAGAAGGGGATGAGAAAATAGAATGACAAAGACGTGAAATTAATTAATACAACGACTAAACGTAAAACCATAAAAATAGCTAAAATAAAAATTATTTCTAAAAATTCCTAAGAATTTACCAAAAAACAAATAAAATAAACTAAGAGTTTACCAATGATCAAAACTTTTTCAAACCTTTTAATTAATTAAATATTAATTTTTTAATGCTAATTAAAGCCCTAAAAATCAAATTAATTATCAAAAAGCCCAAATAAAGATTTTTCAAATGGTAAACCTCTAAAATGACCTAAAAATATTAAAAACTATTTTTATAAAATTTTAAACTAAGGAAAACTATTTAAAATGATTTAAAAACTATTAAAACTTAAAATAATTATAAAAATTAATCTAATGATGATAAAATTAACCTAAGAGTTGCAAAAATCCTATTTTAATGTATTAAAGCTAAGAAAAATATAAAAAAGTGCAAAAATGTGAAATAATAAAATAATATTAAAATAATATTAAAATTTTAAAACATATAAAAAATTCTAAAAACTTGCAAACTAGTTTATTTTAACCTAAATAATCTGAAAATGAAAGGGAAATTACCAAAATACCCCTATTGGGCCCCTAAATGGGCTAAAACCAAAAAACAGTCAACACTAATGGACTTTTTAGCCCAAAAAGTCAAACTAGGCCCAAATGACCTGAAAAAGCCCTATCTGACTCAAAATTTAATTCTAAGCACAAAAGTCTGAAGGCCCAAAAGCTGAAAATGAGCTTATCACAGCTTAAATAACAAACAACTTATTCTTATTGGGCCAATAAGCCCATTAAGCAATAAGCCAATGCCATAATTTCTGCTTAAACACACAACCTTCTTTTGAGATGCCTAAGAGATCTGTAAAAAGAAATTTTGAAAAAGCTCACTCAATAAGCCAAAAATAAGCAAAATAGAAATCCACTAAACGACAAAATAGTCGGGTTAGAGTTCTAGGGGGTTTCAGAAGCTATGGTTTGTTGGAAAAGCTCACAAATAGCTTAACTAAGAATAATCAATCAAGAAAATCACAAAAAGCCAAGTAGAATAAGCTGTGTGAACCAATAAGCTGGCTGAAAAAGCCAAATAAGCTAGTTTCTAGCAAAAGCTTAACCAAAAGACTTGTAACCTTCCAAACTTGTTATTAAGCTAAGAAAAATGAGTTCTATTACAAAATCCAAGTTGTTGCATGTACCAATAAGCAGTTCTAAAAATAAGCCAAAATGTGCTTATTTGACCAAAAGTCAAAGTACTCCAAAGTTCACCAAATGATCAGGAATGGTATAAGGGCTTGTTATAAGCAACTTTTGTGAAGAACTCAAGGAGGAGTCCTTGTGAATCAAGAGGTCAGTTGACCCTTTGATGACAGATTTTAGCAAAAAGGGCTTAATAAGCCAGTTAGCTTATAAGCCAGATACAAGGCACACCAAATAGCAAAATTCACTCACAAGCAGCACATAAACAAGATCCAAGCAATGAAACAACAAGGCATACACTAGAGATACAAATGCAAGCACAAAATGAGGTGGTCACTTTGCTGATGCAAATGACCACTTTAGCTAACTTTGATAAGCCCTAGCTCCTTCAATAAGCCACCATATTCAACAAACATATAATGCACAGATAGATTATCACCTAAACTATTTCCAAACCTGATTCAGACCTTAGATCCAACAAACAAAGAAGTTATTGGATCTGATGTGTTTGACCAATTTCAAAACACTTTTTATCAGATTTTTGCAAAACTTGAAATCCCATTTACAAACTTTCAGAAACTTAACCAATGACTAAAACTTGTTCAATATGACTTGTTTAGACTTCCCAAACCCTAAGAACCAAGGACACAAGGCCACAAGGCCTTATGAACCAGTAAACCCAAACAATCCTTTAATAAGCACTTTTCAAACAAACTTCTTAATCCTTCAAACAACCTACTGATTTTAATGATCAAATAGCTACACTAGGTGACAACTAACAGATACAAACCATAAAACACAAAGCACAATCACAAAATCACCAAATCACATAGCAAAACACAAATCAGACAATCTCATGTGATTTTTTAGAGGAATCTTAACAAGAGGTTATACATGTCTTCCACAACATCCTAGGAGGACCAGTAATGCTCCTTGGACCTTGTTCAACAACTAGAACAAGACCAAGGTACTTCAACAAAGGAGATGATGACTGCCTTGGTTGATGTTTCAAAGCAGAAACTCAAGGGCTTGATTTCTTCAACACAATGAACAAACAACCCAACCAAAGGCTCCAATCCCTTTACAAGCTTGGTGTCAACAAGCTTGTAAGATCTTATAGCTTTTGGTCAAGGATTAGTACAACAAAAATAGCAAAATCAGAAACCACTTTTCAAGCTTATTTCAAACTTGAAAACCTTACCAAACATAAACGTCCTTGAACCACAAGATTCAAGCACGCTTATAACATATAATGGAACTCAGAATTACCCTTAAACAACACCAACTTTCAAAAACATAAAAAGGAATTACAATTTTCTAAAAATACCAACTTTTATAAAATTTAAAAAGGAATTACAATGTTTAAAAGGTAAATCTGGAACAAAGGCCTCAACACAGGTTGGGGGCCCTTTTATAGAGTACAAGGTATGATTCTAGAATGCTGAAATACATGAAACCCTAGCTAGGAATTCCCAAATTTGCCCTTGAGTGAATTGAGTTGTTTAGCTGTCCAAAATGATCTTGAGCGTTTGATGAGACGGCTTTTATACATGGTCTCATCGTTCTTTTTGGACTTAAAATGCATTAAATATCATCAAAATACCCAAATATATGCTTGTGTTTGTTACTTGTGTAATTTAGGTACGGATATTGAGAAAATGACAAAAGATCACAAGAATCACGCAAAAACGAACACGGAAAACGAAGCCGCACGATGAACCAAGCCCTAGTGAGGAATTTTCCAAAGAAACCCTTGAAGAATTGAAGAATATTGAAGATTGGTCCTCCAAGTTTGAAGAATTGACACTTTATACCCTTGTATCTTCATAATTACAAGTTTGGTCCCTAAAGTTTGTCAAAATTACAAAAAGGACCCTTGACTTTGAAGAATTGGCAAATTTAGTCCCTCATCAAATCTAAATTGTCAAATATGGTCCTCCAAGAAGTCAACCAACAAGTCAAAGCCTTGAAGTTTGAAGATATGACAAATTCAGTCCTTGGAAAATGAAGAAAATGCATAAATGGTCCTTGTTTCAAGATTACAAAAACATTGTGCCAAAAATGTCAAGTGTTGGAAGTTAAATACAAAGGAAATGGGATTTGTGAGCTATTTATTACAAAATGAAGATAACTTAAGAAGTGAGGGGCCTAATGTGACCAGACAACAAAACCCCACCAGCCACCCACATACTGACACGTCACCCCCACCAGTTCAAACAAACCAGTCCATAACCTTTTTTTGACCCTATCACAAACCCTTTTGACCCCCTTGTTATTTAAATAAGCATTTAATAATTAAGTGGGGGAAACACCTTTTTAAACCTGTTTAAAAACCCAAAACGATTTAAACACACCTGTTCATCACCACTAATCCTTAGAACCCTAATTATGATTATCTCCAAATCAAAGGGATTTTAAACAATTACCTCCAGATTGCTAATTCATGTTATCCTCACCCTAACCCACCTCACCCATCACTCTCACACACACCCCATGTGACTACCCAGCCTTCCCCTGCCCCACGCTTTTAACAAAAAGACAATCCTTGACAGCAATCCAACGAATATCGTGCTCCCTACGCTAAGATGAACGTCCAAGATGGGTTTTTCCTCACTGGCATCCTCACAACCTTCCAAAAACCTCACATGGGCATTTGACGAAATTCAAATGTTGAGTATCAAATGAGCATATTCCAGAGATATCCAAGGGCACATTTGGGAGTTTACCATTAGGGTTTCTAGATTCTAGAGTCTTCTTTGTAAGCCTATAAAAGGCATTAGGGTTTTAGCATTTCGTTTTTTGTCTCAGCTTTTATGTAAATTTTTTATCAATGAATGAAAAAGTGTTTTATGCATAAGGCTGTGATCATTTAATTTTCAGCAATTTACATTTTAAAGTTTGTGTTTCTTTATTCAAGTTTGTGTTAAAAAAAAAAAAGTTTTCAAAAAGGTTTTTAAGTTTCTGAATTTTTGAGCAAGTTCTTGGTAAGAACTTGTGTCAAGATTTGGCATTTCAGTTTTAATTTATATTAATGCTTTGAAAGATATCATTGAAACGTGTTTGTAAGGTTTTAAAGATTTTGTGTAAGGTTTTTAAGAAAGAAAAAGAGAAAACAGAATATATTTGTATTTGCTTGTTTTTTTCTTTTGATTTTCTTGACAGGTTGGAAGACTTGATGATTATTGATTCAGCACCAACCCGGGTTGGTAGGAGGTGGTTATGCAACCACAAGGACCTTGGATGTAAGGTCCTTGGGTAAATCATCCTTTTCCTTTTAAAAAATCTCAGAAAGTTGTGTTTTAAGTGATTTTGCTTGATTGTTAGATAAGTGTGTTAAATCTGCTTTGTTTGGTGTTCTTAAGTTGTCATATGCATGTTTTGAGTGCTTAATTCCAGTTTGGTTGAGTTTTGTATTGATTTGATTTGAAAAATTTGTGTTTACTGAATTAAAGGGGTGTTTGGGTCAAGGGATCAGCAGGCATTTATGATAAAATTGCATGTTAAAACTTGTCTAGAAACATCACCTAGGTCTTGCTTGAATGCTATATGCTCTTTGGTTTTAGTTTGAGTGGGTTTTAAACAAATTGCATGCTTAAAAAGGTAAGACATAACCAAAATCAGAAATCTGCATATTGTTCATGATTTGGTGTTGATTTGACCTTCAAATTTGGTAGGTTGTTAGGAGATAGGTTGTTTTAGAGTTGTGAATCAGTTGTATGCTAGATTGTGGATTTGTATGCAAGCTTAAGGCTCTTGAAATCCGGATTTGTGCATGAAAATTGTGGCTACTGTTCATCAGACTACTTTTGGCTTAATTAGAAACTTTTGAGCTTATTTGGTGCTTATTCTTGTTAAGAGACTGCTTGTTTTTGTGTGCTTGTTGACTCCTTATACTCCAAAGAGTATAAGGGTGCCTTATTGTCCAAAAAAGCTATCAAAATAAGCTTTCCTAAGCTTATTGAAAATCAAACCAAAATTTTACACTGTCAGTCGGAACTCCTTTCCCACTGCTAGTGTCCTGGTTTCCACTGCCTAGCTAAAAGACAGAAAACCATCACATGTCACTTTCAGAAGTTCATAATTTTGTCTTTAGTGCTTAATTTTTTGAATTAGACCTTGAAACCAGTGCCATTATTTTTCTTATTTAATTTAGGATTTTTCTGATTAATTAAATTTTTATTTACTGTTCATTTAGTAATTTTTAGGTTATTTAGCTATTTTTAATTAATTTTAAAGTTTCTTTTTTTGTCTTTTAGTGCCAAAAAGTAATATTTTTAGGTTTAATCAATTTTTCTGAACTTAGAATAATATTTTAAGGTTTTTGGTTTAAAATTTAGTTACTGTTCACCTTTTTAATTAATTTTTATAATTAATTTAAGTTAATTAGGGTTTTAATTAAACTAGTTTTGTCATTTAGTGGGAAATTTAATATTTTTCAAGATTTTTCATTTTTCTACTGTTCATTAGAGTAAAATAGGATTTTTAAAATTGGTAGATTATTTTTAGCATTATTTAATTATTTTTTATAATTATTTTAATTTTAAAATAGTTTTTAGTAATTTAAAAATAGAAAAATACTGTTTAAAAATACAAAAAAATACTTTTTAGTCTTTAGATAATATAAGTAAGTTGTTTGTTCAATAAAATCATATTTTGGACATTTTGATTAATTATATTTAATTTTAGGGCTTTAATTAGCATTTAAAATTGAATATTTAATTAATAAAAGGTTTTAAAATATTTTTATTGGATTTTATTCCTTATTTATATTATTTTAGACTTGTTTTAGCTTATAATTAATTTTTAGGTTAAAATTTTAATTTTTGTCGTTTTTACGGTTTTACGTTTACGCCTTTTTCGTCGTAGTTTAATTAGTTTTCGTAACCGTCAATTCTTTCCTTTCTCATTTCTTTTTCAATTATCATAATCACAAACATCATAAATCAACTCTTAACACAACGCACTTGCCTCCTTGGGAAACGAACTTGCTTGGTCATTGGTGCTCGGTTTTCCTAAACCGACACTTAACGCTTACCACTATTTGTACTTCCTTTTCCTAAAGGTCGTATTTTACTACAATCATTTTGGCGCCGCTGCCGGGGAGGCGTGTTGTGTTTTGGTTGAACAATTGTTGTTTTCTATATTAGCCATATAGTAATTGTATTAATAGCACTCTATTAATACGTATTATCGTTTTTCGATTTTTGTGTGAATATTATTACTATATTGTATACGTAGAACAAATAAATTTACAAGTACTCCAAATACGTGAGAAATCACAACCTTGACTTGGGAGGTCATTACCCAATCATTTTATTCGAATCTCAAACCAAAGAAAAAAAGGCAAAAATAGATAAATACTTTCGTGAAGCTTGATTTTGATAATACAAACTATAAGGTGGGTATAAGGCGGTTGTATTTCACGACCTAAAGGAAAAAGGCTCTTAAGTGCTTCGCGCCGCCTCGTTTCCTCCGCTTGCTTGTGCGTATTTGATTTTGAGAGTGAATCGAGGGTTTTGCCGCCCAAAGTATTACTAAGTATCATATATATTTTCTTGGTTTCATTTGATTAAACCCTCTTGAACGATTTGGTGTTCCACCATCGTTCTAAAGTCATCGAAGGCGTTCACTTCACGTGTTCGTTTTCATTCCTTGAGGCTTCGTTAATCAAGAGATTTGATTAGTGAGGAGATTTGTAGATTTTGGTCTACTTAATACATTCCAAAAAATCCAAAAAAGTTAAAAACAATCAAAAACCACAAAAAAAATTGAAAAAGTAAAAATACCAAAAAGAATCTTCTTTGCTCGCCTTCTCGTTGTACGTGACGTTTATGCAAACTCGCTCTAAAGCAAGACGTGCTCGTAAACGAAGAAACAAATCACTCACTCCTACTAGTGAGGACTCTCCTATTGACGAACCCATTGTAGTGAAAGAAGCACCCATGGCTAATCGAACTATGATGGAGTTGCTTCAAGCACCCACCGAGGGTTATGGAGAAGCGATTGTGATTCCCGCTATCCTTGCGGAGAATTTTGAGGTTAAGACGGGTTTGTTGTCCATGATTCAAAACAACAAGTTTCGAGGGGACGAAAAGGACAACCCGCATAACCACATTCGCCAATTTAATCGTCTCACCGCCACATGCAAGTTTAAGGACGTCTCAAACGACTCGATTAAGATGATGATTTTTCCGTATTCCTTAGCGGGGCCCGCAAAAATTTGGTTAGAGAAAGAGCCACCCAATTCTATATTGACGTGGAAGGATCTCGTTTCAAAATTCGTGAACCAATTTTTTCCACCCTCTAAGACTACGCACTTGAAAAACGAGATTTCAAAGTTTTCGCAAGAGTTTAATGAGAGTTTTTCAACGGCTTGGAATAGGTCTAAGGAAATGTTGCACGAATGTCCTCATCATGGTTTTTCCGACTTGCATCAAATAGACACGTTTTACAATGGCTTGAACGATCATGAGCGTGATTATCTTAATGCCGCCGCGGGTGGTAATTTCTTGTGTAAGACGGTCGAGGAAGCATTGGTAATTATTGAGAATAGGTCTAAGGTGTATAGTCCTCGTAGCACGTCGAGTGTTCGTAAGGCTTCGTCTTCATCTTCACCTAGTTTGTCACACAACGTTGATGCTTGCCAAATCGAGGCTAATTTGGAGAACAAGATTTTTGATAAGCTTAAAGGATTGTTAATTGAGTTTAAAGTTGGTGAACAACCCGCTCCCGCTACGATTAAAGCGGTTGAGGTTTCTTGTATGTATTGTGGTGGAGCTCACGATTATTCCGAGTGCATTACCAACGGTGGTAACACTTCGAGTGCCTTCGCGGCCGCGGGAACTTATAACCAAAACGGTCAAGTTCCTCGCACTAATCAATTAACTCCACCGGGTTTTTCACCAAATCAAAATGCTAACAATTATCGAAACAATCAAGTTGGTTACCAAAGCAATCAAAAGAACAATTATAAGGGTAATAACAACTATGGGACTCAAGGGAGTAGTAGTAATAGCCAATTGCAAAATCAAAATCAAAACCGTAATTTTCAAAATGCAAGTCAAGGTCTTCAAAATAACAAAGAACTTCCATTGGACTTTTTGAATTACACTACTTCAAATGATAAGATTATGGAAAACATTCAAGAGCAAATGGCTAATCAAGCTAAGGAAACGGCTAAGAATGCAAAGGAGTTAGCTAATTTCATTAAGGAAAATCTAGCCATGAGGAATGAATTGAAAAATGATTTTGCTAACCAAATTCGAGGTCAAAACAACAAGATAGAGCAAAGTCATGCTAGGCTTGAACAAAGGATTGACCAAAAAGCCGCTAGCCAAGATGTGAAGTTTAATAATTTTGATGTTAAGCTTAATGCAATTTTAGAAGCCGTAATGGGGAACAAAGCCTCTACTTCGGGTAGTTTGCCTAGTAACACCGTTTCAAACCCGAAGGGAGAGATGAAAGTGATTACCACACGTAGTAGTAAGGCACTTAAAGAACCGACTCCTCAACCAATTACTCCAACGGTGGAGGAAATTGAGGAAGAACCCGAGGTGGTGGTCGAAAAGGAGCATATTTCAAGCCCACAAAGTACCGCTCATGCCACACCTACGGTTGACCCATCACCCATATTGGAACCCGAGATTCCAAAGGCTATGCCTATGCCCCAACCCACACCACCCTTGCCTTACCCATCGAGACTTAGGAAGGAGAAACGACAAGAGCGCGACAACTATCAATTTGAGCTCTTTTTGAAAATGTTTCGTGATTTGCACTTTAATGTGAGTTTCGCCGATGCCTTGGTCATGATGCCTCGATTTGCCGCTAACTTTAAGAGTATGTTGAACAACAAGGAGAAATTACACCAAAAGTCTAGTTGTTCGTCGGTTTATCTTAATCGCATACCTCAAAAAGTCGGTGATCCCGGTAAATTTTTGATCCCTTGTGCAATTCAAGATATGGAAGAATGCTACGCCTTGGCCGATCTTGGTGCTAGCATTAACTTGATGCCACTTGCAATCTACAAGTCGCTCAATCTTCCTAATCTTACTCCTTCACGAATGTCTATTGAGTTGGCCGACCATTCCACGATTCTTGCATGTGGTTTGGCGGAAGACGTTTTTGTGAAAGTGGGGAAGTTCTACTATCCCGTAGACTTTATTGTTGTTGACATCCCCACGGATCCTCAAGTTCCTCTTATTTTAGGTCGTTCGTTTTTAGATACGTCTATGGCTTTGATTGATGTGCATGCTAGAAAGATCACCTTACGTTTCAACGACGAGGAACTTGTTATAAACGCAACTCAAAATTCTCAACTTTCTCATGTTTATTCCGTTGCTACCATAAACCTCGTTGATATGATCGACGTGGTTTGCGAGGAATTTTCACAAGAAGTTTTAGGGTTTGGTGATGAAGAAACTAGTGGCAATCCCACTATGTTAGATCCTATTCTTGATAATTCGACACCAACCTTCACTCCTTTCGAAGGTGGTGGTTTTACGTTGGAAGAATTCGATGTTCCACGTACTTGTGACGAAGACCTCGACAACTATGAGGACTTCTCGATTATCAAGGATTTTCTCAACGATTTCCCATTTCCTCCACCCGAGGAGGTTATGAGTATCGAGCCCAAATCTTCACTTGAGGAACCACCTATTCTCGAGTTGAAAGATTTACCTCCTCACCTCGAATATGTCTATTTGGAGGAGGACGACAAGTTGCCGGTTATTATTGCAAAGGAACTTTCGAATGTTGAGAAAACCGCACTTGTCGATGTTCTTAAGGACCACAAAGGGGCGATTGCGTGGAAGTTATCCGACATTAAGGGAATCGATCCCAAATTTTGTACACACAAAATATTAATGGAGGAGGATTTCAAGCCAACAATCCAAAGTCAAAGGAGGGTAAACCCCAAAATTCACGACGTCATCAAAAAGGAGGTCCTTAAACTCCTTGACGCGGGAATGATTTACCCTATTTCCGATAGCCCTTGGGTGAGTCCTATTCATTGTGTCCCTAAAAAGGGAGGGATGACCGTTGTGCCAAACGATGCCAACGAGTTAATTCCCACAAGACTCGTGACCGGATGGAGAGTGTGCATTGACTATCGTAAGTTGAATGAAGCCACTCGAAAAGACCATTTTCCCTTGCCCTTCATGGACCAAATGTTGGAGCGTCTTGCGGGAAACGATTTCTATTGCTTTTTAGATGGTTTTTCCGGTTACTTCCAAATTCCCATCGATCCTCGTGATCAAGAAAAAACTATGTTTACGTGTCCATATGGAACGTTTGCTTATCGTAGAATGCCATTCGGACTTTGTAATGCACCGGGAACTTTTAAACGATGCATGATGGCTATTTTTCATGATATGATCGAGAAGACGATGGAAGTCTTCATGGATGACTTTTCCGTGTTTGGTGATTCCTTTACTTCGTGTTTGTCGAACCTTGAGAGAATGTTAAAACGTTGTGAGGAAACCAACCTTGTGCTCAATTGGGAAAAGTGTCATTTTATGGTTAAGAGTGGAATCGTCTTAGGGCACAAGGTCTCGAAAGCGGGGATTGAGGTAGATCAAGCTAAGGTAGACGTCATCGCCAAATTACCTCATCCCAAAACCGTCAAGGGAGTTAGGAGTTTCCTAGGCCACGCGGGCTTTTATCGACGATTCATCAAGGATTTCTCGAAGATTTCTCGACCTATTACACATCTTCTTGAAAAAGAGGCACGTTTTGTCTTTGACGAAGATTGTGTATGAGCCTTTGAGATCCTTAAGAGGAAACTTACCGAAGCTCCCATTCTTGTTGCTCCAAATTGGAATCTCCCCTTTGAGCTTATGTGTGATGCAAGTGATTACGCTATTGGGGCCGTTTTGGGGCAACGTCATGATAAGCATTTCTTGCCTATACACTATGCTAGCAAGACGATGACCGAGGCTCAACTTAAATACACTACAACGGAAAAGGAGTTCCTTGCCGTGGTGTATGCATTTGAGAAATTCCGACCTTACCTCGTCTTGACAAAATGCATAGTGTATACGGACCATTCGGCTATCAAGTATCTCATGGCTAAACAAGATGCAAAGCCGAGATTACTTCGTTGGATTCTCCTCCTTCAAGAATTTGATCACAAAATCGTTGACAAAAAAGGAGCCGAGAATCTAGCGGCCGATCATCTCTCTCGTTTGGAAGATCCTCACCAAAGTATTTACGAGCCTAAGGAAATCACCGAAACATTTCCGCTCGAGACACTTGGTGTAGTGAATTCCAAACTTGATTCTTCTACCCCATGGTTTGCGGATTTTGCAAATTACCATGCGGGTAACTTCATCTAAGGGTATGACAACTCAAGAAAAACGAAAATTCTTTCGTGATGTCAAGTTCTATTTTTGGAATGACCCTTACTTGTTTCGAACGTGTGCGGATCAAATCATCCGCCGTTGTGTATTTGGCACCGAAGCTTCTAACATCCTTAGAGCTTGCCATGAGGGACCCACGGGTGGTCACCACGGTGCTAATCTCACGGCTAAAAAGGTGTTTGATGCCGGCTTCTTTTGGCCTACTATTTACCGAGATGCACAAGATCTTGTGAAGTCTTGTGATTCATGCCAACGACAAGGAAAAGCCTCACAAAAAGATGAAATGCCACAAAATATCATTCAAGTATGTGAGATCTTTGACGTTTGGGGCATAGACTTTATGGGGCCGTTCCCATCATCTCGTGGTAATAAGTATATTCTTGTTGCGGTTGACTACCTTTCTAAGTGGGTGGAGGCAAAGGCCTTGCCCACCAATGATGCTCGTGTGGTAGTCAAGTTCTTGAAAAGTTTGTTTGCTAGGTTTGGAACCCCTCGTGCTATCATAAGCGATCGTGGAACCCATTTTTGTAATGACCTATTCGAAAGGGTTCTAAGGAAATATGGGGTTACACATCGTCTTTCTACGGCTTATCATCCACAAACGAGTGGGCAAGTCGAGGTTTCAAACCGAGCATTGAAGAGGATCTTGGAGAGATCCGTGGGGGAAAACCGACAATCTTGGTCGGATAAGTTAGACGATGCTTTATGGGCCTTTAGGACCGCTCATAAGACACCCATTGGGTGCACTCCCTATAAGCTTGTGTATGGAAAAAATTGTCATTTGCCTATCGAGTTAGAACACAAGGCTTATTGGGCCCTAAAGCATTGTAATGATGACATGGAGACCGCGGGAAAACACCAGAAAATGCAATTAAATGAATTGGATGAATTGAGAGATATTGCTTATGAAAATTCATTGATTTACAAAGAGAAAACTAAAAAGTTGCATGATTCAAAAATTAAAAACCGGGTTTTTAACATTGGGGATCAAGTTTTACTTTTTAATTCAAGATTAAAAATATTTTCCGGGAAATTGAAATCCCGTTGGTCCGGTCCATTCACCGTGACTCAAGTGTTTCCTTATGGGACCATCGAGCTAGCTCAAGATGATGGTCCTAACTTCAAGGTGAATGGACATAGGTTGAAGCACTACTTTGGTGGGGAAGTTCCATCCTTGAACTACCTCGACCAAGTCACCTTCCCCAATGATAATTAGTGTTGAGGGGATCGAGTCGAGCTCATGACTCGGTAATCAAAAACGAGGTGCCTCGTGGGGGAGTCCCATGCTTATCCTATGTACATATTATCGCTTTCTTAGTCTAATGTAGCTTACGTGTGGGGATTCGTGCCCTTCCAACCTTTGTTCCATGGTTGTTTGTGATATGTGGTTTTTAGATCATGATCTTCACGATTGGAGCCTCTCGTGTTCGTTTTATGGGAGCACTCGATCGTTTGCTTTGGAGACATTTCTCAATATCCATGATATATCCTTTATTGTTCTAACCTTAAGTTTTTAAGCACACTTCATAAACGGCTTTAAATTTAATGGTTACACCCTTTCCATGCTAGATTAGGCATTCGACTACGTCTCTAGTATGGGGGTGTTTGCACCCCTAGACTCGAAACATTGAGGACAATGTTTAACTTTAGTATGGGGGGGTGAATAGATACTTGCCTTGCCAAACCTTCACGCTTTCCAAAGTTTATCGTTTTTTTTATCGTTTTGTTGCAAAATAAGGCTAAAAATGGCCAAATTTTAAAATTTTTCTCATGTTTTATAAGTGTTTGAAGACACGAATGTAGGTTTTCCGATGGCGAGAATAAGAGTAATTTTTGACTCGACCGTGCGTGTTGAGCACTTAGCTTTGATTCCTTAACTATACATTAGGCTAAGTCTCTTAAATGAGGACGAGAAATGATAGAGTAATTATAAGTTACTATGCTAAACGTAGAATACTCGTATTCTTTCAAAAGTTCATGTGTTCTCATTGTTTGCTTATTCTCCCTTCGCATGTAAATATTTTTTGCTTAATAAATATTGACTTAGCGGTTTAGTTAGGATTGTTGGGTTTCTAGTCTTTTCTAGTAGCTTCCGTGTAATTAAATTGGGAAGACATTAAGGTATCGCCAGCGTCACGGTTTTGAAGTATTGGTACCCCAATAATCGAAAGCTTCACCTAATAATAAGATTTCAAGTGCTCACCTAAATCAAGCAAACAATTTGAAGCCCCACAAGGCCTAAAATCTATGCAAAATTGAAGTGAATCAAGCCTTAATCTTCGAAGCTTTAAAGATCCAAAATTCGCTTTAGCGTGAGGATATACGTCTTTGGCTAATAAAACCACCGATGAGGCGGATAATAAAAGGCAAGGCAAGACCGAAGTCATAATAAAAGCTTCATGGCGAAGTTGAATAAAAGATGGAGGTAAACCAAAGATAATAAGGTCCTTCCGTTAGGGGGCGTATAAAAGTCTTGGTAATAAGTCTCATGTTCAAAACCGTTATAAAACCGTGTTTATCGATTCTTCTTGTCAACTTAATTTTTTAACATCGTCGTCTATTAGGAGGGGTTATTGATTTGATGGTCTTAGTTACACCGTTAGGACTCTATTTTTAGACCTAAATCTCTATTATCGCATAAGTCAAACAATGTATCCTCGTGAAACATTCAAGACAAAATAAAATATAAGAGATACAACTTAGGAATAATGGGAGAACAAGTACGTGATTAGGGCATATGAGTAGTGTTAGCATTACTAACTTATAATGACAATGATCTCGTTACACGCTTAGCATTGAATTGAAGTGAAAATCGAGGACGACGAAATTATTTCTAACGAAGCATTCACGTGTTCTTATTCTATGAACCTAAACGTCCCATTTTGCGATGAAAATCATACATTATATCTAAAACACAAGTAGTAGTAATAGTAGTAGTGTAGCTAGTTTATCATTCCAATAAAGTGAATAAAATTAATTTTGGAGATGCTACGATACTTTATTCTAGCATTGCGTGAGGGCACGGCAATGGTTTAGTATGGGGGAGTGATGAGACGGCTTTTATACATGGTCTCATCGTTCTTTTTGGACTTAAAATGCATTAAATATCATCAAAATACCCAAATATATGCTTGTGTTTGTTACTTGTGTAATTTAGGTACGGATATTGAGAAAATGACAAAAGATCACAAGAATCACGCAAAAACGAACACGGAAAACGAAGCCGCACGATGAACCAAGCCCTAGTGAGGAATTTTCCAAAGAAACCCTTGAAGAATTGAAGAATATTGAAGATTGGTCCTCTAAGTTTGAAGAATTGACACTTTATACCCTTGTATCTTCATAATTACAAGTTTGGTCCCTAAAGTTTGTCAAAATTACAAAAAGGACCCTTGACTTTGAAGAATTGGCAAATTTAGTCCCTCATCAAATCTAAATTGTCAAATATGGTCCTCCAAGAAGTCAACCAACAAGTCAAAGCCTTGAAGTTTGAAGATATGACAAATTCAGTCCTTGGAAAATGAAGAAAATGCATAAATGGTCCTTGTTTCAAGATTACAAAAACATTGTGCCAAAAATGTCAAGTGTTGGAAGTTAAATACAAAGGAAATGGGATTTGTGAGCTATTTATTACAAAATGAAGATAACTTAAGAAGTGAGGGGCCTAATGTGACCAGACAACAAAACCCCACCAGCCACCCACATACTGACACGTCACCCCCACCAGTTCAAACAAACCAGTCCATAACCTTTTTTTGACCCTATCACAAACCCTTTTGACCCCCTTGTTATTTAAATAAGCATTTAATAATTAAGTGGGGGAAACACCTTTTTAAACCTGTTTAAAAACCCAAAACGATTTAAACACACCTGTTCATCACCACTAATCCTTAGAACCCTAATTATGATTATCTCCAAATCAAAGGGATTTTAAACAATTACCTCCAGATTGCTAATTCATGTTATCCTCACCCTAACCCACCTCACCCATCACTCACACACACACCCCATGTGACTACCCAGCCTTCCCCTGCCCCACGCTTTTAACAAAAAGACAATCCTTGACAGCAATCCAACGAATATCGTGCTCCCTACGCTAAGATGAACGTCCAAGATGGGTTTTTCCTCACTGGCATCCTCACAACCTTCCAAAAACCTCACATGGGCATTTGACGAAATTCAAATGTTGAGTATCAAATGAGCATATTCCAGAGATATCCAAGGGCACATTTGGGAGTTTACCATTAGGGTTTCTAGATTCTAGAGTCTTCTTTGTAAGCCTATAAAAGGCATTAGGGTTTTAGCATTTCGTTTTTTGTCTCAGCTTTTATGTAAATTTTTTATCAATGAATGAAAAAGTGTTTTATGCATAAGGCTGTGATCATTTAATTTTCAGCAATTTACATTTTAAAGTTTGTGTTTCTTTATTCAAGTTTGTGTTAAAAAAAAAAAAAGTTTTCAAAAAGGTTTTTAAGTTTCTGAATTCTTGAGCAAGTTCTTGGTAAGAACTTGTGTCAAGATTTGGCATTTCAGTTTTAATTTATATTAATGCTTTGAAAGATATCATTGAAACGTGTTTGTAAGGTTTTAAAGATTTTGTGTAAGGTTTTTAAGAAAGAAAAAGAGAAAACAGAATATATTTGTATTTGCTTGTTTTTTTATTTTGATTTTCTTGACAGGTTGGAAGACTTGATGATTATTGATTCAGCACCAACCCGAGTTGGTAGGAGGTGGTTATGCAACCACAAGGACCTTGGATGTAAGGTCCTTGGGTAAATCATCCTTTTCCTTTTAAAAAATCTCAGAAAGTTGTGTTTTAAGTGATTTTGCTTGATTGTTAGATAAGTGTGTTAAATCTGCTTTGTTTGGTGTTCTTAAGTTGTCATATGCATGTTTTGAGTGCGTAATTCCAGTTTGGTTGAGTTTTGTATTGATTTGATTTGAAAAATTTGTGTTTACTGAATTAAAGGGGTGTTTGGGTCAAGGGATCAGCAGGCATTTATGATAAAATTGCATGTTAAAACTTGTCTAGAAACATCACCTAGGTCTTGCTTGAATGCTATATGCTCTTTGGTTTTAGTTTGAGTGGGTTTTAAACAAATTGCATGCTTAAAAAGGTAAGACATAACCAAAATCAGAAATCTGCATATTGTTCATGATTTGGTGTTGATTTGACCTTCAAATTTGGTAGGTTGTTAGGAGATAGGTTGTTTTAGAGTTGTGAATCAGTTGTATGCTAGATTGTGGATTTGTATGCAAGCTTAAGGCTCTTGAAATCCGGATTTGTGCATGAAAATTGTGGCTACTGTTCATCAGACTACTTTTGGCTTAATCAGAAACTTTTGAGCTTATTTGGTGCTTATTCTTGTTAAGAGACTGCTTGTTTTTGTGTGCTTGTTGACTCCTTATACTCCAAAGAGTATAAGGGTGCCTTATTGTCCAAAAAAGCTATCAAAATAAGCTTTCCTAAGCTTATTGAAAATCAAACCAAAATTTTACACTGTCAGTGGGAACTCCTTTCCCACTGCTAGTGTCCTGGTTTCCACTGCCTAGCTAAAAGACAGAAAACCATCACATGTCACTTTCAGAAGTTCATAATTTTGTCTTTAGTGCTTAATTTTTTGAATTAGACCTTGAAACCAGTGCCATTATTTTTCTTATTTAATTTAGGATTTTTCTGATTAATTAAATTTTTATTTACTGTTCATTTAGTAATTTTTAGGTTATTTAGCTATTTTTAATTAATTTTAAAGTTTCTGTTTTTGTCTTTTAGTGCCAAAAAGTAATATTTTTAGGTTTAATCAATTTTTCTGAACTTAGAATAATATTTTAAGGTTTTTGGTTTAAAATTTAGTTACTGTTCACCTTTTTAATTAATTTTTATAATTAATTTAAGTTAATTAGGGTTTTAATTAAACTAGTTTTGTCATTTAGTGGGAAATTTAATATTTTTCAAGATTTTTCATTTTTCTACTGTTCATTAGAGTAAAATAGGATTTTTAAAATTGGTAGATTATTTTTAGCATTATTTAATTATTTTTTATAATTATTTTAATTTTAAAATAGTTTTTAGTAATTTAAAAATAGAAAAATAGTGTTTAAAAATACAAAAAAATACTTTTTAGTCTTTAGATAATATAAGTAAGTTGTTTGTTCAATAAAATCATATTTTGGACATTTTGATTAATTATATTTAATTTTAGGGCTTTAATTAGCATTTAAAATTGAATATTTAATTAATAAAAGGTTTTAAAATATTTTTATTGGATTTTATTCCTTATTTATATTATTTTAGACTTGTTTTAGCTTATAATTAATTTTTAGGTTAAAATTTTAATTTTCGTCGTTTTTACGGTTTTACATTTACGCCTTTTTCGTCGTAGTTTAATTAGTTTTCGTAACCGTCAATTCTTTCCTTTCTCATTTCTTTTTCAATTATCATAATCACAAACATCATAAATCAACTCTTAACACAACGCACTTGCCTCCTTGGGAAACGAACTTGCTTGGTCATTGGTGCTCGGTTTTCCTAAACCGACACTTAACGCTTACCACTATTTGTACTTCCTTTTCCTAAAGGTCGTATTTTACTACAATCAGCGTTCCTTTTAGCTTTGTGACCAAGCAAAGAGTGTCAGATGTTGATTTGGACACGTGGCATTCTTTGGAGGTTAAGTTGTGATGTGATAGGTGGACGGGTTTGAATGGTGGGGTTACATGGTGAGTGGGAGTGAGGGTTTTGGGTGTGGGATGAGTTTCTGCTTGTGTGAATTAAGCGTGTGTCAAGGTAATTGTAAATTACCCTTTGTTTAGTAAAAGTAAAATCTAGGTGGGATGAACATGAATAGTGGTCCCTTTGATCCATTTTTGGTGGAGTGGGATTTGTTTGGCGCATTTCTTTTTTAAATGTTTCAAATGCCCAACTTTAGCCCTTATGTTTTCAGAAAGATGGTAAAACGTGTTTTCAGCTACCAAAACTTGGTTTCCTTTGTTAACTAAGTTTTATTCTTCATACTTTTGGCACAAAACTTTTCCAAAAGAATTTCAAGGGTTGATTTTGCCACTTTTGCATATTTGAAGGACTGATCTTGGACATTCTTGATCTTCAAAGGTCTTCATTGGTTTTTTGATTTTATGAGGGATCATAATTGACAAATTAGAATTGATGAGGGACTAAACTTGTCATTTCTTCAAAGTTGAAGGACCATTTTGTAATTTTGACAAACTTAAGGGACCAAACTTGTAATTATGATTATACAAGGGTTTTAAGTGTCATTTCTTCATATTTTGAGGATCAATCTTGTACATCTTCAAGTCTTCAAGGGTTAATCTTGGATAAATCATGAACTAGGGCCCGGTTCTTTGTACGGCTTCGTTTCTCGTGTCCGTTTTTCCTTGTTTCTTGTGATCTTTTGTCTTTTTCACGATATCCATACCTAAAACACACAAGTAAACAAATACAATCATATATATGGTATTTTATGACATTTTAATGCATTTAAAGCCCGAAAAGAACGATGAGATCATGTACAAATGCCATCTCATCACTCCCCCATACTAAGCCATTGCCGTGCCCTCACGCAATGCTAGAATAAAGTATCTAAGCATCACCAAAATTCAATTTTATTAACCTTTATTGAAAAGTAAAAGACTTGCAACAATACTACGAAGATGTGTAAAGACATAATGTATGATTTTCATCACGAATGTGACTTTTAGGGTCAATGAATAGAAACAAGTAAATGTACCATAGAGTAAATTTTGTCATCCTTGATTGTCATTCATTCCATGCTAAGTGCAAAAACGAGATCATTGTTGGTACAAGTCACAATGCTAACACTACTCATACGTCCAAATTGTGTAATACTTTTTCTCCCCGCAATCCTAGTTATTATAAAAGGAAATGGGTTACTTGCATTTTTAACTACTTGTCATGGATCACAAGTGATTCATATTGACTTATTTGAATATTTATTAGTCCGAAAGCAAAGTAGCACGATTTAATCGATAGTTAGCCGAAGGACAAAATCTTTTAAAACGGCTTCTCGTGTATCTCCTTAAGTTCATATCTTGGCATAACTCGTTTCACAATTTGAGACCTTTCTCGGACCGATATTTGGCATGTACTTCATACTTCAAATCTTGGGAAGATATTCTTGAAATTATGGTCTTCTCTTCATATTTTGGAATTTCTTCTCTTGACGTTTTTGAGAGATTCTTCATACTTGGACCACGACTTCATCATTTTTCTTCAATCTTTATTTTGGACTTTGATATAAAATGATCCGCCTCCTTTTTGGACTTGGATATATTTATCCTCATACCTTGTAAGGGTCTTTTTGGATAGACTTTCTCCATGATCTTTAGGGGAGTAATTGCTTTTCGTCGTGTGTCTCGATCCTTCATATTGATTTAGGAATAATGATACTTCACATCATCTTGGATCTTTAGCAACAAAATAGAGCTCCTCATGCCTTGTTAGGGCCTTTTTGGATCTTCACCAATCTTCGCGTCTCGCTTCAATAAGTTATGCCTTGGCTATGAACTCTATTCAACCCCGAGCAACTTTAAACGATCTTGGGCTAGAAGCTAAGTAACCTTTCAAATCGTACGACCTTACTTATTGCAATTATTTTTATTCCTAATGCATTGATCTTATGGGAAGAAAAAGCCACAATTAAAAACATATGAGTTTTTGAAAGAACATTTTCATGTTCTACGTTTAGCATGATCACTTGTCTAACTCTATCACTTCTCGTTCTTCACTATATAAAGACCTCTAATTAAAGATTCATGAATACTTAGCCATGCAAGTCAAAATCAATCTAAATTTGGATTAGCTTTCATTAAGACTATATCAAATCAAAGTTTTGGGTTTTCAAGCCACCTATAGGATCTTGCACTTTCTTGGACTTTTTCAAGTTTAGAGAATGCATTTTATAGTTCCCTTGATAAGTGACTTTCTAGGATCAATAATAGGAACTTGCGAAAAGTTCTTGTTCGTAACCCGAATGAGGTAAGACTTTCGCGTTTTAAAGTTCCCTATATAAAAGTCTAGAAAAACTTGAATTGAGCGGGTTAAGGAATGTAAAGGGCTCCAAATGGCCATCAAGTCAAAAATTAGCTCTTATTCTACCCATCGAAAAATATACATTCGTGTCTTAAAAACACTTATGAAGACTAAGAAAATTTTAAAATTTGGCCATATTTAGCCTTATTAGCAACAAAACGTTGAAAGTTGGAAAGCGTGAGGGCGTAGCAAAGCAAGTACCTATTCACCCCCCCATACTAAAAGTAAACATTGTCCTCAATGTTTCGAGTCTAAAGGTGGAGCACCCCCATACTATAGACGAAGAGTCGAATGCTTAGGATCTAGCATGGTAAGGGTGATCAATAATATATCTAAAGCCGTTTATTAATTATGCTAAAAGATAATTGTTAGAACAATAAAGGATATGTCATGGATTCGTGAAAAACTTCTTCAAGCAATCGATGGAGGCTCACGTAAACGAACATGAGAGTCTTCAATCGTAGTGATGATGATGATCTAGATAACACAATCACAAACAACCACGAGACAACGAGTTGGAAGGGCACAAATCCCCTCTCATTATTTATTAGAAAGCATAAAAGGATAAGCATGGGATCTCCCCCACGAAGCACCTCGTTTTTTATTACCGAGTCATGAGCTCGACTCGATCCTTTCAATGCTAATTATCATTGGGGAAGGTGACTTGGTCGAGGTCAACCATTGAAGGAATTTCCCCACCAAAGTAGTGCTTAAGCCTATGTCCATTCACCTCGAAGTTAGGACCATCATCTTGAGCTAGCTCGATGGTCCCATACAGAAACACTTGTGTAACGGTGAAAGGACCCGACCAACGAGATTTTAATTTTCCGGAAAATATCTTTAGTCTAGAGTTAAAAAGTAACACTTGATCACCAACGTTAAAAACTCGGTTTTTAATCTTTGCATCATGAAACTTTTTAGTCTTTTCTTTGAAAATAAATGAATTTTCATAAGCATTATCTCTTAGTTCATCCAATTCATTCAATTGTATTTTCCGGTGATCTCCTGCGGTCTTCAAGTCAAAGTTTGCATGCTTAAGGGCCCAATATGCCTTGTGCTCCAATTCAATGGGCAAATGACAATTCTTCCCATAGACTAACTTATAAGGAGTACAACCGATAGGTGTCTTATAAGCGGTCCTAAAGGCCCATAAAGCGTCATCGAGTTTGTCGGACCATGAAGCACGGTTTTCTCCAATCGAACTCTCTAAAATCCTCTTCAAAGCTCGGTTCGAAACCTCGACTTGCCCACTCGTTTGCGGGTGATAAGCCGTAGAAAGACGATGAGTAACTCCATATTTCTTTAAGACCTTCTCGAATTGGTCATTACAAAAATGGGTTCCACGATCGCTTATAATAGCACGAGGGGTTCCGAACCGAGAGAATAGTTGCTTCAAAAACTTCACTACCATACGAGCATCATTAGTAGGTAAAGTTTTAGCTTCCACCCACTTAGAAAGGTAATAGACCGCGACGAGGATATACTTGTTACCATGAGACGATAGGAACGACCCCATAAAGTCTATGCCCCAAATGTCAAAAATCTCACACACTTGAATTATGTTTTGCGGCATTTCATCACGTTGAGACGATGTTTCGTGACATTGGCACGAATCACACGACTTCACAAGTGCGTGTGCATCACGATAGATAGAAGGCCAAAAGAAGCCGGCATCGAATACTTTCTTAGCCGTGAGATTAGCACCATGGTGACCACCCGTGGGTCCCTGGTGACAAGCTCTAAGGATGTTAGAAGCTTCGGCACCAAAAACACAACGTCGAACGAGTTGATCCACACAAACCCGAAAGAGATAAGGGTCGTCCCAAAAATAGAACTTGACGTCACGAAAGAATTTTCGCTTTTGTTGTGTCGTCTGACCCTTGATTATGAAATTGCCCGCATGGTAATTTGTAATGTCGACAAACCATGGGGTGGTGTCTTTAGAATTCACTACACCGAGTGTCTCGAGAGGAAATGTTTCGGTGATTTCCTTGTTCTCGAAAACATCTTTGTGAGGATCTTCTAGACGAGAGAGATGATCGGCCGCTAGATTCTCGGCTCCTTTTTTTGTCAAGCACGGTGAAATCAAATTCTTGGAGGAGGAGCATCCAACGAAGCAATCTCGGTTTAGCATCTTGCTTAGCTAAGAGATACTTGATAGCCGAATGGTCGGTATACACGATGCTTTTAGTTAAGACGAGATAAGGTCGGAATTTCTCAAAAGCATAGACCACGACAAGGAATTCCTTTTCCGTTGTGGTGTACTTTAATTGAGCCTCGGTCATCGTCTTACTAGCATAATGGATAGGACGGAAATGCTTTTCATAACGTTGGCCTAAGACGGCCCCTATAGCATAATCACTTGCATCGCACATGATTTCAAAGGGTAATTCCCAATTAGGAGCAACAAGAATGGGAGCTTCAGTAAATTTCCTTTTGAGAGTTTCGAAAGCTCTAACACAATCCTCATTGAAGTTAAAAGGAGCATCCTTCTCGAGAAGGTGTGTCATAGGTCGAGAGATTTTCGAAAAGTCTTTGATGAAACGACGATAAAAGCCCGCGTGGCCTAGGAAACTCCTAACTCCCTTAACGGTTTTGGGATGAGGTAACTTGGCGATGACGTCTACCTTAGCTTTATCGACCTCAATCCCCGCTTTCGAGACCTTATGTCCTAAGACGATTCCTTGTTTACACATGAAATGACATTTTTCCCAATTAAGCACAAGATTGGTTTCTTCACAACGTTTTAACATTTGTTCGAGATTAGATAAACACAACGCGAACGAATTTCCAAACACCGAAAAGTCATCCATAAACACTTCCATCGACTTCTCGATCATATCGTGAAAAATAGCCATCATACACCGTTGAAACGTACCCGGTGCATTACAAAGTCCGAAAGGCATCCTACGATAAGCAAACGTTCCATAAGGACACGTAAACGTAGTCTTCTCTTGATCACGAGGGTCGATAGGGATTTGAAAGTAACCGGAAAAACCATCTAAAAAGCAATAGAATTCATTTCCCACTAGTCGCTCCAACATTTGATCCATGAAGGGCAAAGGAAGGTGGTCTTTACGAGTGGCGTCATTTAACTTTCGGTAGTCAATACACACCCTCCAACCGGTCATAACACGAGTGGGAATTAACTCGTTGTTTTCATTAGGCACAACGGTCATTCCTCCCTTTTTAGGGACACAATGGATTGGGCTCACCCATGGGCTATCGGAGATGGGATAAATCATTCCCGCGTCAAGGAGTTTTAAAACTTCCTTTTTAATGACATCGTGAATTTTGGGATTCACCCTTCTTTGACTTTGAATTGCGGGTTTGTAGTCCTCCTCCATTAAAATCTTGTGAGTACAAAATTTTAGGTCAATACCCTTAATGTCGGAAATTTTCCATGCAATTGCCCCTTTATGAGCTTTAAGAACTTTCAAGAGCTCGGTTTTTTCATCATTAGCAAGAACTCTTGCAATAATAACCGGCAACTTGTCATCACCTTCCAAGAATGCGTATTCAAGGTGAGATGGAAGATCTTTCAATTCAAGGATAGGTGGTTCCTCGATTGAATATTTTTGCTCAACACTCATAACTTCCATCGACGGAAGAAATGGTGGAATAGAAGTATCATCACTAATAAACACCTCATCTTCATTGTCGATTTCATTTGAAGCAAAATCGCCTCCTTGGAATGGAGTGAGATTTGGTGTAAAATTAGCAAGAATCGGATCCAAAATAGTGGGATTGCCACTTGACGAGCTATCGGAAAAACCTAACACTTCTTGTGAAAACTCATCGCAAACCACATCAAATAAGTCAATGTGATTGATGGTAGCGATTGCATAAACATGAGAAGGTTTTGAGTTTTGAGTAGCGTTTATAACAAGTTCCTCTTCGTTAAATCTCAAAGTGATAGTTCTTGCATGAACGTCGATAAGCGATCTCGAGGTGTCTAAAAATGGACGACCTAAAAATAGAGGAACTTGAGGATCCGCGGGGATGTCAACTACTATAAAATCAACGGGATAGTAGAAATTCCCCACTTTCACGAAAACATCCTCGGCTACTCCACATGCTAAAATCGTAGAATGATCGGCCATCTCGATAGACATGTTCGAAGGAGTAAGAGCCGGAAGCGAAAGCGATTTCCAAATGGAAAATGGCATCAAATTAATGCTCACACCAAAGATCGGCCAAGGCGAGGCATTCTTTCATATCTTGTATGTCACAAGGAATGAGAAACTTTCCGGGGTCACCAACTTTTTCCGGTATGCGGTTAAGATAAACCGAAGAACAATTAGCAAGCTTTTAAAACTTTTCCTTATCGCTCATCATACTTTTAAAAGTGGAAGCGAAACGAGGCATATATAACAACGCGTCGGCTAAACTTACATCAAAATGCACTTGTTGAAATATTTTTATAAAAAGCTCGATTTGTTGTTTGTTACGTTCTTGCAATTTCTCTTTGTTTCGTCTTGAAGGGTAAGGTAAGGGTGGTGTGGGTTGGACATTAGGCAACGGCCTTGGAAACTCGGGTTCCATGATTGGTATTGGTTCAACCGTAGGTGTGGTATGAGCGGTACTTCGTGGGCTTGTAATATGCTCCTTTTCGACCATCACCTCGGGCTCTTTCTCGATTTCCTTCTCCATAGAAGTACTTGGACGAGAGATTGGTTCCTTAAAAGTTTTACCACTTCGTGTAGTAATAACCTTCATTTCTCCCTTCGGGTTTGCAATGGTATCACTAGGAAGACCACCCGAGGAAGAGGGTTTACACATGATTGCTTCAAACATTTTTGCCATCTGGTCTTCAAATTTTGATTGCCTTAAATCCACTTTTAACAATTCTTTCTTAATCTCATGTTGTCCTTGTTCCATCTTTTGTTGATTTTGTTGAAGACGTTGAACGTTTCCTTCCATTTTATTTGCATGAGTCTTAAGTTCATTAGCAAGTTCGTTTTTAAGCTCGTTTTTCAACTCGGATCTTAAGCTAATCATCTCACGTTGCATGTTATCAAACTTAGCATCATTTGCTTTAGCATAATCCAAAAATTCTCCTTGAAGATTTTTAGTGTGAGCATTTTGAAAACCTTGTGTAGTGTTTTGAAAATCACGGTTTTGGTTTTGATTAGTAACTTGTCCATTCCCACTTTAATAATTCCCTTTCTTGTAGTTACGTGAATTGCCTTGATAATTACCACTTTGGTTGTTGTTTCGATAGTTATTAACATTTTGATTTGGTGGAGCTTGATTTGGGCGGGAACCTTGGCCGTTTTGGTTATAATTTCCCGTTGCTACGTAAGCACTCGAAGTGTTACCACCGGCGGTAATGCACTCGGAAAGATCATGAGCTCCACCACAAGACAAACAACTCTTATCAACCGCTTTAACCGAAGCGGAATTCAAAGCATCTTGTGCTTTCCAATGAGTCATAAGATTTGAAAACCTATCTAAAAACTGATTTTCCTCATTAGCTTCATCATGTAAGGCATTAATGCTACGAGACGATGACGACGATGACGAACCCATATTGGCAACACTCGGTGTGTTACGAGGTTTGTAAACCTTAGATCTATTCTTGATAATCTTTAAAGCTTCATCGGTCGTTTTGCACAAAAAATTACCACCCGCGGCGGCATTCAAATAATCTTGTTCATGATCATTAAGCCCATTATAAAAAGTATCAACTTGATGCAATTCCGAAAAATCATGGTGTGGACATTCATGTAACATTTCCTTAAATAGTTCTCATGCCATTGAAAAACTTTCATTATTTAATTGTACAAATCTTGAAATCTCATTTTTCAAATGTGTTGTTTTAGATGGTGGGAAAAATTTGTTCACAAACTTAGAAACGAGATCACCCCATGTCAAAATTGAATTTGGCGGTTCTTTCTCAAGCCAAATTTTAGCGGGTCCATCTAACGAGTATGGAAACAACATCATCTTAATGGCGTCATGTGGAACATCCTTAAACTTACTAGTTGCGGTGAGACGATTAAAATTCCTTATGTGGTAATGCGGGTTGTCTTTTTCATGATCTCTAAACTTATTAGCTTGCAACATCGACATTAAACCCGTCTTAATCTCGAAATTCTCCGCAAGGATAGCAGGAATCACAATGGCCTCTCCAAAACCCTCGGTGGGTGCTTGAAGCAACTCCATTATAGTACGATTAGCCATTACGACTTCTTGTTCAACAATAGGTTCAACAATTGGAGTTTGTTCTTCAATCAACGTCTCTTGATTTCCTTGATTTTGACGACGTTTACGAGCTCGTTTAGTTTGACTACGAGTTAGCATATACTTCACGTAGAATGGGAGGTGAGCAAAGAAGATTCTTTTTGGGTGTTTTGTGAATTTTCAATTTTTTTTGTGTTTTTGATTGTTTTTAATTTTTTTGGATTTTGGTGTATCTTCGTAGACAACAATCTTCCAAATCTCTCCTCGAATCAAACTCTTGATTAAAGAAGCCTCAAAAGAATGAAAACGATCACGTGGAGTGAACGCCTTCGAATGACTTTAGAACTTTGGTGAAAACGAAATTGTTCAAGAGGGTTTAATCACAAAGAAAACCAAGCAAATATATGTGATACTTAATAATACTTTGGTCCGCAAAACCCTCGATTAGCCTTCAATCTCAAAATACTCACAAGAAAGCGGGGAAACGAGGCGGCGCGAAGCACTTAAGATCCTTTTTCCTTAGGGTATATTTTATAATACCCGCCTTATACCCACCTTATAGTTCGTATTTTTCAAAATCGAACTTCACGAAAGTATTTATCTATTTTTGCCTTTTTCGTTTGTTTGAGATTCGAATACAATAATTAGGAGATCAAATCCCAATTAAGGTTGTGTTTTCACACTTTTGGAGATATTTTGAATTGATTGTGATACTTAATACAATATAGTAATAATAATTTCACAAGAAAAACAAAAAAAACCGATAATACGTATTAGTAGATTTCTACTAATACAAATACTATTTATGGTTAATATTAAAAACAACAAGACAAATTAATCACGAAACACCTCCCCGGCAGCGGCGCCAAAATGACTGTAGTGTTTTACCACACCTTTAGGAAAAGGAGGTAAATAGGGAAAGTATTAAGTGATGATTTAGGAAAATCAAACACTAATGACCCTTATGATGTGAAAGTTCGTTTCCCAAGGAGGTATATGTGTGTGAATAATTCGTAATTGATTTGAGATTAATATTTGAAAGAAGGGGATGAGAAAATAGAATGACGAAGACGTGAAATTAATTACTACAACGACTAAACGTAAAACCGTAAAAATAGCTAAAATAAAAATTAATTCTAAAAATTCCCAAAAATTTACCAAAAATCAAATAAAATAAACTAAGAGTTTACCAATGATCAAAACTTTTTCAAACCTTTTAATTAATTAAATATTAATTTTTTAATGCTAATTAAAGCCCTAAAAATCAAATTAATTATCAAAAACCCAAAATAAAGTTTTTTCAAATGGTAAACCTCTAAAATGACCTAAAAAGATTAAAAATTATTTTTATAAATTTTTAAACTAAGGAAAACTATTTAAAATGATTTAAAAACTATTAAAACTTAAAATAATTATAAAAAATTAATCTAATGATGATAAAATTAACCTAAGAGTTGCAAAAATCCTATTTTAATGTATTAAAGCTAAGAAAAATATAAAAAAGTGCAAAAATGTGAAATAATAAAATGATATTAAAAATCTAAAACTTATAAAAAATTCTAAAAACTTGCAAACTAGTTTATTTTAACCTAACTAATCTGAAAATGAAAGTAAAATTACCAAAATACCCCTAATGGGCCCCCAAATGGGCTAAAACCAAAAAACAGTCAACACTAATGGGCTTTTTAGCCCAAAAAATGAAACTAGGCCCAAATGACCTGAAAAAGCCCTATCTGACTCAAAATTTAATTTTAAGCACAAAAGTCTGAAAGTCCAAAAGCTGAAAATGAGCTTATCACAGCTTAAATAACAAATAGCTTATTCTTATTGGGCCAATAATCCCATTAAGCAATAAGCCAATGCCATAAGCTCTACTTAAACACACAACCTTCTTTTGAGATGCCTAAGAGATTTGTAAAAATAAATTTTGAAAAAGCTCACTCAACAAGCCAGAAATAAGCAAAATAGAAATCCACTAAACGACAAAATAGTCGGGTTAGAGTTCTAGGGGGTTTCAGAAGCTCTGGTTTGTTGCAAAAGCTCACAAATAGCTTAACAAAGAATAATCAATCAAGAAAATCACAAAAAGCCAAGTAGAATAAGCTGTGTGAACCAATAAGCTGGCTGAAAAAGCCAAATAAGCAAGTTTTCTAGCAAAAGCTTAACCAAAAGACTTGTAACCTTCTAGACTTGTTATTAAGCTAAGAAAAATGAGTTCTATTAAAAAAGCCAAGTTGTTGCATGTACCAATAAGCAGTTCTCAAAAATAAGCCAAAATGCTTATTTGACCAAAAGTCAAAGTATTCCAAAGTTCACCAAATGATCAGGAATGGTATAAGGGCTTGTTATAAGCAACTTTTGTGAAGAACTCAAGGAGGAGTCCTTGTGAATCAAGAGGTCAGTTCACCCTTTGATGACAGATTTTGGCAAAAAGGGCTTAATAGGTGATAGGTGTGTAAACACCCATCTTTTCTACCACTTAATTACAATAATAATTGGAACAAAACGTGTATTTTATGTCTTTTATGTCGGAATTATGCGTGGTTTGTGTTTTTGTTGTGATTTAGGACGAAAAGGTGAAAAGTGGAGAAAACACGGACATTCACGGGCATTTACGGACTTTTATTGAAGAAAAAGATGAAAGACGAAGTCGAGAAGTCAAGAGTGCAAAAAGAACGGAAGTCCACGACCAATTCTGAAGATTTATCGAAGAAAAAGTCAAAAGACGGAAGTTTGTCAAAAGCCGAAGAATTCAAGTCTATTTTATTAAAGAATTTAAAGACGAGTTCAAAGAAATCCCGAGCCACAAGTCATTAGAGTCCAAGTTTAAAGAAGATTAGAAGGAAAAAGGACTAATGGTGCAATTAGTGAAGAATATATGCTTAAGGACCTAATGACGCAATTAAGAGAAAACGAAGGAGGGGAGGAAGCTTCCTAATCCTCCCCTATATATAGATTAGGATTGTTAATCATTTTTTGTTGTTGGCAAATAGTGACAATTAGTCCTTCCACCTTTAATTCCCTTGTCATTTACTTTTCTTGTCAACTTTAAATACATGTTTTGCACCTTAATTACAATTTAATTCCAAGTAAGTTTTCATTTTAATTCTTGTCAATCTTTATTTTATCTTGTCAATCTCTCATCTACCTTTCTTAATCTTTGATTTTCATGTTTATGTTTGTGTTCATGTTCATGCTTTTATTTTGATCCAAGTGGTTTTTGATTATTGTGGTTAAAGTTGTTAGATTTCTTGATTTAAATTGTTTGTTTATGATTATTAAATGTTTTGTTATTAGTTTAGCTTATTCGTTTGTTCGATCTTGATTGATTTGTGGTTAGATTCGTGGTTTCTGTGATTCCCTTGTTCTTCGGGGTGTTTGTTTGTGTTTCTGTATTCCCAGGAAAACTTCCGAACCAAGAAGGAGAGAAAGCTTTCATTCGGAACTCCAAAGTTCCGAGTCAAGGGTTTCATCCGGAAGATTTTAGGATCAGCAAAACTTCCGAGTCAAGCTTTTTCATCCGGAACATTCAAAGTTCCGGACGAAGGATAACTTCCGACTCAAGAATCATTCATTCGGAACTCCAAAAGTTCCGAACCAGAAGAGCTTCATTCGGAACTCAAAAGTTCCGGATCAAGCAATTCTTTCGGAACTCCAAAAGTTCTGGATCAGTGAGTGTTCATTCGGAAGTCTCCAAAGTTCAGGATCAAGGGCTTCATTCGGAACTTCTTAAAAGTTTCGAACCAACTTCCGGATCAAGGGCAAGTTCCGAATCAGAAGGCTTCATTCGGAAGTCTAAAACTTCCGAATCAAGGAGGCTTCATTCGGAAATCTTCCGAATCAAGGGTTGATCAAAAGTTTCGAATCAAGGCAAGTTTGAGAAGTTCCGAATCAGTAAAGTTCCGAACGAAGGATTGTTTTGGATAAGTGACATATTCAGATCGATTTGTCCGGATCAAGGATTTTGGTAATATTCCGAGCGAAGAAGAATCATTCCAACCGAAGGTGACATTCCGGACGAGTGATTGTTCCAAACGAAGGATTATTCCCAATGAGCTGTATTCAGGTTCTTTTTAGTTTTTGTCTTTGATTTTTATTTTCAAGCTTTATTTTTCCCGCCTTTATTTTAATTGCACTTTAAGTTTATTTGCCTTAGTTAAATTTTAGTTTTGCCTTAGTTTAAGTTTTAGTTGCGTTTTAAGATTGCCTTAGATAGATTTAAATTTACGTAATTTACTTTAGTGCCTTTTAAGTTTTAGTCACGCTTTTAAATACTTGCACCTTATTTTAATTAGACTTAGATTTACTTTAAGAGCACCTTTACTTTAATTGTTTTGCACTTTTATTTTAAACACTACAACGACACATCTTTGTTTCACCAAAATAAATCTGAGTCACACATTAAACTCAAGTTTTTCAATTCGAAGAGACACACGACAAAGAACTTTTTAACATGAGTAAAATCAAGTTATCAAATGGCGCCGCTGCGGGCTCTTTTCGTAAAGATTAACGGTTTTCTGTGAGAGACGCGTTGCTTTTTGGGATCCGTTCACTTGTGAGCGTTATTTTTCTTGCATAAAAAATTAAAAAAAAATCATAAAAATTAAAAATTGATAAAAATCCATAAAAATTAAAAATTTCAAAAATCCAAAAAGATTTTATCTTTATTGTGTATATATATTGTTTTTGTGTTTGGTTTCTTTTTCTTTTGTCTTTGTAGGTGCATGCGTACTAGATCTTCTAATTATCAAGAGCCCGAGCCTCAAGAAGATTTAGCTATGTCTGGTGTTAACAACAATAATCCACCGCACCCTAATAATAACAACAATGTTCTTCCACAACCCGATCTTCGGACCATGGAGGAACTTTGTCAACCAACAATGTTTGGACGAGGAGGACCGATTGCGCCGATGCAAATCAACGCTCCTGAGTTTTCGTTGAAGCACCACATGATTCAGCAAGTGCAAACAAACCCATTCCGTGGATTGCCTGATGATGATGCCAACAAACACCTCGACAAGTTCATTACAATCACCCAAAGCATGAAGTTGGCCGGTGCCACAATGGATGAACTTCGCCTACAACTCTTTCCACACACTTTATTACATCATGCCGAGAAATGGTTTGATCGTCTCCCGAAGAATTCTATTTACACTTGGGATGATATGACTCAACGCTTTTTGTCGCGCTACTTTCCACCATCCATGGTCACTAGCCTTCGCAATCAAATCAGCGGTTTCATGCAAGACCCTGATGAATCTCTTTTTGATGCTTGGGAGCGATATAATGTCTTGATCGATAGATGTCCAAACCACAACATGCTCCCTGTGACCCTAATTGATACTTTCTACAATGATTTGACTTTTCGAGATCGTGATACGATCAATGCAGCCGCCGGTGGCACATTCATGAAAAGGAGACCCGAGGAGTGTAGAGAGCTAATTGAGAACATGACTACTCACCACAAAAACTGGGATTCCTCTGCTTCTTCTAGGAACAACCCGAGAGTCAATGTTTCTTCTACCTCAGCAAACCCTGAGATGACCGAACTCACCCGCATGATGACCGAAATGAGCAAAAGTATTACGCTTCTCGCTTCAAACCAACAACAAAAACAAGTTAAAGCGGTTGCTAATCCTTGTGAAACATGTGGCGGTCCTCACTCATACACCGATTGTCCTTCTACACAAGGAAATCCGGAAAATGTGTATGCTGCTTACGGTAATTATTCACCGGAAAATTACCAAGCTAGACAACAAGGGGATAGAAATCTGCTGAGCTACCGTTCCAACAACTACCTTTCACCCGGTTTTTCTCCTCAAAACCAAAACTCCGCCAACAACTACAATAGAAGCAACCAAATCCCACCAAGAGCTTCTAATCCTTATCAACCACCCACCCAACAAAACCCACCCATTAATCCCGATGTTGAAGCCATCATGAGAACTCAAGGTGAGCAAATCAAGAATCTACAAAGCCAAATAATCAATTTGAAAGGAGATATCATGAAGCAAAGTAATGACATTAGAACCGAGGTTCGTGATAATATTCAATCCTCCTTCAGCACTTAAACGACTGAATTAAAGAATCTGTTGTCTAGTTTCTTGCCCGCCACTCAACCTTCTACTTCAAGTTCTCTACCTTCAAACACCGTCACTAATCCGCGAGCCAATGTGAGTGCTATTACTACTCGTAGTGGAGTCACCATCGTAGGACCACCAATCCCACCCCCATCATCTACACCTCCTCCACCACCATGTATCCCTACTCCTCCTACACCTAGTATTAGTACACCATTACCGTCTCCGCCTCGTCATGACGATGTCTCTAGGAAGGACCCTTCAACATCCCAACCTTTACCGACTACACCTTCACCTTCCACCTATAAACCTAGAATCCCATACCCTTCTCGCATAGGCAAGACCAAAGAGCTAACCAAGAATGACTATCAAGTATCGAAATATGCGGATATGCTATCTCAAATGACCATTAACATTAGCCTTGTTGAAGCACTTTGCCACATGCTGAAATTTGTCAAAGCATTCAAGGAATTGCTTAGCAAGAAGGAGAAGCTGATTGAACTCGCAAACACACGCTTAAATGAAAACTGCTCAGCAGTTATTCTTAAAGAATTACCGGAAAAGCTTGGAGATCCCGGTCGTTTTGTGTTGCCTTGCGTGTTCAACAAAACTGAAGAATTTACTGCCCTTGCTGATCTCGGGGCTAGTATTAATCTTATGCCTTTGAGTGTTTGGAAAACACTATCATTACCCGACCTCATTCCAACAAAGATGACTCTCGAACTTGCAAATCGCACTCTCGCTTACCCCGTTGGTATAGCCGAAGACGTGTTTATCAAAGTTGGCACATTTACTTTCCCGGTTGATTTTGTCGTAGTTGATTATGATATGGACCCTCGTATTCCTTTAATACTTGGTCGGCCATTCTTGAGAACCGGACGAGCTTTAGTTGATGTGGCCGAAGGTGAGTTAATCTTACGAGTCGGGGATGATTCAAAAGTTTTTAAAATGGGGAAGCTTACAGGCAAATCCTTTGGAGGCCGAGAATCAGTGAATATGATTAATGTGCTCGATGACTTTACCGTCTATGACAATCCTCTATTCGAGTCTTCCACTGATAATCCACTCTTTGAAGATAATGTGGATGATTCTCGCTCCACTTTGGAACCTTCTCCCATTTATGATTCTCCACCGGTCTTTGATGCTTATGATGATGATGATTCTAGCTCAGATTCGGATGATTTTGATTGTACTTCTGAGTATCCCGAGCTGCCCACTTTCGATGATTTTGATGAGGCTGATACTCTCTCGAGCGATTCTTCACATGATGAAGATCCTCCACCATCACTCGATCCTACTTTGGACGATTACTCATTTGAGGAAGACTTCTCTGAATTTCTCAACACTTACTTCCCTCATGAGAGTGATGCTCCTCCTTATGACTTTGAAGATTATCGTCTTGATCCTACTTTGGATTTGAAGAACATTCTGTCAAAGGAGAAGAAACCAGTCGACACCGAAATCCGTTGCACATATGATTTGACACCTCTTTGTCCCCCTTCTGAGGACGAGTTTGTGCTTCTTTGCGGATCTTCTTCACACTCGGCTGAGCCTGAGTGCTATTTTCCCTTAAAGGAAAAGGTGTTCGACCCCGGTATTGAAGTCTTTAAGCCATCTCAGTATCCACCTGATGAAATAAAAGGAAAAATCTTTGGAAATTTTGAATACATGCTTGCACCACTTCAACCTTGCTTCCACCGTGCTCCGTCACTGCTTAAGGGAACCTTGCCACTTCTTATTTGGCTTGCCTTGTTCGCCTTAAGCTTGTGCTTATTGATGGATGAAAAATATGTCTTTGATCCTGGTGGATATGTTTCATGTTTCTTCCGTTGATGATCAAGGTCGAGTCAGGCTCACGACTCGGTAAACAAAAACCAAGCGCTTCTTGGGAGGCAACCCATGCATCTATCTTTTCGCTTTCTTTATCATAAGTTTAGGGGAGACCCGTTGGTTTGCTTTCCTCTCCTTACTTCTTAATCAGGGATTCGAGTTTCAAAGATCCACTCTTGATGATTCTTGACGACCCGTGATTCCATGTTCTACTTCTTCCCGGTTCTATCCTAAACTCTTTTCGATTCACTATTTTATATTTTCTCAATATTAAAATAGGAATCTCTTTAGTTGTCTTTTCCTTAGCGAGATTTAAAAAAAGTGCACAATGTCCTAAGTGTAGGGGAGTTTACTCCCACATGCTTAAACATTGATGACAATGTTTATCTTAAGTGTAGGGGGGACTTCTATCGAAGTTAAGTGGTCTTTTCCTTGTATTTGTCCTCATTTTAACCGGAAAATCAATTTTTCGACATTTTTCAAAATTTTTGATCTATTTTGCCTATTTATTTTTCCCTTTGTATAGTTATTTTCTTTCTTTGCTAGAATAAATGTTTAATAAGGTGTTTTAATTTTCAAACGTTGTGAATCTTTTGACTTAACCCGAGTTTACTTATCTAAGTTACTCTAGCTAGTATCCTTAACGTGTTTAAGTCAAGTTTTGCTAGGCTTTTATATAGGGAGCTATAAAACGCGAAAGTCTTAACTCTCACGGGTTAAGAACAAGAACTTTTCGCAAGTTCCTATAATTGATCCTAGAGAGTCGTTTATCAAGGGAACTTTAAAATGCGATTTCTAAACTTGAAAGAGTCTAAGAATTTGCAAGTTCCTATAGGCGACTCGAAAACCCAAAACTTTGATTTAATAGGCTAAGTATCCACGAGTCTCATTACTTGAGATTTTAAACTGTGGAGAACGAGAGATGATAGAGCCAATTATAAGTTCGGTATTCTTTCGTGAATTTATGTGAGTTAATTATGAGCCTATTCTCCCATCGCTTGCTAATAAATTTATCTGCTAATAAATAAGGTTGTACGATTTGAAAAGTTACTTAGCTTCTAGCCCAAGATCGTTTAAAAGTTGCTCGGTATGGATTAGAGTTCATAGCCAAGGCATAACTTATTGAAGCGGGATGCGAAGATTGGCGAGTCCAAAAAGGCCCTAACAAGGCATGAGGGCTATATTTTGTTGCTAAAGATCCAAAGTGATGTGAAGAATCATTTATTAAAGATCAATATGAAGGATCGAGACACACGACGAAAAGCAAATACTCCCCAAAAGTCATGGAGAAGTGTATCCGAAAAGACCCTAACAAGGTATGAGGATAAATAGATCCAATTCATAAAAGGAGGCGGATCGTTGTATATCAAAGTCCAAAATAAAGATTGGAGAAAAATGAAGAAGTCGTGGTTCAAGTTTGAATCTCTCAAAACTTCAAAGTGAAGAAATTCCTATTATGAAGAGAAGACCATAATTTCATGAACGTCTCTCAAGATTTGAAGTATGAAGTCGCTGCCAAATATCGGTCCGAGAAAGGTCTCAAATCGCGAAGCGAGTTATGCCAAGATAAGAACTTTATGAGGTCCCGAGAAGCAGTTTTAAAAGATTTTGTCCTTTAGCTAACTATTGATTAAATCGTTCACTTTATTTTCGGCCTAAATAACTATCGAAATAAGTCAAAAATGCATCCTCGTGATCATTCAAGACAATAATAAAATATAAGAGATACACCTAGGAATAAGGGAGTCTAAGTGAATAATTGGCCCACATGAGTTCGTGTTAGTCTACTAACCTATAATGACAATGATCTCGTTTTTAAGCTTGGTTTGGAGAAAGTGAAAACTTGAGGATGATGATTATTCATAACATTTCCAAAACTCAAGGTATGCTTTTGATTTCTTTACTTTGAATGTTTATAGTTTTTATTTCTTTAATAAAGGCCAACGTGGATTGATTATGATGAAAAATGTAATTTTGCTTTGTAACTAATGCATTGCATGAGGACATTGTAATGGTCAAGTGTAGGGGATTTGATAGGTGTGTAAACACCCATCTTTTCTACCACTTAATTACAATAATAACCGGACCAAAACGTGTATTTTATGTCTTTTATGTCAGAATTATGCGTGGTTTGTGTTTTTGTTATGATTTAGGACGAAAAGGTGAAAAGTGGAGAAAACACAGACATTCACGGGCATTTACGGACTTTTATTGAAGAAAAGATGAAAGACGAAGTCGAGAAGTCAAGAGTGCAAAAAGAACGGAAGTCCACGACCAATTCTGAAGATTTATCGAAGAAAAAGTCAAAAGACGGAAGTTTATCAAAAGCCGAAGAATTCAAGTCTATTTTATTGAAGAATTTAAAGACGAGTTCAAAGAAATCCCGAGCCACAAGTCATTAGAGTCCAAGTTTAAAGAAGATTAGAAGGAAAAAGGACTAATGGTGCAATTAGTGAAGAATATATGCTTAAGGACCTAATGACGCAATTAAGAGAAAAGGAAGGAGGGGAGGAAGCTTCCTAATCCTCCCGTATATATAGATTAGGATTGTTAATCATTTTTTGTTGTTGGCTAATATTGACAATTAGTCCTTCCACCTTTAATTACCTTGTCATTTACTTTTCTTGTCAACTTTAAATACATGTTTTACACCTTAATTACCATTTAATTCCAAGTAAGTTTTCATTTTAATTCTTGTCAATCTTTATTTTATCTTGTCAATCTCTTATCTACCTTTCTTAATCTTTGATTTTCATGTTTATGTTTGTGTTCATGTTCATGCTTTTATTTTGATCCAAGTGGTTTTTGATTATTGTGGTTAAAGTTGTTAGATTTCTTGATTTAAATTGTTTGTTTATGATTATTAAATGTTTTGTTATTAGTTTAGCTTATTCGTTTGTTCGATCTTGATTGATTTGTGGTTAGATTCGTGGTTTCTGTGATTCCCTTGTTCTTCGGGGTGTTTGTTTGTGTTTCTGTATTCCCAGGAAAACTTCCGAACCAAGAAGGAGAGAAAGCTTTCATTCGGAACTTCAAAGTTCCGAGTCAAGGGTTTCATCCGGAAGATTTTAGGATCAGCAAAACTTCCAAGTCAAGCTTGTTCATCCGGAACATTCAAAGTTCCGGACGAAGGATAACTTCCGACTCAAGAATCATTCATTCGGAACTCCAAAAGTTCCGAACCAGAAGAGCTTCATTCGGAACTCAAAAGTTCCGGATCAAGCAATTCATTCGGAACTCCAAAAGTTCTGGATCAGTGAGTGTTCATTCGGAAGTCTCCAAAGTTCCGGATCAAGGGCTTCATTCGGAACTTCTTAAAAGTTTCGAACCAACTTCCGGATCAAGGGCAAGTTCCGAATCAGAAGGCTTCATTCGGAAGTCTAAAACTTCCGAATCAAGGAGGCTTCATTCGGAAATCTTCCGAATCAAGGGTTGATCAAAAGTTTCGAATCAAGGCAAGTTTGAGAAGTTCCGAATCAGTAAAGTTCCGAACGAAGGATTGTTTTTGATAAGTGACATATTCAGATCAATTTGTTCTGGATCAAGGATTTTGGTAATATTCCGAGCGAAGAAGAATCATTCCAACAGAAGGTGACATTCCGGACGAGTGATTGTTCCAAACGAAGGATTATTCCAAATGAGATGTATTCAGGTTCTTTTTAGTTTTTGTCTTTGATTTTTATTTTCAAGCTTTATTTTTCCCGCCTTTATTTTAATTGCACTCTAAGTTTATTTGCCTTAGTTAAATTTTAGTTTTGCCTTAGTTTAAGTTTTAGTTGCGTTTTAAGATTGCCTTAGATAGATTTAAATTTACGTAATTTACTTTAGTGCCTTTTAAGTTTTAGTCACGCTTTTAAATACTTGCACCTTATTTTAATTAGACTTAGATTTACTTTAAGAGCACCTTTACTTTAATTGTTTTGCACTTTTATTTTAAACACTACAACGACACATCTTTGTTTCACCAAAATAAAACTGAGTCACACATTAAACTCAAGTTTTTCAATTCGAAGAGACACACGACAAAGAACTTTTTAACCTGGCAAAAACCTAGTTATCAATAGGCCAGTTAGCTTATAAGCCAGATACAAGGCACACCAAATAGCAAAATTCACTCACAAGCAGCACATAAACAAGATCCAAGCAATGAAACAACAAGGCATACACTAGAGATACAACAAGCATAAAATGAGGTGGTCACTTTGCTGATGCAAATGACCACTTCAGCCAACTTTGATAAACCCTAGCTCCTTCAATAAGACACCAAATTCAACAAACATATAATGCACATATAGCTTATCACCTAAACTATTCCCAAACCTGATTTCAGACCTTAGATCCAACAAACAAAGAAGTTATTGGATTTGATGTGTTTGACCAATTTGAAAACACTTTTTATCATATTTTTGCAAAACTTGAAATCCCTTTTCCAAACTTTCAGAAACTTAACCAATGACTAAAACTTGTTCAATATGACTTGTTTAGACTTCCCAAACCCTAAGAACCAAGGACACAAGGCCACAAGGCCTTATGAACCAGTAAACCCAAACAATCCTTTAATAAGCACTTTTCAAACAAACTTCTTAATCCTTCAAACAACCTACTGATTTTAATGATCAAATAGCTACACTAGGTGACAACTAACAGATACAAACCATAAAACACAAAGCACAATCACAAAATCACCAAATCACATAGCAAAACACAAATCAGACAATATCATGTGATTTTTTGAGGAATCTTAACAAGAGGTTATACATGTCCTCCACAACATCCTAGGAGGACTAGCAATGCTCCTTGGACCTTGTTCAACAACTAGAAAAAGACCAAGGTACTTCAACAAAGGAGATGATGACTGCCTTGGTTGATGTTTCAAATCAGAAACTCAAGGGCTTGATTTCTTCAACACAATGAACAAACAACCCAACAAAAGGCTCCAATCCCTTCACAAGCTTGGTGTCAACAAGCTTGTAAGAGCTTATAGCTTTTGGTCAAGGATTAGTACAACAAAAATAGCAAAATCAGAAACCACTTTTCAAGCTTATTTTGAACTTGAAAACCTTACCAAACATAAACGTCCTTGAACCACAAGATTCAAGCACACTTATAACATATAATGGAACTCAGAATTACCCTTGAACAACACCAACTTTCAAAAACATAAAAAGGAATTACAATTTTCTAAAAATACCAACTTTTATAAAATTTAAAAAGGAATTACAATGTTTAAAAGGTAAATCTGGAACAAAGGCCTCACCACAGGTTGGGGGCCCTTTTATAGAGTACAAGGGATGATTCTAGAATGCTGAAATACATGAAACCCTAGCTAGGAATTCCAAAATTTGCCCTTGAGTGCATTGAGTTGTTTAGCTGTCCAAAATGATCTTGAGCGTTCCTTTTAGCTTTGTGACCAAGCAAAGAGTGTCAGCTGTTGATTTGGACACGTGGCATTCCTTGGAGGTTAAGTTGTGATGTGAGAGGTGGACGAGTTTGAATGGTGGGGACACATGGTGAGTGGGAGTGAGGGTTTTGGGTGTGGGATGAGTTTTTGCTTGTGTGAATTAAGCGTGTGTCAAGGTAATTGTAAATTACCCTTTGTTTAGTAAAAGTAAAATCTGGGTAGGATGAACATGAATAGTGGTCCCTTTGATCCATTTTTGGTGGAGTGGGATTTGTTTGGCGCATTTCTTTTTTAAATGTTTCAAATGCCCAACTTTGGCCCTTGTGTTTTCAGAAAGATGGTAAAACGTGTTTTCAGCTACCAAAACTTGGTTTCCTTTGTTAACTAAGTTTTATTCTTCATACTTTTGGCACAAAACTTTTCCAAAAGAATTTCAAGGGTTGATTTTGCCACTTTTGCATATTTGAAGGACTGATCTTGGACATTCTTGATCTTCAAAGGTCTTCATTGGTTCTTTGATTGTATGAGGGACCATAATTGACAAATTAGAATTGATGAGGGACTAAACTTGTCATTTCTTCAAAGTTGAAGGACCATTTTGTAATTTTGACAAACTTAAGGGACCAAACTTGTAATTATGAATATACAAGGGTTTTAAGTGTCGTTTCTTCATATTTTGAGGATCAATCTTGTACATCTTCAAGTCTTCAAGGGTTAATCTTGGATAAATCATGAACTAGGGCCCGGTTCTTTGTACGGCTTCATTTCTCGTGTCCGTTTTCCTTGTTTCTTGTGATCTTTTGTCTTTTTCACGATATACATACCTAAAACACACAAGTAAACAAATACAAGCATATATATATGGTATTTTATGACATTTTAATACATTTAAAGCCAGAAAAGAACGATGAGATCATGTACAAATGCCATTTCATCATAATACCTTCTTGTATTTATCGTATGAATCATTTAAGGTATTATAATAATTGATTCAAGAACCCTACTTTAGTTTATTATTCAATCATTTAAATTTTACGTGGTTTTAATTCCACCTGTTTGGGTTAATAATCCACCTGTTAATGCAAGTAGTTTCCCTGACAAGGTTGTGCATCTATGCAAAAAGTTGAGTAGAATTGACTTATGCAAAAAATTGAACATAATTAACTTGTTGATCGACCCCTAAATTAATGAATTGATGTTACCAAGTCTAAAATAAGTATTTAGTACCTTGTTCATTGACCCCTATACTAGTTTATGCATCTGAGCCTATTCCACCTTTTTAACCTGTTTGAGTTACTATTACCCTGCATGTACATTTGTGCACTTTCTTTTGAGCACTAATTAATACCTTCAATTTGTAATCTGTCCTTGTTTGTTGTATTACATAAAGGCAATTTATTATTGTATGAACTTGGCTATTGTATATATAACCTCCTATTAAGTTACTCTTTTTATACAGAAAAATCAATGGGTCCTTTAGTGAGAGATGTTAGCGTGTATCTTGTTTACAATGACATAGTTTTTGTGGTTAACATTAAGAAAACTACAAATTACAAAGAACTTGTTTATGCAGCGAAGAAAAAGTTCAATATTCATCCCCTTTCGAATATAAAGCTTAGTTATGAAGATGCTTCAAGATGTGTGCGCATAGAAGATGATGATGATGTAAATTTTTTCATCTTTAATGTATGTCACACAAAAGGTAACCCGCATACAATTTTTATCAAAAAGATAGACAATACGTCTAGTTCTATTAAAAGGAAGATTTGGATATTAAGCCTGATATAGCTAGTTCTTTTAAGAAGCCTGATATAGCTAGTTCTTGTAAGAAGCCTGATATAGCTTGTTATTTTAAGAAGCCTGATATAGCTAGTTCTTCTAAGAAGCATGATATAGCTAGTTCTTCTAAGAATCCTGATACAGCTAATTCTCTTAAATGTAAAAACAAACAAAGTGTTCCTAAACAAGAAGCATTAGACGATTATGAAATAAAATGGGGAAAAAAATACATTAGGATACACGGGTTGTCCGCCGGAAGATATAGAACCCAATATCATAGAATTAGGGGAATCAAGTAGTCAGGGTGAACGAATGGTGGAACAGGGAGATAACTTTGATAGTAAAGATTTACTAATGTATAAGCTTGGTCATAAAGCTGTTATAGAAGGTTACGAGTTTAGGGCTTGGAAATCAGATCACAAAAGATACGATGTCGTTTGTAGGAACATTGATTGCCAATGGAAAATAATTTCAAAAAAGTCGGATTTTTCTAATAAATGGGTAATTAAAAAGTAGTCAACCATCACACTTGTCCAAAAACACAAATTGGTATGCATCACCGTAATGCGACTGCAAAATTGTTGGGTCACTTATTAGAACCTAAGTTAAAATACAATGCCACTCGTATCTACAATGGAAAGGATATACGAGAAGACATAAACAGTCAGTACAACATAAACATTTCTTACAAACAAGCATGTAGATCGAAGTATGTGGCTTTGGAAGCGATTGCTGGTTGCCCGGTGGCCTTCTTCACACAATTACCGTATTATTGTCATAATTTAAAATTGACAAACGATGGTACGGTAACACATATCAAGACTGATGAAGACAACAGATTTAAGCAGGTTTTTATCGCTTTTGGGGTCTCGGTAAGTAATTTTATTTACAACAAACCTTTAAAATTTTAAATCCTTTTAATATAAATATAACTAAATGTTTATAACTAATTCAGATACGGAGCTTTTGGGACCATTTAAGGCCGTTGTTGATAATAGATGGAGCTCATCTTAAAGGCCCATTCAATGGAACTAATTTGTTGGCAGTTAGCATGGATGGCAACAACCAGATTTTACCGATTGCAACGGGTGTGTCTCAGGATGAGAGTGCAGAATCATGGACATGGTTTCTCACCAAACTAAAGGAATGCATAGGGAAAATCCCGATTTAGCTATAATTTTAGACAGACATGCTGGGATTTTAACAGCCTGTGATAAAGTTTTCACAAATGTATTTCATGGGTATTGTTGCAGGCATCTCATGATGAACTGTAAGCTGAGCAATGATACACTTGAGTCAGCATACTAGAAGATGTGCAAAGCTTACCTAATTGATGATTTTAATAATCGGTTATCCAAAATCAGAGGCAAAAGACCAACAACATACAAAACTCTTATGGATGCAGGTGTTGAGAAGTGGACAAGGGCACATTGTACTAGTAATCGTTACAATATCCTCACATCTAACTATGTGGAGTCGATCAATGCCTTAACAAAAAACGAGTGAAAACTTCCAGTCACTAACCTAATGGATTACTTTAGAAAGCTGGTACAAAAGTGGTACTGCAATCGTCGGGAAAAATATAAAGGTACATTGTTTATCTAAATAATGTTTTTATAGTTATGTGGTTTTTATTCCACCTGTTTTTGTTACTATTCCCCCTGCATATGAAAAGGCCTTTTTAAATGTATTAAAGCTGTGTATTTTTAATTTTGGTAGATGCAAAACCGATGGACGATGAACTTAGTAAGTGGGCTAAAGCAAAGATAACCAAAAGGTGGAGAAAAGGAGTTACTTGGTCTATAACAGGAATTGAGAAGTTTAAGATTTACCAAGTTGATGATACTGGTAGAATCCATACTGTCGAGATATATAATTACTCATGCACATGTCGAGTATGGAAACTTTCAGGTCTTCCTTGTGCCCATGTCTTGGCGATATGTAGAGTTCTTGGTTTGACAGAGGTTAATCACTTGGCGCAAGCATGGTTTAAGAAAGCAACTCTTAAAGCAACATATGAAGGAATGGTGTATCCTGTGGGAGAAGTTTCAAGTTGGTAACGTCCGAACTATTTGCAAGTAGTTAGGCCACCACTCGTAGGTAAACGCCCCGCTGGCAGACCAAAAAATAAAGATCGCATTAAATCTCAAGGTGAAGAAAAGCCTCCAGTTAGATGTGGAAGATGCGGTACTCGTGGCCACAACAGAACATCATGCAGAGAACCACTCCCTTCGAAAAAGGTAAGATGACATAAACTTTATTCCTCACAATTATTTTGTATTTTGATACATAATTGATGAAGTAGATAACTTATGGAAAAAGTTGAGCACTTTTGTGAAAAGTATACCACTTTTATTAAAGTTGATCATTTGGTCCCCCTGTTATGGTAATTATTTCCCCTTGTTAGCCAAATATTTTCCACATGTTAATGAAAAATTTTCAAACTATTTTTAATATTAATAAAAGTTGAGCATACTTATGAACCAAAATTTGAGCACTTATGAACTATTATTTGAGCACTTATGAACCAAAAGTTGAGCATTTAGATGACTTACATTATAACTCTTTTTTAGGCAAAGATGTACAACAATGAGATCACACAGGAAGAGCATAACAATACACATCAATCGATGTCGTACTCTATGGAAGTTGTGCACTTGGATGATCCATAGATATGCATTATCAGGCGGTGTTTTCATTCATCTTTCAGATTTGGTAATGTACCTTGAATTTGTTTAATTTAACTGTTTGAACTATTTGTGTTGCTTTTATTTGTATCGAACTATTTGTAATTTGTGTCAACTTCTGATGTATCGAACTACATGTGTTGCTTTTATTTCTATCAAACTGTTTGTTATATGATCTAGTATATAGTTTAGCATTTGTAGAATAAACTAAAAAGTAGATCAACTTAGGACCAAAAGTAGAGCATTTGATAATTTTGATACATTGTGATTGGTTACAATAAGAAGAACTAGTTTATAGTACACACTTATACAAAACAAATATATATAACATAATTTGTGGCAACGTCCAAACTTGTGGCTTCTTCAAGGGACTTCAAGGGATTATATGAGAGTGCAAAGTCCTGAACAACTCATAAGCTACATTATTGATACAATCAACCTGTAAATCACATTCAACCAGCTTCTTCAATGTATCCTGAGTGAGAGGATACTTTTTTTCAACCAGCAAGTACACAATCATCTCGGACATAATTAACTCATACGCTGCAGAAGACGAAAACAGCCTCCAACATATGATATCACTTCCCTTCTGAGTGGCCCAAATGACATCTTTAATATTAGGCTCATACATTCTTCTCATTGTGCTCCATATGTCAAAATCTTTTACCATGTCATTTGTTGGTGGCTTAGACTCGAATTTAGCTTTCAAAACATCCAAAAGATCATTAAGATCATCTCTGTCTAAACCCTGAAACATTTCTGATAAAGTCTGAGAGGTTTCATAATGACCATTTGCCCTAGTCAGCCTCCACCAACTCATACCCTTATCAACCACAACTTCATACTCAAGAACAAGGCACCTAGCCAACATTGAATCAGGCTTGAATTCTTTAGGAAGAACTAACTTCAATTTCTTATTAATCTCTTCATTTGATGGATATACATCTTGACCAACAATCTTCCCTACCATATCCATTCTTTTCAATCTTTTAGATGTGCAATGATCAACAAAACTAGATGATCCAACAGATGCACCAGCCTCAGCTTTTCTTTTAACGTTCTCTCTGCATTTCTTCATCCTAGCATTCATTTTCTCTATATGCTCTTTTTCTGCCTCTGAACCCATCTCAAAAAAACTCCTCAGCCTTTTTATAACAGGAATAGATCTTCTCTTAAGCTCTTCAAAAGATAACCCTGTAAAATGGTCTTTCTTGTAACCCACGTGATTCTTTAACATATATTTGTAGTAAACTCTTCGATTAGAAACTGAAGACATATATTGTGCTCTTTTTTCTTCATTCTTTCTCCATAGAATAACTTTTTGCTGATACTCCAGAGCCATTAACAACATCTCATACCTCCATTTAGCGGGTGTTCCAGAAGTCCATTCCTCGTATTCTGTCAAGAATTTATCCAACATACTGTGGAAACTGGGGACTATTTGACTGAGCATTCCTTGCACCATTTGTTCTGTTATTTGTGTTTGATCATTCAACTATTGATTTTCTTCCCTGTTTTTCAGTATTTGTTGTTGCTCTAAGAACTGCTCTTCCTCGATTCTTCTTGCAAGATCTTCATCATATTTTACTTGTGCTTTTTCTTCCCCGATTTTAGTATTCTTTGTTGCTCTAAGACCTGCTCTTCCTCGATTCTTCTTGCAAGATCTTCATCATATTTTTCTTGTGCTTTTTCTTCCTCTGTTTTTAGTATTCTTTGTTGCTCTAAGAATTGCTCTTCTTCGATTCATCTTGCAATTTTTCATCATATTTTTCTTGTGCTTTTTATAGACTTAAAGTCTGGCTCTTCTACCACAATAGATTTTACCTTATCCTTTAGACCAACATCGGATGAAAAATATTGTCTTTTACTTCTTCCAATTTCAATCCCTTTATTTGTCTGTGTTTATCTCCCAGTAAACACACTTGTAGGAGCAATAGTATCTGAAACAGGGGAAACTATTGCTATTTCAGGTGAAACTCTTGCTTTTTCAGATGAAACTCTATCTTTTTTAGGTGAAACTCTTGCTTTTTCAGGTGAAACTTTTTCCTTTTCAGGTGAAACTTTTTCTTTTTCAGGTGAAACTCTTTCTTTTTCAGGTGAAACTCTTTTATTTTTAGGTGAAACTCTTTCTTTTTTAGGTGAAACTCTTTCTTTTTCAGGTGAAACTCTTTCTTTTTCAGGTGAAACTCTTTCTTTTTCAGGTGAAACTGTTGTTTCTTCAGGGTAAACAGTTACATTGGAAAAGGAAACTATTGTATTTTCAGGTGCAAGTGTTGGAGAAGAGGTTTGTCCCAGTTTGCCAATGTGTCAACACAATCGTCTGTGTTGTGACTACCCTTATCACTGAAGTTGTCACTTACTTTATAAACACTATCATTTTCAGCGTTTGACTTCGAATAATCTTAATATTCAGTTTTCTCATTGTCATCATCTTCATTCCCCTCATCAGATGATAGAACAAAACCTTTTCTTTTCCTCATCTCAACTTTATCAAGTCTTGTTTTTAAGAACTCAATAGCCACACCCTGCTCCTTCACTTGTTTCTCACGTTTTGCATTTTGTGTTTGCATACTTTTGCACAACACAGTCAATTCACTAATTGATAGATGTTGCAAACTACCCTCACCTATGTGGCCACTATCCTGCCTAGCTTTCTTCCTTGTCTCAGGCTCCACATCCTCACCCATCCTACTCTCGACACTGGTGTTATGATCCTCCTCTGCCACGGGTATACCCCCACCTGTTGATCGTGTTTTCTTCCTCTGGCCTTCTGCTGGGTTTGTAGAAGTTCCAACTCGAATGACGTCAATAATAGGTTTGAATGGGATCGATCTCCCGAAAAGTTAGTTGTGTTTGGTTTTAAGGTGGTGAATAATTTTTCTTTGTGATTGCCCATCATAAAGGAATTTTTGTGTTTGATCTCTCCATCCATGTCTATAAGCACAGCCAAAAATCTTGGGTACATACAAAAATTTTTCTTCCCTTTAACATTTTTCAACATACCATCGAAAATCATTTGCGAAAAATTGTATCTTTGCCCTTTTTCCAAACATACTATTGCAGTTGCTATATTACTTCCAAACTCATTAAATGATGTTGATTTAGGGCTTAAGCAATGTTGGATTGTATGTATCAAATATTTCTAATGAGGGGCAAATTGTCTATTTAAAAACTTTGATTTCTGATCTTCATCAATATTATGCCCCAACAATCCAATTTTTTTAAAAAGTTCTTTTTCGGGATAGTACTTACACCATCCCGATCATTCAAGAGAAGTGACTCTCTGATCTTAGAGACAGTGATGTACTTACTAATGCCATCCACCTTACTCTTAATAGCAACTTCTCCACGAACAGTTTTTATTTGGGCATTTGTCCAAAATTGCCTTATGTGTGAAGTATAGATTCTAGGATTTACCTGAAGTGCAAACTTAAAATAACAAGAACCAAGATAGTCCACAATCTGATCAGATTCTCGGTGAACATCACTCCTCTTCAAATTGGCCACCATGTTGTGATAATCATGAAACATTAATTTCGTCATAGTTGATTTGAAATGATAGATTTTTTACTGTGTGAGGTTATTTGGGGGGTTTTTATTGATTACAATAGACGACTTGATTCAAAAAAAGTATATGAGTGAATTGAAATAAATGATACTGATTTGATTTGAGTATATAGAAATCAAGAAATGGATGGTTATACCAAGTGATGATGAATCCGAACATGATAACTGTATTTTTTATCGTTAATTAAAGGTCAACATTGATAACTTTTTATTTTTTCTCGTTAATAAACCGTCAAACAATGGTCAACTATTGGTCAAATATCAAAAAAGCATTAAAAATTCAATGTCAGGGGAGACTTTTGTAAAATTATATAAAACAGGAGGATACAAAAATAAAAAAGACAACCTTGATACATAATTGATAAAGTAGATCACTTTTGGAAAAAGTAGATCACTTTTATAAAAGTTGATCATTTGGTCCCCCTATTATGGTAATTATTTTCCCCTGTTAGCATAATATTTTCCACCTGTTAAAGTTAAAATTTTCCACCTGTTTTTTAATAATAATAAAAGTTGACCATACTTATGAACCAAAATTTGTTTATTGATGATCCAAAAGTTGAGCATTTAGATGACTTCATTAAAAAGAAACACATATAATTTTTAGCACTTAAGATCCAAAAGTTGATCATTTAAGAACCAAAAAGTAAACTAGAATTCATTTTGACTTGATTTATCAAAGAAAGTCAACTGACTGACAAAAAAGTCAACTACAATTTATTAAGGTTATTTGTGTATTTAATAAAAATAGTTACTACTCATAAAGATGACGTAACAACCAATGACTAATTTTTCCTTTATAAATATCTCTCCAAAAACTTAATTACCACACACAACATACCCAAACATGTCTGATCACATACCAATCGACATCCAAAGAGAAATAATGCCTAGGCTACCTGTGAGAGATATATGTAGATGTCGTCAAGTCTGCAAGTCACTGAAATCTTGCATTGACGCAAGAGATTTCCGTTTACAATACCGTTCTCAAGAGGTTGCTAATTGCAGCTTTATTTTCCAATACAAGCAAGACATGGAGGGTATCATGTATAAGGTTGGTGCTGACTTAGTGTTCACACGTGTGGCTCATTCAGGATTAAATAGTGTAAATCTACATGCACTTGCAACTTCTGAAGGCATATGGTGTTTTATTGTTACAGGTAATAATGCATTGTTCCTATGGAACCCAACCATGGACAAGAATGTGAGAATCTTGTGTCCGTTGGATGAGCCTCCACTTTCCAAAAAAGTATTTGGTTTTGGTGTTTCTCCTGCAACTAAAGTACCAACAATTGTGTGCATAAAAAATCCGGTCATACAGGGACGTACATGCTCAGTCTCATACATTACAATGAGAACACGTGTGTGGTTTGATTTGGAAATCGAAGATTGTCCCCGGGGATCTATTCGTATATGTAGGGGGAGCCAGGCAGTGGTGGCCGGTAGTATTTATTGGGTGTAAAACCCGCATGCTTTTACCATGCATAGTACCCTTAGGATCGTACGTACTAGTTAAAAACTTTCCTAATATAGCATGATTACGATTACGTGTTAGGAGTTTATGTATTACGTACGTGTTAGAACACGATAAGTATTTTATTTGCACGATCACGTAACAAATATTTAGCAATAAGTAATCACGAGCATACGATCACGAAATCACGAGCGTAATTAAAACACGAGCTATTATTAATTACGTATATATATTTAATACGAGCGTAATTAAATATATAAGAGTATGGTATTTACGTAACGAGAACATTTAAAACACGAACTTAATTAAACAAAAACGAGTATTAAATAACAAGACACGAAACGAGGTACGGGAACCCCCACGAGGGAGTCCCTACCCGCGGCCAAAAACAAGGTAATGGGCCAACCCCATTACCAATTTTACTAAGAGGGGGATAAATAGAGTTTTTACTACTCAAATCAAAGTTACAGAAGATTTTAAGAAAAACCTAAAATCCCTTTTCACCTCCTTCTTTGTGCCGCCACCTTCAAATCACCATCAAGGTGATTTCTTTGATCTTGGATCTTGTTAAATTAGTGTTTGTTCGTGTTTGTTCTTCACCCTCTTGATCCACGAATACGGTAAAACCTTTTTACCTTTTTCTTTTTAATTAATCTTTTATTAATTATGAACACGTGATGTTTTTATAAAAACACATTAATTAAATATAGATCTAACATGTTCTGATCATTAATTAATCAAAGGGTCGATCAAAGGGGTGTTTGTTTTTGGGCCGCAAGGTACAACCGACCCCAAGGGGGGTTCGGTTTGTTTTAGCCGACCACCACCAAGACCTTTTTGGTCTTGGTTGGTGCGTGTGGGTCCCAAGGCAGCAAGGGGGTACCCCGATTTGGTTCGGGGTACGGTGTTGTTTCAGATCCGGTGCATGTTTTTAGGCTTAGATCCGGATCATGATTATGTTAGTTGTTTATGTTATAAACTTATGTTAAAAATTAAATTAATAAAAAGATGAGATTAAATTTAATTACATGACTTAGGTTAATTAATTATTAATAATCATGAAATTATTTTTAACCTAAGTATTTATATTGTTAAGACTTATAATTAATTAATTATTTAAAAACCATGGATATAATTAATTAATTAAACATGACTTAGGTTATATTATTAATATTTAATAATACGTATTTTAACCTAAGTATTTAATATATTTAATTAAAAACATGTCATACTTTAATTAAATATTATAACCTATAGTTTAATTAAATTACATGAAATAATTATTAAACTATATAATATATCATATGACTCAGGAAATAATCATGAGAACACTTAGGCTTATTTACATAGCTTATTTAACCAGCTTATTTCTAATTATGGAAACTTTCTATTTTTAGAAACTTAATTAAATAAGGCAGCTAATTTATTTATGGAAACCAGCTATTTTTAGAAACTTATTTATTTAAGGCAGCTAATCTATGTATGGAAACTTATTTAATTAAGGCAGCTAATCTATTTATAGAAACTTTCTATTTTCAGAAACTTATCTATTTTAAGCAGTAAAACTATTTTTGAAAACTTTCTATTTTTGGAAACTTTCTATTTTTGGAAACTTTCTATTTTTGGAAACTTTCTATTTTTGGTAACTTTCTATTTTTGGAAACTTTCTATTTTAGGAAACCTGCTATTTTTGGAAAATTACTTATTATTACACAATAAGTATAATAACACATGAAATACCAGAAATACTTAATCAGATTAAGCAGAATATAAGATTTAACACAGTTTAAGGCTTTAAATAGTGTAAAATAGTAAGAACACATAAAATAAGCTAAGACGTGATATAAACCAGCTATGTATGTAGTAAGCAGATACTTTTTTCATGTACGTATTTATGTAGCACTAGTGTTTCGGAAGTAGGATTCTCGCAGTTCATCGTTCTCGTTCACTGGACATAAGGTACGGATTCCCGTCCTTTCAGTATGGACATTCTTTCCTTATTAGGATTTCCCCGTATGCAGCCAACTGTTTTCCCGTAGTATAAGTATGAGTTTGATTGCTTATGTTTTAAATATGATTACCTATAGCTATATACATGCATGACTAGTTTCACCTAGTTATGGAGGTACCATAACCATAACATTAGAGGCAATGATGTTATGACTTCACCACGGCGGAGTGATTGCTCGTGGCGTCCCTTCAGCTTTTGGCCATTTATTTATATTTATCATGTGGGGCGTATGGGTGCATCCTAGTTACACGTTTTTATTCAGGATTACATGGTGAATGTGGTGTGTGCCTTGCATCCTTCACAAGGAGCTGATCCCTCCTACCCATAAAACCAGTATATTAAATTAGAGGCAGCCCCTCTAATTTCCATGATGAGGTCACCCCTCCAATTATTCATGCACGGTGGATGTTCATGACCTATATTGGCTAATGGTAAAATATGACAAACAGTTTTTATAAGATAAACATAAGACTTTCAAACTATAAAACCAGTTTTATTAAGACTTAACCAGGTTACTCGGGACTTAGTTTCTTCCGCTGTTATTATGTTATATGCTTATCCTATTCATGCTTTACTGTACATCCGTGCACTAAGCGTATTGCTCAGCCGTTTTCCTTTTCTATGTTCCCAAAACGGCAGGTACTCAGGGACGCTCGTAGACACTAAGAATACGTGCATATGGACTGGAAGCTGTCTAGCCTTCTTTACATTATGCATTTCTTTTCTTTATGTTACTTATGCTTTGGACATTGTTTCGTCCTTATTCCTTACTATACTATGTTTGTGTGTGATGAGCTTTACTTTTGGACTACCGATGTTTAATTCCGGTATTTTCCTTTATATGGTCAAGTAATGTTTAGACATTTTACCTTGTATGCTTTGATGACACGCCATAATTACTGTGATATTTCCATTTCCAAAATGGGGTGTTACAATTATGGTATCAGAGCCAAGGCTTCGACCTGTAGGCTCTCAAATATTACCTGTGATTAAGGGTAGTCACTACGGTCTTCCTAGAAGGGACAGTTGTTTTCATGCATTCATCATTTTTAAGCATACATATATATGTCATTGTTACAGGGTTTTTTGACTAAGTAATGGTTGGTACAGGACTGGCCCTATTTAGTCGCATGTGTTTTATCGAAAATTTTAGATTTGGGACCGACCCATAGGCGTCCCCTCGCAATGTCTTTGTTTTGGGTGAACTGACCAGAGGCGTTCACTCTCGAGCATACAAAGTTTTCATAAAACTGCATCATGCATTCATACAAAAAAATTTTCTTGCATAAAATTTTTCTCGTGAAATTTTTAGTATAAAATTTTTTCATGTATATATATTTTATTTTTTATGTTTTGAACTGTTTAATCATATGTTTTATGTTATACTGTCAGATGGTTCTCACACGCAAACAGGAGCAGCTCAATGCTGCAATTCAGGCTGCCATGCAAGCCTTGCTTCCTCAACTGAGGAATGACATCCGTGCTGAAGTCCAAGCTGCCAACAATCAGCAGCAGAATCAGGCACCTCCTCCTCCTCCTCTAGTGACATTAGCAGTATGGTTGGAGAGATTCAACAAGCTCCGCCCTCGAGCTTTTGAAAAGACTGATAGCCCCAGCGATGCTGAAAGCTGGTTGGCTCACATTGAGAAGATCTTCAACGCTATGGGCTGTGACCCCGCATACAAGGCGAGGTTGGCATGCTATCGGTTCGAAGGCGATGTACTCAACTGGTGGTTAGCTTTGATGCAATCTGAAGGCGGTGATGAGTGGGTTGCTGGTTTGACTTGGGCTCAGTTCAAGGACATGGTGATGGAGCAGGTCTTTCCCAAGGCTAAGCAGTACAAACTCAAGAGAGAGTACCATGGGATCCGTCAGAGAGCTGGGGAGAATAGCAACGAGTTTATGCAGCGCTTTCTTCGCTTGGCGGGTTTCCTTGGTGCGGCAGCAGGTACTCCAGAAGAGCAGGCACATCACTTTAGATGGGCTCTTCGCACATCGGTCGCAAACAATCTGGTGTGTGCTACGTTCAATACTATAGCACAAGTGGCCGATGCAACACGGAAACTGGAGATGCTGCAGGAGAGGGATGAGTTCGGGGAAGCTAAAAGACCCGACAAGAGGTAAACCTTCGTATTCAAGCGGTGATCAATCCGTATACCTTCCATATGTCAATTATTCATCTCTTTAAATGTATCTTCCAGGCAGAAACTGCGGACCGGTCTCAGCCGGCTACTCAGCAGCAGCCTCATCAGCCCAAGGGAAATGGTCAGACTAATGACCGATCTGCTACGGATAGGCATGGCGGTAATGACAATTACCATAACAACGCCGGGCAATCCAGCAGCAGCAGGTCCTAATACTTACGAAATTTCTTATGTTTTATGTTATAACTCATATTCTGACACTTTAAGCAAACTTCTACCAGGAACCATGGAAACGGTAGGGACCAGAACCAGAGAGGTTCGCAGCCTAGCCGTCCAGCTATCACGGGTATTCAATCTTATGATTATCCGCTTCGTCCTTTGTACCCAACTATTATGTCTCATGTAAAATGTTTTATCAGGTCCTCAGCCAGCCAGAGCACCTGCTGGAGGATACACTCATCCTCTTTGCTCTACTTGCCACCGTAGGCACCCAGGTCCATGTCGCCGTAATACTGATGCGTGCTTCAAGTGTGGTCTTCCTGGCCATATTATGAAGGATTCCCGTAAGGGCGAGATGGAGGGTACATCGGGACATGCTGATACCAAGCCGCCTCCTACTGCTGGGCGTGTCTACATGACATCTCGAGACCAGGTCAACAAGTCTACAGGTACCATCACTGGAATCTTGTATATGTATGGTCGCGGTGCATGTGTTCTTTTCGACACGGGTGCTACTCACTCGATTATTTCTACTGCTTATGCTAAGAACATTAGGATGCCTCCCTTGCCACTAGAAAATAGGCTTACTATTTCCACGCCTTTGAGGGACTCTGTATTAATCACACATGTATACAAGAGTCTTCCCCTAGAATTTGATGATAAGGTTCGACCTATCGACGCACTTCCGCTGGACATGAATGACTTCGACATGATTTTGGACATGGATTGGCTATCCAAATATCATGCTACTATAGACTGCCATTCATATCGAGTTATCTTCGGTGATGTCAATGCACCAGAATACATTCATAATGGGTTCATACCCGGACGGTCTGTACAAATCATATCCACCCTGCAAGCGCGTGCACTCCTGTCACATGGTTGCGAGGGTTATCTAGCTACGGTTCACGACATGGATGCTGAATCTCCATCGATTCAGGATCAACCAATAGTGTCGGAATTCCAAGACGTGTTTCCAGTAGAACTTCCGGGCATACCACCTGCACGAGAAGTGGAATTCAGTATCGAGCTGGTTCCAGGAGCTGAACCAATCTCCAAGGCTCCTTATCGCATGGCTCCCATAGAGCTGAAGGAGCTGAAGGATCAACTGCAAGAACTTCTTGAACGAGGTTTTATTCGGCCGAGCGCATCTCCATGGGGCGCACCGATTTTGTTTGTTAAGAAGAAGGACGACAGTATGCGTCTTTGCATAGACTATCGCGAGCTCAATAAGATTACCATTCGAAATAGGTATCCACTGCCACGCATTGACGATCTGTTTGACCAACTCCAAGGGGCCAAACACTTCTCCAAGATCGATCTTAGGTCAGGCTATCATCAATTACGAGTCAAGGAGCAGGATATTGCTAAGACTGCCTTTCGTACTCGTTATGGCCACTACGAGTTTGTAGTTATGCCATTTGGCCTGACAAATGCTCCAACAGTGTTCATGGATCTGATGAACAGAATCTTCCATGAATCTCTGGACAAATTCGTCATTGTTTTCATCGATGACATCCTGATTTTCTCTAAGTCCAAGGAGGAACACGAAGACCATCTTCGTACAGTACTACAGATTCTTCGCCAGAAGCAGTTGTATGCTAAATTCTCCAAGTGTGAGTTCTGGTTAGACAAGGTGGCATTCTTAGGTCACATTATATCAGCAGAAGGAATCACTATGGATCCAGCGAAGGTTGAGGCCATCACTAAGTGGCCGAGGCCGACATCAGCGACGGAAGTCCGCAGTTTCTTAGGCTTAGCTGGCTATTACCGTAGGTTCGTAGAGAACTTTTCCCGCCTAGCACTACCATTGACCAAACGGATGCGGAAAGGGGAGAAATTCGTCTGGACTGAAGATCGAGAGAAGAGCTTTGAAGACCTGAAGCAGAAGCTAGTATCTGCACCTATTCTTACTCTACCATCTGGTATGGGTGGATTTCAAATCTATAGTGATGCATCGGGGAAGGGACTTGGCTGTGTTCTCATGCAACATGGGAAAGTGATCGCGTACGCTTCACGGCAGCTTAAGCCTTATGAAGAGAATTACCCCACGCACGACCTGGAACTTGCTGCAGTCGTGTTTGCATTGAAGATATGGAGACACTACTTATATGGAGAATCATGTGACATTTTCACGGACCACAAGAGCTTGAAGTATATCTTCACTCATCGTGAATTGAACATGAGGCAGAGAAGATGGTTAGAGCTGTTAAACGATTATGACATTAATCTACAGTATCATCCCGGAAAGGCAAATGTAGTAGCAGATGCCCTTAGCAGGAAGTCCGGAATGATCAACAGCATTAGAATCGAAGAGGAAATCATAAGAGACTTGGAGCGACTAGACATCGAGATCATGATACGTGGACAACACGGTTACTGGGCTAATCTTAGAGTAGAACCCGAGTTACTATCTAAGATTAAGGAAGCTCAGAAGGATGACGGAGAATTATGGGCGATAGTTCAGAATTTGGAGAAGCAGACAGAATTCAGAGTAGATGCAGACGATATCGTATGGCAGGGCACTCGACTTTGTGTTCCTGACGACCAAGAACTTCGGGAAGCTTTGTTAGCTGAAGCTCATAGCTCCCCATTCTCGATACATCCTGGTTCAACCAAAATGTACCATGACATCAAGCAGTACTTTTGGTGGAGTGGTATGAAACACGATGTGGCCACTTACGTCTCCAAATGTCTTACCTGCCAGCAGGTTAAGATCGAACATCAGCGATCTGGCGGTCTCCTTCAACCGTTAGACATTCCAGAGTGGAAGTGGGATAAAATCACCATGGATTTTGTTACCGGTCTTCCGCCTACCAAAAGGAAGCACGATGCAATTTGGGTTATCGTTGATCGACTTACCAAATCAGCTCATTTCTTACCGATCCGCAAGGAAGATCCGGTAAGTAAACTCGCAGATACGTACAGACGAGAGATCATGAGACTACACGGTGCACCATCCAGCATCGTCTCAGACAGAGATCCTCGATTCACTTCGCGCTTCTGGAAAAGGCTGCAGAAAGCTTGGGGAACACAACTTAAGCTTAGCACGGCTTTTCATCCTCAAACGGACGGACAGTCGGAGCGAACCATTCAAACATTGGAGGATATGTTGAGATCATGTGCGTTGGAATGGACGGGTGATTGGGACGAATACATCTGTTTGGTGGAGTTTGCGTACAACAACATCTGGCACATGAGCATCAAGTGTGCTCCATTTGAGATGTTGTATGGCAGAAAGTGTCGCGCCCCAATCTGCTGGGATCAGGTTGGCGAGCGAACACTCGAAGGACCAGACATCATAGAGATGACAAACGAGAAGATCGCAGTAGCTAGGCAGAAGATTCAGGAGGCACGGTCACGTCAAAAGAGTTACGCCGACAAGCATCGTAGGGATTTACACTTTAACGTAGGAGATCACGTCTTCCTTAAGGTTTCGCCGGCACGTGGTGTTAGACGCTTCGGGATTAAAGGGAAGCTCAGTCCTCGTTTCATCGGACCGTTTGATATCATTGAACGAGTCGGTGAAGTATCTTACCGATTGGCGTTACCTCCGCAGCTTTCGCATGTGCACAATGTATTTCATGTGTCCTTACTCAGATGGTACCAATATCATCCCCTTCACATGGTTCAGTATCCACTGGAACAGATTCGTGAAGATCTCACTTTTATAGAAGAACCCGAACGAGTTCTTGACAGGCAAGAACGAGTCATGAGAAAGAAGACGGTTCCATTCGTCAAAATTCTATGGAGGGATCATACCGAGCGGGAAGCCACTTGGGAAACAGAGGAGTCTATCCGGGCTTCTTACCCTCATTTCATATTTGGAATTCGGGTATGATCTTCTTTTCCAGTTTACTTTATCTATAATTCGGGGACGAATTATTCTTTTTAGGGGGGAAGAGTTGTAAAACCCGCATGCTTTTACCATGCATAGTACCCTTAGGATCGTACGTACTAGTTAAAAACTTTCCTAATATAGCATGATTACGATTACGTGTTAGGAGTTTATGTATTACGTACGTGTTAGAACACGATAAGTATTTTATTTGCACGATCACGTAACAATTATTTAGCAATAAGTAATCACGAGCATACGATCACGAAATCACGAGCGTAATTAAAACACGAGCTATTATTAATTACGTATATATATTTAATACGAGCGTAATTAAATATATAAGAGTATGGTATTTACGTAACGAGAACATTTAAAACACGAACTTAATTAAACATAAACGAGTATTAAATAACAAGACACGAAACGAGGTACGGGAACCCCCACGAGGGAGTCCCTACCCGCGGCCAAAACAAGGTAATGGGCCAACCCCATTACCAGTTTTACTAAGAGGGGGATAAATAGAGTTTTTACTACTCAAATCAAAGTTACAGAAGATTTTAAGAAAAACCTAAAATCCCTTTTCTCCTCCTTCTTTGTGCCGCCACCTTCAAATCACCATCAAGGTGATTTCTTTGATCTTGGATCTTGTTAAATTAGTGTTTGTTCGTGTTTGTTCTTCACCCTCTTGATCCACGAATACGGTAAAACCTTTTTACCTTTTTCTTTTTAATTAATCTTTTATTAATTATGAACACGTGATGTTTTTATAAAAACACATTAATTAAACATAGATCTAACATGTTTTGATCATTAATTAATCAAAGGGTCGATCAAAGGGGTGTTTGTTTTTGGGCCGCAAGGTACAACCGACCCCAAGGGGGTTCGGTTTGTTTTAGCCGACCACCACCAAGACCTTTTTGGTCTTGGTTGATGCGTGTGGGTCCCACGGCAGCAAGGGGGTACCCCCATTTGGTTCGGGGTACGGTGTTGTTTCATATCCGGTGCATGTTTTTAGGCTTAGATCCGGATCATGATTATGTTAGTTGTTTATGTTATAAACTTATGTTAAAAATTAAATTAATAAAAAGATGAGATTAATTTAATAACATGACTTAGGTTAATTAATTATTAATAATCATGAAATTATTTTTAACCTAAGTATTTATATTGTTAAGACTTATAATTAATTAATTATTTAAAAACCATGGATATAATTAATTAATTAAACATGACTTAGGTTATATTATTAATATTTAATAATACATATTTTAACCTAAGTATTTAATATATTTAATTAAAAACATGTCATACTTTAATTAAATATTATAACCTATAGTTTAATTAAATTACATGAAATAATTATTAAACTATATAATATATCATATGACTTAGGAAATAATCATGAGAACACTTAGACTTATTTACTTAGCTTATTTAACCAGCTTATTTCTAATTATGGAAACTTTTATTTTTAGAAACTTAATTAAATAAGGCAGCTATTTTATTTATGGAAACCAACTATTTTTAGAAACTTATTTATTTAAGGCAGCTAATATATTTATGAAAACTTATTTCATTAAGGCAGCTAATCTATTTATGGAAACTTTCTATTTTTAGAAACTTATCTATTTTAAGCAGTAAATCTATTTTTGGAAACTTTCTATTTTTGGAAACTTTCTATTTTTGGAAACTTTCTTTTTTTGGTAACTTTCTATTTTTGGAAACTTTCTATTTTAGGAAACTTGCTACTTTTGGAAAGTTACTTATTATTACACTGTAAGTATAATAACACATGAAATACCAGAAATACTTAATCAGATTAAGCAGAATATAAGATTTAACACAGTTTAAGGCTTTAAACAGTGTAAAATAGTAAGAACACATAAAATAAGCTAAGACTTGATATAAAACCAGCTATGTATGTAGTAAGCAGATACTTATTTCATGTACGTATTTATGTAGCACTAGTGTTTTGGAAGTAGGATTCTCGCAGTTCATCGTTCTCGTTCACTGGACATAAGGTACGGATTCCCGTCCTTTCAATATGGACATTCTTTCCTTATTAGGATTTCCCCGTATGCAGCCAACTGTTTTCCCGTAGTATAAGTATGAGTTTGATTGCTTATGTTTTAAATATGATTACCTATAGCCATATACATGCATGACCAGTTTCACCTAGTTATGGAGGTACCATAACCATAACATTAGACGCACTGATGTTATGACTTCACCACGGCAGAGTGATTGCTCGTGGTGTCCCTTCAGCTTTTGGCCATTTATTTATATTTATCATGTGGGGCGTATGGGTGCATCCTAGTTACACGTTTTTATTCAGGGTTACATGGTGAATGTGGTGTGTGCCTTGCATCCTTCACAAGGAGCTGATCCCTCCTACCCATAAAAACAATATATTAAATTAGAGGCAGTCCCTCTAATTTGCATGATGAGGTCACACTTCCAATTATTCATGCACGGTGGATATTCATGACCTATATTGGCTAATGGTAAAATATGACAAACAGTTTTTATAAGATAAACATAAGACTTTCAAACTATAAAACCAATTTTATTAAGACTTAACCAGGTTACTCGGGACTTAGTTTCTTCCGCTGTTATTATGTTATATGCTTATCCTATTCATGCTTTACTGTACATCCGTGCACTGAGCGTATTGCTCAGCCGTTTTCCTTTTCTATGTTCCCAAAACGGCAGGTACTCAGGGACGCTCGTAGACACTAAGAATACGTGCATATGGACTGGAAGCTGTCTAGCCTTCTTTACATTATGCATTTATTTTCTTTATGATACTTATGCTTTGGACATTGTTTCGTCCTTATTCCTTACTATACTATGTTTGTGTGTGATGAGCTTTACTTTTGGACTACCGATGTTTGATTCCGGTATTTTCCTTTATATGGTCAAGTAATGTTTAGACATTTTACCTTGTATGCTTTGATGACACGCCATAATTACTGTGATAGTTCCATTTCCAAAATAGGGTGTTACATTGGGTGCGTTTAAAAAAAGTATTTTTGTATTCGTGGTCAAGAGCATAAAAAGTATATGATCTTATCATTTGGTTTTGATACTCGCCAGTTTACACTGGAAAATATACCTGAAGAGGTAACCAATACTATTCGACCTCCATACACCGTCTAAGAGCTAAAAAATCATCTGATAATCGCAGGAAATGTTTTATTTCTTAGAGGACGAGCTAGTTGTGGTTGGGCCTTAGAGGTGGTTGATGGTTTGATTTCTTTGATTCATACATCGTTCTTTCACGAAAGGGCTATTGAGCACGTGCCGAAGCTATTGGGGTTTTCAAAGAATGAGGATCCGATCTTTAAAGTGAGTGTGAACCCACCAGGTCTTCCCCACATACTAGAAACTTCAGACAATGGGAACTTTGTAAACAACCTAGGTATTGAAGGAAGACATGGTACTTTAATAGTCGAGCCTTACAAGGAATCACTATTTCTTCTTAACAGTGAAGTAAGTGAAGTTATTCGTGGATGATTTCTCTTGTTATCATGGATGTTGCTTTGTATTTCATTTTGTAATATATTCCTCTTTTGTTTTTCCTAATTAACAATTAGTCAACTTTTTTAGTAACTACACAATTTGTTAATTTTGATAAAAACTTATGGGATAGGTAAAAAACTTATGGTAAAAGTTGAGCAGTTTTGGAAAAAGTAGAGCACTTTTATAAAAGTTGATCATTTGGTCGCCCTGTTATGGTCACTTATTCCCCCTGTTTGACAAATTTTTTCCACCTGTTAAGCATATTAGTTGACTAAATGTCGAGCATATTAGTTGAATAAATTCTTAAAAATATATCAAATTCTGAGCACTTATGAACCAAATGTTTGAGCATTGAAGAAAAAAAAGTTGAGCATTTACAGATAAAGTTTATCAATCTGTTATCAACATCAATCACTGTGGTGAATTGTTTAATAGAATACCACACATTTTGTCACAAAAATTACATTTGTTACTAAGTCTCGAAAATACAAAATAATCCTTGAAGTTAATAAGTGCTCTCGTCTATGACAGTAACAGCTAACATGCTATCTTGTGGTTGAAAAAGAATTCCAACATTTTCTCTCGATATGCTAGAGCTGTTTGAATTGGATCTTCAACCTCCAGGCTCATCCCATGAGATAACCTTTTCCATAACAAATAATCATATGAGCAATTCTTTCTAAAAAATCATTTGGATATACAAGCACCAAAAATGTTATATAAACAAATACAACATAAATTTACTAACCTGTAAAGGAAAAGGCACATATATACTCCACAGTCTCCAAACACACCACCTTGGATGGGAACATCAGTTGCACGGTTAAAGTTAATAGTGTATGTTTCTCGATCAATTCCTTTGCTTTCAAACACACCAGCTTTTTCAAGAACAATAGGAAGTTTATTCTCTAAACATGCCATTACTTTCAAATACCAATCAGTACATTCATCATAAGTATTTTCACTGTCATAAAAAGTGAAATTCCCAGATGTGATGTGAAACCGTGCTAAGAACCAATGTCGTTTGGTTTCATGTATTGGAATGAAGACCTACAAATTTTATAAAACAATTTTTAATTCAAGCTCATATGTTTTTGTATAAAGATGTAGTTAAAATAAAAAATTATATGTTCAAGATTCCTCCACAACAATGGGTAGATTTCATCCATTGCATAAAACAGAGGCAACGATTCTTGGATTAAAATTTAAAAAATTTAACAACTAACCATTGACCAATCATGCGACGATTTTCTAAAATGCCACATGTAGCATACCCATAGGTCAATGTGCTATTAAAAAAATAACAAACTTAAAATCACAAAATACATGTTAATCATCTATTAATGTTATTTTTTTTAATTACCTCATCCATGTACCAACCAACTCGTTCATCATCTAATCCAACAAAACTATCCCAGAAGCTGCGATCTACGGATATGTCATTGCACCAAGCAAACTTGCAACGAGGAATTGGTAAGTTATTCAGGAAAAACTCCAAAGCCGAATTGCAAAATATTTTATCAATCTTTTTGGATGGTCGATTGAGATCCTGTTTTAAATAAAAAGGTTAAAAAAAGTAAGAAATAACCACATTAGAGAAAATAAACTTCATAAACATACCTCTTTCCATGGTTGAAGATTCTGGCACATTTGCATCATAAATCCATCAAGAACGTTCTTCTTATTTCTTAAGGAATCCATGCTCGGTACTGTAGTATCTGGATTTACTTGAATTGGTGGCCTTACCACAGTAACATACCTTCTCTTTGGAACGTTCCCAGTTTTATGTAGACCAACTTGCATGTGACTGAATTTAGAAATATCTTTACGGATCATGCGATTTTGTTCGTCTGACAAGAATTTCATCCTTTATCTCTGTACATCGTGTGACAATCCGTCAATTTATGGTTGATATTTTATTCTCAATATTTGTTTCAAAACATTATTTTAATGTTATATTATGAACTCACTTATTTTTGGGAAGTAATTTGGATTTACGTCTTGAAGTAGCATCGACTACGTCTAAACCGGAGGATTCAACGTTACGTGCTTACGTTTACATACACCGTCTTTGGTGACAGTCTGACATTTCAGAAAAATAAATTTGTCCATGAATATTATTTTGGAGTTTTAAATTTGTGTTGGTTCATAAACTCACAAATTTACGAGAAGAGATTAGGACTTACGATTTTAATTTAACGTCCTTTACGACTAAACCGAAAACCTTAGGATTACGTATTTACGTTTTTGAACTCCGTTTTTGATGAGACAATTTTTATTAGATTCGTTTTGTGCCGTTGATTCATAATTTATAAAAGCGTTTTTCGTAAAACGACCCGAGGGCACACAAATCGAGGAAACTAGAATCGAGGAGTACCCGTAAATAAATGGGGATGAGACAAGTGGGACACTTGTCCCACCCCCACTCAAAACCGGCCTTAACTAGCTACCACACCAACATTTGGTGTCAAGTGTAAGCTAAGTAACACACTTGTCACCTTAGCTTACAAAGTAAGCAAAGCTTACACAAAACCATCTATCCTAAACAACTAGTTTAATTCACAACATGCAAAACAATCCATTTTCTCTCTTCCTCTCTCTAGCTTGCCGTCTAAAAACAACACCAAAGCACCCATTTGATCTAAATTTAACCACAAATCTTATGTTATTCATACATAAGTTAAAGCCCTTTTGAAGCCCTATTGATTGGTGGTGATTATAACATCCAAGGAGGAGTATCTATGGAGTCTTAGGGCTGATTTTCCACAAGGAGTTTATGAAGATTGGTGGTCTTGAAGATGGTCTTGGTTATTCACAAGTTTCTCCATCAAAATCATGTTTTGATCACAACCTACATCATCATGGTGGTATAAAGATTGTTCTCCTCATCCTCTTGTTATTTTTGATTATGTATTCTTGTATTTCTTTTACTTATGTATATGATGATGAATGATGATTAAAAATATTGTGTGGGGATTTGGTGTTGATAAACATGCTTAAAAAGATGAAAAACTATAAGAAACAAGGCTAAAATCTTGTTTAGATTGTTGGCTGTATAAAACAGTAACGAACCACATGTTAGACTGATAAAATGGCAAAGTAGAAGCCATATACAGTAAGTAATATGTCTTGTACACATGTGAGAGTTGGCCATGCAATGGAATCATTGTAATGAGTGAGATATGATCAAAACAAGTTTAAAGTACAAATCTGAGTTTACTGTTTTGGACAATTTTTAGAAAATACTTAGAGGCTGATTCAACAGTATCTATAGAAGAGTTAAATGGAGCAAATATCATGTAGTTTATGTCATAAAAATTTTAGCTTCTATCTCCATGTAAAACTCTAGATATGGCAGTTCTGGTGAACATGAAAATAAAAATCAGATTTTGGAAATTAAAGTATAATAGTATTATATAAGCACTCAAATAAAAATAGTATAAAATGTGAATTAAAACCCACTAACTTATATAATACATTTATATAAATATGTATAAGGATAAATAAATAGACATTTTGTAAAAATGGTAGTTTGATAAGTTTTATAAGTTATAAAACTATAAACATGATTTTTACGACTTTTTCGGCTATTACCGTAAAATTAACGTTTTTGTTAAATAAAACTTAGACGGTTGGACCCGTCTAATGTAAACTTTATAAAACTCATATACTGATATATAAACATATATAACAAGTAAAAACCGATAAAACCCGAACTATAAAACATACGTACATTAACGGGCTAAGTTAACGTTATTAGACTAATAATACAACAAAATGGGCTAAAACACTTATAAACTTATTTATTGGGCTTAACCCATTTGGGCCCAACTTGTAAAGTATACATACTGATAATACAAGTACGGAATGGATTAATACAAGTTAATGAACTTATAATAAGCTTATTGGACTTAAAACATGTAAATAGGTAAAACCAGTAAACTAGTATAAAATTTATCAACACATAACACTAAAATGAGTAAATGAGAATATGTAAACCCACTTGATCATCATATATATATATAATCATCATATGTATACATAATTGTTATTTTTATAAAGTCATTGGACATGAGTCTAAGACGAGTATTATTTGTCTAGGTTTCCGTGATTGAAGCACGTACCGTACGTCCGAATTGTCGATAACCCGCCTTCCCACATCAACGTGAGTTCATAGCCTCACACTCTTTTAAATGTGTTTATGAAATGTTTTATAAACCCGCGAGGGAGATAACATGTTAGTTTTTATAAAATAGGACACCATTTGTCCCGAATGTTTGTTTATTGATTTGGACCCGAATGATTGTATGGCCTGATTGTATGACCCGATAAATGATTAAATGACCCGATAGATGAAATTAGATGGATTATTAAAGTTAGGTTATGTCACTAAAAGTCCCATTAGCATGAATTGTGAACTACCGGGATTTGGTAGACGCTTATGCATATAATAGTACTATTTGGGGACGATCACCCCAGTTCGCGCCTTGACGGTTGATCCCCGTCGTGCCACATTGATTGGTAAGCTATTTATGTATGAGAAGATTTCCATTGCGTGACCTTTGTGACGACACGCTAATTTAGATGGGCAAATGAGTTTCGGGCTAGCTACCCGTTGTTTGTTTTAGTAAGGTAACAATGTCATGCGGCTTATAATAATCCAAATTAACGAAATACTACTATACGCACCAAATTACGATGTATTGCCTGACTAGCAATACGGGGTCATAATATTGATATTATGTTCGTGTTTTGTTTTTTCATAACCATATTCATATAACGGTTTTTATTTAACTTTATACAACGTCATAAGACGTATTGTATGATGTTTTTACGACATTGGCTCGTATAATGATTTTTAAGGCAAATGCCTATATTATGATTTTCGACAAGGATTTGTATAAAAATGAATTTGGCTATTTTATGGCCTATTACAAAGATTTGTACAAAATGATTTTCAGTAATAATTTTATACTGATATTATATTGATGGATTTTATTAAACTCTATGAATTCACTCGGCGTTATTGCTGACCTTTTCTTTTAACATGTTTTATCTCAGGTACTTGAAGGTAATTCTCGGGAAGACAACAAGAATTCATGGCCCGTACTTAAATGACAAATTTCCATTCAAATGCTTTGTAAAACCTGTATGAAATAAAATGACTTGGGACCTATGTAACTTTGATAATTATGAATGGAAATGATTTATTATTAAACGACGCGATTTTTATGCTTGTCTATGATGTGAGTAATGTGCTATCCCGTAACACCAACGAGTCTTCCGCTGTATTGAGTTGTATAAATTTGGGGGTGTTACAGTTTGGTACCAGAGCTCTCGTTATAGAGAACGAAAGATTTTTAAAACTAAGGTTTTGAATAAAACAATTCAAAATCTTTTAACTATAAACATTTTTCTAAAAATGTCTAAAAATCTTTTGACTATAACGGTGCCGAAGAATTCCCGAGTTACCGAAAAGGCCAGACTGAGAAGTGTTATTTTAATATATATATATAACTTGAATTATATATATATATATATATGATGTAGTTTTATTACATGATTGTTTGATGATTATTTTGATATTTATACGAGGTATTTATACGACGTCGATTGTCACAAGAAACCCTAAATCCCCTAGTAAATTAATCGAACCTATTCTCGTAGGAATTCTAGCTATCCTAGATCTAAACCAAGTTGTGGATATTTATGATCCCAACAAATGGTTGATATTCGTAGAAATGTAACTATTAGTTGATTTGATGTTGAAGAAGAATTAGAGAGATTAAATCTGATATCGATGTCATGACGATCTTTCCTTATAGAGTGGAGTTTGACAAAATGTTACCACCTAGAAAGATGTCATCTGATTCGTTGTCATCCAATTCTTAAATTGACATCGAAAGGGTGAATGTTGCACTTGAGGCTGTCATTGGAACCACTACCCAAAAGCCCCATGCCACTAGTACCTTTCCGAGAAGTCTAATTGAATGATCGAGTCATTTTAGACTAGTGACTCATTTGATAACTATTGTTGAAAGAGCTATAGGATTGGAAATTAAGTGTTGATTCATATCGAGCTTTTATTGCCCTTTTAAGGTTTATAAATAAGGCTGCAAGTATTGGAAAATGAGGTAGGATATCGAATTGAGTATAAGTTGATTGAAACTTGAATAAAGTAAAATTTAACCCGAATGGAATAAAAAATTGTTAAGAAGAATTCGTTAAGTTTTGTGATTGAATTATAAGGTTTTAATTGATTGTTGATTCGTGTTAAGGGTTGTTCCTAGGCCATTGTCCACTAACAAGGATGCCCAACGTCCAAGAAATAAATTGAAGAAATCTTCTTCTGAATTGGGATCGATGGATCTTTCGGGACATGTGGAGCACCTAATGACTCTTGTAGATTAGTATTCATTGTGGTATCTTTTAAAAATAATCCCTAACTTAACTGAGACATCAGTTGGTAGGATGAGTTCTTGGAATTGTATGACATAGTGACACGTAACGTGTTACGGTACAATTTTGACTTGTTTGTGATTAATGAAAAGACTACCTTTGATTGCTAAATTCTACATGTATCGATGTTATCTATCTTTTATTGCCTCTTTCTAATGATCGCATTAGTGATGCAACCATTGAACAAGTACTCATCTCGATTTGAGTTACGTTGTGAATTATTCTTTTTGAGCGCCATCAAGGTCATGAACCTCATGATTATTTGGCTAAGCTCATTTCCTATTATATTGTAGTTAGTTCTTGGTGAACAACTCTTCATCACTCTTTTGCAGATCACTGATAGTTTTTATAAGATACAATAGTATCCCTTGAGAAAAATTGAATTTTCATCACTATAAGGATTATTCAAAATGAGATTTATAAGTGATTGTTATCGAAATGAGATTGTTTATAAAATATCTTGGAAAACTTAACTGTTTTCACAACAAAGAAAATATTTGTAAATTTATTCTTGATTCTTATTTAAGAATTAAGCATGAAAGTGTCTTTATTTTAAACATGATGATAAAATTTTGACGAACTGAGTATTGCATCGTTAATCTTGAAATTGTATATAGTTGCGCGCCTACATAAAATTTGGAATGGACCATGCAAGGCTGATTAGTAGTCACCATAAAACTGATTAATAAACACTAAATTTTCTTTGAAGATTGTGAAAGATTAAAATTTATGAGATCTGCAAGAAGTGAAAAATAAGGAAATAGTGTTAGGGACACCTATATATGTGCATGTAGCATCTATTCTTCTGAGTCGAATTTACTCATCTGTTGAAATTGTCTTATTTGACAATTGACAGTTCTTTCTTGTCCAATTCTCTCGTAGTAAGATTCTTAGGAAAAGTATCTGGTTACCGAATGTTGATACCCGACTGGATGTATCGACGTTCCTCTCATTTCTTTTGATTTGATTTCATTTGAATGACCTAGGTAACGACCCGAGGAGCTTTCGAATGCGTACTCAAATTATGAAAACATGGGATATATTCATATTCATTAAATTTTTTCGTCTGTATCCGATTTGAAATTCTCTTGCATAGATTATGCGTTGACCTTACTCCTTTAAGGTTAGTTATGTCTCCAGATATCCTTGAACTTGTGAAGGATTGTGAGTTATTATTAGTCTTTTGAGAAGTTCACATCTTATCGACGGCAATAAAACTGGAAAGTTGATAGTGCTAGTAGAATGGATTGATTGATTATGACATGACGACATTGTCTTAATCAATGGGAACTCGAATAGAATTCCCCTAAATGATAAGATGTTGATTATCAAAAGTGATCTAAATAATTCTTGATGGATGACCATATCCTGCATTTAGAGTTGAAATTATAACGTGAATGGTTGTGAATTAGTCATAGATATTATAATCTAGAAAGAACTTAAACTAAATTTATTAAAAGATGTTTCTGTTATCTGAAACTTTAGAAGGTATTTGCTGGTGAATTACCTAGACTTCGCCATTAAGGCAAGTTGAATTTGGTATTGATTATATTCTTGGTGCTGCACTTGTGGCTTGTGCACTGTACGTCAGCACCATCTGAGTTAGAGAAATTACCGTACAAATGAGAGAGTTGTCGGAGAAAGATTTTATCCTACCAAGCTCGTCCTCATGAAGAGCTATGGTGTTATCATTCCTTATATTTATAGATTACTGTGAACTGAGTAAATTGACAATCGAAAACGATATCCATAACTCGTAATGGAAGATTTGTTCGATCATTTACAAGGTTCTAGCGTTTGTTTTTAAGATTTGATCCACAGCATGGTTATCATCAACTTCGCATCTGCGAAAAAGATTATCTATTCCAATCACTACATCCGGTACTTGTAATGAACATTATGAGTTTCACGTGATGTCGTTTGGATTGACTAATGCACATGTAGCATTCATAAATTTGGTGAATCACGTGTGTAGGCTGTAATTTGATAAATTCATGCTCGTGATCATTAAGGACTATTTGTTTGTTTATAAGAATAAGAATGAGTTAATAATTATTTATAGACTGCCCTGAATTGGCCGAACAATGAAAACCTTTACCTTGAATATATAACATATGATTTAAGACTAAATCCTTTACATTATTAAACCATGTGATTAATAAGATAATGAAATATATTGACTCTTCAAAATTAAAAGCCCTTTTAAGACTTTTGGCTTTACCAAAAAGAAAGTGCAAATGTGTTTTGATAAATGTTTTATCGAAAAGAACTTTTGAGAGATTATTCCCTTATACACAAACCATTTAACTAAACTTCTGTTTAGGGGTAAATGTTTGTGTATACCTCAAGACAACCTAAGAGGGATTGAGGAAACCATTTAAACCATGACTTAAAACTTGAAACGACAATTTTTGCTTTTCAACTAAGAAAACTTTGACCAAAGTATAAACAAAGGTTTTTCGAACATTTACGAATCTTATTAAATATTTTCGATAAATCAACAAAAATCTTGTTAATTAAATTCAAATTATTTTGAACATTTTTATAATTGATCGAACTAAGAAATTTAAACTTTTAACGTTTACGTTTCAAAAAAAAAACTTAATATTTTTTATTAGTTTACTTGTAATAATTATCGACGCTTCAAAACGTGGATTGAGCAAAACTGATAAAAATGATAGTTGAGACGAAACTAAAACTTAGAAAATATGAAGAAAGAAATTTTTAATTAATACGGTCATGATAATTATTCCATCTAGGAAAGTGAACGTAATTACTGACACATTATGTAGAAAATATAAAGAACCAATTAGGATGTGCTCCTTAGTAATGGTAGTACAAAATAAATTGGCGAACAATTTAAAAATAAACGATGTTTGTAAAAAGGATAATATAGATAATAAAAAGGGGGTTCACGGCTAATGTAAACCATTAGAATTGAGAAGCCAATGGCGTTAAATGTTTTAAAAGGCCACTTGTGGTTGCCTAAATATGGAGATTTTAAGATATAGTCACGTAAGTATAAGTATTCTATTCTTGATATTTTGACTAAATGTATCTTTGTCTGAAGAAGTTGTATTAATGAAAGATTATGAAGGCAGACATTGCCTCATACATTAGTAAACGTCTAGCTATCGCAAAGGTCATCATCTGAATTTGATTCGATTTGGGTCATCGTCGACAGACTGACCAAATCTGCTAATATCATTCTCGTTAATGATAAATTCTTGATGAATAAATTGACTCTTTTATATTTAAAGGAGTCGTGTAAACATAGTGTGCTTGTATCGATCATCTCTAACAAGATCCTCGCTTCGCATTGAATTTCTAGAGATTTGCTCAGAAGTCATGGAGAACGAATCTTGATGAGAATACTGTGTACCATCCCAATCGAAGGGACGAGGTAAAGTAACGATACAAAATACTATAAGTGTTGTTTTATGTTTTAAATGATTGACCTTTGGTAATAAACTGTAATCGTTTTCCTTTAGAGAGATTATCATTGATAATTATCGTATTAGGATCGAGATCGAATCTTGTTAGGATCTAAATATTAGAGCATCTGTAAGCAGGAGTTGACATGAAGACACCCGACATACACCCATTGTGAGTTGGACATGTCTTTTAGGTTTAAGGTTTCCTATGATGGCGAACCTAACCTTACAAAATACTCGACCAGCGAGACCTGAATTGATTGTTGAAATTAAGATCTGATTGTTGACTGCCGGTAGTAGGCAGGAGGTTATGTGAATATGAAATGTAGATCTTGAAGTACCAAATTGGTAGCGAAGTTATGCCAACAATTATAACCATGGAAAAATGAATTGATGATCTAAAAGATCATGGGATATAAGTCCCCGTTGTATGGGACCATTGAGATGATGTAAAAGATTGGTTTGAAAGGCATCTAAGCTGGATCTACCCTAGGACTTCAAGAGCTGCGTGAATTATGATTCAAATATCGAACTTGATGGAATATCTATCAAGTGAGAATCTGATTGTTTCTTAGTAATGTTTAGATTGGCGAAAAGTTGCATTCATCAGAATCCCGTGAACATCATGGATAGAGAAAGTAAGTCAACATTTAGCCTGATCTTATTCCCGTAGTTATGTTTGATGAAACTCGCGTATTGTAATGGATTACACTTGTGAGAAAAGACCGAATGTGGAGGAAATACCCACATGGCTTTAACTCTATAAGAAGCGAGTAGTAAGATGATCTTTGAGTACAAAGATCCTGTTTAGGGGTAAATGCTGTGACAATCTGTCAATTTATGGTTGATATTTTATTCTCAATATTTGTTTGAAAACATTATTTTAATGTTATATTATGAACTCACTTATTTTTGGGAAGTAATTTGGATTTACGTCTTGAAGTAGCATCGACTACGTCTAAACCGGAGGATTCAACGTTACGTGCTTACGTTTACATACACCGTCTTTGGTGACAGTCCGACATTTCAGAAAAATAAATTTGTCCATTTATATTATTTTGGAGTTTTAAATTTGTGTTGGTTCATAAACTCACAAATTTACGAGAAGAGATTAGGACTTACGATTTTAATTTAACGTCCTTTACGACTAAACCAGAAACCTTAGGATTACGTATTACGTTTTCGAACTCCGTTTTTGATGAGACAATTTTTATTATATTCGTTTTGTGCCGTTGATTCATAATTTATAAAAACGTTTTTCATAAAACGACCCGAGAGCACGCAAATCAAGGAAACTAGAATCGAGGAGTACCCGTAAATAAATGGGGATGAGACAAGTGGGACACTTGTCCCACCCCCACTCAAAACCGGCCTTAACTAGCTACCACACCAACATTTGGTGTCAAGTGTAAGCTAAGTAACACACTTGTCACCTTAGCTTTCAAAGTAAGCAAAGCTTACACAAAACCATCTATCCTAAACAACTAGTTTCATTCACAACATGCAAAACAATCCATTTTCTCTCTTCCTCCCTCTAGCTTGCCGTCCATAAACAACACCAAAGCACCCATTTAATCTAAATTTAACCACAAATCTTATGTTATTCATACATAAGTTGAAGCCCTATTGATTGGTGGTGATTATAACATCCAAGGAGGAGTTTTTATGGAGTCTTAGGGCTGATTTTCCACAAGGAGTTTATGAAGATTGGTGGTCTTGAAGATGGTCTTGGTTATTCACCAGTTTCTCCATCAAAATCCATGTTTTGATCACAACCTACATCATCATGGTGGTATAAAGATTGTTCTCCTCATCCTCTTGTTATTTTTGATTATGTAATCTTGTATTTCTTTTACTTATGTATATGATGATGAATGATGATTAAAAATATGTGTGGGGATTTGGTGTTGATAAACATGCTTAAAAAGATGAAAAACTATAAGAAAGAAGGCTAAAATCTTGTTTAGATTGTTGGCTGTATAAAACAGTAAATAACCACATGTTAGACTGATAAAATAGCAAAGTAGAAGAAATATACAGTAAGTAATATGTCTTGTACACATGTGAGAGTTGGCCATGCAATGAAATCATTGTAATGAGTGAGATATGATCAAAACAAGTTTAAAGTACAAATCTGAGTTCACTGTTTTGGACATTTTTAGAAACTACTTAGATGCTGATTCAACAGTAGCTATAAAAGAGTTAAATGGAGAACATATCATGTAGTTTATGTCATAAAAATTTGAGCTTCTATCTCCATGTAGAACTCTAGATATCGCAGTTTTGGTGAACATGAAAATAAAAATCAGATTTTGGAAATTAAAATATAATAGTATTATATAAGCACTCAAATAAAAATAGTATAAAATGTGAATTAAAATCCACTAACTTATATAATACATTTATATAAATATGTATAAGGATAAATAAATAGACATTTTGTAAAAATGGTAGTTTGATAAGTTTTATAAGTTATAAAACTATAAACATGATTTTTACGACTTTTTCGGCTATTACCGTAAAATTAACGTTTTTGTTAAATAAAACTTAGACGGTTGTACCCGTCTAATGTAAACTTTATAAAACTCATATACTGATATATAAACATATATAACAAGTAAAAACCGATAAAACCCGAACTATAAACTATACGGACATTAACGGGCTAAGTTAACGTTATTAGACTAATAATACAACAAAATGGGCTAAAACACTTATAAACTTATTTATTGAGCTTAACCCATTTGGGCCCAACTTGTAAAGTATAAATACTGATAATACAAGTATGAAATGGATTAATACAAGTTAATGAACTTATAATAAGCTTATTGGACGTAAATAGGTAAAACTAGTAAACTAGTATAAAATTTATCAACACATAACACTAAAATGAGTAAATGAGAATATGTAAACCCACTTGATCATCATATATATATAATCATCATATGTATACATAATTGTTATTTTCATAAAGTCATTGGACATGAGTCTAAGACGAGTATTATTTGTCTAGGTTTCCGTGATTGAAGCACGTACCGTACGTCCGAATTATCGATAACCCGCCTTCCCACATCAATGTGAGTTCATAGCCTCGCACTCTTTTAAATGTTTTTATGAAATGTTTTATAAACCCGCGAGGGAGATAACATGTTAGTTTTTATAAAATAGGACACCATTTGTCCCGAATGTTTGTTTATTGATTTGGACCCGAATGATTGTATGACCCGATTGTATGACCCGATAAATGATTAAATGACCCGTAGATGAAATTAAATGGATTATTAACGTTAGGTTATGTCACTAAAAGTCCCATTAGCATGAATTGTGAACTACCGGGATTTGGTAGACGCTTATGCATATAATAGTACTATTTGGGGACGATCACCCCAGTTCGCGCTTTGACGGTTGATCTCCGTCGTGCCACATTGATTGGTAAGAGAATTTATGTATGAGAAGATTTCCATAGCGTGACCTTTGTGACGACACGCTAACTTAGATGGGAAAATGAGTTTCGGGCTAGCTACCCGTTGTTTGTTTTAGTAAGGTAACAATGTCATGCGGCTTATAATAATCCAAATTCACGAAATACTACTATACGCACCGAATTACGATGTATTGCCTGACTAGCAATACGGGGTCATACTATTGATATTATGTTCGTGTTTTGGTTTTTCATAACCATATTCATATAACGGTTTTTATTTAACTTTATACAACGTCATAAGACGTATTGTATGATGTTTTTACGACATTGGCTCGTATAATGATTTTTAAGGCAAATGCCTATATTATGATTTTCGACAAGGATTTGTATATAAATGACTTTGGCTATTTTATGGCCTATTACAAAGTTTTGTACAAAATGATTTTCAGTAATAATTTTATACTGATATTATATTGATGGATTTTATTAAACTCTATGAATTCACTCGGCGTTATCGCTGACCTTTTCTTTTAACATGTTTTATCTCAGGTACTTGAAGGTAATTCTCGGGAAGACAACAAGAATTCATGGCCTGCACTTAAATGACAAATTTCCATTCAAATGCTTTGTAAAACCTGTATGAAATAAAATGACTTGGGACCTATGTAACTTTGATAATTATGAATGGAAATGCTTTATTATTAAACGACTCGATTTTTATGCGTTGTCTATGATGTGAGTAATGTGTTATCCCGTAACACCAACGAGTCTTCCGCTGTATTGAGTTGTATAAATTTGGGGGTGTTACACATCGGCTACCCTGTTCTTTTCAGCCTCCAGCTTTTCAGCTTTGGCGCTACTACTTAATTCTACATCTCTCTTAACAAATCTACGATCCTAGTTTAAGTTTTATACAAATGTTAGAGTATACGACCATACAAACTTTTAAAAAATTCCTTGATGAGAAAAAAGATACCTTAGCATCAAACTCGTCTAAAACTTTTACCAACTCCTCCACAGGGTCTTTGCTGGATTTTCCGATTGGAGAGCAATTAAATGAAAAGTAAGCTATTTCATCGTCGCTCAAATACTTGTCGCTAAGATCACACTCCTTATCAATACTATTCATTTTATCCTTTAGTTTCAATTCAGGGGGATTATATTTATTCAACACAATTTATTATGTAAGTCATATTTTTATTGCTTATTGAGTCTATAACATTGATTTTTTATTGAAACATTTTTACAATAACACATATCTTATTGAAACAATTTGTAAAACAGGGGGAATGAAATACCATAACAGGGGGACTAAATGATCAACTTTTATAAAAGTGCTCTAGTTTTTCCAAAACTGCTCAACTATTACCATACATTTTTTACCTTTCCCATAATTTTTTTTATCAAAATACTCCATTACTCAAAGATGACAAAAAATCCTTTTCCCATAAATTTTTAGCAAAGGGAGCAGCAAGAAAGGGAGGAGGCGCAAAGGGAGCAGCAAGAAAGTTTGAAGGAACAAAGAAATGCACTACTAGAATAGCCGGAAAGGGATGAACTTGCTGCAGTTAGAAGGGAGCTTGATGAGGAGGAGGAGGATGAGGATGACTCATATTATCATTATGACCCATATCAATCCGAAGAAGAAGTCGACACAGAAGAAGATGAATTTGTGGAGTCTTACGATTATGATGATTGTCATCTTTCATTTGATCCTGAAAAATCTCCTAAGTATAATTTCCTTTAGATTTATGTAAAATGTTTAATTTTGTTATGCAATTTTATGTTTTTCAATATGTAATGTCCTTCTTTAATTGTTAAATCAATTACGATATACCTTTTGAGAAAGTGTAAACTCCTTAGCCGTATCTTTATTGCCTTTTTGTAATTGAGGTAGGACCTGCAAAATGAATAGCATTTACTTTACAGTGAAATTCCATTTTATGGTTGTACATTAAGTGATATGACCCTTACAAAACTTACATTTATGATAGTCTCGAGCTTGCGAAGACGTGCTTCCAAGCTCTTTGTCTCTTTAGGGAGAATCATTAAACTAGTGGCTAATTTCTCTAATGCCAGAAGACGGTCCTCAACAGATGGCTCTTTGGTTAGCATACCCCTTGATGGCTCTGCATCTTCCTCCTGAGCTTTCCGTGCTTTCATCAGTTATTAAGATAATCACCAAAAAGGCCTTCGTATTCAACAACAGGGGCTATTGGTGTATACCACTTGAAATAATTGTTACTTATTTTATACCAAAAGGTTTGCAACTCAGCTTTGTTTGGATATATGTCACATACTGCAACTACCCCCTAAAAATTAAACTAAAATATAAATACAAAAAAACTTAAATTGTTTAAAACAGAGGGATTGTTTACAACAGGAGGATTGTTTACAACAAGGGGAATTGTTTTCAATAGGGGGAATTATTTTCAACAGGGGGAAATGCAATCAACAGAGAGAAATGCAATCAACAGGGGGAAATGCAATCAATAGGGGGATATGCAATCACTTGGGGGAAAAGGTGGTCGTATCGGATTATATTCCTATGCTTGGTCTAGGATATTCCTCTAGGGATCAAATCAGGCACTTTGTTCCACCAAGAAGAACTCACACCTGAAGACTCTAATATCTAAATCTACACCTGGAAAAAGTAAAAATTGTTAGAAAGACCATGTGATGAAAATATATATTGTTAAATTTATTAAATACACACATTGAAAGCAAATACAAATCCAGATAATGCATACGATGGAACTAAGTCGGGATTTCTTTCCAATGATTTATAGTGAGTATCCATATGTCTTGATGCAACATTTTTAATGGCAGATTACAACTCATGCCAAATGTATTCACCCCAATAAAATTTATTCCAAGCTTCAATGTACTCCACCATCCGCAGGAATACATCATCAACAACAGCCCCATATCATGGCCCATAAAAATAACTTCCAAAGTTAAAAGGAGACAAACCCTTACAGAGTCTTCATCTGAAAAATTGCTAAAGCGCTCATCATCCTCAAGGATACATAGAAGATCAATGTTTTTAACAAAATCACCTATCTTCTCAGGTAAACTCTATCACGGAATGTGATTTCACCAGCCCTAAACTTACCCAAGTTTTGATGGCCAAATTCAAAAGCAGTAATGATACAAAACTCACGACGACCAAAGTGTAATGTAGTACCATTAACGTGATAAATCAAGGGCAGATCATAGTTATCAATGTCTGAAAGTTTCTGCTTCTGAAGCATATAATGAATGAGACCATCTTCATTATCAACATACTCTAAATCTAACCAACGACCAAAGCATGTGGACCTAAACAATTCACTCCTTCTTAGACCTAATCTAGCTTTCATTATACGAAAGTAATGGATTTTGCTTTTCATGTGAATCTTCGCATCATATTCCTATAAACAGTAAATTGAAAGAAGGACATTAGTTGTTGGTTGTTTTATATCCAATTAACATAAGTAATTGAAGAACATAATAATATAGTGTACTAATTAAGAGTCAATTCATGGAGCTTTTGGTAATAAGATGATTGAAACATGAAAAAAATAATGTACCAGTCCATTCAGGATGCGTAAATGAAAATGAAAATGTGTGAAAGTTAAAAGTATAACGCAAAAAGGGGGGGGGGGATTGAAAATATAAGGGGGTATAATGAAAATAAAGCTCGGATATCTAGAATCAGAAAAAGGGTACTTTTTGCATTTTTCAATAAAAGGTAATGTACTACAGTCGAGTATTTATGGGTTGAGCACTGATGGTTGAGCACTTACCATAGGACACATGTCGTAATTCGGGTGGTGGTGACCAAATATGTCAAAATATTTTGGCTTGACCATCCACTAGATGTCAAGTGGTCAACTTGACGAAATCCGTCTTTGGCACATATATTGATTCATGAAAGTAAGGCACTGTTTTGGTATGTATGAGTATGATTGTTAACTATTTTAAAATATTAAAAGTGGGCTGTCTTAAGCCAAACTTACTTCATCATCCAGTTTAACCGTTTTTTTGTTTGGAGATCGTTTCTCATTACATTAAGTATTAAGTTTATCTATAATAATCTTTTTGAATAAATGGTTTTCACGATAAATTTTATTATACTAAGAAATATTTAGGTATAAAGAATGTAAGTGAATCAAACATTTTCGCCCGTTATATAAATAAACAAAACAACTTCTTATTACGAAGGAACACATAAAACAACTGTAAAGTAACAAAAGAACATAGGGAATACTAAAAGTTATTGCGTCTACGACTCTGATTCTAAGATTATCAACAATAGAATGGACATTCACCGAAATATTTTTATCATCATACATACCATCATTATATGTGTCGTAGTTATCATGAGCATTCTTGTATCTTTCCACTGTTACAACACATTATTAGTCTCATATAAGATACCTGGCGTTTTAAAAGCCAGAAATTGTGACATATCATCTACATATATATCTACATGCTCGTCATTAAGCTCACATGAAAGATCACTCATTTTTCCTAAAACCTGGATTTCCTTGATCATTCACAAGAGTAAATTCACCTTCCATCATAATCTTCATTTCAATCTTGTCAATTTTCTTAATAATCAGGACAGGACTAGCATCCTGATGAGGTGTACCATCCTCAGATATAAACCCACCCTAAAATTCATCCAAACCAGATGACTTTCAAATCCCACCATTCATAACAAATCCTTATCATTTTCCATATAATTAAGCGTATCAAAAGAATTTGAGTTACTAACCTATTTACTTGGACTAGTCTATTTAATAGGGCCCGTACCAGCTTGCTTTTTCCTACCACTTGAAGTAGTATTCTTCCCACCTATATTTAGATAATCATGAGTAGCCGATTTAAATTTACCTTAGGGCTACCGGTATATTGTAACTACTTGCTTAGGCTTGTTCACAATCTTTGCCCCAATTGATCTTTTACTGGCACATGCAACACCTTTTGAATGTGTTGCTTGTATTTAACAAATGTGACACTTTAATTTTCCAAACTATTTCACTCAAATTTAACACTTTTTATGCTCAACTAAAACATTTTCTACAACACTGATTTCATGTATTCTAGATCTAATAAATAATTAAAAAGAAAAGGTTTAAGGAATTACCGATTCGTAGATAACAAGGAAATTAATAACACGAACGATCTTGCAAGGATTGGATCAACCAAAAATCAACCAACACCCCTTCTGGTGGTGTTAAATCCGACGGCCAAAGGGAGAAAAGGAAGGAGGCTAAGGTTTTGTGTTTTTTTTCTAAATCCCTGTAAATGAAAATTATGTTTCCTCCTTTTCTTATTTTAGTTAAACAAAAGTGGGCTTGGACCCTTCTTTTTCTATATATTTTGTGGGTATGTGCCCCCCCCAAGGGGAAACCCGTTGTTTTCCTATGTTCTAATTATTTACATGTTCTCGTGTCGTGTTCACGTGATTTAATTATCTATCGTTCGTGTCGTAATAAATATTTTTACGTAATCGTAATAAATATTACGTAAATACATAATAATAGGTTCGTGATGATATACGTTCATGATTTCATGTTCGTAATTATAATTATTGTTGATAATAATTATCGTGTCTTAATACGTAATAAATACTTATCGTGTAATAACACGCACGTAATACTTGTAATTACTATTCGTGAAACATAAACTCCGAATCGGTAATTCCTTAAACCTTTTCTTTTTAATAATATAACCCTTTTGAGATCAATTGCCACATTTGACACACAAGAATTAGACTGAACCTTCAAACTTTTTCACATTTAAATTAGAATAGATATATGTCGGGCACAAATTAAACCCTTATATTATTGGTGAGATTAGCCTATTTCGTTTTCTTATTATACATATTCCACCAAAATATGAAAGGGCAATTGCATATTGCCTAATGAAACTTTCATATTTGGATGTTTCCCCAAACCATGACTATGTTGCATTCTAATTATGCATTAAAAACTTATATATTTAGTAGAACTTGGCTTGTATCATTATTTCGAGACTTAATTGGGTAATAGGGATGACAACCACTTTAGAATTACAATCAGTTTGTATTCCATTATGTGTGTGTGTTTATAAAATTGTTACACTAACATGTCGACCTCTCGTGTTCAAAACCGAACACACTCATTTCAAGTGTATGCCACTAGTATAACCTGTAAAAACCAATCCTTTAAGATAAACCATGTATTATTTTGTTACAACTTTGCACTTTGCCTACCCTTTTAGTCGAATCTACGTTAAGGAATTATTGGCTTACTTAGCAGTAATAATTTTTAAAGATTGGTTCGTGAATTATGATTACTGTTATATCCTTATGATCCTTGAAAACCCCCAAGTATTCTCATTGCTTATCCTAAGTGGGGGGATATATGTTTATTCTAAAATGATCGTGCTACAAAATTGATGTGAAAAAAGGAAAAAAAAAGTTAAAGAAAAATGTATTTTTTAATAGTATCATGAATCATTAGTTATTACATATTATAAACCAACTTATTATGAAGAATGTGTGCTGTTATAAATCCAGTGTTACTAAAGATCGAGATCTCTCACTTTATAACTAAAACTCATGGAGGAGTGTTGGTTACTGGTGATGACATGTTTATAATTTGACTTCTTGATTCGCGTATTTTATTTTTATAACCATTTTAAGTGCATCTTTAGGAAATATCCTTCCCCTCTGTCTTACCTTTAACTCTTTTGAGTTAGGGAAAGTACATGTTCATATGTCTATTTTACATAATTGATTGTAGCATGTGAGGTTATGCGCCTTTCTGAAACCTGATATCGATAATTACTACTTAACCCTTATAAACCTAAAAATATAGATTTGTGTACATTTCAAGCTTATGACTGGATACCTTGCTATGATTGAGAAATTAAGTGAATACGCCCAAGTGTAACACTTATACTAAGGATATAGTTGAGTGATTAGGATCCTCAGTTGGTGAGGTATTCGGATTAGGTATCTATATACACATGAATGTTTTTAACTTTATATTTTGTAGATTTATAAGAAATATCTCTTTGACAAATTATTTTAATAGAGGTTTACTTGAGGACAAGTAAAACTCACGTGTGGGTATATTTGAGTACATGATATATTTAAATGTTTATGGTAGTAATATCTCTTCGATTATGATCCGTTTTGGTACTAATAATGCTATATTGCTAAAAAGTTTTTTTTTTGTTTTGTAGGTAGCATGTAATAAAAACCAAAGAAATAGAAGAAAAATGCTCAAATGAGTTTTCCAAAAGTTATCTACGACATATATGGATCTATGGTCTACGACGTAGACATTATGAAAGAAATATGCTCTAAGATTGAAGGCTCTACAACGTAAACATTACGAAGGAAATATTCTCTAACACCTTTGAAATCTCATTAGTATCATTATGAGCCAGACCATTCACAACCTTACAAGAAACACTATCGATATTAATCACCCATTCACATTATCCTCTCCTTTTTGTTTACTATTCCCCTCAATTTACCTAATTCAACACCGGTACAATTCTACATTGACTTATTAGTTTCATATGTCACATTTTCACCCCCCGGTTACATTACCATCATTACTCCTCCTAAAACTCATCTCAACATTCATAACACTAACATGATTCACATTAACCTTCCCATGAATCCAATTATAATTACTAGCTAAATTATACACCATGTCTTTGAATTTATTAAGAATTTTCCTTTATAACCTAGAAGATTGACGAGTCATACTACATATACATAAAGAAAACTATCATAAATGAAAGAAACTAACAAAAATTAATTCTCAATTTTGGCGCCGAAATAAAAATTACGGGTTTTTCTTTTACACACTCCAAATCAAGGAATTCATTCTTAAAAGATGTTGAATCAAAAACTGAATCAGATAAGCTAAAACAAACACTGAGAAAAGCACTAATTTTTAAATCTGTGTTTTCACGCCAAAACGCCATATGAATGAATTTCTTAATTATTGCTCAAAATTGAATTTAAATGGATGAGGAATAAGCTACTCATTGAGAATATGAAAAATGTTAGTAAAACTATTGAAATATGAAGTTTTTTACTCTCTATGTCCCAAAATTATTTTCCCTTGATAAAAAACATAGTTTAAGAAAGTACATTTATTACAAATTTTTCTTTCTTATTTTTTATCACAATGATATTTTTACATTTACCTAATTAATTAAATTCTTTTTTTTATAGTTTTTTCATAATAATTTCAAGCAAGGGTAACATGGTAAAAGTAGACAATTAAACGAGGACATCCCAAAAGAGAAACGCGGACTACAAATTGAAGTAATATTTTTGTAATGGATATTTTAAAGGGAAAATTAGTTAGAGGAGAGAGAAAGAGAAGAATGAGTCACCTGTTAGAGGCATAGATTAAAACGTGTGTAAACAGTCGTCCATTTTTTTTTATAAAATCCAGATTATGCAACCCACTAATATAAACTCTCGATATTAGAATGCGTTTGAAGGCCCAACAAATTAAAATGGCGAGCCTAATGAGGTCTTGGTTATATGGGAAACCTTTATATAACAAAAATTCAAACGCACAATACCATGTAACATGCTAACAAGCCCATATTTAAGCATGCGTAGGATGTGTGACGACATAGGGTCTCACTTTTCTTGGGGCCTCTAGCTTCTAGATCTTTATCGTTTGTATGAAATTGTAAAGTCAACTTTGTATGCTTTTATTTAGTTAAATGATGGTTTTAGACGAAGTGGATATGTTTTACAATGTTGAAAATCAGTTATTTGAGTCCGAATGAATTAAAGTTCAAAATTCATTTACATTCGGTTGTGTTTCATCTTAGGTTCTAGATAGCTTAAGGCGTAGCGTGACGGCATGGTCAAGCCTCACGACTTTGCGAGCTATGGCGAGTCATGACGTTCTTTAGGCGCGAGTTAAAACATTACAAAATATGAAAATATATATATAATTATATATTAATGTCATATTATAACTATAATGAGGTCACAAAAGATGTAATACGTAAGGAATAAAGGTACGAAACGTTTTTTTGAATGTAATTTTTTCGTTTTTATATAAAAGATAAGATTTTTAGAAATTGAATTTAAAAAAGCCTCCACACATCTCGTTTTATCGCAACTTATCACGTTTTTTCACTTATCGTCTTGCTTCAAACCTTAATCTCAAGCCTTGAGTTATTGCATGGTGTGGAGGTCAAGCCTCACGCCTTTGCGAGCCTTTTAGAACCCTAGTTTTATCGAATAAGATGACACAAAACCCTCAAATTTTATTTTAACTTCAGAAATTAAGTTTCTCCTATGTAGTATACAAGGATGAGAACCCATGCTACGCTGCGGGATCTAAGATCCATGTTAAATACAAACTAACTCTGTAACCGAGAAATAACTCAAGAACTATTTTTGATTTTTCATAAAAAAATAGTCTTTAGGTTAGCCTTCCGTTGATAAGTTAGTCATTATGGATTGACTTTGCAACAAACATATAACATCAAAGACCAATTACGTAAAATTTGTGGTGTAGTAAAAAATCAATGTCAAAGTAAAAAAAACTAATGTTTAGTAAACGATCGTTACCTAATATTAAAGTTTTAAAAAATAAACTTTTATTAATTAACGACCGTTAAATAATGATCATTAACTAACGACCATTAAATTCTTGCATTTATTGACAGTTAATGCTCCATTGTTTTCATTGGATGTGACTTTAATAAATGTGTGATTGCTCACTTAAAACTCTCACAAATGTTTATACATATTAATATAAATGCGAAAGAGCCATATTTAAAATTATTACGTTTCGCTTCTTTTTATGAAAAAAAAGACAAAAGTATGATGTTTACATTTTCTAATAACTACGAGTACATTTCAGGAAAATACTATACAATAAAAAATATAATAAGTTTTGATCTTTATGATCATAACAAGTTTCTGTTATTAGTAGTTTGGGAAAATCTAGTGGCTAATTTTTAGAAAATTAGACAACGTATGCCAAAAAAAAATATAAAAAAATAAATAAAGAAATAACTATTGACCGGCTAAAAAAACATATAAAATTATTTCTTTTGTATCTAATAATCATCGGTATATGATGTGCAACGTAATAAGACACAACGTTGCACATGGCTTCTGAAATCCATGAGACGACTTTGCGTGCTAAGAAAGTGAGGAGTGGAAAGCTAGTGGGTGGCGTGGTGGCTCACTGCGCCAAAACGTTTGCGGTGCACCATTCCCCTGTGTCAAGGATGCTCGCACCGTATTTAACAACAAAAAAATGTGCGTCGAAAGTTTAATTTGTTTGATGTTTGTTTTGTGATTATATGTGTATGTTTATGTTTTTGTTTCCGTGTTTGGAGTGTTTGTGTGTTAATGTGCAGAGAAGACGAGATTAAGCTAGGGTAGAAGATGAATAGTTTTCTTTATTTACTTTTTATTTTAAAATCTTGTTATAAAAATTGGCATTATTTATTTCTCATAGTGATTTTTTTACATTGTAAGTATGATTTTGATGTAATTTGTTTTAGTTGATCTATTTTATGTCATTTGTTTTTTATACTTGATATCTTTTATAAAATGTAAATGAAAAAAACTCATAACATCACTTTTCTGGTGCCAACCAATACATCATCAAATATAGTGACATACCAAATAGTATTCTATAGACATCTTTTACTTACGTAACACACTTTTTTCATGCAACACCATCCACAAGTTTCAACTGCTTCCAACTCTCTAAACATACTAACTAGTGTAACTAATACATAATTAAAAGATGTGACATACTAAATATTATGCTACAGACCCTTTTACTTACATAAGACACTTTTTCCACACAAACATCATCCTTAAGTCTCAACCGCTCATGGACTGACAAAGACCGTCTCTTTATATTTTGATCTCGGTATAGTCACAATTAAATATATATTAGACTTTAAAGCAATGTTGTGAAACTCTGTTTGACCTTGCTGGTTCAACTGGTTATAGCAATTTTGATTCGAATATCGAATCAAATTAAACCGGGTTTAATATTTTTAAAACCTGGTCAGACCTGTCGAGTTTGAAGTTGCCTGGGTCAACTCAGTTTTAAGACTCACCCGGGTTTTGGTTTTAGATGATTGTTTACAAATAAAGCATGTTAATTATATATATTTGCGATATAATTTTATTTTTACATGTTGTATTTATTAATAAATAGTTTTTTGGCTCAAGTATAAAATGTTTCCTAAAAATATATTTTATTATATTACTACAAATACCTTTTATTTTTTATTATAAAAGAGCAGCTTTATCTAATAATCGAACTAATTAATACATAACCCAGTGATTTTTTATGGAACAACGACGTTTATTAAAATCTAGCATAAGCTAGAAAAAATTACAAAGAAGCAGTTGTTGTTGAAGGGCTTTTTAACCAACCTAATCAACTATAACTAAATTTAGGATTTCTAGATGAAATGCATAAGAAAGTGTTGGTCCACGATACTTGTGCAAACATCGAATCAATAAGAAACTACGAAGAACATTTGCACAAATAAACCAATTGACTAACTAATAACAAAGCTTGTACTTTTCATCGTATGTATATCTTATTAATAATGAATCAACAAATATACATGACTTGTGTTGGAAATACGTTTTACGTATTAAGAAGGATCGGTCACTCCAACGATACTTCATGTAATAGCTCGTAGTTTAGTTAACACTCTTTATTAAACAAACAAAGCCAAGCCTAGCCTACAACATGTGTAGGCCGGCCCAACAATGTAAGCCCAAGCCCATCACAAGGCTTGGGTATATAAACCCTCTCCTTTGATGGAGAGGGGTGTGGTTTCATTATTTTTCACATAGTAAACATTACTTTCTCTTTCTAGCTTTGTGTGAAATCCACCATCTCTCTATCTCTTTCTCTCTCTAACACATAAGCAAGATTTACAATCCAACAAATGGTATCAAGAGCCATGGGATGATTGCTTGGTTTTTGTGTTTGTGTTCTTGATTTACACGCCTATTTTGATCCTTATTACATACGTCCAAATTTTTTTTGTGTTTTTGATGGTTTTTTCTTGATACAAATCTTCTACATAGTTGTGGTAGGGATTTGGTATAGTTACTTTGGCTAAAAACACAAAATTTTTGGGTGTTTTGATCATTTTTTGGCTTAAAATCACGAATTGGTTGAGTTTTGTCCGAGAAAAGTGGAAATTATTCCGATCTGGTCAAATCGGAAAAGGGTTTATATATTCCAATCCGTATTCTGATTGGTAAGTATTCCGATTGGTAAAGTATTCCGATTGGTAAAGTATTCCGATTGGTAATGTATTCCGATTTGTAAGGATTCCGATTGGTAAAGTATTCCGATTGGTAAGGTATTCCGATTGGTAAAGTATTCCGATTGGCAAGGATTCCGATTGGTAAGGATTCCGACAGGGCTTTCCGATTGGCAAGTATTCCGATAGGAGGATTAGTTTAACATTCCGATTGGTCAGTATTCCGACCGGGTTTCAGATTTGTAAGTATTCCGACAGGTTTCCGATAATTAAGTATTCCGATTAGTGATGAGACTGCTTTTATACATAGTCTCATCTTCCAAAAAGGGCTTAAAATGCATTAAATATCATCAAAATACCCAAATATATGCTTGTGTTTGTTGCTGGTGTATTTTAGGTACGGATACTGAGATAATGACAAAAGATCACAAGAATCATGCAAAAACGAACACGGGAAACGAAGCCGCACAATGAACCAAGCCCTAGTAAAGACTTTCCCAAGATCAACCCTTGAAGATTTGAAGAATTATGAAGAAGGGTCCTCCAATTATGAAGAATTGACACTTTATACCCTTGTATCCTCATAATTACAAGTTTGGTCCCTAAAGTTTGTCAAAATTACCAAAAGGGCCCTTAACTTTGAAGAATTGGCAAGTTTAGCCCCTCAACAAAGCTAAATTGTCAACCAATATCATCCACAAAGTCAAATATATCATGAAGTCCTTCAAAGTACAAGAAATGACAAGTTTGGTCCTTTGAAAATCTCAAAAATACAAAAAGGACCCTCAACTTTCAACAATTGGCAAAAATGGTCCCTCGTTTATTAAGACTTGGCAATTTCAGTCCTCCAAGATGACAATCATACAAGTTAAGACCATTACCTTTGAAGAAAATGCCAAACCAGCCCTTGAAGAATTCAAAAATGGCAAGAAATACCCCTGAATTTACTTTATGAAACTTTTTGGGGCAAAAGTGTGAAGTTTGAAACTTCAAATACAAAGGAAACGAGTTTTTGGCTAAATATTTACAAAGTGGCAAGTTTCTGAAAGAAAGGGGGTTAAAATGGGCAGACAACCTAAGACACCTAGACCAATCACCAATTGCCACCTCACCCCACTCACTTTCTCCTCCAATCAGATCTCACCCTTCTTCCACCTCACCAATCCACTAACCCGGTTTATTATTTTTTAAACTTGGCGCCATTAACACAATTTAAACCTTAATCACCTCCTAAAACAGATTAAAACTTGCACTATTCACCTCAAGAACACAATTAGGGATTTCTTAATTTCTTGTAATTAAGCCCTAATAATTTCCAGAATGATGATTAATGGCCCTCTAATCATAACCCAACCCCTAAACTCCCATCACTCTCATGCATGTGATAATACCAACCTTCCCCTGCCCCACTTCTCACGTCCAAACAAAAACTAACCAGCAATCCAACGTTTGAGACTTGTGCTTACTTTTTAAGCTTCATACACACCCTTGGATCAACTTAACACTTGCCAGCTCTTACATAACTCCAAAACAAGTCACATGATTCAAGAAGAAGACAAAGTTCTCAAGGGCAAATTTGGAAGATCAAGCACTAGGGTTTTAAGTTTTTAGCTGTTCCTTAGTCATTTGTATGCCTATATAAAGGCCTTAGGGTGCTTCATTAGACGTTTGCTTTTGATTTTTCCTTGGTTCAAGTTTCTGTAAATCCTTTTTCAAGTTTAATGAAATTGAGTTTGAAATCTTGAAGAAAAGTCATTGGCCACTCTTGTTTACTGCTTTCATTTGTTATATGCTTTGTAGTTCTTAAAGTTCAAAACCTGTTTTCAAAAGAGGAGTATGCACAAGTTTGCATATTTTCCTCATTTTCTTGATATTTTGCTAAGTCTTGTTCCAACCTTGGAATTCTTGGGCTATAGGGCTGATCATAGCATCCTAACTGAGTTGGTTAAGGTGTGGTGAGGCTTATAACTTGGGGATAATCAAGTGTGGGGTAACAAGTTTGCATCAATCAAGATTTTTCCAAGTTTCTGATTTTTCATGTTATTGTGCTTAACCCTTGTTGAATCTTAGCAGGCTTTTGTGGAAGCTTGTGCTTGTTCTTGCTAGCACATAAGCTCAAAATTCGTGGGTGTGGATGTACATCCATGAGGTTTGCTTACTTAATCTCCAAATCTACATAAATTGTGATTTTTGGTGATATTTGTATGAAACTGTTGTTCTTGTGAATTTTGTGGCTTGTTCTTGCTTGAATCTGTTTATTAGACTTGTTTGAGTGTTCATTGATGCTTGGTTGGCCTGAAATCTTGTTTTGCTTTTGAAAATCTTGATTTGAAAAAGTTAAAGGGGTGTTTGGGTCTACTGATTTATGCTTGTAATCTGATTTTGTGTTAAGGGAAAGTGTTGTTTATGCTTTGTATCTGATATACCTTTGTTTGAGAGTGTTTTGCTGCAAGTTATTGGGTTTGAACACTTGAATTGATCAATCTGCTATATAGACCTTGTTTCTGCTTGTTTTGACCTAGGATTTTGGAAACACTTAGTGTGTATGCATGCTTAGGGATAAAAGTGGTTTAAACAAAGTTAACATAACCTGTTTGAAAGATTTAAGGTGTTGAAATTGGCTTGTGTGTCAAATACATCAGCAAAAGTAGAAATCTGCATGTGTAGTGTTCATCAGTAACTTTCATAGCTTGGATCTTGCTTAATTCTTTGAACCAGTGCATGAAACCTGTTTAGACTTGCTTATTGGAGTTTATTATAGCTTGTGTGTGCATTTGGTTGTATTTGGTTGGCTGATTTGTGCTAAAATTGCTCTTGAATGCTAAACTGCTTATTGTTCATGTCTGTGCAATGTCTGGTGATTAATTGATTAAACTGTATCAATTGGCTGTTTGTGATTGTGTTATTTTGCTTGTTATTGACTCCTTTTGATCCAAAGATCAATTGGGTGCCTTTGTGAAAACTGAATCCAAGAAAAAGTCACTAAAGACAACAAGTCAAAATAGTCAGGCAGTGGGAAAAGTTCCCACTGCTCAACATCCAAAACTAGCCCCTGCTAGTGCAATTTTATCATCAGCTTATCAATAAGCTATTCTAGCTTATTCTGACTTGCAACAACATATTTTTTGTAATAGATCTTCATTATTTGACCCATTTAAGTGAACTGGAGCTTATCAGACTTTGACTTTGACTTTTCACTAGGAAACCAACTTGTTTGACTTTTAAGATAAGTGCTTATTTGATTTTCCAGCTTATTGAGTGTGCTTATTTGAAAGTTCTTTGGTTTATAAGCTTAATTTTGTCAAAAGAAACATTTTGCAACTTGAATCAGCTTCTGAGGTGGTCTAGATCATAAAAACGACTATTTTGTCGTTTTGTGAATAAGTTGTTGACTTGTTTCTGGCTAATTTAGTGGTCTTATTTGAAATTTCTTTTTGCAAAAGTCTTTGTTAGGTCAAAAGAAGGTTGTGTGTTAAATTTTAGCTTATGGCATCAGCTTATAGCTTAATGGGCCAAAAAGCCCATTAAGAATAAGCTGCTTATTATAAGTTAGCTTATTTCATATTTTCAGCTTTTGGGCCTTTGGAAAAAGTTGTTTAAAATCAAATTTTGAGTCAACCTGTGCTTTTTGAGCTTATTTTGAGCACTTTTTCTTATTGGGCCTTAATTAAGCCCAATAAGGGACTGTTTAGGGTTTGGCCCATTTTCTAGGCCCAATAGGGGTATTTAGGTAATTTCACTTTCATTTCTGAGTTATTTAGGTTAAATTAAGCTAGTTTGCAAGTTTTTAGAATTTTTTATAATTTTTGGATTTTTAATATTATTTTAATATTAAAAATTAAAAGTCTGATTTTCTAGGTTTTTATATTTTTCCTAGGTTCTAAATACTCAATTAGGATTTTTGCAACTTTCCAAATATTTTTTAGGTCTTTTAATTATTTGTTATAATTAATTTAAGATTTAATTGATTTTAGGAGTTTTTAATTATTTAAAAATAGTTTAAATTGGTTTTAAAATTTTGAAAAATAGTGTTTAGCTTAATTAGGATATTTTTGAGGTTTACAAACTTGAAAATCTTGTTTAGGGCTTTTTAATAATTAATTTTGATTTTTAGGGCTTTAATTAGCATTAAAAAGTCATTATCTAATTAATTAAAAGGTTTTTGCAAGTTTTGATTTTTTGTAAACTCTTATATTATTATTAAGGATTTTTGGTGATTTTTAGGAATTTTTAGGGTTAAATTTTAATTTTGGTGGTTTTTACAACTTTACGTGTACGCCTTTTTAGACTTAGTTTAATCCGTCTTCATAACCGTCATTCTTTTCTAATCCCTTTTCTATTTTTCTTTTCTCAAATATAATCACAAATTAATCCAAGTCATTACACACATAACACACTAGCCTCCTTGAGAACGAACTTAATTGGGTCATTCACACACGGTTTTCCTAAATCGTCGTGCTCACTTGCCCTATTTATTGCATCCTTTTCCTAAAGGTGTAGTTTTACTCAACATCATTTTGGCGCCGCTGCCGGGGATGCGTGTTGTGTTTTGATTTGGCATTGTTGTTTTTATACTAACCATAATTAGTATTTGTATTAGTAGCACTCTACTAATACGTATTATCGTTTTTTGGTTTTTGTGTGAATATTATTACTATATTGTATACGTAGAACAATAAATACACAAGTACTCCAAATACGTGAGCAATCACAACCTTGACTTGGGAGGTCATTACCCAATCATTGTATTCGAATCTCAAACCAAAGAAAAAGGCAAATAAATACTTTCGTGAAGCTTAATCTTGAAAATACAAACTATAAGGTGGGTATAAGGCGGATATTATAAAATATATCCTAAGGAAAAAGGCTCTTAAGTGCTTCGCGCCGCCTCGTTTCCCCGCTTGCTTGTGAGTATTTGATTGTGAGAGTGAATCGAGGGTTTTGCCGCCCAAAGTATTACTAAGTATCATATATATTTTCTTGGTTTCAATTTGATTAAACCCTCTTGAACGATTTGGTGTTCCACCATCGTTCTAAAGTCATCGAAGGCGTTCACTCCACGTGATCGTTTTCATTCCTTGAGGCCTTTTTAATCAAGAGATTTGATTAGTGAGGAGATTTGTTGACTTTTTGTCTACTTAATACATTTCACCAAGTTCCAAAAAAGGTTAATACAATCAAAAACCACAAAAAAAAAAAAATTTAAAAAATACAAAACACCAAAAAGTATCTTCTTTGCTCATCCCCTCGTTGTACGTGACGTTTATGCTAACTCGAAATCAAGCAAGACGTGCTCGTAAACGAAAAAACAAATCTATCACTCCAAACAATTCTAGTGAGGAGTCTCCTATTGACGAACCCATTGTAAGAGAAGCACCAACCATGGCAAATCGAACTATGATGGAGTTACTTCAAGCACCCACCGAGGGTTATGGAGAGGCTATTGTAATTCCCGCTATCCTTGCGGAGAATTTTGAGGTTAAGACGGGTTTGTTGTCCATGATTCAAAACAACAAATTCCGTGGTGATGAGAAGGACAATCCACACAACCATATCCGCCAATTCAATCGTCTTACCGCTACTTGCAAGTTTAAGGATGTATCTAACGACTCGATTAAGATGATGCTTTTTCCGTATTCCTTAGCGGGGCCCGCAAAAATTTGGATAGAGAAAGAGCCACCCAATTCTATATTGACGTGGAAGGATCTCGTGTCTATGTTTGTGAACCAATTTTTTCCGCCCTCTAAGACTACGCACTTGAAAAACGAGATTTCAAAGTTTTCACAAGAATTTAATGAAAGTTTTTCAACGGCTTGGAATAGGTTTAAGGAAATGTTACATGAATGTCCTCATCACGGTTTTTCCGATTTGCATCAAATTGACACGTTTTACAATGGACTTAATGATCATGAAAGGGATTATTTGAATGCCGCTGCGGGTGGTAATTTTTTGTGTAAAACGGTTGAGGAAGCTTTGGTGATTATTGAAAATAGATCTAAGGTGTATAGTCCTCGTAGCACGTCTAGTGTTCGTAAGGCTTCGTCTTCGGCTTCACCTTCTTTGTCTAATACCATCGATGCTTGCCAAATTGAGGCGAATTTGGAGAACAAAATTTTTGATAAGTTGAAAGGACTTTTGATTGAGTTTAAAGTTGGTGAACCAAGTGCTCCCGCTACGGTTAAAGCGGTTGAGGTTTCTTGCATGTATTGTGGTGGAGGTCATGATTTCTCCGAGTGCATTACCAACGGTGGTAACACTTCGAGTGCCTTTGCGGCCACGGGAAATTACAACCAAAACGGTCAAGTTTCCCGCTCTAATCAAATGACTCCACCGGGTTTTGGATCAAATCAAAATGCTAACAACTATCGCAACAATCAAGTTGGTTTTAAGAACAATTATAACAAGGGAAATTATGGGAATCAAGGGGCTAATAATCAAGTTTCAAACAAAAATGATTTTCAAAATAACAATAAAAGTTTGCAAACATTGAAAGATCTTCCAAGTGAGTTTGTTGAATATGCTAGTGGTAATGATGCTAGGTTTGACAACATTCAAAGAGAAATAATTAGCCTAAGATCCGAGTTCAAAAACGACTTGAAGAAAGAGTTGAAAAATGAGTTAGCTAATGAACTTAAAATCCACACCAACAAGATGGAAGGAAATGTCACTAGGTTGCAACAAAACCAACAAAAGATGGAACAAGGGCAACATGAGATTAAACAAGAGATGCTTAAGGCCGAGAAAAGGCAAACCGAAGCCGTATTAAGGCAATCTAATTTTGAAGATAAAATCTCGTCTATGTTTGAGGCAATAATGTGTAAACCGTCGTCAAGTGGTCTTCCTAGTAACACCATATCCAACCCTAAGGGTGAGATGAAAGTGATTACCACACGTAGTGGTAAGACACTTAAGGAGCCGATTCCTCAACCAATTGCTCCTACGGAGGAAGCAATTGAGGAAGAACCCGAGGTGGTGGTTCAAAAGGAGCATGTCCCAATCCCACGAAGTACCGCTCATACCACACCTACGGTTGACCCATTACCATCATTGGAACCCGAGATTCCAAAGGCTATGCCTACTATGCCTCAACCCACACCACCTTTGCCCTATCCATCGAGACTTAGGAAGGAGAAAAGTCAAGAGCGCGATAATTACCAATTTGAGCTTTTTATGAAAATGTTTCGTGATTTGCACCTTAATGTGAGTTTCGCCGATGCTTTGGTCATGATTCCTCGATTCGCCGCTAACTTTAAGAGTATGTTGAACAACAAGGAGAAATTGCACCAATTGTCTAGTTGTTCGTCGGTTTATCTTAATCGCATACCTCAAAAAGTCGGTGATCCCGGTAAATTTTTGATCCCTTGTGCAATTCAAGACATGGAAGAATGCTTCGCCTTGGCCGATCTTGGTGCTAGCATTAACTTGATGCCACTTGCAATCTTCAAGTCGCTCAATCTTCCTAATCTTACTCCTTCACTAATGTCTATCGAGTTGGCCGACCATTCTACAATTCCCGCATGTGGTTTGGCGGAAGACGTTTTTGTGAAAGTGGGGAAGTTCTACTATCCCGTAGACTTTATTGTTGTTGACATCCCCACGGATCCTCAAGTTCCTCTTATTTTAGGTCGTTCGTTTTTAGATACGTCTATGGCTTTGATCGATGTGCATGCTAGAAAGATCACCTTACGTTTCAACGACGAGGAACTTGTTATAAACGCAACTCAAAACTCTCAAATTTCTCATGTTTATTCCGTTGCAACCATAAACCTCGTTGATATGATTGACGTGGTTTGCGAGGAATTTTCACAAGAAGTTCTAGGTTTTGGTGATGAAGAAACTAGTGGCAATCCCACTATGTTGGATCCAATTCTTGATAACTCGACACCAACCTTCACTCCTTTTGAAGGTGGTGGTTTTACGTTGGAAGAATGCAATGTTCCACGTACTTGTGACGAAGACCTCGACAACGATGAGGACTTCTCGATTATCAAGGATTTTCTTAACGATTTCCCATTTCCTCAACCCGAGGAGGTTATGAGTATCGAGCCCAAATCTTCACTTGAGGAACCACCTATTCTCGAGTTGAAAGATTTACCTCCTCACCTCGAATATGTCTATTTGGAGGAGGACGACAAGTTGCCGGTTATTATTGCGAAAGAACTTTCGAATGATGAAAAAACCGCACTTGTCGATGTTCTTAAGGCTCACAAAGGGGCGATTGCGTGGAAGTTATCCGACATTAAGGGAATCGATCCCAAGTTTTGTACCCACAAAATTTTAATGGAGGAGGATTTCAAGCCAACAATCCAAAGTCAAAGGAGGGTGAACCCCAAAATTCACGACGTCATCAAAAAGGAGGTCCTTAAACTCCTTGACGCGGGAATGATTTACCCTATTTCCGATAGCCCTTGGGTGATTCCTATTCATTGTGTCCCTAAAAAGGGAGGGATGACCGTTGTGCCAAACGATGCCAACGAGTTAATTCCCACGAGACTCGTGACCGGATGGAGAGTGTGCATTGACTATCGAAAGTTGAATGAAGCCACTCGAAAAGACCATTTTCCCTTGCCCTTCATGGACCAAATGTTGGAGCGTCTTGCGGGAAACGATTTCTATTGCTTTTTAGATGGTTTTTCTGGTTACTTCCAAATTCCCATCGATCCTCGTGATCAAGAAAAAACTACGTTTACGTGTCCATATGGAACGTTTGCCTATCGTAGAATGCCATTCGGACTTTGCAATGCACCGGGAACTTTTCAACGATGCATGATGGCTATTTTTCATGATATGATCGAGAAGACGATGGAAGTCTTCATGGATGACTTTTCCGTGTTTGGTGATTCCTTTACTTCGTGTTTGTCGAACCTTGAGAGAATGTTAAAACGTTGTGAGGAAACCAACCTTGTGCTCAATTGGGAAAAGTGTCATTTTATGGTTAAGAGTGGAATCGTCTTAGGGCACAAGGTCTCGAAAGCGGGGATTGAGGTAGATCAAGCTAAGGTAGACGTCATCGCCAAATTACCTCATCCCAAAACCGTCAAAGGAGTTAGGAGTTTCCTAGGCCACGCGGGCTTTTATCGACGATTCATCAAGGATTTCTCGAAGATTTCTCGACCCATTACACATCTTCTTGAAAAAGAGGCACGTTTTGTCTTTGACGAAGAGTGTGTACGAGCCTTTGAGATCCTTAAGAGGAAACTTACCGAAGCTCCCATTCTTGTTGCTCCAAATTGGAACCTCCCCTTTGAACTTATGTGTGATGCAAGTGATTACGCTATTGGGGCCGTTTTGGGGCAACGTCATGAAAAGCACTTCTTGCCTATCCACTATGCTAGCAAGACGATGACCGAGGCTCAACTTAAATACACTACAACGGAAAAGGAGTTCCTTGCCGTGGTGTATGCATTTGAGAAATTCCGACCTTATCTCGTCTTGACGAAATGCATAGTGTATACGGACCATTCGGCTATCAAGTATCTCATGGCTAAACAAGATGCAAAGCCGAGATTACTTCGTTGGATTCTCCTCCTTCAAGAATTTGATCACACCATTGTTGACAAAAAAGGAGCCGAGAATCTAGCAGCCGATCATCTCTCTCGTTTGGAAGATCCTCACCAAAGTGTTTACGAGCCCAAGGAAATCACCGAAACATTTCCGCTCGAGACACTTGGTGTAGTGAATTCTAAGCTTGATTCTTCTACCCCATGCTTTGCGGATTTTGCAAATTACCATGCGGGTAACTTCATCGTTAAGGGTATGACAACTCAAGAAAAACGAAAATTCTTTCGTGATGTCAAGTTCTACTTTTGGAACGACCCTTACTTGTTTCGAACTTGTGCGGATCAAATCATCCGCCGTTGTGTATTTGGCACCGAAGCTTCTAACATCCTCAGAGCTTGCCATGAGGGACCCACGGGTGGTCACCACGGTGCTAATCTCACGGCTAAGAAGGTGTTTGATGCCGGCTTCTTTTGGCCTACTATTTACCGAGATGCACAAATCCTTGTGAAGTCTTGTGATGCATGCCAACGACAAGGAAAAGCCTCACAAAAAGATGAAATGCCACAAAATATCATTCAAGTATGTGAGATCTTTGACGTTTGGGGCATAGACTTTATGGGGCCGTTCCCATCATCTCGTGGTAATAAGTACATCCTTGTTGCGGTTGACTACCTATCTAAGTGGGTGGAGGCGAAGGCCTTGCCCACTAATGATGCTCGTGTGGTAGTTAAGTTCTTGAAAAGTTTGTTTGGTAGGTTTGGAACCCCTCGTGCGATCATAAGCGATCGTGGAACCCATTTTTGTAATGACCAATTCGAAAGAGTCTTAAGGAAATATGGGGTTACACATCGTCTTTCTACGACTTATCACCCACAAACGAGTGGGCAAGTCGAGGTTTCAAACCGAGCATTGAAGAGGATCTTGGAGAGATCCGTAGGAGAAAACCGACAATCTTGGTCGGATAAGTTAGACGATGATTTATGGGCCTTTAGGACCGCTCATAAGACACCCATTGGGTGCACTCCCTATAAGCTTGTGTATGGAAAGAATTGTCATTTGCCTATCGAGTTAGAACACAAGGCTTATTGGGCCCTAAAGCATTGTAATGATGACATGGAGACCGCGGGGAAACACCGGAAAATGCAATTAAATGAATTGGATGAATTGAGAGACATTGCTTATGAAAATTCATTGATTTACAAAGAGAAAACTAAAAAGTTGCATGATTCAAAAATTAAAAACCGGGTTTTTAACATTGGGGATCAAGTTTTACTTTTTAATTCAAGACTTAAAATCTTTTCCGGTAAATTGAAATCCCGTTGGTCCGGTCCATTCACCGTGACTCAAGTGTTTCCGTATGGGACCATCGAGCTAGCTCAAGATGATGGTCCTAACTTCAAGGTGAATGGACATAGGTTGAAGCACTACTTTGGTGGGGAAGTTCCATCCTTGAACTACCTCGACCAAGTCACCTTCCCCAATGATAATTAGTGTTGAGGGGATCGAGTCGAGCTCATGACTCGGTAATAAAAAACGAGGAGCCTCGTGGGGGAGTCCCATGCTTATCCTATGTACATATTATCGCTTTCTTAGTCTAAAGTAGCTTACGTGTGGGGATTTGTGCCCTTCCAACCTTTGTTCCGTGGTTGTTTGTGATATGTGGTTTTTAGATCATGATCTTCACGATTGGAGCCTCTCGTGTTCGTTTTATGGGAGCACTCGATCGTTTGCTTTGGAGACATTTCTCAATATCCATGATGTATCCTTTGATGTTCTAACCTTAGGTTTTTAGCACACTTCATAAACGGCTATTACTTAATGGTTACACCCTTTCCATGCTAGATTAGGCATTCGACTACGTCTCTAGTATGGGGGTGTTTGCACCCCTAGACTCGAAACATTGAGGACAATGTTTAACTTTAGTATGGGGGGGTGAATAGATATTTGCCTTGCCAAACCTTCACGCTTTCCAAAGTTTATCGTTTTGTTTATCGTTTTCTTGCAAAATAAGGCTAAAAATGGCCAAATTTTAAAAATTTTCTCATGTTTCATAAGTGTTTGAAGTCACGAATGTAGATTTTCCGATGGCGAGAATAAGAGTAATTTTTGACTCGGCCGTGCGTGTTGAGCACTTAGCTTTGATTCCTTAACTACACATTAGGCTAAGTCTCTTAAATGAGGACGAGAAATGATAGAGTTAATTATAAGTTACTATGCTAAACGTAGAGTACTCGTATTCTTTCAAAAACTCATGTGTTCTCGTTGTTTGCTTATTCTCCCTTCGCATGTAAATATTTTTTGCTTAATAAATAGTGACTTAGCGGTTTAGTTAGGGTTGTTGGGTTTCTAGTCTTTTCTAGTAGCTTCCGTGTAATTAAATTGGGAAGACATTTAGGTATCGCCAGCGTCACGGTTTTGAAGTATTGGCACCCTAATAATCGAAAGCTTCACCCAATAATAAGATTTCAAGTGCTCACCTAAATCAAGCAAACAATTTGAAGCCCCACAAGGCCGAAAAATCTATGCAAAATTGAAAGTGAATCAAGCCTTAATCTTCGAAGCTTTAAAGATCCAAAATTCGCCTTAGCGTGAGGATATACGTCTTTGGCTAATAAAACCACCGATGAGGCGGATAATAAAAGGCAAGGCAAGACCGAAGTCATAATAAAAGCTTCATGGAGAAGTTGAATAAAAGATGGAGGTAAACCAAAGATAATAAGGCCCTTCCGTTAGGGGGCGTATAAAAGTCTTGGTAATAAGTCTCATGTTCAAAACCATTATAAAACCGTGTTTATCGATTCTTCTTGTCAACTTAATTTTTTTACATCGTCGTCTATTAGGAGGGGTTATTGATTTGATGGTCTTAGTTACACCGTTAGGACTCTATTTTTAGACCTAAATCTCTATTATCGCATAAGTCAAACAATGTATCCTCGTGAAACATTCAAGACATCATAAAATATAAGAGATACAACTTAGGAATAATGGGAGGATAAGTACGTGATTAGGGCATATGAGTAGTGTTAGCATTACTAACTTATAATGACAATGATCTCGTTGCACGCTTAGCATGGAATTGGAGTGAAAATCGAGGACGATGAAATTATTTCTAACGAAGCATTCACGTGTTCTTGTTCTATGAACCTAAACGTCCTATTTTGCGATGAAAATCATACATTATGTCTATAACACATGTAGTAGTAGTAATAGTAGTAGTGTAGCTAATTTATCATTCCAATAAAGTGAATAAAATTGAATTTTGGAGATGCTTTGATACTTTATGCTAGCATTGCGTGAGGGCACGGCAATGGTTTAGTATGGGGGAGTGATGAGACTGCTTTTATACATAGTCTCATCTTCCAAAAAGGGCTTAAAATGCATTAAATATCATCAAAATACCCAAATATATGCTTGTGTTTGTTGCTGGTGTATTTTAAGTACGGATATTGAGATAATGACAAAAGATCACAAGAATCATGCAAAAACGAACACGGGAAACGAAGCCGCACAATGAACCAAGCCCTAGTAAAGACTTTCCCAAGATCAACCCTTGAAGATTTGAAGAATTATGAAGAAGGGTCCTCCAATTATGAAGAATTGACACTTTATACCCTTGTATCCTCATAATTACAAGTTTGGTCCCTAAAGTTTGTCAAAATTACCAAAAGGGCCCTTAACTTTGAAGAATTGGCAAGTTTAGCCCCTCAACAAAGCTAAATTGTCAACCAATATCATCCACAAAGTCAAATATATCATGAAGTCCTTCAAAGTACAAGAAATGACAAGTTTGGTCCTTTGAAAATCTCAAAATTACAAAAAGGACCCTCAACTTTCAACAATTGGCAAAAATGGTCCCTCATTTATTAAGACTTGGCAATTTCAGTCCTCCAAGATGACAATCATACAAGTTAAGACCATTACCTTTGAAGAAAATGCCAAACCAGCCCTTGAAGAATTCAAAAATGGCAAGAAATACCCCTGAATTTACTTTATGAAACTTTTTGGGGCAAAAGTGTGAAGTTTGAAACTTCAAATACAAATGAAACGAGTTTTTGGCTAAATATTTACAAAGTGGCAAGTTTCTGAAAGAAAGGGGGTTAAAATGGGCAGACAACCTAAGACACCTAGACCAATCACCAATTGCCACCTCACCCCACTCACTCTCTCCTCCAATCAGATCTCACCCTTCTTCCACCTCACCAATCCACTAACCCGGTTTATTATTTTTTAAACTTGGCGCCATTAACACAATATAAACCTTAATCACCTCCCAAAACAGATTAAAACTTGCACTATTCACCTCAAGAACACAATTAGGGATTTCTTAATTTCTTGTAATTAAGCCCTAATAATTTCCAGAATGATGATTAATGGCCCTCTAATCATAACCCAACCCCTAAACTCCCATCACTCTCATGCATGTGATAATACCAACCTTCCCCTGCCCCACTTCTCACGTCCAAACAAAAACTAACCAGCAATCCAACGTTTGAGACTTGTGCTTACTTTTTAAGCTTCATACACACCCTTGGATCAACTTAACACTTGCCAGCTCTTACATAACTCCAAAACAAGTCACATGATTCAAGAAGAAGACAAAGTTCTCAAGGGCAAATTTGGAAGATCAAGCACTAGGGTTTTAAGTTTTTAGCTGTTCCTTAGTCATTTGTATGCCTATATAAAGGCCTTAGGGTGCTTCATTAGACGTTTGCTTTTGATTTTTCCTTGGTTCAAGTTTCTGTAAATCCTTTTTCAAGTTTAATGAAATTGAGTTTGAAATCTTGAAGAAAAGTCATTGGCCACTCTTGTTTACTGCTTTCATTTGTTATATGCTTTGTAGTTCTTAAAGTTCAAAACCTGTTTTCAAAAGAGGAGTGTGCACAAGTTTGCATATTTTCCTCATTTTCTTGATATTTTGCTAAGTCTTGTTCCAACCTTGGAATTCTTGGGCTATAGGGCTGATCATAGCATCCTAACTGAGTTGGTTAAGGTGTGGTGAGGCTTATAACTTGGGGATAATCAAGTGTGGGGTAACAAGTTTGCATCAATCAAGATTTTTCCAAGTTTCTGATTTTTCATGTTATTGTGCTTAACCCTTGTTGAATCTTAGCAGGCTTTTGTGGAAGCTTGTGCTTGTTCTTGCTAGCACATAAGCTCAAAATTCGTGGGTGTGGATGTTCATCCATGAGGTTTGCTTACTTAATCTCCAAATCTGCATAAATTGTGATTTTTGGTGATATTTGTATGAAACTGTTGTTCTTGTGAATTTTGTGGCTTGTTCTTGCTTGAATCTGTTTATTAGACTTGTTTGAGTGTTCATTGATGCTTGGTTGGCCTGAAATCTTGTTTTGCTTTTGAAAATCTTGATTTGAAAAAGTTAAAGGGGTGTTTGGGTCTACTGATTTATGCTTGTAATCTGATTTTGTGTTAAGGGAAAGTGTTGTTTATGCTTTGTATCTGATATACCTTTGTTTGAGAGTGTTTTGCTGCAAGTTATTGGGTTTGAACACTTGAATTGATCAATCTGCTATATAGACCTTGTTTCTGCTTGTTTTGACCTAGGATTTTGGAAACACTTAGTGTGTATGCATGCTTTGGGATAAAAGTGGTTTAAACAAAGTTAACATAACCTGTTTGAAAGATTTGAGGTGTTAAAATTGGCTTGTGTGTCAAATACATCAGCAAAAGTAGAAATCTACATGTGTAGTGTTCATCAGTAACTTTCATAGCTTGGATCTTGCTTAATTCTTTGAACCAGTGCATGAAACCTGTTTAGACTTGCTTATTGGAGTTTATTATAGCTTGTGTGTGCATTTGGTTGTATTTGGTTGGCTGATTTGTGCTAAAATTGCTCTTGAATGCTAAACTGCTTATTGTTCATGTCTGTGCAATGTCTGGTGATTAATTGATTAAACTGTATCAATTGGCTGTTTGTGATTGTGTTATTTTGCTTGTTATTGACTCCTTTTGATCCAAAGATCAATTGGGTGCCTTTGTGAAAACTGAATCCAAGAAAAAGTCACTAAAGACAACAAGTCAAAATAGTCAAGCAGTGGGAAAAGTTCCCACTGCTCAACATCCAAAACTAGCCCCTGCTAGTGCAATTTTATCATCAGCTTATCAATAAGCTATTCTAGCTTATTCTGACTTGCAACAACTTATTTTTTGTAATAGATCTTCATTATTTGACCCATTTAAGTGAACTGGAGCTTATCAGACTTTGACTTTGACTTTTCACTAGGAAACCAACTTGTTTGACTTTTAAGATAAGTGCTTATTTGATTTTCTAGCTTATTGAGTGTGCTTATTTGAAAGTTCTTTGGTTTATAAGCTTAATTTTGTCAAAAGAAACATTTTGCCACTTGAATCAGCTTCTGAGGTGGTCTAGATCATAAAAACGACTATTTTGTCGTTTTGTGAATAAGTTGTTGACTTGTTTCTGGCTTATTTAGTGGTCTTATTTGAAATTTCTTTTTGCAAAAGTGTTTGTTAGGTCAAAAGAAGGTTGTGTGTTAAATTTTAGCTTATGGCATCAGCTTATAGCTTAATGGGCCAAAAAGCCCATTAAGAATAAGCTGCTTATTATAAGTTAGCTTATTTCACATTTTCAGCTTTTGGGCCTTTGGAAAAAGTTGTTTAAAATCAAATTTTGAGTCAACCTGTGCTTTTTGAGCTTATTTTGAGCACTTTTTCTTATTGGGCCTTAATTAAGCCCAATAAGGGACTGTTTAGGGTTTGGCCCATTTTCTAGGCCCAATAGGGGTATTTAGGTAATTTCACTTTCATTTCTGAGTTATTTAGGTTAAATTAAGCTAGTTTGCAAGTTTTTAGAATTTTTTATAATTTTTGGATTTTTAATATTATTTTAATATTAAAAATTAAAAGTCTGATTTTCTAGGTTTTTATATTTTTCCTAGGTTCTAAATACTTAATTAGGATTTTTGCAACTTTCCAAATATTTTGTAGGTCTTTTAATTATTTGTTATAATTAATTTAAGATTTAATTGATTTTAGGAGTTTTTAATTATTTAAAAATAGTTTAAATTGGTTTTAAAATTTTGAAAAATAGTCTTTAGCTTAATTAGGATATTTTTGAGGTTTACAAACTTGAAAATCTTGTTTAGGGCTTTTTAATAATTAATTTTGATTTTTAGGGCTTTAATTAGCATTAAAAAGTCATTATCTAATTAATTAAAAGGTTTTTGCAAGTTTTGATTTTTTGTAAACTCTTATATTATTATTAAGGATTTTTGGTGATTTTTAGGAATTTTTAGGGTTAAATTTTAATTTTGGTGGTTTTTACAACTTTACGTGTACGCCTTTTTAGACTTAGTTTAATCCGTCTTCATAACCGTCATTCTTTTCTAATCCCTTTTCTATTTTTCTTTTCTCAAATATAATCACAAATTAATCCAAGTCATTACACACATAACACACTAGCCTCCTTGAGAACGAACTTAATTGGGTCATTCACACACGGTTTTCCTAAATCGTCGTGCTCACTTGCCCTATTTATTGCATCCTTTTCCTAAAGGTGTAGTTTTACTCAACATCAATTAGGTTTTCCGATAAATCATTCCGATCACTATTCCGATCACCATTCCGATAACAAAATTATTCCTTAAAAAAATTTCAAACATATTTTAGGGGATTTTAGGGGATTTTAACATTGTTTCTCGACTTCAACTCACAACCACAAACACATTTACTTTCTTTCGTTGATTGATCAAAGTTTGTAAATCTTAACTTATTGAAATGGAGTACACATCTCTTACGGATAAGTCCATCCTCTCGGGTACGGATAATCGTCCACCAATGTTGGTGAAGACTATGTATGAGGAATGGGCTTCCCGAATGGAACTTTATATGTTGAACAAGGAGAATGGACATCTAATTTGGGCATCGGTGCTCAATGGACCATTAGATTATGGTACCGTGACGGAAGGTACGACTACTCGTCCTCGCACAACGGGTGAGTTGACTGGAGATATGAAGATTCAAGATAAATGTGATAAGTATGCAACAAACATCATTCTCCAAGCCCTTCCTCCAGATGTCTACAAACTCGTCAGCAAACATAAAGTTGCCAAAGAGTTATGGGATAGAATCCGGGTTCTCATGCAAGGCACCTCGTTAACTAAACAAGAACGAGAGTGTAAGCTTTATGATACTTTTGATAAGTTTGCCTATGTGCCAGGGGAGACTCTCAATGATTACTATCTGAGATTTACCCTATTGTTGAATGAGCTAAATATCTATGGCATGGCGATTCCTACCTTTCAATTGAACACCAAGTATTTGAACACTCTTCCTCCAGAATGGAAAAAATACGTGACGGATGTTAAATTGGCTAAGGACTTGCATAACACCAATGTGGATCAACTTCAAGCTTTTCATCAACAACATGAATGCCATGTGATCGAGGCTCGGTTGTCTACACCTCAAGTTCATGATCCACTTGCAATGTATGCTTCTCAACAAAACATGGCTTATACTTATCAACAACCATCATACTTGCAGCAGCCACCACCACACATCTATCAGCAACCATCCTATCAACCACCAATGATGCCACAGCAAGAATATCAACAAAGTGTTCATCAACAATCTTTTCCACAACAACCACAATATCAGACATCACCATCACAAGCCAACACTTCTCCAATGGGCTATACTCCTCAGCAAGGATATTTTCCAATTGAAGCACAACCAGCACAGGCTTTTTACTCTAATGAACTTCCACCAATCCAAGCACCGGTCTTTACTCCAAATGATACGCCAGCCGATGTTCTAAACCATCTCACTGCTTACTTGTCAAAACTTGTTGCTACTAGAGGATTTCCACCAACAAACAATCAGCTCCGCAATTCTTCAAATCCTCGACAACAAGCCACTGTTCAAGATGGTCAAGTGACGGTGCAACCTATTCAGGGAAGGCAAAATTCATATGGACCTCCTACAAGGACTGGGAACAATCAAGCTGTGAATTCTCAAGATAATGGAAATGGAAGTCCTAGTGGTCCTAAAAAGGTTGTGACTTGCTACAATTGCCGAGGACAAGGTCATATGGCTAGGGAATGCACTCAGCCGAAAAGGAGGAGGGATGATGCATGGTTTCGTGAGAAGATGTATTTGGTTGATGCTCAGTCTAAAGGGAAGATCTTGGATTCAGAGGAGTTAGCATTTCTTGCAGACCCAGGGGCAGCAGATACTGAAGGCATTGCAGTCGTTTCTACTTCTAATGCAGCTTATCAAGCAGATGACCTTGACGCATATGATTCTGATTGTGATGACATTCACTCTGCCCAAGCTGCTCTCGTTGCTAATCTCTCTCACTACGGTTCTGATGTCATCAGTGAGGTACCAACCACATCTAATAATATTGATGATAACCAACATCAAGTTGGGCATGAAAATGAAAACCTCGAACAGCATTCGGGAGTAAGTAATTCAAATGATGTGGTACCCAATCCAACACATTTGAGTGAACCTCAACCAAATGCTACGACGGGTATGGAATCTTATGCTCAACATGATTTGGTCATGGTGCCTAAACATATTATTGATCAAATGCATATGGCCCTCAGACAATCCGTAGATACGAATTCCACCCTAACTGCTGAGCTTGCGTTGCATAAAGAAAAGGTCAAAGCTTTTGAAATGGTCCCTCAAGCAGAGAAAATAACATGTTCTGAATTTGACCAATTTCGTTTTGAAAAGATTGAACACTTGAAAGAAATAGAATCATTAAAAGCTAATCTTTCCAATGAATTAAAAGCAAAAGAGTCGGTTGTCAATGATTTTCAGAAACTTAAAATGGATTTCGAAACTCTCGAGTCTAAAAAGGTTGAATCAGAAATTAATGCTACCAAACTTCTTAAATTTAAGGAACAACAGCTTTTAAAACAATACGCTTCCACAGAAAAGGTTCATCTTTTAACTAAATCATTTCAAGAATTCGAACTTAAGCGTCTTCAAGATTTACCACCTAATCCCGGTTATGCAAAACAAGCTCAGGAATATATTCCCGGTCTTTATGATATGACCATAATTGGCAAATCGAAAGAAGCACCTTTTGTTCGTAGTACTGAGGAGACACAATCACTTGGGGATGAAACTCATTCTAAAATGCTTTCAAAATTCCATACAATTGATTATGATCAACATAACAAAGATCAATTTTCGAAAAAGACACGCATTCGCTTACAAAAGGAATTAGCAGAATTAACAGTTCTTGTGCCCCAAAGTTTGTCAAATGAAAACCTTCCTAGTACGTCTCCTACACTCGTCAAAAAGGATTTAACGAAGTTAATTCCACCGGTAAGTAAGGCGTCCGTTAACTTAAATACGGTTCACCAACACTTAGCCGATTTTGACAAGGTCATTTTGGAACGTACGACGGCTTCGGCCATAACGGAAGGTGAATGGAACTTTGAGCACACTAGAGCTGCGTTCCGAGACGAAATTATTCCGTTTGTAAAGAATGTTAAAGCTTGTCTTAGTAATCTTGATCAGGATTTGTATTTGGAAATAGAAGAAGTTAAACGTGTTTTCAATGAAATGGATGATGCTTATGAAAACAGTTTACTTGAAATAGAACGAGTTTCACGCCAAAATGATCAGCTTCTGAAGCAAGTGATGTCTCATGATATTGTTTCCCTCTGTGTGAATAAACGTGTTGATAATGATTCTACTGTGCATAATATTGAAATTGTGGATAATGTGGTAGATAGTACTTGTCACGAATCTGACGCTGAATTTTTAAAGCTTCAAGATTCATATTCTTCGCTTTCAAAACGTTTTGATGAGATTCAAACACATTGTATTTCGCTTGAATGCAAGCAACAATTTATTCAAGAAATCTTTGAAACGTCATTCGAAGGTGTTAATATCGATGATGCAAACTTTGAAAAGAATTTTCGATTGAATTTACAATCAAAACAGCGTCAGCCAAGTGACAAGGTTGCTAAGTCTTTGCCGATAGCCATAGAGAAATCTAAGGAGAATAACTGTGTGAACGTACTTGAGGCCGCTGAGAATTTTAAACTTGATCTAGATAATCGAGTTTCCAAGATTTTGTCCAAAGTTGATAACTTAAAACAGAAAAATACACGACTCTTCGATTCAGTAAAGCCCGCATGTGTTGATACCACTGCACAGAATCAATCATTGATTGAACAATTGAATCGAAAGTCGGTGGAAATATCTGATTTGAGGGAACAAATTTGTGATAAGAATCTGGTCTTGGCTGAGTTAAAGGAAACACTTCGAACTCTAAAAGGTAAGAATGTTGTGGATAACGCAGCCACTATCTCAACATCGTCCTCTAGTGCAATCAAAAGGAACCTAATAGCCGTCACACCACTTAACCAGGGCCCTAGGACTAAATCTTCTCAAACATTGGTCACTAAAGATAAGGCGGAATCAAAACCAGCTTCTAATATTCCCGTGTTGCCTTCTACAGGAGTAAGCACCACTACTAAGGCTCAAAGATCTAAGCTTAAGCGAAACAAGAAGAATGATAGGATCTTGCCCCCATCTAGTAGTCAAGTGAAGAAGAAAGTAGAAGCCCATCCTAGGAATGTTATTTGTGTTTTGAATAAAAAGAATCATGTAGCTAAACCTAAAGGCTTTGCGGTTGTGCAGCGTTCTAAGCCTAGTGTGAATTCTAATTTGAAATGTTGGAATTGCAATGAATGTATGTTTTCTAGGCGTCATGATTCTTGCCTTATTGACCATGTGAATGAGATGCAGGCCCGGAAAAATGGATTATAATGGAAACCGACTGGGAAAGTGTTAAGCCAAGTTGGTTGGATGTGGCGCCCCACTGGTAGGATTTTCACTATAGTAGGAAATATGTGCCCTTTGACTAGGATCACTCCCACTAAAGCGAAGAAAGCGTGCCCTTTAACTAGGAGTACCAAGGCTACCAAAACACAAGCGTGTCCTTTAACTAGGAACACCAACACTACTGTAGGAACAAAGTGCCCTTTAAATAGGTCTACTCCCACTGTAGTGCCCGCTAATACTCCAAAACCTCAGCAAATTGGAACAGTAAAACCTGTAAATGCTAAAACTCACATTAGAAAATGCAGGAAATCTAAGGATAACAAAAATGTTGGCAATTCTGATAATAACATATCTGTATCTGCTAACACTCCGGAACCAATAGTTTCCAATGCATTGTCTACTGTTGTGATTGAAAACAGGTGGTCCAAATTGTTCTCTGGTATTTGGACTCTGGTTTCTCCAAGCATATGACCGGAGATCGCTCTCAGCTCAGAAATTTCGTCAGCAAGTTTCTTGGTACGGTTCGATTTGGAAATGATCATATTGCAAAGATAATGGGTTACGGTGAATATCATATTGGGAATGTTATAATTTCAAGAGTGTATTACGTGGAAGGTCTTGGTCACAACTTATTTTCTGTGGGACAATTTTGTGATGCAAACCTAGAAGTTGATTTTCGAGAGCATACCTGCTTCATTCGTAATTTGGAAGGGGTTGATTTATTGAAAGGTACTCGAGGGAATAATTTGTATACTTTGTCTCTACAAGACATGATGGCCGCTTCTCCCGTATGTCTTCTCTCCAAAGCATCGAAGACTAAGTCTTGGTTATGGCATCGACGGTTATCTCATCTTAACTTTGACGCTATTAATCACTTGGCCAAAAACGAACTTGTTCGTGGTCTTCCTAAACTATCATTTCACAAGGATCATTTGTGTTCCGCGTGTACAATGGGGAAAAGCACTAAGAAGTCATACAAACCCAAGACTGAAGACACCAACCAAGAGAAACTTTATCTTTTGCATATGGATCTTTGTGGACCAATGCGTGTTGAAAGTCTTAGTGGCAAAAAGTACATCCTCGTCATTGTCGATGATTACTCTCGGTTTACATGGGTGAAATTTCTTAAAGCAAAAAATGAGGCACCTAAATTCATCATCGGATTTCTCAAGATGATTCAAGTGCGTCTCAACACTACTGTCCGACGCATTCGTACAAATAATGGAACCGAATTTGTGAATCAAATCTTGCGTGATTATTATGAAGAAGTTGGCATCTCTCATGAAACATTCGTTGCACGCACTCCACAACAAAACGGTGTCGTTGAAAGGCGAAATCGTACACTTATGGAAGCTGCTCGAACGATGTTAATTTACGCAAAGGCTCCATTGTTTTTATGGGCAGAAGCAGTATCCACAGCAGTGTACACCCAAAACCGGTCCCTAATTCATAAACGCCATGGTAAAACACCTTATGAGCTTCTCCATGGAAAAGTACCAGATTTATCATATCTTCATGTATTTGGTTCTCTTTGATATCCAAATAATGATGGTGACAATTTGGGAAAACTTCAACCAAAGGCTGATATTGGTATTTTCATTGGTTACGCCGCCGCAAAGAAGGCATACCGAATCTACAACCGTAACTCTCGCAAGATCCTCGAAACTATGAATGTTGATTTTGATGAGCTGACAGCAATGGCTTCTGAGCAAAGCAGCTCTGAACCCGCACTTCATGAAATGGGACCCAGTAATATTAGTTCTGGTCTTGTCCCAAACAACCCTACTTCATCATCATTTACACCACCTACTAGGAAGGAATGGGATACGTTGTTTCAACCGTTCTTTGATGAATTCTTTACTCCTCCAAGTATTGTTGCTCCAGATCCTGAAGTAATAGCTCCGGTAACCGAAGTTGTCGCTCCAGCAACCGTTGCACAATCAGATACATTTGCACCAACAATTGGTCAAGATATACCTTCAACAAGTAATTCTCAACCAACACATGTTTCAACTACCCATGTCATGCCTATTGATGATGAAGAGGATGATGATGATCACGATTTGGAATTCGCTCAAATGCGTGAACTTCCATTCTTTGGTGTATCTATTCCCGACCCTAATCAAGCCGGGTCGTCCACCTCAGAGGAAGCTCCTTCTACAGTTTACTCCAATCCACGGATTCGTGAACATGACAGCAAGTGGACAAAGGATCATCCTATAGATTCTATTATTGGTGACCCTAATCGTCCAGTATCCACACGAAGTCAGTTACAAGAAAGTGCACTGTTTTGTCACTCTGATGCTTTTCTCACTGAAGTTGAACCTAAGACATGGCAACAAGCTTTTACTCAATCCTGTTGGATAGAAGCTATGCAAGAAGAACTTAACGAATTCATACGTCTTGATGTTTGGGAACTTGTCCCATGCCCGGATCAAGTGCAGTTACTCACTTTGAAATGGGTTTACAAGGTGAAACTCGATGAGTTAGGCGGAATATTGAAGAACAAAGCTCGTCTAGTAGCTCGTGGATACAAGCAATTATTGGGCATCGACTTTATGGAATCCTTTGCACCTGTTGCCCGTTTGGAAGCTATTAGACTATTCCTCGCTTATGCAGCTCATATGAATATGGTCGTCTATCAGATGGATGTGAAGACGGCATTTCTTAATGGTGAACTCAAGGAAGAGGTCTATGTTCAACAACCGGATGGTTTTGTGAATCCTAATTATCCTAATCATGTGTACAAGCTTAAGAAGGCTCTCTATGGGTTGAAGCACGCTCCTCGCGCATGGTATGATCTTTTGTCACAATTCCTCATTACGCAAGGCTTCGCTAAAGGCAAGGTGGATCCCACGCTGTTCATTCAGAAACGAGGTAAAGATATGATTATGGTACAAATATATGTTGATGATATTATATTTGCAGCCTCGACCCAAACCTTATCGGATGAGTTTGGGACACTCATGTCTTCCAAGTTTAAGATGTCAATGATGGGCAAGGTATCATTCTTCTTAGGTCTTCGGATATCTTAGAGTCCCAGAGGCATCTTTATCAATCAATCCAAGTATGCCCTTGAATCGCTAAAGAAGTACAAGATGGAATCTTGCGACCCCGTGGATACTCCAATGGTGGAACGAACTAAGCTTGATGCAGATCCACATGGAGTTGCCGTTGATCCGACACTTTATCGTGGAATGATCGGTACTCTTCTGTATATCACAGCCAGTCGACCTGATCTTCAGTTTGCTATATGTATGTGTGCCAGGTATCAAACTAGGCCTACTGAGTTACACTTAGCTACTGTTAAAAGGATCTTTCGATATCTTAAAGGAACCATTAAACGGGGACTTTGGTATTCGAAGGACTCTTCTATTGCACTAATGGCATATGCAGATGCGGATCACGCGGGTTGTCAAGATACAAGGCGTAGCACGAGTGGAACTTTGCAACTACTAGGAGATCGATTAATCAGTTGGGCATCGAAAAGGCAGAAAAGCGCTGCAATTTCAAGTACGGAAGCAGAATACATAGCTATGTCCGGTTGCTGTGCTCAAATTCTTTGGATGAGATCGCAATTAACCGACTATCGTCTAGGTTTCAACAAGATTCCGATGTACTGTGACAACAAGAGTGCAATTGCCTTATGCTGCAACAACGTTCAATTCTCCCGGTCGAAGCATATTGACATTCGCTACCACTTCATCAAGGAGCAAGTGGAAAATGGAGTAATCGAGCTTTACTTTGTCCGATCTGAGTATCAATTGGCGGATATTTTCACGAAGGCTTTAGATCGCGCTCGAATTGAATTTTTGGCCGACAAGCTAGGAATGAAAACCTTCTCGCCTGAGACTCTTAAGGAACTAGCAGATGAAGCGAAAGAATAGTGGTGGTAAAACTATTCTCCGTATCCTTGGTGATCATCTGTATATATTGTTTATATTTTTATCCACAAAAGCAAAATACAAAAATATAAAACCATATAAAAACCATAAAAAATTGAAAAAATCTAGAAAAATCCAAAAATATTTTTACTTTATTTTTCAAAGGCATGTCTTTTGGTACGATAATATTTACGGCCTTAGAAATGTTGATTAATATCGACACGGCGCCATAAATAGAGTTCGTACAAAAGTTGTAAATATTTCATAAAACATGCCTAAATGGCTTGTAGTTATTTCTGACTGCAACCCGGTTTTCACATTAAAGTCAGGTATTTCTTATGAAAGCTTTGGCTCACAACGGGAATTAATTTTCTCGGGCAAGGTTTACTTTAAAACCTTGTAAGGGATCAAGTTTACTTTATAACTTGGTCTAACACAAATATATGTACGTTTCAGTGCATTTATTTGTTAAAACAAGAGAAGTCTTGTTTTTATGAAGCTATCATCTCTACAACCATGCTATCTACAATTGGTATCTACATACTCGACGATGCAACTACTCAACCGAGGACTACAGCTCTTTCGATAGAACACGGGTCAACAATTGAGGGGGAGCAATTGTCAAGCATTCAGAATCTTCGATGCCGAACGTGCCAAGTTCACAAGTTGGTGTCAAGATAACAATACCAATCGTACATGTGGTGTCAAGAGATGACTTCAGACGTGACGAGGCGACCAAAATATGCTGACAAGAACCATTTGATCTTATCATATGATGTTCTCATCTATCAGATCCAACCTTAATCGGTATCATATCTCATGCGTTTGATATCATGAAGATAAAACGGACTTGCATTTTTCTTCCCAAAACCTTTGTTAAAACTTCATTAAATCAATTGATATTAAAAACATCGATTGGGTTAATATTTTTAATATGGGGGAGAAAATGTGATTTAATATGGGATATTATCACAAATGGTTTGACTTAATGTGCTGGCTCATCCCGACATGTGCGAAATGTTTTCGAATATCATGGCATATGTTAAGGGGGAGCAAAACGGATTTGCATATCAAAATAGATTGTCATGGTGACATTTACTTACCCAAAACCCATTTATTTCACGACGATGAAGATTGTGGTGACATAAGGATGGTAGGATAGGTTAAGTCCTATGATTCTTCCAGAACCAGAGGAATCTTCCCAAGGACATTCCATAACTAGAAATAGTAGTCCTTAGGAAAGTTGGAGAAAGATTGTGAACGTAGCTGAATGCCGACCAAGTACTTAAGTTAGCACTGGAACAATCACAACAAGGTGCTAGTGATGACGTATTGGTAAGCATTGAAGGGGTTGAAGAATGAAAAAGAATTGTAAAGATAAAGGGTGTAAAGAAAGAAGCCCTCCTTACAACCTTAGGCAGAAACCGGGTCAACACATATGCTATTGAGATCATTTTAATGATTCTCGATATTGAAGACAGACATCATGGACCCAGTGATGCAATGCACAACCCATCCCAGCTAACTCAGATATCTCTTAAAAGATATTTGTTTTAATCACACGGAGACAACATGTTATCTATCAATTTATTCACTCCGAATAAATTGGTATTGAAAAGGTGGCACTCCTCTCCAGCCTCCGATCACAAAAATCCAAAATGCACGATCGAGTCTAGAGCCATTTGAGATCATCAAATATCTCATTAGGACACACTTTCATATTTCCTTGCTTCTTCACACACTGTGAAAAGTAAGAAAGATTTTAAGAGTCCTACACAAAATCTTCATGATCTTGCCTGAACATCCGAGTAATACGAAAGTATTTACAATGAAGATGGAAATCCTTCTTGAGCGAACATCAAAAAGCTCATGGTAGGTGACTTGTGCGATTCTTTATGAATCAAACTTGTGATAACTGGAAAGCAACAGCTGTTTAATTCTTAACTGAATTTAAACACGTTCCAGGCCTCTACGCAATATCTTAGTGATCTTGCCAGAACACTCAGAGTGATAACTTAGTGTTCACAGTGATGAGTGAAAATCCTTTTAGTGTTAACCTCAAACAGCACTTGGTAGGTAACTTGCAAGATTCTATACGAATCAAGCTCGTGACAACTGGAAAGCAACGATGGTGCGGTTCTTAATTGAATTTCACTTGTTCCAGGAACATGAATTGACGGCTTCAAATCATGCGGATATTATTATCCAAATGATTCACTCTTTACGTTCGCAGTCAGCTTTGGACGGTCGAGTAAAGAGAACGGGTTTACCCGCGAAATCCTGTCAGGAAGTTACTTAATTGAAACTATCCGTCACGGGTACGATATCTAATATCGTCCAACGGTCTTCACCGACCGGAGGTAAAATGCTACCGGATTAGAATGAAATGTTCAAAGCCATTTCGTTCGTGTCTACTTATGTTGCGGAATTTGAAGACGGTGGCGTTGCGGGATCCAAGAAGAAGTCGTCCCCGCATGCTTATACTTTATGCACTTAATATCTCATCTAATTCAAGAAAGCCTAAAAGTTATGTCTTCCGCTGTTTCAAACTCTGAAGCTTTCAAGAATTACGAAGGTATAAGTATGTGGGACGTGAGGTCACGAAGAGGCGAAGATCACAAGTGATGGATGCACGAGATCAAGGCAAGAGATTGATGATCAAAGATTGATATCAAAGATCACATCAGCATGTTCACCAGAAAAGAAAAAGAAAAAGAAAGACGAAGACTACGAGCTCAAGACAAGCATAGTATGCTAGGTTTATTTTATTATTGTAACTTGGGTAAAGCCCTTGTTTGGAGTGACCTCCCTTAGGGGGAGATTGTTGGAAATACGTTTTACGTATTAAGAAGGATCGGTCACTCCAACGATACTTCATGTAATAGCTCGTAGTTTAGTTAACACTCTTTATTAAACAAACAAAGCCAAGCCTAGCCTACAACATGTGTAGGCCGGCCCAACAATGTAAGCCCAAGCCCATCACAAGGCTTGGGTATATAAACCCTCTCCTTTGATGGAGAGGGGTGTGGTTTCATTATTTTTCACATAGTAAACATTACTTTCTCTCTCTAGCTTTGTGTGAAATCCACCATCTCTCTATCTCTTTCTCTCTCTCTAACACATAAGCAAGATTTACAATCCAACAACTTGCCCGGTTGTTTGCGGAACAACAACCGGGCGATGAATGACAAACTAAACTCCCATGTTCATAGCTAGCTAATCTTATGCAACAATGGGAGGATGAAACCCCTATCCACTAAAGTGTTACATTGTGTTTTATGTGGTGGGAATCACTAACTATTTTTACATGTACCACATATATATAGTGGGAGTGTGAAGCTTCCTTGAGAAGCTTTACCAAAATACAAGTAACCACCTTATACTTTGTAGTCTTCCTTTTTGCACCTTTGACAAAGTCATCCTCTTTGTCTTCATTGCTAATAAGACTTGTTCCCACTAATGCTTAAGACACTTCTTCAGGTCTTCTTAACATCTTCAGGTCTTGTAATCAGTAATAGTCTTGAAGAGTTAGTAAGCTATTATGTCATCACTTACTAACTCCATCATCCTTGATTCTTTGCACACTTACTGAGATCCGCCTCAGCTAATGACGAGTCTATCTCGTAGACTCTAAAGAACTCTAAAGAATGACACACTGAACTTATAACATACGTAAGTTCAGTGACTAACACTACTTAGGATACTTTACATCCAAATCCTATGCAAGGGACAAATCAGGCACTGAATTGACCCAACAATCTCCCCCTATTTAGATAGAAAAGTAGCCTAAGTTAAATAGCAGTAAGTGAGCATAAAGGCTTCTGCTTACCTGCTATATTACAACAATGAATACCAAGAATAACTAGCTTTACTAGTTCAAGTCATCCTCTAACTTGTATCGTCTTGTACCTGTTGTAGTTGTTACTGAACTGCAATGTCTGATCTTGTACTTTGAGAAACACTTGAACCAATTCCCTGATGCTTATATAGAACTCATAAAGGTAACTTCACCTTAGGTCATCAGTGAAGTATATGATATGCTTTACCATAAAGACCATATGCTTCACCCTAGCGTATATTAAAGTAGCATATTATATCCATTGTAGATCACGAGTTCATTTACCTTCAATCAGAGAAGTGTGGTCAATGGTTGACGCAGTAACCATAAAAGATCAGATAATGCAACTTGTTCAGCAACCCATCTTTAGTGACTTTGCTCAATCAGCCAAATGTAAACATTCTAAGTCCCTGAAGGTTGTGTATTGTGTATGATAGTATGTATGTAGTGTGAGTAAACTTGATGTTTCTTCACATAAACACAAGTTTACCTTTGTCCTCGTTTCTCTCCCCCTCAAAATTTACTAGGGAACCAAGCAACTTTTGTCCGGCTACATACTAGTACACAATCATAACGTGATGGTCTTCATCTCGCTTGAAATACAACTCCCCCTGAATTTCATCTCCTACCAAACGCCTGATGTTATCAAACCCTGATGATATCAAACCCCTGTATAATTAATGTTTCACCAATTCCCTGTAACACAGCCTGGTCTCTCAAAAACTCTGTGGCTGAGGTTACAACGGATGGAGTTACAGCGGTGGGGGAGGGTGACAACTGCTAGGGAGGGGAGGGGGGGGGGGGCTGTGAACATATCTTCTTTCTTTATCTTGGTGTGAGAAAAAATTCCTGAGTGACCAAGTCCTTCAACAGCTGAATTCAACAGATGAAGGCTCTGAAGATAGCATCTTGAGCAGCTGGTCATCTTGCCAGCGAATCCTTGTTAAGCTGATTTTTTTATCGGATTCTTCATCAATCACAGTGTACGTGATGGCTGTGTGGTTGTGGGTTTAGTTGGCTGTGAAATCAACAGTTATGGTCTGCGGCTGAATGCCTGTGGGCTGTATTTTTATCACAACCAAAAGTCTTCATCATGCACAGCTATCATGCTTAGCAGCTGAAGGTTCAGAGCTGCTGGTGGTTCAGATCTACTGAAAGGTCCAGTCTTGCTGATGGTTCAGAGACAGAGGATTTATGGACTTGGGGACAGGGGTCCAAAGAGAAAGGTTAAGGACAGGGGTCCAGAGAAGGACATAGAAGGTTCAGCTGCCTGGGGGTTCAAGGACAGAGGTCACTCTTTATACAGTGACTAGGCTCTTTAGCTGTAACTGTAAGGTTAATTGGCTGTTGGTTCAGCTACCTCTGGGTTTCAGCGACCTTGGGTTCAGCTGGGGGTTCAGCGACCTTGATGTTCAGCTACCCTGGGGGTTCAACAGATGTTCATCACAGGGGTTCATATATCTGAGGGGTTCATATGCTGGCAGGTTTTGTTAAGGGGTCCAGCGACATGGTTTATATCAGCGAACAGGTTTAATTACTTGAGGTTTCAACAGCTGGGAGTTTGCTGAAGACGGTTCTCTGATGAGAGTTCGCTGACATTAAGGTCCAGTCATGTTTCACAAACCCAAATAACTGAACAACCTCATTATATCTTCTTATTTTGCATCTCAGGCCCAGCTGGTCAACACGTCAGCTGCCAAACCTATGACTTCTTTCTTCAGGTTCAGCGACTAAAACCATATACACCGCTGATAACAAATTATCAGCTTTTCAACTTCATAATCATCAGCTCCTGAGTACCATGACTAGATTCCATCATGTAACCACTTTCTTGTTGTCATTGTTTTGACCCAGATAAACAATGATCAGACTTATTTTTGTTGAGTTATCATGACCACAACGACCCCTTTTTTTAACAATTTATAATAGTGCCTCTAACACACAGCCCATTCAATTTACACTCACGTCAGGTGATGACTTGAACATTTGGTCAGCTGCACGATTAGCTCTTTTTTTAAACTCAGCGACAAGAGTTTCATACAGTGACTTGGGTAAGAGAAACCCATGTACCATCAGCTACGAGTACTCATGTAGTCATGTATATTCACTCTATAGACCACAACTCATCATTATTTCTCACTTGCTCCACCACCAGAAATCGAGACATAAGTATCCCATTTTCCACAACAAGAATCGAACCCATCATTCATCAATTTGATGATTCATTCAGCTTGCGTTATCATACACAAACCATCTTCACATCTACTTGAAATTCCGACATCTGCAACCACAGATTCTTATAACCGAAGAATAAATCAAACTCATCATTCATTAATCGAAACGCCAATAATCGAATCATTCGAATTCGTTCATATCAACATAACCACGAAATCATTAAACCTAATACACCATCTTCATCAACCAATTTACTCAATCAACATAATCAATTTCTTAAAAAAAAAACAAATCCCTTCCCATGGCCAATCGGAAAGAATCCACCTTTAATAACTTGATTTTTTTGTGATGGTTATTAGATCTTGGTGATATCAATATGTACATGTCGCGTGTACATCACGACCTTTTATTGTACATATGACGAAGGATCTTGAGTTCATTTTTTTGAGTGTACGGATTTGGGTTGTGTTTTTTGATGATGGATATTGGAGATGATGATGGGTTTTTATTTGTGACGAGATTCGGTAAGAGAGAAAAGGGAATAGAGCGAGACGAGGCGAGAAAGATGATTAAGAGGGAGACGGTGTTTTTTTTGTTTAGTTGTGATGGAGGAGTGAGGGTAAAAGGGTAAGGGTAACACGTGTTGGTGGTGAGGTGTGGATGGATAAGATTTAGATGGGTATTGTTTTAACAAAAGTCATCAGTAGTGTAATTTTCTCTTAAGAACTACTACTGTAAAGACAATTTTTTTAATACACTGATGATTTTGACGATGTAAAAAGAAATGTTATTAGCAGCCATACTGAACGGATTTGGATAGTAATTAATCCAACCCGCTCTGATACCAATTGTTGGTCCACGATACTTGTGCAAATATCGAATCAATAAGAAACTATGAAGAACATTTACACAAATAAACCAATTGACTAACTAATAACAAAGCTTGTACTTTTCATCGTATGTATATCTTATTAATAATGAATCAACAAATACAATGACTTGCCCGGTTGTTTGCGGAACAACAACCGGGCGATGAATGACAAACTAAACTCCCATGTTCATAGCTAGCTAAGCTTATGCAACAATGGGAGGATGAAACCCCTATCCACTAAAGTGTTACATTGTGTTTTCTGTGGTGGGAATCACTAACTATTCTATTACAAGTACCACATATATATAGTGGGAGTGTGAAGCTTCCTTGAGAAGCTTTACCAAAATACAAGTAACCACCTTATACTTTGTAGTCTTCCTTTTTGCACCTTTGACAAAGTCATCCTCTTTTTCTTCATTGCTAATAAGACTTGTTCCCACTAATGCTTAAGACACTTCTTCAGGTCTTCTTAACATCTTCAGGTCTTGTAATCAGTAATAGTCTTGAGGAGTTAGTAAGCTATTATGTCATCACTTACTAACTCCATCATCCTTGATTCTTTGCACACTTACTGAGATCCGCCTCAGCTAATGACGAGTCTATCTCGTAGACTCTAAAGAACTCTAAAGAATGACACACTGAACTTATAACATACGTAAGTTCAGTGACTAACACTACTTAGAATACTTTACATCCAAATCTTATGCAAGGGACAAATCAGGCACTGAATTGACCCAACAGAAAGATGGTGAAATAATAGAATCCCATAACAACGCCTTCTTAGCTAGGGAACTAGAAGAAATCAAACGATTACTAAAGCTCCATATATACCACATGAGAGTCCGTCCCTCCCACCCCTTCAAGACTCGAACGCACCTTCGACGAAATATTCAAAGAATCAAGCCAATCATACCACTCCAAGATATTGGCACAAATGAGAATGTTCATCTCCCATAAATTAGCCAAAAGCGCCTACATGTCTTTAGCCATCTCACATATAAAGAAAGTATGATTTACTAACCTAGTGACTTGATAACTCGTCCAAATCAATTAGTGACTCGATTTTCTAAACATTGCCTTATACAACAACATGTGCAGCTAACATTACTAAGCTAGTTTAATACATTCAATAATGCAATATGATACAGAGAAAATGATAGCACAATTTAGGGCCTGTTTGTAATTCTAAAGCCCAAAACATCTTGAGAGCTAATTAATCACATTTGGGCTGTACAAAAACATCATATAACCAAATGATGATATGTCGAAAATGTTTAATTCTATCTTTGAACCTGTTTTGGTGAGCATAATAACCTCGTAAATCTAAATAAAAACACACTAGAATAACAGGAAAATCATGAGAAAATGTGTAAGTATCAGATACACATATATGGAATACTAAATCAATTCGTAGTTCAAAAGTTTACGTTTTCTTGCCATTCGGAAGATTATTAAACGCGTCGCATCTACGTCTAACTTCTCCTTGATTCCCTGTTTTTATTTGGTACACACTTGTCTTTTCCATTGCACGCGCGAAATCCTTAAAAAACTTCACAGAATCCCTTGCATATTCCTCGACGAACGGTCGCGTTCTTGGGTCAGATGCCATGGCTTGATCTGTACCCAAGACCCCGAGTCCATTTAAGAGATTTTTGAATATCATGTTATCAAAATTCCCTGCAGAAATAGGGTCTAGAAACGCTGATATCGAGGGATCCTTCGAGCTATTTACACACATGGCTTTTAATCTCTCCGCTAATTTCGGATGGACAGAAGGGTCAGGTTTTGGCCCAAACAACCGGCTCTCAAATTCTTTACAATGAGCGAACCCGATACTGTGACCACCACCCATCAATGCCACCATTTCTCTATGCGTATATTTATGTGATTCAAAAACACGAATAATATCGTTCATCGTCATATTCGCTCTCCCTAACTTACCTTCAACATTAGATGCTTTCGACTCTAGTCCATCTTTTCGTCCTAATTTCACTTCATAATACGGACCACCCACTTGAATCAACAGATCCCTTGTCGCGACCGCAAGGACATCAGAGCACGAAACAACACCTGGACATTCAACTTCTAGCGCCATTTTGACACGAGTAACTACATCAAACCCGTCTCCTGCTAAAGACTCGTTAATGTCATAATCTCTTTCTGCTTTGTTATATGCATTTGATGCAATCAAAACCGATGCATCACAGCCACCCACCATACAATCATGGAAGAAAAGACGTAGGGTGGCTGCTGCGGTTGTTGGATGGGATAATTGTTTAGGGACAACCGTTGTTCGTACTATTTCATGGAACCTAGGACATGTTTTTGCGTAGTAGTCTAGGGTGAGGGGAGGAGCGGGTGGTGGCTTTTTATGATGGTTGCGGTGTGGGTGCTTCGCGGCATCTGTGGATGCCAATATGGATGTTATTACGAGGATGATTAATTGTAATAACTGTGAATTGCCCATGGTGTCTAACAGGATCAAAAGGGTATGAAGTTGATGAAAGATAGAATCAAATGATAATAGATTTTCCGTTATTGTTGGAAATTGTTGTGGTTGTATTTTTATTGGATTTTGGTCATTGTTTTTAGGGTATGTAACTACGTATTTGATCCACACAAATTTAGAAATTTTGAGTTTCTTAGTTACTAAAAAATTCACCATATGACATAATTAGGATTTAGGAGTGAACATCTAAATGTATATATCAGAAACCCCACTCTCTATTTCACAAAAGGATTTATAAACCCTTCATGACACTCGGAAATGTTATTACGACAGGAAAATGTTTTTTTTTAAGTGGACATGTTGGATCCGTAGAATACTGCTATCCACTAATTGACGTGCGGATGCAAGATGCTCAAACTAGTCTGCAATTCATCAAACATGGCAAACGGTAGATCTACTGGTTGACGCACTGTGTACCTTTTTTTGTGTCGACACTGAGAGTCACAAACGATAATCGACTACTTATAATTCATGTAATTTTTGTAGAAATCATCGTTTGATGGAGAGTGGAGTTCATTCACTATTTGTACTCTCTTACGAAATAAACTGGAATCCGCTATGACTGATTTATAAGTGTTTGAAGAGAATCAAGCAAAGTTGAGAGAATTCGCATCTTAGCGAGGCAACTTACTAAGTTTCCAGCCACAACATATTCATCCTCTTTCTTAGCTTCTTCGCGGTCCTTGGTATATGATGCATAATATTCTGAGATCTAGGATATAAGTTACTTGATTGAGACAGTCAATTGGTTGTTAAAGAGTTTGATTTTTTGGTATCTTTGGTATTTCACTCTTGTACTTGAAATTGTCAATTAAATCTAAAAATTCTCATGATCAACCCTTAGCTTTTTTTTTAACCCTTATATAATCTTATGCTTTAATGCATGTTGCTTTAATATTATGTCAAACACCCTCAATGATTCCTGAGAATGCTTAGATTTCTAACCTTTAAGTTTTGAAGTTGTTCATGATGTATCATACTATTTTAAGTTCCATCATTTCTTGAAATAAGCCCAACATATGTATTCCCTAGCAACTTAGTTGTGTTTAGAGCGTCACTCTTTGTAAACATTCACATGCGAAGAAATGCGTATTCTCGATCAACTTATCCGTGTGCAGAACATGAGGCCTCATGCTCTTGACGTGTATAATTAAGTTGCTGGAGAATATGCGAGCTGAAACGCATGGCCAAAATTAAGCGCACCGGTTCAAGACTTTGAAAGTCTATATTCAAAAAGCGTAGAGAATTTAAAAGTTTCATCTATGTAAAACACGGACTATTAGGCTAGGAATGAGACGCTAAGAGATGATTGTGTGTTGCATATGTACGTTTGTTTTTTAATAATGGTTGGTGATCGCTTATTTAAAAGTTGAATTTGTTGTGTTTGCGATAGGATGTTACTTTTACATAATTGTTAGTTGTTACGTAAAAGGTATGTTTCACATGCTGTTAGAATTTTTTTAAGCAGTAAGAGCATTTAGGTTTTTAATGCATGTGTAGCAAAAAAAAGTGATTGAACATTTTCATTTTTAATTGTTGTTTAAAATAGTTGTGGCCAGTAGTAGTGAGGTGAGGAGCAGTTGAAATAGCTCAATACTCATTTGCCATGGTTTCTTAAAAAATTGAAAAAAGTAGCATTTCTACTCGCATAACATAGTTGATCTTAATTTCGAGAAACTTACTCTTCGAGTTCGAGGCTGCACCACGCAGTTGAAATCCTCGTAATTCTACATATGCCCAAAAATGCGTACATCTCGACAGATATGACTATATGAGTTTGTCTCATTCAGTACGTATATTCCTTACATGACAGATATGTAATAAGTCCGTACACATGCACTTTAATAAAGTTAATTAAGCATGAATCTATGTTTTCTTTCTAAATTTTTTTGTTAAATACAGTAGTTGTTAAAATATATGCTTTCTTTTTTTGGTTAAAGAAAATATATGCTTTTATGATACCAATGTGAAATTAAACTAGCTAATATAAATAGTTGAACTATAATATTTACCTTCTTACTTTTTTCCTTTTTCTGGTTATCCAATTTCTAAACTATAAGATCAACTAGGTTGGGTTTACCATCTCTTCTATCTATGATAGTCAACAAGTGATATTAATAGAGATATACTTCTAGGCAAATAAGCCAAGTTTGTTCTTAATGAAAAAAAAGTTTTTCTTTAATTAAATTCAGAAGATGCTAACGCGTGATGATTAAAAAGGGACCCAATTAAGATAATAACATCATGGTACATACAAAGATTTAACTCAAGCAATTCGCAATGCATATCAAATGAAGAATTGAAGAGCAATCCCTAATTCAATTGAATAGTTGATCTGAAATCTCTAGACCAAACCATGAATAAAATGCAAACCAAATTCCTCAACCATTCAAACTGGAAGATCAATAACCATGATAATCATGTTGATTTTCAAACAAAACGTATTGACCCTTTTTTCCTCACAAAAGAATTAACTTTATTTCATGAATTTGATCAAATATATTTAAACATACTCAAATCCGTCAAAGAAGAGTTGTTAGATCACAAATCCAACAATTTTAATTTCAAAACATGTGTAGCAGGAATAAAATAATCTATGTTTTCGTTTACAACATATATCTTGGATTTGAAATCTTGCCGTGCACTTATATATTCACCAAAGTGCAAGACAAAAAAACAAAGAATTTTTTCAGGACATCAGCCACTTAAGCAAACACAATTTCTTAACATAAATAGTATTACTTAAACAAATTCTTTCGATTATACATCAACACTTCAAACCCTAGAAAATTTAGGGTTTAAAATTTAAACAAAACACCCAGGATAAAGCATGGGTAGAAATAAAGTAATAAGAAATGCATGAACAATATATGATGCTTGATCTAGCAAACAATCATCGGACCTAGTCGCTTGATTCCCCGGAGTGAGAGAGAGATCTAGAGAGATAACAGAGACCTCAATAGATTTCTAGGGTTTCTTCATCTCATCTTGAAATCTTCAAATTCATCTATCATCTTTAATTTGGTTGGTGAATGATAAAAACAGGGTGATTGAGGGGGTAATGATGGTGGTGGAGAGTCTTTGTAGTGGTGAAGGAGGAGGAAGTCATCATGATTTCTGTTTAAAAGCATGGCCAAAAAGTTCCAATGTCTCTTTCTCTCCCTCATCCTAATGTTTCTATTATCTATACTACATTACTGTAAGTATAAGTATAGAAGCTAATGATATCTCTCTTTTATCCTCGAATACTTTCACTTATTTATATTATACATAGGTGCGGAGCATTTAGAAGCGGCGAGAGTGTTGACGATGTTGGGATCTATAATCTTCGTTTGTCAAGCGACAAATAGTTTTTTTAAGAATGTTTTTTTCAAACGCATTAAGAAGTAGTATTTAGGAACGTTGAGCGTTTGAGAGTTGTTTTACACATTAGGATTACACTTAAAATATGTTACTAAACATATTTTATTTAAAAAACTTGTAAAATACGACATTTAATTTACTTAGCTAAACGTATTTGTTTAAGTTACTCATATCAATATTGGAATTTCATAGTGATAATCAAAATATCAACTTTTATAAGTTCCGTTAACACATATAAACAAAAAAAAAATTGTTGCCGTAAACGTACTTAGTAAAAATTTTAATATAAAATTTGTGTATTTTCCCTTCCTAGTTAGAGAGAGATGTCAATTAACACGTTTAGAGATGACCAAGAAATTTATGCGCTTTCATTCATGTTCCATCATGCATATGTAGAAAGTTACAGCTAATCCAATTATGTCACACCCCCAATTTATCAGAGTAATACAACACAATAGGGTGCGACGGTCATGACTATCACAAGACATAGATACAAAGAACGACTATTTAAAAGCCGTTTAATTTAATTGAAAGCATAAAACTTGTTTCGGAAGCGAATTTACATAAGATCACAGTAAAACATTGTTTCAAAAGACTTTAACATTGATCCAAATATCCATACACTAGTCACGACCATTTTTATTAAAAATCTCCCATGCATAACCACGTCACTCCTCCGTCTTGATACCTGAGAAAAACATTGCTAAAGCGTCAACACAAAGGTTGGTGAGTTCATAGGTTTAAGTTTAAATAGTGTGATGAACCATAAGATTTTCCAAGGCAACCGGCATATAATCTTATAACAAATACAAGATTATAATCAAAAGTATACGTTTTAATCACCTACGCCTAAGCTCGTGACACCGAAGCGTTAACCTCAACCAACAAGAAATAATAAGAGCCCGAGCAAATGCCTATCCCGAAGCATTTGTAAATCCTCAAATGTAAGTGTATCTAACTTTGGCCACACAACCAAATTAACGGGCTTTTATTAGACCTTTCCCTCTATAAATATTAGACCTTTCACCATCTAAAACACACACTCTACAAGCTCACAAAACATACACTTAGCCGAAATTAAAAGTAATCCCCTGTGGTTGATTAGGCGCTGCCAAGAACAAGAGAAATAAAAGGGTTCAGACCACTTAGAGGTGGTAATGATATTAGAATGAAGTGTTGATTCAGGGGTAGGTTATGTAGGATGAAGTCGTGATCATTGTATCATTTCCTCCTTTGCTAGGACCAATTGTAAGGTTCCTCTTAATCCTCGCTTAGTCCTTTTCTTCTTGGTTGATATTATACTTGCAAATATTTTGATAACTTGAATCACTCTAAAACTCGAACGCTAAAGTCACGGCGTGGTATTTGGGTTACGATTTAGACATTTGGGAACAAACCTAACGAGCTTAAAGATAACAAAGGGGTCACGACTAGGGCTTAATAAAACGCTTATGTGATGACTAAAAGCATAAACAAGCTAAATCAAGAATAGACCAAACCATGCATGTATGCATGCGTGTAGCTAGACCTAAAAGAAAGCCGGACATCGAATGAACATGTATGATTTTATGCAAGAAACAAGCATTATTTTATGATGAACCAAACATGAACTCATGTATGATTTTATGTGTTTGAATGTTTGAATGTGAGTACGCATACTACAACAAACAAACCACTTGCGAGTACTAGCTTAGGTATAGGATTATATGCAGGATTTTATGTGGACTTATATGAAATATAGAAGATACAACGTATATGTGGTTGCCAAGAAAACAGAGCATGAAAAGATGAAGGTGTAATGGTTTTGGTATGATTGTGAAATCCCTGCATGCATTAGTTACTGTATATAGTATAGTGTATATGAACATCCAAACTATGGATTGTTTATAATTGAAAATAGATACATGTTGGCTTCCCTTTTGGCCAGTGTACCTACGCAACAGCAAGAAACCCCATTACTAAACATTAGGGCAGAATGTGGGGTATGGGGTGTCGTAAAGGCAGAAAGTATAGGCTGTCATAAAATGGTAAAGACCCACTTGCTTAAATCAAATTGCAGCATGTATACATAGGAAAAGAAATAAGGACACTAGAGAACAAATAACAGTGTAGCAAATTATATGTTGGAAGTGAGACTCAAGATCTGATTTCATGTGGGGAGTTCTCGGTTGAGGTACTTGTGACCAGCCATAGCTTTTCTCTCGACCCTAGTGTCAGAATGGGCTACGGGTGGGTGTGTAGACAACATGTTAAAGGTCGCATAGAAAAATAAGAACTCGAGGCATAAGGACACTGCATAACCTTACTCATATACCTATAAAGTAAAACATGATGTCCTGTGTGTTCACGTAAGAGGGGTAAACAAGTATGCATGCTTTTTATATCTATGATTTTATGTGAAAGCAAGTAATCCTTGAGATTTCCATTTCAAATGTATGAAGTCTGAACACTGCCTCGGGGAAACAAACAAATGGGTATATACATGTGCTAATTAGTGTTATGTAAACAAGTCTCTGTGTAAGTGTCATCATTTGTAAATAGCATGTGTAGGAAGTTAATAATGAAAGGTATTTTAGCTCTTGATGTACAACAATAGATATATGTATATGTGTTTCGACTTATATGTATGATGTGTGCATGCATGTTGTAAACTAGTTACCAAGGGGACCATCCCCTTTTCTCTTTTGAGCAGCCTGCGTATGCAGAAACCCAAAACAACAAGCAATAGTTTAGCTTCTTTTTCTTTGAACTTAATTTATGAGTAAATGTATTCTATGAGTGGCATGTTACCATGATGTATATGCATGTGTATGCTAGTATGTAAGGACAATTAGGACCATCATGTTTCTTTATGCATAGGCTGCAAACAGTGACTATGAAAACAAAAGTCTCTTTCAATTTTGCTAGTTATAGTATGAAAGTATGTATGTGTAAGAGAAGTGAAGGGTAGGGTCACTAACACCTTTGGTTTAATATAAGACTATATACAAAGGACTAGTTAGTTTTCCAATTTAACCAGATACCATGTAATTTCGTACTTTTGTATATAAACAAAATACTTTTGTCACCTTTGCCAAATATATCATGTATGTATGTGCAAACAATGAAACCAAGAGCTTTTATCTTACCACCACTGTTGTAGGGGTATGTTAGTAGGGTAGAGATCAAGGACAATGGTCCCCCTATTTTCCTTTATACTATTCTATTTAATCAAACACAATGGAGGAAAAAGTATAGTAAACAAGAAATCAAACACAAGAATCAAAATATATAAGTTGGACATGGGTGGATCGTAGGACTAAAAACAGTGGAACTATTTTGCCTTTTAACAAATCTCAAGGCTACATCCAAGTTATTATAACAAGTATAGAAATGTGGCTGATGACCGTACTGTGTGCCTATAGTAACCGACCAAAGGGTCATGCCCCGACCATCTGAAAATACTGTGATAAAGTTGACACGGCCAAGTTTCCAAAATAGTTTTCCATTTGTCTTAAAGTTGAGTAACGAACCCACAAATAATTTTCAAAATTGCTTGTTTGGCACTTAGAAATAATTGAAGCTTTACTTATTATTGTTGATTGCGTGTGAACCACTCTGTCTAATTGTTTATCGTACTTAGAGACTACATAAAAATGTGATATTTATCAAATATCAAAAGCTCTTGGTTTCATTGTTTGCACATACATACATGATATATTTGGCAAAGGTGACAAAAGTATTTTGTTTATATACAACAGTGAACCAGAAAAAGAAACTGTTCTTCATCACCACCACCTAATGTTGCTCATTCCCCATAAGACGAGCCTACTTCAGAAGCACTCGGATTCGATGCAGAACACCTGATAGGCCGTTTGGAGGATGTGGAAGGTGATGTGGATCACCTTATTGAGCAAGATGAGGACAAGGACTTAGTGATAGCTGAGTTACGAGAGTCTCTTGAGACTGTTGAGTCCGAGATTGCAATTTTACAAATGAGGAACAATGACACCGAGGCTAGGCAAGCCGCAGATCATGCCCAAATCCAAGAGATCCTACGCCACCTACGTATTTAGGATTTTCTCTCCTTTCTAATAAAAGTATGATGTTTTGTAATAAATGTATGACATGTTGTCAAGACAAAAAGAAGCCATTCATTAGTTGAATGAAATTTGGTACTCTAAGCTCTAAAACTATGTAGGGAACGTAGTTCAAGAATGAAATGTACGAATTTTATGATACGATCCCTTGATAATTGTATTACGATTATTGTGAGAAAAGTTGGTCAAATATGAACAATCGTAAGAAATGATAACAATGAAAGAACTAACAAAATATACATCGTTTGTGCGATAATGTACACAGAAAAATTGAAATGACGGAACAAGGTTGCAAGGACCTCAAAGAGGTCATCACTCGTCAATACCAAAATGCCATTAGGGCCGTTGATGCGTTTGAAGCTAGTATCCGCACGGTTGACCGAACCATGGATCATAGTGTTCACGAAAAAGCTAAGGAAACAAGTGCTACTCTGGTTAACACCTTTGGACCTCAAAAGACCCTTTCAAAAACTAAGGTAAATCATACCGTTAGTGGAAGAAAAGGGCATTATAAGAGGAGATGCTATATGTTGAAGAACCACTCAAGGTCTAACACCATGAAGCAAGGTGCTGAAGAGTTTAACCCTCACCCTATGACTAACCTAAAGAATCACTCGTGGAAAGCGCCACGTGTTCATCAAGGAAAAACTTTACCACCCCTTACTTGTTGTACAAGGACAAATTTCCCGGAGGAGGTACCCAAACCAACTCCGATCTTGAACAAGAAATATCTCGGCAACCTCCCATATTGCCGCAAGTGTGACTACCACCACAAAGGTAGTTGCGCGAACCATTGCATGCTTTGTGATGACTTTGGGCACTTGGAGGGTGATTGCCGAGTGGTAAAATCCCATGAGAAAAATATGAGGACGTGCTACATGGAAGAATGTCTTTTGAAACAAGAAATACTTCGAAAAAGGAAGGAAATTGCTCAAGAAGAGAGCTCGGGGGCAAAGAGCGTCCAATACACTACCAACGTTTTACACCGTTTGTCTTTCAAGAGAGATGCGCCGACAATTTTCAAGTATCAACCCAAGGGTTTCTACCCTCGTCATAGATAGAGCGTGAAAATTCATGTATTAGGAACTATTTTACTTTTATGCAAATCAAGTGACTCGACGTCCGTCGATGTTACCACCAACAAACTTAATTATGTAATCGTACTCCATGTCTTCAATTAAATTGTGTTGTCTTATCTTTAAATCATCTCTTGTTCAAACAACGAGAATTTTTTTTTTAACTTTCAGGTGTCGGAACAAAATTTATCCACAAATTTTTTTTTACTTAAGAAAGGGTTTTCTTCCACAATATCTTCTTTACCTATTAAAGAGAAATAAATAAAGTAAATTCTTTACTAAATGATTTTTGGAAAAATATTCTTTAGAAAATATCAGAATTTATTTTTACTATGAGAAATCACCGTCATAAACACTTATTAGTGGGAAAAATAACAATCATGATAATGTAAGTGGAAAGATTAGTAAAGGTATTATTAATCAAACGCTGCAACTAATAGCGAAATATTTTTGCTAAGAACTACCATGTAAGTTTTGGAACCTGGTTTGACGACCAAGTCAATATGGAGAACAAAAACTATTAATAAACTCGACGAGAACTAGTACGAATAATTATGGGAATTATTTCGTCGATTGTGAAAAGTGAGCATTGGTAACAAATGAAATGCACTATGAACTAACTTGTTGGTTATGAAAAGTGGAAATTGATAACGAACAAAATGCACTGTGGACTATCAATATATAATTACAACCTCAAAGAGTTAAATTGTGATGAAAAGGAGGATGCAACCGTTTGTCCCGAGACGTACGTAGCCTGATCAACTACGTATGATCGTGGTCGAACGCGAGTATGCTCATAGTAATCATCTTAAAAATGAAATATATTAGTACTAGAAAAATATATTCAAGTTGCCCTATTCGACAAAGAAAAATTTATTACGTGCTACGAACGTCAAACATTTTTATATTGTCTTAAGTAAAAGCGTCGAGTACGCGATACGTGTAAACCTAGTATAATTATTTTCTTCGCCGCTATTTCATACAAGAGCGTATATGACACGCAAATACTAAGAGCGCCAATTGTTTTTGACGAAAATTAGACTCGGATAGATTATAGTTGGAAAATCGAAGGCAACTTTTAAATAATAATGAGGAGAACGAAAAGTCATTTGAGTAAAATCCAAATTTAACGGATATCCAGAACTCGTCGTAACATAACCCATGTTAAAGAGCAATTGAGTCAAGATAAACATACTTTTGTAAATAGTTGGAATACCGAAACCACTTTGACAAAGATCTATTTTACTTAACGATGTTTGAGCATCACTCCGTACTCATAAGCTTAAGGAATATTATATACCTTCCTCATAGAAGGAATCCAAACGAACTACGGTTTAATCATATGATAAATTGAGCACCCGTTTTTGTTTCCTCTCCATGAAAAAGGAGATAAACGAGAAAGAACGCAAACTAAATTGATTAACTAACGAAATGATCTAATATTGATCGAACGTCACATAAAAGGAATGAACGTCTTGACCACCATGCGTTAGGATGATCAATTATCCTAGATTTTTGGGAAACTGATTCAAGAAACCCGGACGCATACACTACATCGCTACCAAGTAGACGGTTAATGTGAACGGGATTAATTGAACTATGTGGAACGATTTTCAAAAGTGCAATATATATCCATCTAGGCGAAAAATGATGATACGCGACACTTTAAAGTAAAAGTAATACGCGGGACGACACGAACGTTAATAATGAGAAAACTCACTAAACCAGAACCGACGTCGGCAAGAGAAATTTGACGTACAAGAAAAGACTTAGGAAACGCTATAGAACCATTAACAAGTCGGAAGACATTCCCGTTCGTCTTATTCCTAACAATATTATAGTAATTTTAATCTTTGCAAGAAACTAAAGAGAAACAAACGCTTTGAACACCATGAAAGGAACATAAAAATTTAATTGACCTCTTGTTGTGACAACAACATCGATGTGCTAGTTTTGAGGACAAAACTCAATTTAAGGGATTACTGATATGAGCTTAAACTCATATCCTTTTATCAACAAATAACCCTAAAACATGAAGCAAAATACCCATTTATCTTGTAAAAAGCAGTGTTATGTGGTATGTTTGTGTTTGTGTGCACTTTTGTAGGTAAAAGGATACAATTTCAAGCAAACAAGGAAAAATCAAGCTCAAATGGATGAAAAAGACAAAAGAGGATCAAAAGTGACAAGACTTTGAAGTTCAAGGACCTATCTTGACAAGTTGTGAAAGTTGAAGGACTAGAAGTGCAAATTATGAAAAGTCAAGATTCAAGTCAAATTTGGTCAACTACAAAGTCAACTCAGTCAAAGGGCCATTTTGTTGAAGAATCAAAGTTGAAGGGCCAAAAATGTCAAAAGGATTAAGATCATAGCTTGAAATTACAATCTGCCAAATACAAGGACCAAATCTGGCAAGTTTGGAAAGTTTTGTAAAGTTTAATCCATGTGAAAAGGGCTCAGCCAATAAGAAGAAGGGAAACAAGTCACACGGATCAAGCATTAAATACCCATTAACAGCCGCCTCATTTATTACCATATCTCAACAGTGTGATCCGTGTGCAATGTTTTAAACCAACCAGGGAATGACACGTGTCCATCTTCTTTAACAAAAATATTTCCAGGATCGGGATTGAGATTTAAGCCGTTTCATGAGGAGATCAAAACACCAAACTTGCTCGTTTTGAAGAGAGGAATTCAATGGTGCAATCTAATTAACAAATCATCCACTCAATTAAAAACCCCCAATTCAGTGTTCATCACCTTCAAAGAGCAAATGCAGAATTCTTCCACGTGTCAAGCTATGATTGGATCTGCCACGTCACAAACCCCAACAGAATCTCCTATCATGCCTATAAATAGTTAGGATGTACCTCATTTCTCATTGTAGCCTAGTTTTGTAAAAAACACATAGTTCAATCTTTCCTTTCCATTTTTCCCTCACTTTTCCCCTAACTACTCAAGAGTCTGACAAACTCTTGAGTTAGTTAGTTAGTTAGTAGCTTGTAACCACTTTTGTAACTGAATTCTTGCAATAAAATTCAAATTACCTTTTTCCCGCCAAATTCTGTTTCTCAAATTCCTGTTGATTCTTGTTGATATTGGATATACTAGTTGCTGTTTGATGTTTGTTATGATCAACCAATGATCATAACTGACATTGTTGAAGTCTTGTAGCTGTTTGATCAGAATTCAAGTAATTCCATTGTTCTTGAAGATTTCATGGCAGTTTGATGATTTGCAGTTAATTGATTGATTGATTTGAGTTGAATACTAGTGATAGGTGGTGGTATCACTAGTGCAAGAGAGCTCAGCGCTCCTCTTCTTCCCAAAGGACTTCTACAATAGGTTCCATAGCTCTTGTTTTATGTTCCTATAAAACAGTCTTTGCATGCTCAATTTCTTAGTTAACTTTGATGGCTACATGTTATACTTGATTAGTTGCTGTTGTTAGATTGAGATTTAAGTGTTTGTAGTTCAGTTACTTCATTCTTGTGTACTGATTTGAGATTCATTTGTAGTTTCTGCCTTATTTCAGTCACATTTTAGCTTTGCACCTTAATTGAGTTCTAGTTGAGATAATTGTTTGATTTCAGCTTGATTAGCCTTCATTTTGTCCATTGAATTCAATCTGCTATAGCTTTTGTTTCAGTTCAAACTATTACTCAATAAGTCTTTGAAAAAGTTTGATCAGAATAGATAAAGGAGTGTTTGGTAGTAGCTTTTAATTGGTTTTCAAGTCTTAAGATTTGATGTTTAGGAGTTCATTTCTAGTCATTAAGTGGTAACAAGTAGTTTTCAGCTTTTTACAAGTCATAATAATAGTCAAACAGGCAATTGGCCTTAAAATAGTTTGGGTCATCCTTGTTATCAGCTTTGGTTTGGAAACTTGTCAATTTCATTTGCCTAGTTCTCTTTCAATCCTTGATGAAATTTGCTCAAACTTGTTTCTAGTCCTTGCTTACATCATAAACTTTCAGTTTCTATAAGGAAAATCTACAGTATTAAGAATTAAGCTGGTAATAAGCTTTTTAGCTCAAGCCTGAGCATTTTTCATTCTCTGTGATAAATTGATGACTGTTTTACCAGTTCTCTTAATCTAGTTCACAAAAGTCTTGATTTTCTTTCACAAATCCATTGAGTTAGTGTTGAATATGAAGTTTTGAAATTTTGAGCTTTTTCATAAAAATTGGTCAAACTTGGTCAACATAAGCTCAAAAGAGCTTATTTCAGATTTCTCCTTCATTATTGGATGAAAATGGTTCTAGTTTGATTTCCCGTTCTTGTAATCAAGTACTTAATCAGTTTAATCACAAAAATCAGGTTGTGACTGATTGAAATAAGCTGTAGCTTATTTTGTGCTTATTAATAAGCACTCAATTGCTTATTTTGGATTTTTAGCTTATTTCCTTGAACACACGTAGCTATAATTGGATTTTAAGAGTTTTGCAAGTTGTTTCAGCTTATTTGGTTGAGTAATAAGCTCAAACGAGCTTATTCTTCATATTGTCCCGTTTTTGGTTAAAACTTTCGTTTAATTGCACTTTGGTCCTTCCATTTCATTCAGTTTGGTAAACTTAGCTAATCTTCCTAGTTTTTAGGGTTTGCATATATTCAGTCCCTGGACTTTGTGATTTGTTAAATTTCAGTTGTTAAGTTTGTTAGTTTGTTAAAATTTGGTTAGTTTGTTAAAGTTTTTACAAGTTTGGTCCTTATAGTTAACTGTTTTACATTTTTAGTCCCTATAGTTGATAGAACTTACATTTCAAGCATTTACATTTCATAGAAATTACATTTTCAGTCCTTATAGTTTTATATTTTGCATTTTTATATTTTACTTGAATAAAATTTGGAATTTGCAACTTGTTTTACGTATAAGTAGGTTTATATTTTTCATTTTTAGATAGTGTTGTTTGAATTAGCAATAGATTACCAAGCAAGCTTGAACTACCAAGAACAACTATAAATCCGATATTGGTTGGACTTTCTATTAGTTAAGAACTGAGAAAACGAACTTGCATTATACACATTTCAAATGGCGCCGCTGCCGGTTCTTTGACTACACGAGAGACTATCGATTGACGGTTTTCATTGGCTTTTGGGATCCGTTCATTTTGTGAACGTTATTTTTACGTATCATAAATCAAAAACAAATAAAAAAATCAAAAATATAAAAATATATAAAAACTAAAAATTAACAAAACAATTCTTTTCCTAAAGAATTGACCAAAAAAATTAAAAAATCCAAAAAGCAATCTTTTTCCTAAGAGATTGCACCCAAAAATATATATTATTGGATTCTCTCGGTTTTTATGTACATATAGTATTTTCCAATAAAAACTCATAAATACAAAAATATTTTCCATATATTATTATAAGTAAATACGTATACGTATAAGAACAATCAATCTACATATCTTCCATAAGTATTGCCGAGGCAATACACCGTGTTGAGGGGCGTTCCGGTCCTTGACACGCGTATCGATCAAACAAAATAAAGCAAGAATAGATAAATACTCTCAATAAGCAATAATTCAAAGAATACGAACATTTAAGTGAATAGAAAGGCGATGTGCTATAAAATGCCATCTAAGGGTCAATAGGTACTTAAGTGCTTCGCGCCACCTAACCCCCCGTTCACTTGGGAGTATTCTAAGAAGGAAAGCTTCATTGAGGGTCTTGCACCCAAAGTAGTATTACATATATTGTTATTTTCTTGTGGATATTTAATATCGAAACTCGAAGAGGATAATCTTATTCTTTTCAAAGTCACACGAGAGCTTCTCTCTCATTCCTCGTATTGAGTTGCATGCTCACTCGCGGGCGTGCACAAATACCGATTGGTGTACAACCTCTTCCTCCGAAAAGGAAGAAAAAGAGAAAGAGTAAGACCACCACCGTCCACCAAGCCGATCACGAGAATCGTGCTTTGTCACCACCACAAGAAGCCATGGCTATTGATAACCGTACTTTGTATGAACGTATGCAATCCAACATTCATGGATATGTTAGTGCCATTAAGATTCCCGATTTTCCCGCTAACACATTTGAGCTACATACATCCATGATCAATATGGTTTCTGCATCACCTTTCTTTTGAAAACAAAATGAGGATCCCCATGCTCACCTTAAGAGATTCCTTTCACTTTGCAATACCATTAAGCATAATGGGGTTCCACCTGAGGTCATTAGATTGATGTTAGTGTCATTTTCCTTAGATGGGAGTGCTAAGCATTGGTTAGACACCCAACCACCCGATAGTATCACCACATGGGATGATTTTACCACTAAGTTTTTGAACAAATTCTTTCCTCCACAAAAGACTATGGCTTTGAGAAATTTGATTATGGGCTTTACACAAAAACCTAGTCAATCCTTTGGTGATGCTTGGGAAGAGTATAGTGAGTTGTTGAGGCGATGCCCTAACCATGGAATGGATGATCTAGGCCAAATCAATACCTTCTACAATGGCCTTAAACCTCACCACCAAGATTCACTAAACGCTTCCGCGGGAGGGAGTATTCATTGCAAGACATACCATGAGGCTTTGAACATTATTGAGACTAAGGCAATGGTTCAAACAAACGATCCATTTGAAGAAAGAGTTCATGTTATCCAAAACACTTCTCAAATCCCTTGTGACAACCAACTCCTCAAGTTTCAAGAAGCCATTTTTCAAAGGATGGATAGAGAAAGTGAGAGGCATTTGCAAGCACAACAAGACATGCTTCAAACTTTTAAGAGCATGACATTGAACAATTCCTCAAACAATGTGAATGCCATCACCATTTCTTGTGTTACTTGTGGAGGTCCCCACTCGTATGAACAATGTGACAAGGTGCAAGGGTATCAAGGGGAATGCTATGCTTACCAAGAGGAACACCGTGAACACTTCAAGCCTAACATCAATCCAAATAACCTTTCTTACAAATCCCAAAATTACCTTACTCCACCCGGCTTCCCACCCCAACCACCCACCCAAATTCCACAAAATCCTCCTCAAATTTTAGCAAGGAATCAAGGGCAACGACAACCATACCAAGGAAATAATTACAAGGCACCCAATCAATTTCAACCTCAAGCTAATACCTTTTATCCACCACAACAAGGATGTAATCAACCACTTCCATTTATTCCCAATCAAGCATATGCTCCAATACCAAATCAAGCTTACCCTCCAAATCAAACTCAAGGATATGGGATGCAAGAGACTCAAGAGTATGTTGACAAGAAAATGCGTGAAATTGAGAAGAGAATGAATGACCAAGTGAAACGTACAATGGAGGAACAAATCAATAGGGTTTTAGTGGCAGTAACTCAAAGACCACAAGGGGCTTTACCTTCTAACACACAAACAAACCCTAGGGCCAATGTTAATGCTATTACAACAAGGAGTGGTACAACAACAAAGGATCCTTCACCTCCTAAACCTACTATTGTTCAACCCACTTGTGCTCCTACTTGTGATAAGCCTTCTACTTCTACTCCACCTCCTCAAAGTGCTCCTATTCACTCAAACACACCTTCTCAACCCCCTCATACTTCTCCTTTACCTTCCACACTTCCCAATGAAGAGGCTAACAAAGACAAATCTTCCACTACAACACCTATTCCACCTACACCCAAACCTACTCTTCCATACCCTTCAAGGTTGAAAAAGGACAAGTTAAAGAACAAAGATGACATACAAGTCTCCAATTTCTTAAGGATGTTCAAGCAACTCAATATCAACATATCCTTTGCGGAAGCTCTTGCTTATATGCCAAAGTTTGCTAAGATATTCAAGGATTTGCTCTCAAACAAAGAAAAATTGGTTGATTTGCCCAACACATCACTTAATGAAAATTGTTCCGCGGTGTTACTTAAAACCTTACCAACAAAACTTGGAGATCCGGGGCGCTTCTTGATACCTTGTAATTTTCCCGGTGTTGAAAATTGCATGGCTTTGGCGGATTTAGGGGCAAGCATAAATCTCATGCCTTTATCGGTTTGGAAACAACTCTCTCTTCCCGAGCTCACCCCCACTAGGATGACTCTTGAACTAGCCAACCGAACCATAGCTCACCCCGTAGGTATAGCGGAAGATGTGTTTGTAGGTGTGGATAAGTTTACCTTTCCGGCCGACTTTGTAGTGGTCGATTATGACATGGATCCTAGAGTGCCTTTGATTGTTGGTAGACCGTTTTTGAGAACGGGTCGTACCTTGATAGATGTGGCGGAAGGAGAATTAATTATGAGAGTAGAGGATGAGAAAGTGGTGTTTAAGTTAGGGAAAGTTTGTGATAGAAAAGAGGTTAAGGAGTCTAGACCTTATGAGACTATTAACATTGTGGATGTGCTAGATGAAGTGTGTAATGAACACTTTCATGATGCTTGTAAGAATGCTAGTGATGAGATTCCACATGTTGAAACCGTGGCCTCAATTGCTCCCTCTTTAACACCTTTTGGAGAGAGTGATTTCCTCTTGGAGGAATTTGAGTCCAACTTTCTTGGTGATGATGATTCTCCCATTAATTGGGAAGAAGATATTCTTACAATCCAAAAGTTGCTCAATGAGGACCCTATTCCTTCCCCTATTCCACAAGAGATTACCATTGAGGAACCTTCCATAGTAAAACCTTCCATAGAGAGTCCACCTCCCATTGAACTTAAGGAACTTCCATCCCACTTAGAATATGCTTTCTTAGAAGGAAAAGACCAATTACCGGTGATTATTGCTAAGGAATTGAAAGAGGATGAGAAGGAGCAACTTATTGAAGTCCTTAAGAAACACAAGAAAGCTTTAGCATGGAAAATATCCGACATAAGGGGAATTGATCCACATTTTTGTACTCACAAAATCCTTATGGAGGATGATTATAAACCCGCCATTCAAAACCAAAGGAGAGTTAACCCAAAAATTCATGAGGTTATTAAGAAAGAAGTGATTAAACTCTTAGATGCGGGTATGATTTACCCCATTTCCGACTCTCCATGGGTTAGCCCGGTTCATTGTGTTCCAAAGAAGGGTGGAATCACCGTGGTGCCTAATGAGAACAATGAGCTTATTCCCACGAGACTTGTAACCGGTTGGAGAGTTTGCATTGATTATAGAAAACTCAATGAGGCAACTAGGAAAGACCATTTTCCGCTTCCGTTTATGGATCAAATGCTTGAACGCTTAGCGGGAAATGAGTACTATTGTTTTCTTGATGGCTTTTCGGGTTATTTTCAAATACCCATTGACCCTAAGGATCAAGAAAAGACCACATTCACTTGTCCATACGGTACATTTGCTTACAAGAGGATGCCTTTTGGCTTATGTAATGCACCGGGGACGTTTCAAAGGTGCATGATGGCGATTTTCCATGACATGATAGAGCAAACCATGGAGGTTTTTATGGATGACTTTTCCGTATTTGGGAACTCCTTTAGCTCTTGTCTCACCAATCTTGAGAGAATGCTTAAGCGTTGTGAGGAAACACGTTTGGTGCTTAATTGGGAGAAATGTCACTTTATGGTGAAAGAGGGAATTGTTTTAGGACACAAGATATCCAATAAGGGATTAGAAGTTGATCGAGCCAAGATTGATGTGATTGCTAAGCTTCCCCCACCCACCTCGGTTAAAGGTGTGAGGAGTTTCTTAGGTCATGCGGGATTTTATAGGCGCTTTATACAAGATTTCTCTAAGATAGCTAGACCGATGACTCATCTCTTGGAGAAAGAGGCTCCTTTCATTTTTGACCAAGCTTGTTTAGACTCTTTTGAGACACTTAAGGAAAAGTTGACAAAGGCTCCCGTTTTGGTTTCTCCAAATTGGGAATTACCTTTTGAGCTTATGTGTGACGCTAGTGATTATGCGGTGGGGGCCGTCTTAGGACAACGAGTTAATAAGCATTTCCAACCTATACACTATGCGAGTAAAACCATGACCGGTGCACAACTTCATTACACTACCACGGAAAAAGAGTTGCTTGCTATAGTATATGCTTTTGAGAAGTTTAGACCATACCTTGTGCTTTCCAAGACCATAGTGTATACGGATCATTCCGCTCTCAAGTATCTTATGACAAAACAAGATGCTAAGCCTAGGCTTTTGAGATGGGTTTTGTTGCTTCAAGAGTTTAAGATAGAGATTCGTGATAAAAAAGGGGCCGAGAATTTAGCGGCGGATCATTTGAGTAGACTTGAGCATCCTTTTCAAGGAGATTTCCCACATCAAGAAATCAATGAATCATTTCCATTAGAGGAGCTCATGTCTATCTCTTCCCAAGAGGATGCCACACCTTGGTTTGCGGATATTGCAAACTATCTTGTGGGCAATGTGCTTATTGAGGGTCTTACTTACCAACAAAAGAAAAAGTTTCTTAAGGAGGTTAAGTATTACTTTTGGGATGATCCATATCTTTTTAGGCAATGTGCGGACCAAATCATTAGACGGTGTGTAGATGGGCCCGAGGCATTTAAAATCTTAGAGGCATGTCATAAAGGACCTACGGGTGGACATTTTGGGCCTAACTACACCGCCAAGAAAGTCTTTGATTCGGGTTACTATTGGCCTTCCATTTACAAGGATGCTCAAGAGATGGTGAAATTTTGTGATGTTTGTCAAAGACAAGGAAAAATTACACAACGTGATGAGATGCCACAAAATTTTATCCAAGAGTGTGAGATATTTGATGTATGGGGAATAGATTTCATGGGACCTTTTCCATCCTCTAAGGGAAACAAGTATATACTTGTGGCGGTGGATTATGTGTCCAAGTGGGTGGAGGCTAAAGCCTTACCTACTAATGATGCTAGAGTGGTTGTAAAGTTCTTGAAACAATTGTTTGCTAGATTTGGTGTACCTCGAGCCATCATAAGTGATCGTGGTACGCACTTTTGTAATGATCAATTCATGAGAGTTATGAAGAAATATGGAGTGAATCATAGACTTTCTACCGCGTATCACCCTCAAACAAATGGTCAAACCGAGGTCACAAATCGTGGTTTAAAGAGAATTTTAGAGAGAACGGTGGGAGAGCATAGAGCTTCTTGGTCGGATAAGCTTGATGATGCTTTGTGGGCGTTTAGGACGGCCTTTAAGACACCAATTGGTTGTACTCCTTATAGGCTTGTCTATGGAAAAGCGTGCCACCTCCCATTTGAGTTAGAACATAAGGCATCTTGGGCTCTCAAGTGGGCTAACTTTGATTTAAACCAAGCCGGTTCACATAGGAAAGATCAACTCAATGAGATGGATGAGTTGAGAGCCAATGCCTATGAGAATTCTTTGCTTTACAAGGAAAAGACTAAGAAATTGCATGATGCTAAGATTAAGAATCGTGAGTTCAAAGTTGGAGAGCCGGTTCTCCTCTTTAACTCAAGATTGAAGCTTTTTGCGGGCAAGCTTAAGTCGAGATGGTCCGGTCCATTCACTATTGCTCAAGTGTTTCCATATGGAACTCTTGAGTTGTCCCAACCCGATGGTCCAAATTTCAAAGTGAATGGTCACCGTGTTAAGCATTACTTTGGGGAGGACATTTCCGTTGAAATGGTCCAAGAGGTCCCCATTTTCCCCATGAATTAATTCATTGAGGGACGAGTCGAGCTAGAGACTCATTAACTCAAGCATCGTATAACTAGGTTAGAGTGTTGTAGGTTAGAAATAAAGGCATAGATTTGGAGATAAGTGTAGGGGCGACCTTCTTTTGTCTTCATGCTTGTTTGTAGGGTTGCTCACTCATCTTGTGCTTTGGAGCTTATGGAGGAGGCCCTTGTATCCGGTTCACTTCGTTACTTTAGTGATTTTTCATTGACATCTTGTGCTTAAACATGATTTCACTAATAGTAGTCCTTTCCTTAACTTGGGTTAAGCAAAGTCTATTCATTGTCATAAGTGTAGGGGAAGTTTTTATACTTCCATGCTCTTAAACATTGAGGACAATGTTTAGCTTAAGTGTAGGGGGGTTTTCTATCGAAGTGACCTTACCTAGAACTTGTCATTGTCTTGCATGATAACATGGAAAATTGAATTTTAAACATTTTTCAAATTTTTGATCTACTTTGGCCAACAAAAATATGCATTCATGATTTTTGCATCAATCATTTTTGCATAACACATTTGCATTGTATATATTTCTTCTTTTATTTTTCATCAAAAATAAATAAAAAGAAAAAAATATAATAAACATGGTTTTAACAAGTTTAGATTTCTTTGACATATTAGGCCCGCCATGGATATTTTGACTCAACCCGAGTTTGCTTAATTTAGCACTCTCTAGCTAGTATCCTTAACCATGTAGTCCTTCATTGGTCTATTAGGCTAAGCTTCCACCAATTTCATTCTTTGAAATTTTAAATTTGTAGAGAATGGGAAATGATAGAGTTGAAGCAAGTGTAAAAGGGCTAGATAGACTTCATGGCAATTACTTGTGGTTAAACCCTTCTCTTCTTTATCTCTACTTTCTTCGCTTGTATATAATTGTTAATAAATAATCAAGTACGGTTTTAATTGGTTTGTAATCTCTTATGCATTTTTGGCTAATCATTCATGGTTGATATGAGTACGTCTTAAGATTCTAAGTTAGCACGTTTTATGTGTACTAGACTTGTGTCATGCTCCATATTTAGCGGGTGTTTTTCCTTTTCTTCTTTTCAAATTTCTTTGTGAGGAATAAAGAAAAATAAGAGCGGCTTATGAAAAAAAATGAGTGGCTAGAAAAAAAAGAAAAAGAAAAGAAAAAAAAATAATGCAAGACTCCCAAGAGGGGCAGTGTGGTGTTAATTATAGTGACTATTGAGTTCCAATATTACCTTGACGGGTTGCGGGGATTCAATAGATTGCTCCAATCCAATATTACCTTGACGGGTTGCGGGGTTGAAGATCCAAAGTCTCAAAAAGATGCGGATGTAAATTATTGCGTGAGTTTTATTTTTCTTTCCTTAGCGAGTGAGTAGTTACTTATGAAAGCATGACATGAGGATTTTACACATAAGGCGAATGACTTATTACTCTTAATACGGACTTATATTAATTGTGAGCGGTTTTTCAAGTAATGGATGAGAAGATTACTTAGGATTAAAACCGTGCTTCCTTATTTTTGGATTTTACACTTCTTATATTTCACACATGAATAATGACAAATTTGCCCACAAGCAATTTGCTCAATTAATAACCGGTTCCACATTTAATTGTCATGAATAAGTTGATGCACTTTTTACTTGTGAATGCAATGATCCCATTTACTAGCTTGGTATGGGGAAAGTGAAACTTGAGGGTGATAAGTGTCCATGGTACCCAAGCCCTAATCCAAGTCATTGAGTTCTTTATGAGTTATTTCCATCAAAACCATTTCAAGAAAAATCAAAAAGATATAGATAGAAGTGTATTTTGATTCATTGCATTATTAAAAGTCAAAATCATGCATCATCTAGATTAGAGTAGTGTAGATGCATCTCATATGGCCAATGTGGATTAATTATGAGGGAAATGTAAATTTTTAAGCCTTGAAATACAATATTGCATGAGGACATGGCAATGCTCAAGTGTAGGGGAATTTGATATGAGCTTAAACTCATATCCTTTTATCAACAAATAACCCTAAAACATGAAGCAAAATACCCATTTATCTTGTAAAAAGCAGTGTTATGTGGTATGTTTGTGTTTGTGTGCACTTTTGTAGGTAAAAGGATACAATTTCAAGCAAACAAGGAAAAATCAAGCTCAAATGGATGAAAAAGACAAAAGAGGATCAAAAGTGACAAGACTTTGAAGTTCAAGGACCTATCTTGACAAGTTGTGAAAGTTGAAGGACTAGAAGTGCAAATTATGAAAAGTCAAGATTCAAGTCAAATTTGGTCAACTACAAAGTCAACTCAGTCAAAGGGCCATTTTGTTGAAGAATCAAAGTTGAAGGGCCAAAAATGTCAAAAGGATTAAGATCATAGCTTGAAATTACAATCTGCCAAATACAAGGACCAAATCTGGCAAGTTTGGAAAGTTTTGTAAAGTTTAATCCATGTGAAAAGGGCTCAGCCAATAAGAAGAAGGGAAACAAGTCACACGGATCAAGCATTAAATACCCATTAACAGCCGCCTCATTTATTACCATATCTCAACAGTGTGATCCGTGTGCAATGTTTTAAACCAACCAGGGAATGACACGTGTCCATCTTCTTTAACAAAAATATTTCCAGGATCGGGATTGAGATTTAAGCCGTTTCATGAGGAGATCAAAACACCAAACTTGCTCGTTTTGAAGAGAGGAATTCAATGGTGCAATCTAATTAACAAATCATCCACTCAATTAAAAACCCCCAATTCAGTGTTCATCACCTTCAAAGAGCAAATGCAGAATTCTTCCACGTGTCAAGCTATGATTGGATCTGCCACGTCACAAACCCCAACAGAATCTCCTATCATGCCTATAAATAGTTAGGATGTACCTCATTTCTCATTGTAGCCTAGTTTTGTAAAAAACACATAGTTCAATCTTTCCTTTCCATTTTTCCCTCACTTTTCCCCTAACTACTCAAGAGTCTGACAAACTCTTGAGTTAGTTAGTTAGTTAGTAGCTTGTAACCACTTTTGTAACTGAATTCTTGCAATAAAATTCAAATTACCTTTTTCCTGCCAAATTCTGTTTCTCAAATTCCTGTTGATTCTTGTTGATATTGGATATACTAGTTGCTGTTTGATGTTTGTTATGATCAACCAATGATCATAACTGACATTGTTGAAGTCTTGTAGCTGTTTGATCAAAATTCAAGTAATTACATTGTTCTTGAAGATTTCATGGCAGTTTGATGATTTGCAGTTAATTGATTGATTGATTTGAGTTGAATACTAGTGATAGGTGGTGGTATCACTAGTGCAAGAGAGCTCAGCGCTCCTCTTCTTCCCAAAGGACTTCTACAATAGGTTCCATAGCTCTTGTTTTATGTTCCTCTAAAACAGTCTTTGCATGCTCAATTTCTTAGTTAACTTTGATGGCTACATGTTATACTTGATTAGTTGCTGTTGTTAGATTGAGATTTAAGTGTTTGTAGTTCAGTTACTTCATTCTTGTGTACTGATTTGAGATTCATTTGTAGTTTCTGCCTTATTTCAGTCACATTTTAGCTTTGCACCTTAATTGAGTTCTAGTTGAGATAAATGTTTGATTTCAGCTTGATTAGCCTTCATTTTGTCCATTGAATTCAATCTGCTATAGCTTTTGTTTCAGTTCAAACTATTACTCAATAAGTCTTTGAAAAAGTTTGATCAGAATAGATAAAGGAGTGTTTGGTAGTAGCTTTTAATTGGTTTTCAAGTCTTAAGATTTGATGTTTAGGAGTTCATTTCTAGTCATTAAGTGGTAACAAGTAGTTTTCAGCTTTTTACAAGTCATAATAATAGTCAAACAGGCAATTGGCCTTAAAATAGTTTGGGTCATCCTTGTTATCAGCTTTGGTTTGGAAACTTGTCAATTTCATTTGCCTAGTTCTCTTTCAATCCTTGATGAAATTTGCTCAAACTTGTTTCTAGTCCTTGCTTACATCATAAACTTTCAGTTTCTATAAGGAAAATCTACAGTATTAAGAATTAAGCTGGTAATAAGCTTTTTAGCTCAAGCCTGAGCATTTTTCATTCTCTGTGATAAATTGATGACTGTTTTACCAGTTCTCTTAATCTAGTTCACAAAAGTCTTGATTTTCTTTCACAAATCCATTGAGTTAGTGTTGAATATGAAGTTTTGAAATTTTGAGCTTTTTCATAAAAATTGGTCAAACTTGGTCAACATAAGCTCAAAAGAGCTTATTTCAGATTTCTCCTTCATTATTGGATGAAAATGGTTCTAGTTTGATTTCCCGTTCTTGTAATCAAGTACTTAATCAGTTTAATCACAAAAATCAGGTTGTGACTGATTGAAATAAGCTGTAGCTTATTTTGTGCTTATTAATAAGCACTCAATTGCTTATTTTGGATTTTTAGCTTATTTCCTTGAACACACGTAGCTATAATTGGATTTTAAGAGTTTTGCAAGTTGTTTCAGCTTATTTGGTTGAGTAATAAGCTCAAACGAGCTTATTCTTCATATTGTCCCGTTTTTGGTTAAAACTTTAGTTTAATTGCACTTTGGTCCTTCCATTTCATTCAGTTTGGTAAACTTAGCTAATCTTCCTAGTTTTTAGGGTTTGCATATATTCAGTCCCTGGACTTTGTGATTTGTTAAATTTCAGTTGTTAAGTTTGTTAGTTTGTTAAAATTTGGTTAGTTTGTTAAAGTTTTTACAAGTTTGGTCCTTATAGTTAACTGTTTTACATTTTTAGTCCCTATAGTTGATAGAACTTACATTTCAAGCATTTACATTTCATAGAAATTACATTTTCAGTCCTTATAGTTTTATATTTTGCATTTTTATATTTTACTTGAATAAAATTTGGAATTTGCAACTTGTTTTACGTATAAGTAGGTTTATATTTTTCATTTTTAGATAGTGTTGTTTGAATTAGCAATAGATTACCAAGCAAGCTTGAACTACCAAGAACAACTATAAATCCGATATTGGTTGGACTTTCTATTAGTTAAGAACTGAGAAAACGAACTTGCATTATACACATTTCAATTACGGATGTCACAAACGTGAATTTTGAATCTATTTAATGTACGTAAAACGCAATAGTTCGGGTTAGACTTGTATGTCTATTGATGTTCCTGATTGATTACACGTAGTTTGTGTGCAAATTTAAATTTTATGAATGACGTTCATTACAATCTTTCCTTGAATGAGGAATTGTTTAGTTAAGTTACGTGTTAGGAATCACTATTATAGGAACAAACTCCTATTTAATTATCGTAAAAATAATTTACACATTTGATACGCAAATTAAGATACTTGGTCACTTTTTATATCCATAACATACTTAGTAACCATACCCATTTATTCACCTCAAACCGAAATTGTCGAACCTTACTCTACTTGAATCATTTAAGACCCAAAACTTCATGTAAGATATCTTTTGTTTTACTACCTTTGCACAAAACAAAAAAAAAATAAAAATCTTACAAACCTGTTTAAGAAAGGAAATTTCCTTCCCATACTACTATGTCTAAACCGGCCCCTACCCGTCCTACTACACAACCCACGTGGGTATCTACTTCCTACTATACTACATTTCAAACTTACCTTGTACAATACCCTTCCCATTAATATAAGTACTTCTTGTACCCCCATCCTCCTTCCCAACCGAAGGACACAGCCATTACTCCTCATACAGTCAACAAAAGTACACAAGGCTTTCTTTTTCTTGCTGCCATACATCGAAACCAAACAGAGTTCTTCCCCATGTAAAATGCAACTCCCCATGTTGTACATACTTAGTTAGTATGTAGTTGCAAATGAACCGAAAACCTTACAAACCCTAACTAAGTTTGCTAACCCTAACTAAACAAACCTTTGCCCTAAACTCTCTCTCATAAGTCTATGAATACCAAGCACCCTCACTTGAACATACACACACATTCAAAGCAATAAAACTCATCACCCCCTGTTGGAAGCTTACTAGTCGCTACCAAGACAAAGGAAGGACGGGTTGATTTTTAAAAACAAGCTAGAAACTAGGATGTTTAGGACGCGTGTACATGGTTGATACGAGTAGTCGATTCCTAGTTCTTGTGCCATCTTCTTCAGCTTACTTAGGACGATTTGTAAGTCACCATAACCTTTGTTCATCTCACTTTGGTTGATAACATACTTGCTAAAAGCACTTAAAAATCTAAAACCATACTAAACGATATAGCTAATGTCACGGCTAGGGTTTGGGTATTAGGTTAAAAATAACATGCGAACACCATGAGTGTTTATATGGTTACACGAGACCTTGAGTAAAGCTAATGGTATCGTTATTGTGTGATTTCTCCAACAAGAATGAAAGCATGCATGCTGTGTGTATATGTGAGTTTGAACGTATGCATCTAAACCACAAGAAACAAATGTTTGGTTACCTTATAAAATCACAAGCGGACATGGAGTATGCTAAGGTTTGTGTGTATGCATGCATGAGGAAGCTAGGGTGTGTGTATGATGCCTTGCGTGCAAACAGTGAACCAGAAAAACAGTGGAACTAAAGATAGAAAATTGCTAGGTGTATGTATATATAATGCATGATAAATAGCAAGTGTGAGAAACCCACTTAAGGACTACTTTCCTTCTTTTGGGTACCCTGCAAATGACAGAAACCATCAGCAGGCTTCTCTTTTCTTTTTTGACTTGCCATGAAATGTGTGTTATGTATGTAAGGGGCACATGCATTGAAAGTGTGGAATAGAAACGAGTAAACAATGTCATTCAAATAAGTATTTGAAAATGATTTCATGTATGTATGTGTCGATGTATGCTTGCAAACAACCCAAGTAAATACCCTGTGTGCGTATGTCAAGACCAGGAAAAGAACAAGCTATGCATGTTTGTAAAAAGAGAATGAAAAGTAAATATAAAGTGGGTGTATTCAATAACAAGCTAAAATCATATACTTCTCAAATGGATGTGAACTGTTGGACTTGTGATGTACACGATTGCTCAAATTGTAAAGAGTACCAGCAGTGGGTGTTTGTGTGAACAAAAAAAATTAACCAACTCCCTGTCTCATAAAAGCCTTTACAAGACAAAAAGGACTATTCTGTATGTGTTAGCGTGTTTGCTGTACATGTAGCAACTAGGAAGAAATCAACAGTAAGCTATAGCCTAATATACATAAAGTGAAATGGGTAATGATTTTGCTTGGTTGAAAAGTGAATAAAATGGATGTGTATAAACAAGAAAAAGGTGTCACCATTCTTTCCTTTTTAGAGTACCCTGCATCGAACAGAAAGCGAACAACAGCAACCCTTTTTCATCTTCCCTCAACTGGCCATATTTATGAATACTTTATGTGTGACATGTATGTGAAATACGTGTATGAGTGTGTGATTAGTTGGGGTATGTGTATGGGTGCTGCGAATGTACTCCATCAACAGGAATCAATATAAAACAAATACATATATGCGTGTGTGTATGATTTGCCAAAGAAACCCTAACCTGGCCAACCGATGTGCGTATGTCGTACATAGGTTAAGTGAGAAGTATGAGTACAATAAAGTAGTAACAAGAAACCAAAAGTTGATTTAACTTTTCTTGACACAAGTACCTCCTGCTGTAGAAGTTGATGTAAAGTGAAAATGGGTATGTCACAAAATGGGAAGAGCTATCAAATATAGGACATACATGTGTGGTCCAAATTGATAAATGAATGAATAAAAACAAAGTATACATCCCTATGTAAAGCCTTAGTGTCAGGAACAAATGTCCCTACTCTTTCTTTTGCTTGTAAAATGGTGGAGTAAGTAAATGGGTAAACAAGGAAACAAGTAAATGGGTACTTTGTTCTATCTAAATGGAAACCTAAAGGTGGATGATGACAAGTGTAAACATGTTAATAACGATCCACTCTTGTTTAAAATCCTTAGTTGCGTTTTGAATGGAGAGTGTAAATGCAAATTATTTGAACTCGTCCCTCTTTTAATCTGACGCCCTTACTTTGCGACCATATTTAAGTAATCAAGCAACCATGCCCCTTTAATCTAAAAATACCTCATTAGAGTTGACACGGTCTAGTTTTTATAACGACATTCCGTTTATTTTGAAGTTGAGTAACGAATCTGTAATTAATTTCCAAAAGTGCGTTTGACACATATAAGGAAATTTGTCTGTGAGTGAGTCACTTCGTCTAATTATTTGCTAGACTTAAGTACTTCATAAAAATATGATATCTATCAGATGTTGAATACCTCACGGCCTAGTTTACAAAACGACTTTAGGTTTGTCTTAAAGTTAAGTAACAAACTCGCAATTAATTTTCAAAAATGCTTGATCAACACTTGGAAATATTAGAACGTTACTTTTATTTTATTTTATTTTGAGTGAACCACTTTGCATAATTATTTTCTATACTTAGAGACTATATTAAAACGCGATATTTAGCAAATATCGAAGAGCTCGTGGTCTAGTTTTCATAATGAGAGCCCGTTTATTTTTCGGACCATTAATCAACGAGATATTGAGACCCAAACTTGACCCCGTGACTAAATTTGTTGAACGAGAAAAATGTATGAGAACATTTTTATAAATCAAGAGCAAGTATAAATTATCAACCAAGTGCATTGTACGTTATTATTTATTGTATTTAGCCTAAGTACGGATATTTTACTTAGGTTACGAGTAGATCGTTTGCGCATCGTTTTGCGTGCCTTGATTTCCCGTGCTATCTTTATTGATCATATTCACTACTTCATCGAGGTGAGTTTCATAGCCCCACTTTTAATTGCTTTAACTATTTTGGGGTGAGAACATTGCTTGTTTTTAACCGATGAACATAAGTGCTTTAAACTCATACGTTTGCCTACATGATGTCTAAGTAGCGATATCCCTAGATGCTTTAGCCCACTATCGTGAACCGTTAATTACTTTGTGTAAGCGCGAATGTTATGGATAGATCTATCGAGACTAACCTCCCTATCTAATTTGGTTTTGTGGCCAAAGTTAGATACACTTACATTTGAGGATTTACAAATGCTTCGGGATAGGCGTTTGCTCGGGCTCTTATTATTTCTTGTTGGTTGAGGTTAACGCTTCGGTGTCACGAGCTTAGGCGTAGGTGATTAAAACGTATACTTTTGATTATAATCTTGTATTTGTTATAAGATTATATGCCGGTTGCCTTGGAAAATCTTATGGTTCATCACACTATTTAAACTTAAAAGTAACGTTCTAATATTTCCAAGTGTTGATCAAGCATTTTTGAAAATTAATTGCGAGTTTGTTACTTAACTTTAAGACAAACCTAAAGTCGTTTTGAAAACTAGGCCGTGAGGTATTCAACATCTGATAGATATCATATTTTTATGAAGTACTTAAGTCTAGCAAATGATTAGACGAAGTGACTCACTCACAGACAAATTTCCTTATATGTGTCAAACAAGCACTTTTGGAAATTAATTACAGATTCGTTACTCAACTTCAAAATAAACGGAATGTCGTTATAAAAACTAGACCGTGTCAACTCTAATGAGGTATTTTTAGATTACAGGGGCATGGTTGCTTGATTACTTAAATATGGTCGCAAAGTAAGGGCGTCAGATTAAAAGAGGGACGAGTTCAAATAATTTGCATTTACACTCTCCATTCAAAACGCAACTAAGGATTTTAAACAAGAGTGGATCGTTATTAACATGTTTACACTTGTCATCATCCACCTTTAGGTTGCCATTTAGATAGAACAAAGTACCCATTTACTTGTTTCCTTGTTTACCCATTTACTTACTCCACCATTTTACAAGCAAAAGAAAGAGTAGGGACATTTGTTCCTGACACTAAGGCTTTACATAGGGATGTATACTTTGTTTTTATTCATTCATTTATCAATTTGGACCACACATGTATGTCCTATATTTGATAGCTCTTCCCATTTTCTGACATACCCATTTTCACTTTACATCAACTTCTACAGCAGGAGGTACTTGTGTCAAGAAAAGTTAAATCAACTTTTGGTTTCTTGTTACTACTTTATTGTACTCATACTTCTCACTTAACCTATGTACAACATACGCACATCGGTTGGCCAGGTTGGGGTTTCTTTGGCAAATCATACACACACGCATATATGTATTTGTTTTATATTGATTCCTGTTGATGGAGTACATTCGCAGCACCCATACACATACCCCAACCAATAACACACTCATACACGTATTTTACATACATGTCACACATAAAGTATTCATAAATATGGCCAGTTGAGGGAAGATGAAAAAGGGTTGCTGTTGTTCGCTTTCTGTTCGATGCAGGGTACTCCAAAAAGGAAAGAATGGTGACACCTTTTTCTTGTTTATACACATCCATTTTATTCACTTTTCAACCAAGCAAAAATCATTACCCATTTCACTTTATGTATATTAGGCTATAGCTTACTGTTGATTTCTTCCTAGTTGCTACATGTACAGCAAACACGCTAACACATACAAAATAGTCCTTTTTGTCTTGTAAAGGCTTTTATGAGACAAGGAGTTGGTTAATTTTTTTTGTTCACACAAACACCCACTGCTGGTACTCTTTACAATTTGAGCAATCGTGTACATCACAAGTCTAACAGTTCACATCCATTTGAGAAGTTTATGATTTTAGCTTGTTATTGAATACACCCACTTTATATTTACTTTTCATTCTCTTTTTACAAACATGCATAGCTTGTTCTTTTCCTGGTCTTGACATACGCACACAGGGTATTTACTTGGGTTGTTTGCAAGCATACATCCACACATACATACATGAAATCATTTTCAAATACTTATTTGAATGACATTGTTTACTCGTTTCTATTCCACACTTTCAATGCATGTGCCCCTTACATACATAACACACATTTCATGGCAAGTCAAAAAAGAAAAGAGAAGCCTGCTGATGGTTTCTGTCATTCGCAGGGTACCCAAAAGAAGGAAAGTAGTCCTTAAGTGGGTTTCTCACACTTGCTATTTATCATGCATTATATATACATACACCTAGCAATTTTCTATCTTTAGTTCCACTGTTTTTCTTGTTCACTGTTTGCACGCAAGGCATCATACACACACCCTAGCTTCCTCATGCATGCATACACACAAACCTTAGCATACTCCATGTCCGCTTGTGATTTTATAAGGTAACCAAACATTTGTTTCCTGTGGTTTAGATGCATACGTTCAAACTCACATATACACACATCATGCATGCTTTCATTCTTGTTGGAGAAATCACACAATAACGATACCATTAGCTTTACTCGAGGTCTCGTGTAACCATATAAACACTCATGGTGTTCGCATGTTATTTTTAACCTAATACCCAAACCCTAGCCGTGACATTAGCTATATCGTTTAGTATGGTTTTAGATTTTTAAGTGCTTTTAGCAAGTATGTTATCAACCAAAGTGAGATGAACAAAGGTTATGGTGACTTACAAATAGTCCTAAGTAAGCTGAAGAAGATGGCACAAGAACTAGGAATCGACTACTCGTATCAACCATGTACACGCGTCCTAAACATCCTAGTTTCTAGCTTGTTTTTAAAAATCAACCCGTCCTTCCTTTGTCTTGGTAGCGACTAGTAAGCTTCCAACAGGGGGTGATGAGTTTTATTGCTTTGAATGTGTGTGTATGTTCAAGTGAGGGTGCTTGGTATTTATAGACTTATGAGAGAGAGTTTAGGGCAAAGGTTTGTTTAGTTAGGGTTAGCAAACTTAGTTAGGGTTTGTAAGGTTTTCGGTTCATTTGCAACTACATACTAACTAAGTATGTATAACATGGGGAGTTGCATTTTACATGGGGAAGAACTCTGTTGGGTTTCGATGTATGGCAGCAAGAAAAAGAAAGCCTTGTGTACTTTTGTTGACTGTATGAGGAGTAATGGCTGTGTCCTTCGGTTGGGAAGGAGGATGGGGGTACAAGAAGTACTTATATTAATGGGAAGGGTACTGTACAAGGTAAGTTTGAAATGTAGTATAGTAGGAAGTAGATACCCACGTGGGTTGTGTAGTAGGACGGGTAGTGGCCGGTTTAGACATAGTAGTATGGGAAGGAAATTTCCTTTCTTAAACAGGTTTGTAAGATTTTTTTTTTGTTTTGTGCAAAGGTAGTAAAACAAAAGATATCTTACATGAAGTTTTGGGTCTTAAATGATTCAAGTAGAGTAAGGTTCGATAATTTCGGTTTGAGGTGAATAAATGGGTATGGTTACTAAGTATGTTATGGATATAAAAAGTGACCAAGTATCTTAATTTGCGTATCAAATGTGTAAATTATTTTTACGATAATTAAATAGGAGTTTGTTCCTATAATAGTGATTCCTAACACGTAACTTAACTAAACAATTCCTCATTCAAGGAAAGATGGTAATGAACGTCATTCATAAAATTTAAATTTGCACACAAACTACGTGTAATCAATCAGGAACATCAATAGACATACAAGTTTAACCCGAACTATTGCGTTTTACGTACATTAAATAGATTCAAAATTCACGTTTGTGACAAATTATAGATATTTTACTTACACCTAACATACAATTGATATGCAAATCATAACTACAATACCCCTCTTCAAGTCAGAGCATGCGGATTTCGAATGCCCAACTTACCAAGAAAAATATCGAACTCTTTCTTCACCAATGCTTTCGTGAAGATATCTGCTAGTTGAGTATGAGTAGGCACATATCTTGTAGCAACATTTTCCTTCGAAATTTCGTCACGAATAAAGTGACAATCGACCTCTATATGTGTTAGCCTCAAAATATTGAGTCAAACAAGAATGATCGGTCATGGGTTTATTATGTATTGATTATTAGAATGATGTAATAGGTAGTAGAATAATCGTAACAATACGGGCTCGATGGTTAGCTTAAAAGACCTCTTTCAAGGTACTAAGCATTTTATTCAAGTCCGATCCAACATATATAGCCCATGAAAGCCCGCATGTGGGTGGACTATATAAACTTCCCTCTTAGCATGTTAGGAAGGTTGGTTGTTCATTTTTCCGTAATCTAATTTCACATAGTTTCCAACCACTTTCTCTCTCTAGATCTAGATCTATCTTCTTCTTTTTCATCTATTTTCTACTTTATTTCTTAAGATCAATCAATGGTGAAGTGATAAATATGGGAAACATAATATGTTTTGTACGCTCGTGAAAAACCGGATTAGCCGAGATGTGTAAAGCAGCTTGATTGTCACATGAAAGCTTCATAGGTCGAGAATGTACTATGCCAAGACACAATAATAAGGCTTTCAACTACTTTAACTCACATGTGGTTGTAGCCATAGATCGATATTCTGCTTCAGTCGAAGATAGAGATACCGTTTGTTGTTTATTAGTCTTCCATGAAACAAGAGAGTCGCCAAGTTGAATGAACCAACTAGTAATTATATTCTAGTTATGAGGCAAGCAACCCAATCCGAATCACACCAACCATGAAGCTGCAAATCACAAGTAGAACGTAGTAAAATTCCTTGATGCGGTGAACCTTTTAAGTAACGCACCACACGAAGTGCTGCATCCCAATGCTCTTGTAGGGGAGTTCACATAAATTGTGCCAAGATATGTACACAATAAGAAAGATCAGGTCGTGTAACCGAAAAATATATTAATCTTCCAACCAATCTATGATATGCTTCAGGGTCAACTAGATACTTGCCATTTGCCAAAGGCAACTGAAGATTTTGTTCAAGTGGAATATCAGTAAGTTTTGATCCTAACAAGCCGACTTCTGAAATAATGTCCAACTTATTTTTGTTGGTATATCTAACACCCCCAAATATAATGTGCAGCGGAATACACATTTGGGTGCTAAACACAAGCATCGTTACACAAGCTACATTGAACGACCTCAAAATGAGACATTTAAAATAAAAGATAAATAATTTAAACCATGTGTAAAACCTTTTATCCCAAATAAAAACAAGTTTAAACATTCAGAAAAGCGTTTTAGGTCCCCCAAAGATCTCGACCAACCAACCAAATAGTTTTACCACAATACATGACCAAAACATAAATTGTTTATAACCAAGGGAAAGAAGTATGTTTTAGACCAAGAAACCACAAAAGCAACCCGCAACCTTTCCAAGCAAGCTCCGCCATTATCACCTTCGATTACTTGAAACACATGCTTAAACGGGTCAACATAATGTTGAGTGAATCTATAGGTTTATCAAATCATATTTTAAACACAAGAATAGAATCATTCATAATTATTCAATAGCATTGTCGTGCACACAATCTATTATTCAGGTATTCCATATCATAGCAAAAGCTAGACAATTGTATTTAAGCTCATGATACCGACCCATTAACTTAATCACCCGCACCAAAGTGTCGGCATGACCAAAGTGAAACCATCGCCCTTTAAAGGTATTCGTTGCCAATTATATACTTTATTTCTTATCACAAGTTATCCGTCCGCAGAGCTTACTCAACGTAAAACTCTCATATCGGATAGGGTCGTGAACCCCATAGTACTATTATTTGTATAAATGGCTATTTCAACTCACACAAGAGCTAGACAATAGTTAACGGTTCATGAAATTAGGGTCTTTGGCAACTAGGTACTCAATACAATGTAGCAACATTCGGGTCCAAACAATTATTCACGACTTTTGTTCATTTTGTTTTAAATAGCATGTATCCCCCTCGCGGGTTAAAATCATTTAACAACTAGTATATAGCGAGGCTATAGCTCAGCTTAGTGGAAGAAGTAGTAGTAAGATGATCGCCGATGATTTAGATGCCCGGTAACACTCGAATGCCGCAACCTACCCAATAAGACGCACACTTTATTAATATATTCAAGTATTGACTCATACTTAGTAAAACCAATTTCAACAACTCAAAACCATGATAAACCCACAAGAACATCTCATACAAGCGATACTACTAGACACCTTTACATGTTTACTTTATTAAACCAATGCTCCCAAAAGTATTCTCCGGTACATAACAAATGTACAAGTTGTTTTCCAATAGTTAGACACATCCAAATTTTATGAAACTACCTAGAGAACTCACTCACAACCTGTAGAAAGCCCTCCTAAAAATTCATTAAAAGATTTTACTTTTAAGAGCTTCTGCTCAACATATCTTTGACTTCTAAAATTCGAACAGTTTTACACCCTTGACTCACAAAACCATTTTGACCTTCATAACCATTTACGTTTGCAAAACCAATACTTGAGTTTAAAAATAGACTCATAACCCTAAGTTTAGAGCCTAAGAACAGCCATTGAACATTTTTGAAACTCAATTTATAGACCCCGAGATTTGACCAAATATCAACAATAATTTCGGGTTTTGTTGACACTCGCCTCCCGTTAGATGAATAATCAAACTAGCATAACTTCCTACTCGTTTTGAGTTAGAAGCTCTATTTAATACCAAAATGAAGCTTGAGAAAAAGCTCTACAACAATATCCTATCAAGCTAACTCCAACTCAGACTTAAGACTTTCAAAAACACCTCTAAACCTACTGCCCTAAAATTCACTTTTCAAACTCATAACAAATCACCAATTTAACTCATTTCAATCAATCCTAAACATATAATAACACCCTAAACAACTCTTATTAACCTAAATCACTTATATGATCATTCCTTTTCAAAACCTCAAAATTAAATATCAACCAAAATAATAATTAACAATGGAAGTATAATAATAATAGTGTTTATAATTCTTACCAACAAGAAGCAAGAATCAAAAATTCACAAAACCAAAACACCCCTTATGCCGTGGGTTTTGGTGGACAAGAACAAACCCAAAATTTTATTTCCATGCTTGCTATACACTTGTACTTGTACCTAGCATCACAAACAACGCATGCAACCAAGAAAAGTGGATCGAATCACATTGTTCATCATAAAAATTCTTTGAAAGATAAAATGTGTTGCATGTTTGATTTTTTTAGCTTAAAACACTCACCAAACAATTTTAAAGTTGGGTCTAATCTTAGTTTCTTCCAAATTTGAGTAATAAAAACTTGGTGATGATCTTTGTGTTGTTAGATAGGACATGAAGAACAAGGGGAGGGAGAGGGGGGAGTTGTTCAAAAATTTTAAAATGATATAACTAAAAACTAGTTAGTGGATTTTTCTTTTCTATTTTGGTGGGGCTAGAAAATGTAAATGCTGCATTCATTTGGACTTAATAATAAAATACAAGCTAAACAGCGGGAAATGACTAGTAGTCGATTTTTCAAAAATTGGCGGGAGTCGGGTTTCGTAAAAATAATTTTTAAAAGTTTAAACGCATACAAAAAGTAGTAATATGGTTCCGACTCGACTTAATACGCAATTAACAACGAAAACTTCAAAAATCTTAAATATCAAGACAACCGATAATAAAACAAAAAAAATCTCGGACATCCGTCGATACCGCGATCACTAGTAGTTCTCGTTACTCGTTAAAACGTAAAAATAAGACTTATAATATCGGTTTCAACTTACACCAGCAAACATAATATCATTTAATTCCATCAAAGATTTCAAAAATACTCATAAAATAGGATTAAATAATGACCTTGGGTTCGGGTTATCACATCCTCCCCTCCATAAAAAGAGCGACGTCCCGGCACTCGACTCTTCTTATACACACATTCTGTACCACCAGAAAAAATGAGGGTACCTTTCCTTAAATAAAAAATCATGCTCCTACGTGAACTCGGGTCCACGTCTAGTATTCCACTTTACCTTCACAATCGGAATCCTACTTTGCCTCAACCTCTTAACCTCCCGATCCATAATCTCCACAGGTTCCTCTATGAAATGCAACTCATCATCAAGCTGAATCTCATCCAATGGGATCACCAAATCCCTTTCTACCAAACAATTCTTTAGATTAGACACGTGAAAAGTGTTATGAATGGCTCGAAGTTCATCTGGTAATTCCAACTTATAAGCAACCGGTCCAAACCTTTGGATAACCTTGAATGGTCCAATATACCTCGGACTCAACTTTCTTCGCTTCCCAAAACGAATCACACCCCTTCATGGAGACACCTTCAGCATAACCATGTCCCCAATCTCAAACTCCAATGGTTTCCTTTTATTGCCAACATAACTCTTCTGACGGCTCCTTACAGCTAACAATCGGTTCTTGATCTGCATAATCTTCTCGGTAGTCTCCAAAATAAGCTCATGTCTAGTCAATTGACTTTCCCCTACATCACTCCAACACACTGGAGACCTACACTTACGCCCATACAACGCCTCAAACGGTGCAACCTTGATGCTAGCATGATAGTTGTTGTTGTATGAGAACTCCACCAAAGACAGATGTCGTTCCCAACTACTACCAAAGTCGATCACGTACGGCCGAAGCATATCCTCTAACGTTTGAATCGTCCTTTCACTCTGCCCATCAGTTTTAGGATGATACACAGTACTTAGACTCAACTCAGTTCCCATCGCTCTCTGTAGAGATCTCCAAAACTCAGAAGTAAACCTGCTATCACGATCTGAAATTATCAAGAAAGGCACCTCATGTAGACAAACGATCTCCTTCACATATACAGTAGTCAACCTCTCCATACTATCCGTCTTCTTCATAGGTAAAAAGTGAGCAGACTAAGTCAATCCATCCATAATCACCCATATCATATCACAACCACTAGAAGTTCTCGGCAAACCTGTCGCAAAATCCATAGTGATTTTTTCCAATTTCCACTTAGGAATTTTAGGTTGCACCAATAATCCAGATGGTTTTCTATGTTCAGCCTTTACCTTCGCACAAGTCAAACACTTACTAATGTACCGAGTAATGTCTGCTATCATGTTCGGCCACCGATACATCTTCTTCATATCATGATACATCTTGTCCGAACTAATATGTATCGAATACTTTGACTTGTGAGATTCATTCATCACCAACTCTCGCACACCCAACGCACCTTCCTTGGGTGGACATAACGGTAACCAGATGTGATTATAAAAATACCTCATCCCATTCAACTTCACCACAAAAAGCGGTTTCAACATCCTCCCCAGATTCTCTTCCTTGACACTTCTCCTCCTTCAAACCATTGGCTTGAGCTTTCAATATCCTTTTTGTCAAGTGAAAACTTTCTGTCATCACCAAAGCTCTAACTCTTAAAGGCTTTTCCCTTTCCTTCCTACAAAATGCATGAGCTACTACATTCGCCTTACTAGGATGGTAACGAACCTCGCAGTCCTAATCACTCAACAATTCTACCCATGAAGGATATGTAAATCTTGCTTATGTTTTAGAGAGAGAAAGCATATAGAGAGAATAGATGATTACACACTTCTAGAGAGAGAAAGTGAAAGATAACTATGTGTAATATATGAAAACCACTACCCTCTCCATCAAAGGAGAGGGTTTATATACCCAAGCCCTTGTCATGGGATTGGGCTTACATTTGGGCCGGCCTACACATGTTTTAGGCTAGGCTTGGTTTTGTTTGTTAAATAAAGATAAATAACTAAACTATGAGCTATTACATGGACTATTGTTGGAGTGACCGATCCTTCTTAATACGTAAAACGTATTTCCAACAATCTCCCCCTAAGGGAGGTCACTCCAAACAAGGGCATTACCCAAGTTACAATAATGAGATAAACCTAGCATACTGTGCTTGTCTTGAGCTCGTAGTCTTCGTCTTTCTTTTTCTTTTTATTTTCTGGTGAACATGCTGATGTGATCTTTGATATCAATCTTGAGAATTAAACTCTTGCCTTGATCTCGTGCATCCATCACTTGTGATCTTCGCCTCTTCGTGACACCATGTCCCATATACTTATACCTTCGTAATTCTTGAAAGCGTCAGAGTTCGATACAGCGGAAGACTTAACTTTTAGGCTTTCTTGAATTAGATGAGGTATTAAGTACATAAAGTATAAGCATGCGGGGACGACTTCTTCTCGGATTCCGCAACGCCACCGTCTTCAAATGCCGCAACATAAGTAGACATGAACGAAATGGATTTGAACATTTCATTCTAATTCGGTAGCATTTTACCCCCGGTCGGTGAAGACCGTTGGACGATATAAAATATCGTACTTGTGGCAGGTAGATTTAATTAAAAATCTCCTTGACAAGATTTCGCAGGTAAACCCGTTCTCTTTACTCGACCGTCCAAAGATGACTGCGAACGTAAAGAGTGAATCATTTGGATAAAATTATCCGCATGATTGAAGTCGTCAATTCTGATTCCTAGAACAAGTTTGATTCATTAAAGAATCGCACCATCGTTGCTTTCTAGTTGTCTCGAGCTTGATTCATATTGAATCTTGCAAGTTACCTACCAAGTGCTGTTTGAGGTTAACACTAGAAGGATTTCCACTCATCACTGTGAACACTAAGGTATCACTCTGAGTGTTCTGGCAAGATCACTAAGATATTGCGTAGAGGCCTAGAACGTGTTTAAATTCAGTTAAGAATTAAACAACTGTTGCTTTCCAGTTATCACAAGTTTGATTCATAAAGAATCGCACAAGTCACCTACCATGAGCTTTTTGATATTCTCTCAAGAAGGATTTCCATCTTCATTGTAGATACATTCGTATTACTCGGATGTTCAGGCAAGATCATGAAGATTTTGCGTAGGACTCTTAAGATCTTTCTTACTTTTCACAGTGTGTAAAGAAGCAAGGAAATATGAAAGTGTGTCCTAATGAGATATGTGATGATCTCAAATGGCTCTAGACTCAATCGTGCATTTTGGATTTTAGTGATCGGAGGCTGGAGATGAGTGCCACCATTTCAATATCAATTTATTCGGAGTGAATAAATCGATAGATAACGTGTTGTCTCCGTGTGATTAAAACAAATACCTTTTGAGAGATATCTGAAATAGCTGGGATGGGTTGTGCATTGCATCACTAGGTCCATGATGTCTATCTTCAATATCGAGAATCATTAAAATTATCTCAATAGCATATGTATTGACCCGGTTTCTGCCTAAGGTTGTAAGGAGGGCTTCTTTCTTTACACCCTTTATCTTTACAATTCTTTTTCATTCTTCAACCCCTTCAATGCTTACCAATACGTCATAACTAGCACCTTGTTATGATTGTTCCAGTGCTAACTTAAGTACTTGGTCGGCATTCAGCTACGTTCACAATCTTTCTCCATCTTTCCTAAGGACTACTATTTCTAGCTATGGAATGTCCTTGGGATGATTCCTCCGGTTTTGGAAGAATCATAGGACTTAACCTATCCTACCATCCTTATGTCACCACAATCTTCATCGTCGTGAAATAAATGGGTTTTGGGTAAGTATAAATCACCATGAAATCCATTTTTGATGTGCAAATCCGTTTTGCTCCCCCTTAACATATGCCACGATATTCGAAAACATTTCGCACATGTCGGGATGAGCCATCACGTTAAGTCAAACCATTCGTGATAATTTCCCATATAAATCACATTTTCTCCCCCATATTAAAAATATTAACCCAATCGATGTTTTTAATATCAATTGATTTAATGAAGTTTTAACAACGGTTTTGGGAAGAAAAATGCAAGTCCTTTTATGTTCATGATACCAAATGTATGAGATATGATACCGATTAGTAACATGATCACATATTCGCCATATTAGAATAAATTGACAAGGTTGGACCTGATTGATGAGAAGATCATATGATAAGATAAAATGGTTCTTGTCAGCATATGTTGGTCGCCTTGTCACGTCTGAAGTCATCTCTTGACACCACGTGTACGATTGGTATTGTTGTCTTGACACCAATTAGTAAGCTTGGCTCTTTCGGCATCAAAGATTCCGAATGCTGGACAATTGCTCCCCCTCAATTGTTGACCTGTGTTCTATCTAAAGAGCTGTAGTTGTTGGTTGAGTAGTCGCATCGTCGAGTATGTAGATACCAATTGCAGATTGCTATGGTTTTAGAGATGATAGCTTCATGAAAACAAGACTTCTCTTGTTTTAACAAATAAATGCACTGAAGCGTACATAGATTTGTGTTAGACCAAGTTATAAAGTAAACTTGATCCCTTACAAGGTTTGAAAGTAAACCTTGGCCGAGAAAATTAATTCCCGTTTTGAGCCAAAACTTTCATAAGAAATACTTTGCCTTAATATGAAAACCGGGTTGCAGTAAGAAATAACTACAAGCCATATAGGCATGTTTTATGAAATATTTACAACTTTTGAACAAACTCTATTTATGGCGCCGTGTCAATATTAATCAACATTTCTAAGGCCGTAAGTATTATCGTACCAAAAGACATGCCTTTGAAAAATAAAGTAAAAATATCTTTGAATTTTTTTCTAGATTTTTCAATTTTTATGGTTTTTATATGGTTTTATATTTTTGTATTTTGCTTTTGTGGATAAGAATATAAACAATATATACAAATGATCACCAAGGATACGGAGAATAGTTTACCACCACTATTCTTAAGCTTCATCTGCTAGTTCCTTAAGAGTCTCAGGCGAGAAGGTTCTCATTCCTAGCTTGTCGGCCAAAAATTCAATTCGAGCGCGATCTAAAGCCTTCGTGAAAATATCCGCCAATTGATACTCAGATCGGACAAAGTAAAGCTCGATCACTCCATTTTCCACTTGCTCCTTGATGAAGTGGTAGCGAATGTCAATATGCTTCGACCAGGAGAATTGAACATTGTTGCAGCATAAGGCAATTGCACTCTTGTTGTCGCAGTACATCGGAATTTTGTTGAAACCTAGACCATAGTCGTTTAATTGCGATCTCATCCAAAGAATTTGAGCACAGCAACCGGATATAGCTATGTATTCTGCTTCCGTACTTAAAAATGCAGCGCTTTTCTGCCTTTTCGATGCCCAACTGATTAGTCGATCTCCTAGTAGTTGCAAAGTTCCACTCGTGCTACGCCTTATATCTTGACAACCCGCGTGATCCGCATCTGCATATGCCATAAGTGCAATCGAAGAGTCCTTCGAATACCAAAGTCCCCGATTTATGGTTCCTTTAAGATATCGAAAGATCCGTTTAACGGTAGCTAAGTGTAACTCAGTAGGCCTAGTTTGATACCGAGCACACATGCATATAGCAAACTGAAGATCAGGTTGACTGGCTGTGATATACAAAAGAGTACCAATCATTCCACGATAAAGTGTCGGATCAACGACAACTCCATGTGGATCTGCATCAAGCTTAGTTCGTTCCACCATTGGAGTATCCACGGGGTCGCAAGATTCCATCTTATATTTCTTAAGCGATTCAAGGGCATACTTGGATTGATTGATAAAGATGCCTCTGGGACTTTGAGATATCTGAAGTCCTAAGAAGAATGATACCTTGCCCATCATTGACATCTTAAACTTGGAAGACATGAGTGTCCCAAACTCATCGGATAAGGTTTGGGTCGAGGCTGCAAATATAATATCATCAACATATATTTGTACCATAATCATATCTTTACCTCGTTTCTGAATGAACAGCGTGGGATCCACCTTGTCTTTAGCGAAGCCTTGTGTAATGAGGAATTGTGACAATAGATCATACCATGCACGTGGAGCTTTCTTCAACCCATAGAGAGCCTTCTTAAGCTTGTACACATGATTAGGATATTTAGGATTCACAAAACCATCCGGCTGTTGAACATAGACCTCTTCCTTGATTTCACCATTCAGAAATGCCGTCTTCACGTCCATCTGATAGACGATCATATTCATGTGGGCTGCATAAGCGAGGAATAGTCTAATAGCTTCCAAACGGGCAACAGGTGCAAAGGATTCCATAAAGTCGATGCCCAATAATTGTTTGTATCCACGAGCTACTAGTCGAGCTTTGTTCTTCAATATTCCGCCTAACTCGTCGAGTTTCACCTTGTAAACCCATTTCAAAGTGAGTAACTGCACTTGATCCGGGCATGGGACAAGTTCCTATACTTCAAGACGTATAAATTAATTAAGTTCTTCTTTCATAGCTTCTATCCAACATGATTGAGTAAAAGCTTCTTGCCATGTCTTAGGTTCAACTTCAGTGTGAAAAGCATCAAAATGACAAAACATTGCATTTTCTTGTAGCTGACTTCGTGTGGATACCGGATGATTAGGGTCACCAATAATAGAATCTATAGGATGATCCTTTGTCCACTTGCTGTCATGTTCACGAATTCGTGGATTGGAGTAGATCATACTAGGAGCTTCCTCTGAGGTGGACGACCTGGCTTGATTAGGGTTGGGAATAGGTACAACAAAGAATGAAAGTTCACACATGTGTGGATTGGGAATTACTCGTTGAAGGTATATCTTGACCAATTGTAGGTGCAGATGTGTCTGATTGTGCTTCGGTTGCTGGAACGACAACTTCGGGTTCCGGAGCTATTACTTCAGGTTCTGGAGCAACAATACTTGGAGGAGTAAAGAATTCATCAAAGAACGGTTGAAACAACGTATCCCATTCATTCCTAGTAGGTGGTGTAAATGATGATGAAGTGGGGTTGTTTGGGACAAGACCAGAATTAATGTTAGTGGGTCCCATTTCATGAAGTGCGGGTTCAGAGTTGCTTTGCTCGGAAGCCATTGCTGTCAGCTCATCAAAATCAACATTCATAGTTTCGAGGATCTTGCGAGAGTTACGGTTGTAGATTCGGTATGCCTTCTTTGCGGGTGCGTATCCAATGAAAATACCAATATCAGCCTTTGGTTGAAGTTTTCCCAAATTGTCCCCATCATTATTTGGATAGAAAAGAGAACCAAATACATGAAGATATGATAAATCTGGTACTTTTCCATGGAGAAGCTCATAAGGTGTTTTACCATGGTGTTTTCAAATTAGTGACCAGTTTTGGGTGTACACTGCTATAGATACCGCTTCTGCCCATAAAAACAATGGAGCCTTTGCATAAATTAACATCGTTCGAGCAGCTTCCATAAGTGTGCGATTTCGCCTTTCAACGACACCGTTTTGTTGTGGAGTGCGTGCAACGGATGTTTCATGAGATATGCCAACTTCTTCATAATAATCACGCAAGATTTGATTCACAAATTCGGTTCCATTATCTGTACAAATGCGTCGGACAGTAGTGTTGAGACGCACTTGAATCATCTTGAGAAATCTGATGATGAATTTAGGTGCCTCATTTTTTGTTGTAAGAAATTTCACCTATGTAAACCGAGAGTAATCATCGACAATTACAAGGATGTACTTTTTGCCACAAAGACTTTCAACACGCATTGGCCCACAAAGATCCGTATGCAACAAATAAAGTTTCTCTTGGTTGGTGTCTTCCGTCTTAGGTTTGTATGATTTCTTAGTGCTTTTCCCCATTGTACACGCGGAACACAAATGATCCTTGTGAAATGAAATTTTAGGAAGACCACGAACAAGTTTGTTTTTTGCCAAATGATTAATAGCGTCAAAGTTAAGATGAGATAACTGTCGATGCCATAACCATGACTTAGTCTTCGATGCTTTGGAGAGAAGACATACGGGAGAGGCGTCCATCATGTCTTGTAGAGACAAAGTATACAAATTATTCCCTCGAGTACCTTTCAATAAATCAACCCCTTCCAAATTACGTATGAAGCAGGTATGCTCTCGAAAAGCAACATCTAGGTTTGCATCACAAAATTATAGAAAATAAGTTGTGACCGAGACCTTCCAGATAATACACTCTTGAAATAATAACATTCCCAATATGATATTCACCATAACCCATTATCTTTTCAATATGATCATTTCCAAATCGAACCGTACCAAGAAACTTGCTGATGAAATTTCTAAGCTGAGAGCGATCTCCGGTCATATGCTTGGAGCAACCAGAGTCCAAATACAAGAGAACAATTTGGACCACCTGTTTTTAATAACAACAGTAGACAATGCATTGGAAACTATTAGTTCTGGAGTGTTAGCAGATAGAGATATAAGATTATCAGAAGTGCTAACATTTGTGTGACCCTTAGATTTCCTGCGTTTTCTAATGTGAGTTTTAGCACTAACAGGTTTTACTGTTCCAACTTTCTTAGGTTTTGGAGTATTAGCGGGTACTACAGTGGGAGTAGACCTATTTAAAGGGCACTTGGTTCCTACAGTAGTGTCAGTGTTCCTAGTTAAAGGACACGCTTGTGTTTTGGTATCCTTGGTACTCCTAGTTAAAGGGCACGCTTTCTTCGCTTTAGTGGGAGTGATCCTAGTCAAAGGGCACATATTTCCTACTATAGTGAAAGTTCTACCAGTGGGACGCCACAACCAACCAACTTGGGTTAACACTTTCCCAGTCGATTTCCATTCTAATCCATTTTTCCGGGCATACATCTCATTCACATGGTCAATAAGGCAAGAATCATGACGACTAGAAAACATACATTCATTACAATTCCAACATTTCAAATTAGAATTCACAGTAGGCTTAGAACGCTGCACAACCGCAGAGCCTTTAGGTTTAGCTACATGATTCTTTTTATTCAAAACAGAAATAACATTCCTAGGATGGACTTCTACTTTCTTCTTCTCTTGACTACTAGATGGGGGCAAGATCCTATCATTCTTCTTGTTTCTTTTAAGCTTAGATCTTTGAGCCTTAGTAGTGGTGATTACTCCTGTAGAAGGCAACACGGGAATATTAGAAGCTGGTTTTGAGTCCGCCTTATCTTTAGTGACCAAAGTTTGAGATGGTTTAGTCCTAGGGCCCTTGTTAAGTGGTGTGACGGCTATAAGGTTCCTTTTGATTGCACTAGAGGACGATGCTAAGACATTGGCTGCGTTATCCACAACATTCTTACCTTTGAGAGTACAAAGTGTTTCCTTTAACTCAGCCAAAGCTAGATTTTTATCACAAATTTGTTCCCTCAAATCAGATATTTCCATCGACTTTCGATTCAATTGTTCAATCAATGATTGATTCTGTGCAGTGGTATGAGCACATGCGGGCTGTACTGAATCAAAGAGTCGTGTATTTTTTTGTTTTAAGTTATCAACTTTGGACAAAATCTTGGAAACTCGATTATCTAGATTAAGTTTAAAATTCTCAACGGTCTCAAGTACGTTCACACAGTTAAGCTCCTTATATTTCTCTACGTCTATCGGCAAAGATTTAGCAACTTTGTCACTTGGCTGACGCTGTTTTGATTGTAAATTCAATCAAAAATTCTTTTCAAAGTTTGCATCATCGATATTAACACCTTCGAATGACGTTTCAAAGATTTCTTGAATAAATTGTTGCTTGCATTCAAGCGAAATACAATGTGTTTGAACCTCATCAAAACGTTTTGAAAGCGAAGAATATGAATCTTGAAGCTTTAAAAATTCAGCGTCAGATTCGTGACAAGTACTATCTACCACATTATCCACAGATTCAACATTATGCATAATAGAATCATTATCAACACGTTTATTCACACAGACGGAAACTATATCATGAGACATCACTTGTTTTAGAAGCTGATCATTTTGGCGAGAAACCCGTTCTATTTCAAGTAAACTGTTTTCATAAGCATCATCCATTTCATTGAAAACATGTTTAACTTCTTCTATTTCCAAATGCAAATCTTGATCAAGATTACTAAGACAAGCTTTAACATTCTTTACAAACAGAACAATTTCGTCTCGAAACGCAGCTCTAGTGTGCTCAAAATTCCATTCACCTTCCGTTATAGCTGAAGCCGTCGTACGTTCTAAAATGACCTTATCAAAGTCGGCTAAGTGTTGGTGTACCGCATTTAAGTTAACAGACGCCTTACTTACCGGTGGAATTAACTTCGTTAAATCCATTTTGACAAGTGTAGGAGACGTACTAGGAGGGTTTTCATTTGACAAACTTAGGGGTACAAGAACTGTTAGTTCAGCTAATTCCTTTTGAAAGCGAATGCATGTCTTTTTAGAAAGTTGATCTTTATTATGCTTATCATAATCAATTGTACGGAATTTTGAAAACATTTTAGAATGAGTTTCTTCCGTAAGTGATTGTGTCTCCTCAGAACTACGAACATAAGGTGCTTCTTTCGATTTGCCAATTATGGTCATATCATAAAGACCGGGAATATATTCCTGAGCTTGTTTTGCATAACCGGGATTAGGTGGTAAATTTTGAAGACGCTTAAGTTCGAGTTCTTTAAATGATTTAGTTAAAAGATGAACCTTTTCCGTGGAAGCGTATTGTTTTAAAAGCTGTTGTTCCTTGAATTTAAGAAGTTTGGTAGCATTAATTTCTGATTCAAAATTTTTAGACTCGAGAGTTTCGAAATCCATTTTAAGTTTCTGAAAATCGTTGACAACCGACTCTTTTGCTTTTAATTCATTGGAAAGATTAGCTTTTAATGCTTCTATTTCTTTCAAGTGTTCAATCTTTTCAAAACGAAATTGGTCAAATTCAGAACATGTTATTTTCTCTGCTTGAGGGACCATTTCAAAAGTTTTGACCTTTCCTTTATGCAACGCAAGCTCAGCAGTTAGGGTGGAATTCGTATCTACGGATTGTCTGAGGGCCATATGTATTTGATCAATAATATGTTTAGGCACCATGACCAAATCATGATGAGCATAAGATTCCATACCCGTCGTAGCATTTGGTTGAGGTTCACTCAAATGTGTAGGATTGGGTACCACATCATTTGATTTACTAGTTCCCGAATGCTGTTTGAGGTTGTCATTTTCATACCCAACTTGTTGTGGGTTATCATCATTACCAAGATTGGTTGTGGTGGGTACCTCACTCACGACATCAGAACCGTAGTGAGAGAGATTAGCAACGAGAGCAGCTTGGGCAGAGTGAATGTCATCACAATCCGAATCATATGCGTCAATATCATCTGCTTGATAAGCTGCATTAGAAGTGGAAACGACTACAATTCCTTCAGTATCTGCTGCCCCTGGGTCTGCAAGAAATGCTAACTCCTCTGAATCCAAAATCTTTCCCTTAGACTGAGCATCGACCAAATACATCTTCTCATGAAACCATGCTTCATCCCTTCTCCTTTTCGGCTGAGTGCATTGCCTAGCCATATGACCTTGTCCTCGGCAATTGTAGCAAGTCACAACCTTTTGAGGACCAATAGGACTTCCATTTCCATTAGCTTGTGAATTCACAGCTTGAGCATTCACCGTCCTTGTAGGAGGTCCATATGAATTTTGCCTTCCCTGAATAGGTTGCACTGTTACTTGACCATCTTGAACAGTAGCTTGTTGTCGAGGATTTGAAGAGGTGCGGAGCTGATTGTTTGTTGGTGGAAATCCTCTAGTTGCAACAAGTTTTGACAAGTAGGCAGTGAGATGGTTTAGTTCATCAGTTGGCGTATCATTTGGAGTAAAGATCGGTGCTTGGATTGGTGGAAGTTCATTAGAGTAGAAAGCTTGTGCTGGTTGTGCTTCTATTGGAAAATATCCTTGTTGAGGAGTATAGCCCATTAGAGAAGTGTTGGCTTGTGATGGTGATGTCTAATATGGTGGTTGCTGTGGAAAAGATTGTTGATGAACACTTTGTTGAAATGCTTGTTGTGGCATCATTGGTGGTTGATAAGATGGTTGCTGATAGGTGTGTGGTGGTGGCTGCTGCAAGTATGATGGTTGTTGATAAGTATAAGCCATGTTTTGTTGAGAAGCATACATGGCAAGTGGATCATGAACTTGAGATTTAGACAACCTAGCCTCGATCACATGGCATTCGTGTTGTTGAAGAAAAGCTTGAAGTTGATCCACATTGGTGTTATGCAAGTCCTTAGCCAATTTAACATCCGTCACGTACTTTTTCCATTCTGAAGGAAGAGTGTTCAAATACTTGGTGTTCAATTGAAACGTAGGAATTGCCATGCCATAGATATTGAGCTCATTCAACAAAAGGGTAAATCTCAGATAGTAGTCATTGAGAGTCTCCCATGGCACATAGGCAAACTTATCAAAAGTATCATAAAGCTTACACTCTCGTTCTTGTTTAGTTAACGAGGTGCCTTGCATTAGAACACGAATTCTATCCCATAACTCTTTGGCAACTTTATGTTTGCTGATGAGTTTGTAGACATCTGGAGGAAGCGCTTGGAGAATGATGTTTGTAGCATACTTATCACATTTGTCTTGAATCTTCATATCTCCAGTCAATTCACCCGTTGTGCGAGGACGAGTAGTTGTACCTTCCGTCACTGTACCATAATCTAATGGTCTATTGAGCACCGATGCCCAAATGAGATGTCCATTCTCTTTGTTCAACATGTAAAGTTCCATTCGGGAAGTCCAATCCTCGTACATAGACTTCTCCAACATAGGTTGCCGGTTATCCGTACCCGAGAGTATGGACTTATCCGTAAGAGATGTGTACTCCATTTCTATAAGTAAAGATTTACAAAGTTGATCGATCAATGAGAGAAAGTAAATGTGTTTGTTGTTGTGTGTAGAAGCCAAGAAATAATGTTAAAATCCCCTAAATTATGTTCTCGATAAACCAAAAATTCCAAGATGAAATTGCACACGATGTTAAAAATTTTCAAAAACACGTTTTTGAATAATCTTGGAATACTTGTTGTTCTATCGCAATGCCTAAAAGGAATGCTGTCGCAATGTCTAAAGGAATGCTGTCGCAATGTCTAAAAGGAATGCTGTCGCAATGTCTAAAAGGAATGTTGTCGCAGTGTTGTATCACAATGAGTCCAACCGCAATAAATCCTATCGCAATACTTTCAATCGCAATACTCCAATCGCAATACTCCAATCGCAATACTGTCGCAATACCCTGTCGCAATACCCCTGTCGCAATGCCCTGTCGCAATACCCTGTCGCGATACCCTGTCGCAATATCACAAAAACAATCTTGTCGCAATGTAAATCGCAATACGGATCGCAATGTCACAAGATGAGATCCAATCGCAATACCAGTCGCAATATGGATCGCAATCCAAAACCCTAGATATTGCGATGGATAAGCTGTCGCAATAGTACACGCAGTATGCTATTTTTCCACTTTTCTCGGACAAAACACACCAAATTCGAGATTTTAAGCCAAAAAATGATCCAAACACCCAAAATTTTTGTGTTTTTTGCCAAAGTAACTATACCAAGTCTCTACCACAACTATGTAGAAGATTTGTATCAAGAAAAAACCAAAAATCAAAAAAAAAATTTAGACGTGGGTTTATATTGATCAAAAGCTACTAAAATCAAGAACACAAACACATAAACAATACAATCATCCCATGGCTCTTGATACCATTTGTAGGATATGTAAATCTTGCTTATGTTTTAGAGAGAGAAAGAGATAGAGAGAATAGATGATTACACACTTCTAGAGAGAGAAAGTGAAAGATAACTATGTGTAATATATGAAAACCACTACCCTCTCCATCAAAGGAGAGGGTTTATATACCCAAGCGCTTGTCATGGGCTTGGAATTACATTTGGGCCGGCCTACACATGTTGTAGGCTAGGCTTGGATTTTTTTGTTAAATAAAGATAAATAACTAAACTACGAGATATTACATGGACTATTGTTGGAGTGACCGATCCTTCTTAATACGTAAAACGTATTTCCAACAACCCATCTCCTTTGCTTCATATTCAACTCCTTCTGATCCATAATATGCTGCAAACTCTAATGATCCGTAAACACCACACACTTGGTTCCATACAAATAATGTCTCTACAACTTCAGAGCAAACACCACAGCTCCAAGTTCCAAATCATGAGTAGTGTAGTTATTCTCATGCTTTCTCAATTGCCTTGACACATAAGCGATCACCTTCTCCCGTTGCATCAACACAACAACATAACCCTTGCGAGATGCGTCACAATACACTACGAAATCTTTGGATCCTTCTAGAAAAGACAAAATCGGCGTAGAACACAACTTATTCTTCAGTGTTTGGAAAGCAGCTTCCTCATCTGGTCCCCACTCATACACCCGATTCTTCTCAGTAAACTTTATTAATGGTTTAGCAATCAGTGAAAACCCTTCGATAAACCTGCGATAATACCCAGCTAGACAAGGAATTGACGAACTTCAGTCGGCGTTTTCGGTACCGACCAATCCCTAATCACTTCAATCTTAGCAGGTGCTACACGAACACCTTTGTTGTCAATCACATGCCCCAGAAATTGTACTGACTCCAACCAAAATTCACACTTAGAGAATTTGGCATACAACTTCTATTTCTTCAGCAACTCTAAAATCGTTCTCAAATGCTTCTCATGCTCATCCTTGCTCTTGGAATAAATGAGAATATCGTCAATAAACACAATGACAAACTCATCCAAATACGGCTTGCACACACGATTCGTCAAGTCCATGAATACGGTAGGCGCATTCGTCAAACCAAAAGGCATCGCTTGAAACTCAAAGTGCCCATATCGAGTACGGAAAGCAGTTATATGAATATCTTCTTCCTTAACTCTTAGTTGATGATAGCCATATCTCAAATCAATCTTCAAATACACACTGGATCCTTACAACTGATCAAACAAATCATCAATCCTCGGCAATGGATACCGATTCTTGACAGACAACTTGTTAAGCTCATGATATTCGATACACATCCAAAACGACCCATCCTTCTTCTTCACAAACAAATCAGGCGCTCCTCACGGCGACGAACTCGGTCTAATGAAACCCTTATCCATCAATTCCTTCAATTGATCGGATAACTCCTTCATCTCGGACGGTGACAAACGATAAGGCGCACACGTAACAGGTGCAGCTCCCGGCACTAAATCGATACGAAACTCCACTTCACAAAATGGCGGTAAACCCGACAACTCTTCAGGAAAAACTTCAAAATACTCCCGAATTACATGCACATCTTCCAATTTCTTCTTAACTACACCATCACTAGATATCTGAGCCAGAAATACATCACACCCCTCTTCCACATACCTCATCATCTTCAAATAAAACACCACTCTCAACGAGAAGTGCATTCATCACCGGTCACAGTCAACACCCTGTTCCTCAATGGAATAGGAACCAACCTTTCTCCACACACAATCACTACACAACGCGCAACCAACCAATCCATACCCACAATACATCAAAATAACCTAGCTCTATAGGCGTCAAATCAATATGTAACACATAATTCCCTAACTTCAAGGAACACCGTTTTAGTATAGAACTAGTGCTAACAATCTTCCCATCGGTTGACTCCACATTATAACTAGTTGCTAACCTTACTGGCTCTCTATCCATAAGGTGATTGAATCTAACATCTACAAAGCTTCTATCGGATCCAGAATCAAACAACACACTAGCATAACGAGCATCAAGTAAAAACGTACCGATCACCATGTTCAGACTTTGAGGCTTGTCGGCATCACCCACAACATAAGATGGAGCAGCAACAACAACAGCAACATTGCCTCCCTATCGGTTGCCAACCCTCGGGCAGTTTCCTTGCTTGTGTCCCCGACCACCACTTCTAAAACAGGTCATCACCCTCGTGGCATTAGCCCCGGTGGCCACTCCTTTGTTTCTATAATCCACAGCCTTGTGCCCAACCTTCCCACACTTGTGACAAGTAGGAGGGCAAGTCCCAACATGATATAGATTGCAACGTCCACACTTAGGATTCACCTTATTGCCTTGAGGCACAATGGTAGCACGAACACCCTCATTTCTCCTCTGGTTAAACTGCTGATTCCCGTTCTGCCCTTGGTTATTGTTTTTGTGATAACCACCACGATTCTGATTCTGACTGGACTGAGCAGCCTCCCACTTACTCTTGTTACCCTCAGCAATGTTATCCTTCTTGTCTTGCACCTTAACATCCATCCAATCATGAGCCATCTGAACAGCTTCATCAAAAGATATGGGCTTTGACGAAGTAGTCTCACCCTTGATATTACTGGACAACCCCTTTATGTACTATTTCATCTTCTTACGGTTATCCGCAAAGCATCAGAACACAATAAGCACAATTCAGAAAACCTCCTTATATAAGCAGTTATGTCATTGTTTCTCAATACTAGGTGTCTCAACTCATCCTCCAATTGCCCCAACTCCTCATCAGGATAAAACTTAGCAGTCAACAGCTCCTTAGTGGCAGTCGATGTTCTACCATTAGCCGCATGAAACCAATCCCAAAGTGGCTACCTGACTCTTCCACCAACTAAAGGCATCATCTTGAAGTGTAGCGATAGCAAACTTTACCTTATTTGCTTCCGAACATCCACTGATCTCAAATATTCTTTCAATCTTCTCAACCCAACGACGGAATTCCAAAGCACCACCAGTACCATGAAATTGGGTAGGCCCACACTTCATGAAAGTAGCATATGAACATTTTCTAGGAGCTTGTGGACCAACAACAACCCCAACTCCTTGTCCTTGACCTCTCGCAGCATGGTCAGCCTCGAGTGCTCTAGCAATCGCTTCCTTAATCATAGTGCTCACCCTAGCAGTTGTTAGCTTTAGAGGCGTTTTTCTATCATTAATAATGAAAGAAAACAAGGTAAGTATACACATCAAGATGAAAGAAATATTTCTTTATCAAGACATATCATGGATACTACCCGCACAAACAACACAAACTACAAGGATTCATCAACCAAATCACAAAAGAGCTAATAAAGACACATCATAGATCATGAAAGGTAAATAATGATTGCATTAAGGATTTACAAAATTGTGACAAGGGGTGTCACTACAATCATCTACCGAATAAAATCCGAAAGATATAAAGTTCCATCACATTACTATAGTACAAGTCTAAATAAGTTCAGTTACAATAAGGAAACAAATATGAAATACAAAGAAACTAATCAAGTGGGGATCCACGTGGCTTCTTGGGCAACGACTCGTCATCATAAGTGCTACTATCAGAATCATCATCAGTAGGATCTGCCTTCCCTTTCCCCTTGGAAGTAGACTCATCACACGGTGGCATCTCGCTGCCGAAGATCAAATGCTCACCCTAGACGATGGTTTGATCATAATATGAGTCTTAGCACAACTCTGATCATCTCTGAACTTCTGGCCTTAAATGTGCCTCCCAAACACGCATCCTGTCAAACCTAGCTTGCACCTCCTTGAGTTTCACATCACTATCATCACTCACATCCAAGTTGTCAACTTCACTGTCATCCCCATTTTCCTCTACCTCGTTCCTTTCTGATCCTCGTCTATCTACTCGTTATCACCTTGTGGGTTCGGCGCATTCGGTCCCCCTCAGCTCCTACTACATACCCGTCTCCATTCGGTTGTACATCAACCATTTTCTACAAATACAAAAAATTCGAGGGTATATAAGGTCATTATTAAAAATTATATATGCATGCTCATGCAATGCAAATGCAGTACGTATGCCATAATATGATGATTATGCAATGCTTGCAAAAGAAAATTACGATGACAAGTACTCAGCGTACTTTCAACAATATCAATACATTATCATATTATTTACTTAATAAATACTCGGGAATTCATTTCAGTTTTGAGGGATACATCTACAATGCAAAACAATACTAAAAGTAATGTTACCGAAGCCTTGCGGAGAAGTTGCGTGCTTTTGTAAAATATTTTTGACACCAAAGTTATAGTTTAAGACTCTTAAAATCGACCTAGTTCTCTATAACTTGTGGCTCTAATACCAATCTTTAACAACCCCAAATATACTGCGTAGCGGAATACACATTTGGGTGCTAAACACAAGCATCGTTACACAAGCTACATTGAACGACCTCAAAATGAGACGTTTAAATAAAAGATAAATAATTTCAACCATGTCTAAAACCTTTTATCCCAAATAAAAACAAGTTTAAACATTGAGAGTAGCATTTTAGGTCCCCCAAAGATCTCGATCAACCAACCAAATAGTTTTACCACAATACATGACCAAAACATAAATTTTTTCCAAGCAAGCTCCGCCTTTATCACCTTCGATTACCTGAAACACATTCTTAAAAGGGTCAACAAACAATGTTGACCGAATCTATAGGTTTATCAAATCATAATTTTAACACAAGAATAAAATCATTCATAATCATTCAATAGCATTGTAAACCCCGTAAAAATAAGATCATAATTTAATTTTATTTTTCGAGTATTTTTGAAGTATATGATAGCGTTAATTATTATGACGTTTGACGGTTTAAGTTTAAACCAATATTGAACGTTTTATTTTTACATTCTGACGAGTAACGAGGACTACTAGTGAACATTTACGAAACTTGTTATTTATTTTCGATAAATTAACGAAGATCATGTTAGCTAAATTTAAATTGATTTTGAATATTTTCTTTTAGTTTATGAACTGAGAAATTTAAATTTTTTACGTTTACGTTTCATAAATTAAATAATTATTATTTAATTACTTGTAGTATCTTTTGACGTTTTAAAGACGGACTGAGCGAAAATAAAAATAATAGTTGAAACAATTCAAAACTAAAACTCTGAAAATATATGAAGAAATAGTATTTTTCATTATATCTCAAAACGTTGCTAATAGCGTGAGTATTAGAGTTTATGTTTTATTTTTAGGGTGAAATCTAACCGAAATAGCTAGAAATGATTAAATGGGCATTTAAATAAATAATAGCAAATGTTTTCGAAACGCGACGAAGTAAGAACTCATTTTTATTGGAAAACTGATTTTAAAAACGATGGCGCAAGTCTCGTGTCTTGAATCGTCCGTTAAGTCGTCCAAACGAGCCTAGAACGCTTATTGTATAAAAGTAAACAAAACACTTACAAAATATACCCTAAACTATTAACTAGTTGCCATTTTGTTTTATATGGGCTTGGTATAAAAGGAAAAATACCCTCATTTCTTTCATTTTATTCAAAGCAAAAACACACACATCTTACAAAAAGCTCTCAAGCTTTCATCAATGGCTTCCACCGGAAAACCTTTCTGGTGGTGTTTTTCCAGCGACCTTCATTTTTCCCGGCCAAGACCAAAAATACTCCAAAACTCCGGATCTATCCATGCATGATGATTACATCAAGTGAAACTTGTAGATCTAGTCCGGATCTATCCATGCATGGTGGTTACATCAAGTGAAACTTGTAGATCTAGTCCGGATCTATCCATGCATGGTGGTTACATCAAGTGAAACTTGTAGATCTAGTCCATATCTATCCATGCATGGTGGTCACATCAAGTGTTGACAAGATTTTGGATGGTTGCTTGCTTGCATCACTCACTAGTACCACGACTTTGATAAGCCTCGTAAGATCTACATCTCGTTCTTTATTATTCCTTTTATTTTTCTTGATCTTATATATATATATATATATATATATATATATATATATATTCCAAATATATATATGTACGAAATGGATTAATGAGTATTGGAACATTCTATATGAAATTTTGAACACTAAAAATAAAGCTAAACAAGCCCTAGTAACGATTTGATTTATAACGATTTTTGAACCGTAGCAAAAACAGATTGCATGTCGAACTCAGTGGGTTGGGATATTGAAAAACTTACATATTAAGATAGATAATTGTATTGTGATTAATTCCCCGGGTGGCTCGTCCCGTGACGAATTTTAGAAAGCAAGATATGACCAAAATAGTAAAAACTAGTCAGATCTAAACATACTGTTTTGATGGACTGTTTTCTCGTAAATATTATATACTGACCTACGAATATGTAATACTAAAAGTTGTAGATAAAATCATGAAGAACTAGAATCAATCGGATGATTTTCCAATTCTTTACGGTATGGAAATGGTGGCCAAAATAGTAAAAACTAGTCAGATCTGAACATACTGTCTTGACTGACTGTTTTCTCACATAATAACTCAGAATCATTGAAAAACGTATTACTGTAGCTTGTAGATAAAATCATGAGCAATTCGAATCAATCGGATGGTTAACCAATTCTTTACGGTTTGGAAATGGCGGCCAAAATGGTGAAAACGAGTTTGGCTGCCCAAAAACAGCCAACTCTTCTAAGTTAAGAAATGGGTTAATTAGCTATGAAAAGTATAAATTAGAGATAATTAGACATATAATCAGTAAAGTACATGAGTTAATAATGATTTTGGTAAAAAGAACACACTTAGATGATTTAGGGTTCAAGAGATATGAACAAATTAGCGGGACATGTCGGGAAAATTATAATAAACGGATTATAACTCATTAACGTAAAAAGTGATGTTTTTCATACAAACCAGCGTGGTAGGACCCACTTGTCGGGAATTTTAGACTTAGTTATATACTGATAATTATGGAACCCGAGTCCCGACCAACGTAAAATATTAAGTGTACGTGTTTGTGATGCGTTTTAGAACCCCAAAAACTATATAACGTGGACTTGGGCCATAAAAGCCCAACTTACACTTCTAATGGCTATTAGGACATTATTGGACCTAAGATTTATAACCAATTTAAAGTAGTATACTGAATTTAAAATGGACTTAAGTCTTATACTTGGGTAGTGGACCACTATTGGGCTTATGATGGGCTAAAAGTGTCAAATTGGATAGTACACAAAAATGGTTAAGTTTTCACCTCAAAGTTTTATAAAGAATCATAAAGCTTATGCAATGTCCAAGAACTTATTAAGATATACTTATTACATATATGTACGATTTATTTCTTGTCTCGAGCCTAAGATGCGTCTCGTTATCTTTAGGTCTCGTGTGATCATGTATCGACTGTTGATATTTATTCTTGATTGACGTTCGTTCTCTATTAACTATTGTGACGATTGTATCAGGTGAGTTCATAGCCTCGCATTTAAATCCTTTAATGTTTTTCAAACCCGCGAGGGGGATACATGCTTGTTTTAGAAAATCGAACACAAGTAGTTTTATTATGTGAATGTTGCTATGAGTGTTATGTTGTGGCCTTTCCTTCATGGACCGTTAATTACCGATAACCGGTAAACGCTGGTACAATAATAATAGATCTATTTTGGCTTAACGACCTGTCCGGAGTATGTTTTCTTGCGAGGAGCATACGAGGATATATTGTATTTGGTATTGGGAGTGTCTCACTCCAGGTTGGGCACACGGTTAAGGTTCGGTTCGGTTCGTGGCTCTAGCATCGTTTGATTGTTCTATGAATAAAATGTTTATTAAGCTTGTGTTCAAAGTTATTGTTTATATACTCTATGGATTCACTCAGCATTTTTGTTGACTTTTAGGCATGTTTATCTCAGGTTTATATTGGCATGCTTGGATAGGATTGGATGCGGATATCGAAGGAAGTGGACTTGGTGAACTTTGTACATTGGATAAAAATCTTTTATTTTAAAAAGATTAAAAGTTATATATTGCAACTTATTTGAAAATAAGTTTTCTTAATTTATTGGGACCTTGTAACTTTGATCTTTTGATGAAATCATCATTGGTAAACGTTTCTTTTAAAATACGTTTACTGTGACTCGTGAGCTTGTATTATGAAGTAGCACCCCAATGTTGTATTCCGCTGCGTTGTAAATTTGGGGGTGTTACAGATTGGTATCAGAGCTCGAGTCATAGCGAACTAGGTCATTTTTCAAAACTTGGACTATGACTGTTTTCAAAAAACTTTCACGAGTCGTCCACCGATGTCCGATATCCGCGCGCGCAATCCTTCCCGCTTCTTTATGTGCTTTGTGCTAGGCCTTTAATTGTATATTTTATACCATATGCGTGCGTGGTATAAATTTTAATTATATACGTACGATACCGTTCTTTGACGAACCATTAGATCTCTATTTACACCTTTCGATCCTCCCTATGGACGTACTTTCGATTGTACTATTTATACTAAATAACAGTGTTTCCATTATCATCTGATATGGTTAATTTCGTACATATGTAATATATATATGTTACGATATTATATATATCTATATATATGAAACATGGTTAGATTTTGTTTGTGTTATGGTTTGGTTTTTCTCTGTTGAGCCGCGACTAAGGAACGCAAGAAGGAGGCGAAACTATTTCCTCTCTGGTCTTTTTAGTGAATCAATAAACATAACCTCTATTACCAATATAATCATTTGTTTTACGACTTAACTTGTTGTTGATAAATGTTTGTGATGAAATCCGTCGAAAACTTGCTTAGATTAGTTGAAAGAATGGTTGAGAAAATTTCACGATTTGAAACGCGTGTATACATGGGTCTAAACATGATATAAAATGATTTTTGGGTCAAATATAAACTTTGGCATGTTTCATAATATACGCTCGTGAGTGGGAACTTGTCACGTATTTGGAGGTTTGAGATTTTGTAAAAACTTATTGTTAAATTTTAAATAAGATAAAATTTATTTTTACGAATATTTTAACATAAGACAAATTAAAGCTTGTATTTTGTTATAATAAATAAACTAGAGAAAAATCAAAATATACACTTTAAGTGTAAATTTAAATACTTGAAAGTTATTAATTAAAAGTTGACATAAATTTTGGAAGAGCGATTCGAGCATTTTAGAGTCAGTTTTAGCCATCCGACAAAACACGATTCTTGTTCGAAAGGCCGTTGTTACCTAGAAACTCTTGACATATCTTAGGTGTATCTTGACTCATAGTGTAAGAAATTTCAGTAGCAAATATATTGCTCGTTCACCTCATTCAGTCTCATTGATTCTTGATTTCTACTCTTTATACTTGCATTGATCCTTGATTCCAAACCACCTTTGCGTCATTTTATGAAGTAAAAATTTCCAAGAATATATATTAATATATAAAGTATTTTATCGAACCATATACCAAATTGTGTTGATATTTTTTACAAGAAGATGAAGGAAAAATATGTTTCCCAAGAAAGAATATATAAATAGTTGATGTATTTCTAGAAACAAGGGTAAAAATAATTTCTGATTTCTATGTCACGTGATTTACTTATTTTCAAGAATAAGTCAAAAACCATCATAATCTTGTATGTTGTGCAATAATCATAAAGTTTCTTTTAGTAGCGTCGAATATGTTGTCACTTGGTCCTCAATTATGCGTAGCCTAGCTAACTATGCATAATTCGAGAAGAGTCGTGATGTATTAGATGTGTTGTTTCTCGGTCCTTAATTATACATAGCCTAGCTAACTATGCATAATTCAGGAAGATCCACGTCGTGTCAGATCAGTCGTTGCATTTAAAATTGTGGTTTTGAATAAATGTTTGTGCGAGAACACTTTTAAATGGTGTATCCTTATGCAAGTAATCATGTTCGATTCGATTCCATAAGAACATGTTCCAAATTCTTTGTGTTCCTTGACATCTTCTCTTTCGATTGGTGTTGACTTAGAAAGTCACCTTGACCGAATATTTTCGTAAAACATTTTTATGTGTCATGTACAACGTGTGAATCCCATCTAAATCACCATGTTGGTGACGAATTACCAAGAAACCTCGTACCGAAACTAAGGAGAAATTTTAAAAAGAATCAGCAGACTGCCAAACTGGAAGAAAGCCGAGTTTGTGTAACTTCGAGGCCATTGAAGAAGACTTCTTCCCCCGAAACGTATGTGTTCGGCCAGCTTATGTCACGGACGAATCTTGATAGACTCGAGTTTTGAATTCGAGGTGTTTGATTTGTTCCTATTCTGCCTTGTGAACTCGAATACCGACATAGAGTGTTGACTCGTATACCAACGTAGGGTCACACAAGGATGGTTCAAAAAGGAGAGAATTAGGTGCGAGAGCCAAGCACAATGGTCGGATCCTACTAGATCCAGTGGTGTCGTCCGTCATCATAATCTGTAGGGAATAAAACGGTATGCGATAAATAGTTGAAGTTTGTCGACCGCACATCAGTAGATGAAAGACAATCCGGTTTGCCGTCTTTGTTTATTCAATTGAGGAATCCTTGTGCTTGACTCGATCCCCTTTGATCTTCGATGATCAAACGGTGGATAGCCATAGTTTAAATTATGTGCAAAACCTTGCTTGTTATGTGTTTATGTGATATGTGACTTAGTCGAGTGGTCGTACGTTGTGCGAGCTCGAGATGACATTATGAAATGCTGCCCGATCGGAAGGTAACGCGTACCTATATTACTTTGGGTATGTACCCGTATGAGAACACCCAGTAATATTATTTTAGATTTAATCGAGTGGTCGTACGTTGTGCGAGCTCGATGTGGCATTGTGAAATGCTTCCCGATCGGCAGGTAACGCGTAGCTATATTACCTTGGGTATGTATCCGCATTGGGTATGTATCCGTATGAGAACACCCCGTAATATTATTTTGGTTTTAGTCGAGTGATCGTACATGGTGCGAGCTCGAGGTAGCATTATGAAATGTTGTCCGATCGACAGGTAACGCATACCTATATTAGCTTGGGTATGTATCCATGTGTGAGCACCCTCCTATGACAAAAGTCGTTTTTGGATATGAATCCATGGCTATCAGGACCGTGAACATCCTTTAACCTACAAACTTTCTTTTGACTGGACTTATTCGAAAATCCTGTCAAATATTCATAATTATCATGACTTGACTATTCAGCAAGCATGAGTTAACTTGATTGAACTGATTGAATTGTGGCTTGGTTAGTTTGCAAGCATGTCGTAATGTGATTATATGTTCTTAGTGATAGCATTCAATGTTTTAATTTACGTCGTAGTGCGTTCGATGGAGTAATGTATACTCCGAATGATTTCTGCTTCGAAGAAATCTCCTTTAATGGAAGGTTTCCCTAGCGATCATGTGATTAGGTGATTTTGTACGATTAGTTACAATTACTTTGTTTTAAGTAATTTTGTAACGCATTCGATGAAGTTATGTACTCTCGAGAAGATTTCCTATGACGTGATATCTTTTAACGAGCCCCGGGACGGTGCTCCCTTAAGGTGGTGAGGATGTAAACCCCGTACAAATAAGATCATAATTTTATTTTATTTTTCGATTATTTTTTAAGTATATGATAACGTTAATTATTATGACGTTTGACGGTTTAAGTTGAAACCAATATTGAACGTTTTATTTTTATGTTCTGACGAGTAAGGATGACTACTAGTGAACATTTACGAAACTTGTTATTTATTTTCGATAATTTAATGAAGATCGTGTTAGCTAAGATTAAATTTATTTTGAATATTTTTTTTTAGTTTATGAACTGAGAAATTTAAAATTTTTACGTTTACGTTTCATAAATTAAATAATTATTATTTAATTACTTGTAGTATCTTTCGACGTTTTATAGACGGACTGAGCAAAAATAATAAAAATAATAGTTGAAACAATTCAAAACTAAAACTCTGAAAATATATGAAGAAATAGTATTTTTCATTATATCTTAAAATGTTGCTAATAACGTGAGTATTAGAGTTTATGTTTTATTTTTACGGTGAAATCTAACCGAAATAGCTAGAAATGATTAAATGGGCATTTAAATAAATAATAACAAATGTTTTCGAAACGCGACGAAGTAAGATCTCATTTCTATTGGAAAAATGATTTTAAAAACCATGGCGCAAGTCTCGTGTCTTGAATCGTCCGTTAAGTCGTCCAAACGAGCCTAAAACTCTTATTGTACAAAAGTAAACAAAGCACTTACAAAATATACCCTAAACTATATTAATTAGTTGCCATTTTGTTTTATATGGTTTTGATATAAAAGGTAAAATACCCTCATTTCTTTCATTTTATTCAAAACAAAAACACAAACATCTTAATAAAAGCTCTCAAGCTTTCATTAATGGCTTCCACCGGAAAACTTTTCCGGTGGTGTTTTTCCGGCGACCTCCATATTTTCCGGCGACCTTCATTTTTTCCGACCAAGACCAAAAATGCTCCAAAACTCTGGATCTATCCATGCATGATGGTTACATCAAGTGAAACTTGTAGATCTAGTCCAGATCTATCCATGCATGGTGGTTACATCAAGTGAAACTTGTAGATCTAGTCTGGATCTATCCATGCATGGTGGTCACATCAAGTGTTGACAAGATATTGGATGGTTGCTTGCGTGCATCACTCAATAGTACCACGACTTTGATAAGCCTCGTAAGATCTACATCTCGTTCTTTATTATTCCTTTTATTTTTCTTGATCTTATATATATATATATATTCCGAATATATATATATATATATATATATATATATATATATATATATATATATATATATATATATATATATATATATATATATATATATATATATATATATATATATATATATATATATATATATATATATATATATATATATATATATATATATATATATATATATATATATATATATATATATATATATATATATATATATATATATATATATATATATATATATGTACGAAATGGATTAATGAGTATTAGGACATTGTATATGAAATTTTGAACACTAAAAATAAAGCTAAACAAGCCCTAGTAACGATTTGATTTATAACGATTTTTGAACCGTAGCAAAAACAGATTGCATGTCGAACTCAGTGGGTTGGGATATTGAAAAACTTACATATTAAGATACATAATTGTTTTGTGATTGATTCCCTAGGTGGCTCGTCCCGTGACGAATTTTAGAAAGCAAGATATGACCAAAATAGTAAATACTAGTCAGATCTGAACATACTGTTTTGATGGACTGTTTTCTCGTAAAAATTATATACTGACCTACGAATATGTAATACTAAAAGTTGTAGATAAAATCATGAAGAACTAGATTCAATCGGATGGTTTACCAATTCGTTACGGTTTGGAAATGGTGGCAAAAATAGTAAAAACTAGTCAGATCTGAACATACTGTCTTGACGGACTGTTTTCTCACATAATAACTCAGAATCATTGAAAAAGGTAAAACTGTAGGTTGTATATAAAATCATGAGCAAGTCGAATCAATCAGATGGTTTATCAATTCGTTACGGTTTGGAAATGGCGGCCAAAATTGTGAAAACGAGTTTGGCTGCCAAAAAACAACCAACTTTTCTAAGTTAAGAAATGGGTTAATTAGCTATGTAAAGTATAAATTGGGGACAATTAGACTTATAATCATTAAATTACATGAGTTAATAATGATTTTGGTAAAAAGAACACACTTAGATGATTTAGGGTTCAAGAGATATGAACAAATTAGCGGGACATGCCGGGAAAATTATAATAAACGGATTATAACTCATTAACGTAAAAAGTGATGTTTTTCATACAAACCAGCGTGGTAGGACCCACTTGTCGGGAATTTTAGACTTAGTTATATACTGATAATTATGGAACCCGAGACCCGAACAATGTAAAATATTAAGTGTACGTGTTTTATGCGTTTTAGAACCCAAAACCTATATAACGTGGACTTGGGCCATAAAAGCCCAACTTACACTTCTAATGGATATTGGGCCATTATTGGACCTGAGATTTATAACCAATTTAAAGTAGTATACTGAATTTAAAATGGACTTAAGTCATATACTTGGGTAGTGGACCACTATTGGGCTTATGATGGGCTAAAAGTGTCAAATTGGATATTACACTAAAATGGTTAAGTTTTCACCTAGAAGTTTTATAAAGAATCATAAAACTTATGCAATGTCCAAGAACTTATTAAGATATACTTATTACATATATGTACGATTTATTTCTTGTCTCGAGCCTAAGACGCGCCTCGTTATCTTTAGGTCTCGTGTGATCATGTATCGACTGTTGACATTTATTCTTGATTGACGTTCGTTCTCTATTAACTATTGTGACGATTGTATCATGTGATTTCATAGCCTCGCATTTAAATCCTTTAATGTTTTTCAAACCAGCGAGGGGGATATATGCTTGTTTTAGAAAATCGAACACAAGTAGTTTTATTATGTGAACATTGATATGAGTGTCATGTTGTGGCCTTTCCTTCATGGACCGTTAATTACCGATAACCGGTAAACGCCGGTACAATAATAATAGATCTATTTTGGCCTAACGACCTGGCCGGAGTATGTTTTCTTGCGAGGTTGGGCACACGGTTAAAGTTCGGTTCGTGGCTCTAGCATCGTTTGATTGTTCTATGAATAAAATGTTTATTAAGCTTGTGTTACAAGTTATTTTTTTATATACTCTATGGATTCACTCAATATTTTTGTTGACTTTTAAGCATGTTTATCTCAGGTTTATATTGGCATGCTTGGATAGGATTGGATGCGGATATCGAAGGAAGTAGACTTGGTGAACTTTGTAAATTGGATAAAAATATTTTATTTTAAAAAGATTAAAAATTGTATATTGCCACTTATTTGAAAATAAATTCTTAATTTATTGGGACCTTGTAACTCTGATCTTTTGATGAAATCATCATTGGTAAACGTTTCTTTTAAAATACGTTTACTGTGACTCGTGAGCTTGTATTATGAAGTAGCACCTCAATGCTGTATTCCGCTGCGTTGTAAATTTGGGGGTGTTACAAGCATTATCGTGCACACAATCTATTATTCAGGTATTCCGTCTCATAACAAAATCTAGACAATTGTATTTAAGCTCATGACCCCGACCCCTTAACTTAATCACCTGCGCCAAAGTGCCGGCATGACCAAAGTGAAATCATCGCCCCTTTAACGGTATTCGTTGCCATTTATATACCTTAATTCTAATCACAAGTTATCCATCCGCAGAGGTTACTCAACGTAAAGTTCTCATCTTGGAAAGGGTCGTCAACCTCATAGTACTATTATTTGTATAAGCGGTTATTTCTACTCACACAAGAGCTAGACAATAGTAAACGGTTCATGAAATTAGGGTCTTTGGCAACTAGGTACTCAATACAATTTAGCAACATTTGGGTCCAAACAATTATTCACGACTTGTGTTCATTTTTTTCAAATAGCATGTATCCCCCTCGCGGGTTAAAATCATTTAACAACTAGTATACATCGAGGCTATAGACTCACCTTAGTATAAGAAGTAGTAGTAAGGCGCGCACTTTATTAATATATTCAAGTATCGACTCATACTTAGTAAAACCAGTTTCAACAACTTAAAACCATGATAAACCCACAAGAACATCTCATACAAGTGAGACTAATAGACACCTTTACATGTTTACTTTATTAATCCAATGCTCCCAAAAGCATTTTACCGGTACATACCAAATGTACAAGCTATTTTCCCATACTTCGACACATCCAAATTTTATGAAACAACCTGGAGAACTCACTCACAACCTGTAGAAAGCACTCCTAAAAATTCATCAAAATATTTTACCTTTAAGACCTTCTGTTCAACACATCGTTGACTGCTCTACAGTTTCTATCTAATATGAATTCAAACAACATACTTACATAAAGATCACCAAATAAGAATATACCATTTACAACGTTTAGACCTTAAGGTTTGTCAGCATCATTCAAACGTAAGCTGGAGCAGCAGCCTTCCTATCTTGTCAATTTCCTTTCCTTGGACAATTCCCTTGTTTGTGTCCTTTCTTGCCACAGCTAAATCATATCACTATTCCAAGGGTACTAATTCTAGTAACTAATCCTCTTATCCTACACTTCGCAGCTTTATGACTAGGTTGTCCTAACTCTAGTCGCAATTGTGGACAAATTACCTACATGGTATAGAGTACAACAAACACACTTGAAATTTATCTTGTTACTTCCAGCCAACGTGGCAGCACGAATTCCCTCATTCCTTCCATAGTTTAAATACTGGCTTCAGATCTGTCATTAGTTATCGTTAATACTATAATCCTTACAATTCTGACCTTGATTCGGGTTAGACTGAGCAGATTCCCACTTTCTGTTATTGTTTTCAACTATACTATCTTTCCTAACTTGCACTTTTACTTCCATTAAATCATGCGCCATCTGAACAGCTTCATCGAAAAATTCAGGTTTTGAAGAAATAGTCTCATCCTTGATATTACTAGACGATCCTCTAATGTACTGCTTCCTTGTCTTACAGTCATTCACAAAAGTATCAGGACATAGCAAATATAGCTCCGAAAATTTCGCATTAAGCAGTAATAACATCGTTCCTTAGCACTAATTGTCTCAATTCGGATTCCAACTGTCCTAGTTCCTACCCAGGACAAAACCTAGCAGTCAATAGTCCTTTCATCACGGCCCATGTCTTACCATTAACCACAACCAATCCTACAGTAGTCACTTGGTTATTCCACCATCTTAGTGCACCATTCTGAAATATAGAAGCAATAAATTTCACCTTATTAATTTCTGAACACCCAATAATCTCAAAGTATTCTCTATCTTATCATTCCAACTATGGAATTCTAATGCACCACTAATACCATCAAAACTGCGTAGAACCACACTTCCAAAAACTAACATAAGTACATTCTCTCGAACTTGCAGAACAGCAACAACACTATCATCTAGATCAGCAGCATCATCCTTATTCTCAATAGCATCATCATTATTCTCAGCAGCATCATTATTATTCTCAGCAGCATAACCTGCATCACCATTATCTCCAGCACAACAAACCCTAGCATCTTGATTCCTTGCAGCACGATCAGCTTCAGGTGCTCTAGCAATAACTTACCCAATCATGGTGTTAACAGTAGAAGTTGTTAGCTTTGGTGACATATTTCAAGAAACTTAGTCACATGAATATCCACTAATGACAAAAATATGCTTCCCTTACTCCTTCTTCCATCATCACAGAAGAAAGAAACATGATAAGTATACATATCAAGATAAAAGAATGAATTCATTATCAGGATGTCTCATGAATACTACATGCACAAACAACACAAACTACAATGGTTTATCAACCAAAACTCAAAAGAGTTAATAAAAGCACATCATAGATCATGAGGGTAATTCAGATTGTGTTGAGGATTCAACAGGATAGTGGCAGTGTCTGTCACTACAATCATCTACCGAACAAACTTAAAAGATAATAAGTTTCATCACAATGCTACGACACAAGGTTTAAATAAGTCCGATCACAAAAAGAAAATAAGATACAAAGAAATCCATTACACAATTAGTTCCTTAGACACCAGCTTCTCATCCTCCTTATCAATGCTGTCAGCTTCATCACACTCATTTATTTCCCTTTTTACACTTCAAGGTCGAATTCCTAACATGATGGCAGCTCACTCTCAAAATTCAAATACTCACTGCTACACGGCAGATTAATCACAAGGCAAGTCTCAGTACGACTTTCAACATTCCTAAACTTCCAAGCTCTACTCAGAATTGATCTCACATGAGGCTCCCACTCACTCATCCCTTCAAAACTTACCTACTTCTCTTTAAACCTTTCAATTCAAACACACAAATTCATAACAATCGACCCATGACTAGCAATCTCATCCATCTTCCAAGTCCTAACAAACTCAATTCTCCACAAACCAAATTCAACCTTTAAAATAACTTTTCTTTCACATCAACCTTCTAATCACACTAATTTCAACCACATATCTATCATACATCATCTAGTCAAACTTCCTCATACCCGATGCAAGTCGCAAGAAGTCAGTTGTAAAATCGTTCAACATCTGGTCTACTGTCCCAGACCCTCGGTAGTATATAAGGTCATTATTTAAAATTATATACATATACATTACATAAAGAAAATTACGGTAACAAATACTCAACGTACTTTCAACAACATCAATACATCATCAATACATCGACATAGTATTTATTTAACAAATACTCTAAAAATCATTTCAATTTTAAGGGATACATCAACTATAAAACAATACAAAACAATTAATCTTCCCGGAGCCTTGCGGAGAAGTTGCGTGCTTTTGTAAAATATTTTCGACACCAAAGTTATAGTTTAGGACATTTTTCAAAAATCGACCTATTTCGCTATAACTAAAAAGCTCTAATTACAAATCTATAACAGCCCCAAATTATATTGCGCAGCGGAAATACACATTTGGGTGCTAAATACAAACATCGTTATACAAGACACTTTGAACAATCTCAAAATGATACATTTGAAATATAAAGGGTATAATTTAACCATTGTCTAAAACTTTCGATCCTAAGTAAAACAATTTTAGAAATATCAGAGTAACATTTAGGTCACCCAAAGATTTTATCAAATCAAGAAACAAATTACCAAAGTACATAACCGTATATCATTATTTTTATGACAAAAGGGAAAGAAATCTGTTTTAGACCAATCACCACAAAAGCAATCCGCAATCCTTCTCCAGCAAGCTCCGCAATTCATCAACTTCAATCACCTGAAATACATGCTTAAAATCATCAACACAACGGTTGAGCGAGTCTATAGGTTTTATAAATCATCATTTGAACACAAGAGAAAATCAATCAAGATCATTTAATAGAATTGCTGATCATTACAATCTATTATTCAGGTAATCTGGTATATAGCAATAGCTGTTGAATTGTATTAAGCTCATGACACCGACCCCTTAACTTAGTCACCCACTCCTAAAGCTTGCATAACTAGATGAATTCCAGTGCCCCTACTAGGATATCAGTTGCAAGTATACCACATTCTCATTCTCGTAAAATTATCCTTCCCAACGGGTTACTCAGCGGGTCTCAGATAGGGTCGTCAGCCCAATAGTACTATTATTAGAATAAGTGGCTATTCCCAACTCAAAACATCAAGTCAGAAGATAGTTAACGGCTCATGAATTTAGGGACTTTTGCAACATAGGTACTTATACAATTCAAATCAACAAAGGCAACATTCGGGTCCAAACAATCAATCATGACTTGTGATCATTTTACTTTCAAATAGCATGTATCCCCCTCGCGGGTTTTAAAATCATTCAAAACAATTATAAAAGCGAGGCTATAGACTCACCTTGAGTAATAGAAGTAGCAAGACGACCTTCGACGATAGTTGATGCCCGATAAACACAAAAACCGCAACCTATCTAATAAGGCACGTTCATCAACAATAAACTCGAGTAAAATCCATACTTAATATCATCAAACTCAAAATAATAAAATAACAACCAATCCAAAATGAAAACAATACAAGTGATACTATTACTTCATTCTATATGTTCATTCTATTAGTTAATTCTTTCGATAAAATCTGCCGGTACACACCAAATGTACAAGCTCATTTACCCCACTTAAACACATAAAATACTTATGATACTGATCAGAGATGTCACTTACTATACATATAAAGACCTGTTAAAAACTCATCAAAAGATTTTACTTTTAAAGTTCCCTGCCCGACACATCTTTGAACTACAAAAACCGGACTGTTTTACGTCACCCACTCATACAACCATTTTGACCATTCTAAACAATCCCGTTTACAAATCCGACACTTGGGTTTGAAAATAGACTCACAACCCTAAGTTTAGAACCAAACATCAGAACTTGATCATTTTTACAACTCATTCTATAATCCCCGAGATTCGATCCAAATATCGACAACAATTTCGGATTGTGTCGATACTCGTCTCCCGGTACACGAATAATCAAAACATCATAACTTCGCGCTCGTTTGGAGCTAGAAGCTCTATCTTATATCAAATCGGAGATAAAAGAATTCTCTAAAACATCATCTTATTAGTTTGTTCATTTTCAAATAGTAAGGTACCCAAAATTGGGCTTGAACCTACTGATCTAAAACACCACTTTAAAAATCATGTTAAATTAATTTTTCAACCCATTTTAATCAATCTCATATGCCTAATATCACCCTAATATCATCACAAACAACTTAACTAACTCATAACACCCTTGGATGATCATACAAAAATTTACCCACTATAAATTTCCAACATGCAATAATTAAAATATATATAAAACACTACTAACAACACACCCACACAACAAAAATAGATCAAACAAGCATAGATCATATCAAAAAAATAAAAGTTCTTGCATGTGTATAGAATTTATACCATTAGAATCACCATGAAATTTTAGAGATGAGACTTGTTTTAGTTTAGCTTGGATGAAACTAAATTTTTGAAAATCAAAGTGTGTAGGGGTGTGGGGGTGTACGGCTAGAACAAGGGGAGAGGAGGGGTGAGAACATTTTTGATGTAGCTTGCATGTGTGTGAGAAAGTTAGGTGAGAAATCACATTTTATATGGTGGTGGAGGGGCTTGTTTTGCTAATTTGTGATAGTCTTGGTACAAAATGCAATTAAATAGTTGTAAGGGTAGAAAATATAAATTGTCAATTTTGAAAATATTTACGAGGCTCGGGTTTCGTAAAAATACTTTTCAAAAATTAAAACGCACTCAAAATATGATAATTATATGATCCCGGTTCGACTTAATACGAACTTAAAATAAAAACGTCAAAAATATAAAAATCGAGACAACAAATGATAAAACATAAAATCTCGGGCATCCGTCGATATGGTGGTCACTAATAATCCTCGCTATTAGTAAAAAGATAAAAATAAGACCTCCAACGTCGGTTTTAAATAAAACCATCAATCGTCATATCATTCAACTCATCAAAAATTTCAAAATCATTCGTAAAAATAATATTATATAATATTAAATAAATGACCTCGGGTTTGGGTTGTAATAAAAAGTATAAGCAGATATTATATAAAAGTATGTTTTTTAACAAACAACTAAAGTAACATGGGAGTCACCAATCACTATACATATTGGTGTAAAGAATGTATGTATACCAAAAAGATAGAAGAAACAAACCAATCACATATCAGAAGCAACAACCTTGTATAGATGCAGCCGAGCTTGAATACCCTCAACTAAAGTAGTGGCCATGGCAGACTCGTTACTAGAAGGAGCATTAGACACCAACAGGTGGCACTCCAGCATAGCTTCCATGGTAGCAATGGTCAACGGATACTCCACATCAGTAAGCATAAATACAACAGCACCAGACTCAAGCTCCAACATATGAACACCACATCCAGCATACAACCTCCACCTCCTTATCACCCAGGGAGGTTGATCATTCCATACGTCAGCATGAGGAGAATCAGGAGGGGAATCCAACATCAACTTCAAATCACACCAAATAGTCAACCCTGGCCAGTCAGGTCGCTCAGTAGGAGACTTAGGAATCTTAGCATCCACCAAACCATACAACAACATAAGATCACGACGCTCCACCCACGGCAAAATACTTTGCAATCCTGAGACATATCGGGTGTAGCCATCACTAGTCGTAATCTTATGAGTAAAGTACCATGAGAAATGGGGGATGTGCGAACCTACCATGCTACAATCAAACCCTTGCCAAGGGCAACTCAGTCTCACTATCAGAAGCAGCATCAATGAGATTGGCAGAATCCCACTTCTCAAATAGGACAGACTTACCACGACGAGACTTCTTCTTCCGAATAGAACGACGCGGTGTGGGGACACCAGAAGAAGATTCCTCCTTAAACTTGACATCAACAGTAGCAGCAGAAGTAGAAACAAAATCATCAACAACCATAGGTTCAGAAGTGGCTGCACCAGCTGATGAAGTAGGAAGGGGTTTAGTCGCCGGTGTGGGTGTAGGCTCCACAGTAGGAGTAACAGGTGTGGGATTTGTAGCAGGAGTGGTAGTAGCTTCAGAAGTAGTGGTAGGATCAACATCAGAGTGAGTGGGATCAACATTTGAAGTGGTGGTGGTAGGAACAACAGTAGAAGGTGTACTAGAAGATAGAACCCCAGAAGTACCTTCGTGAACAACCGGCGAAGAGGTGGGAGCAGCAACAGGCTTAGAAGTATGGACAACACGAGGAGGTGGGCGATAAATAGCATATTCAGGCAAAGGTGTATCCCTATGCTTGATCATCTTGGTGTAAAGATCTTTAAGATCATCAAAAGAATGCCTCCTCACCCTCTCCTATGTCCACCCAGTCTGATAATAAGCAGCTGATTGGTTCTTAACATACTGCTGCATTAACCGTCTCTCCTCAGCATGCGACAGAGGTCTGTTATGGCGTTGTTCACGAAGCTGGGCAGCAAGAGTTAACTTTTGTTTACGCATCAAAGCCATTGCCCGTTGAACACAATTGCCTTGATTCACATCTTCACTCAACAAATCGGTGAACTAAGAGTAGTCTGAAGTAAGGATGGAAAGCACATTCATCCAGTCATGGTCATCCCAATGCATTGCATTGTGCCTCAACTGCTCACGTCTTTGTTGTTGCAGGGCTTCATCCTCAGCCTTTTCTTGATGGTCAAGCTCTTCCTGCAATCTCTGAGCAGCCTCTTCCCCTAATCTTTCTTCCTCTAATTGTCTACGAGTTCGCTTCTTGGGAGGAGAGGGTGCATCGGTCATAGGGCCTTTGCCCTTGGGATCAGTAGAAGGACCAACAGTGGGAGATGAAAGACCAGCAGAGTCATCCATTGGTTTGGGACTAGCAGTAGTAGGAATGCATGAAGGACTAGGAGGATTAGGCAAGTCATCACTTGGCTTATCAGCAAAGGCAGCCCTTGCCAAAATAGTCAGCCCATCCTCCTCAACATCTTCATCAGAATCAGTGAGCACCACTTTCTTCCTTTGGCGCTTAAGCCACGTCTCCAACGATTTAACCCTGTTCGCCAATGGGAGCACGAAATCCCGTGTGAGCTTGTGGTGTTGGTTAAGCTCATCTTCCAATAAAACAATCTTGGCATTGTACCTGTGCATAAGAGCTGTGGAAACCTTGGTTTCCTCGAATCTTTTAGCTGCTAGGCATAACCATTGTTCATGTGATCATACAATCACAGCGGAATAGAACAACAATTAGGAAACAATGTGTTTAGGCGCAAGAACACAGAATTACTAACAATTGGATTTCTCATTATATTAATAACAAACAATCACTAGGTGTGTATACATTTAATCCCACACCTAGTCGACACACGCTTTAGGTTTACATTGTGAATGAAAGTTATGAAAAACCTAATAACCCTTGGTTCCTTTTATAGACTAAGGATTAGGGTTTTACAAGAGATAACTATGAATAACATGTATATCTTCTATTTAGATAACTATATACTAAATAATATATTTAATATATTCCCTAAATAGAAGATTCTATTAAACCGTAGACATCCATCAACACCTAGCTTTCACATGTCAGCGTCCAAAATACATGTATCAACGCCTAGCTTTCACATGTCAGCGTCACGTGAACAAATGTCTTGTTTCTTCATTTTGAGTTTCTGCCACATCAACTTTTTGACCCAACAATCTTGCCCTAGTTGATGTCGGCAAAACTCTTTGTGTATCTCTTGTAAATGGTACATCATCTTCAAATTGCTTCCCCTCAAGTGTAGCATGCATCTCTTCCCCTTTTTGTCACATCGATAGGGAAGGAAACAAAGTATGCAATCGAAGATTCTCCAAATGTAGGCTCTATGTAATGATCTTGAAGAAAAATAAATAAAATAATCTTGATGTAGAAGTAGAGTAACCCAAACCTATGTTCCATGTCTTGTACTATCCACGTGATGTCAAGCTTATATAAAGACTTTATAAGCAGACCTCAATCTCTTGTCAAAATCCTCATCCTTTGTGAGACACTGAGCACGATAATGTAACTCCATCAAGTGATAGCAATGTCACCTGATTGCTAGATTCAGACAAGTCTTCATTACCAACCATTAAAAGCACAAACAAGTTATCTTGAAAGTTAGTAGTTATGCTAATTACTTTCAAGATATGATAGCACATAACCTCGCGAAAATCATCTTCAAACATCAAACTTACCATACGAATTCTTCCCCTTAAGCCAACACCTCTTCATGAAGAATCTTAATGAAATAATATCTTTATATCATATGTAAAAGCCATTAGACGGATAACTCTTTTACAAGGCTACCCAGATTACACAATAAAATCCAATATCAATCAAATTCTCCACTAATTGGTGCAAACATAGAAAAATCATTGACCCCTTTAAAAATATTCGAGCCATTAATATCAACTTGATATTCTGTATAAAAATGGAGATCCATGTACCTTCGTGTGTAAATACCTCTTTTTGTGTGCCAAAATCGTATCAATTTTTTACACAGCAGCTATTCCTTTTGTTGTCCAATAACATTCACTGTCCAATATCTTAACCATATGTATTTCCCAATATCGGAGAATACCTATCAGCGCTTGAACAAACATTTCTCGGATAACACGTGTCAACGCTTTCTAACAGCTTTAACTTTATTCCTGTCAATGTCGAATTAAGCTTTGTCAGTGGCTAACTCCATCTGTGGCTTCTGTCACCACTTTTTACATCATATCACATCATGATAATATCCAGCCCACCAAATCACATATCACGTCCAAAAATAGATCATGTGACTAACTTCAAACTATATCCCACGTCAAATATAACAATCCTTAAAAATAAGGAATGCATATAAATGACATTGAATATAATCCTAGAGTAGTAAATAACTAACTCCCATAATATATGTGAAGATATTTCTTCCAAAAGAATCCACGTGAATAAGGAATGCATGTATATGATTTTATTTTCGTGTATCTCATACTGTCAAAGAAATCCACGAGAATAAATTTTCATCTTCACGACATGGACGCTGCATCTTTTTCATCTACATATTGTCCCACTTTATATTCATTCCATATGAATCACAAAAGTCAGCCATACCTTTGACTTTTCAATGAAGCGATGGTGTCCCACATTAGACTACATCATTGACCAGCAAATAAAAAGCAAGAACTCAAAGAAGACTACCAAATAATCTCACGTGTCCCTCTTTGCATTCTGTTATAATGTGTATACATGATGTCGCTTGGCAGCTAACACAACCAAACAGTAGCATCTTTGTATACAATACATGACCTCTCACATGCAGTTTTTTATATAACTCGTCATGCAACCTTTTGTGTACATAACTGGGGACCACAATAGCTCAAACCAAGCTTTTATTACCACAGCAACATTCAAGATCTTTTGTTTGTACCTACTGCTATGATACAACCCTAGAATGATACAGATTTAAATCGAAACCCTAATTAGGGTTATGAGAAAATCGTACTAGGGTTTGAATCTTATGAACCATCGTGTGTTATAACAGCCAAGAACCTCAAACTTTTCTGCTTTAAGTCGATTTTAGGGTTTATAAAAACCCTAATCATGATTTTATGTTAAAACAAAAACTTGAGTACCTTCTCTTCAACCAACTTCGACAGATGATAACTCGATATTGAAAGCTCCAATCAAAGATCGCTCCGGTGAGATCCTAGACACAAGTGCCAAGAATATACATAAAAAATTTCACGATGATCCAACGGTTAACGAAGGAGAAATCGTGTTCCTACTACGGCTGTTCACAGAGATCTGCATAAGATCACATATCATGCTGCTGACTTCGACGCTTAATAACTTTTTCTTGGGGATAAAACTTAACAATCCCTCTGGTGGATATCTAGATATATGTGTGTAGAACATACACAAGAAATTTCGTGATGATCTAACGGTTCCTTAAAAAGTTATTCCTTCCTGAATACTATTGCACACACAAAAACCCCCAGAAAAACCCTAGACGGATTTTTCTTTTCTTCTCAAAACACGAACACCTTGTTGGTCCTAGCATCACGAGCCACGAGGCTCTGATACCAACTGTGGAAACCTTGGTTTCCTTGAATCTTTTAGCTGCTAGGCATAACCATTGTTCATGTGATCATACAATCATAGCGGAATAGAACAACAATTAGGAAACAAGGTGTTTAGGCGCAAGAACACAGAATTACTAACAATTGGATTGCTCATTATATTAATAACAAACAATCACTAGGTGTGTATACATTTAATCCCACACCTAGTCAACACACGCTTTAGGTTTGCATTGTGAATGAAAGTTATGAAAAACCTAATAACCCTTGGTTCCTTTTATAGACTAAGGATTAGGGTTTTACAAGAGATAACTATGAATAAAATGTATATCTTCTATTTAGATAACTATATACTAAATAATATATTTAATATATGCCCTAAATAGAAGATTCTATTTAACCGTAGACATCCATCAACACCTAGCTTTCACATGTCAGCGTCCAAAATACATGTATCAACGCCTAGCTTTCACATGTCAGCGTCACGTGAACAAATGTCTTGTTTCTTCATTTTGATTTTCTACCACATCAACTTTTTGACCCAACAAGAGCAAGAAAAGAAGTGAAATAACAGGTTCCTTAGCTTCCCCACCAAGAGGACTTGGCTTAGGGGATGCGTCATTGGGACCAGAAGCAACTGGTGGGTCATCCATATGGGTATGAGAACCAGAAGGCTTCTCAGCAGAATGTGGATCTAGGCTAGGAGGAGGAGAATCAGCAAATGAGGACTCATGTGGGCGAGAAGAGGGGGCAACCTTTGAGGTAGATGGCATTTCTACCACCATCTCTCTAACTGGCTCCTCAACCTCCACATGAGGCACACCAAGAGCAGGGTTCTCCTCCTCCATAGGATCATTCTCCAATGGAGGTTCCTCCACGTCTTGTCTAGCCGGAGGAACCACATTGGGACCCCCTTGGGCAAGGCCCATCATAGCATCAGTAAGGGGCCTCAAAGGACCCTTATAACCAAGTTCCATATTCGCATAAACTTTTGGAGTAAGCTTTGGGGGCACATATTCCTTCCTATTCCTAGGTAAACACATAAGAACCTTCTACAAAAAACCTAGGGTACATCAAGAACTTCTTTCTAGAACCAATATCACTAAGATTACTAATCATGCCATCAAACAAGTAAGGAGAAAAGTTAAAAGTATGACTCTGAGCAATATAAATCAAACCAGTAGCAAGGGGGATGGGAAACGCATCCCAACTCCCAGATTTTGGACTCACGCAATGAATCAAAAAGTGAACCAGCAGCTTCCATTGAGGGGCAAATCTATTTTTCTAGAAGTTAAACTTCCCCTCATGATTATAACCTATAGCAGCCATACCATCCAACACCTCTGAATTGGGAATAGAGATAATGCTATCTTTATCTTGGAGATGAAGGGCAAACCTAATGGATGCCTCAGACACCACATAGGAGCGACCATCTATAGTAGCATGGAGCTCTAGTGGGCGACCCAAAACAGCATTGGTGTTGGCAGTTGCCCAAAACTGACGGATAACTGTATCATACACAGTGGGGCAAACAATAAGAGCATACCTTAGATTGGAAGCTTCAATGTATTCTAAGATGTCTGTGAACTCGTTTCTTTTAGGACCTTCGCCAAGATAAGCCACCTTGTTATGATCAGGCTTGTACTAGAGTGATGCCATGGATGATGATTGAAACAATGGAAGATGATTGATTGAAGAGAGTGAAGAGTAGGAGCGTATGTGTGTGTTTATGTTTTGATAATTGAGTAAAATGAGTAATTTGACCATAAATAATAGTCACAAAACTGTTCATTGACCCCTAATTATGGGGGTTGCCCTTTCAAAATTAAGTCATTAATGCATGATTAACCACTTGCCCCTTAAAACATTATTTGCAAATCCTAGTTACCAGAGATAAACAAAAAGATGTGTACCAGAAGTAACTCGCGTTGACTGAAAGTCAAAACGCGTAAAGGTCAATACTAGGAGCAGCGAGTGGTCAACGAAAGTCAACGAAGTGAACAGTGACCCAAAATTGATACTAGAAGCCAATCACAAGTGAAGAATAAGGGTTTGTACCCACTAGAAGCAGAAGACTGCCACTAGAAGTAACCAAAATCTTCCACTAGAAGTTGCACACACCGTGAATACCCATGAAAATTGTTGTTAAAAGATACCATATGTATGACTGTACAAGGAAATATGTACAATAAGCCTCCCCTCAATCCTAGGCCTCAAGGATTGACCATACCAATGTGAACTACCAAGTGGTTGAATCTCGGACCATCAAATGCTTTAGTCAATAGATCAGTAACATTATCATCCGTATGTACTTTAAGAACCTGTATCAGCTTCTTCTCAATGGCATCCCGTATAAAATGGAGCCGAATCTCGATATGCTTGGTTCGTTGATGAAAGACAAGATTCTTCACAATGCAGATTGTGCTTTGATTGTTGATAAAAATTTTGGTGTTCATGAAGTTGAACCCATAATCCAACATCTGATTTTGTATCCACAAGACTTGTCCACAACAACTAGAAGCAGCTATGTATTAAGCTTCTGTTGAAGAGGTAGCTACTATTGTTTGTTTCTTACATTTCCATGAGATAAGTCTTCGACCCAAAAACGGACAACCACCAGTAGTAGACTTCCTATCATTATTAGCACCTGCATAGTCAATATCACTATAGGCTTCAAGAACAAAAGGTGATTCCCTTGGATACCACAGGCCTAGCTTAGGTTGTGCCTTGATATACTTGAAGATTTTCTTGACTGCATTCAAGTTAGATACGGTTGGAGCCACCTGATGTCTAGAACAAGCACTTACTGCAAACATAATGTCCAGAAGTGATGCAGTCAAATACATGAGTGAGCCAATCAAAGACCTGTACATGTGAACATTTACCGGAGGATGTGGCTCATTCTTGAGTTTGACTTTAGTGACTTCATAAGGTGTTGCTGCTGGTCTAAGAGGTTCCACATCAAACTTCTGAATGATCTCATGAACATACTTGTCTTGACTAATGAAGATACCATCCGACTGCTGCTTGACTTGAAGACCAAGGAAAAATGTGAGTTCTCCCATGGCACTCATCTGAAATTCGCCTTTCATTAGCTGTTCAAACTCATCACACCATTCCTTCCTAGTAGAACTGAAGATAATATCATCCACATATACTTGAACCAGGATGATGTCTTTGGCATTCCTTTTAAGGAACAATGTTTTGTCAATAGTGCCTCTTTTATAGCAATGTTTCAACAAGAAAGTGAACACACGCTCATACCAAGCTCTAGGAGCCTGATGAAGTCCATAAAGAGCTTTGACCACCTTGTATACTTTCTTGGGATGAAGTGGATCCACAAAGCCCTTAGGTTGAGTGACATAGACTTCCTCATCAATCTTGCCATAAAGAAACTCACTTTTGACATCCATCTGAAAAACCGTAAAGCCAACATAAGAAGCAAAAGCCAAAAACAGACGAATGGCCTCAATCCTAGCAACAGGAGAAAAGACTTCAGTATAGTCAATTCCTTCTAGTTGTGTGTGACCTTATGCAACCAGCCTATCCTTATTTCTCACCATAATACCCCTTGCATTTTTCTTGTTTTTGAGAATCCATTTGGTACCAATTGCTGTTTTTCCATCTTGTAAGTCAACTAGGATCCAAACATTTTGAAACAAGAACTGCTGCATCTCCTCCTTCATAGCCTCCACCCAACTTTTATCCTCAAGAGCATGTGAGTCTGACCTAGGTTCCACCTGTGAAAGAAAATAAGCAAACAAACAGTGAATAAAATTTGTGTGATTATTATGCTTTTGGTCTTCAATGTAGCTCACAAGAGCATGATGACCAGACGTTGCTTTCTTATACATGCGACGAGTCTTGACAGTAGAACCAGGATCCCGTATGATTTGAGTAGTAGGATGGTATTTATTGATCTGCTGAACATGAATAAGAGCTACATCCACTTCTGGTGCCATGTTATGAAGATCCCCAACAAAGTCATCATCATATGAAGCAGAGTTGATTCCATCTATTGGCTGCTTATGAATATCAGCCAGCTTAGTAGAAGTCTTCTTTTGATAGTTTCCCAAGCCAAAAGGACCAGAGAACCTAGTTATGGAAGTAGGATCACTAACCGGACTACCAATAGGTGTTAAACTTGCACTAGGAGTAACACTAGGATCACTAGGAGTAACTGGTACAACAGGAGTACTCAAAGGAAACTCAAAGCCTCCTTAAGTAGCTGCTGTAGTAGCATCTTGTTATTGCTTGAGTAGTGTATCAAGAGCTCCTTGTGAATCCATAATGTCTGATGAAGAAGCATCAATAGGAGTAGCATTGGTGTTGGGAGCAACTGTGGTGGAATAGGATGGTACAACAAAAATGTCATCATCCTCATCGGAGTCCGAAAAGATAGAAGCAACACCTGCACTAGAAGTTGCAAACACTTGTGGACCTGCATCTTGGTTAGTTTTGAAACGAAAATATCCTAACGAGTCACTAAGATAATCAAGATCAACATACCATTCAGGACCTTTGCCTTGGATGTTTATCTTCTCCTCAAAGTACCTGAGGTTTATAGTTTCAATGACACGCTTGGCATGGAGATTATAAACGTGATAAGCTCTTGAGTGAGCTGAATAACCCACAATGTAACCTTCATCTACCTTGCCATCATTTCCCCAAATAGTCACTAGTATTCAGAATGGTGAAAGGATAGCCAAATGGCTTCAAATGAGCAATGCTTGGGACTTTGGCTGTGAGTAGCTCATAGGGAGTCTTCTTATGAGGATTGGTAATGGAAACCCTATTCAACACATAACTTACAGTGTTGACAGCTTCTGTCCAAAACATAGTTGGAAGCTTGGAGTCTACAAGCATGGTTCTTGCAGCTTCTATAAGAGTCATGTTCTTCCTTTCTACAACACCATTCTGTTGAGGAGTCCGGGCAGCACTATAATCTCTTTTGATACCTTTTGAATTGCAAAGTGCTATGAGGTCTGCATTTTTGAATTATGTTCCATTGTCACATTAGATACCTTTCACCTTCTTGGACATCTGATTCTCAATGAGTGTAATGAAGTCTTTGAGAATGGAGTAGGTCTCACTTTTAGCAGCCAGAAAGAAAACCCACGTGAACCTGCTATACCCATCAGTTACCATAAGACAATATTGTTTATAGTCAATGCTCCTAATGGAGGTTGGACCAAACAAATCCATGTGTAGTAGCTGCAATGGTTCAGTTATGAGGCTGAGAGCAGTAATAGCCTTGAAGAATGCTTTATGTTGTTTTCCTTTGCTGCACGCAAGACAATTGATGTCATTTCTGAAAGTTTTGGGAGGTAAACATGTAACACCCCATTTTGGTAAATGGAATGTCACGCGTGATTATGGCGTGTCATCAAGGCATACAAGGATAACTTTATTAAACATTACATGACCATAAAGGAAATACCGGAAACAAACATCGGTACCCCAAAGTAAAGCTCATCACACACAAACTTAAGTACTGTAAATGAAAAGGACTAAAAAATGTCCATGGAAATAAGTATCATAAGTATGAATAAATGCATAAAGTAATGAAGGCTAGAAAGCTACCAATCCATATGCACGTACGCTTAAAGTCTACGAGCGTCCCTGAGTACCTGTCGTTTTGGGAATATGAAAGGAAAACGGCTGAGCATAACTCAGTGCACGGATATACAAGCATAGAATAAATAACATAAGCATAAACAACATATAGAAGCGAAAATGTCTAAGTCCTGGAAAACCTGGTATAACTTAGTAAAACTGGTTTTATAGATTGAAAAGCCTTATGTTTATCTTATAAACACTGCTTAACATGTTTTACAATTAGCCAATATAGGTCATGAAATATCAACGTGCATGAATACTTGGAGGGGTGACCTTGTCATGCAATTAGAGGGGCTGCCTCTAATTAATATAAGTTTGGGTAGGAGGGATCAACTCCTTGTGAAGGATGCAAGGCACACACCACATTCACCTGAACAATCTATAAGAACATGTAACCTAGGATGCACCCATTCGCCCCACATGATAATAATAATATGGCCAAAAGCTGAAGGGACGCCACGAGCTATCACTCCGCCGTGGTGAAGTCATAACACTGGTGCCTCCAGTGTTATGGTTATGGTACCTCCATAACTAGGTGAAACTGGTCATGCATGTATATTACTTAGGCATTTATTAAACATAAGCAATCAAAACATATAAAACATATACTAGGAAAACAGTTGGCTGCATACGGGGAATTCCTAATAAGAAAAGAATGTCCATACTGAAAGGACGGAGAATCCGTACCTTGTGTCCAACGAACAAAGAAGACGAACGGAAGAGAGTCCTACTTCGATATCACTAATGCTACATAAATAATATATGTGTATAAGTATCCTGATTACTGTATACGTAACTGGTTTTATATCATGTCTTAGCTTGTTTTATATGTTCATGTCATGTTTTACTGATTTTATCGTTATACTGTGTATATCATGTATTATGTCTATTCTGATTAAGTATTACTTATATTTCTTGTACTATTATACTTGTTGTGTAATAATAAGTAACTTTCTAAATATAGCAGGTTTCCTAAAATAGAAAGTTTCCAAAAATAGAAAGTTTCCAAAAATAGAAAGTTTCCAAAAATAGAAAGTTTCCAAAAATAGAAAGTTTCCAAAATAGAATAGCTGCCTAAAATAAATAATTTTCTAAAAATAGAAAGTTTCCATAAATAGATTAGCTGCTTAAAATAAATAAGTTTCTAAAAATAGAAAGTTTCCATAATTAGAAATAAGCTGGATTATTAACCTAATAATATAAGCTTAAGTTTTACTGGTAAATATTCTAAGTCATGTGATTAAATAGCATAGTTTATTAATTATCACATGTAAATTAAATAAACTATTGGTTATAAGATTTAATTAAATATAGCATGATTTAATTAAATTAAAGTGTAAATAATACTTAGTTTAAAACATGTATTAATATTTATTATTAATATAACCTAAGTCATAAAAATTAATTAATTATAAGCCATGTTTTAATAATTAATTAATTACTTTAGTCTAAAATTAAATCATAAAATACTTAGGTTAAAATCATGTATAATTTCTAATAATAATTAACCTAAGTCATGTCTAAATTAAATTAAGTATAAAGCATGTTAAATTAATTTAATTAAACCTTGTAATTATTTAACTTGTAAAAATAAACCATGAACTGAACCCGTGTTTTAAATCTAAACATGTCATGAACCGGTCCGTGAAACCCCTTGAACCGGACCAAACAACCCTTAATTGTGGCGAACCGGGTTGACCGGTTGCCACAATTTAGTCAAACCGCCACTGGCTTAAGCCGGTGGTGCTTCTTGTTTTTCAGCCGAGACCCCCAAGAACCACAAGGACAACCCCGACATGTGTCGGGGTCCCTTGGTTTGCTTGCTGCCGAGCTACAAAGCCCACACCGAGACTCTTAGGTCTCGGCTGTGGTCACACGAGCCACGCTGAGAGCTTAGGCTCTCGGTTTGGGTGCGCCAGCCGAACCAAACGCCCCTTAAACCATATGTTTTTAATACCCCATGATTAGATCTACTTGTTTATTAATTAGTTTTTAATAAACTCATGATTTCATGTGTTTAGATCTAATAAATAATTAAAAAGAAAAGGTTTAAGGTTTACCGAATGCGTGAAACACAAAGGAATAATAACACGAACGATCTTGCAAGAATTGGATCTCCAAAAATCGATGAACACCTCTCTTGGTGTGTGTGTATACCCGACGGCCAAAGGAGAAAAAGCAGGAGGAAAGGGTTTTCTGATTTTTCTAATATTATGTATTATAAAAAATCTATTTTCCTTCTTTTCTTTTTAGTTAAATTTTAAGTGGGCTTGGCCCCCTTCCTTTTGTTCTATGTCGCGGCTATGAGGGGCCCACAAGGGGAACCCGTTGTTTTTCCCGTGTTCTAATTATTACGTGTTCTCGTGTCGTGTTTACGTGATTTAATTATTAATCGTTCGTGTCGTAAAATATATTCATACGTAATCGTAATAAATAGACGTAAATACATAATAATAGGTTCGTGATTATTTACGTTCATGATTTCATGTTCGTGATTATAATTATTGTTGATAATAATTATAGTGTCTTAAAACGTATTAAATACTTATCGTGTAATAACACGTACGTAATACTTGTAGTTCCTATTCGTGAAACGTAAACGTGCTAAATAAGGAAAGTTCTAATTATGTACGTACGATCATAAGGGTACTATTCATGGTAAAAGCATGCGGGTTTTACAACTCTTCCCCCCTAAAAAGAATAATTCGTCCCTGAATTATAGATAACGTAAACTGGAAAAGAAGAACATACCCGAATTCAAAATATGAAATAAGGGTAAGAAGCCCGGATAGACTCCTCTGTTTCCCAAGTGGCTTCCCGCTTAGTATGATTTCTCCAAAGGATTTTGACGAATCGAATCGTCTTCCTTCTCATGACTCGTTCTTGTCTGTCAAAGAACTCGTTCGGGTTCTTCTTTGAAAGTAAGATCTTCACGAATTTGTTCCAGTGGATATTGAACCATTTGAAGGAGATGATACTTATACCCTCTGAGTAAGGACACATGGAAAACATTGTGAATATGAGAAAGCTGCAGAGGTAACGCTAAACGATAAAATACTTCACCGACTCGCTCAATGACATCAAACGGACCGATGAATTGAGGACTGAGCTTCCCTTTGATTCCAAAACGTCTAACACCACGTGCCGGTGATACCTTAAGGAAGACGTGATCTTCTACGTTAAAATGTAAGTCCCTACGATGCTTGTCGGCATAACTTTTCTGACGTGACGGTGCTTCTTGCAATTTCCTCTTAGCTACTGCGACCTTCTCGTTGGTCAACTCTATCATTTCTGTTCCTTCAAGTGTTCGCTCACCAACCTGATCCCAGCAGATTGGGGCGCGACACTTTCTGCCATACAACATCTCGAATGAAGCACACTTGATACTTGCGTGCCAACTGTTGTTGTATGCAAACTCTACCAAACAGATGTAATCGTCCTAATCTCCCGTCCATTCCAACGCACATGACCTCAACATGTCTTCTAATGTCTGAATCGTTAGCTCTGATTGCCCGTCTGTTTGAGGATGAAAAGCCGTGCTAAACTTAAGTTTTGTACCCCTAGCTTTCTGTAGAATCCTCCAAAATCGTGAAGTGAAACGAGGATCTCTGTCTGAGATGATGCTAGATGGAGCACCAAGAAGTCTCATGATCTCCTTCTTGAAAGTATCAGCGATTTTACTGACCGAATCTTCCTTGCGGATCGGTAAGAAATGAGCTGACTTGGTAAGTCGATCAACGATAACCCAAATCGCATCGTGCTTCCTTTTTGTTTGTGGAAGACCGGTAAAAAAATCCATGGTGATCTTGTCCCACTTCCACTCTGGAATATCTAACGGTTGTAGAAGACCGCCAGATCACTGATGCTCGATCTTAACCTACTGGCAGGTAAGACATTTGGAGACGTAAGTCGCAACATCCTGTTTCATACCACTCCACCAAAAGTATTGCTTGATGTTGATGACGTATAGTCCCCATCGGGGTCATGAACCCGGCCCACGGGTACTACCCGCATCCGGCCCATTACTGATGGGTTGGATTAATATCATTTAAGCTTATGGGCTTTAATGAACAGTGACCGCATACATGTGTGCGACTCACGTCCCGACACGGCCGGTACAGGGTTTGACAAAATCATACTCTTATTATGATTAGGATTTACCCCAAAGGAGAGGATATACACTCACCATAATTAGAAGATAACAATCAAGCTAATTCTGGTACTTATCCTTTGCTTGGGGCCGAAGCATCAGTGACAGCCCATTAGGTTTTCACTGCCTATATAAGGAACCCCCAAGGGTTCCACAAAGGTATTACATTCTACACACTCTCAACTCTCATCCGATTCTATAACCCTAACTGATTACTTACTCTCACGCCGGAGTCTAATCGTGGGATACATTCCCACGGTATGCCTAACGCGTGTTGTTTTAGTGTACAGGATCCCAACAAAATATTTCACTTGGTGCAGGAGCCGGAACCCAGCCAACCCGAATTAAGCCTAATGCGGGTCTAGCAAGGATCATCCAACTTTTGTATCAACAAGTTGACGCCATCCGTGGGACCCATACACTAAGCTAGAGCAAACCTCATCTCGATCTCTCTCTCAATGACGAAAGGACATCCGCAAGGAAACCCTAGGAACACGAATCCTGTGAATTGGAAGTCCACAGGGGACGGGATACTCATCCACACTCAGTCCCCCGGTAACCAAACAGGTGGACCGAATAACCAAATCATTTTTCAGTCCATGGGTGGAGTAGGCACGTCCGCTATCACCCCACCACCAACCTCGACCTTGGACAACCCTGATCCAGGGAGTGCGCCTAAGCCCCCTAACAAGGAGCCGCGCAGGCCATCGACTGAAGAAGAAGTGGAAGTTGAAACACTTAGTGAGGAAGACCTCACTCGAGTTCTCACACAGCACTTTGAGAGGATCGTCCCGAGAATCGCGTCCAGGTTGAACCTAGGGAGGAACCTCTAATCTAGGCTCAACTTTGGTAGAGCCGGACCCGGCACCTCTCCTCAGACTCAAAGGAAGCGGAGGGCACGACCCCAAGAACAAAACCTCTTTAAGGAAACCCCTCAACCTAGGAATGTGTTCGAGCGTATAGGGGATCATGTTATGCAAGAACTGCTACAATCTCGTGAAGAGGGAGATAGGTCCGACGATTCAGCCAAACGACCAGATCTGGAATTAACCAGGAACAATCGCCGCACAAGTGTGTGGGATAAGATGAATACCGGGAAAAGGCTCCTAGCTCTTCTCATAGAGAGGATCCTTTACCAAAAGGTGGGGCACCGCCCCCTTCCCCCGCTCCATCAGGAGAGGATTCGGATGACCATCCACCCAAGCGACGCCGACCTAGGCGTACTCCTCCACTGCCGCCAGACGATGAGGGGTACTACGGTGGCCCCTATTATCGTGAGGCGGAAGAGGAAGATCTATCCCGCCCATGGTGTGATCCTAATCTCACCCGTCCATGGTGCGATCCCAGAGGATCCTTTTACTCTCCGCATACGAAATTACTCCGAGGATAAAAAGCGTCGCATGCCGGCGTGCGTCAAGACTTATGATGGGTCTGGTGATCCGGATGATCAGCTAAAGATATTTGACACGCGGGCAAAAATCGAACGATGGCCCATGCCTATTTGGTGCCAGATGTTCAATTCAACCTTGATCGGCAATGCTCGTGATTGGTTTGAGGGACTTCCTCCCCGAAGCATTGATAGCTTCACTGAACTGCATACTGCGTTCAAAAACAATTATACTCAGCGAAAGAAGTATAATAGGGACCCGGTCTCATTGGAAACTGTCAAGCAACGGCCTAGGGAATCTACGGAGGCCTTCACCGAACGCTTCAATGACGAGTGCACGCGCACAAAGACAATGCCAGAACTTCTGAAAATTTCCGATTATATGCATGCCATAACAGACAGGGAATTAATTAGACGTCTCAATGACAAGCGAACGGAGAGATATGACGATCTCATGGAAAGGGTCAGGAACTTTATAGAAGGAGAAACCGCAGTAGCCGCGGCCTATCCTACAAAGGGAAACAGCTATCGATCAAACGACCAGTCCAGAAGACAGTCAGGTGATCAAAACAACCAAGGCAATGGAAGGGGCTCGGACTACAAGAGCCAAAACAAAGGAGGGCGGTCGGAGGACAAGTTCACCCCCTTAAAGATGTCCTACCGGGAGATCTTGTTGACAGAAGGGGCGAACTTCCCGAGACCTCCTCCGATGACGACTCCGGTGGACCGTCGTTAAGGAAATCGCTTTTGCGAATTCCACAACGACAAAAGTCACGGCACGGAGGAGTGCATCCAGCTCAAGAAGCACATTGAGTCACTGAACAAGTCAGGCAAACTCAAACATCTGGTCAAGGATTGGAAGGACGGGAAGGATAACAAGAAGCACGACAAGAAGGATCCCCAAAAAGACAAACCTTCGACTATATACATGATCCAATCCTGGCAGCGCCACACAAAGCTGAAAATTAGTCAAAAATTTTCACGTGGAAGAGAAATCTCATTCCCTCTCATCACAGCAAGTAACGTAGCCGATGCACCTCTCACGATTGAGGTAAGCATTGGAACACACAATGTTCACCGTATGTATGTGGATGGAGGGTCATCGGCAGAAGTACTGTACGAACACTGTTTCGTACATCTACGACTAGAAATAAGAAGCTAATTAGTACCGTCCACGTTCGCCGCTCATCGGCTTTAGTGGAGACACCATCTGGCCAATAGGACAGCTGCGTCTGCTCGTAACCATTGGGAATGAAGAGCATTCCACCACGACGTGGATGAACTTTATGGTGATACGCTCGCACTCTCCATACAACGGGATCATAGGTAGACCAGGTATCCTGGCCATACGGGCAGTACCCTCCACAGCCCACGGAATGATTAAATTCCCAGTGGAAGGAGGAATTATCACCATCTATAACTCAATCATACCAGCATCCGAATGTCATGCCGTGACAACACCAGTCCTACCTGTTCCCCTCAAGGATGGATCACCACCTCCCAACTGGAAGGTGGCAATCCATCCCGATTATCCGGAACAAGAGGTGTCCATAGGAGGAACACTCTCGAATAGCGGCAAGAGGGCCATGTGCTCTCTTCTAAAAGCAAACTTAGATGTATTCGCATGGGAGCCTAAGCATATGAAGAGTGTATCGCGTGCGATTGCGGAACATAAACTCCAAATCCGCCAAGGATATCCTCCCGTTAAGCAAAAGAAGCGTGGTCAAGCACTAGAACGCAGCCAGGTAATACTAGATGAAGTGCGGAAGTTAGTGGATGCAGAAATTATGCGCGAGGTATACTACCATGAGTGGTTATCCAACCCAGTCATGGTCAAGAAGCATGACGGGAGCTGGCGCATGTGTGTGGACTTCACAGATCTAAACAAAGCCTATCCACAGGACTGCTATCCGTTACCAGAGATTGATTGGAATGTGTAATCCCTATGTGGGTATCCCTTTAAGTGCTTCTTAGACGTGTACAAAGGATATCACCAGATCCAGATGGCGGAAGAGGAAGCGGAGAAAACGGGGTTTCATACTAGTCAGGGCGTATACTGTTATACAAAAATGCCATTCGGACTAAAGAAGTCCGGGGCGACATATCAGCGGCTTGTTGATAAAGCCTTCGACTCACAGATAGGCCGTAACCTTGAGGTCTACGTTGACGATCTAGTCATCAAAAGTCATACGGAGGAGGAACTTCTCCGTGACGTCCAGGAGACGTTTGATACGTTGAGGAGGATTAATATGAAACTGAATCCAAAAAATGCACGTTTGGGGCAACTGAAGGGATGTTCCTTGGATACATGATCGATCCGAATGGGATCAAGCCTTGCCCAGAAAAGACGGACGTGGTGATACAGTTACCGTCTCCTCAGACGCGAAAAGAGGTACAATCACTAAATGGAAAGCTGGCCGAGCTAAACAGGTTCTTGTCGAAGTTCGCGGAGAAGTCACTCCCCCTGTTCAAAACACTCAAGAATGTATCAAAAAGGGAGATTTCCGTTGGACAAAGGAAGCTGAGGAGGCTTTTGGTCAGCTTAAGCAATACCTCGCAGCTCTTCCCATGCTAGTGGCACCCCGACCTAAGGAAGAGCTCATCATGTATCTGTCGGCTACACATGGAGCAATAAGTGCGGTACTTATGATGGATAGGGACACAATCCAAAATCCGGTCTACTTCATAAGTAGAACACTACAAGGGCCGGAGTTGAATTATTCCTCTATGGAGAAATTGGTTTTGGCATTAGTATTCGCCGCAAAACGGTTACGCCGGTACTTTCAGGCGCACCCAATCGTAGTTATTACTGATCAACCAATAAAACAAATCATCTCAAAACCAGACATGGCTGGCAGGTTACAGAAGTGGAGCATTCTACTAGGAGAGCATAACATCTCCTATAGACCAAGGACCGTGGTCAAAGGCCAAATCTTGGCAGACTTCTTGGTTGAGAAGCCAGATGAGGACGGACCAGTAATACAACGAGAGGAAGCTCTAGTAGAACCATGGGTACTATTCACTGACGGGTCCTCGTGCACGGACGGATCGGGAGCTGGTCTCATCCTTACGAATCCGAAAGGAATGGAGTTTACATACGCCATGCGCTTTGAGTTCACATCCACCAATAATGAGGCAGAATATGAAGCGTTGATTGTGGGTTTAAAAATCGCCGCTAGAATGAGAGTCTGCAACCTTGAGGCCTACGTGGACCTACGGCTTGTCGCGAACCACATTCTAGGGGGTTACGTAGCCAAGGAGGACAACATGGTTCGATACTTGGAGAAAGTCAAGTCGCTCATCGCTACTTTCAGCAAGTTTTCTATCAAACAGGTACCAAGAGGTGAAAACAAGAAGGCGGACTCTCTTAGCAAGATCACGTCTACAAGTTTCGCCCACTTATCCAAGCAAGTGTTGGTAGAAATACTAAAGGAAAAGTCTATAACGGAAGGGGAAATCGCAGCTATAGTTGAGGAAGAGGGATCTACATGGATGACCCCGATCATCATCTATTTAACTGACGAAACCCTCCCGGAGGAGGAAAAGGCGGCACGGCGTATCAGAAGGAAGTCGCATCACTTCGAGCTTCGAGAAGGTATTCTTTACAAGCGCTCTTTCTTATAGCCGTGGTTACGGTGTGTTGGGCCACGCCAGGCTACTTATGTGATCAATGAGATACATGAAGGGCTATGCGGTATGCACGCAGGTCCCCGATCTGTAGTGGCACGAGCTCTACGCACAAGATATTATTGGCCTACTATGCATAGGGATGCACGCGACATGATTCGTAAATGCAATGATTGCCAAGTGCACAGACCAGTACCGCGACATTCGCAGCAGGAACTGACACCCATTACATCCCCATGGCCATTCTATAAGTGGGGGATTGACATTGCAAGACCTTTCCCCGTAGCTGCAGAGGGAGTTAAGTTCTTGATCGTCGCAATGGACTACTTTACACGCTGGATAGAAGATAAGGCAGTTAAATCCATCACAGGCAAACAGGTTAAAAAGTTTGTTTGGGAAAACATCATGTGCCATTTTGGCTTGCCAGGAGATATCATCTCAGACAACAGGAAGCAGTTCGCGGATAATCCATTCAAGGACTGGTGCGCAACATTGAATATCACACGGCGCTTCGCATCTGTTAAGCACCCGCAGATAAATGGTCTTGTGGAACGGGCAAATAGAAGCTTAGGTGAAGGCATCAAGGCACGCCTGGATGAACGAAGTGCCAAATGAGTAAATGAGCTGCCACATGTGCTATGGGCACATAGGACTATGATTAAAACAACCAATGGGGACACTCCATTTGCGCTGGCCTACGACACTGAAGCTGTTATACCAACAGAAATTGGAATGCCGACCATCCGCACAACGGAGGTTAATGTTGTCACGAACGACGAGCAACTCCAGATTAATCTGGACTTATCAGAGGAAAAAAGAGAAATAGAGGCTATAAATGAGGCCAAGTCCAAGGCACGAATGAAGGCTTATTATGACGCCAAGGTTAAAGGTGTTTCCTTACGACCGGGAGATTTTGTTTATCGTGCCAACGAGGCAAGTCGAGCGGAGAATACAGGAAAGCTGGGTTCCAAGTGGGAAGGACCATATGAGGTTACGGAAGCCTTAGGACGGGGCGCGTACAAGTTGCGTGACATGGATGGCCGCGACCTGGAACGCACATGGAATATCGTAATCTTAAAAGATGCTATATGTGAAAGGCTACGGCTTCCGCATTGATACTTCGCTATAGTTGGCTTCAATGAAGATCCATGTATTCTCTTTTGTTTTGTTTTTCATGCTTTCTAGGTTCCCTTTGTTTTTAGGATTTTCAATTCTTGTCAAAACAAAAATCATAAACGTTCTAATAAAATGTCATGGTGCCTAGCTAGCTCCACTGCTCGTTCTTGTGCAAATTATTGTCTTTTCTTTTAGATTCTATGTGCAAATTATTATCATATAGATTTAGTTTTTATTGCTATAATGTGCTATCTCTTATTCATATGCATTCATTCAAAACCGTACATGTACTATTCGCCTCCAGGTGGGGTAAGAGGATTAAGTGAACCTAATAATTCAACTTGTCGCATAAGAGGGATGCAACCCCAGTGACGTGGATCATGTATCCTTACTAGACACATTCTTTACAAGACGTTGTAATAAGTTTCCATATGTCGCACCCACGTAGTGCTTTGCATGTTAAAGACGCACGCCGCACGTCTAGTAAAATATAGACTTGGTTTTATTCTGGGTAAGACGTGACATGTCATGTTCAATTCACATTGAGTGAAGATGTACTTCAAGCTCTTGTGGTCCGTGAAAATATCACATGATTCTCCATAAAAGTAGTGCCTCCATATCTTCAATGCAAACACGACTGCTGCAAGTTCCAAGTCATGCATAGGGTAATTTTCCTCATAAGGCTTAAGCTGTCGTGAAGCGTACGCGATCACTTTCCGATGTTGCATGAGAACACAGCCAAGTCCCTTCCCCGATGCATCACTGTAGATCTGGCCTACGGCACTGAAGCTGTTATACCAACAGAAATTGGAATGCCGACCATCCGCACAGCGGAGGTTAATGTTGTCACGAACGACGAGCAACTCCAGATTAATCTGGACTTATCGGAGGAAAAAAGAGAAATATAGGCTATAAATGAGGCCAAGTCCAAGGCACGAATGAAGGCTTATTATGACGCCAAGGTTAAAGGTGTTTCCTTATGACCGGGAGATTTTGTTTATCGTGCCAACGAGGCAAGTCGAGCGGAGAATACAGGAAAGCTGGGTTCCAAGTGGGAAGGACCATATGAGGTTACGGAAGCCTTAGGACGGGGCGCGTACAAGTTGCGTGACATGGATGGCCACGACCTGGAACGCACATGGAATATCTGTAATCTTAAAAGATGCTATATGTGAAAGGCTACGGCTTCCGCGTTGATACTTCGCTATAGTTGGCTTCAATGAAGATCCATGTATTCTCTTTTGTTTTGTTTTTCATGCTTTCTAGGTTCCCTTTGTTTTTAGGATTTTCAATTCTTGTCAAACAAAAATCGTAAACGTTCTAATAAAATGTCATGGTGCCTAGCTAGCTCCACTGCTCGTTCTTGTGCAAATAATTGTCTTGTCTTTTAGATTCTATGTGCAAATTATTATCGTATAGATTTAGTTTTTATTGCTATAATGTGCTATCTCTTATTCATATGCATTCATTCATTACCGTACATGTACTATTCACCTCCAGGTAGGGTAAGAGGATTAAGTGAACCTAATAATTCAACTTGTCGCATAAGAGGGATGCAACCCCAGTGACGTGGATCATGTATCCTTGCTAGACATATTCTTTACAAGACATTGTAATAAGTTTCCATATGTCGCACCCACGTAGTGCTTTGCATGTTAAAGACGCACGCCGCACGTCTAGTAAAATATAGACTTGGTTTTATTCTGGGTAAGACGTGACATGTCATGTTCAATTCACATTGAGTGAAGATGTACTTCAAGCTCTTGTGGTCCGTGAAAATATCACATGATTCTCCATAAAAGTAGTGCCTCCATATCTTCAATGCAAACACGACTGCTGCAAGTTCCAAGTCATGCGTAGGGTAATTTTCCTCATAAGGCTTAAGCTGTCGTGAAGCGTACGCGATCACTTTCCCATGTTGCATGAGAACACAGCCAAGTCCCTTCCCCGATGCATCACTGTAGATCTGAAATCCACCTGTACCAGATGGGAGAGTAAGAATCAGTGCAGATAATAACTTCTGCTTTAGGTCTTCAAAGCTCTTCTCTCTCTCTTCAGTCCAGACGAATTTCTCCCTTTTTCGCATTAGTTTGGTCAATGGTAGTGCTAAACGGGAAAAGTTATCCACGAACCTACGGCAGTAACCAGCTAAGCCTAGGAAACTGCGAACCTTAGTCGCTGATGTCGGTCTTGGCCACTTGGTAATAGCCTTAACCTTTATTGCATCCATAGTGATTCCTTCTGCTGATACAATGTGACCTAAGAATGCCACCTTGTCTAACCAGAACTCACACTTGGAGTATTTAGCATACAGCTGCTTCTGGCGAAGAATCTGTAACAATATACGAAGATGGTCTTCATGTTCCTCCTTGGAATTAAAGAATATCAGGATGTCGTCAATGAAGACAATGACGAACTTGTCCAGAAATTCATGGAAAATTATGTTCATCAAATCCATGAACACTGTTGGAGCATTGGTAACGCCAAATGGCATGACTACAAATTCGTAGTGGCCATAGCATGTACGGAAAGCAGTCTTGGCGATGTCCTGCTCTTTAACCCGTAGTTGATGATAGCCCGACCTCAGATCAATCTTGGAGAAATGTTTGGCCCCTTGGAGTTGGTCAAACAGATCATCTATATGTGGTAGAGGATACCTATTCCTGATAGTGATCTTGTTGAGCTCGCGATAATCTATGCAAAGACGCATACTACCGTCCTTCTTCTTCATGAATAAGACCGGTGCACCCCATGGAGATGCGCTCGGTCGAATGAAGCCTCGCTCTAGAAGTTCTTACAATTGATCCTTCAGCTCCTTCAACTCTATGGGAGCCATGCGATAAGGAGCCTTAGAAATCAGCACAGCTCCTGAGATGAGCTCGATATTGAATTCCACTTCACGTGCTGGTGGTATGCCCGAAAGTTCTTCTGGAAATACTTCTGGAAATTCTGACACTATCGGCTGATTCTGAATTGATGGAGATTCAACATCCATGTCATGAACAGTAGCTAGATATCCCTCGCAACCATGTGAAAGTAATGCACGTGCTTGCAGGGTTGATATGATTTGTACAGACCTTCCGGGTATGAACGCGTTGTGAATGTACTCTGGTGTATTAAAATCACCGAAGATGACTCGATATGAATGGCAGTCTATGGTAGCATGATGCTTGGATAGCCAGTCCATGCCCAATATCATATCAAAATCATTCATGTCCAGCGGAAGTGCGTCAACAAGACGAATCTTGTCGTCAAATTCTAGGGGAAGGCTCTTGTACACATGGGTGATGCGTACAGAGTCTCTTAAAGTCATGGAAATATTCAATATATTCTCTAGTGGCATGGAGAGTACCCCAACATTCTTAGAATAAGTAGTAGAAATGACCGAGTGAGTAGCACCCATGTCAAATAGAACACATGCAGCTTGACCATACATATACAAGATTCCAGTGATGGTACCTGTTGTTGGCCTGATCACGAGATGTCGTGTAAACGCGTCCACTAGTAGGAGGCGGCTTGGTATCAACATGTCCTGATGTGCCCTCCATCTTGCCCTTGCGATGGCCAGGAAGACCACACTTGAAGCATGCGTCGCTGTCGCGGCGACATGGCCCTGGGTGCCTACGGTTATAGGTAGTGCAAAGATGATAGGTGTGTAAACACCCATCCTTTTTCCACTTAATTCTGGCTAAAACGAGACCAAAACACGTATTTAATATCACTTGTCTGGAATTATGCGTGGTTTTTGTGTTTATTGTGTTTTCAGAGCCAACCGGATGAATATTGAAGAAAACATGGGATTGCACGGGTTTTATGGAAGAAAAAGACTCAAGACGAAGTCTATTGTCCAAGAGATGCAAAAGATTTGAATTCATTGGGCCTATTTGAAGATTTATCGAAGAAAAGGACCAAAGATGGAAGATTTACATAAGTCGAAGAAACTCAAGTCTGTTAAACGAAGAAATTAAAAGACGAGTTGAATTTAATCGACGACAAATCCCGAATCAAAATCGAAAACGTCAACTTTTCTGAAAAGACGAGAAGACAAGAAGAACGGGAGAAAGCCCACTCACCAACCAAAGAGAACACCTATATAAAGAATTCCCCTCACACTTTTTATTCAGTTTTTTTTCTCCTCTTTTCTCTCTTTTTCTGTTCGTAGTCATCACCAACACCACTAGGGTGTTTGGTGATTTTGATTTTTATTTGTCCAAGATCTTGTAGTTTAATCTTTGTCTGTTGATTGTTTAAACCTTATTCTATCAATTTAATCATTCCATTTCATCTTGTTCATCTTCATCTTTTTGTTTCAAAGTTAATGTTCTTATTTGGTTGATTTGATCTTTAAAAGTTATTGGGTTTTATGTTTTTATTGATGGGATTTGATGTTTATGGTTAGTAGATGATAGGGCATTAGTTTTGTTTAAGTTTTAATCATTCCACTTGGTTTATTTTGGCTGGTAAACGTGTTCCCCTGTTTCCCTGTCTCCTTTCTGTTCTTGAGTTTTTCCCAGGTTCCGAATGAGTACAAATCTTCCGAATGAATCATCTTAGTAAAAAGTTCCGAATCAGTTAAAAGTTCCGGACGAACTTCCGAATAAAGTTCCGGATAAACTTCCGAATCAACCCAAATCTTCCGAATCAATTTCTTGTCAAAAGTTCCGAATCAATTCTTCCGAACGAAGTTCCGGACCAACTTCCGAACGAAGTTCCGAATCAGTTTCATTTTTAATGTTCCGAACCAAGTTCCGGGTAAACTTCCGAATCAACTTTCGGACCAAACTTCCGAACGAAAGTTCCGAGGAAAGTTCCGAGTGAAGTTCCGAGTAAAGTTCCGAGTAAAGTTCCGGACCAAACTTTCGAATCAAATCTTCCGAATCAAGTGAGTTTGAAAGTTCCGAATCAACAGCAAAAGTTCCGGATCAATTTTTCTTTTGAGCATTTCGACTAAGAGTTAAGTGGTATTTACTTTTTCTGTTTCAGTTGTTAAAGTTTAATTCAAGTTTTATTCATTGCTATTAAATTGATTGCTTTTAGTTTAAGTTTACATCTTAATGCATTTAAACCTTTAGTAGATTAGAAAACCAATTCCCTTTTTAGTAACCAAGAACAATCATTCCACATTGAGCTGCGATCAATTCGAGAGGATACCGAGATTTAATATGAACCATAGCAAAAAGCAAAGTATCAAATGGCGCCGCTGCCGGCTCTTCTCGTTAAGATCAACAGTTTTTTGTGAGAACTTGGATTTTGGATCCGTTCCCCGTGAACGTTACTTTTTCATAAAGATTTTCAAAAAAAAATCCTAAAAAATATAAAATTTTCAAAAATCCTAAAAATTAAAAAAACATAAAAAACAAAAATATTTTTCCTTTGTTTTTGCCTTGTTAGTTCTTTTGCAGGTGCATGCGTACATGATCAACAATAACCCACCTCAAAATAATAATAATAACAATAACAATCCACCTTTCAACAACAATAATAACAACAACAATGAGCCTCTACCGGATAATCGCCCGATGATTTAACTTCTGCAAGAACATGTAGATGGTAACAATGATCCAATTGTCATACCCGCGATTGCAGCCAACAACTTTGAGCTCAAATCCGGTTTTATCCAGATGGTCTCTGCTCAACCATTCTTGGGGCGTACCATTGATGATCCACATGACCACATCAAGAGATTCTTGCAACTCACCAATACGGTCAAATTCAATGGTGTTCCACAAGAGGTAATCCGTTTACAACTTTTTCCCTTTTCTTTAGAGGGACAAGCCCAGCATTGGCTTGCTAAGGAACCGCCACAGAGTATTCTTTCGTGGACGGATTTGGAGACCAAGTTTATCAATTACTTTTTCCCACCCTCTCGTACTACCGCTTTGCGGAATGAAATTATCAATTTTGAACAAAAGTACGATGAGTCGTTCAGTGAATCTTGGGACCGTTTCAAAGACCTTTTGAGAAAATGCCCACAACATGGTTTTACCAAAGTGCATCAAATTAATACTTTTTATAATGGTTTAATCATGAATGACCAAGATTCACTAAACAGTGCCTCGGGGGGTAATCTTTTGGCTAAGACTTCCAATGCTGCTTGGGACATCATTAAGAATAAGTCTCGTGTGCAAACCAAGAGTGTTCGGACCAATGTCGCTAGTGCTAGTACTAGTGACAGCGATAAGCGACTTGACAAAATCACTGCGCTTCTTGAATCGCTTGCTACCCAAACCGCCAGCAACACCAACAGCATCAAGGCTAAAAACGCTAAAGACGCTCAAGTCAATGCTGTCAGCCAACCATGTGAGATATGCGGTGGTCCTCACTCTTACACCACTTGTACTGCCACCCAAGACTACCCTTCTGAGAATGTGCATGCAGCATACGGTACCTATCCTCAACCCGCTTATCAAGCTCGTCCTCAAGGTGACTGCAACCTGCTTAGCTACCGTTCGAACAACTATCTCTCACCACCCCGGTTTTCCTCCAAACAACCCAAACCAACAACAAAACCTCAATCGCCCTCCTCAACAACAACAACAACCTCGTACACCATACATACCACCTCACAAACAACCATATCCACCTCAAAGAAACAACCAAGTTTACCAGCAACCTGCTTATCAACCACCCGCATACAATGCTACTCCCAACCAACCCACCGCTTTACACCAAGAAGTGGAAACCTACATGAGGACTAACGATGTGATCGTGGGAAATCTTCAGCGGGAAGTTCTCAACTTGAAAGCAGACCTGGTGAAACAAGGGAACGATCTGAGAGCTGATATGAGAAACACTTTGGATAGTCAAACGAATGACTTAAAAAACATGATGGCTAGTTTCTTCCAAGGTAATCAACCCTCTTCTTCGGGTACTCTTCCGAGTAACACCGTTGCGAATCCAAGAGGGGAGATGAAAGCAATCACCACTCGCAGTGGCAAAGGTACCAAGGAACCCGAGCTTCCTATACCTCCACCGGTGATTGTGACTAAGGAGAACGAGTCACTTGATCCTATTCCTCAACCTTCTACTTCCCCAATTTCTCCACCTCTTACTTCTACCCCTCCTCCACCCAAGGATGTGAGTGATCCTTCGATCCCAAAGACTTCCTCTTCTTCCAATATACCTTATCCATCAAGGTTGAGGAAAGAGAAGCTCAAAAGCAAGGATGATATTCAAGTTTCAAACTTTCTGAAAATGTTTAAACAACTGAATTTCAACATCTCCTTCGTTGAGGCTCTCGCTCACATGCCCAAGTATGCGAAAATGTTCAAAGATCTTCTTAGCGACAAGGAGAAGCTTCTTGATATTGCTAACACCGAACTTAATGAGAATTGCTCTACAGTGCTCTTAAGGAAATTGCCAACCAAGCTTGGTGATCCAGGTCGTTTCTTAATCCCTTGCAACTTCCCGGGAGTAGAGAATTGCATGGCCCTAGCCGATCTAGGTGCCAGTATTAACTTAATGCCTTTAAGTGTTTGGAAGCAATTATCTCTCCCTGAGCTAGTCCCTACCAAAATGACTTTGGAATTAGCTAACCGTACGGTTGCTTATCCAGTGGGGATAGCCGAAGACGTCTTTGTAGGAGTCGACAAATTCACTTTTCCTGCCGATTTCATCGTTGTGGACTATGACATAGACCCTCGTGTGCCATTGATCGTTCGTCGTCCATTCTTGAGGACTGGTCGCACTCTCATCGATGTTGAAGCGGGTGAGCTTATCATGAGAGTGGGTGACGATAAAATTGTCTTCAACATGGGAAACTTGTCTAAACAACCTTATTCTAACGAGAGTGTTAATTGTATTGACGTTCTTGATGAGGCTTGTGACGAACACTTCAAAGATGCTTGCAAAAGTATTCCTACCTCTCTTCCCAATGTTGAGACCGTTTCCTCTATCGATTCATCACTATCTCTATTTGGAGAAAGTGATTTCCTTTGGAAAGATTTGGAAGCCACCATGGGAGATGTGAACTTAGCTAATGACGATTCTACCACCAATTGGGATGAAGATCTCCGCCTCATTGTGAACCTTCTTAAAGAAGACAATCTTTCTCCACCATCTCCCACGGTTATTGCTATCGATGCTCCGACTTTGAAAACGCCTCCCATCGAAAATCCTCCGGATTTAGAACTGAAGGAGTTGCCGCCTCATCTCGAGTACGTGTTCCTTGAAGACGAGAAAAATTCGCCCGTCATTATCGCGAAGGACTTGAAAGATGAAGAAAAAACTCGCCTCATCGCCGTGCTTAAAGATCATAAGAAGGCAATTGCTTGGAAAATTTCCGATATCTGCGGAATTGATCCAAACTTTTGTACTCACAAGATTCTCAGGGAAGATGACTTTAAACCCGCAATCCAGAGCCAAAGAAGGGTTAATCCTAAAATTCATGACGTCATCAAACAAGAGGTTATCAAACTTCTTGATGCCGGCTTGATTTACCCTATTTGTGTGCCCAAGAAGGGCGGAATAACCATTGTTCCCAATGAATACAACGAGTTGCTTCCCACTCGTCTCGTTACTGGGTGGAGAGTTTGTATTGATTATCGCAAGCTCAATGATGCCACGAGAAAAGATCACTTTCCTCTTCCTTTCATGGATCAAATGCTCGAGCGTCTTGCGGGTAATGACTATTACTGCTTCTTAGACAGTTTCTCCGGGTATTTTCAAATTCCCATCGATCCCAAGGACCAAGAAAAGACCACATTCACTTGTCCCTATGGAACATTTGCTTACAAACGCATGCCTTTTGGTTTATGTAATGCTCCTGGGACGTTCCAAAGGTGTATGATGGCTATCTTCCATGACATGGTGGAAGACACTATGGAAGTATTCATGGATGATTTCTCGGTTTATGGCGATTCTTTCTCTGCTTGCCTTGTAATAAGTGTGTAAACACTTATCCTTTTGCCACTAAAATCAAGGAAAAACAAGACCGAATCATGTGTTTATTATCATAAATGTCAGAATTATGCGTGGTTTTGTGTCTTTGTGTTAAAATAGGTACAAATGATCAAAAGAAGAGAAAACACGGGATTTCACGGTCAAATGTTGAAGAAAAGTCCAAGAAAAGACGAAGACAAAGTCAAAAGATCAAAAGTGTGCCCAAGTTCACGAAAACCGGCTAAACCGACACGGTTTTGAAGAAATGATCAACAAAGCCGAAATCAAGCTCGTTTTTAGCGGAATTAACATTTTTGAAGATATTGAGCCATGTGGGACCCACATTGGATAAATGGGCCAAAAGCCCATTTATCAATTTAATTTAATATAAATGGATTAATAGATTTAATCCTTAAAGCCCATTAGCCTAAAATCTTTACAAATGTGGAAGGGATGGAATAGATTGGGCCAGGCCCAAAGATGCACAAGATTAAACGAATAAGTTGCTAGTTTTAGTCAACTCAACACAAACGTTTTTACTCCCCAGTCAAATCAACCTACCATACGTTACACCCTCCCTCACACAATTGAAATACTCAGTCAACATCACACCCACACATCCTTACCCTGCATCTCACCCACACACAATTCCCCCCCCCCCCCCCCACGTGACAACATCACACACGTTTAACCCTTTCCCAAACACACTTAAAATAAATAAATTACCCTACCCCCCACCATTCGATAAAAACAAGATTTACCCATCTCTCCTCATTTCTCTCTCCCAACAAACGCATTTTTACACAGTGAAACTCATAAACCCTAAATTTACCATCTCAAAAAATTACACAAAAGATATTAGGGCTTTTTGTTTAAGTGGTTAATTCACACCAAGGGAATTAATTCCCCCAAAAAATCGCATCATCCACTCCCATCTCCATCCGACGTGGCCTGATCTTTATTTGTGATTGGTTGTGACAACATCACACACAAATCCTCCAATCATATCCATCCAGGTTGGCAATCCATGATGCAAAGAGTAATTACAGCCGTTTGATGAGAAGAAAAGAAGAAAGAGAAGAAGAAAGATGGAATAAACGGTGGGATTTGATTGCTTACAAGGGAAGATTAGATTAGGGTTTGTTGGGGTTCCCTATAAAAACCCCCATCTATCATGTAATCAGCAGCTTTTCTTTAATTTTTATTTTTTTAGTAAAATTAGATTTGTTTTAATCTTGTAATTTTTTTAATTTCAGCACTTGTAATCTTTAATTTTATATTAATGAAAAGTTAATTTTTATTTAATTTTTGTCTCTCTTTAAATTATTGCAAATCTCAATCTATTTTTATCTTTAAATTAGTTCTGTTATTGTTCTCAAATTAAATCTTTGTCTCGGTTTAATTTTTTTTTTTATGTTACTGTTTGCGATATTGATTAATTAAAAAAAATATATATATATATATATATATATATATATATATATATATATATATATATAAATTTAAATAAAATAAAATAAAGGAAAGTGGAATGTATTCAATTTTCCCCTACTCGGAGAATTTATAAGTTACTGTTCGGGTAGAGTGTTTGGTTCGAAGATTCGTTTGGATCGAGTTCTGTTATAGTTTTTGGATCTAGAAATTTTTGTTCGAAGCTGTTGAGATTCGAAGGTGGTGTTTGTTTGATTCGTCGATAAGACTGCTCAGCGCAGCTTCTTTTGCCCAACGGATTCGACAAAAAGGTTTTCGTCTCTTTTTATTTTTATTGTTAAGTTTTAATTTAGTTTATATTTATTTGCTTAATTGATATATTTGTTGAATCTGCTAGAATTAATTTGTTTGAGTTTATTTTGAATCTACTTAAGTTTTTTTTTCATTGCTTATTTGATTTCAGATACATATGGTTTCGTTACTGTTTTGGGTGTTTGGATTTATTTGTTTATGTTTGGGAATTTGATTTTTTTAGCCGCAAATTGAATGTTTAAATTACTTATGTTTGGATCTGCTTTTGCTTATTTTAGCTGCCTATTGTCTAGTTGTTTATGCCTATTTGGTTCATTTGCTTATTTAGATTTAGCTTAATCGCCTATTAGCTTATTATCTGTTTCGTAGCTTAGTTGGTATCTATTTTGCTTATTTGCAATCTTAATTAGGTTATTTGTTAGTTTTCTATATTGCTGTGTCTAAGACAGCAGGAACTTTTGATCTGTTGTTCTAGTTTGATTGTCAAATAAATCTGTCCACAAAAAAAAAAAAAATCACACAAAAAAAATATATAATTTGCATAAAAGGGTTCTGCTGGGATTCGACCCCCAGACCCTTCACTCAACAGTCCAGCGCCCAACCAGTTGCTCTAGTTCCTTTTTTTGTGTTATGTTTTGAAGCGTTTAATTAATATAGCTTTTAATTACTGCCTGTTTTAGTTAATTAGTTTAATTCAAGGTTTTTAAGTTTATTCATTTTAATTAAAAAGTTTTATTTAATTCAGTTTTAAATAAATAAAAAAAAGATAAAAAAAATATTTTTATTTACTTTTATAACTTTAAATTTGTTTTATTTTGTTTAATTAAAAATAGTTTTTATTTAAAAAGTCTTTAGTTTTATATTAATTAGTTCATTTAATATAATTTTATTTTATAAGTTAAATATAGTTTTTAAATTTAGTTTTAAATTTTATTTTTGTTTTTATTTAAAAGTTTTCTTAGTTTAAAAATTAGTATTAAATTTTAAATTAGATTTATTTTTAGAAATAGTTTTATTTACATTCGTTTAAGTTTTATTTAAAAATAGATTTTATTTAAGAGTTTTATATTTTTAATTAGCTTAAATTAGTTTCAAAAGACTTTTTAGAATTATTTAAGTTAGTTTAAAAATAGCTTTTAATTAAATAGACTTTTAGTTTAAAATATCCTAAAATTACGTTTACCAAGAACAAATATAATCTTACGTTAAACCGGAAATCAAATTCGAGTCGAATCGAGGAAAACGAACTTAATTAACATAAAAAGGGTAACAAAATCTCTTTTTCAAAATGGCGCCGCTGCCGCTTCGCTCGTACGATTGACGATTTTTCGTGAAGACGTTTGGATTTTTGGATCCGTTCTTCTTGAACGTTAATTTTCTTGCACAAAATAAATCAAAAATACAAAAAAATTAAAAACTTAAAAATACAAAAAAATTAAAAAATCACAAAAGCAATTTCTTTCCTAAGAATTGCACAAAAAAATTAAAAAAAATCAAAAGTAATACTTTTTCCTAAAAGTATTACACTAAAAATATTACGTATTAGTGTTAATTTTTAGTTCGATTTCTTTCGATTTTTCTTGTGAATATATATTTTTCTAAAAAAATACAAAAAGATTTTTCTTTTACTATAATATATTACGTAGCACAATAATTTACCTACTTTTCAAATAAGCCTTAGTTGGGATTTCATCACCTAACTATTGTAGTCGAATCCTAAACGAAATAAAAATGCAAAATAGATAAATACTAGTAAGACGTTTGAACTCAAAATATACAAACTATAAGGTGGGTATAAGGCGACGCGCTATAAAAGGCCGTCTAAGGAAAAAGGTTTTTAAGTGCTTTGTGCCACCTCGTTTCCCCGCTTGCTTGTGCGTATATTGAGAGGGACGACCGATTATTGGTTTGCCAACTCAAGTAGTAATTAAGTATATATTTTTGTAGCTTTTTCATATTGCTCATCGAGAGGGAAAATCCTTTTCCTCTCAAAGTCGACCGAGGTCACCTACCTCATTCCAAAGTTTTAATTGTATGCGCACTCGCGCGCGTACATACATACCGAGTGGTGTACCAAATACTTCTAATTCTTCCAAAAAGAATAAGAAGAAAAACAAAAAGACCGTCATTCAAGCCGATTCCGAGAATCGAGCTTTCGACATAACGATGGCAACGGATAATCGACCAATGATTGAGATTCTTCAATCTCACGTTGAAGGAAACGATGACGCGATTGTGGTGCCGACCATTGGAGCTAATCATTTTGAACTTAAACTGGATTTTATTCGAATGGTTTCCGCTACACCATTTTTAGGTCGTACTAATGATGACCCACACGCTCATATCAAACGATTCATCCAATTAGCAAATACCGTCAAATACAATGGGGTGCCACAAGAGGCCGTTCGCCTACAACTTTTTCCTTTTTCCCTCGAGGGACAAGCCCGGATTTGGCTTGATAAGGAACCACCCCAAAGTATTACAACATGGATCGACTTAGAGACCAAGTTCATTAATTACTTTTTCCCACCAACACGGACCACTTCTTTAAGGAATGAAATAATCACCTTTGAGCAAAAATATGGGGAAACGTTTAGTGAGTCTTGGGATCGATTTAACGAGCTTTTGAGAAAATGTCCACAACACGGTTTCACCAAAGTGCATCAAATTAATACGTTTTACAATGGTTTAACTCTAAATGACCAAGACTCACTTAATAGTGCCGCGGGGGGGCAATATTCTTGTGAAAACCATGAACGAGGCTTGGGCCGTTATTGAGAACAAGGCAAAAGTGCAAACCAAGAGTGTTAGGGCCACTATGGCAAGTGCTAGTTCTAGTGAGAGTAACAAGAGAATCGATAAACTTACTTCGCTTGTTGAAACACTCGCTCTAAAAACCGACGCCCCCACCACTCATGTGCATGCCGTGAAAGATAATAGTGAAACGTGTGAGACTTGTGGTGGACCACATTCATATTTCAATTGTGACAAGGTTTATAATCAACAACAACAAGTTTGTGCTTTTAATGCTAATGAAAGGGTTCCATTTAAACCTAATGTTGATGTTAACCATTTGTCTTATAAGAGTACTAATTATTTGGCTCCCCCGGGTTTTGTAGCACCTCAAAGACCACCCCCACCCGCCCAAAATAACCAATACCAAAATAGGAACCAAGGTCCTCAAATGGGTAATTTTCAAGGGAATGCGAATCAAGGGATATTTAATGGTCAAAATCAAGGGTTTCAAAATAATCAAGGTTTTTACAATAACAACGATTTTCAAACTCAATATCAAAATCAAAGTTTTCCTAATCAAGGGGTTAATAATCAAGGGTTCAATCAAATGAATATGCAAAACCCTCAAATGGACTTGGTTCTACAAAAATTGACCGAACATAAGAAAATCATGCAAGCTATGCAAGCATCTACTAGACAAATGCAAGAGTCCAACGATAAAAGATTTTTTACTATGTTGCAAACCCTTAGACCCCAAGGTGCCTTACCATCCAATACCGAGATTAACCCTCGTGCTAATGTGAGTGCTATCAATACTCGAAGTGGAGCCACTTTAGTGGGACCTTCCATCTCTTCGCCCATAAAGGAGAGACAAGGCCCGGAGGTCATAATGAGTAATCCTACTCCCCCTCCGGTGATTCCCCCACTACCACTCCTAGTTCTAGTCCTCCATTGCCGAAAGAGCCTATTCCTACGGTTGTTCAAGAAGCGAGTCCTTCTCCTTCTCAACCTAAGCCTAATATTCCTTATCCATCTAGGTTAGGCAAGACTAAAGTGCTCACCAAAGATGACATTCATGTCTCTAATTTTTTGAAAATGATTTCCAATGTGAATGTTAACGTAAGCCTTATTGAAGCACTTGCTCAAATGCCAAAATTTTTCAAAATGTTTAAAGATTTGCTCAATAAGAAGGAAAAAATGGTTGAGCTCGTTAACACCCGTTTAAATGAAAATTGTTTCGCGGTTCTTCTCAAAAAGCTTCCCGAAAAGCTAGGAGATCCCGGACGATTCGTGTTACCTTGCTCGTTTCCTCAAATCGATGATTGTATGGCTTTAGCGGATCTCGGCGCTAGCATCAATCTTATGCCACTTTCGGTTTGGAAACAATTATCATTACCCGACCTTGTACCGACTCGTATGACTTTAGAGTTAGCTAATCAAACTCTCGCATACCCCATTGGTATTGCCGAAGATGTTTTTGTTCGAGTCGGTACATTCACTTTTCCCGTGGACTTTGTCGTCATCGACTAGGAGATGGATCCTCGTATTCCGTTAATACTTGGTAGACCATTCTTAAGATCCGGTAGAGCCTTAGTCGATGTAGCCGAAGGGGAGTTAATTCTTAGGGTTCGGGATGAACAACAAGTTTTTAAAATGGGAAAAATCACAACTAAATCAAATGGAAAAGAGTCGGTCAATATGATTGATGCTCTTAATTATAATGATGACGAGATTTTTATTAATCCTTTTGGAATTGAAAAGTCTACTCAAAATGATTTTGTGATAAACTCAGCCCTTCCCTTCGAGCCTCAAATTTTTGATACTCCCATTTATGACACCGATAGTGATGACACTTCTTCAAGTGATCACACTATTTTCGGCTTAGACGACTCGACTTTTGACCCACCCACTTTTGACCCACCCATTTATGACCAACCAATCTTTGATACCTATGATGATGACACTTCTTTAAGTGATCTTATTAATTTTGATGACCCACCCCATGAGCTTAATGCACCTCATATCTCTATGAGTGATTCTTCCATGGAGACTCCTTTTGACTTTTATACTCCAATTTTAGAAGTCATGACTATTGAGGAGGATCCTCCACTCTTAGAGATCATACCTAATTTAGAGGTTATTCCATTTGAGGAGGATTTAGATATCTTTCTAAATACCTATTTTCCTCACGAGGATGAGTTTTCCTATGACTCCGACGATACTTATGTTTTCACATCAAGTTTGGAAGAGGATGACTTTCCCACTATGGATTTTGATGATATTTTGAGCTTAAATGTCGACACCTCTTGCTATTTTCCCATTAAGGAACCGGTGTTTGATCCGGGAATAGAGACTTTTGTGCTTTCATTGCCAAACCACCTTACCCTTCCTAGTAAGAGACTTTTGCCTAAGGATACCCCACTTTTCTATGACTTGCGTAGCACCTCGGGGTTTATTTCCTTTTGTGATGGAAATTATGTGTTTGACCCGGGTGAATTTTCATGGGGTATGCCTTGTATGACTTTGTTTCACCTTTATCATGGAGAGATTTTCCTCCCTTGGAAATCTCGGTTGTTCCATGATTTTCCCATTTGAATGATGACATTCGGGAATTCAAGTCGAGCTAGAGACTCGTGATTAAAAATCAAGCATCGTTTAACTAGGTTAGATTTTGACCCTTTTTCACCCTTTTCCACCCTTTTTACCCTTTTTCGCCTTCACCCATTTTCACCAATAAGTGTAGGGGGAGCCGTGTAGGTTGTTTGTTTTGTTTGTTGTGATTGTGCAGGGACATGTGCTTAAATGATCCACTTTTGGTACTTTTGACGAGACCCGTGTTCCCGTGTTGCCGTGTACCCGGTTCCTTCGATAAGTTTTTGCTATTGTGATTCAATCTTGTATATAAATAAAACAAATAAATGTAATCACTTTAGTTATCTCTTCCTTAGCTCGATTTTAAACAACGTACTCAATGTCCTAAGTGTAGGGGAGTTTATTCTCCCACATGCTTAAACATTGAGGACAATGTTTATATTAAGTGTAGGGGGGATTTCTATCGAAATTTTAGTGGCCTTTTCCATGAATTGACCCCTTTTTTTAACCGGAAAATTTAAAAAAATTTCAATGTTTTTCAAATTTTTGATCTATTTTGGCCTAGTAGTATTTTTATTTATTTTCTTTCCTTTTATCATTGCATCGCATTTTATATTTTCCATTTCAAGAATAAAGTCAAAAATAATTAAATAAATAAAATGGTTTTAACAAGTTTAGATGTCTTTGATATATTAGGCACGTCGTGAATATTTTGACTCAACCCGAGTTTACTTATCCAAGTTTACTCTAGCTAGTATCCTTAACCATATGGACCTTAATTGGTTTATTAGGCTAAGCATCCACGAGTCTCATTCCTTGAGATTTTAAATTGTGGATAACGAGAGATGATAGAGTTAATTATAAGTTTGGTATTCTTTCATTAACTTATGTGAGTTAGTTATGAGCTTTTTCTCCCATCGCTTGTTAATAAATATATTTGCAATAAATAAGGTTGTACGATTTGAAAAGTTACTTAGCTTCTAGCACAAGATCGTTTAAAAGTTGCTCGGGATTAATTAGAGTTCATAGTCAAGGCATAACTTATTGAAGCGGAACGCGAAGATTGGCTTATCCAAAAAGGCCCTAACAAGGCATGAGGATACCCGAGTCCAAAAAGGCTCTAACAAGGCATGAGGATTCACTTTTTTTGCTAAAGATCCAAAGATGACGTGAAGATCATTAATCCAAATCAATATGATGGATCAAGACACACGACGAGAAGCAATTACTCCCCTAAAGATCATGGAGAAGTCTATCCAAAAAACCCTAACAAGGTATGAGGATAAATAGATCCAAGTCCGAAAAGGAGGCGGATCGTTGTATATCAAAATCCTAAATAAAGAAGAGGATAAATGAAGAAGTCGTGGTCAACGTTTGAAGCATCTTTCACTCCTTATGAAGATGTATACCAAAATGAAGAGAAGACCATAATTTCAAGATCGTCTCTCAAGATTTGAAGTTTGAAGTACAAGCCAAATATCGGTCCGAGAAAGGTCTCAAATCGTGAAACGAGTTATGCCAAGATATGAACTTTTTGAGGTTTCGAGAAGCAGTTTTAAAAGATTTTGTCCTTTAGCTAACTATTGATTAAATCGTCCCACTTTATTTTCGGCCTTAATAAATTATCGAAATAAGTCAAAAATGCATCCTCGGGATCATTCTAGACAAAAATAAAATACAAGAGATACACCGTAGGAATAAGGGGGTCTAAGTGATTAACTAAACTACGTGAGTAAGTGTCAGTTGTGCTAACTTGTAATAACAATGATCTCGTTTTTATGCTTAGTATGAGGAACGTGAAACTTGAGGGTGATTATTATTTATGACACCAAAGCCCTAATCTAAGTCTTAGATTTCTTTACGAGTTTCTTCCATCAATAATTTCCAAGTTATTAAATTGTATTAATTTTTGTTTCCTTTAAAGTTTTTATCTTTCCGTCATAGTAATAATAGTATATCTTAATAAAGGCCGAGATGGATTAATTATGAGAAAAATGTAACTTTATGCTTTAAAATAATGCATTGCATAGGGTCATTGCAATGGTCAAGTGTAGGGGATTTAATAAGTGTGTAAACACTTATCCTTTTGCCACTAAAATCAAGGAAAAACAAGACCGAATCATGTGTTTATTATCATAAATGTCGGAATTACGCGTGGTTTTGTGTCTTTGTGTTGAAATAGGTACAAATGATCAAAAGAAGAGAAAACACGGGATTTCACGGTCAAATGTTGAAGAAAAGTCCAAGAAAAGACGAAGACAAAGTCAAAAGATTAAAAGTGTGCCCAAGTTCACGAAAACCGGCTAAACCGACACGGTTTTGAAGAAATGATCAACAAAGCCGGAATCAAGCTCGTTTTTAGCGGAATTAACATTTTTGAAGATATTGAGCCATGTGGGACCCACATTGGATAAATGGGCCAAAAGCCCATTTATCAATTTAATTTAATATAAATGGATTAATAGATTTAATCCTTAAAGCCCATTAGCCTAAAATCTTTACAAATGTGGAAGGGATGGAATAGATTGGGCCAGGCCCAAAGATGCACAAGATTAAACGAATAAGTTGCTAGTTTTAGTCAACTCAACACAAACGTTTTTACTCCCCAGTCAAATCAACCTACCATACGTTACACCCTCCCTCACACAATTGAAATACTCAGTCAACATCACACCCACACATCCTTACCCTGCATCTCACCCACACACAATCCCCCCCCCCCCCCACGTGACAACATCACACACGTTTAACCCTTTCCCAAACACACTTAAAATAAATAAATTACCCTACCCCCACCATTCGATAAAAAGAAGATTTACCCATCTCTCCTCACTTCTCTCTCCCACCAAACGCATTTTTACACAGTGAAACTCATAAACCCTAAATTTACCATCTCAAAAAATTACACAAAAGATATTAGGGCTTTTTGTTTAAGTGGTTAATTCACACCAAGGGAATTAATTCCCCCCAAAAATCGCATCATCCACTCCCATCTCCATCCGACGTGGCATGATCTTTATTTGTGATTGGTTGTGACAACTTCACACACAAATCCTCCAATCATATCCATCCAGGTTGGCAATCTATGATGCAAAGAGTAATTACAGCCGTTTGATGAGAAGAAAAGAAGAGAGAGAAGAAGAAAGATAGAATAAACGGTGGGATTTGATTGCTTACAATGGAAGCTTAGATTAGGGTTTGTTGGGGTTCCCTATAAAAACCCCCATCTATCATGTAATCAGCAGCTTTTCTTTAATTTTTATTTTTTAAGTAAAATTAGATTAGTTTTAATCTTGAATTTTTTTTTAATTTAAGTACTTGTAATCTTTAATTTTATATTAATGAAAAGTTAATTTTTATTTAATTTTTGTCTCTCTTTAAATTATTGCAAATCTCAATCTATTTTTATCTTTAAATTAGTTCTGTCATTGTTCTCAAATTAAATCTTTGTCTCGATTTAATTTTTTTTATGTTACTGTTTGCGATATTGATTAATTAAAAAAATATATATATAAAAAAAAAATAAAAAAATAAAGGAAAGTGGAATGTATTCAATTTTCCCCTACTGGGAGAATTTATAAGTTACTGTTCGGGTAGAGTGTTTGGTTCGAAGATTCGTTTGGATCGAGTTCTGTTATAGTTTTTGGATCTAGAAATTTTTGTTCGAAGCTGTTGAGATTCGAAGGTGGTGTTTGTTTGATTCGTCGATAAGACTGCTCAGCGCAGCTTCTTCTGCCCAACGGATTCGACAAAAAGGTTTTCGTCTCTTTTAATTTTTATTGTTAAGTTTTAATTTAGTTTATATTTATTTGCTTAATTGATATATTTGTTGAATCTGCTAGAATTAATCTGTTTGAGTTTATTTTGAATCTACTTAAGTTTTTTTTTCATTGCTTATTTGATTTCAGATACATATGGTTTCGTTACTGTTTTGGGTGTTTGGATTTAATTGTTTATGTTTTGGAATTTGATTTTTTTAGCCGCAAATTGAATGTTTAAATTACTTATGTTTGGATCTGCTTTTGCTTATTTTAGCTGCCTATTGTCTAGTTGTTTATGCCTATTTGGTTCATTTGCTTATTTAGATTTAGCTTAATCGCCTATTAGCTTATTATCTGTTTCGTAGCTTAGTTGGTATCTTATTTTGCTTATTTGCAATCTTAATTAGCTTATTTGTTAGTTTTCTATATTGTTGTGTCTAAGACAGCAGGAACTTTTGATCTGTTGTTCTAGTTTGATTGTCAAATAAATCTGTCCACAAAAAAAAAATTTCACAAAAAAAAATATATAATTTGCATAAAAAGGGTTCTGCTGGGATTCGACCCCCAGACCCTTCGCTCAACAGTCCAGCGCCCAACCAGTTGCTCTAGTTCCTTTTTTGTGTTATGTTTCGAAGCGTTTAATTAATATAGCTTTTAATTACTGCCTGTTTTAGTTAATTAGTTTAATTCAAGGTTTTTAAGTTTATTCATTTTAATTAAGAAGTTTTATTTAATTCAGTTTTAAATTAAAAAAAAGATAAAAAAAATATTTTTATTTACTTTTATAACTTTAAATTTGTTTTATTTTGTTTAATTAAAAATAGTTTTTATTTAAAAAGTCTTTAGTTTTATATTAATTAGTTCATTTAATATAATTTTATTTTATAAGTTAAATATAGTTTTTAAATTTAGTTTTAAATTTTATTTTTGTTTTTATTTAAAAGTTGTCTTAGTTTAAAAATTAGTATTAAATTTTAAATTAGATTTATTTTTAGAAATAGCTTTATTTACATTCGTTTAAGTTTTATTTAAAAATAGATTTTATTTAAGAGTTTTATATTTTTAATTAGCTTAAATTAGTTTTAAAAGACTTTTTAGAATTATTTAAGTTAGATTAAAAATAGCTTTTAATTAAATAGGCTTTTAGTTTAAAATATCCTAAAATTACGTTTACCAAGAACAAATATAATCTTACGTTAAACTAGAAATCAAATTCGAGTCGAATCGAGGAAAACGAACTTAATTAACATAAAAAGGGTAACAAAATCTCTTTTTCAAAATGGCGCCGCTGCCGGGGATAAGAGTCCAACGATAAGAGATTTTTGACTATGTTGCAAACCCTTAGACCCCAAGGTGCCTTACCATCCAATACCGAGATTAACCCTCGTGCTAATGTGAGTGCTATCAATACTCGAAGTGGAGCCACTTTAGTGGGACCTTCCATCTCTTCGCCCATAAAGGAGAGACAAGGCCCGGAGGTCATAATGAGTAATCCTACTCCCCCTCCGGTGATTCCCCCCACTACCACTCCTAGTTCTAGTCCTCCATTGCCGAAAGAGCCTATTCTTACGGTTGTTCAAGAAGCGAGTCCTTCTCCTTCTCAATCTAAGCCTAATATTCCTTATCCATCTAGGTTAGGCAAGACTAAAGTGCTCACCAAAGATGACATTCATGTCTCTAATTTTTTGAAAATGATTTCCAATGTGAATTTTAACGTAAGCCTTATTGAAGCACTTGCTCAAATGCCAAAATTTGTCAAAATGTTTAAAGATTTGCTCAATAAGAAGGAAAAAATGGTTGAGCTCGTTAACACCCGTTTAAATGAGAATTGTTCCGCGGTTCTTCTCAAAGAGCTTCCCGAAAAGCTAGGAGATCCCGGACGATTCGTGTTACCTTGCTCGTTTCCTCAAATCGATGATTGTATGGCTTTAGCGGATCTCGGCGCTAGCATCAATCTTATGCCACTTTCGGTTTGGAAACAATTGTCATTACCCGACCTTGTACCGACTCGTATGACTTTAGAGTTAGCTAATCGAACTCTCGTATACCCCGTTGGTATTGCCGAAGATGTTTTTGTTCGAGTCGGTACATTCCCTTTTCCCGTGGACTTTGTCGTCGTCGACTATGAGATGGATCCTCGTATTCCGTTAATACTTGGTAGACCATTCTTAAGATCCGGTAGAGCCTTAGTCGATGTAGCCGAAGGGGAGTTAATTCTTAGGGTTCGGGATGAACAACAAGTTTTTAAAATGGGAAAAATCACAACTAAATCAAATGGAAAAGAGTCGGTCAATATGATTGATGCTCTTAATTATAATGATGACGAGATTTTTATTAATCCTTTTGGAATCGAAAAGTCTACTCAAAATGATTTTGTGATAAACTCATCCCTTCCCTTCGAGCCTCAAATTTTTGATACTCCCATTTATGACACCGATACTGATGACACTTCTTCAAGTGATCACACTATTTTCAGCTTAGACGACTCGACTTTTGACCCACCCACTTTTGACCCACCCATTTATGATCAACCAATATTTGATACCTATGATGATGACACTTCCTTAAGTGATCTCATTAATTTTGGTGACCCACCCCATGAGCTTAATGCACCTCATATCTCTATGAGTGATTCTTCCATGGAGACTCCTTTTGACTTTTATACTCCAATTTTAGAAGTCATGACTATTGAGGAGGATCCTCCACTCTTAGAGATCATACCTAATTTAGAGGTTATTCCATTTGAGGAAGATTTAGATATCTTTCTAAATTCCTATTTTCCTCACAAGGATGAGTTTTCCTATGACTCCGACGATGCTTATGTTTTCACATCAAGTTTGGAAGAGGATGACTTTCCCACTATGGATTTTGATGATATTTTGAGCTTAAATGTCGACACCTCTTGCTATTTTCCCATTAAGGAACTGGTGTTTGATCCGGGAATAGAGACTTTTGTGCTTTCATTGCCATACCACCTTACCCTTCCTAGTAAGAGACTTTTGCCTAAGGATACCCCACTTTTCTATGACTTTCGTACCACCTCGGGGTTTATTTCCTTTTGTGATGGAAATTATGTGTTTGACCCGGGTGGATTTTCATGGGGTATGCCTTGTATGACTTTGTTTCACCTTTATCATGGAGAGATTTTCCTCCCTTGGAAATCTCGGTTGTTCCATGATTTTCCCATTTGAATGATGACATTCGGGAATTCAAGTCGAGCTAGAGACTCGTGATTAAAAATCAAGCATCGTATAACTAGGTTAGATTCTGACCCTTGTTGGAAATACGTTTTTACGTATTTATGAAGGATCGGTCGCTCCAACGATATATTATTGTATTAGGCTCGTGATCTAATTTGTAGTAAATATAGTCCATATAGCCCACATGTAGGGTGGGCTATATATACCCCTCCTAGCATGTTAGGAGGGGTGGTTCTTTTCATTACAACTTTTCATTTAATCAAATCACTTTCTCTCTCTACTTTTCTTTTCTCTCCTTTCTCTCTCTACCTTCTTCCCCATTTCCACCATCTAATCAATAGATCCAATCCATCATTTACCAAATCCCAAGATAACGTAGACCTTCAATTGGTATCAGAGCCATGGTTAAATCTTAGGATTTGCGTTTTTTTTATCTATTGATTTTCTTTTTATATTTTTTTTATTTGTTATTTTATTTTATTTTTTCTTTTGAATCCTTTCGTCTAATTTTTTTTTCTCTTTGTTCCAAATGTGTCCAATCAGTGTTTTCTGTTTAAATAATCAGGTTTTTATATCATCAGAACTTATGTCTAATCATTTTTTTAATCAGTCGTTTTTTTTAATAATTTTTTAATCATTCAGTCATTTTTTTATCATTTTTTTAATCAGTTTTCTTCTTCATTTTCATATCAGTTCAGTCCAAATCTGTCAAAAGTGTCATCAGTCCTTTTTGATCCATCCCGTCTATCAGTTTTTGAGTTTTTCTGATCGAGCGATTTATTTTTCCGAATAAGCCACATATTCCGTTTAAGCCATATATTCCGTATAGAAAGATTTTTCCGAATAGACAATTTTTTCCGAATAGACAAATTTTTCCGAATAGACAAATTTTTCCGAATAGACTTTCCGAATAGACCTTTTTCCGAATAGACTTTCCGCATAGACGGGTTTTCGCATAGACGGTTTTCCGAATAGACGGTTTTCGGAATAGACGGTTTTCCGTATAGACTATTTGAAATAGACAGACTCTCGACTGAAAAAATATAACGGGACCGGACTCGAACCAACTCAAACTCCCTCAAACCATTCTCAGCCTCGACTCCAAAAACACAACCCAAACCAAACATCCCCATCTTAACATTCATCAAAAGAAACTCATCATCTCTCGACAACATAACATTTCTTGTCCATCTTAACCAAACCGACTCACAGAAACTCATCGACCCATCACAACTCTCGCATTCACACAAACCAAACTCTCTCGACCGACACACAGTCCAACCTTAACCACTTCTCGACTCACCCCAACAGACTCACAAAGACACCCATCCTTTCGTTACACCTTTCTCAAAACCCTCGACTTACCCACCCTCATCAAACCCACAACGAAGACCAAAACAACCTCTCCCTCACACTCTGGATTTTCAAACATCAACACTCTCAAATCCCCCTATTGACCCTCGCACATCACTCTCAAATTATCCTTATCCTTATCTCTCACCCACTCACCCTCTACATTCGAACACACCCTCTTTTCAAACAAAGCATACTGTTTTCACCCATACCACAACTCACACCCTCGACACACACCCTCGACACACACGACATATTTTCCCTCACCCTCGAATCCCTCAAACAAAAACCAAAACCAATTTCAAAGATCTCTGATTCATTTTGTGACATGCATGTCCAAATTCATTAAGATCTAAACACACAGAAAATTTATCATCATTGATCTGCTGATTGGGTTTACCCAAGATTAATTTTTGAAAAAGAAGAAAAGATTTATAACAAATTTGTTATAATCTTCTCTTGTTTCGATTTGTGTGACAAGAAAGACTCGACAGAAAGACGCTACAGAAGATAGAAGGACTCAACAAAACAAAAAAAAATTAGAATACCCACCTGAGATCCCTAAAAGGATCTTGAAGAAGTTCTTTGATTCGATTTTAGGGAAAGATTGTGATTTGTGTTGTGTTTTGGAGAGAGTAAGATTAGGCGTGCGAGAGAGAGAGCTTCGTGAGAAAAGATTTAGTTGGGAGTGTTTCTTTGTTTGTTATCTATGATTGTGCTTTGAGAGAATAATAGGGTGGAAGTTCCAAAGTTTGTGTGAGAGAGAGAGAGATAAGAGTGTCGGATGGGAGATAAAAAGGTTGACTAAGGGTTGGGTAACGTGTGTGGACGGAGAAAACAAGAAGCAATTTGGACTAGGCCACGTGTAGCATCTTCTCACATTTCCTTTCTATTTTAATTTTTTTAATCCTCAGTGGGATACAAGTGTTCTACAAAAACACATTTACTCATTTTTTAAATCACATTTATTTTAAATTTTAATATCTAGTTTAATTCCTGATATCTAGTTTAATAATATCTTCATTTTAGTTTCGTTTTAATATCTCTTTTTAACTCTTCATTCTATTTTGATAATAATATTTCCGTATTCCTTTCGTCAAAATAAATGAGGTTTTGAAATTTTTTTACAGGTATTATTTTTTACAAGAACTCGAGTAAATTTGTAATTTTCGAACAAAAGTGCTTAAACGACAAAGATATTTTCAATCTAATAAAGAATTGGACTTTAGACAAATTTTGTGGATTTCAAGCACCGGTTTTGTCAACAATACCAAACAAAGTTCCAAGAATTCTATATCGATTTTCAATGGATTCGTTCAATTCGACACTTAAAGAAGGAGACTTGCATCGAATGCAATACAAAGCTAGAGAAAGTGGCATAAATTCATTTCAATTGCTTCAATATCATCTTGTCACTCTTTCACGGATTCAAGGAGGGAGCGAATTTGTGACAATCTTTGGTCAAGATCGTCATATATTCATGGAATCAATGTTCACCATCTTGACCCAACTAGCAGAGCAACTCAACAATGAAAACTTTAATCACTCTGCATCGGCACTTGCTTATAAGGCTCTTGTGACACAACTCACGCCTTTCCTCCAATTCAATATCATCAAGTCTGAAAGTTCGATGCTTTGCCAATCATTTCTTCGACATACACATACCGAGCTTCGAGTTTTTCGTGATACAATATTGAAACTCATGACCTCGGTCTCGTCTTCGATTTATGAAAGATCTCGACTTCAGCAAGGGTATGATAATGGAGTGCAAGACTCTTCAATGCAAGAGGAAATTGGTCATACGATTGAAAACTTGGAGCCTATCGATGGCAAGAGCACGGAATCGGACGGTCAACATGATACCAGTGGCACGTCAGGGAATGTTCACGAGATCCTTCTTGATGACGCCTTACCCGTTTATGACGAAGAGCCTGCAAACATGGTACAATGTAATGTTGTATATGCTGATGAAATGCCGCATATTGAGCATTTTGAACCTAATTATGACAAACATGGGATGGAAAAGAGTGATAGCAATACCACTTTTGATTCATCCGATGTAAGTCATAATGGGGGAGAGATTGTTCAGAATGCTAAACATCATGATAATTATCCTATAACTGCTTCATTGACTGCTTCTGATTCCAAGATTAAAGAGCTCGAAACGATAGTAGCTCGGCAATCAAAAGATCTTGAGGATGCCAAACTTGAATTTTCTAAGAAAACGGACAAATTTGAAACATACTTTGAAAAACTTGAAAAGTCAAACGTTGTTCTTGAAAGAAAATTGGATCAAACTGTTCTAGATTCTAAAGCTGAAAAGGATAATCTTTTGAAACAAATTCAACTGCTTGAATCTAAGTTGGCATCCCAAGACAACTTGCTCAAAGAGAATGAGATTTTAAAGGCCCAAGTACAGGAAAAGGTTTTTGCTATAGCTGCGTTGAAAAACGAGTTAAGGAAAACTAGAGAATCTAGTATGGACACTAAGCTTGAAAAACCATCAATCTTGGGGAAACTGCCTACAAATCAGTTCGTCAGACAACCGATTGTCAGACAACCTACTGCATTTAGATCCGAGCGACCACAATCCTCGAGACCGCGGTTTGCCTCCCAAGTTGATTTGGGTCATATTTCTAGAACAGTCACTCCACCAACTAGGCCTAATGTGACTAAATCAGTTTTAGCAAGACCTCATCACATGATTTCCTCTAGTTTCCCTAAAAATACCAAGACCACGTCTAGAACTAGTTCAAATGACGTTTGCCATAAATCTGATCTTAGGGAAGCTAAGCAAAAGACACAAGTAAGAGATAGGAATGTCCAACCTAGTCAGATGCCTTCTAGATTACCCAACACTGCTAACCGTAGCATGCCATCTTCTAGGAGCATCGATCAATCATCTAGGAATTATTCAGACATTAAATATGCTACTTGTAAAACATGTAGAAAATGTGTCTTTACGGCAAATCATGATGCTTGTGTCAAGAAATTACTTGATGAGGTGAACTCCCGTGCTAGAATTAAGTCTTAGTGGATAGCTAAAATCAAACCCTTTGGTAAAGTTTGGCGCCCCACTGGTCGAAATTTCACTCTTGTAGGAAACGAGTGCCCTTTAACTAGGATAGTCTCCGATTCTACTAAGTCTACTAGGGAGGAAACTGATAAAGATGATACTTCACTTAAGCCTAAACTTAAGATTTTCTATAAAAGGAAACGTTTGCCAGCCAAGACTAGTGAATCATCTACTCAGGTCGCTTCTGACACAAGTAAAGCCATCTATGAACCCCCACGTGCTTCTATAATTGATATCGCTAACCCATGTCAAAGCAAGCAAATTCCTAATGAGAATGCAGGTACCAAAGTTGATGTTCCAAAAGAACGAAGTGGTCCAATCATTGTATACCGTTCAACTAAGGACACTCTTAGAGTTTGGTTGCTGAAGAAGCAGATATCAGAGAAACAAATGTCTCAGGGGATTCATGGTTAAGCTGCAACACAAGGACTTACAGTCACATAACAGACTGTAACTCGATCTCAAAAGACAGGAAAGTTCATCCCGATGATGACTTATCCTAAAAACGAGAAATTCATTTTTCTCGGGCATGAGCTTATATAAAAAACATTCCAAGTTTTTAAGCTCATGCACTATGGCTCCTCGTTAAATGACAGACGACGACCCGGACTTCAGAGACAGGGAAGTTTATCCACGCAACGATAACTTACCCTCTTAACAAGAAATTAAGTTTTCTTGGACACGAGCTTATCCTAAAACCATTCAAAGGTTTTAAGCTCGTGTATAAGGCTCATCATTAAATATCAGATGATGACCCGAACTTCAAAGAAAGGAAAGTTTATCGCCGATGATAAACTTATCCTAACAACGAGAAATTAAGTTTTCTCGGGCATGAGCTAATATTAAAAACATTCGAAGTTTTTAAGCTCATGCACAATGACTTACAGTTAAATGTCAGACTGTAACTCGAACTTCAAATAAAGGAAAGTTTATCATTAATGATGAACTTATCCTCATAACGAGAAACTAACCTTTCTCGGTCATGAGCTTGTCTTAAAACATTCGAAGTTTTAAGCTCAGAAAGGAAAGTGTATCTTTTAAATAAGAGAACTTTTCCTCATAACGAGAAATTAACCTTTCTCGGTCATGAGCTTTCCGTTAAAACAGTCAAAGTTTTCAAGCTCATGAAAACGACTTCTAAGTAAATGTCAGCTTAGGACTCGTCCTTCAGATAAAAGGAAAGTTTATCGCCGATGGTAACTTATCCTTAACAACGGGAAGTTTACAACTTCTCGGACTTGAGCTCGCTTTTAAGATATTCAACATCTTAAGCTCAAGTAATTGGTTTTTCAAAACTTTGAACACAATTTTTCAAGAATTTCTCAAAAGGTTTTTCTAAATCTTTCAAAATTGTGTGTTCAAAAATGTTTTGATAAAAAGAGCATGTCTTCTGGAATCGATAATATTTACGAACCTAGAAATGTCATTCAATAATGACACGGGGTTGTAAATAAAGTTCGAGCAGAAGTTTAAAAGATTTAAAACATGCTCCATATGGTTTGCTATTATTTCTGATAGTAACCCGCTTTTCACTTTGAAGTCAAGCATTTCACCGGAAAGCTTTGACTTCAGAATCCGAAGTTATCAACTCCACAATCCAAAGTTCGTTGCAATTGATATCTACATACTCGACGATGCGACTACTCAAACGGTGACTACAGCTCTTTCAATAGAACACGGGTCAACAATTGAGGGGGAGCAATTGTCCAGCATTCAGAATCCTTGATGCCGAGAGTGCCAAGTTCACATATTGGTGTTAAGACAACGATATCAATCATACACATGGAGTCAAGAGATAACTTCAGAAGTTACGAGGAAGACCAACATTCGTGAACAAGAACCATGTGCTTCTTTCATATGATGTTCTTCATCATTCAGGTCCAACCTCGTAAATTGCTAATATTGTGAATTCATTATCATATATGATCTTTGCACGTGATAAATACCTTACACTTGTGTTTAAAAGGTATTTAATTTACGTTTCAAGTACACCCTCATTAATTTGAGGGGGATCTTGTGTAATTCATGAAGATAATTGGATTTGCATTTTTCTTCCCAAATTTTCTTAAAATGCTATTAAATCAATTGATATTAAAAACATCGATTGGGTTAATATTTTTAATATGGGGGAGAAAATGTGATTTAATATGGGAAATGATTAATCATAAATGGTTTGACTTAACGTGCTAGCTCATCCCGACATGTGCGAAATGTTTTCGGATATCGTGGCATATGTTAAGGGGGAGCAAAATGGATTTGCACTTCAAAATGGATTTCATGGTGACATACACTTACCCAAAACATCTCTATTCACGACGGTGAAGATTGTGGTGACATAAGGATGGTAGGATAGGTTAAAGTCCAATGATTTCTCTAGAACCGGAGGAATCTTCCCAAGGACATTCCATAGCTAGAAATAGTAGTCCTTAGGAAAGATGGAGAAAGATTGTGAACGTAGCTGAATGCCGACCAAGTACTTAAGTTAGCACTGGAACAATCACAACAAGGTGCTAGTTATGACGTATTGGTAAGCATTGAAGGGGTTGAAGAATGAAAAAGAATTGTAAAGATAAAGGGTGTAGAGAAAGAAGCCCTCCTTACAACCTTAGGCAGAAACCGGGTCAATTCATATGCTATTGAGATCATTTTTAATGATTCTCGATATTGAAGATAGACATCATGGACCCAGTGATGCAAGGCACAATCCATCCCAGCTAACTCAGATATCTCTTAAAAGATATTTGTTTTAATCACAAGGAGAAAACACATTATCTATTGATTTATTCACTCCGAATAAATTGGTATTGAAAAGGTGGCACTCCTCTCCACCCTCCGATCACTAAAAATCCAAAATGCACGATCGAGTCTAGAGCCATTTGAGATCATCAAATATCTCATTAGGACACACTTTCATTATTCCTTGCTTGTTCACACAATGTGAAAAGTAAGAAAGTTCTTAAGAGTCCTACGCAAAATCTTCATGATCTTGCCTGAACATCCGAGTAATACGAAAGTATTTACAATGAAGATGGAAATCCTTCTTGAGCGAATATCAAAAAGCTCATGGTAGGTGACTTGTGCGATTCTTTATGAATCAAACTTGTGATAACTGGAAAGCAACACTGGTTTAATTCTTAAATGAATTTAAACATGTTCCAGGCCTCTACGCAATATCTTAGTGATCTTGCCAGAACATTCAGAGTAATTCCAGGCCTCTACGCAATATCTTAGTGATCTTGCCAGAACATTCAGAGTAATACTATTAAGTATTTACAGTGATGAATGGAAATCCTTCAGGTGTTAACATCAAACAGCACTTGGTAGGTAACTTGCAAGATTCTATATGAATTAAGCTAGTGACAACTGGAAAGCAACGATGGTGCGGTTCTTAATTGAACTTCACTTGTTCCAGGAACATGAATTGACGACTTCAAATCATACGGATAATATTATCCAAATGATTCACTCTTTACGTTCGCAGTCAGCTTTGGACAGTCGAGTAAAGAGAACGGGTTTACCCGCGAAATCTTGTCAAGGAGGTTCTTTACTGAAACTACCTGTCACAAGTACGATATTTAATATCGTCCAACGGTCTTCACCGACCGGAGGTAAAATGCTACCGAATTAGAATGAAATGTTCAAGGCCATTTCATTCGTGTATATGGTTTGTTGCTAACTGTCTTATGCAGCGTAACAAGAAGGTGGCATTGCGGTGTATAATCCAGAAGAAGTCGTCACCACATGCTTGTACTACATACAATTAGTACTTCAACAAATTCAAGAAAGCCTAAAGGTCAAGTCTTCCGCTGTATCAAACTCTGAAGCTTTCAAGAATTTAAAAGTATAAGTATGTGGAACATGAAGTCACGAAGAGGCAAATATCACAAGTGAAGAATGCACAAGGTCAAGGCAAGGAAACATGCTCAAGACTAAAGTCAAAGATCACATCAAGCATATTCACAAGAACAAGATCGAAGACTCAAGCATAGATGCTAGGTTTAAGATTTTATAAAATGGTGTGACCTCCCTTAGGGGGAGATTGTTGGAAATGTGTTTTCCCAAAGAAAGTCTCGGTCACATCATTATTAGCATAGATCACGAGGTATAGAATATTTAGAACTTTGTAACTTGGAGCGACCTCCCTTAGGGGGAGATTGTTGGAAATACGTTTTTACGTATTTATGAAGGATCGGTCGCTCCAACGATATATTATTGTATTAGGCTCGTGATCCAATTTGTAGTAAATATAGTCCATATAGCCCACATGTAGGGTGGGCTATATATACCCCTCCTAGCATGTTAGGAGGGGTGGTTCTTTTCATTACAACTTTTCATTTAATCAAATCACTTTCTCTCTCTACTTTTCTTTTCTCTCTTTTCTCTCTCTACCTTCTTCCCCATTTCCACCATCTAATCAATAGATCCAATCCATCATTTACCAAATACCAAGATAACGTAGACCTTCAACCCTTTTTCACCCTTTTCCACCCTTTTTACCCTTTTTCGCCTTCACCCATTTTCACCAATAAGTGTAAAGGGAGCCGTGTAGGTTGTTTGTTTTGTTTGTTGTGATTGTACAGGGACCTGTGCTTAAATGATCCACTTTTGGTACTTTTGACGAGACCCGTGTTCCCGTGTACCCGGTTCCTTCGATAAGTTTTTTCTATTGTGATTCAATCTTGTATATAAATAAAACAAATAAATGTAATCACTTTAGTTATCTCTTCCTTAGCTCGATTTTAAACAACATACTCAATGTCCTAAGTGTAGGGGAGTTTATTCTCCCACATGCTTAAACATTGAGGACAATGTTTATATTAAGTGTAGGGGGATTTCTATCGAGATTTTAGTGGCCTTTTCCATGAATTGACCCCTTTTTTTTAACCGGAAAATTTAAAAAAATTTCAACGTTTTTCAAATTTTTGATCTATTTTGGCCTAGTAGTATTTTTATTTATTTTCTTTCCTTTTATCATTGCATCGCATTTTATATTTTCCATTTCAAGAATAAAGTCAAAAATAATTAAATAAATAAAATGGTTTTAACAAGTTTAGATGTCTTTGATATATTAGGCCCGTCGTGAATATTTTGACTCAACCCGAGTTTACTTATCCAAGTTTACTCTAGCTAGTATCCTTAACCATATGGACCTTAATTGGTTTATTAGGCTAAGCATCCACGAGTCTCATTCCTTGAGAATTTAAATTGTGGATAACGAGAGATGATAGAGTTAATTATAAGTTTGGTATTCTTTCATTAACTTATGTGAGTTAGTTATGAGCTTTTTCTCCCATTGCTTGTTAATAAATATATTTGCAATAAATAAGGTTGTACGATTTGAAAAGTTACTTAGCTTCTAGCACAATATCGTTTAAAAGTTGCTCGGGATTAATTAGAGTTCATAGCCAAGGCATAACTTATTGAAGCGAGACGCGAAGATTGGCTTATCCAAAAAGGCCCTAACAAGGCATGAGGATACCCGAGTCCAAAAAGGCCCTAACAAGGCATGAGGATTCACTTTTTTTGCTAAAGATCCAAAGATGATGTGAAGATCATTAATCCAAATCAATATGATGGATCAAGACACACGACGAGAAGCAATTACTCCCCTAAAGATCATGGAGAAGTCTATCCAAAAAGACCCTAACAAGGTATGAGGATAAATATATCCAAGTCCGAAAAGGAGGCGGATCGTTGTATATCAAAATCCTAAATAAAGAAGAGGATAAATGAAGAAGTCGTGGTCAACGTTTGAAGCATCTTTCACTCCTTATGAAGATGTATACCAAAATGAAGAGAAGACAATAATTTCAAGATCGTCTCTCAAGATTTGAAGTTTGAAATACAAGCCAAATATCGGTCCGAGAAAGGTCTCAAATCATGAAACGAGTTATGCCAAGATATGAACTTTTTGAGGTTTCGAGAAGCAGTTTTAAAATATTTTGTCCTTTAGCTAACTATTGATTAAATCGTCCCACTTTATTTTCGGCCTTAATAAATTATCGAAATAAGTAAAAAATGCATCCTCGTGATCATTCTATAAAAAAATAAAATACAAGAGATACACCGTAGGAATAAGGGGGTCTAAGTGATTAACTAAACCACGTGAGTAAGTGTCAGTTGTGCTAACTTGTAATAACAATGATCTCGTTTTTATGCTTAGTATGGGGAACGTGAAACTTGAGGGTGATTAATATTCATGACACCAAAGCCCTAATCTAAGTCTTAGATTTCTTTACGAGTTTCTTCCATCAATAATTTCCAAGTTATTAAATTGTATTAATTTTTGTTTCCTTTAAAGTTTTTATCTTTCCGTCATAGTAATAATAGTATATCTTAATAAAGGCCGAGATGGATTAATTATGAGAAAAATGTAACTTTATGCTTTCAAATAATGCATTGCATGGGGTCGCAATGGTCAAGTGTAGGGGATTTAATAAGTGTGTAAACACTTATCCTTTTGCCACTAAAATCAAGGAAAAACAAGACCGAATCATGTGTTTATTATCATAAATATCGGAATTACGCGTGGTTTTGTGTCTTTGTGTTGAAATAGGTACAAATGATCAAAAGAAGAGAAAACACGGGATTTCACGGTCAAATGTTGAAGAAAAGTCCAAGAAAAGACGAAGACAAAGTCAAAAGATCAAAAGTGTGCCCAAGTTCACGAAAACCGGCTAAACCGACACGGTTTTGAAGAAATGATCAACAAAGCCGGAATCAAGCTTGTTTTTAGCGGAATTAACATTTTTGAAGATATTGAACCATGTGGGACCCACATTGGATAAATGGGCCAAAATCCCATTTATCAATTTAATTTAATATAAATGGATTAATAGATTTAATCCTTAAAGCCCATTAGCCTAAAATCTTTACAAATGTGGAAGGGATGGAATAGATTGGTCCAGGCCCAAAGATGCACAAGATTAAACGAATAAGTTGCTAGTTTTATTCAATTCAACACAAACGTTTTTACTCCCCAGTCAAATCAACCTACCATACGTTACACCCTCCCTCACACAATTGAAATACTCAGTCAACATCACACCCACACATCCTTACCCTGCATCTCACCCACACACAATTCCCCCCCCCCCCCCCCACGTGACAACATCACACACATTTAACCCTTTCCCAAACACACTTAAAATAAATAAATTACCCTACCCCCACCATTTGATAAAAACAAGATTTACCCATCTCTCCTCACTTCTTTCTCCCACCAAACGCATTTTTACACAGTGAAACTCATAAACCCTAAATTTACCATCTCAAAAAATTACACAAAAGATATTAGGGCTTTTTGTTTAAGTGGTTAATTCACACCAAGGGAATTAATTCCCCCAAAAAATCGCATCATCCACTCCCATCTCCATCCGACGTGGCTTGATCTTTATTTGTGATTGGTTGTGACAACATCACACACAAATCCTCCAATCATATCCATCCAGGTTGGCAATCCATGATGCAAAGAGTAATTACAGCCGTTTGATGAGAAGAAAAGAAGACAGAGAAGAAGAAAGATGGAATAAACGGTGGGATTTGATTGCTTACAAGGGAAGCTTAGATTAGGGTTTGTTGGGGTTCCCTATAAAAACCCCCATCTATCATGTAATCAGCAGCTTTTCTTTAATTTTTATTTTTTCAGTAAAATTAGATTAGTTTTAATCTTGTATTTTTTTAATTTCAGCACTTGTAATCTTTAATTTTATATTAATGAAAAGTTAATTTTTATTTAATTTTTGGCTCTCTTTAAATTATTGCAAATCTCAATCTATTTTTATCTTTAAATTAGTTCTGTTATTGTTCTCAAATTAAATTTGTCTCGGTTTAATTTTTTTTATGTTACTGTTTGCGATATTGATTAATTAAAATATATATATATATATATATATAAAAAATTAAAGGAAAGTGGAATGTATTCAATTTTCCCCTACTGGGAGAATTTATAAGTTACTGTTCGGGTAGAGTGTTTGGTTCGAAGATTCGTTTGGATCGAGTTCTGTTATAGTTTTTGGATCTAGAAATTTTTGTTCGAAGCTGTTGAGATTCGAAGGTGGTGTTTGTTTGATTCATCGATAAGACTGCTCAGCGCAGCTTCTTCTGCCCAACGGATTCGACAAAAAGGTTTTCGTCTCTTTTTATTTTTATTGTTAAGTTTTAATTTAGTTTATATTTATTTGCTTAATTGATATATTTGTTGAATCTGCTAGAATGAATCTGTTTGAGTTTATTTTGAATCTACTTAAGTTTTTTTTTTCATTGCTTATTTGATTTCAGATACATATGGTTTCGTTACTGTTTTGGGTGTTTGAATTTATTTGTTTATGTTTGGGAATTTGATTTTTTTAGCCGCAAATTGAATGTTTAAATTACTTATGTTTGGATCTGCTTTTGCTTATTTTAGCTGCCTATTGTCTAGTTGTTTATGCCTATTTGGTTCATTTGCTTATTTAGATTTAGCTTAATCGCCTATTAGCTTATTATCTGTTTCGTAGCTTAGTTGGTATCTTATTTTGCTTATTTGCAATCTTAATTAGCTTATTTGTTAGTTTTCTATATTGCTGTGTCTAAGACAGCGGGAACTTTTGATCTGTTGTTCTAGTTTGATTGTCAAATAAATCTATCCACAAAAAAAAAAAATTCACAAAAAAAAAAATATATAATTTGCATAAAAAGGGTTCTGCTGGGATTCGACCCCCAGACCCTTCGCTCAACAGTCCAGCGCCCAACCAGTTGCTCTAGTTCCTTTTTTGTGTTATGTTTCGAAGCGTTTAATTAATATAGCTTTTAATTACTGCCTGTTTTAGTTAATTAGTTTAATTCAAGGTTTTTTAAGTTTATTCATTTTAATTAAAAAGTTTTATTTAATTCAGTTTTAAATAAAAAAAAAGATAAAAAAAATATTTTTATTTACTTTTATAACTTTAAATTTGTTTTATTTTGTTTAATTAAAAATAGTTTTTATTTAAAAAGTCTTTAGTTTTATATTAATTAGTTCATTTAATATAATTTTATTTTATAAGTTAAATATAGTTTTTAAATTTAGTTTTAAATTTTATTTTTTTTTTTATTTAAAAGTTGTCTTAGTTTAAAAATTAGTATTAAATTTTAAATTAGATTTATTTTTAGAAATAGTTTTATTTACATTCGTTTAAGTTCTATTTAAAAATAGATTTTATTTAAGAGTTTTATATTTTTAATTAGCTTAAATTAGTTTCAAAAGACTTTTTAGAATTATTTAAGTTAGTTTAAAAATAGCTTTTAATTAAATAGGCTTTTAGTTTAAAATATCCTAAAATTACGTTTACCAAGAACAAATATAATCTTACGTTAAACCGGAAATCAAATTCGAGTCGAATCGAGGAAAACGAACTTAATTAACATAAAAAGGGTAACAAAATCTCTTTTTCACCTTGCCAATTTAGAACGTATGCTGAAGCGGTGTGAAGACACTCGCCTTGTTCTTAATTGGGAAAAATGCCATTTCATGGTAAAAGAGGGCATCGTGCTTGGACACAAGATCTCCAAAGCCGGTCTTGAAGTAGACCGTGCTAAAGTCGATGTTATCGCTAAGTTGCCTCCACCTTCAACAGTGAAGGGTGTGAGAAGTTTCCTTGGTCATGCGGGCTTTTACCGTCGATTCATCAAAGATTTTTCTCAAATCGCTCGCCCGATGACCCACCTCTTGGAAAAAGACACTACTTTTATCTTTTCCAAAGAGTGTATCGAAGCCTTCAACTCGCTTAAGGATAAGCTAACTCAGGCACCCGTCTTGGTCACCCCAAATTGGGAGCTGCCTTTCGAGTTGATGTGCGATGCTAGTGACTTTGCTATTGGAGCGGTTTTGGGCCAAAGAGTGAACAAACACTTCCAACCAATCCATTACGCTAGCAAGACAATGACTGGGGCTCAATTGCATTACACGACAACCGAAAAAGAGCTTTTAGCTGTTGTCTATGCCTTTGAAAAGTTCCGCCCCTATCTTGTCCTTTCCACCACAATCGTTTACACCGATCATTCCGCGTTGAAGTACTTGTTGACTAAGCAAGATTCCAAACCAAGACTTCTTCGCTGGGTTTTGCTACTCCAAGAATTTAAAATCGAAATTCGCGATAAAAAAAGAGCTGAAAACCTAGCCGCGGATCATCTCAGTAGACTTGAGGATCCTTACCAAGGGGATCATCCGAACAAAGAAATCAATGATTCTTTTCCCTTGGAGACTTTAATGTCTATCAACTCGACTGCTGATGAAACCCCGTGGTTTGCGGACATTGCAAACTACTTGGCGGGTGGAATTCTCGTTGACGGGTTAACATCCCAGCAAAAGAAAAAGTTCTTCAAAGACATTACGACTTACTTTTGGGATGACCCGTATCTATTCAAACAATGTGCTGATTTAATCATTCGCTGATGTGTTGATGGACCGGCAGCTTTAGAAATCCTTGACGCTTGCCACAAAGGACCCACCGGTGGTCACTTTGGTCCCAACTACACCGCCAAAAAAGTGTTCGACTCGGGATTTTATTGGCCCACCATCTATCGTGACACTCACGAGATGGTTAAACTTTGTGATGCTTGCCAAAAACAAGGCAAGATCACACATAAAGACAAGATGCCTCAGAATTTCATTCAAGAATGTGAAATCTTTGATGTTTAGGGTATCGACTTTATGGGGCCATTCCCTTCTTCTAAAGGAAACAAATACATACTTGTAGCCGTTGACTATGTCTCCAAATGGCTTGAAGCCAAAGCTTTACCCACTAATGACGCAAGGGTGGTTTGTAACTTTTTGAAATCGCTATTCGCTAGATTTGGTGTGCCTCATTATTAGTGATCGCGGGACTCATTTTTGCAATGACCAATTTGCAAGAGTCATGGCTAAGTATGGTGTAAATCATCGTCTTTCCACCGCCTACCACCCACAAACTAATGGCCAGGCTGAAATATCTAACCGAGGATTAAAGCGAATTCTTGAAAGAACCGTGGGAGAGCATCGTGCCTCATGGGCTGATAAACTTGATGATGCTTTGTGGGCTTTTCGTACCGCATACAAGACTCCGATTGGTTGTACACCATATCGTCTCGTGTACGGAAAAGCGTGCCACCTCCCCATTGAGTTGGAGCACAAGGCTTATTGGGCCTTGAAGTGGGCTAATTTCGACATCAACAAAGCCGGTGACCTACGCAAGCTCCAACTCAATGAGCTGAATGAACTCCGGAATGAGGCTTATGAAAATTCTTTGATCTATAAGGAGAAGACTAAGCTCATTCACGACTCTAAGATTAAGAACCAAGAGTTCCAAGTTGGAGACAAAGTTTTACTCTTTAACTCTCGGTTGAAAATCTTTTCGGGCAAGCTGAAATCTCGTTGGTCCGGCCCATTCACCATTGCCCAATAATAAGTGTGAAAACACTTATCCTTTTACTACTTATTTCCAATAATAACAAGACCAAAACGTGTGATTTATGTCGTAAAAGTCGTAATTATGCGTGGTTTGTGTTTTTATTGTGTTTTAGGACCAAAATATGAAAAAGGAAGAAAACACGGGCTTTCACGTGCTTTTATCGAAGAAAACGGGAAAAGACGAAGTCAAAAGATCAAGAGTGCAAAAAGAACGGAAGTCCAAGGCCTATTCTGAAGATTTATCGAAGAAAAAGTCTAAAGACGGAAGTTTAACGAAGTCGAAGAACTTAAGTCTAATAGAAGAAGAAAATTAAAAGACAAGTTCAAATCCCGAGACGACAAAGACGAAGAATTAAAGTCGAGTCGAGAAAACGTGAAGAAAGCAAGAAAGAAGATGCAACACATGCACTCCTTCCACCTTCCCTATAAATACCCTCCTAATAGTCATTAGGAGGGTGGTTAGTCTTTAGTTAATTTTTCACTTTTTAGTTTTTCTCTAGTTTTAGAGAGAGAAAGTCTTAAACTTTCTCTCACTAGTTCATCTTTTTCTTTTAATCTTCCAAGATTAACTCTTTGTATTGCTTATTTTTATTAATCAAGTTCCATTTTAAGCTTTTATCTCTTAATCTCATTCTACTTTTCTTTGATTTAAGATTGATTTTGGTGCGTATATCATAAGATCCGTGTTGTTCTAATTGATTTCGTGCCTAAAAGTTAATCTTTTGATCATTTTATAAGTTTTCATTTGATTAAGCTTTAAGACTTTAGTGCTTATTGGCTTATTTTTATGATTATCTTATTTCTCTTATTAAAAAGTTTTATTAAAAAGTTTATGTTTTTATTGTTTGATCTAAAAAGTTGTTTGATTTCGAGTTAGATAAGTTGATTAAAGTGCTTATTTGATTCGGATTTGTAATTGATTCGGGTTGGTTTTGGTATTAGCTTATTAAAAGTAGCTTATTACCTAGCTTTACCTTCTTCCACAAATTTCGGAAAGGGTGGTAATACCCCTTTCCGATTGGCATTTTCCGACCGGATCCCCTCCCTAACCGATTCCCACTATTTTCGGAAAGGGTGGTAAAACCCCTTTCCGATTGGTCTTGATATTCCGACGGTAGGGCATTAGTTTTTTTTTCCGATTGGAGTGTTTGCACATATTCAGATTGATAGCTAGCTTAATATTCCGATCAAGTCCTCATTTGCATATTCCGATTGATAGTTCTTCCCATATTCCGATTGTGGTCAAGCTTAGTATTCCGATTGGTACCACTAGCAGTTATTCCGATTGTCCCCCCTTTGTACACATTCCGATCACTAGTTTTACCAACATTCCGACCATCCGATCGGAAAACATTCCGATCGGGTTCCCTTTTGGCTTGTTTTGGTTTCTTTCGATGTTACTTTCTTATAGTACTTTTTATTCTCAAAATATTTTCCAAGTGTTAGTTTTATCTAGTGTATTAATACTTTTCCCATCGTCACCTTTAAGTTTCCATGCATTTATTTTACTTGTCAATCTAATATTAATCGTTTAACTTCCTTTTTACTCAACGACACTTTAATTACTTGCAAATAGTTTAAAACAAATCAACCAAACCATTCTCTTGATTCACCAAAAGACAATTGAGTCGCACTTAAGACCGGTTTTCAATTCGAAAAGATCGGAACTAACGAACTTTGGTATTTTGGGATAAAATCTCAAGTATAAAATGGCGCCGCTGCCGGCTCTTTTCGTTAAGATAAACGGTTTCTAGTGAGAGACGCATTGAATTTTGGGATCCGTTCTTTGAACGTTACTTTCATTTGCTATAAAATTTTTCAAAAAATCCTAAAAATATAAAACTCTTCAAAAATACAAAAACATTAAAAAAACCTATAAAAACCAAAAAGATTATATAGATATTCTTTGTGTATATTTTTCTTCTGCAGGTGCATGCGTACTAGATCTACGAACTATTCTGAGCCCGAGACTCGTGAAGATTTAGATATGGCTGGTGTTAATAACAACAATAATCACCCACCTCAACACAATTTAAATAACAACAACAACAACAACAATGTCCTTCAACCTGATTTACGAACCATGGAGGAATTGTGCCAACCCACCATGAACGGACGCGGAGGCCCGATTGCGCCAATGCACGTCACGGCTCAGGAGTTTTCGTTGAAGCATCACATGATACAACAAGTGCAAACAAACCCATTTCGTGGAATTCCGGATGATGATGCCAACAAACACCTCGATATATTCATTACCATGACCCAAAGCATGAAGTGCTCCGGTGTTTCTATGGATGACCTTCGCCTTCAACTTTTTCCACACTCGCTTTCTCACCATGCCGAAAAATGGTTTGACCGTCTTCCTAAGAATTCTATTCATACGTGGAATGACATGACTCAACGCTTTTTATCGCGCTACTTCCCACCATCCATGGTCACTAGCCTTCGTAACCAAATCAGTGGATTTATGCAAGAGAATGATGAATCACTTTTCGATGCTTGGGAACGCTACAATGATTTGATCGACCGCTGTCCTAATCACAATATGCTCCCCGTCACTCTCATTGACACCTTTTACAATGGTCTCACTTTTCGTGATCGTGACACGATCAATGCCGCCGCCGGTGGTACTTTTATGAAAAGGAGACCGGAGGAGTGTCGAGAGTTGATTGAAAACATGACTACTCACCACAAGAATTGGGATTCTTCCGCATCCTCAAGATCTAATCAGAGAGTCAATGTTTCATCTACTTCTTCCACCGCCAACTCGTCTGTTTTGGAACGTGCTATTCTTGATATTAACAAAAGCCTCCAAATTTTGACTTCTAACCAAACTCAACAAGCTAAAGCCGTTGCTATTTCTTGTGACATATGTGGTGGTCCTCATTCCTACAATGAGTGTCCTTCTACTCACGGAAATTATTCTGAAGACGTTAACGCAGCATATGGTACTTATCCCACGGGAAGCTATCAAGCTCGCCCTCAAGGAGACCGTAACTTGCTAAGTTATCGCTCCAGCAATTATCTTGCTCCTCCCGGTTTCCCTCCTGCAAACCAAAACCAACAACAAAGCTACAATCAATCCCAACCTCGTGCAACCAATCAGTATCAATCCCAAAGAAACCCATACCCAACTCAAGGAAATTCTCAACCTTACCAGGCTCCACCTCTCAATCAACCGATGGCAGTGAATCCAGATGTTGAGACATTTATGAAGACCAATCGGGAGTTGGTGACGAATCTTGAGAGTCAAGTCCGCAACTTGAAGGGAGAAATGGCAAAACAAGGGAACGATATTCGAGCCGAGTTAAGGAATGATATGGCCAAACACAGTGATGCAATTAATGCTAACATGCAAAACTCTTTTAACAATCAAGCTCTTCACCTTCGTGATATGATTGGTTCGCTCATCCAAGGTAATCAACCCTCTTCTTCGGGTACTCTTCCGAGTAATACCGTTGCGAATCCAAGAGGGGAGATGAAAGCAATCACCACTCGTAGTGGAAAAGGTTATATGGAACCCGAGCTTCCTACACCTCCACCCGTGATTGTGAACAAGGAAAAAGAGCAACTTTCCCCACCTCCTTCACCCTCTATCCCCATTTCCCCACCACCCGTGGTTGTGAGTGATCCTATTCCCTTAAAGCCTTCTTCTTCATCCAATATACCTTATCCCTCAAGGTTGAGGAAAGAGAAGCAAAAGAGCAAGGATGATATTCAAGTTTCAAACTTTCTTAAAATGTTTAAACAACTGAATTTTAACATCTCCTTTGCCGAGGCTCTCGCTCACATGCCCAAATACGCTAAGATGTTTAAAGATCTTCTAAGTGATAAAGAAAAGCTTCTTGACATTGCTCAGACCCACCTTAATGAGAATTGCTCCGCAGTGCTATTAAGGCAATTGCCCACCAAACTTGGTGATCCGGGTCGCTTCTTGATTCCTTGCAACTTCCCAAGAGTAGAGAATTGCATGGCCCTAGCCGATCTAGGTGCCAGTATAAACTTAATGCCTTTAAGTGTTTGGAAGCAATTATCTCTCCCCGAGCTAGTCCCCACTAAAATGACTTTGGAATTAGCCAACCGTACGGTTGCTTATCCAGTGGGGATCGCCGAAGATGTCTTTGTTGGCGTCGATAAATTCACCTTCCCGGCGGATTTTGTCGTCGTTGATTACGAGATGGATCCTCGTGTTCCATTAATCGTTGGACGTCCATTCCTGAGGTCCGGTCGCACTCTTATTGATGTAGCCGCAGGCGAAATAATCATGAGAGTTGGTGACGACAAAATTGTCTTCAACATGGGTAAGATTTCTCAGCAACCTTATTCATATGAGAGTGTTAATGCTATTGATGTTCTCGATGAGGCTTGTGAAGAACATTTTCATGATGCTTGCAAAAGTACTCTTTCTTCTCTACCCAATATTGAGACCGTTGCCTCAATTGATCCAGCATTGACTCCTTTCGGAGAAAGTGACTTGGATGATTTCGAAGCTAGCTTGGGTCCTCTCGATATTAAGTATGATAATTTGTCCACCAATTAGGATGAAGATATTCGTACTATTGAGAGACTTCTTAATGAGGACCCGTTCTCTCCTCCTGCTCCTAAAGAGGTGACCAATGATGACCCATCGTTTGTTTCACCATCTATTGAGGATCCTCCTACTCTTGAGCTTAAGGACCTACCACCTCATCTTAAGTACGTTTTTCTGGAAGACGACGAGAAGCTACCGGTCATCATCGCCAAGGATCTGAAGGAAGACAAAAAACCCGACTTGTCGCTATGTTGAAAAAGCATAAACACGCTATCGCTTGGAAAATCTCTGACATCCGTGGAATTGATCCTCATTTCTACACACATAAAATTCTCATGGAGGACGACTTTAAGCCCACTATTGAAAGCCAAAGAAGGGTGAATCCCAAAATACATGAAGTCATCAAAAAAGAGGTTATCAAACTTCTTGATGCGGGTATGATTTACCCTATTTCGGATTCACCGTGGGTTAGTCCAGTCCATTGTGTGCCTAAGAAAGGCGGAATTACTATTGTGCCCGATGCAAACAACGAGTTAATTCCTACCCGTCTCGTTACTGGGTGGAGAGTTTGTATAGACTACCGCAAACTCAATGATGCCACAAGAAAGGACCATTTCCCTCTACCTTTTATGGACCAAATGCTTGAACGTTTAGCTGGTAATGAATATTACTGCCTTCTTGATGGTTTCTCGGGTTATTTTCAAATACCCATCGATCCCCAAGATCAAGAGAAGACAACATTCACTTGTCCCTACGGCACCTTTGCTTATAAAAGAATGCCTTTTGGCTTATGCAATGCCCCCGGGACTTTCCAAAGGTGCATGTTGGCTATCTTCCATGACATGGTTGAGCAAACCATGGAAGTCTTCATGGATGATTTCTCGGTCTTTGGGGATTACTTCTCTTCTTGCCTTGCCAATTTGGAACGTATGCTTAAGCGGTGCTAAGACACTCGCCTTGTTCTAAATTGGGAAAAATGCCATTTTATGGTAAAAGAAGGCATTGTGCTAGGACACAAAATCTCAAAAGCCGGTCTTGAAGTCGACCGTGCTAAAGTTGATGTCATAGCCAAATTACCTCCACCTTCAACCGTGAAGGGTGTGAGAAGTTTTCTGGGTCATGCAGGCTTCTATCGACGATTCATTCAGGATTTCTCTAAAATCGCTCGCCCGATGACCCACCTCTTGGAAAAAGATACTCCTTTTATCTTTTCTAAAGAGTGTCTCGAAGCCTTCAATCTTCTTAAGGATAAGCTAACTAAGGCACCGGTCTTGGTTACCCCTAATTGGGAGCTGCCTTTTGAATTGATGTGCGATGCTAGCGACTTTGCTATTGGTGCGGTTTTGGGCCAACGTGTGAATAAACACTTCCAACCAATCCACTATGCTAGAAAAACAATGACAGGGGCTCAATTGCATTATACGACAACCGAAAAAGAGCTTTTAGCTGTTGTCTATGCTTTTGAGAAATTTCGCCCCTATCTTGTTTTATCCACCACCATCGTATACACGGACCATTCCGCGTTGAAGTACTTGATGACAAAGAACGATTCTAAGCCAAGACTTCTTCGCTGGGTTTTGCTCCTTCAAGAATTCAACATCTAAATTCGTGACAAGAAGGGAGCCGAAAACCTGGCCGCGGATCATTTGAGCAGACTTGAGGATCCATATCAGGGGGATTATCTGAACAAAGAGATCAATGACTCTTTCCCCCTGGAGACTCTAATGTTTGTTAATCTCAATCTTGATGGCACCCCGTGGTTTGCGGACATTGCAAACTACTTAGCGGGTGGTATTCTCATCCAAGGGTTAACATCCCAACAAAAGAAGAAGTTCTTGAATGATGTTCAGACTTACTTTTGGGATGACCCTTATCTATTCAAACAGTGTGCTGATCTGATTATTCGTCGTTGTGTTGACGGACCGGCAGCTTTTGACATTCTTCAAGCTTGCCACAAAGGACCCACCGGTGGTCACTTTGGTCCCAACTACACCGCTAAGAAAGTGTTTGATTCTGGATTCTATTGGCCCACCATTTATCGTGACGCTCACGAAATGGTTAAGCATTGTGATGCTTGCCAACGTCAAGGCAAGATCACACATAAGGATGAGATGCCTCAAAATTTCATACAAGAATGTGAAATCTTTGATGTATGGGGCATCGACTTTATGGGGCCATTTCCATCCTCCAAAGGGAACAAGTACATCCTCGTCGCCGTCGACTACGTCTCTAAATGGGTTGAAGCTAAGGCTCTTCCTACGAATGATGTGAGGGTTGTTGTGAACTTTTTGAAGCAGCTTTTCGCTCGATTTGGCGTTCCTCGTGCTATCATCAGTGACCGCGGGACTCATTTTTGCAACGATCAATTTGCAAGAGTCATGGCAAAGTATGGTGTCAATCACCGTCTGTCCACCGCCTATCATCCCCAAACCAATGGGCAAGCTGAAATTTCCAATCGTGGCTTGAAGAGAATTTTGGAGCGTACTGTGGGAGGGCATCGCGCCGCGTGGGCCGATAAGTTAGATGATGCTCTGTGGGCTTTCCGTACTGTTTACAAGACCCCGATCGGTTGTACACCTTATCGTCTTGTATACGGGAAAGCCTGCCACCTACCCATCGAGCTGGAACATAAGGCGCACTGGGCCTTGAAGTGGGCTAACTTCGACATCATCAAAGCCGGTGATCATCGCAAGGTTCAACTCAACGAGCTAAATGAACTAAGGAATGAAGCTTATGAGAACTCGCTGATCTACAAGGAGAAGACGAAGATTATCCACGATGCTAAAATCAAGAACCGAGAGTTCCACGTTGGTGATCAAGTCTTACTCTTTAACTCTCGATTGAAGATCTTCTCTGGCAAGTTGAAGAGCCGCTGGACTGGTCCATTCACCGTCGCCAAAGTCTTTCCGTATGGGACCATTGAGCTTTCTTAGCCAAATGGGCCCAATTTCAAGGTGAATGGCCAGCGTTTGAAGCTGTACTTTGGTGAGGACATCTCTCAGGAGATGATTCCATCCCTCACCACGTTCCCCATGATCTAAAATTGGGTCGAGTCAGGCTCATGACTCGGTAAACAAAAACAAGCGCTTCTCGGGAGGCAACCCGTGTTCTATCCTTTACTGCTTTCATAATAAGTGTAGGGGGAGCCCCGCATATGTTTGTTGTCTTGTTTCTTTTGCTGTGCAGGGATTAAAGCTTCAGAGAGCATCTTGATGACTTTTGATGAACCGTGATACCGTGTTCCCATCTTCTCGGTTCTATCCTAAACTCTTGTGATTCAATATTTCATATTCTATATGTTCACATTGAATTCACTTTAGTTGTCCTTTCCTTAGCAAGATTTAAACAAAGTGCACAATGCCCTAAGTGTAGGGGAGTTTACTCCCACATGCTTAAAACATTGAGGACAATGTTTATATCAAGTGTAGGGGGGACTTCTATCGAAGTAAGTGGTCTTTTCCATGAATTTGCCCTCATTTTACCGGAAAATTTAATTTTTTCGACATTTTTCAAAATTTTTAATCTATTTTGGCCTAGTTGTATAGTTGTATTTGCCTTAGTTATGTTTCCTTTGCTAGAATAAATTTTCAATAAAGTGGTTTTAGATTTTTCTTAGTCGTGAACATTTTGACTCAACCCGAGTTTACTTACCTAAGTTTACTCTAGCTAGTATCCTTAACGTGTTTAAGTCAAGTTTTGCTAGGCTTTTATATAGGGAGCTATAAAACGCGAAAGTCTTAACTCTCACAGGTTAAGAACAAGAACTTTTCGCAAGTTCCTATAATTGATCCTAGAGAGTCGTTTATCAAGGGAACTTTAAAACGCGATTTCTAAACTTGAAAAAGTCTAAGAATTTGCAAGATCCTATAGGCGACTCGAAAACCCAAAACTTTGATTTAATAGGCTAAGCATCCACGAGTCTCATTCCTTGAGATTTTAAACTGTGGAGAACGAGAGATGATAGAGTTAATTTTAAGTTCGGTATTCTTTCGTGAGTTTATGTGAGTTAATTATGAGCCTATTCTCCCTCCGCTTGTTAATAAATTAATCTGCTAATAAATAAGGTTGTACGATTTAAAAGGTTACTTAGCTTCTAGCCCCAGATCGCTTAAAAGTTGCTCGGTAATGACGAGAGTTCATAGCCAAGGCATAACTTATGAAGCGGGGGCGCGAAGATTGGCGAGTCCGAAAAGGCCCTAACAAGGCATGAGGGCTACATTTTGTTGCTAAAAGATCCAAAAGTGATGTGAAGAATCATTTATCGAAAATCAATATGAAGGATCGAGACACACGACGAAAAGCAAGAACTCCCCAAAAGTCATGGAGAAGTCTATCCGAAAAGACCCTAACAAGGTATGAGGATAAATAGATCCAAGTCCTAAAAGGAGGCGGATCGTTGTATATCAAAGTCCAAAATAAAGATTGGAGAAAAATGAGGAAGTCGTGGTCCAAAGATGAAGAATCTCTCAAAAACTTCAAGTGAAGAAATTCCTATTATGAAGAGAAGACCATAATTTCAAGAACGTCTCTCGAAGATTCGAAGTATGAAGTCGCTGCCAAATATCGGCCCGAGAAAGGTCTCAAATCGCGAACCAAGTTATGCCAAGATATGAACTTTCTGATATCCCGAGAAGCAGTTTTAAAAGATTTGGTCCTTTAGCTAACTATTGATTAAATCGTTCACCTTATTTTCGGACTAAATAACTATCGAAATAAGTCAAACAATGCATCCTCGTGATCATTCAAGACAAAAATAAAATATAAGAGATACACCTAGGAATAAGGGAGTCTAAGTGAGTAATTGGCCCACATGAGTTTGTGATAGTTTGCTAACTTATAATAACAATGATCTCGTTTTTAAGCTTGGTATGGGGAACGTGAAACTTGAGGATGATAAACGTTCATGGCCGCCAAAACCCAATGTAAGTTTTTAATCTCTTTACTTATTTCTATTTTTTATGTTTAGTATTTAATAAAGGCCAAGGTGGGTTATTTATGATGGAAAATGTAAACCGTGCTTCAAAATTAATGCATTGCATGAGGGCATTGCAATGGTCAAGTGTAGGGGATTTAATAAGTGTGAAAACACTTATCCTTTTACTACTTATTTCCAATAATAACAAGACCAAAACGTGTGATTTATGTCGTAAAAGTCGGAATTATGCGTGGTTTGTGTTTTTATTGTGTTTTAGGACCAAAATATGAAAAAGGAAGAAAACACGGGCTTTCACGGGCTTTTATCGAAGAAAACGGGAAAAGACGAAGTCAAAAGATCAAGAGTGCAAAAAGAACGGAAGTCCAAGGCCTATTCTGAAGATTTATCGAAGAAAAAGTCTAAAGACGGAAGTTTAACGAAGTCGAAGAACTTAAGTCTAATAGAAGAAGAAAATTAAAAGACAAGTTCAAATCCCGAGACGACAAAGACGAAGAATTAAAGTCGAGTCGAGAAAACGTGAAGAAAGTAAGAAAGAAGATGCAACACATGCACTCCTTCCACCTTCCCTATAAATACCCTCCTAATAGTCATTAGGAGGGTGGTTAGTCTTTAGTTAATTTTTCACTTTTTAGTTTTTCTCTTGTTTTAGAGAGAGAAAGTCTTAAACTTTCTCTCACTAGTTCATCTTTTTCTTTTAATCTTCCAAGATTAACTCTTTGTATTGCTTATTTTTATTAATCAAGTTCCATTTTAAGCTTTTATCTCTTAATCTCATTCTACTTTTCTTTGATTTAAGATTGATTTTGGTGCGTATATCATAAGATCCGTGTTGTTCTAATTAATTTCGTGCCTAAAAGTTAATCTTTTGATCATTTTATAAGTTTTCATTTGATTAAGCTTTAAGACTTTAGTGCTTATTGGCTTATTTTTATGATTATCTTATTTCTCTTATTAAAAAGTTTATTCAAAAGTTTATGTTTTTATTGTTTGATCTAAAAAGTTGTTTGATTTCGAGTTAGATAAGTTGATTAAAGTGCTTATTTGATTCGGATTTGTAATTGATTCGGGTTGGTTTTGGTATTAGCTTATTAAAAGTAGCTTATTACCTAGCTTTACCTTCTTCCACAAATTTCGGAAAGGGTGGTAATACCCCTTTCCGATTGGCATTTTCCGACCGGATCCCCTCCTTAACCGATTCCCACTATTTTCGGAAAGGGTGGTAAAACCCCTTTCCGATTGGTCTTGATATTCCGACGGTAGGGCATTAGTTTTTTTTCCGATTGAAGTGTTTGCACATATTCAGATTGATAGCTAGCTTAATATTCCGATCAAGTCCTCATTTGCATATTCCGATTGATAGTTCTTCCCATATTCCGATTGTGGTCAAGCTTAGTATTCCGATTGGTACCACTAGCAGTTATTCCGATTGTCCCCCCTTTGTACACATTCCGATCACTAGTTTTACCAACATTCCGACCATCCGATCGGAAAACATTCCGATCGGGTTCCCTTTTGGCTTGTTTTGGTTTCTTTCGATGTTACTTTCTTATAGTACTTTTTATTCTCAAAATATTTTCCATGTGTTAGTTTTATCTAGTGTATTAATACTTTTCCCATCGTCACCTTTAAGTTTCCATGCATTTATTTTACTTGTCAATCTAATATTAATCGTTTAACTTCCTTTTTACTCAACGACACTTTAATTACTTGCAAATAGTTTAAAACAAATCAACCAAACCATTCTCTTGATTCACCAAAAGACAATTGAGTCGCACCTAAGACCGGTTTTCAATTCGAAAAGATCGGAACTAACGAACTTTGGTATTTTGGGATAAAATCTCAAGTATAACCCAAATTTTTCCATATGGTACTCTCGAGCTCGCTCAACCTAATGGACCGAATTTTAAGGTGAATGGCCAACGAGTGAAGTTGTACTTTGGTGTGGACATCTCTTATGAGATGATTCCATCCCTCACCACGTTCCCCATGAACTAATTTTGGGTCGAGTCAGGCTCGTGACTCGGTTATAAAAAACAAGCGCTCCTCGGGAGGCAGCCCGAGTATCTATCCTTTTCCGTTTAACCTCCTAAGTGTAGGGGGACCTCTATCGGGTGTTTGTATTTGTGTGGTGATGTGATTACAGGGATGAATGCACTTTTGGAACCTTTGAAGAACCGTGCTCCCGTGTTATCCGAAATCCGGGTCTATCTCTCAACTATCGTGCTTCAATTTTCTTCATACTCACATTTGAAATTGATCACTTTAGTCGTCTCTTCCTTAACTTGATTTAACCAACGTGCACAATGTCATAAGTGTAGGGGAGACTTTTCCCACATGCTTAAACATTGAGGACAATGTTTATCTTAAGTGTAGGGGGACTTCTATCGAAGTTTTAAGTGGACTTTTCCATGAAAATGCCTTCATTTAACCGGAAAATCATCTTTTTCAACATTTTTCAAATTTTTTATTAACCTTGGCCAGTTAGTCGTAAATTTTAAATTTTTTTATCGTTGCTTTCGTATGTATATATCCCGCAATAAAGTCAAAAATATTAATAAAGTGGTGTAGCTAGTTTAGAAATCTTTGACATATTAGGCCCGTTGCGATTAGTTTGACTCAACCCGGATAGACTTATCCAAGTTTATTCTAGATAGTATCCTTAACCATGTAGACCTTAATTGGTTTATTAGGCTAAGTGTCCACGAGTCTCATTACTTGAGATTTTAAATTGTGGAGGACGAGAAATGATAGAGTCAATTATAAGTCGGTATTCTTGCACAAGCTCACTTGGTGTAATTATTTGCCTATTCTCCCATCACTTGCTAATAATTTATCTGCAATAAGTAAGGTCGTACGATTTGAAAAGTTACTTAGCTTCTAGCCCAAGTTCGTTTAAAAGTTGCTCGGTAATGATAAGAGTTCATAGCCAAGGCATAACTTATGAAGCGGGGCGCGAAGATTGGCGAGTCCGAAAAGGCCCTAACAAGGCATGAGGATTCAATCTTATTGCTAAAGATCCAAGGTGATGTGAAAAGCATTATTCCCAAAATCAATATGAAGGATCAAGACTCACGACGAAAAGCAATCAACTCCCATAAAGATCATGGAGAAGTCTATCCGAAAAGACCCTAACAAGGTATGAGGATAAATAGATCCAAGTTCGAAAAGGAGGCGGATCGTTGTATCTCAAAATCCCAATTAGAGATTGAAGAAATAATCATGAAGTCGTGGTCAACAAAGTTGGAGTACCCCTCAAATGTCTCCAAGTGAAGAAATTCTATTAAAGATGAGAAGACCATTATCTCAAGCACGTCTCTCAAGATATGAAGTATGAAGTACATGCCAAATATCGGCCCGAGAAAGGTCTCAAATCATGAACCGAGTTATGCCAAGATATGAACTTTTTGATATCCCGAGAAGCAGTTTTAAGAGATTTTGTCCTTTAGCTAACTATTGATCAAATCGTCCTACTTTGCTTTCAGCCTAAATAAACTATCGAAATAAGTCCAAAAATGCATCTTCATGATCATTCTAAGTCAAAAATAAAATATAAGAGATACACCTAGGAATAAGGGAGTTTAAGCATATAATTAAGCCATGTGTGTAAGTGTTTGATTTACTAACTTATAATAACAATGATCTCGTTTTTAAGCTTAGTTTGGGGAACGTGAAACTTGAGGGTGATAAATCTTCGCAGCACCAAAGCCCTAATGTAAGTCCTTGATCTCTTTGCAAGTTATTTCCATGCAGCTATTTTCCAGTGAAAATGGTTTTCTATCCTTTTGTTTACTTTAAAGTTCTAATCTCTCTTAGTACTTTAATTTTTGTTTAGTAGTATTTTAATAAGGCCAAGGTTGATTGATTATGAGAAAAGTGTAAAATTGCTTTATCACTAAGCATTGCATGAGGGCATGGAAATGGTTAAGTGTAGGGGATTTGATAGGTGTGTAAACACCCATACTTTTTCCACTTAATTCTGTCTAAAACGAGACCAAAACACGTATTTAATATCACTTGTCTGGAATTATGCGTGGTTTTTGTGTTTATTGTGTTTTCAGAGCCAACCGGATGAATATTGAAGAAAACATGGGATTGCACGGGTTTTATGGAAGAAAAAGACTCAAGACGAAGTCTATTGTCCAAGAGTTGCAAAAGATTTGAAGTCACTGGGCCTATTTGAAGATTTATCGAAGAAAAGGACCAAAGATGGAAGATTTACATAAGTCGAAGAAACTCAAGTCTATTAAACGAAGAAATTAAAAGACGAGTTGAATTTAATCGACGACAAATCCCGAATCAAAATCGAAAACGTCAACTTTTCTGAAAAGACGAGAAGACAAGAAGAACGGGAGAAAGCCCACTCACCAACCAAAGAGAACACCTATATAAAGAATTCCCCTCACACTTTTTACTCAGTTTGTTTTCTCCTCTTTTCTCTCTTTTTCTATTCGTAGTCATCACCAACACCACTAGGGTGTTTGGTGATTTTGATTTTTATTTGTCCAAGATCTTGTAGTTTAATCTTTGTCTGTTGATTGTTTAAACCTTATTCTATCAATTTAATCCTTCCATTTCATCTTGTTCATCTTCATCTTTTTGTTTCAAAGTTAAAGTTCTTATTTGGTTGATTTGATCTTTAAAAGTTATTGGGTTTTATGTTTTTATTGATGGGATTTGATGTTTATGGTTAGTAGATGATAGGGCATTAGTTTTGCTTAAGTTTTAATCATTCCACTTGGTGGATTTTGGCTGGTAAACGTGTTCCCCTGTTTCCCTGTCTCCTTTTTGTTCTTGAGTTTTTCCCAGGTACCGAATGAGTACAAATCTTCCGAATGAATCATCTTAGTAAAAAGTTCCGAATCAGTTAAAAGTTCCGGACGAACTTCCGAACAAAGTTCCGGATAAACTTCCGAATCAACCCAAATCTTCCGAATCAATTTCTTGTCAAAAGTTCCGAATCAATTCTTCCGAACGAAGTTCCGGACCAACTTCCGAACCAAGTTCCGAATCAATTTCATTTTTAAAGTTCCGAACCAAGTTCCGGGTAAACTTCCGAATCAACTTCCGGACCAAACTTCCGAGGAAAGTTCCGAGTGAAGTTCCGAGTAAAGTTCCGGACCAAACTTTCGAATCAAATCTTCCGAATCAAATGAGTTTGAAAGTTCCGAATCAACAGCAAAAGTTCTGGATCGGTTTTTCTTTTGAGCATTTCGACCAAGAGTTAAGTGGTATTTACTTTTTCGGTTTCAGTTTTTAAAGTTTAATTCAAGTTTTATTCATTGCTATTAAATTGATTGCTTTTAGTTTAAGTTTACATCTTAATGCATTGAAACCTTTAGTAGATTAGAAAACCAATTCCCTTTTTATAACCAAGAACAATCATTCCACATTGAGCTGCGATCAATTCGAGAGGATACCGAGATTTAATCTGAACCATAGCAAAAAGCAAAGTATCAAAATAGGATGAGTATATCCTCCAGCAGGTGTCCTTACTGGCAAAGAGCCTCATAAGAACATTATACATGAGACATGATAATAGGTACAAAGGACAATCCGGATAATTCGTAAGATGGAATACCAATGATCGCTAGACGGTTAGGCTGTGAACCTCTCTGGTTCTGGTCCCTCGCGTTACCATGATTCCTGGTAGAAGATTCTCTAATGTGTCAGAATTAAGAACTATTGCATGTAATCATTAGAAAATGAGTTAGTATAAGGACCTACTGCTGTTGGAGTTTCCAGCGTTGTTACGGTAACTATCATTACCGCCACGCCTATCCGTAGCAGAACGGTCATGAGTCTGACCGTTTCCCTTGGACTGATTAGGCTGTTGCTGAGTAGCCGGCTGAGACCGTTCCCAGTTTTCTGCCTGGAAGATACAGTTTAAAAGAGATGGAAATATTGACATATGCTGAAAGAATACGGTTTGGTCACCGCTGAATAACGAATGTTTACCTCTTATCGGGTCTCTCTGCTTCCCCGAACTCTTCTCTTTCTTGCAGCATCTCCGGCTTACGTACTGCATCGGCCACTTGTGCCACCGTGTTGAACGTAGTGCCCTCCAAGTTATTAGCAATCATTGGAGAAAGGGCACAACGAAAATGGTGTGCCTGCTCTTCAGTAGTGCTCGCTGCTACTCTCAAGACACCAGCGAACTAAAGGAAACGCTACATGAAATCATTGCTTTTTTCTTTAGCTCGCTATCTAATAACGTAATATTCTCTCATGAGCCTATTCTTTGCCTCTATGGGAAAGATATGAGGTGGGGGAGGATAGTTGTCGTTTTGGTGAAGGATGTCCTGCAAATCTGCGTTGGCAGTTGCAACCATCTCCCGGATATTGTTTATGTTTACCATATGACAGTATAACATAAAAGTACATGATTAACTGATCAAAATATAAACTATATACATGAAAAACTTTATACCAATAAATCATGAGAAAATAATTATGCAGGAAAACTAGTACATGAATGAATGATGCAGTTTTATGAAAACTTTTATATGCGCGAGAGTGAACGCCTATGGTCAATTCACTCAAAACAAAAGACATGGCGAGGGGACGCCAATGGGTCGGTCCCAAAGTTAAAATTTTCGATAAAAGCACATGCGACAAAATAGGGCCAGTCCTGTACCAACCATTACTTAGTCATAAACCTGCGACAATAACATATATGTATGCATGAAAACAATGAATGCATGAAAACCGACTGTCAGTTCTAGGAAGACCATAATGACTACCCACTAATCACAGGTCATGTTTTTGAGAGCCTACAGGTCAAAGCCTTGGCTCTAATACCATAACTGTAACACCCCATTTTAGTAAATGGAATGTCACGCGTGATTATGGCGTGTCATCAAAGCATACAAGGATAAATGTATTAAACATTACATGACCATAAAGGAAATACCGGAAACAAAAATTGGTACCCCAAAGTAAAGCTCATCACACACAAACATAAGTACTATAAATGAAAAGGACTAAACAATGTCCATGGAAATAAGTATCAAAAGTATGAAGAAATGCATAAAGTAATGAAGGCTAGAAAGCTTCCAATCTATATGCACGTACGCTTAAAGTCTACGAGCGTTCCTGAGTACCTGCCGTTTTGGTAACATGAAAGGAAAACGGCTGAGCATAATGCTCAGTGCACGAATATACAAGCATAGAATAAATAACATAAGCATAAACAACATATAGCAGCGGAAATGTCTAAGTCATGGAAAACCTGGTATAACTTAGTAAAACTGGTTTTATAGTTTGAAAAGCCTTATGTTTATCTTATAAAAACTGTTTAACATGTTTACCATTAGCCAATATAGGTTATGAAATATCAACGTGCATGATTACTTGGAGGGGTGACCTCGTCATTTATTAGAGGGGCTGCCTCTAATTAATATAAGTTTGGGTAGGAGGGATCAGCTCCTTGTGAAGGATGCAAGGCACACACCACATTCACCTAAACAATCTGTAAAAACATGTAACCTAGGATGCACCCATATGCCCCACATGATAATAATAATATGGCCAAAAGCTGAAGGGACGCCACGAGCTATCACTCCGTCGTGGTGAAGTCATAACACTGGTGCCTCCAATGTTATGGTTATGATACCTCCATAACTAGGTGAAACTGGTCATGCATGTATATGGCTTAGACATTTATTAAACATAAGCAATCAAAGCATATAAAACATATACTGGGAAAACAGTTGGCAGCATACGGGGAAATCCTAATAAGGAAAGAATGTCCATACTGAAAGGACGGAGAATCCGTACCTTGTGTCCAGTGAACGAAGAAGACGAACGGAAGAGAGTCCTACATCGATATCACTAATGCTACATAAATAATATACGTGTATAAGTATCCTGATTACTATATACGTAACTGGTTTTATATCATGTCTTAGCTTGTTTTATATGTTCATGTCATGTTTTACTGATTTTATCGTTATACTATGTTTATCATGTATTCTATCTATTCTGGTTAAGTATTACTTGTATTTCTTGTATTATTATACTTGTTGTGTAATAATAAGTAACTTTCTAAAAATAGCAGGTTTCCTAAAATAGAAAGTTTCCAAAAATAGAAAGTTTCCAAAAATAGAAAGTTTCCAAAAATAGGAAGTTTCTAAAAATAGAAAGTTTCCAAAAATAGAAAGTTTCCAAAATATAATAGCTGCTTACAATAAATAAGTTTCTAAAAATAGATATTTTTCATAAATAGATTAGCAGCTGAAAATAAATAAGTTTCTAAAAATAGAAAGTTTCCATAATTAGAAATAAGCTGGATTATTAAGCTAATAATATAAGCTTAAGTTTTACTGGTAAATATTCTAAGTCATGTGATTAAATAGTGTAGTTTATTAATTATTACATGTAAATTAAATAAACTATAGGTTATAAGATTTAATTAAATATAGCATGATTTAATTAAATTAAAGTGTATAATACTTAGGTTAAAACATGTATTAATATTTATTATTAATATAACCTAAGTCATGAAAATTAATTAATTATAAGCCATGTATTAATAATTAATTAATTACTTTAGTCTAAAATTAAATCATAAAATACTTAGGTTAAAATCATGTATTATTTCTAATAATAATTAACCTAAGTCATGTCTATATTAAATTAATAATAAAGCATGTTAAATTAATTTAATTAAACCTTGTAATTATTTAACTTGTAAAAATAAACAATGAACCAAACCCGTGTTTTAAATCTAAACATGTCATGAACCGGTCCGTGAAACCCCTTGAACCGGACCAAACAACCCTTGATTGTGGCGAACCGGGTTGACCGGTTGCCACGGTTTAGTCAAACCACCACCGGCTTAAGCCGGTGGTGCTTCTTGTTTTTCAGCCGAGACCCCCAAGAACCACAAGGACAACCCCGACATGCGTTGGGGTCCCTTGGTTTGCTTGCTACCGAGCCACAAAGCCCACACCGAGACCCTTAGGTCTCTGCTGTGGTCACACGAGCCACACCGAGAGCTTAGGCTCTCGGTTTGTGTGCGCCGACCAAACGAAACACCCCTTAAACCATATGTTTTTAATAACCCATGATTAGATCTACTTGTTTATTAATTAGTTTGTAATAACCTCATGATTTCATGTGTTTAGATCTAATAAATAATTAAAAAGAAAAGGTTTAAGGTTTACCGAATGCGTGAAACAAAAAGGAATAATAACATGAACGATCTTACAAGAATTGGATCTCCAAAAATCGATGAACACCTCTATTGGTGTGTGTATACCCGGCGGCCAAAGGAGAAAAAGGAGGAGGAAAGGGTTTTGTGATTTTTCTAATATTCTGTATTATGAAAAATCTATTTTCCTTCTTTTCTTTTTAGTTAAATTTTAAGTGGGCTTGGCCCCCTTCCTTTTGTTCTATGTCGCGGCTATGAGGGACCCACAAGGGGAAACCCGTTGTTTTTTCCCGTGTTCTAATTATTACGTGTTCTCGTGTCGTGTTTACGTGATATAATTATTAATCGTTCGTGTCATAAAATATATTCATACGTAATCGTAATAAATATACGTAAATACATAATAATAGGTTCGTGATTATTTACGTTCATGATTTCATGTTCATGATTATAATATTGTTGATAATAATTATCATGTCTTAAAACATATTAAATACTTATCGTGTGATAACACGTACGTAATACTTGTAGTTCCTATTCGTGAAACGTAAACGTGCTAAATAAGGAAAGTTCTAATCATGTACGTACGATCATAAGGGTACTATTTATGGTAAAAGCATGCGGGTTTTACAAAACAAGAGACCAAGTTTATATTTGCCAGTTTGTGAATGTTCTTGAAGTTTACATGTCCCATCCTTCTATGCCATTTGGTGGCTTCATCTTCTGATGCTTTGGAAACCAAACAAGCTAGTTGACCAGTAGGATTAACTTCATTCAGCTTGATGCTATATAGGTTATGTCTTCTAGGGATTTTGAGTAGAACTTGAGAGTCATCCGGTAGCTTAAAGTCTTTGGACAACACCAGTGCTTCAGAATCCATAAAGAGGACAAGCTGTTTCTTGTCACAAATCTGAGAGACAGAGATCAAGTTGAAGTGTTGAAGTGCTTCCACATAGTAAACCTGCTCAAAATTAAGGTTAGGTGTCTGAATAGTTCCTTTGCCAGAGATCCTTCCTTCACCACCTCCGAAGTATACCTTTCCACCTTGAAATGGTACAAAGTTGGTCAAAATTCCTTTATTTCATGTCATGCTCCTTGAGCATCCACTATCTACTATTACAAGATTCGGATCTTGGTATGGAGTAATCTAAAACAAAAAAAAAGACAATATGCAAAAGTTAGTGTCTTAAGGGGAGCCAGACCTTTCCAGGCTTGAGTCTGCCTTGTGGATCTTTAGTAGATAGCCAAGAAGATTGATGAGATCCACTGTTGTTCTTAGGTTTCCTGTTCATCATATGGGTGTTATTTTGTGACCAAGAACAACCTGCTGAGGGCTTAACAGCAGAACCCAAATGTCCCAACCCAAAATGCATTTGGTCTGAATTAAAAGCATAATTCTGATTAAAGTTCCAAAAATAGTTGCTGGTTGGTCTATTGTAGGCATAAAGATTGCTTCTACAAAGATTAGAAGCTAGAGGAGAGATCCTTCTAGAAGAAGAGTAAGATTGGGCACATGGGTTTAATCTTCTAGAATAAAAAAGAGCAACTTCTGGTGGACCAGGAGAAGGATAAGCTTGATAACCAGAAGGAGTTCGATCATAAAAATCACAATCCTTAATAAAATGAAATTTACTACCACAAACAAAGCATGTTTTAAAAGACCTTTTATTCAAATGATATTCTTTCACACTGCTATACTTATTACAAACAATTCTAGGAGAATCAACATTCCTAGGACTCAACAAACTAGAACTAGAAACAGTGGAAGTAGATGCAGAAGTAACTCTCTCATTACTCATCCTAGCACTAGTAGTAGCAGGGTCATTTGTCTTGGGACTCGAAGGTCTTGACTCTTCACTTGAACCACAAGATGCATAGTCACTTGCCTTGTCACTGAAAGTACAAGAGATAAAGTCATTAGTATTAGTAGAGATTTTTAGCGACTCATGCATCTTTGATCCATCCAAGTCAGTATGCCTAGAAATGGGCATAAAAGTTCCTGTAAGAGGTGGAGGAACAAATGCATTGCTGCACCTAGTTTAAACCTATTGTAAGTAGGTATTCCCTCCTCCTCGTTGTCAGGATCAAAGACACTTGAAAAAGATAAATCAAATACATCTTCTGAATCAATATATTTATCAAATCCTAATCCTCTCTTAGTCCTACCAGACATGCTACTATCTATTAACTTTGAAAGATTCTTGGGTGCTTTTTGCCATTTTTCAAATCGTAAAAGTATAGCATCTAATTTTTCTTGCATGTCTTGCTTAGCCTTAATACTGTCATTGTTTAGTTTTTCAGTATATGTAAGCATGTTAGTGGTGTTCTCTAAATCAATGCTTAGAATTCTAATTGTATCCTCATATTCACGTTGAGTATCTTGAATCCACTTCTTTTGTTGTTCTAAAGTTTTTAGAGAACTCTTATATGCTTGAACTTCTAAAAAATATTTGTCATTTTGTTCATTTAGTTCATTGTATTGAGTCAAGAGTTCTGAATATTTATCATGACAACCAAGAGGACAATGTTGTGCCTGAGGAGAGATTCTCATAAGAGCAAATTATTCTGCTTCCTCGGCATCAGATAGGTGCCCAACAATCATAGAAAATACATCAGTAGAAGCTTCAGCTGATTCCAATGTAGCAGTCTGATGGTCATTCCAGTTAACCATAGAGTCAACAAACACCAAAGCTTCTTTTCATCCTTGAGCTCTTGAACCTTGAAGGTTGAATACTTGTTCTTCTCCTGGTCATTTTTGTTAGGGCATTCCCTAGCAAAATTTCCTTGCTACTGGCAGTTTTAGCATCTAACTTATGAACCCGGAGAGTGATCATAGCCATCTACCATTTGAGATCCATTTCATCCAAGTCAAGTTTATCAACCTGTTTGAAATCATCAAAAGCAAGCTGCTGTTGTGGATCAACATCAGCAACAAAAGAGTGAAGAACAGCTTTTACCATGCTACCAGTCTTGGTTTTTGATTCAGGAGTAGAAGTATGTTGAGATGACAAAGTATAGCTTGGGCTACTGGCATAAGACATTGGACTAGATCCCATGGAGCTCACAAAAGCAGAATTACCAGGAGTAGGAAAGGAATTACTTAAGTATGCTCTCACGTGAGACTCAAAGGTTTTGAGTTTACAAAACAAGTCATCAAAAGAAAGATAGTCAAGGCCTCCTTTTGCCTTTAGAGAGATGACTACGTGATTCCATGAGTGAGGTAGGGCTCTAAGAAACTTGGCATTGATGTCTTCATTGTCAGGTTTAGACCTGAGTTGATTCAATTGGCTAAGAATCTTTTGAAACCTGTCATACCCTTGATGAAGACCTTCTGTTTCAGAAATCTTGAATTCTGTGAATTCATCTCTCAGCATTGATCTGCGCATCTTCTTGGATTCCTCATTCCCTCCAATTCTTTCCTTTATTCCATTCCAAATCTCCCTAGCATCATCCAAAATCACCCATATGATCATCAGGAAGGGACTGAAGCAAAATAGTCTTTGCTTTGATTTCCTTCTGAACAACAGTGATTTCTTCATGAGTTTTAGGATCGAGAATGGGGATATTACCATTCTTGTCTCTACCAATAGTTTTTTTGCTGTTGCCATTCTAGACAATCTTCCAAAGGTCTAGATCAGTATTGGTGATCCAGCATTCCATCTTCATGGCCCAACTATGATACTCATCCTTCTTCAAGAGTGGGAATTTTCCATTAGTATTGGAAACAGTAGCAACGATTTGCTAAGGTTGCTGTATTTTAGAGGTGCTAGCTTCTTCTGTTTCAGTTGAACTAGAAGCATACATGATTAAACAATGATGTTAGTGAAAAAATTTGATTCTTCTTGAGCTGAGACTCTCCCAGGCTCTGATACCACTTGTTAGGTCCACTAGATGTGGATCTTGCATCCTGTTAAGGATGGTGAACGACTTATGTAATCACAAGTCTATTCACAGAGAGACTCTTGATGAAACACACAGTATAAGTGCGGAATAAAAATACTATGGACAAGAAGAAACAGAATAACTAAATAACTTGATCCTTACTAAGGATTTCTACTATTAATATGAAATGAATAATGTTGATAAAGGTGTGTCTAACCCTTATGCCAATGGTTCCTTTTATACTACAAGGAAACCCAATACTACATTAAACCAAAACGTGTAACTTCTGATATGCATATTCTTTCCTAACATATCTCATGCATATCCTAACAAACTACTAAGAATAATAATGTTTGATTTTCTACTAGACCAGGAGCACGTGTTGCTCCTACTACTACTAGGACCAGGAGGAACTATGATATTTGAGATTTTGTAAGGGTTCTAATTTTACTCTCGAAATCCTCTCGAATTGATCTAGGTCTTAAGTGGAATGATTGTTCTTGGTTACTAAATAAAGGGGTTTGGGTTTTCTAGTTTAATAAAAAGTGGAAATGAAAGTTTAAACAAAAACAATTACTTTAGTTATAATTAACAAAGATTTGTATTAAACTTAAGATTAAAATTAAGATTAAAACTAAAATTGAAATTTAAGCAAACAAACATAAAGAAACAGTAAAGTAGACAACAGTAATCTAAAAGAAAAACTTGATTCGGAACTTTTAAACCTTGATCCGGAACCTACTCATGCGGAACTTACTGATCCGGAAGTAACTATTCATTCATCCGGAACATCCTCATCCGGAAATTATCCGGAACTTTCTGACTGATTCGGAACCTTCCGAATGAAGGTTGATTCAGAACTTGCTGGTTCGGAAATAACTGGTTCGGAACCTTCCGAATGAAGGTTGATTCGGAAGATTTTACTTGGCTCGGAAAGAACTGGTTCGGAAGTCACTGATCCGGAACCTAATGCTTGGTTCGGAAGTTTCCGAATGAAGACTTCATTCGGAACCTTTTTGTTTGATTCGGAACTTCTGGGAACCAGATACAGTAGCAGGTTATGCGAAGAACACGGAACACAATTTTTAATCAAAATCAACTAAATACTTAAAAAGGATTTACCAAATTAAACACAAATCATTTAGACACCATAAGCAACGAATCCCACTAATAAAAACACAAATCCAAACAACTTTTGAAGATCAAATCAAGAAAATAAAAGCTTAAGAACTTGAAGATAAAGATGAAGATGAACAAGATTAAATGGAAAGATTAAACAAAAGCTTTGTATTGAATGATTAATGTTTTGACAAGATAAACCAAAGATTAAAATTACAAGATTGGAAAGACAAAGATAAAAATCACCAATCACCCTAGTGGTGATGGTGAAGCTACGAACCAGGAAGAAAAGTGGGGAGGAAGAAAGAAAAAACTAGTCTAAAATGTGTGAGGGGAAGGCTATTTATAGCCTTGTCCTTTGGTTGGTGAGTGGGCTTTCTCCCGTTCTTCTTGTCTTTTCGTCTTTTCAGAAAAGTTTCCGTTTTCGATTCTGATTTGGGATTTGTCGTCGATTAAATTCAACTCGTCTTTTAATTTCTTCGTTTAAAGGACTTGAGTTTCTTCGACTTATATAAATCTTCCATCTTTGGTCCTTTTCTTCGATAAATCTTCGAATAGGCCCAGTGACTTCAAATCTTTTGCATCTCTTGGACAATAGACTTTATCTTGAGTCTTTTTCTTCAGTAAAACCCGTGCAATCCCATGTTTTCTTTAATATTCTCCCGGTTGGCTCTGAAAACACAATAAACACAAAAACCACGCATAATTCCAAACAAATGATATTAAATACGTGTTTTGGTCTTGTTTTTGCCCGAATTAAGTGGTAAAAGGATGGGTGTTTACACACCTATCAAATCCCCTACACTTAACCATTGCCATGCCCTCATGCAATGCTTAGTGATAAAGCAAGCTTACACTTTTCTCATAATTAATCAACCTTGGCCTTATTTAAATTCTACTAAACAAAAATTAAAGAAATAAAACTTCAAAGATAACAAAGGGATAGAAACCATTTTCACTTGAAAATAGCTACATGGAAATAACTTGTAGAGAAATCGATGACTTACATTAGGGCTTTTGGTGCTGCGAAGATTTATCACCCTCAAGTTTCACGTTCCCCAAACTAAGCTTAAAAACGAGATCATTGTTATTATAAGTTAGCAATTCAAACACTTACACACATGGCTAAATTAAATGCTTAAACTCCCTTATTCCTAGGTGTATCTCTTATATTTTATTTTTGTCTTCGAATGATCATGAAGATGCATTTTTGGACTGATTTCGGTAGTTTATTAGGGCTGAAAGCAAAGTAGGACGATTTGATCAATAGTTAGCTAAAGGACAAAATCTCTTAAAACTGCTTCTCGGGATATCAAAAAGTTCATATCTTGGCATAACTTGGTTCACGATTTGAGACCTTTCTCGGGCCGATATTTGGCATGCACTTCATACTTCATATCTTCGAGAGACGTTCTTGAGATAATGGTCTTCTCATCATAATAGAGTTTCTTCACTTGGAGACTTTTGAGGGGTACTCCAACTTTGTTGACCACGACTTCATGATTATTTCTTCAATCTCTAATTGGGATATTGAGATACAACGATCCGCCTCCTTTTCGGACTTGGACCTATTTATCCTCATACCTTGTTAGGGTCTTTTCGGATAGACTTCTCCATGATCTTTATAGGAGTTGATTGCTTTTCGTCGTGAGTCTTGATCCTTCATATTGACTTTAGTAATAATGCTTTTCACATCACTTTGGATCTTCAGCAATAAAATTGAATCCTCATGCCTTGTTAGGGCCTTTTCGGACTCGCCAATCTTCGCGCCCCGCTTCATAAGTTATGCCTTGGCTATGAACTCTTATCATTACCGAGCAACTTTTAAACGATCTTGGGATAGAAGCTAAGTAACTTTTCAAATCGTAAGACCTTACTTATTGCAGATAAATTATTAGCAAGGGTGGGAGAATAGGCAAATAATTACACCAAGTGGGCTTGCGCAAGAATACCGACTTATAATTGACTCTATCATTTCTCGTCCTCCACAATTTAAAATCTCAAGTAATGAGATTCGTGGACACTTAGCCTAATAAACCAGTTAAGGCCTACATGGTTAAGGATACTAGCTAGAATAAACTTGGATAAGTCTATTCGGGTTGAGTCAAAATAAACGCAACGGGCCTAATATTTCAAAGACTTCTAAACTAGCTACACCACTTTATTAATATTTTTGACTTATTTGCGGGATATATACATATGAAAGCAAAGATAAAAATTTAAAAATTACGACTAAATGGCCAAAGTTAATAAAAAATTTGAAAAATGTTGAAAAATAGGATTTTCCGGTTAATTGAAGGCATTTTCATGGAAAAGTCCACTTAAAACTTCGATAGAAGTCCCCCCTACACTTAAGAGAAACATTGTCCTCAATGTTTAAGCATGTGGAAGAAGTCTCCCCTACACTTATGACATTGTGCACGTTGGTTAACTCAAGTTAAGGAAGAGACGACTAACGTGATCAATTTCAAATGTGAGTATGAAGAAAATTGAATCACGATAGTTGAGAGATAGAACCGGATTTCGGATAAACACGGGAGCACGGTTCTTCAAAGATTCCAAGAGTGCACTTATCCCTGTAATCTCATCACCACAAAGACAAACGCATATACAAGTCCCCCCTACACTTAGGGGATTAAAACATACAAGGATAGATACTCGGGTTGCCTCCCGAGGAGCGCTTGTTTTTGATAACCGAGTCACGAGCCTGACTCGACCCAAAATTAGTTTATGGGGAACGTGGTGAGGGATGGTATCACCTCCTTAGAGGTGTCCTCACCAAAGTACATCTTCACTCGTTGGCCATTCACCTTAAAATTTGGTCCATCAGGTTGAGCAAGCTCGAGAGTACCATATGGAAAAATTTGGGCAATGGTGAATGGGCCGGACCAACGAGATTTGAGCTTTCCCGAGAAGATTTTCAACCGAGAGTTAAAAAGTAAGACTTTGTCTCCAACATGGAACTCTCGGTTTTTGATCTTGGAGTCGTGAATGAGCTTAGTTCTTTCCTTATAGATCAAAGAATTTTCATAAGCCTCATTACGGAGTTCATTCAGCTCATTGAGTTGGATCTTGCGTAGGTCACCGGCTTTGTTTATATCAAAATTAGTCCACTTCAAGGCCCAATAAGCCTTGTGCTCCAACTCAATGGGGAGGTGGCACGCTTTCCCGTAAACAAGACGATAAGGCGTACAGCCGATCGGGGTCTTGTAAGTAGTACGGAAAGCTCACAAAGCATCATCGAGTTTATCAGCCCATGCGGCACGATGCTCTCCCACGGTCCTTTCAAGAATTCGCTTCAGCCCTCGGTTTGATATTTCAGCCTAGCCATTAGTTTGTGGGTGGTAGGCTGTGGAAAGACGATGATTTACACCGTACTTAGCCATGATTCTAGCAAATTGGTCATTGCAGAAATGAGTCCCACGATCACTAATAATGGCGCGAGGCACACCGAATCTAGCGAATAGAGCCTTCAAAAAGTTACAAACCACCCTTGCGTCATTAGTAGGCAAAGCTTTGGCTTCAACCCACTTCGAAACGTAGTCAACGGCTACAAGGATGTATTTGTTTCCTTTAGACGACGGGAATGGCCCAATAAAGTCGATACCCCAAACATCAAAAATTTCACACTCTTGAATGAAATTCTGAGGCATCTCGTCTTTATGTGTGATTTTGCCTTGCTTTTGGCAAACATCACATCGCTTAACCATATTGTGAGCATCACGATATATGGAGGGCCAATAAAATCCCGAATCAAAAACTTTTTTAGCGGTGTAGTTGGGACCAAAGTGACCACCGGTGGGTCCTTTGTGGCAAGCATCAAGGATGTCCGACGCTGCCGGTCCATCAACACATCGGCGAATTATCAGATTAGCACATTGTTTGAATAGGTAAGGGTCGTCCCAAAAGTAAGTCTTGATGTCGGTGAAGAACTTTTTCTTTTGCTGGGACGTCATGTAACACCCCATTTTGGAAATGGAATATTACGCATATCATGGCGTGTCATCAAAGCATACGAGGATAAATGTCTAAGCATTATTCAACCATAAAAGGAAATACCGGAATCAAACATCGGTATCCCAAAGTAAAGCTCATCACACACAAACATAAATACTGTAAAAGGAAGGACGAAACAATGTCCAAAGCAACTGTATCAAAGTAAAGGAAATACATAAAGTAAAGAAAGACAGTAAAGCTTCCAATCCATATGCACCTACGTTTCAGATCTACGAGCGTCCCTGAGTACCTGCCGTTTTGGGAACATGAAAAGGAAAACGGCTGAGCAAGACGCTCAGTGCACGGATGTACAATAAAGCATGATATAGGATAAGCATGTAACATATAACTGCGGAAGACTAAGTACTGAGTAAACTGGTTAAGTAACATGAAAACTGGTTTTATAGTTTGAAAAGCCTTATGTTTAACCTGTGAAAACTGTTTTAACATATAAATACCATAGCCCATATAGGTCATGAAGGTCACGTGCATGAATACTTGGAGGGGTGACCTCATCATGCTGATTAGAGGGGATGCCTCTAATCAATATACTGATTTGGGTAGGAGGGATCAGCTCCTTGTGAAGGGTGCAAGGCACACACCACATTCACCATGATAAACTGAATAAAACATGTAACTAGGATGCACCCATACGCCCCGACTGATATAATAATATGGCCAAACTGAAAAGGGACGCCACGAGCAATCACTCTGCCGTGGGGAAGTCATAACATCGGTGCCTCCAATGCTATGGTTATGGTACCTCCATAACTAGGTGAAACTGGTCATGCTTGTATATGGCTATAGTTTATGCTAAATTAACATAAGCAGTTCAAAACAATAAAACAAATGCTGGGGAAAACAGTTGGCTGCATACGGGGAAATCCTAATAAGGAAGGAATGTCCATACTGAAAGGACGGGAATCCGTACCTCAAGTCCAGTGAAATGAACGGAAGAAAGACTCCTACTTCTGGATCACTAATGCTACATGAATACACACGTGTATAAGTATCGATTCACTGATTACGTACTGGGTTCTGTGTCTTGTTATAGCTGATTTGGTATGTTTTAGGTCATGGTTCACTGTTTTAAGCCTTAAACTGTGTTTATCTTGTATTTCTGGTTTATCTGATTAAGTATTACTGGTGTTTCATGTATTAATATACTTACTGTATAATAATAAGTAACTTTCCAAAAATAGCAGGTTTCCAAAAATAGAAAGTTTCCAAAAATAGAAAGTTTCCAAAAATAGAAAGTTACCAAAAATAGAAAGTTTCCAAAAATAGAAAGTTTCCAAAAATAGAAAGTTTCCAAAAATAGAAAGTTTCCAAAAATAGAAAGTTTCCAAAAATAGAATTTACTGCCTAAAATAGATTAGTTTCTAAAAATAGAAAGTTTCCAAAAATAGATCAGCTGCCTTAATTAAATAAGTTTCCATATATAGAAAGTTGCCATGATTAGGTTAGCTGCCTGAATTAGATTGGTTTCCATATATAGAAGGTTTCCATAATTAGATTAGTTGCCTTATTTAATTAAGTTTCTATAAATAGAAGTTTCCATAATTAGAATTAAGCTGATTATATAAGCTAACATATAAGTCTAAGTGTTATAAGCTTACTACTTAATTCATATGATATAGTGTATAGTTTAATTATTATTTCATGTATTTTAATTAAACTATAGGTTAAGCATTTTAATTAAAGTATAACATGTATAATTAAAATGAAATGAAAATACTTAGGTTAACATGTGTATTATTATTACTAATAATATAACCTAAGTCATGTCTAAATTAATTAATTATAGGCATGTTTTAATAATTAATTAATTATAACTTATAACATAAAAATACTTAGGTTAAATTAATGTCATGATAAACTAATAATTAAAATAACCTAAGTCATGATTTAATTAATATTTCATGTTATTAATTAATTATATCTTAAGTTCATGATTCATAAAATTACATGTAACATAGATCATGATTTTAACCAACGAACCGTGAACCGGGTATGAATTCGACACCGTACCCCGGGCCAAACCCGGGGCACACGTGTCCCCTTGCTGCCGTGGGTCCCACATGAGCCAACCAAGACCATTTGTGGTCTTGGTGGTGGCGGCAATAGCAAACCAAACCCCCCTCGGGTTTGTTTTGCTAGGCGGCTAAAAACAAACACCCCTTTAAATCATTCCTTGATTTTATTTAATACCAAAACATGTTAGATCAATGATTAATTATCTTGTTTTCATAAGAAAAATATTAACATGTTCATGAAAATAATCAAAGATCAAAAGAATTAAAAAGAATTAAAAAGAAGGGTTAGAAAGGTATACCACTATGTTGCTTGGAAAAAGGATGAACAAACACGTATTCTAACACTTGTTTTCAAGATCAAAATCAATCAAACACCCCCTTATGATGGTGTATAGGTGGCGGCACAAAGGAGGCAAAAAGGAGAGGAGAAAACTCTTTTTAGGGTTTTTAGTTTATTTCTTGTAAAATGAAAATGAAAACATGTTTAACACTTTACCCCCCTTAACTTGAAAAGTCCATGGGCTAAGCCCATTACATGCATGTGTGACGTGGGTATGGGGGCCCCACATGGGGTACCCGTACCTTTCTCGTGTCCCGATGTTTCGTGTTCGTTCGTGGTTAAACGTGCTCGTGTTTAACGTGTTTCTGTTTCTTTTAACGTGTCGTTTATCGTAAACTCCACGCTCGTGAATATATTCTGAGTATTTACGTAATTATTATAATTAGTATTTTAAATGGTGTTCATGATTTAATTATGTTCACGTGATATATTATTAACTGTTTATCATGGGTTCGTACGTAATCGATACTTGTCATGACATACACGTATGCACTTGCTTGATTATTAGCACATGAATGTGATCAATACTACATGAGGTAAGTTTTAATCTAGAACGTACGATCTTAAGGGCACTGTTCATGGTAAAAGCATGCGGGTTTTACACGTCAACCCTTCCTTGAGAATTCCACCCGCCAAGTAGTTTGCAAAGTCCGCAAACCACGGGGTTTCATTCGGCTTCGAGTTTATAGACGATAAGGTCTCCAAGGGAAAAGAATCATTGATTTCTTTGGTCGGATGATCCCCTTGGTATGGATCCTCAAGTCTGCTGAGATGGTCCGCGGCTAGGTTTTCTGCTCCTTTTTTATCGCGGATTTCGATTTTAAATTCCTGGAGCAACAAAACCCAGCGAAGAAGTCTTGGTTTAGAATCTTGCTTTGTCAACAAGTACTTCAGCGCAGAATGATCGGTATACACAATGGTGGTAGAAAGGACAAGATAGGGGCGGAATTTTTCAAAGGCATAGACAACAGCTAAAAGCTCTTTTTCGGTTGTCGTATAATGCAATTGTGCCCCCGTCATTGTCTTGCTAGCGTAATGGATCGGTTGGAAGTGTTTGTTCACTCTTTGTCCAAGAACCGCTCCAATAGCAAAATCACTAGCATCGCACATCAACTCAAAGGGAAGCTCCCAATTAGGGGTAACCAAGACGGGTGCCTTAGTTAGCTTATCCTTAAGCGAGTTGAAGGCTTCAAGACACTCTTTGGAGAAGATAAAAGGAGTATCTTTTTCCAAGAGGTGGGTCATCGGGCGAGCGATTTGAGAAAAATCTTTAATGAATCGACGATAGAAGCCCGCATGACCCAAGAAACTTCTGACACCCTTCACTGTTGAAGGTGGAGGCAACTTTGCTATAACATCAACTTTAGCACGGTCTACTTCAAGACCGGCTTTCGAAATCTTATGTCCAAGCACGACGCCTTCTTTTACCATAAAATGGCATTTTTCCCAATTTAGAACAAGGCGAGTGTCTTCGCACCGCTTTAGCATACGTTCTAAATTGGTAAGGCAAGCAGAGAAGGAATCCCCGAAGACCGAGAAATCATCCATGAAGACTTCCATGGTTTGTTCAACCATGTCATGGAAGATAGCTAACATGCACCTTTGGAAAGTCCCGGGCGCATTACATAAGCCAAAAGGCATTCTTTTGTAAGCGAAAGTGCCATAGGGACAAGTGAATGTAGTCTTCTCTTGATCTTGGGGATCGATGGGTATTTGAAAATAACCCGAGAAACCATCGAGAAAGCAGTAATATTCATTACCGGCTAATCATTCAAGCATTTGGTCCATGAAAGGTAGAGGGAAATGATCCTTTCTCGTGGCATCATTGAGTTTGCGGTAGTCTATACAAACTCTCCACCCAGTAACGAGACGATTGGGAATCAACTCGTTGTGTTCATTGGGAACAACGGTTATTCCGCCCTTCTTGGGCACACAATGGATTGGACTAACCCATGGTGAATCCGAAATAGGGTAAATCATACCCGCATCAAGAAGTTTGAGAACCTCTGTTTTGATGACTTCATGGATTTTTGGATTCACCCGTCGTTGGCTTTGAATAGTGGGCTTATAGTCGTCCTCCATGAGAATTTTGTGTGTGCAGAAGTGAGGATCAATTCCACGAATATCCGAGATTTTCCAAGCGATAGCCTTCTTATGATCTTTCAACACAGCGACAAGTCGGGCTTTCTCTTCATCCTTCAAATCCTTAGCAATGATGACTGGCGACTTCTTCTCTTCTTCGAGGAATACATACTCAAGATGGGGCGGCAACTCCTTAAGTTCCAAATCCGGAGGATTGTCGACGGGAGGCGTATTCGAAGTCGGAGTCTCGATAGCAATAACAGTGGGAGATGGAGGGGAAAGATTGTCTTCTCTGAGGAGGTTTGCAATGAAACTAAGATCGTCATCCCAAGTGGCAGTAGAATCATCATTGTCGTGCTTCACATCTCTCAAGGTGGCTTCCAAATCTTTCCAAAGGAAATCACTTTCTCCAAATAGAGATAGTGATGAGTCGATAGAGGAAACGGTCTCAACATTGGGAAGAGAGGTAGGAATGTTTTTACAAGCATCCTTGAAGTGTTCTTCACAAGCCTCATCAAGAACGTCAATACAATTAACATTCTCGTAAGAAGAAGGCTGTTTAGATAACTTTCCCATGTTGAAGACTACTTTATCGTCACCCACTCTCATGATAAGCTCACCGGCTTCAACATCAATGAGAGTGCGACCGGTCCTCAAGAATGGACGACCAATAATGAGTGGCACACGGGGGTCCATCTCGTAGTCGACGACAACAAAATCGGCAGGGAAGGTGAATTTGTCGACTCCTACAATGACATCTTCGGCTATCCCCACTGGATAAGCAACCGTACGGTTGGCTAATTCCAAAGTCATTTTGGTGGGGACTAGCTCTGGGACAGATAATTGCTTCCAAACACTTAGAGGCATGAGATTAATACTGGCACCTAGATCGGCTAGGGCCATGCAATTATCTACTCCCGGGAAATTGCAAGGGATAAGAAAACGACCCGGATCACCAAGCTTAATTGGCAATTTCCTTAAGAGCACTGCAGAGCAGTTCTCATTAAGTTGGGTGTTGGCGAGATCGAGGAGCTTTTCCTTGTCGCTCAGAAGATCTTTAAACATTTTGGCATACTTGGGCATGTGAGCGAGAGCCTCAGCGAAGGAGATATTGAAATTCAGTTTCTTGAACGTTTTTAGGAAGTTCGAAACTTGAATATCATCCTTGCTCTTTTGCTTCTCTTTCCTCAACCTTGAAGGATAAGGTCTATTGGAAGAAGAGGAAGGCTTTAAGGGAATAGGATCACTCACAACCACGGGTGGAGGAGGGGTAGAAAGAAGAGGTGGAGAAATTGGGGAAGGAGAAGGAGGAGGAATAGGAGCAGGCGACTCGTTCTCCTTAGTCACAACCACCGGTGGAGGTATAGGAAGCTCGGGTTCCTTGGTACCTTTACCACTTCGAGTGGTGATTGCTTTCATCTCCCCTCTTGGGTTCTCAACGGTGTTACTCGGAAGAGTACCCGAAGAAGAGGGTTGATTACCTTGGAAGAAACTAGCCATCATGTTCCTCAGATCAGTAGTCTGGCTATCCAACGTGTTTCTCATGTCAGCTCTTAAATCATTTCCTTGCTTGACCAAATCTGCCTTCAAATTGCGCACTTCCTCTTGGAGATTTCCCACTATCACATCATTGGTTCTCGTGTAGGTTGCAACCTCTTGGTGTAATGCAGCGGTGGCTTGGTTGGGAGGAGCATTGTATGCAGGTGGTTGGTAAGCAGGTTGTTGGTATACTTGATTGTTACGTTGAGGTGGTTGTTGTTGCTTGTGAGGTGGGATGTATGGTTGTCGAGGTTGTTGTTGTTGTTGAGGAGAGCGGTTAAGGTTTTGTTGTTGGTTTGGGTTGGTAGGAGGGAAACCAGGTGGTGAAAGATAGTTGTTGCTGCGGTAACTAAGCAAGTTACGGTCACCTTGAGGTCTAGCTTGATAAGCAGGTTGTTGGTAGGTGCCATATGCCGCATTCACATTCTCAGCAGGGTAATCTTGGGTGGCGGTACAAGTTGTGTAAGAGTGGGGACCACCGCATATCTCACAAGGTTGGCTGACAGCGTTCACTTGTGCATTTTTGGCGTTGTTGCTGTTGTTGTTGCTGACGGTGTGGGTGACAAGCGATTCAAGAAGCGTGGTGATTTTGTCTAATCGCTTGTCGCTGTCATTAGTGCTAGCACTAGCAACATTGGTCCTAACGCTCTTGGTTTGCACACGAGACTTGTTCTCAATGATGTCCCAAGCAGCATTGGAAGTCTTAGCCAATAAATTACCCCCCGAGGCACTATTCAGTGAATCTTGGTCACTCATTGTAACACCCCACTTGGATAAGTGGACCGTTACGTGTATTTATGGCGTGTCATCAAAGCATAAGGTAAATGTCCTAAAACATTAACTGACCATAACGGAAATACCGGAATCAAACATCGGCAATCCAAACATAAGCCCAAAACATGAAAGAATAAAATACTGAATGGAAGGACTAAACAATGTCCGACTAAGCAGAATAATATAAGAAATGCATAAAGTAAGAAGTTCGGGTAGCTTCCATCCAAATGCACATGCTCTTAGAATCCTAAAAGCATCCTGATGTACCTGCCGTTAGAACATGAAAGGAAACTACGGTTGAGCATAACGCTCAGTGAACGGATATAAAGCATGATAAGAATATACTGAAAGACACAGGCGATAGAATACAGAACTGTAGGACTGATATGAAACATGTGGTAGAACTCTGCATAAAATCTGAGCAATCTGGTTCATATATACTGATACTGAAATATAACTATTAATTCTGAAAACATGCATTTACTGTATTTTATTTGCCAGAGCTTATATAGGTCACGTGCTGTAACAACCGTGCATGAATAACTGGAGGGGTGACCTCGTCATGCTGTAGAGGGGTGACCTCTAAATAACTGTGCTGGGTGGAGGGATCAGCTCCAATGTGAAGGATGTAGAGCACACACCACATTCACCCTGATAACATGAAACACTTATAAGCCTAGGATGCATCCATACGCCCCACTAAAACATACATATAAAAATGGCCAACTGAACATGAGTGGGACGATGCAGGATATCACCCTCCTGCATGTGAGTCACGACACCGGTGCCTCTAGTGCCGTGGTTACGGTACCTCCGTAACTAGTACATAAACTGGTCGTGCTTGTATATAATGCTCAGGCAATTCATTTAGTTATTAACATGATTACTGATAAATTAAACATATACTGGGGAAAACATTTGGCGGAAGACGGGGAATCCTAATCATGCATAGAAGAAAAATCCTTACTGAAAGGACGGGAAATCCGTACCTCTTGTCCAGTACCGAGATAAGATCGAAAGCTGACGGATCGAATTTGACTTCACGGATACTACATAAATTAACGGACGTGTAAATAAGTCGACTGATTACTGTTCTAAACTTTAATCTGTGTTTATCTTCCATTCTGATAAATCTGATTAAGTATCTTTGGTATTCCATGTGTTATTATGCTTACTGAACAATATTAAGTAACTTACCAAAATTAGCAGGTTTCCTAAAATAGAAAGTTACCAAAAATAGAAAGTTACCAAAATAGTTATAAACTGGCTAAATAGGTTAATAAATAAGCTTAAGTGTTTACTGATTAATATTCTAAGTCATAAAGATATAATGTATAGTTTATTGGTTATTACATGTCATTTAAATAAACTATAGGTTAAATGCATTTAACTTAATATAATGTGATTTAATTAAATAAAGATATAATGCACTCGTAATAATAAGTCGGGTTTTATTAATTTTATTTACCTTGAAAATAATATACATGTTACGGCTAATTACTTGTAAAGATGAAAACCCGTAACCATGTATTATTTATCAAAAGCATCGAAACCGAATCCCGTGTCTTACTAATTTAAAAGGTGAGACTCGTGTTATGTATTTAAATAAATCGAACCAACCAACCCCTTAATATCTTTTAAAACTGGTAGCCAAACACCCTTAATTTCTGCTTATTAAACTCACTGCCAAACGCCCCCTACATTAACCACCACTTAAACATGTTTTTAATAACCCTTTTAAATTCAGATTTAATATCAATTTAAAAGAAGAATAAATAAAACGAATTTAGGTTTTTACCTCATGTTTCGTTTTAGGGTTTAGGGTACTTAAAACAAACGAATGAAATCTTCATTCCTCGCGGATCGTGCAGCCATGTTTCTCCCTTTTTTCTTTGTGTAGGTCGCGGCAGGGAAGAGAGGAGAAAAGGATATGTGGCGGCTTGATTTGATTTCTAGGGTTTCTGTATGTTTGTATGTGTCGGCCTAGAAAGGAAAAAAAAATACTCTCCCGTTTGTTTTATTTCCTTCACACGGGCTTGGCCCAGATCACGAGTTGCGGCGCAAGACCCACCAGTTGCGGCGCAACAGATGAAGGGCTACAGACCATGGTGCTGCGGATCACAAGTTGCGGCGCATGACACATGAGTTGCGGCGCAATTTAAGGGCCTACGGATCATGGTGCTGCGGATCAAGAGTTGCGGCGCAAGACACATGAATTGCGGCGCAACAGATGCTGCTGGCAAATATCCCGCGTAAAATAATAATAAACCGCGTATTTATAAATTCTCGATTTAAAATACGGGTTTTACAATTCTTCCCCTCTAAAAATAATAATTCGTCCCCGAATTAAAATGCGGCGTACTGGGTTTTACAACTCTTCCCCTCTAAAAGGAGAAATTCGTCCTCGAATTAACGATGATAAGTTGATGAAGTTATAAGAACTGAAGAACACGTAGACTGAAAAGACAATTAAGCTGAAGGATAAATTGTCTTCTAATTAAGACATAATGCTGCTGTTAGGTATAAACCTGACATGACTGAAATTATCATGTAACGTGACATGGCTTAAGAGAACATGGAACGTGACATGACTGAAAGAACATAACTGGATTTTTTTCGAAGGCAAGGGAATGAGAGATCCGGATGGACTCCTCCGTTTCGAGTGGCCTCCCGCTCGAAACGTTTCCTTTAAAGGTCTAACATACTAAATAAAATCTTGGTCCTGTTGACCCTGTCCTGATGATGCTGACTGGTTTCTGGTTCCATACTTAAGATGGATTTTCTGAATTTGATAGACTGAATAACTATAGCATGTACGATATATGAAGCAGTACGTACAATTATCCTGAAAAGATAATATTTATATATCTGAGTAAGCTGTTAAGAATATATATTGGGACGAACTACGTGAACAATTGTGAACATGCTAAGTGAGCAATTGTGAACGTGGTTCGTAATTATATGAGGAGCGCTGGTATGGAATTAGAATATGATACGCGAATCATACTATGAACGTGATACTAGAACATATCATGAACATAGGCTGACTGAGGAATGAATGCCAAATGATACGGCCTGAGATGTGAAACGTCTGCCTGGTTATGGAGTAGTTGTGCTAAACTTGAGTCTAATTTCTCAAGCTTTCTGTAACCGTACCCGGTAATAAACTGAGAAACGTGTATCGTGAAATGGCACACGAACTTGAACGTGAACAACGTTATGAACGCTAACGTGAGCTTAAATCAGGAGATAGCATAGAAGATGAACTGATCAGCATCATACTGCGAATGAGACGTAAACGGGAACGTGAGAATAAACATGAACTTAAAGTAGACGTAAACATACACTTGATCGTGAACGTGGATTCTGTCTGATATGATGGTCAATGGAATGCCTGAAATCGTACGATTTACTGCTAAATTTTAAAATTTCTGCAGATCTGCTACTACGTGATCCTTTCGGATGAAAGAACGCGCAGGCTGATTACATGATTGACGATAACTTAGATAGCATCATAATTTCTCTGAGTCTGTGGTAAATTGATTACAATCTCCATGGAGTCTTGTCTCTTTTCGGTCTAGAGTTTCTACTTGTAGTGATAGCATGTCGGTGTTCTATCTTGAACCTGCAGTAGGTCAGGCATCTAGATATGAACATAGTTGCATTAATGTGTGATGCGGATTCTATCAGTGTTTGTCTGGGATTATGGAACATTCTAGTGGAAATCTTGTTGAATAGTCATAGAAGAATTTCTAGTGATGACTGTCGGCAATTTCTGCGGTAGCAGTCAATTGAGTTCTAGAAATTTTATACTACGTTCATAGTCGTCAGTCGGGACCATCAGGTGATGGCCTTCACCTTCGCAGGATTGTCTGGAATTTCTTTCTGTTGAAATAGGGTGGTTCAGATATGCCACCTTGTTCATCTGAAACATACATCTAGAAAGCTTGCGTATATAATTTTTCTCCTATCGGAGAATCTGCGGGGTCGTGAAAAGATGATTCCCATGTCCTTCTCTAGAATTTAGGAGATCAAAATCTTGTCAACGAAAGTACTGCCAAATTTGTCTGAGAATTCAAGGAAAATTTATTCATACATTTTCATACTATAGTTGGAGCATTAGGGAGCTCAGAAGTAAAATTCAAAAATTTTTAGAGATTTTAACGTGTTCAGCAGCAATCCCGAAAACATCATGTTCTTCTCTCACCACTACTGGTGGCATGATCGCAATTTGTTCTGAAAAATATTTAAGATATCGTAGCAGGTCAGGTAAACCTGCTATTTATGGAATGAACATTGATTTAAAAAATGGTGATCTGATAAATTTTTCGATGGTGCGCTAGGGCGAATAAAGCCTAGTCTTGGTAACTCTTACAGCAATTGCTGCAACTCTTTTAATCGTAGCTAGAGCCCTGTAATAAAGAGTTTTGAAAACAGGTTCTGTTCTTGAGGCAAGCTCGATGTTAAATTATGTCTCGTGGGTAGGCATGAATTTCTGGAACACCTTCTGGAATGACATCTGGAAATTTTAGGATAATCTGCTGGTCATGGATTCGAGGAATTTCAGAAGTGAATTTATAAATGATAGTCAAAAGTCTTCGTAACTATGTATTGGTAAGTCACGCGCTCGTAAGGAAGAAACAGCTTGTACTGATTTTTCTGGCAAAATATATAATGAATATATTTGGGATTTAATAAGACGGATCTCGTCGTTAACTGAAGGGAAAAAAAAAAACTTTAATAAATATGGTGGTACTGTTGAGTCCTTTCTGAGTGAGAGGCAGATGACTACCTGGTGTGATAAAGCTGGCCTAGGGATTCATGAAGTGGACATGGAGACTTTTCACTGAATGGGTTCGTCTGTAACCTCACAGAGTGAATACTGCGTGTTTTACCTGAGTACTAATCTAGTGGTGGTAACTGAATTTTAATGGTCTGATTTTATGCGTGGCATAACAGAACGAGTATACCCCTTTCTAAAAGATACCCTGAATCACTGAGGGTCTTGCCTGGAACATACTGGATTTAGGAGCTCTAACTCGTACATCTGAGAAGATATTCGTATGACGTGTATCATGACGGGTGCCCTGATATGTGTCTTCCGAATTGATACCTGGGAACTATGTCTTGACTGATGTCTTGGCACATGTTTTAATAGATGAATATGAACAAGGCTGGAAAATTTTGGTAACTGCTAGGATTGGCGGACCGGTTAGACCACTGACCTCTTGTATTGTTGGTCATGTCCGTTCCGGAGTTCCGATGGTTACTGACTGATTAATTATAAGCACGATGATTGTCACCACTGCTTTGTCTGTCAATTTATGACGGTCATTATCATGACCGTGATTCATGTGACTATTCTGCTGAGTGGCCGGCTGGGTTCCGGTTCCCACTCTTCTGAATGAAAGTTGGCTGGGTGAAGTGTGACATCTAACTGAGAAGGTAACAGCATAAAATCGAATGGTAGCGTCTGATGGTTGAATTTATTCTTGTCAGAAATTTCAAGTTTATAGTTTTCGTCCTCGTTCCGCAGCGTCAGCATCTTGAGAAATCTCCAAGGTTCAGCAGCATCAGCATCGGTGTGGTCTTCAGAGTGTTAACAGCATCAGCATCTGGTAAAATCTTCAACTCACGAGCAGCATCAGCACCTGGTAGAATATCGACAAGTGGGAACGTCCGCGATGTTTAAGGATCGATTAGTAATATCAATGGAGTAGGGTACCTGGAGTACACCTGGGCTACTGTACATGAAGTACACAATGAATACTGCACATGGAGCATATATGAGACACTGTACCTGGAGTACACGTGAAATATTATACCTGGAGTATAACTGAGATACTGTACAGGGGGTACATATGGAATACTGTACATTGAGCTGGTGTGAATTTTATGGAATGATCGATGCTGGTGTCGATTGTCTGACATTTTCAACGGAAAATATTTGATTTAACTGGTTAGCAACTGAACTGAACAGTTAATATGATGGGCTGAAAATTTCTGTATGGACTTAATGCTGGTTGTATAGAGGCTGAAAGTATGATTAAACAGAGTTTCATCAATGTTCAGTATGAAGACAGAAGACATGATTGATAAAGACCAGAACATGATTTATCATGAAATAGGATTTTACTATAATCCTTCTATATCTTAGCATGAAACAGTATTACTTTTCTGAAAACATAATCCTCGTAAGGAGACTTGAAACTGAATCATCCTGTAGATGACATCAACGTGAGGGTATGAAAATTTAATTGTTACAAGGAACACAACAAATCAAATCAACTGAGGTGTAATATCAACTGATGTGGACGGCTATGGTTCACTCCACGTACTTCAAGGAAGGAAACATGAGACTAAGTATGGGTTATTCTGATTCGATCCATACTTGTCAAAATTTTTCTGAGAACTGTCATGTATAGAAATTTATAATCTGGTATTAAATATGGATGGCTGTTGTCCAATCCATACTTGTCAAAATTTATAAAATGTCATGATATGACAAATGTGAACAACTATGGATCGGTTCACAAAACAACATTTGACTGAAGAGCATGAAATTTGACTTGAGAAATGGTGAACGTTTATGGTTGGTTCACCAAGTGGTATTTGACTGAAAACATGAATCTGTCACAAGTAAGGGTAAACGCCTATGGTCAGTTTACCAATACAAAATCTGAACGGGCAAGGGTGAACGCCTATGGGTCGGTTCACCAAAACAAAATTCGAATGAAAAGCACATGCGACTAAATATGGCCAGTCCTGTACCAACCTTTTACTTAGTCAAAAACTTTAAGAAAACTTGACTGACGAATGAAGAAAAACTGACTGAAAAATCCATGAAAACATGAAAGATAACAACGCCAAACTCTGGAAAGTTCCTGGTGACTACCCACTAGTCACAGGTCAAGTTTTAGAGCCTACAGGTCGAACCTTGTTCTCTGATACCATAATTGTAACACCCCACTTGGATAAGTGGACCGTTACGTGTATTTATGGCGTGTCATCAAAGCATAAGGTAAATGTCCTAAAACATTAACTGACCATAACGGAAATACCGGAATCAAACATCGGCAATCCAAACATAAGCCCAAAACATGAAAGAATAAAATACTGAATGGAAGGACTAAACAATGTCCGACTAAGCAGAATAATATAAGAAATGCATAAAGTAAGAAGTTCGGGTAGCTTCCATCCAAATGCACATGCTCTTAGAATCCTAAAAGCATCCTGATGTACCTGCCGTTAGAACATGAAAGGAAACTACGGCTGAGCATAACGCTCAGTGAACGGATATAAAGCATGATAAGAATATACTGAAAGACACAGGCGATAGAATACAGAACTGTAGGACTGATATGAAACATGTGGTAGAACTCTTCATAAAATCTGAGCAATCTGGTTCATATATACTGATACTGAAATATAACTATTAATTCTGAAAACATGCATTTACTGTATTTTATTTGCCAGAGCTTATATAGGTCACGTGCTGTAACAACCGTGCATGAATAACTGGAGGGGTGACCTCGTCATGATGTAGAGGGGTGACCTCTAAATAACTGTGCTGGGTGGAGGGATCAGCTCCAATGTGAAGGATGTAGAGCACACACCACATTCACCCTGATAACATGAAACACTTATAAGCCTAGGATGCATCCATACGCCCCACTAAAACATACATATAAAAATGGCCAACTGAACATGAGTGGGACGATGCAGGATATCACCCTCCTGCATGTGAGTCACGACACCGGTGCCTCTAGTGTCGTGGTTACGGTACCTCCGTAACTAGTACATAAACTGGTCGTGCTTGTATATAATGCTCAGGCAATTCATTTAGTTATTAACATGATTACTGATAAATTAAACATATACTGGGGAAAACATTTGGCGGAAGACGGGGAATCCTAATCATGCATAGAAGAAAAATCCTTACTGAAAGGACGGGAAATCCGTACCTCTTGTCCAGTACCGAGATAAGATCGAAAGCTGACGGATCGAATTTGACTTCACGGATACTACATAAATTAACGGACGTGTAAATAAGTCGACTGATTACTGTTCTAAACTTTAATCTGTGTTTATCTTCCATTCTGATAAATCTGATTAAGTATCTTTGGTATTCCATGTGTTATTATGCTTACTGAACAATATTAAGTAACTTACCAAAATTAGCAGGTTTCCTAAAATAGAAAGTTACCAAAAATAGAAAGTTACCAAAATAGTTATAAACTGGCTAAATAGGTTAATAAATAAGCTTAAGTGTTTACTGATTAATATTCTAAGTCATAAAGATATAATGTATAGTTTATTGGTTATTACATGTCATTTAAATAAACTATAGGTTAAATGCATTTAACTTAATATAATGTGATTTAATTAAATAAAGATATAATGCACTCGTAATAATAAGTCGGGTTTTATTAATTTTATTTACCTTGAAAATAATATACATGTTACGGCTAATTACTTGTAAAGATGAAAACCCGTAACCATGTATTATTTATCAAAAGCATCGAAACCGAATCCCGTGTCTTACTAATTTAAAAGGTGAGACTCGTGTTATGTATTTAAATAAATCGAACCAACCAACCCCTTAATATCTTTTAAAACTGGTAGCCAAACACCCTTAATTTCTGCTTATTAAACTCACTGCCAAACGCCCCCTACATTAACCACCACTTAAACATGTTTTTAATAACCCTTTTAAATTCAGATTTAATATCAATTTAAAAGAAGAATAAATAAAACGAATTTAGGTTTTTACCTCATGTTTCGTTTTAGGGTTTAGGGTACTTAAAACAAACGAATGAAATCTTCATTCCTCGCGGATCGTGCAGCCATGTTTCTCCCTTTTTTCTTTGTGTAGGTCGCGGCAGGGAAGAGAGGAGAAAAGGATATGTGGCGGCTTGATTTGATTTCTAGGGTTTCTGTATGTTTGTATGTGTCGGCCTAGAAAGGAAAAAAAAATACTCTCCCGTTTGTTTTATTTCCTTCACACGGGCTTGGCCCAGATCACGAGTTGCGGCGCAAGACCCACCAGTTGCGGCGCAACAGATGAAGGGCTACAGACCATGGTGCTGCGGATCACAAGTTGCGGCGCATGACACATGAGTTGCGGCGCAATTTAAGGGCCTACGGATCATGGTGCTGCGGATCAAGAGTTGCGGCGCAAGACACATGAATTGCGGCGCAACAGATGCTGCTGGCAAATATCCCGCGTAAAATAATAATAAACCGCGTATTTATAAATTCTCGATTTAAAATACGGGTTTTACACTCATGCTTAAACCATTGTAAAAAGTATTGATTTGATGAACTTTGGTAAAACTATGTTGTGGGCATTTTCTTAAAAGATCTTTAAAGCGATCCCAAGATTCACTGAATGACTCGTCGTACTTTTGTTCAAAGGTTATAATCTCATTCCGCAAAGCGGTAGTACGAGAGGGTGGAAAAAAGTAGTTGATAAACTTTGTTTCCAAATCCGTCCACGAGAGAATACTCTGTGGCGGTTCCTTAGCAAGCCAATGCCGGGCTTGTCCCTCTAAAGAAAAGGGAAAAAGTTGTAACCTTATCACTTCTTGTGGAACGCCATTGAACTTGACCGTGTTCGTGAGTTGTAGAAATCTCTTGATGTGATCGTGTGGGTCATCAATGGTTCGTCCAATGAATGGTTGAGCTGAGACCATCTGGATAAAGCCTGACTTTAGCTCGAAATTGTTGGCGGCAATTGGTGGAATAATAATTGGATCCATGTTGCCATCGACATGAGCTTGCAGCAATTCAATCATTGGGCGGTTATCTGGAAGGTGCTCATTGTTGTTGTTATTGTTCATGTTGTTGAAAGGTGGATTGTTGTTGTTATTATTGTTGTTCGGAGGTGGTATGTTATTGTTGTTTTGTACACCAGCCATGTCTAAGTTATCGAGAGGCTCGGGCTCTTGATAAGACGTGGATCGAGTGCGCATACACCTGCAAAAGAACGAACAAGGAAAAACAAAGCAAAAATATTTTTGGTTTTTATTGTTTTTTACTTTTTAGGATTTTTGAAAATTTTATATTTTTTTGTTGTTTTTGAAATTTTTTTGAAAAAGTAACGTTCACGGGGAACGGATCCCAAAATCCAAGTTCTCACAAAAAACTTTTGATCTTAACGAGAAGAGCCGGCAGCGGCGCCATTTGATATTTGAGATTTTGTAAGGGTTCTAATTTTACTCTCGAAATCCTCTCGAATTGATCTAGGTCTTAAGTGGAATGATTGTTCTTGGTTACTAAATAAAGGGGTTTGGGTTTTCTAGTTTAATAAAAAGTGGAAATGAAAGTTTAAATCAAAAACAATTACTTTAGTTATAATTAACAAAGATTTGTATTAAACTTAAGATTAAAATTAAGATTAAAACTAAAATTGAAATTTAAGCAAACAAACATAAAGAAACAGTAAAGTAGACAACAGTAATCTAAAAGGAAAACTTGATTCGGAACTTTTAAACCTTGATCCGGAACCTACTCATGCGGAACTTACTGATCCGGAAGTAACTATTCATTCATCCGGAACATCCTCATCCGGAACTTATCCGGAACTTTCTGACTGATTCGGAACCTTCCGAATGAAGGTTGATTCGGAACTTGCTGGTTCGGAAATAACTGGTTCGGAACCTTCCGAATGAAGGTTGATTCGGAAGATTTTACTTGGCTCGGAAAGAACTGGTTCGGAAGTCACTGATCCGGAACCTAATGCTTGGTTCGGAAGTTTCCGAATGAAGACTTCATTCGGAACCTTTTTGTTTGATTCGGAACTTCTGGGAACCAGATACAGTAGCAGGTTATGCGAAGAACACGAAACACAATTTTTAATCAAAATCAACTAAATACTTAAAAAAGATTTACCAAATTAAACACAAATCATTTAGACACCATAAGCAACGAATACCACTAATAAAAACACAAATCCAAACAACTTTTGAAGATCAAATCAAGGAAATAAAAGCTTAAGAACTTGTAGATAAAGATGAAGATGAACAAGATTAAATGGAAAGATTAAACAAAAGCTTTGTATTGAATGATTAATGTTTTGACAAGATAAACCAAAGATTAAAATTACAAGATTGGAAAGACAAAGATAAAAATCACCAATCACCCTAGTGGTGATGGTGAAGCTACGAACCAGGAAGAAAAGTGGGGAGGAAGAAAGAAAAAACTAGTCTAAAATGTGTGAGGGGAAGGCTATTTATAGCCTTGTCCTTTGGTTGGTGAGTGGGCTTTCTCCCGTTCTTCTTGTCTTTTCGTCTTTTCAGAAAAGTTTCCGTTTTCGATTCTGATTTGGGATTTGTCGTCGATTAAATTCAACTCGTCTTTTAATTTCTTCGTTTAAAGGACTTGAGTTTCTTCGACTTATATAAATCTTCCATCTTTGGTCCTTTTCTTCGATAAATCTTCGAATAGGCCCAGTGACTTCAAATGTGACACCCCAGGCAAATCCCACATCGGCTGTGGCCAGGAGAGATCCATGGTTCATAAGATAACAGTCGCCTTCTCATGACACAACGCGTTTTGTGGTCTACTGCAAGTGGGGTTCTTAGGAAGTGGCAGTTAAGCGTTCTCATGTCAGAGTAGTACTAGGTTGGGTGACCAGCCGGGAAGTACACACAAGAGGGCCACAAAGCAAAGCCGTGAGCCTGCGGGCAAAGCGGACAATATTGTGGTCTGAGTAGGCGGGATGTTACAAGTGGTATCAGAGCCACTCCTGAGCCGTTCGGGATGGTGGGGCAAACCTCATTGAGGACGATGAGTCCCGAAGGGGGGGTGATTGTGACACCCCAGGCAAATCCCACATCGGCTGTGGCCAGGAGAGATCCATGGTTCATAAGATAACAGTCGCCTTCTCATGACACAACGCGTTTTGTGGTCTACTGCAAGTGGGGTTCTTAGGAACTGGCAGTTAAGCGTTCTCATGTCAGAGTAGTACTAGGTTGGGTGACCAGCCGGGAAGTACACACAAGAGGGCCACAAAGCAAAGCCGTGAGCCTGCGGGCAAAGCGGACAATATTGTGGTCTGAGTAGGCGGGATGTTACATCAAATCTTTTGCATCTCTTGGACAATAGACTTTATCTTGAGTCTTTTTCTTCAGTAAAACCCGTGCAATCCCATGTTTTCTTTAATATTCTCCCGGTTGGCTCTGAAAACACAATAAACACAAAAACCACGCATAATTCCAAACAAATGATATTAAATACGTGTTTTGGTCTTGTTTTTGCCCGAATTAAGTGGTAAAAGGATGGGTGTTTACACACCTATCAAACTACATACCTCCTAGATTATCTATTACAAATATCTAATCCAGAGGTCCTAACAGGTGGTATCTGAAATGAAAGAGGGTAAGATGATTAATCTGTTAGAACTTGGAGTAATAAATCTTAGTATGCATGGTGTAGTTCATTTAGGCATAACCAACAATATATAACGTGAATATTGGTGAACGCCTATTGTCAGTTCACAAAATTACAGTTTTCTTAAAACATGAATCTGACATGAGTAAGGATGAACGCCAATGGTCAGTTCATCTATACAAAATATGAACGGGGAAGGGTGAACGCCTATGGTCAGTTCACCAAAACAAAAAATTCGCCGAAAAGCACATGCGACTAAGTATGGCCAGTCCTGTACCAACCGTTTACTTAGTCAAATTTTAGAAAACCCGACTGATAAAATACATGAGTAACATGAAAGATAACGACGCCAAAATACAGGAAGTTCTTGGTGACTACCCACTAGTCACATGTCAAGTTTTAGATCCTACAGGTTGAACCTTGCGCTCTGATACCATAATTGTAACACCCCACTTGGATAAGTGGGCTGTTACGTGTATTTATGACGTCTCTTCAAAGCATGCAAAGAAATGTATTAAACATTAACGGACCATAACGAAAATACTGGAATCAAACATCGGTACTACAAACATAAGCTCAAATGTAAAAGATTAAGTACTGAAAGAAAAGGGACGAAACAATGTCCAAACAACCAAAGTAATGTATGTAAATTAAAAGAGTCTGGATAGCTCCCATCCAATACACGTACTCTCTTAGAAGTCCTAAGATCGTCCCTGTGTACCTGTCGTTTGGAAACATGAAAGGAAACTACGGCTGAGCATAACGCTTAGTCAACGGATATGAAGCATGATTATAATATACTGGAAGGAATAGGTAACAAATACTGAAACTAAAACTGTTATGAAAACTAGAGGTAAGCTGTGTAAAATCAGGAAAATCTGATTTATATATACTAAAACTGAATTATTAACTGTTAAATCTAAAAACATGCATTTACTGTATTTTAATTGCCAGAGCTTATATAGGTCATGTGCTGTAACAACTGTGCATGAATAACTGGAGGGGTGACCTCGTCATGCTGTAGAGGGGTGACCTCAAAATAATGTGCTGGGTGGAGGGATCAGCTTCAATGTGAAGGATGTAGAGCATACACCACATTCACTTGATAACTGTAAACTGATAAGCCTAGGATGCATCCATACGCCCCACTAATAATACTGATAAAATGGACAAGTTGAACTGAGTGGAACGCTGTGGGATATCACTCTCCCGCAGGTGAGTCATGACACCGGTGCCTCAAGTGTCATGGTTACGGTACCTCCGTAACTAGTACTACTTACTGGTCATGCTTGTATATAAGGCACAGGCAATATCTTAGTTATTAAAAGAACTTCAGATAATTTAACATGTACTGGGGAAAACATTTGGTTGTAGACGGGAAATCCTAATCATGCATAGAAGGGAAGTCCTTACTGAAAGGACGGAAAATCCGTACCTCATGTCCAGTAACCGACTGAGATCAACTGACAGAAAGTCTACTCTGATTTCACACAAGCTACATGAATAAAGGACACGAATAAGTTAACTGATATTCGTTTATTTTATTTATCTCAATTGTACTTAGTTAATTTATTTATTCTTGTAATACTGTTAATATATAACTGATAAGTCTGAATGTTCTAATATTTCTGATTAACGTAATCATGTTCTATTATTAATTACGGTATACACGTATTCTAACGTTATAATAGTTCTATATTTAGTAACCTGTTAATAATAGAAAGTTTCCTAAATTAGGTCGTTTCCCAAAATGAATACAATTCTTAAATAAATTATACCCTTTTTAAATCTTATAAAAACTATATTAGTTTAATACATTTAAATATACAATCTATACATTTATAAAATTAAGTGCTAAAAGGTATAATTTAAAAATCTCCATTTTTATAATTTAACTATATCCCGAGCCTACCGAGATACCCATTCTCGGTCGCACTAAAACAATTCAACTAATATATATATATATAATCTGTCCATTTGACTTAGCGACAGAAAAACTGTCTAAAAAGTGTGACCAAAAGCTGAGTTTTGGAAACTGTCAATAAAAACTGTCATGAATAAATCTGCGACAGAAATTAGCGCCGCTAATCTGTCGCTAATTTCAAAACTAACACTTCTTATTTTCTATTTAATATGTTCCCACTGTTCCTTATATTCTTCCCACTGTTTCTTATATATTTCCCATTATTTGACTGTCCCAAACACCCCTTTTTAACAGCTTACACCCGAATGGGTTTTTGGCTGTTTTTGGGTCGATCACAGCCCACGCCGCCCTTGTGTGGGTCACGGCTGGGTAGGGTTGAGGCCACCGAGACCGTAGGGTCTCGGTTTCATTAAACCAACACCCCCCGATCTCGTAAGCTAAACAAAAACACCCCGTTGGGGTTTTTCTGACCTTCGGTCGACCAAAAACAAACACCACCAAGACCCTTTGAGTTTCGGCTGGACAAATCCCCACACCACCGAGACTTTTTGATGTCTCTGTTTATGTGTAGCCCTAAAACCGAACTCCCTTTATCTTTATTTCACGTTTTTTAACATAACCTCCTTTTTCTTTTAGATTAATTCATAAATTCGTGATATACAAAAATAAGAGGAGTGAAAGATTGATTACCGTTGTATGATTTGTAATGAGAGATGAACACACACCCGAATCTCCTTTTCTTTTCTCTCTATAGCCGATGGCACTGATAGTTGTATTTTTACACACCTTTGCTTTAGGAAAAACAAAGAGCGTAATTAGGGTAAGTACGATGGTTTAGGAAAACCGTACACAAATGACCCAAAGGTTTGTGATTAATATTAAGACTTGATTAAATGTGTTGTATGTTAAGACTTGATTAAATGTTTGTGATTAATATTAAGAAAAGAAAATGAGAAAGAAAAATGATGACAGTTACGATTAAAATTAAACTAAGACGAATGACGTAAACATAAAACCGTAAAACGTGACGAAATTTAAAAGTTACCCTAAACATTCCTAGAAAATTACAATAAATCCTAAAAAATGCAATTAAATGATGAGAAAATTAATTTAAAAGTTTTAAAAATTCTAACTTAATGTATTTGACCTAAGGAAAATGAAAAAGTTGCAAAAATATTAATATAATCTAAAACAATTTTTAATAATAAAATAATAATAAAAAAATTTAAAAATTTAAAAAGTTCCAAAAACTTGCAAACAAGACGAATGACGTAAACGTAAAACCGTAAAACGTGACGAAATCTAAAAATTACCCTAAAAATTTCTAGAAAATTACAATAAATCTTAAAAAATGCAACTAGAGTTTACAAAAATTTAAAAATTACTCAAACCTTTTATTTAATTAAATAATAATTTTTTAATGCTACTTAAAGCCCAAAAAATCAATTTAATTAATAAAAAGCCCAAATAAGATTTTTCAATATGTAAACCTCTAAAATAACTTAACTAAACTAAAAACTATTTTTGAAAAATTTAAAATTAATTAAAACTATTTAAAATTGATTAAAAACTATTACAATATTAAAATAATCCTAAAAAATAATTAAATGACGAGAAAATTAATTTAAAATTTAAAAAAATCCTAACTTAATGTATTTGACCTAAGGAAAATGAAAAAGTTTCAAAATATTAATTTAATCTAAAAAACAATTTTTAATAAGAAAATAATAATAAAAAATTCAAAAATTATAAAAAATTCCAAAAACTTGCAAACTAGTTTAATTTTACTTAAATAAACAGAAAATGAAAGTTAAATGACCAAATTACCCCTAATGGGCCTTCAAATGGGCCAAAAGTCCAAACAGATTACCTAATGGGCTTATTAAGGCTCAATAAAAAAATGTTGTCCAAATAAGCCCAAAACTTCCAGTCTAGCTTAAAATTTGGTCTTAAACACAAAGCTCTAAAGGCCCAACAGCTGAATCAGTGCTTATCCCAGCTTATCAAACACTCAGCTTATTCATAATGGGCTTTTTGGCCCATTAAGCCATAAGCTAATGCCATACGCTGAAATTTGACACACATCCTTCTAATGAGATTATAAAGCTGTTTGTAAAAAGAAATTTTGAATAAGCCCAATAAATAAGCCTGAAATAAGCAAAAGGTCTCTACACAAAACGACAAATAGTCGTTTTCGAGTTCTAGGCTGATTCAAGACCTGATTCTTTTTGCAAAATCTTTTAAATCACTTAAATAAGCTTAATAATCAAAAAGATTTCAAATAAGCATACTGAATAAGCTGGAAAAAGAAATAAGTTGTTTTGGAAAAAATCAACTAATTCGTTTTCTAGTCAAACCTAAAAGTCAAAGTCTCAAATGCTCCAAAATAGTCAAATGGGTCAAATAAGGAAGATTGATTACCAAAACAAAGTTGTTTCATAATAAAATAAGCTATTATGGCTTATAAATAAGTTGAATGCTAATTAACACTAGCAGTGGCTAGTAGCAGTGAGAAAGGGTTCCCAATGTTTGACTTTCTTGACTTGTTGTTTTAGTGAACTTTTGTAAGATTCAATGGAAAAACAAGGAACCCTTACAACCAGTGGGTTGTAAAGAGTAAATAACAAGCAAGAACACACAATTTCACCAAGCCAATTAGTACAGTAAATTCAAACAATGCTCAGATATGGTCCAGATAAGAAACATGCAGGTCTGGTGATATTAAGCTAAGTTTAAGCTAGTATAAACCCACAAGATTGCACCAGAAGCATACAAAAGCTCAATTAGACTTATTTACACACAAATAAACTTGTTTCATACACTGATTCAAAGATTTGAACTAGATTAAACCCTAAATGACTTAACCTTTTTTACTGATGAATACTAATGTTGGAAATACGTTTTACGTATTAAGAAGGATCGGTCACTCCAACAATAGTATATGTAATAGCTCGTAGTTTAGTTAACTTAATATTAAACAAACAAGGCCAAGCCAAGCCTACAACATGTGTAGGTCGGCGGCCCAATGCAAGCCCAAGCCCATCATAGGGGCTTGGTATATAAACCCTCTCCTTAGATGGAGAGGGTGGTGTGGTTTCATATTTTACACATAGAAAACATTGGTTTCTCTCTCTAAGTGTGTGTGTAATCCACCATCTCTCTATCTCTTTCTCTCTCTAAAAACATAAGCAAGATTTACAATCCTACAAATGGTATCAAGAGCCATGGGATGATTGTTTAGTTCTTGTGTTTGTGTTCTTGATTCTCGCCATTTTTGATCTATTTTCATACGAACCAAATTTTTTTTTGTGTTTTTATGGGTTAATCTTGATTTACTTCATCTTATTACTTGTTATATTGATTTGGTATTGTTATTTGGGTTAAAAACACAAAATTTTTTGGTTGTTTGATTCATTTTTTGGCCTAGAATCTTGAATTGTTGGTGTTCGTGTACTGTCCGAGAAACAAGGTAAAAAGGAATCCATAGTACGATCTGAAGTTGCGATTGCATAAACCCTGGGGGTTTCTATTTGCGATCCATCATCACGATCTGGTGTTGCGATCTAACTGCGATCGGTAGTTCGATCTAAGTTGCGATCTTGACTTCGATAGCTCACTACGATCAAGGTAAGTTTGTTTAGTACGATCTCTCGTTGCGATCCATAGTCCGATCACTTGTTGCGATAAGGGAGTGCGATCAGGGTACGATCGTTGGGTACGATCTGGGAGTCCGATCTAAGTGCGATCATAGGGAGTGCGATCCTCACTGCGATCTAAGTACGATCATCACTGCGATCTGAGTGCGATCATCACCACGATCTGAGTACGATCACAACCACGATCTGAGTGTGATCACAACCACGATCTGAGTACGATCCAACATTTTTTCAAAAACGTGTTTTTGAAAATTTTTACTTGGATTTTTTTGGTTTATCGAGGACATATTTTAGGGGATTTTAACATTATTTCTCGGTTTTCACACACTACAACAAACACATTTACTTTCTTTCATTGATCGATCAACTTTGTAAATCTTCACTTATTGAAATGGAGTACACATCTCTTACGGATAAGTCCATCCTCTCGGGTACGGATAATCGTCCACCAATGTTGGTGAAGACTATGTATGAGGAATGGGCTTCCCGAATGGAACTTTATATGTTGAACAAGGAAAATGGACATCTAATTTGGGCATCGGTGCTCAATAGACCATTAGATTATGGTACTGTGACGGAAGGTACGACTACTCGTCCTCGTACAACGGGTGAATTGACTGGAGATATGAAGATTCAAGACAAATGTGATAAGTATGCTACAAACATCATTCTCCAATCCCTTCCTCCAGATGTCTACAAACTCGTCAGCAAACATAAAGTTGCCAAAGAGTTATGGGATAGAATTCGTGTTCTCATGCAAGGCACCTCGTTAACTAAAGAAGAACGAGAGTGTAAGCTTTATGATACTTTTGATAAGTTTGCCTATGTGCCAGGGGAGACTCTCAATGATTACTATCTGAGATTTACCCTATTGTTGAATGAGCTCAATATCTATGGCATGACAATTCCTACCTTTCAATTAAACACCAAGTATTTGAACACTCTTCCTTCAGAATGGAAAAAATACGTGACGGATGTTAAATTGGCTAAGGACTTGCATAACACCAATGTGGATCAACTTCAAGCTTATCTTCAACAACACGAATGCCATGTGATCGAGGCTCGGTTGTCTACACCTCAAGTTCATGATCCACTTGCAATGTATGCTTCTGAACAAAACATGGCTTATACTTATCAGCAACCATCATACTTGCAGCAGACACCACCACACAACTATCAGCAACCACAGCAACCATCTTATCCACCACTAGTGATGCCACAGCAAGCATTTCAACAAGGTGTTCATCAACAATCTTTTCTGCAGCAACCACCATATCAGACATAACCATCACAAGACAACACTTCTCCCATAGGCTATACTCCTCAGCAATGATATTTTCCAATAGAAGCGCAACCAGCACAATCTTTCTACTCTAATGAACTTCCACCAATCCAAGCACCGGTCTTTACTCCAAATGATACGCCAGCTGATGTACTAAACCATCTCACCGCTTACTTGTCAAAACTTGTTGCAACTAGAGGATTTCCACCAACAAACAATCAGCTCCGCACCTCATCAAATCCTCGACAACAAGCCACTGTTCAAGATGGTCAAGTGACGGTGCAACCTATTCAGGGAAGGCAAAATTCATATGGACCTCCTACCAGGACTGGGAACAATCAAGCTGTGAATTCTCAAGCTAGTGGAAATGGGAGTCCTAATGGTCCTAAAAAGGTTGTGACTTGCTACAATTACCGAGGACAAGGTCATATGGCTAGGGAATGCACTCAGCCGAAAAGGAGAAGGGATGATGCATGGTTTCGTGAGAAGATGTATTTGGTTGATGCTCAGTCTAAAGGGAAGATCTTGGATTCAGAGGAGTTAGCATTTCTAGCAGACCCAGGGGCAGCAGATACTGAAGGCATTGCAGTCGTTTCCACTTCTAATGCAGCTTATCAAGCGGACGATCTTGATGCATACGATTCGGATTGTGATGACATTCACTCTGCCCAAGCTGCTCTCGTTGTTAATCTCTCTCACTACGATTCTAATGTCATCGGTGAGGTACCAACCACATCTAATAATATTGATGATAACCAATATCAAGTTGAGCATGAAAATGACAACCTCGAACAGCATTCGGGAACTAGTAATTCAAATGATGTGGTACCCAAACCTACACATTTGAGTGAACCTCAACCAAATGTTACGACGGGTATGGAATCTTATGCTCAATATGATTTTGTCATGGTGCCTAAACATATTATTGATCAAATGCATATGGCCCTCAGACAATCCGTAGATACGAATTCCACCCTAACTTCTGAGCTTGCGTTGCATAAAGAAAAGGTCAAAGCTTTTGAAATGGTCCCTCAAGCAAAGAAAATAACATGTTCTGAATTTGACCAATTTCGTTTTGAAACGATTGAACACTTGAAAGAAATAGAATCATTAAAAGCTAATCTTTCCAATGAATTAAAAGAAAAAGAGTCGGTGGTCAATGATTTTCAGAAACTTAAAATGGATTTCGAAACTCTCGAGTCTAAAAAGGTTGAATCGGAAATTAATGCTACCAAACTTCTTAAATTCAAAGAACAACAGCTTTTAAAACAATACGCTTCCACAGAAAAGGTTCATCTTTTAACTAAATCATGTAAAGAATTCGAACTTAAGCGTCTTCAAGATTTACCACCTAATCCCGGTTATGCAAAACAAGCTCAGGAATATATTCCCGGTCTTTATGATATGACTATAATTGGCAAATCGAAAGAAGCACCTTTTGTTCGTAGTACTGAGGAGACACAATCACTTGGGGATGAAACTCATTCTAAAATGCTTTCAAAATTCCATACAATTGATTATGATCAACATAACAAAGATCAATTTTCGAAAAAGACACGCATTCGCTTACAAAAGGAATTAGCCGAATTAACAGTTCTGGTGCCCCAAAGTTTGTCAAATGAAAACCTTCCTAGTACGTCTCCTACACTCGTCAAAAAGGATTTAACGAAGTTAATTCCACCGGTAAGTAAGGCGTCCGTTAACTTAAATACGGTTCACCAACACTTAGCCGATTTTGACAAGGTCATTTTGGAACGTACGACGGCCACGGCCATAACGGAAGGTGAATGGAACTTTGAGCACACTAGAGCTACGTTTCGAGATGAAACTGTTCCGTTTGTAAACAATGTTAAAGCTTGTCTTCGTAATATTGATCAAGATTTGTTTTTGGAAATAGAAGAAGTCAGACGTGTTTTCAATGAAATGGAAGATGCTTATGAAAACAGTTTACTTGAAATAGAACGGGTTTCACGCCATAATGATCTGCTTCTGAATCAAGTGATGTCTCATGATATAGTTTCTGTCTGTGTGAATACAAGTGTTGATAATGATTCTATTGTGCATAATGTTGAATCTGTGGATAATGTGGTAGATAGTACTTGTCACGAATCTGGCGCTGAATTTTTAAAGCTTCAAGATTCATATTCTTCGCTTTCAAAACGTTTTGATGAGATTCAAACACATTGTATTTGGCTTGAATGCAAGCAACAATTTATTCAAGAAATCTTTGAAACGTCATTCGAAGGTGTTAATATCGATGATGCAAATTTTGAAAAGAATTTTCGATTGAATTTACAATCAAAACAGCGTCAGCCAAGTGACAAAGTTGCTAACTCTTTGCCGATAGAAATAGAGAAATCTAAGGAGCTTAACTGTGTGAACGTACTTGAGGCCGCTGAGAACTTTAGACTTGATCTAGATAATCGAGTTTCCAAGATTTTGTCCAAAGTTGATAACTTAAAACATAAAAATACACGACTCTTCGATTCAGTACAGCCCGCATGTGTTGATACCACTGCACAGAATCAATCATTGATTGAACAATTGAATCAAAAGTCGGTGGAAATATCTGATATGAGGGAACAAATTTTTGATAAGAATCTGGTCTTGGCTGAGTTAAAGGAAACACTTCGTACTCTAAAAGGTAAGAATGTTGTGGATAACACAGCCACTGTCTCAGCAGCATCCTCTAGTGCAATCAAAAGGAACCTAATAGCCGTCACACCACTTAACAAGGGCCCTAGGACTAAACCATCTCAAACTTTAGTCACTAAAGATAAGGCGGAATCAAAACCAGCTTCTAATATTCCCGTGTTGCCTTCTACAGGAGTAAGCACTACTACTAAGGCTCAAAGATCTAAGCTTAAGAGAAACAAGAAGAATGATAGGATCTTGCCCCCATCTAGTAGTCAAGTGAAGAAGAAAGTAGAAGCCCATCCTAGGAATGTTATTTCTGTTTTGAATAAAAAGAATCATGTAGCTAAACCTAAAGGCTCTGCGGTTGTGCAGCGTCCTAAGCCTACTGTGAATTCTAATTTGAAATGTTGGAATTGCAATGAATGTATGTTTTCTAGTCGTCATGATTCTTGCCTTATTGACCATGTGAATGAGATGTATGCCCGGAAAAATAGATTAGAATGGAAACCGAGTAGGAAAGTGTTAACCCAAGTTGGCTGGATGTGGCGCCCCACTGGTAGCACTTTCACTATAGTAGGAAATATGTGCCCTTTAACTAGAATCACTCCCACTGAAGTGAAGAAAGCGTGCCCTTTAACTAGGAGTACTAAGGCTACCAAAACACAAGCGTGTCCTTTAACTAGGAACACCAACACTACCGTAGGAACTAAGTGCCCTTTAAATAGGTCTACTCCCACTGTAGTGCTCACGAATAATCCAAAACCTAAGAAAGTTGGAACAGTAAAACCTGTTAGTGCTAAAACTGACATTAGAAAACACAGGAAATCTAAGGGTCTCAAAAATGTTAGCAATTCTGATAATTCTATATCTGTATCTGCTAACACTCCGGAACCAATAGTTTCCAATGCATTGTCTACTGTTGTTATTGAAAACAGGTGGTCCAAATTGTTCTCTGGTATTTGGACTCTGGTTGCTCCAAGCATATGACCGGAGATCGCTCTCAGCTCAGAAATTTCGTCAGCAAGTTTCTTGGTACGGTTCGCTTTGGGAATGATCATATTGAAAAGATAATGGGTTATGGTGAATATCATATTGGAAATGTTATAATTTCGAGAGTGTATTACGTGGAAGGTCTCGGTCACAACTTATTTTCTGTGGGACAATTTTGTGATGCAAACCTAGAAGTTGCTTTTCGAGAACATACCTGCTTCATTCGTAATTTGGAAGGGGTTGATTTATTGAAAGGTACTCGAGGGAATAATTTGTATACTTTGTCTCTACAAGACATGATGGCCGCCTCTCCCGTATGTCTTCTCTCTAAAGCATCGAAGACTAAGTCATGGTTATGGCATCGACGGTTATCTCATCCAAACTTTGACGCTATTAATCACTTGGCGAAAAACGAACTTGTTCGTGGTCTTCCTAAACTATCATGTCACAAGGATCATTTGTGTTCCGCGTGTACAATGGGGAAAAGCACTAGGAAGTCTTACAAACCCAAGACTGAAGACACTAACCAAGAGAAACTTTATCTGTTGCATATGGATCTTTGTGGGCCAATGCGTGTTGAAAGTCTTAGTAGCAAAAAGTACATCCTCGTCATTGTCGATGATTACTCTCGGTTTACATGGGTGAAATTTCTTAAAGCAAAAAATGAGGCACCTAAATTCATCATCAGATTTCTCAAGATGATTCAAGTGCGTCTCAACACTACTATCCGACGCATTCGTACAGATAATGGAACCGAATTTGTGAATCAAATTTTGCGTGATTATTATGAAGAAGTTGGCATTTCTCATGAAACATCCGTTGCTCGCACTCCACAGCAAAACGGTGTCGTTGAAAGGCGAAATCGCACACTTATGGAAGCTGCTAGAACGATGTTAATTTACGCAAAGGCTCCATTGTTTTTATGGGCAGAAGCAGTATCTACAGCAGTGTACACCCAAAACTGGTCACTAATTCGTAAACGCCATGGTAAAACACCCTATGAGCTTCTCCATGGAAAAGTACCAGATTTATCATATCTTCATGTATTTGGTTCTCTTTGCTATCCAAATAATGATGGTGACAATTTGAGAAAACTTCAACCAAAGGCTGATTTTGGTATCTTCATTGGTTACGCACCCGCAAAGAAGGCATACCGAATCTACAACCGTAACTCTCGCAAGATCCTCGAAACTATGAATGTTGATTTTGATGAGCTGACAGCAATGGCTTCTGAGCAAAGCAGCTCTGAACCCGCACTTCATGAAATGGGACCCAGTAATATTAGTTCTGGTCTTGTCCCAAACAACCCTACTTCATCATTTACACCACCTTCTAGGACTGAATGGGATACGTTGTTTCAACCGTTCTTTGATGAATTCTTTACTCCTCCAACCATTGTTGCTCTAGAACCTGAGGTAATAGCTCCGGTAACCGAAGTTGTCGCTCCAGCAACCGTTGCACAATCAGATATATCTACACCTAATGGTCAAGATATACCTTCAACAAGTAATTCTCAACCAACACATGTTTCAACTACCCACGTCATGCCTATTGATGATGAAGAGGATGATGATGATCACGATTTGGAATTTGCTCAAATGCGTGAACTTCCATTCTTTGGTGTACCTATTCCCGACCCTAATCAAGCTGGGTCGTCCACCTCAGAGGAAGCTCCTTCTACGGTTTACTCCAATCCACGGATTCGTGAACATGACAGCAAGTGGACAAAGGATCATCCTATAGATTCTATTATTGGTGACCCTAATCGTCCGGTATCCACACGAAGTCAGTTACAAGAAAGTGCAATGTTTTGTCACTTTGATGCTTTTCTCACTGAAGTTGAACCTAAGACATGGCAACAAGCTTTTACTCAATCCTGTTGGATAGAAGCTATGCAAGAAGAACTTAACGAATTCATACATCTTGATGTTTGGGAACTTGTCCCATGCCCGGATCAAGTGCAGTTACTCACTTTGAAATGGGTTTACAAGGTGAAACTCGACGAGTTAGGCGGAATATTGAAAAACAAAGCTCGACTAGTAGCTCGTGGATACAAGCAGTTATTGGGCGTCGAATTTATGGAATCCTTTGCACCTGTTGCCCGTTTGGAAGCTATTAGACTATTCCTTGCTTATGCAGCCCATATGAATATGATCGTCTATCAGATGGATGTGAAGACGGCATTTCTTAATGGTGAAATCAAGGAAGAAGTCTATGTTCAACAGCCGGATGGTTTTGTGAATCCTAATTATCCTAATCATGTGTACAAGCTTAAGAAGGCTCTCTATGGGTTGAAGCAAGCTCCTCGCGCATGGTATGATCTTTTGTCACAATTCCTCATTACGCAAGGCTTCGCTAAAGGCAAGGTGGATCCTACGCTGTTCATTCAGAAACGAGGTAAAGATATGATTATGGTACAAATATATGTTGATGATATTATATTTGCAGCCACGACTTAAACCTTATCCGACGAGTTTGGGACACTCATGTCTTCCAAGTTTAAGATGTCAATGATGGGCAAGGTATCATTCTTCTTAGGTCTTCAGATATCTCAGAGTCCCAGAGGCATCTTTATTAATCAATCCAAATATGCCCTTGAATCGCTTAAGAAATATAAGATGTAATCTTGCGACCCCGTGGACACTCCAATGGTGGAGAAATCTAAGCTTGATGCAGATCCACATGGAGTTGCCGTTGATCCGACACTTTACCGTGGAATGATCGGTACTCTTCTGTATATCACAGCCAGTCGACCTGATCTTCAGTTTGCTATATGTATGTGTGCCAGGTATCAAACTAGGCCTACTGAGTTACACTTAGCTACTGTTAAAAGGATCTTTCGATATCTTAAAGGAACCATTAATTGGGGACTTTGGTATTCGAAGGACTCTTCTATTGCACTAATGGCATATGCAGATGCGGATCACGCGGGTTGTCAAGATACAAGGCGTAGCACGAGTGGAACTTTGCAACTACTAGGAAATCGACTAATCAGTTGGGCATCGAAAAGGTAGAAAAGCGCTGCAATTTCAAGTACGGAAGCAGAATACATAGCTATGTCCGGTTGTTGTGCTCAAATTCTTTGGATGAGATCGCAATTAACCGACTATGGTCTAGGTTTCAACAAAATTCCGATGTACTGTGACAACAAGAGTGCAATTGCCTTATGCTGCAACAACGTTCAATTCTCCCGGTCGAAGCATATTGACATTCGCTACCATTTCATCAAGGAGCAAGTGGAAAATGGAGTAATCGAGCTTTACTTTGTCCGATCTGAGTATCAATTGGCGGATATTTTCACGAAGGCTTTAGATCGAGCTCGAATTGAATTTTTGGCCGACAAGCTAGGAATGAGAACTTTCTCGCCTGAGACTCTAAAGGAACTAGCAGATGAAGCGAAAGAATAGTCTTGGTAAAACTATTCTCCGTATCCTTGGTGATCATTTGTATATATTGTTTATATTTTTATCCACAAAAGCAAAATACAAAAATATAAAACCATATAAAAACCATAAAAATTGAAAATCCAAAAATATTTTTACTTTATTTCTCAAAGGAATGTCTTTTGGTACGATAATATTTACGGCCTTAGAAATGTTGATTAATATCGACACGGCGCCATAAATAGAGTTCATACAAAAGTTGTAAATACTTCATAAAACATGCCTAAATGGCTTGTAGTTATTTCTGACTGCAACCTGGTTTTCATATTAAAGTCAAGTATTTCTTATGAAAGCTTTGGCTCACAACGGGAATTAATTTTCTCGGGCAAGGTTTACTTTGAAACCTTGTAAGGGATCAAGTTTACTTTATAACTTGGTCTAACACAAATCTATGTACGTTTCAGTGCATTTATTTGTTAAAACAAGAGAAGTCTTGTTTTTTATGAAGCTATCATCTCTACAACCATAGCAATCTACAATTGGTGTCTACTTACTCGACGATGCGACTACTCAACCGACGACTACAGTTCTTTCAATAGAACACGGGTCAACAATTGAGGGGGAGCAATTGTCAAGCATTCAGAATCTTCGATGCCGAACGTGCCAAGTTCACAAGTTGGTGTCAAGACAATAATACCAATCGTACATGTGGTGTCAAGAGATGACTTCAGACGTGACGAGGCGACCAACATATGCTGACAAGAACCATTTGATCTTATCATATGATGTTCTCATCTATCAGGTCCAACCTTGTCAATTCTTTTTTTAATATGGTGAATATGTGATCATGCTACAAATCGATATCATATCTCATACATTTGATATCATGAAGATGAAATGGACTTGCATTTTTCTTCCCAAAACCTTTGTTAAAACTTCATTAAATCAATTTATATTAAAAACATCGATTGGGTTAATAGTTTTAATATGGGGGAGAAAATGTGATTTAATATGGGATATTATCACAAATGGTTTGAATTAATGTGCTGGCTCATCCCGACATATGCGAAATGTTTTTGAATATCGTGGCATATGTTAAGGGGGAGCAAAATGGATTTGCATATCAAAATGGATTTTCATGGTGACATATACTTACCCAAAACCCATTTATTTCACGACGATGAAGATTGTGGTGACATAAGGATGGTAGGATAGGTTAAGTCCTATGATTCTTCCAGAACCGGAGGAATCTTCCCAAGGACATTCCATAGCTAGAAATAGTAGTCCTTAGGAAAGTTGGAGAAAGATTGTGAACGTAGTTGAATGCCGACCAAGTACTTAAGTTAGCACTGGAACAATCACAACAAGGTGCTAGTTATGACGTATTGGTAAGAATTGAAGGGGTTGAAGAATGAAAAAGAATTGTAAAGATAAAGGGTGTAAAGAAAGAAGCCCTCCTTACAACTTTAGGCAGAAACCGGGTCAATACATATGCTATTGAGATCATTGTTAATGATTCTTGATATTGAAGACAGACATCATGGACCCAGTGATGCAATACACAACCCATCCCAGCTAACTCAGATATCTCTCAAAAGGTATTTGTTTTAATCACACGGAGACAACACGTTATCTATTGATTTATTCACTCCGAATAAATTGGTATTGAAAAGGTGGCACTCCTCTCCAGCCTCCGATCACTAAAATTCAAAATGCACGATCGAGTCTAGAGCCATTTGAGATCATCAAATATCTCATTAGGACACACTTTCATATTCCCTTGCTTCTTCACACACTGTGAAAAGTAAGAAAGATTTTAAGAGTCCTACGCAAAATCTTCATGATCTTGCCTGAACATCCGAGTAATACGAAAGTATTTACAATGAAGATGGAAATCCTTCTTGAGCGAATATCAAAAAGCTCATGGTAGGTGACTTGTGCGATTCTTTATGAATCAAACTTGTGATAACTGGAAAGCAACAGCTGTTTAATTCTTAACTGAACTTAAACACGTTCCAGGCCTCTACGCAATATCTCAGTGATCTTGCCAGAACACTCAGAGTGATACCTTAGTGTTCACAGTGATGAGTGGAAATCCTTCTAGTGTTAACCTCAAACAGCACTTGGTAGGTAACTTGCAAGATTCTATACGAATCAAGCTCGTGACAACTGGAAAGCAACGATGGTGCGGTTCTTAATTGAATTTCACTTGTTCCAGGAACATGAATTGACGGCTTCAAATCATGCGGTTATTATTATCCAAATGATTCACTCTTTATGTTCGCAGTCAGCTTTGGACGGTCGAATAAAGAGAACGGGTTTACCCGCGAAATCCTGTCAGGAAGTTACTTAATTGAAACTATCTGTCACAGGTACGATGTCTAATATCTTCCAACGGTCTTCACCGACCGGAGGTAAAATGCTACCGATTTAGAATGAAATGTTCAAAGCCATTTCGTTCGTGTCTACTTATGTTGCGGCATTTGAAGACGGTGGCGTTGCGGAAACCAAGAAGAAGTCGTCCCCGCATGCTTATACTTTATGCACTTAATATCTCATCTAATTCAAGAAAGCCTAAAAGTTAAGTCTTCCGCTGTATCGAACTCAGAAGCTTTCATGAATTACGAAGGTATAAGTATGTGGGACATGGTGTCACGAAGAGGCGAAAATCACAAGTGATGGAAGCACAAGATCAAGGCAAGAGATTAATGCTCAAGATTGATATCAAAGATCACATCAGCATGTTCACCAGAAAAGAAAAAGAAAAGAAAGACGAAGACTACAAGCTCAAGACAAGCATAGTATGCTAGGTTTATTTAATTATTGTAACTCGGGTAACGCCCTTGTTTGGAGTGACCTCCCTTAGGGAGAGATTGTTGGAAATAAGTTTTACGTATTAAGAAGGATCGGTCACTCCAACAATAGTATATGTAATAGCTCGTAGTTTAGTTAACTTAATATTAAACAAACAAGGCCAAGCCAAGCCTACAACATGTGTAGGCCGGCGGCCCAATGCAAGCCCAAGCCCATCATAGGGGCTTGGTATATAAACCCTCTCCTTAGATGGAGAGGGTGGTGTGGTTTCATATTTTACACATAGAAAACATTGGTTTCTCTCTCTAAGTGTGTGTGTAATCCACCATCTCTCTATCTCTTTCTCTCTCTAAAAACATAAGCAAGATTTACAATCCTACAACTAACAACCTATTTGCTGATCTAATTGACCACATATCCAATTTCAAACCCTTAAATCTCTAAAACAGGTTGAACAAACTATGTTTAAGCACTTGTTAACCCTAAATTAGCATACACTCTAGGTGTTCCCAAATTTTCAAGTTAAAACAGGCAAGAACAAACTAGTTATAGCACAGATTAGGATTTGATGTTTAAAAACACAAGACTTGCAAATATCAGCACACTTACACTTCAATATCAGATACCAACACTTAACAACCTTAAACAACTACTCAAAGTCACATAAAAATCACAAAACATGCAGTCCCAAACAACAGTTTAAAATTTGATTCCAATTTTAACAAAGGAAAAATGTTTTTCAGGTTAAACCAAGCTCAAACATGCATCATAACAGTACCACAAAAAACTGAGAACCAAATAGCATGCATAAGAACACACCAAACAACAACAGATCCACAAAATCACTTAGAACCAATTTCTAACAGATTTTTGAGAGAAAAAACTCAAACCTCATGAATGTACTTCCACACTGACGAATTTATAGCTTATGTGCCTAGCTAAACAAGGCACAAACATCCAAGAACACCCCTGCTAAGATTCAACAGAGTTAAGAACAATTTATAACAGAAAATGAAAAATGAAAAAAATTATCTAAGCTTGTACCCCACTCCTTGATTCTTCCCAAACAACAAGCTTCACAGAACCTTGTTAATCTTCTTAAAAGGGTACTATGATCAACTTATGATCCAAAAGTTAATGTGTTTGAACAACTCTTGGAAAAATCAGATTTTTGGAAAAACTTTGAAAAATCTTGCATAAACTTAAAAACCAATCCTTGAAACCTTAGAATCACAAACTTATAACAATAACAACAAGAACTTAAAGGTGGCACTTGGAATTTGTCAACGATTTCAAACTCTATTTCATTCACTTGACAATAGGATTTACAGAAAAGTGACCAAAGAAAAACCAAGAGCATAGCTAAATGTTGTAAACTAGAGGCTTTATATAGAGCCATACAATGACCTAGTAAGCTGAAAAACTAAAAACCCTAGTTGGTGGTCTTCCAAAATTGCCCCTTGAAATTTTGAATTTTGTTGATTGAATTTGGAGTTTTGTTGAAGAACATGTGATGCCAGTGGTGCCAATTTGATCCAAGGGCTTCAGTAAAGCTTAAGAATGAAGCTTCATTCTGGTTCGTGGATTCTCTGCCAAGTTTTTGTCATCTTCCCTAAAGTGAAGCAGGGGAGGTTTCATGTGACGAAAGGGGTGATGTGGCACTTTGTTTATGAGTTGGGTTTTGATAATTAGAACCTTAATCAAAATTTTGGAGGTTATGAGAGTCTAATTGTTGCTTAAACATAAATCCCCAATTCGTGTTCATGTTGAATAGTAGCTGTTTTGATCTTTGTTTGGGTTTGAATATGTGCTTAGCGCGAGTTTAAACTAATTAAATAATTAGTTATAAACCGGGTTTAAGTGGATAGTGATATGGCAATTTGGTGGTTTGTGATTGGATGGTTTGAGATAGTGGGGCACGTGGCAGGCCTGCATGGTCTAGGTAAGTATTGTGTCGTCCATATTTAACCCCTCATGTCTTCTCTTTGTTTCATTTCAATTTTTGGCAGTTGTAAATCTATTTCCCTGTGTAATGAAGTTTATAAGTTCACACTTTGGCCACCAAAACTTTTCCAAAAGTTTCCCAAGGAATTGTTTCGCCATTTGATTATATTTGAAGGGCTGTTTTTGACATGTCTTCAATCTTTAAGGTCTTCACTTGTATCTTTGTGTTCATGGAGGACTAAAAGTGACAAGTCTTCAAATTTGAGGGACCATTCTTGCTAATTCTTCAAATTTGAGGGTCCTTTTTGTAATTTTGACAAACTTTAAGGACCAAACTTGTAATTATGAATATACAAGGGTTTAAAGTGTCAATTCTTCAATAATGAAGGACCCTTCTTGTACAATCTTCAATTCTTCAAGGACTTTTCTTGGAACATCAACTCTAGGGCCCGGTTCATTGTGCGGCTTCGTTTCCCGTGTTCGTTTTTGCTTGTTTCTTGTGATCTTTTGTCATTTTCTCGATATTCGTACCTAAGATACACATTGAACAAACACAAGCATATATTTGGCACATTTTATGTTATTTTAACCATTTTAAGCCCGTTTTGGACGATGAGACTATGTATAAAAGCAGTCTCATCTGGCACAAAAGGGGTTGTCAAACCTTAGTTTTTGTTTTTCTGTTTTCTTTTTTTTAGAACATATGAATGAATAGAAAAGCTATGATTTGATTTCAAGTAGTGTAAATATGGAGTGGGCTGAGCCAAGCCCATGTACATTCTTTGTTTAACAAAATATGCCTCCCCCTTTTACGTATGTATGTGGGGTTTTCGTTTGATTTTTCGGTTTAACGTTTTTATTTACGTAACCTGGTAATTTATTTCCCATGTTTCTATTTGAATTGTTAAATAATCGTTTCTGTATCGTAAATAATGTATAAGTAATATTTTTCTGATATCTAATAATTATTTATGAATAATTAATTTTTAATATTTAACTGAAACTGAGCGTGCGTATTTAATATTCGGGAATTCTTATATACGGGTTTTACAGGGAGAGTCTTGACTCGGGTTTTTGGATCACGAGTATTAACATATTACAAGGAATTTATTTGTTTAATTAAATCATTTTATAATAAGTTTTATAAATAAAGTTAATTTCATTGTTTTATTGTATTAATTTAATTAGTAAAATTAAATTGATACTAGCTTTATTTTTTCTTACTACTTAACAACGTGAGATTTAATTAATGATTTATTTTCAAGAAAACTAATTATGGGACCCTTTCTATTTTAGAAAACTTTCTATTTTTAGCAAGTGGTTTATAGCGATAACTATTACGAGGAAACATGTTATGTATTAATCAGTAACATCATAAACAATCAGAGAAATATAAGAACAGTCAGATTTACCAGATTATACACAAACAGTAATACATGAATGAAATAAATCAAACTAAGAACAGTTAAGATCAATAAAAATAAACAGATATCAGACAACTCATTCACGTCCGTTATTCATGTAGCTTTTGTGAAGTCAGAATAGGAGTCTCATCAGTTTTCCTTGCAGTCAGTTAGTGGACACAAGGTACGGATTTCTGTTCTACAGTAGGGACTTCCTTTCCTATGCATGATTAGGATTTCTCGTCTATAGCCAAATGTTTTCCCTAGTATATATTAAGGACTTTACAGTAATCATTTTAATAACTATGTTAAATTGCCTGAGCTTTATATACATGCATGACCAGTTAGTACTAGTTATGAAGTTACCGTAACCATGACACTTGAGGCACCGGTGTCGTGACTCCTCTCCGGGGGAGTGATTTCTCGCAGCATCCCTTTTATTTCAGCTTGGCCATTTATCAGTATTATCAGCGGGGCGTATTGATGCATCCTAGGTTATCAGTTACAGCTTATCAGGTGAATGTGGTGTGTGCTCCACATCCTTCACATTAAAGTTGATCCCTCCACCCAGCACATCAGTTAGAGGTCACCCCTCTACAGCATGACGAGGTCACCCCTCTATGTATTCATGCAGACGTTGTTGTAGTACATGACCTATATAAGCTCTTGGCACATAAAATACAGTAAATGCATGTTTTCAGATTAACAGATAATAGTTCAGCTTTGCTAATTATAAACTAGACTTTTCAGAACTTACACAGTTTTATTCCGCTGCTTTTACTATTCAACCTTATAGCTTCAATATTTTATTATTTGTTTCATTTCAGTTTTCTTATCATGCCTTGTATCCGTTCACTGGGCGTTATGCTCAGCCGTAGTTCCTTTCATGTTCTAACGCTAGGTACACCGGGACGCTCTTAGGATTCTGAGAGTACGTGCACTTGGATGGGAGCTATCCAGACTCCTTTACTTTATGCACTTATGTGACAACCGTGGTTTTGAGGTTCGTCACTTGGTCTTATTTTAAGGTTAATTTATGTGTGACTATTTGATTTGCGTGTTTACATGTTTGTTTTGCGTAAACGAGGTTGGTGTGGATATCGTATATGGGTATAAAGTACTCATAAGTAAATCGAGGAACGGTTATTTCATGTTCATGAGCTCACAATGTAGTGACTATGAAATGAGATGGTGTTATTTGGTGGTTTTACGTATACGTATATGTATTATAGAAAATCGTATTTTTACGATTTACGGTTTAGCATTTAGAGGTCTCGGATGAGGTATTTAGTCATGTGAGTATTTTTCGGGATGGTTTTAAGTCATTTAGGACTTAAATATAAAGTTTATTTCAAATTCCAAGAGTTTTTATAAAACTGTATATTTTACGTCTTTTACGGTAAACGCGTAAAATTGACTAGTTTTACGGTTTTGAGGTTTTGGAGGTTTTTGGAGCTGAAATAAATTAAGGAAAATTAAGGTAATATTAATAAGATATTAATTAATAATAAAAAAAGAAAATTAAGGGTGCATAGTCGGTTTGGGACGAATCAAAGAAAAGGGAGGAGAAAAAAAGGAAAGTGGGCTTATATTTAGACTAGGATTTTATGTACACACTATATAAGGTTTATCTAATAAATCAAGAATCATATTTTTCTCCTGGAAGCGTAAAACTGACGGCACATTCAAAAAAATTAGGGTTCTTCATAAAATTTGGGGGTTTTCATAAATCAAAGGTAAATCTTCATAATCCCTTTTTAATTTAAATTGTGTAATGTTTTCTTTAATCATATTATGATGGATTTAGGTTAGGGTTTAATTTATAAACAGTAAATTAATGTTATATTAATGATATCATGATGATTACATAAACTAGGGCTTGTATTTAATGGGGTTATGGGTAATTAATTAGGTTAATTTGATTAAATCCGTTTTTAAAAACTGGGCAGAATTTTGAGTCAATTGTTTTGATCATATTGGGAGTTCTACAAACTCTTATTTTGCGATCCAAATATCCCTGAAAAGGTAATTCAAGTGGATTTCCAATTCAAGAAACGATAACTAAATTGGAGTTCGGGAAGTGGGTCAAAAACAGGTTACAACAGTCAGAGGTCCAAACAGTTTTGAAGTCAGCCTGTTTTCTTTTTAAGTTTTGGGTTGTTTGGGGTACTTAGGGTTGCATTGGGATCTTCTAACGAACATGAGAGATGGTTTATATATTATAGTAAGTATCTGCATTGGGGCTAAGGTTGTGGTTTAGGGTAAGACCCCCCTAATCATAACAAACTTTTTGTATGTTTAAAATCAGTAAATCTGGAATGACAAAAGTATATATATATATATATATATATATATATATATATATATATATATATATATATATATATATATATATATATATATATATATATATATATATATATATATATATATATATATATATATATATATATATATATATATATATATATATATATATATATATATATATATATATATATATATATATATATATATATATATATATATATATATATATATATCGGGGCTTTAACAGTAGCTTTAAGGTTGGGGTAAATGAGAGGCGTTAGTTAACATATGTAAGAGCATAAATATTCCATTTACAGAGATCATGGGTATGTTTAAGTGGGCGTTTGGCTTATAGTTTGGAGACCTAAAACCGGGACTGTTTTGGGTAAAATGTTAACGGGACGGGTTATGAAGTATAATGAGTTAAGGGCTTTATAGAGGGGTGTAATGAGATGCTTGGAGCATATAAATGAGGTATTTATATAGGAGGAGGTTAGATATCCATCATAGGTTGATGAGCCATCTTAGTGATTGGTTCATGTTTTGATTATATGTTTTTGGTTTGTTAGCTTTTTGCTAGTGCGAGGACTTTTGGAGAAGCTCAATCAGGTGAGTTTCATAGTCCCATGTTTACTAATGTTTATGACTTCCAGATGGGATGGAAGAGACACTGTTATGTTATTTATAATTTATGCTGTGAATGATTGGCGTTTGTAATGGACTTATGTGTGCATACTTATGTGATTAACTGCTAGTTGATTCTTGATTGTTTATGTTTATACTTGGTACGAAGGGGATATTGGCAAGGCGGGGCCTTGGGATTGGTTCATAGGTGTTTGGACGCCTATGGGAGTATGGTGTTTGGTATGGCTGGGAACCTTGGATTTGGGTTCTTTTGTTAAATCTTGAATAATAGTTGTTAATGCATGTTAGTATCACATAGTCCATATGTTTCTTAAATTTGGTTATTATTCACAGCTTTTGGTATGATTTTGGCGTTTGAGTCTAAACCTATGACTCTCACCAACTTTATATTGACGTGTTTTAGTGTCTCTTTCAGGTAAGAATGTGGTTAAGCTTGAGGATAGAAGTGGCTAGATTTGGGTGCATTAGGATTGCATTTAGAAGGAGATCCCCGTTCCTTCTTAGTTTACCTTTATGTTTTTTTTTGATAAGTGATACATGTTGGCACCTATATGTTTGTTTGGTTTATGTTTATTGTTTGTCTAGGGTAAGTGGTAGGACTATTACCTACTTACTTAGACTCCTGCATTGTTGAGATATTGTCATGACATTTGTGTCGCCATTTTTGACATTATATTTGCATTTTAGTTTTCTCTATAGAGACACCATTTGTTGTGATGATATCCATACGTCGCGCCCCATATTCCACCATGGTGGGGTGTTACAGAATGGTATTAGAGACAATGGTTATAGAGAATTAGGTTGCCTAGTTTCGTAGCCTAGTCTATAGCTTAAGGGTCCCTACATATAGGCATCATAGGAGTATGTGTGCATTTTATAATAATTGATGTGTTTGGATGTTATTTATTGTGACATTTTCACTAGTATAAATTGAACCATAGTAAGTTCATAGTTAGCCACATGTTATTTTCTTTTCGGGTTGTGACTAGTGCTGGTTGAATCATAATCATCCACGCTAGTCATTGTCGTATTTTGCTTAAATTATACATTATAGTACATAATTTGGTACATGGTAGTTTCTATCTTTTGTTGGGTTATTTTATGTACCTGAGGTATAGTACTTTTTTTTCTTTTGATGTTTAACTCATGTTCCCTAAGAATCATGTGGTGGTTCGAGTTATTAGGAGTAGGTGGGTATGAAGGATTTTTAGCTATTTCCACTCTTATGGGCGATATGACTTATAACTGATTATGTTTTCGTTTTAGATTTAGTCTAAGCTGTTTTAGCTACACTATGGATTTATTTATTTCAAGAGTTTGACTATGTTATTTAAATAGTTGGAGTTTTAGACCTTATTGTTTATGTGGTTATGTGCTTAGGTGAGTTGATTGATTTATGTGTTATATGTTGTATTAATTCTTATAAGTGTCATCATAGGAGGGAGTGCATTGGGGAAAGGGTAATTGTATAAGTATGGTGGCCAACATAGTTATACAAGTACCACAACTTCAATGGGTTCTCAAGTATGATTGCATGAAAGAGGGTTAGTACATGCTTGTATATGATAAGATGTAGAATTTGGGTATGCGTATAATATATGGGTTTATGTAATGGCTGCCTATGATATGGCTATTTTTCTTTTATGTTATATGTTTTGGGTTATAGTTGTGTTGTGTGATTATGGGGTCACACGATATGGTTTGGTTTTGGAGGTGGGCTTTATGCCTTGTTGTGGCACGGTGAGATGGTGATTACTCGTATGAAAAAACGAACGTATAAAGCGATTGATTGACTTGACATGTATGATAACGAGTATGTTTGGGAGATTTGATAGGTATACATATGCGGATGTATATATACTAATAGATGTTATGTTATGATTTACGGTCGTTCAGTAGTTATTATAACTTGAACGTACCTAGTACTCTCTTGTGTGTAAACAATTTATAAGAGCTCGAGTTTGGTGGAGTTTCAACGACGTTTTGAATCTTTTGAAGTGTGTCTTGTAGCGTATTCTTTGAGTTTCGTATTTCACGTGTACGTTTTAAAATGGTGTTCTTGGTTTTAAGTCTATTGAAATAACTTGGGATTTCTTTTGAGATAATGAAATCTTTTGTGTTGGGTCTTACATTTCTTTTGGTCGGTATATATTGAGAAAAATGGGGACTTGGATATCAATTATAGGGTTAGATAGCTGGTTGTATTCGGTAAAATAAGGGTAAGGTGTTGGAGTCGTGTTTCAAACAAGATGTAATATAAGATTTCATTTTAATCAACACTTATTTATTTCAAATTCTAAAAGACTTTCTTTAAAATAAAGCGAAGTAATATTTCTTTCTACTTACATAGTTTATATAATTGGGTTTAACCGATTCACGTCACTTATAATTATTAATACAAGGTTAAATTGAGTTTATGAAGATTTCACATACAATTTTATCTTTCATTAATATAAAACTGTTTTGGTCATAACTTGTTCGTTTTTAGAGCTTTTTGATTGATTCAAAAGCCAAAAATTATGTACTCGGAACGTACTTTTCAAATATTCCAAATATATAGTCATGGGAAGTTAGTGGACTGGTCGGAATTATTGTACAAGTGTCAGGTTAAAGGTTGAGCTTTGAATAGTAGTTTATTTTTATGATTTGGGATGCACGGGATACCTAGTCTTTGAGTTGAGTTTTAAGTTCGTCAAGAGGGTTGTTTGTAGATTGTTTGAGTCACATAGATGTGGGGAGGTAAAAAAAATATATATATTCTTTTGGAAAAGTAGATCTTTTGCGCGGTTTAAATAATATGTCGTGGGGCGTAATATGTGTTGGTGTCCATTGGGTGTTTCTGGGATTATTTTTTTTTCTCGTTGTCATGGGTCATTTTTGAATTGATACACGTTTTGGGTTTGAGTTTTCTTTTGAGTCTCATGGCTTTTGATTTGTTTTAATTGGTGCACGTGAAATGTCGTTAGTTATCCGTGGGTTTGATTCGTTGATCGTATCTGGTGCATTCAGGATGTAGTTTTGGTTTCGTATTGTTTGGGAGCGTTGAGGTAGTCATATGAAAGACTTGGTCGCGCCTACATGATTAAGTAGGTGGCCATGAGAGAACGGTCGGAATGCCTTAGTGGGTAGGGAAGAAGTCCGTAGACAAACTAATGTGAATATATGGACTCTTTGGAGTACCAGGGAGAAGAATACAGATTTGTATAATGTATGGATATTGGCACAAGTAACGCGCCATAGAGAGTTGTTAGAAATTGCAAGGGATTCAGGATAAAGGTTGAGTTGCCTGGTAGTAAATATGATGTGGAAGCGGTTGAGTGGTCTGATAAGAGGAAGTATTGGTCTTATAGAATACGTGTAGATTTTCGCGAGTAGGACGAGGTAGAAATTCATTTGTATTGCCGCTGAGAGAGGATGCAATGAGGACGTAATTGAAACTGCTAAGGATGTTGTATGAACGCCTTGGGTTTACGGTTATGCATTTGGCTTCGCCAAAGCACTAGCGGTTTTCATGGAATCAATGAACCGAGTGTGCATGAATGGGTATAAACGAGTTGTCATCAGAAGCATCGACGACATCTTGATCTACTCAAATCTTAGAAAGAGAGTGAGGTAAATTATGAGTTGGTTTGGAGTTGTTAGGAAAGGGAATTATACGTGAGATTTTCAAGTGTGAGTTTTAGGATTAAGTGTACTATGATGAGCAGTTAGAGATGATGGCATATCATCGAACCAGCAAGGGCGAAGTGAAGAAGGATGAGGAAGCGCTTTGGAGGCTGAAGAGGTTGATTGGCTAATGAGCCGATCTTGGCATTATCAAAAGGACTGGATGAATTCACGAAGCATGACGATACGTGGAGCAAGGATTTGGATGTATACGAGAACGACAAAGAAAGGCGGTTGTTTATACGTTTTTGGAACTGAAGATTTGGAAGAACTAGATAAGACTTAGTTAGTGGAGCTGGATTGTTATATCTGCCTAGAATGCTAGAGGCATTTGGTGTACAAGACGTAGAGAATGATCTATACGGATCATGAACATCTCCAACACATATTTAATCATCTTGATTGAACCTTTGGAAAAGGTGATGGGTGGAGTTAAGTGATGGAAGAAAATTGCAAGGCCAAGTACCATATGGGAAAGGCAAGCATGGTTGATGAGGCTTGGAGTAAGAAGAATGAAGTGAAGCTGAGACAAACTCAAACTATATGGATAAAGTATTAGGGTGGTTTAGATGAAGGATGTAGGTTGCACGAGTTGAGTTGTCTAGAGCAGAGAACGCGTCAACATGTATGTTGCGTGGCTTGGACGATCATATGGAGAAAAGGGACGTAGACTATACTTCCTTCATAGATAGGAGTAGCTTAGAAAGGGCGATGTAAGGATGAAGTTGGTGAAAGGGATACATAATGGGGTGGAGGAATAAGTACGACGAGAGTTGAGTGATAGTTGATAGACTGACTAATTCATCTCGGATTTCAGGAGGAACGAGAAGTCACATAGTTGAGAAGTTGGAAGGATTGCGTACGGATGTGATGGAATAGAGGGTTTTGCGTAAAGGTTAGCCTAATATGTATCGAATGCCTTATGAAGGATTATGGCAAGGGAAGAAACGATGGGAAGCAAGCGTAGTATACCGTTGATAGACTAATGTGGGTATGATTATACTATAGGGGGTAGTGAGAAAGACGTCTAGAGCATTGGCGCGAGATTTGGAGATAGTTGGAGGACGCATTATATTAGGAAGAATTCTCCTACAAAGAGAGAGTCACCGGTGAGAGGGGCATATTCCCCATTGATGCGAATGTAGGGAATAAAGGAGGAAACGCCTAAATTATAGGCTGAAGACGGGATATAGGATGGAATGGAAATTAAGATTGTGGAGAGACAAGCGAAAAGTATAATGGAGGAAGAATGATTCGAGGAAGCTAGAGGTTGTGAAGATAGTGGGGTGACATTGAAGAGAAACTGTTAGAGCAAGAGGTTGGTAGTCACGAACAATGGACCGTTCACCTAGAGAAGAGGTGTAACATATGTTAGTATGAAGATGGTTAGTTACTTGGTGTCGAGCATGGAAAAGCAAGGATGAGGTGGTGGTTATGACATGTTTCATGTGAATATTATGGGAAGCTTTTGGTTATGCAATCCTGCATATACCATTGGATGTGATTAAGGTTGGGAGAACTTCCGAATGATGGAAAATCCGTAGAGGATAGAAGCCGTTAGGAATGGTGATGGGAATGGTAGTAGGAACTGCTGGAGTTAATTCATAGGAGATGAGGTGGATCACCGTTACAGTGGGATAAGTTAGAAGCGGCCAACGTATTGGACCGGAGGTGGATCGGAAAACTATGGAGGTGGTGGCAGTGACTAAGTAGAGGTTGAAAATAGCAAAGAACCGACAAGAGAGCTATGCGGACAAGAGGCGTAAGCCGTTGGGATTTGAGATAGAGTTATGCTAAAGGTTTCACCATGGAAAGGGGTGATGCGGTTTGGAAAGAAAAGGGAAGTCAGGACGTAGATTCGTGGATCCATATGAAATCCTTGAAGGGATTGGGCTAGTGGCGTATAGGTTGTGATTACCGGAGGAATTGAGTAGTGTGCATGACGTATTTCATGTATCAAACATGAAGAAATGCTTACAAGAACCGACTTTCGGGTACCGTTAGATGATATTAGTATGGATACGAGTCTTCGTTTTATCGAAGAGCCGATAGAGATTTGGGGTCGTGAAGCTAGGACGTTGTATAAAAAGGGTAATATACCGTACTTATGGGTAGATGGAATTTGGAACGTGGACTAGAGTTCACGTGGGAACGGGAAAGAGTTCATTTAGAACAAGTATTCATGTGATTGTTGGTTGTGTGTGTGATCCTAAGGAGTAAATCTCGGGACGAGATTTCTATTAGGAGGGAGTTATGTGACAACCGTGGTTTTGAGGTTCGTCACTTGGTCTTATTTTAAGGTTAATTTATGTGTGACTATTTGATTTGCGTGTTTACATGTTTGTTTTGCGTAAATAAGGTTGGTGTGGATATCGTATATGGGTATAAAGTACTCATAAGTAAATCGAGGAACAGTTATTTCATGTTCATGAGCTCACAATGTAGTGACTATGAAATGAGATGGTGTTATTTGGTGGATTTACGTATACGTATACGTATTATAGAAAATCGTATTTTTGCGATTTACGGTTTAGCATTTAGAGGTCTCGGATGAGGTAATTAGTAATGTGAGTATTTTTCGGGATGGTTTTAACTCATTTAGGACTTAAATATAAAGTTATTTCAAATTCCAAGAGTTTTTATAAAACTGTATATTTTACGTCTTTTACGGTAAACACGTAAAATTGACTAGTTTTACGGTTTTGAGGTTTTGGAGGTTTTAGGAGCTGAAATAAATTAAGGAATATTAAGGTAATATTAATAAGATATTAATTAATAATAATAAAAAAAACGAATATTAAGGGTGCATAGTCGGTTTGGGACAAATCAAAGAAAAGGGAGGAGAAAAAAAGGAAAATGGGCTTATATTTGGACTAGGATTTTATGTACACACTATATAAGGTTTATCTAATAAATCAAAAATCATATTTTTCTCCTGGAAGCTTAAAACTAACGGCACATTCAAAAAAATTAGGGTTCTTCATAAAATTTGGGGGTTTTCATAAATAAAAGGTAAACCTTCATAATCCCTTTTTAATTTAAATTGGTTAATGCTTTCTTTAATCATCTTATGATGGATTTAGGTTAGGGTTTAATTTAAAAACAGTAAATTAATGTTATATTAATGATATCATGATGATTACATAAACTAGGGCTTGTATTTAATGGGGTTATGGGTAATTAATTAGGTTAATTTGATTAAACCCGTTTTTAAAAACTGGGCAGAATTTTGAGTCAATTGTTTTGATCATATTGGGAGTTCTACAAACTCTTATTTTGCGATCCAAGTATCCCTGAAAAGGTAATTGAAGTGACTTTCCAATGCAAGAAACGAGAAATAAATTGGAGGTCGGGAAATGGGTCAAAAACAGGTTACAACAGTCGAAGGTCCAAACAGTTTTGAAGTCAGCCTGTTTTCTTTTTAAGTTTTGGGTTGTTTGGGGTACTTAGGGTTGCATTGGGATCTTCTAACGAACATGCGAGATGGTTTTTATATTATAGTAAGTATCTGTATTAGGGATAAGGTTTTGGTTTAGGGTAAGACCCCCTAATCATAACCAACTTTTTGTATGTTTAAAATCAGTAAATCTGGAATGACAAAAGTATATATATATATATCGGGCCTTTAACAGTATCTATAAGGTTGGGGCAAATGGGAGGTGTTAGTTAACATATGTAAGGGCATAAATATTCCATTTACAGAGATCATGGGTATGTTTAAGTGGGCGTTTGGCTTATAATTTGGAGACCTAAAACTGGGACTGTTTTGGATAAAATGTTAACGGGACGGGTTATGAAGTATAATGAGTTAAGGGCTTTATAGAGGGGTGTAATGAGATGCTTGGAGCATATAAATGAGTTATTTATATAGGAGGAGGCTAGATGTCCATCATAGGTTAATGAGCCATCTTAGTGATTGGTTCATGTTTTGATTATGTGTTTTTGGTTTGTTACCTTTTTGCTAGTGCGAGGACTTTTGGAGAAGCTCAATCAGGTGAGTTTCATAGTCCCATGTTTACTAATGTTTATGATTTCCAGATGGGATGGAAGAGACACTGTTATGTTATTTATAATTTATGCTGTGAATGATTGGCGTTGGTAATGGACTTATGTGTGCATACTTATGTGATTAACTGCTAGTTGATTCTTGATTGTTTATGTTTATACTTGGTACGAAGGGGATATTGGCAAGGCGGGGCCTTGGGATTGGTTCATAGGTGTTTGGACGCCTATGGGAGTATGGTGTTTGGTAAGGCTGGGAACCTTGGATTTGGGTTCTTTTGTTAAATCTTGAATAATAGTTGTTAATGCATGTTAGTATCACATAGTCCATATGTTTCTTAAATTTGGTTATTATTCACAGCTTATGGTATGATTTTGGCGTTTGAGTCTAAACCTATAATTCTCACCAACTTTATGTTGACGTGTTTTAGTGTCTCTTTCAGGTAAGAATGTGGTTAAGCTTGAGGATAGAAGTGGCTAGATTTGGGTGCATTAGGATTGCATTTAGAAGGAGATCCCCGTTCCTTCTTAGTTTACCTTTATGTTTTTTTTTGATAAGTGATACATGTTAGCACCTATATGTTTGTTTGGTTTATGTTTATTGTTTGTCTTGGGTAAGTGGTAGGACTGTTACCTACTTACCTAGACTCCTGCATTGTTGAGATATTGTCATGACATTTGTGTCGCCATTTATGAGATTATATTTGCATTTTAGTTTTCTCTATAGAGACACCATTTGTTGTGATGATATCCATACGTCGCGCCTCATATTCCGCCATGGTGGGGTGTTACAACTTCATACATTTATTTACCTGTTTGGACATTGTTTAGTCCTCCCCTTCAGTACTTAATCTTTTATACATGAGCTTATGTTTGGATTACCGATGTTTGATTTTGGTATTTCTGTTATTGTTAGTTAATGTATCAAGACATTTTCCTTGCATGCTTTGATGACACGCCATAGATATACGTAACGATCCACTTATCCAAGTGGGGTGCTATAATTATGGTATTAGAGCGCAAGGTTCGACCTGTATGCTCTAAAACTTGACATGTGACTAGTGGGTAGTCACCAGGAACATCCTATATTTTGGCGTGGTTATCTTTTATGTTTCTTATGCATTTCATCAGTCAGTTTTCTTAAATTTTACTAAGTAAAAGGTTGGTATAGGACTGTCCGTACATAGTCGCATGTGCTTTTCTGTGAATTTTTGTTTTGGTGAACCGACCTATAGGTGTTCACCCTTGCCCGTTCAAATTTTGTATTGGTGAACCAACCCATAGGCGTTCAACCTTACTCATGTCAGATTCATGCTTTTCAGTCGAATGTTGTTTTGTGAACCGACCCATAGGCGTTTACCTTTACTCAAGTCACGATGTTTCATTGAAGTTGACAAGTATGGTTTGAACTACAACCAACCATATTTAGAACCAGATTGTAAATTTATATGCATGACAATTCTCATAAAATTTCGACAAGTATGGATCGAACCAGAATCGCCAATACTTAGTGACATGCTTTCTCTTTCGAATTTTGTGGATTTATCCATTGTCATCCACACCAGTTGATGTTATACCCCAGTTGATGATACTTTTCTGTTCGTTGTAACAATCAAGTTTTCATATGTTCACTTGGATGTCATTTTCATGCTGATTCAGTTTCAGGTCTCCTTATGAGGATAGTGTTATCAGAAGGAAGATGATGTTTTCATGCTAAATCACAGAAGTATTACAATAAAATCTTGTTTCATTATAAATCATGTTTGGTTTTCATCAATCATGTCTTCCTGCTGACCATTGTTGAAACTTCGTTTAAATCATACTTTTGAGCGCTCTATATAACCAACATTAAGTCTACTCAGGAATTGCCAGCCTATCATGTTACTCGTTTCAGTTCGGTTTGTGAACCGTTTTAATCAAATTATTTCCTTTGATCATGTCAAACGATTGACACCAGTATCGATCATCTCATGAAATTGCCATTGGTACCGTGTACATTATTTCATGTGTACTCCATGTACAATGTCTCAGGTGTACTCTATGAACAGTATTCCATGTGTACTTCATGGACAGTATTCCATGTGTACTCCATGTACCTTACTTCAGGAGAATTGTTAATCGATCATCAATCACCTCAGGCGTTTTCCCACTTGTCGTTATTCTATAGATGTTGATGATGCCCATAAGTTGGAAATTTTACCAGATACTGATGCTGCCAACACCTCGGAAACTCACGAATGTTGATGTTGTTGATCCTTTGGAGATTCCACATGATGCTGATGTTGTTTATATTATGAAGACTCTTCAGAGCAAGGACGAAAACTATAGAATCGGAATTCCAGTCAATACTATACTTCAACCATCAGACGCTACCATCTCATTCCATGCCTTTACTTCCTCAGTTAAGATGTCGCACGTCATACAACTATTTTTCAGTCAGAAGAGTGGAAACCGGTACCCAGCCGGCCACTCAATAGAAATAGTTACATGAATCACGATAATGATAATGACCGTCATGAAACTGACAGACAAGGCTGTAGTGACAACCACCGTGCTAATAATTACTCAGTCAGTAACCATTGGAACTCTGGAACGGACATGACCAGAAATACAGAGGTCAGCAGTCTAACCGGTCCGCCAACCCTAATAGTTACCAAAAATTTTCAACCTTGTTCAGATCCACCTACTAAAACACATGTCAAGACATCAGTCAAGACATGGGTCTCTAGTATCCTTTCGAATGACACCTTTCAGGATACCAGTCACGATACATGTCATACGAACATCGTCTCAAGGCACGAGTCAAGACTCATAAGTCCAGTATGTTTTCTAAACCAGGACCTCAGTAATTCAGGGTAACCTCCAAAAGGGGTATACCGTTCTCTTATGCCACGCATAAATCAGACCATTAAAAATTCAGTTACCACCACTAGATTATTGTCTAGGTTAAACACGCAGTGTTTGTTCTGTGAGGTTACAGACGATACAAATTTAGTGAAATCTACCACGATTATCCCACGTATTCATATGACAGCTTTGTTTTAAATAATGTATTACCTACCTTCCAACCAGAAAAGACCCCATAGCATTCACCCATATTTATAAAAGTTTTTCCTTTCAGTTGAAGACAAGATCCGTCTTACTAACTCCCAAATATAGTCAGTATATTTTCTGCTAGAAAAATCAGTACAAGGTGTTATGCTTTACAGCAAGTGACTTATCAATCCATAGCTACGAAGAATTCCTAGCTACCAGTTATGACCCGATTTCTGAAGTTCCTTAAATCCATGATCAGCCGATTCTGCCAGAGCTTGCAGATGTTTTTCCAGAAAGGTTTCCAGAAATTTCTTCTTAACCATGAGACGGAGTTAACATCGAACTTGTTTCAGGACAGAACCTGTTTCAAAACTCCTTATCACAGGATTTCAGCTGAGTTAAAAGAGTTGCAGGATTAGCTGCAAAATTTCCTAGCACGAGGCTTTCTTCGTCGAGTGCACCACCAGGAAGTGCACAGTTTTTGTCTGTCAGGAAGAAGGCCGGTAACATGAGATCATGTATCGACAATCGGAAAATTGACAAGATCACCATTCAAAATCGATATTCATTCCATGTATTTAAGATTTAACTGATCAGCCACGAAGTCTTAAACATTTTTCAGAACAACTAATGATCATGCTACCATCGGTGGTGATCAATAAGAACATGACGTTTCTAAGATTGATTTGCACACGTTGTGGTCTCTCTAAAATTTTGATTTATACTTCTGAGCTCCCAAATACCCCAGATATATTATGAAATTGATGAATAAAATTTTCCATGAATTCTCAGAAAAAATCATCAGTATATTCATTGATAACATTGTGAGCAGATTCTTAGATAGGAGAAAATTATATACGCAGCTTTCCAGATGTGAATTTCAGTTGAACAAGGTGGCTAATAAGTGTGAAAACACTTATCCTTTTACTACTTATTTCTAATAATAACAAGACCAAAACGTGTGATTTATGTCGTAAAAGTCGGAATTATGCGTGGTTTGTGTTTTTATTGTGTTTTAGGACCAAAATATGAAAAAGGAAGAAAACACGGGCTTTCACGGGCTTTTATCGAAGAAAACGGGAAAAGACGAAGTCAAAAGATCAAGAGTGCAAAAAGAACGGAAGTCCAAGGCCTATTCTGAAGATTTATCGAAGAAAAAGTCTAAAGACGGAAGTTTAACGAAGTCGAAGAACTTAAGTCTAATAGAAGAAGAAAATTAAAAGACAAGTTCAAATCCCGAGACGACAAAGACGAAGAATTAAAGTCGAGTCGAGAAAACGTGAAGAAAGCAAGAAAGAAGATGCAACACATGCACTCCTTCCACCTTCCCTATAAATACCCTCCTAATAGTCATTAGGAGGGTGGTTAGTCTTTAGTTAATTTTTCACTTTTTAGTTTTTCTCTAGTTTTAGAGAGAGGAAGTCTTAAACTTTCTCTCACTAGTTCATCTTTTTCTTTTAATCTTCCAAGATTAACTCTTTGTATTGCTTATTTTTATTAATCAAGTTCCATTTTAAGCTTTTATCTCTTAATATCATTCTACTTTTCTTTGATTTAAGATTGATTTTGGTGCGTATATCATAAGATCCGTGTTGTTCTAATTGATTTCATGCCTAAAAGTTAATCTTTTGATCATTTTATAAGTTTTCATTTGATTAAGCTTTAAGACTTTAGTGCTTATTGGCTTATTTTTATGATTATCTTATTTCTCTTATCAAAAAGTTTTATTAAAAAGTTTATGTTTTTATTGTTTGATCTAAAAAGTTGTTTGATTTCAAGTTAGATAAGTCGATTAAAGTGCTTATTTGATTCGGATTTGTAATTGATTCGGGTTGGTTTTGGTATTAGCTTATTAAAAGTAGCTTATTACCTAGCTTTACCTTCTTCCACAAATTTCGGAAAGGGTGGTAATACCCCTTTCCGATTGGCATTTTCCGACCGGATCCCCTCCCTAACCGATTCCCACTATTTTCGGAAAGGGTGGTAAAACCCCTTTCCGATTGGTCTTGATATTCCGACGGTAGGGCATTAGTTTTTTTTCCGATTGGAGTGTTTGCACATATTCAGATTGATAGCTAGCTTAATATTCCGATCAAGTCCTCATTTGCATATTCCGATTGATAGTTCTTCCCATATTCCGATTGTGGTCAAGCTTAGTATTCCGATTGGTACCACTAGCAGTTATTCCGATTGTCCCCCCTTTGTACACATTCCGATCACTAGTTTTACCAACATTCCGACCATCCGATCGGAAAACATTCCGATCGGGTTCCCTTTTGGCTTGTTTTGGTTTCTTTCGATGTTACTTTCTTATAGTACTTTTTATTCTCAAAATATTTTCCAAGTGTTAGTTTTATCTAGTGTATTAATACTTTTCCCATCGTCACCTTTAAGTTTCCATGCATTTATTTTACTTGTCAATCTAATATTAATCGTTTAACTTCATTTTTACTCAACGACACTTTAATTACTTGCAAATAGTTTAAAACAAATCAACCAAACCATTCTCTTGATTCACCAAAAGACAATTGAGTCGCACTTAAGACCGGTTTTCAATTCGAAAAGATCGGAACTAACGAACTTTGGTATTTTGGGATAAAATCTCAAGTATAAAATGGCACCGCTGCCGGCTCTTTTCGTTAAGATAAACGGTTTCTAGTGAGAGACGCATTGAATTTTGAGATCCGTTCTTTGAACGTTACTTTCATTTGCTATAAAAATTTTAAAAAAATCCTAAAAATATAAAACTCTTCAAAAATACAAAAACATTAAAAAAACCTATAAAAACCAAAAAGATTATATAGATATTCTTTGTGTATATTTTTCTTCTGCAGGTGCATGCGTACTAGATCTACGAACTATTCTGAGCCCGAGACTCGTGAAGATTTAGATATGGCTGGTGTTAATAACAACAATAATCACCCACCTCAACACAATTTAAATAACAACAACAACAACAACAATGTCCTTCAACCTGATTTACGAACCATGGAGGAATTGTGCCAACCCACCATGAACGAACGCGGAGGCCCGATTACGCCAATGCACGTCACGGCTCAGGAGTTTTCGTTGAAGCATCACATGATACAACAAGTGCAAACAAACCCATTTCGTGGAATTCCGGATGATGATGCCAACAAACACCTCGATAAATTCATTACCATGACCCAAAGTATGAAGTGCTCCGGTTTTTCTATGGATGACCTTCGCCTTCAACTTTTTCCACACTCGCTTTCTCACCATGCCGAAAAATGGTTTGACCGTCTTCCTAAGAATTCTATTCATACGTGGAATGACATGACTCAACGCTTTTTATCGCGCTACTTCCCACCATCCATGGTCACTAGCCTTCGTAACCAAATCAGTGGATTTATGCAAGAGAATGATGAATCGCTTTTCGATGCTTGGGAACGCTACAATGATTTGATCGACCGCTGTCCTAATCACAATATGCTCCCCGTCACTCTCATTGACACCTTTTACAATGGTCTCACTTTTCGTGATCGTGACACGATCAATGCCGCCGCCGGTGGTACTTTTATGAAAAGGAGACCGGAGGAGTGTCGAGAGTTGATTGAAAACATGACTACTCACCACAAGAATTGGGATTCTTCCGCATCCTCAAGATCTAATCAGAGAGTCAATGTTTCATCTACTTCTTCCACCGCCAACTCGTCTGTTTTGGAACGTGCTATTCTTGATATTAACAAAAGCCTCCAAATTTTGACTTCTAACCAAACTCAACAAGCTAAAGCCGTTGCTATTTCTTGTGACACATGTGGTGGTCCTCATTCCTACAATGAGTGTCCTTCTACTCACGGAAATTATTCTGAAGACGTTAACGCAGCATATGGTACTTATCCCACGGGAAGCTATCAAGCTCGCCCTCAAGGAGACCGTAACTTGCTAAGTTATCGCTCCAACAATTATCTTGCTCCTCCCGGTTTCCCTCCTGCAAACCAAAACCAACAACAAAGCTACAATCAATCCCAACCTCGTGCAACCAATCAGTATCAATCCCAAAGAAACCCATACCCAACTCAAGGAAATTCTCAACCTTACCAGGCTCCACCTCTCAATCAACCGATGGCAGTGAATCCAGATGTCGAGACATTTATGAAGACCAATCGGGAGTTGGTGACGAATCTTCAGAGTCAAGTCCGCAACTTGAAGGGAGAAATGGCAAAACAAGGGAACGATATTCGAGCCGAGTTAAGGAATGATATGGCCAAACACAGTGATGCAATTAATGCTAACATGCAAAACTCTTTTAACAATCAAGCTCTTCACCTTCGTGATATGATTGGTTCGCTCATCCAAGGTAATCAACCCTCTTCTTCGGGTACTCTTCCGAGTAATACCGTTGCGAATCCAAGAGGGGAGATGAAAGCAATCACCACTCGTAGTGGAAAAGGTTATATGGAACCCGAGCTTCCTACACCTCCACCCGTGATTGTGAACAAGGAAAAAGAGCAACTTTCCCCACCTCCTTCACCCTCTATCCCCATTTCCCCACCACCCGTGGTTGTGAGTGATCCTATTCCCTTAAAGCCTTCTTCTTCATCCAATATACCTTATCCCTCAAGGTTGAGGAAAGAGAAGCAAAAGAGCAAGGATGATATTCAAGTTTCAAACTTTCTTAAAATGTTTAAACAACTGAATTTTAACATCTCCTTTGCCGAGGCTCTCGCTCACATGCCCAAATACGCTAAGATGTTTAAAGATCTTCTAAGTGATAAAGAAAAGCTTCTTGACATTGCTCAGGCCCACCTTAATGAGAATTGCTCCGCAGTGCTATTAAGGTAATTGCCCACCAAACTTGGTGATCCGGGTCGCTTCTTGATTCCTTGCAACTTCCCAGGAGTAGAGAATTGCATGGCCCTAGCCGATCTAGGTGCCAGTATAAACTTAATGCCTTTAAGTGTTTGGAAGCAATTATCTCTCCCCGAGCTAGTCCCCACTAAAATGACTTTGGAATTAGCCAACCGTACGGTTGCTTATCCAGTGGGGATCGCCGAAGATGTCTTTGTTGGCGTCGATAAATTCACCTTCCCGGCGGATTTTGTCGTCGTTGATTACGAGATGGATCCTCGTGTTCCATTAATCGTTGGACGTCCATTCCTGAGGACCGGTCGCACTCTTATTGATGTAGCCGCAGGCGAAATAATCATGAGAGTTGGTGACGACAAAATTGTCTTCAACATGGGTAAGATTTCTCAGCAACCTTATTCATATGAGAGTGTTAATGCTATTGATGTTCTCGATGAGGCTTGTGAAGAACATTTTCATGATGCTTGCAAAAGTACTCTTTCTTCTCTACCCAATATTGAGACCGTTGCCTCAATTGATCCAGCATTGACTCCTTTCGGAGAAAGTGACTTGGATGATTTCGAAGCTAGCTTGGGTCCTCTCGATATTAAGTATGATAATTTGTCCACCAATTGGGATGAAGATATTCGTACTATTGAGAGACTTCTTAATGAGGACCCGTTCTCTCCTCCTGCTCCTAAAGAGGTGACCAATGATGACCCATCGTTTGTTTCACCATCTATTGAGGATCCTCCTACTCTTGAGCTTAAGGACCTACCACCTCATCTTGAGTACGTTTTTCTGGAAGACGACGAGAAGCTACCGGTCATCATCGCCAAGGATCTGAAGGAAGACGAAAAAACCCGACTTGTCGCTGTGTTGAAAAAGCATAAACGCGCTATCGCTTGGAAAATCTCTGACATCCGTGGAATTGATCCTCATTTCTGCACACATAAAATTCTCATGGAGGACGACTTTAAGCCCACTATTCAAAGCCAAAGAAGGGTGAATCCCAAAATACATGAAGTCATCAAAAAAGAGGTTATCAAACTTCTTGATGCGGGTATGATTTACCCTATTTCGGATTCACCGTGGGTTAGTCCAGTCCATTGTGTGCCTAAGAAAGGCAGAATTACTGTTGTGCCCAATGCAAACAACGAGTTAATTCCTACCCGTCTCGTTACTGGGTGGAGAGTTTGTATAGACTACCGCAAACTCAATGATGCCATAAGAAAGGATCATTTCCCTCTACCTTTTATGGACCAAATGCTTGAACGTTTAGCTGGTAATGAATATTACTGCCTTCTTGATGGTTTCTCGGGTTATTTTCAAATACCCATCGATCCCCAAGATCAAGAGAAGACAACATTCACTTGTCCCTACGGCACCTTTGCTTATAAAAGAATGCCTTTTGGCTTATGCAATGCCCCCGGGACTTTCCAAAGGTGCATGTTGGCTATCGTCCATGACATGGTTGAGCAAACCATGGAAGTCTTCATGGATGATTTCTCGGTCTTTGGGGATTCCTTCTCTTCTTGCCTTGCCAATTTGGAACGTATGCTTAAGCGGTGCGAAGACACTCTCCTTGTTCTGAATTGGGAAAAATGCCATTTTATGGTAAAAGAAGGCATTGTGCTAGGACACAAAATCTCAAAAGCCGGTCTTGAAGTCGACCGTGCTAAAGTTGATGTCATAGCCAAATTACCTCCACCTTCAACCGTGAAGGGTGTGAGAAGTTTTCTGGGTCATGCAGGCTTCTATCGACGATTCATTCAGGATTTCTCTAAAATCGCTCGCCCGATGACCCACCTCTTGGAAAAAAATACTCCTTTTATCTTTTCTAAAGAGTGTCTCGAAGCCTTTAATCTTCTTAAGGATAAGCTAACTAAGGCACCGGTCTTGGTTACCCCTAATTGGGAGCTGCCTTTTGAATTGATGTGCGATGCTAGCGACTTTGCTATTGGTGCGGTTTTGGGCCAACGTGTGAATAAACACTTCCAACCAATCTACTATGCTAGCAAAACAATGACAGGGGCTCAATTGCATTATACGACAACCGAAAAAGAGCTTTTAGCTGTTGTCTATGCTTTTGAGAAATTTCGCCCCTATCTTGTTTTATCCACCACCATCGTATACACGGACCATTCCGCGTTGAAGTACTTGATGACAAAGAACGATTCTAAGCCAAGACTTCTTCGCTGGGTTTTGCTCCTTCAAGAATTCAACATCGAAATTCGTGACAAGAAGGGAGCCGAAAACCTGGCCGCGGATCATTTGAGCAGACTTGAGGATCCATATCAGGGGGATTATCTGAACAAAGAGATCAATGACTCTTTCCCCCTGGAGACTCTAATGTCTATTAATCTCAATCTTGATGGCACCCCGTGGTTTGCGGACATTGCAAACTACTTAGCGGGTGGTATTCTCATCCAAGGGTTAACATCCCAACAAAAGAAGAAGTTATTGAATGATGTTCAGACTTACTTTTGGGATGACCCTTATCTATTCAAACAATGTGCTGATCTGATTATTCGTCGTTGTGTTGACGGACCAGCAGCTTTTGACATTCTTCAAGCTTGCCACAAAGGACCCACCGGTGGTCACTTTGGTCCCAACTACACCGCTAAGAAAGTGTTTGATTCTGGATTCTATTGGCCCACCATTTATCGTGACGCTCACGAAATGGTTAAGCATTGTGATGCTTGCCAACGTCAAGGCAAGATCACACATAAGGATGAGATGCCTCAAAATTTCATACAGGAATGTGAAATCTTTGATGTATGGGGCATCGACTTTATGGGGCCATTTCCATCCTCCAAAGGGAACAAGTACATCCTCGTCGCCGTCGACTACGTCTCTAAATGGGTTGAAGCTAAGGCTCTTCCTACGAATGATGCGAGGGTTGTTGTGAACTTTTTGAAGCAGCTTTTCGCTCGATTTGGCGTTCCTCGTGCTATCATCAGTGACCGCGGGACTCATTTTTGCAACGATCAATTTGCAAGAGTCATGGCAAAGTATGGTGTCAATCACCGTCTTTCCACCGCCTATCATCCCCAAACCAATGGGCAAGCCGAAATTTCCAATCGTGGCTTGAAGAGAATTTTGGAGCGTACTGTGGGAGAGCATCGCGCCGCGTGGGCCGATAAGTTAGATGATGCTCTGTGGGCTTTCTGTACTGCTTACAAGACCCCGATCGGTTGTACACCTTATCGTCTTATGTACGGGAAAGCCTGCCACCTACCCATCGAGCTGGAACATAAGGCGCACTGGGCCTTGAAGTGGGCTAACTTCGACATCATCAAAGCCGGTGATCATCGCAAGGTTCAACTCAATGAGCTAAATGAACTAAGGAATGAAGCTTATGAGAACTCGCTGATCTACAAGGAGAAGATGAAGATTATCCACGATGCTAAAATCAAGAACCGAGAGTTCCACGTTGGTGATCAAGTCTTACTCTTTAACTCTCGGTTGAAGATCTTCTCTGGCAAGTTGAAGCGCCGCTGGACTGGTCCATTCACCGTCGCCAAAGTCTTTCCGTATGGGACCATTGAGCTTTCTCAGCCAAATGGGCCCAATTTCAAGGTGAATGGCCAGCGTTTGAAGCAGTACTTTGGTGAGGACATCTCTCAGGAGATGATTCCATCCCTCACCACGTTCCCCATGAACTAAAATTGGGTCGAGTCAGGCTCATGACTCGGTAAACAAAAACAAGCGCTTCTCGGGAGGCAACCCGTGTTCTATCCTTTACTGCTTTCATAATAAGTGTAGGGGGAGCCCCGCATATGTTTGTTGTCTTGTTTCTTGTGCTGTGCAGGGATTAAAGCTTCAGAGAGCATCTTGATGACTTTTGATGAACCGTGATACCGTGTTCCCATCTTCTCGGTTCTATCCTAAACTCTTGTGATTCAATATTTCATATTCTATATGTTCACATTGAATTCACTTTAGTTGTCCTTTCCTTAGCAAGATTTAAACAAAGTGCACAATGCCCTAAGTGTAGGGGAGTTTACTCCCACATGCTTAAAACATTGAGGACAATGTTTATATCAAGTGTAGGGGGGACTTCTATCGAAGGAAGTGGTCTTTTCCATGAATTTGCCCTCATTTTACCGGAAAATTTAATTTTTTCGACATTTTTCAAAATTTTTAATCTATTTTGGCCTAGTTGTATAGTTGTATTTGCCTTAGTTATGTTTCCTTTGCTAGAATAAATTTTCAATAAAGTGGTTTTAGATTTTTCTTAGTCGTGAACATTTTGACTCAACCCGAGTTTACTTACCTAAGTTTACTCTAGCTAGTATCCTTAACGTGTTTAAGTCAAGTTTTGCTAGGCTTTTATATAGGGAGCTATAAAACGCGAAAGTCTTAACTCTCACAGGTTAAGAACAAGAACTTTTCTCAAGTTCCTATTATTGATCCTAGAGAGTCGTTTATCAAGGGAACTTTAAAACGCGATTTCTAAACTTGAAAAAGTCTAAGAATTTGCAAGATCCTATAGGCGACTCGAAAACCCAAAACTTTGATTTAATAGGCTAAGCATCCACGAGTCTCATTCCTTGAGATTTTAAACTGTGGAGAACGAGAGATGATAGAGTTAATTATAAGTTCGGTATTCTTTCGTGAATTTATGTGAGTTAATTATGAGCCTATTCTCCCTCCGCTTGTTAATAAATTAATCTGATAATAAATAAGGTTGTACGATTTAAAAGGTTACTTAGCTTCTAGCCCCAGATCGTTTAAAAGTTGCTCGGTAATGACAAGAGTTCATAGCCAAGGCAAAACTTATGAAGAGGGGCGCGAAGATTGGCGAGTCCGAAAAGGCCCTAACAAGGCATGAGGGCTACATTTTGTTGCTAAAAGATCCAAAAGTGATGTGAAGAATCATTTATCGAAAATCAATATGAAGGATCGAGACACACGACGAAAAGCAAGAACTCCCCAAAAGTCATGGAGAAGTCTATCCGAAAAGACCCTAACAAGGTATGAGGATAAATAGATCCAAGTCCTAAAAGGAGGCGGATCGTTGTATATCAAAGTCCAAAATAAAGATTGGAGAAAAATGAGGAAGTCGTGGTCCAAAGATGAAGAATCTCTCAAAAACTTCAAGTGAAGAAATTCCTATTATGAAGAGAAGACCATAATTTCAAGAACGTCTCTCGAAGATTCGAAGTATGAAGTCGCTGCCAAATATCGGCCCGAGAAAGGTCTCAAATCGCGAAACAAGTTATGCCAAGATATGAACTTTCTGATATCCCGAGAAGCAGTTTTAAAAGATTTGGTCCTTTAGCTAACTATTGATTAAATCGTTCACCTTATTTTCGGACTAAATAACTATTGAAATAAGTCAAACAATGCATCCTCGTGATCATTCAAGACAAAAATAAAATATAAGAGATACACCTAGGAATAAGGGAGTCTAAGTGAGTAATTGGCCCACATGAGTTTGTGATAGTTTGCTAACTTATAATAACAATGATCTCGTTTTTAAGCTTGGTATGGGGAACGTGAAACTTGAGGATGATAAACGTTCATGGCCGCCAAAACCCAATTTAAGTTTTTAATCTCTTTACTTATTTCTATTTTTTATGTTTAGTATTTAATAAAGGCCAAGGTGGGTTATTTATGATGGAAAATGTAAACCGTGCTTCAAAATTAATGCATTGCATGAGGGCATTGCAATGGTCAAGTGTAGGGGATTTAATAAGTGTGAAAACACTTATCCTTTTACTACTTATTTCCAATAATAACAAGACCAAAACGTGTGATTTATGTCGTAAAAGTCGGAATTATGCGTGGTTTGTGTTTTTATTGTGTTTTAGGACCAAAATATGAAAAAGGAAGAAAACACGGGCTTTCACGGGCTTTTATCGAAGAAAACGGGAAAAGACGAAGTCAAAAGATCAAGAGTGCAAAAAGAACGGAAGTCCAAGGCCTATTCTGAAGATTTATCAAAGAAAAAGTCTAAAGACGGAAGTTTAACGAAGTCGAAGAACTTAAGTCAAATAGAAGAAGAAAATTAAAAGACAAGTTCAAATCCCGAGACGACAAAGACGAAGAATTAAAGTCGAGTCGAGAAAACGTGAAGAAAGCAAGAAAGAAGATGCAACACATGCACTCCTTCCACCTTCCCTATAAATACCCTCCTAATAGTCATTAGGAGGGTGGTTAGTCTTTAGTTAATTTTTCACTTTTTAGTTTTTCTCTAGTTTTAGAGAGAGAAAGTCTTAAACTTTCTCTCACTAGTTCATCTTTTTCTTTTAATCTTCCAAGATTAACTCTTTGTATTGCTTATTTTTATTAATCAAGTTCCATTTTAAGCTTTTATCTCTTAATCTCATTCTACTTTTCTTTGATTTAAGATTGATTTTGGTGCGTATATCATAAGATCCGTGTTGTTCTAATTGATTTCGTGCCTAAAAGTTAATCTTTTGATCATTTTATAAGTTTTCATTTGATTAAGCTTTAAGACTTTAGTGCTTATTGGCTTATTTTTATGATTATCTTATTTCTCTTATTAAAAAGTTTTATTAAAAAGTTTATGTTTTTATTGTTTGATCTAAAAAGTTGTTTGATTTCGAGTTAGATAAGTTGATTAAAGTGCTTATTTGATTCGGATTTGTAATTGATTCGGGTTGGTTTTGGTATTAGCTTATTAAAAGTAGCTTATTACCTAGCTTTACCTTCTTCCACAAATTTCGGAAAGGGTGGTAATACCCCTTTCCGATTGGCATTTTCCGATCGGATCCCCTCCCTAACCGATTCCCACTATTTTCGGAAAGGGTGGTAAAACCCCTTTCCGATTGGTCTTGATATTCCGACGGTAGGGCATTAGTTTTTTTTCCGATTGGAGTGTTTGCACATATTCAGATTGATAGCTAGCTTAATATTCCGATCAAGTCCTCATTTGCATATTCCGATTGATAGTTCTTCCCATATTCCGATTGTGGTCAAGCTTAGTATTCCGATTGGTACCACTAGCAGTCATTCCGATTGTCCCCCCTTTGTACACATTCCGATCACTAGTTTTACCAACATTCCGACCATCCGATCGGAAAACATTCCGATCGGGTTCCCTTTTGGCTTGTTTTGGTTTCTTTCGATGTTACTTTCTTATAGTACTTTTTATTCTCAAAATATTTTCCAAGTGTTAGTTTTATCTAGTGTATTAATACTTTTCCCATCGTCACCTTTAAGTTTCCATGCATTTATTTTACTTGTCAATCTAATATTAATCGTTTAACTTCCTTTTTACTCAACGACACTTTAATTACTTGCAAATAGTTTAAAACAAATCAACCAAACCATTCTCTTGATTCACCAAAAGACAATTGAGTCGCACTTAAGAACGGTTTTCAATTCGAAAAGATCGGAACTAACGAACTTTGGTATTTTGGGATAAAATCTCAAGTATAAGTGGCATTTCTGGGTCACGTTATTTCAGAAGAAAGAATTTCAGAAATACTTCGAAGGTGAAGGCCATCACCAGATGGTCACGACCGACGTCTGTGACCGAAGTACGAAATTTTCTAGAATTCGGTTGGCTATTACCACAGAACTTCTGAAATTTCTCACGATTAGCTTTCCATGACAAAGCATACGCTTAAAGGAGATGACCTACAAAAAAAATTTGTATTCCATAAGACCCTACGCCAGGAGAGATCTAATGTACCGAGACTCATAACTCTTTCATGACTTTTCACCCAGATTCCACCAGAACGTACCATAATCCCATGCAGAATTTTTATAGAAGCAGTATAACACATTGATGCAGCTAGGTTCATATCTAGATGCCTGACATACTGCATGTTCAGGATAGTACACCGACATGCTAGTGAGTTATTACAACCATTATAAATTCTTAACAGAAAAAAGACATGATTCAATGGAAGTTATTATCAGGTTACCACAGACTCAGGATAAGTATGATACTATCTAAGTCATTATCGACCATTTAACCCAGCCTACACGTTTTCTTTATCCGAAAGGATTACGCAGTAGCAGATCGGCAGGAAATTCAGCAATAAATCGTAAGATTTCAAGGTATCCCATCGACCATCATATCAGAGAGAAATTCAAGATTCACGATCACGTTCACCTTCATTTTCACGTTCACGCTTATGTTTATCTTTACGTTTACGCTTACTTTCACGATTACGTCTCACGTACACAGTTATGATTTGGTTCATATGTTGTCGATCTCATGATTTACGTCTATGTTCGCGTTCATGACATTGTTCACGTTCAGATTCGTGTTCCATTTCACGATACACGTTTCACAGCTTGTTACTGAATACGATCACAGAAAGCTTAAGAAACCAGCCTCAAGTTTAGCACAACTTTTCCATACCCAGGCAGACGTCTCAGCCCGTATCGTTTGGCATTCTTTCCTCAGTCACAATACATTCATGATATGTCCTAGTATCATGTTCAATAGTATGTTTCACGTACCACGTTTACAGTATGTTTCACGTATCACGTTCACAATATATTCCATGCCAGCGTTCATCAGATGATCGTGAACCACGTTCACAATCGCTCACGTAATACGTTCACAATTGTTCACGTAGTTCATCCCAATATGTCTTCAATATCGTTTCTCAGAGATATAAATGTTATCTTTTCAGATTATTGTACCTAATGTTCCATGTATTCTACATGTCATACCTTTTCATGCGATCAGACTCAGAAATCCATCTCAAGTATGGAATCAGAAACTATTCAGCATCGTCAGAACAGGGTCATTAAGACCAAAATCATTCATAGTGTCAAAATCTTTGAAGGAACCGACTTGAGCGAGAAACCACTTGGAATGGAGGATTCCATCCGGACCTCTCATTCTTTTCCTTTAATAATTCAGTTAAGTTCTTTCAGTCATGTTACGTTCCATGTCCTCTTCAACCATGTCACGTTACATGTTCACTTCATTCATGTCATGCTTATACCTTTCAGCAGCACTATGTCTTAATTCGAGGACGAATTATCCTTCAGCTTATATGTCTTTTCAGCTTTCATGTTCTTTCAGCCTATGTGTCAATTCAACTTTTATAACTTCACCAGCTTAAATTACCTTTAATTCAAGGACGAATTTTCTTTTTAGAGAGGGAGAATTGTAAAACTGCGGCATTATCGCATCCTTAATTCGAGGACGAATTATTTTTTTAGAGGGGAAGAGTTGTAAAATCCGTATTTAAAATCCACGAATATTAAATATATGCAATCTCGGATTTAATTAAAGCTTACGCAATTAATTATTTTAGCTATTTCAGAATAATAAAAAATGATACTTTTCAAGTATCACGTAATTAATACTTATTCTATAAAAAATTAATATTTACATGTCATAAATTATAACACGAACACGTACGACTAGAAATTTAGTCACGAAACAAAAGAGTATAAAAAGTGTTATGTGTGTGGGCTTGAGATTAAACAAGAAAGAAAGAAAGTATGGGCTTGGAGACCGACCCACTACAAAAAGAAAAACATACGAGAGTAATTCCCTTTGTCACAATCAGTTAAACAAAAAAACGGATTACGGTTTCTTGTGCTTGTGGTGACTGACGGTTGAAGACATAAAATAAGCGGGGGAAACGAGTTTTGATTCTTTCATTTGATTCGGTTTATGTGTTATTAATCCATCTCTAATCACGAATTCAAAGGTAATGATGTTCTTTTCTTTATCATTTTCCAAATCCATCTTAAAAATTTCTTGAACACATGAAGGTGTAGGGTAAACATGAATTAAGATGTTTTGCATTGGGTTTTTTGGTTTTGAACGCAAACCGAGACACACTAGATGTCTCGGTGTTCGAGTTCTTTGACCCAGCCGTGAAGGCGGTTTGGTTCGAGGGTTAGACAGCAGCGAACCAAACCACCAGGGGTGTTTAGGGTTATAAAACGGTAGGAACTCGTGAGCAAACATATGGTTTTGTTGTAAATCAGTGGAAACCGAAGTTATAAATCTCGGTGGGTCATAATGTACAAACAGTGGGAACTAAAACACAAACAGTGGGAACCGAAAACTAAACAGTGGGAACCATACTGAAAATAGTAGAAACTGGCACTAGGCCAGTGGCTACTGTTCGTGGACAGCAGCAAAGGGCCACGACCCTAGGTCGTGGTGTGCTCGGTTTTGGTTTAACCCGAGACATGGGTATCTCGGGGAGAGTCTTGACTCGGGTTTTCAAGATCACGAGTATTAACATATAACAAGGAATTTATTTGTTTAATTAAATCATTTTATAATAAGTTTTATAATAAAGTTAATTTCATTGTTTTATTGTATTAATTTAATTAGTAAAATTAAATTGATACTAGCTTTATTTTTCTTACTACTTAACAACCTGAGATTTAATTAATGATTTACTTCCAAGAAAACTAATTATTGGAACCTTTCTATTTTAGGAAAATTTCTATTTTTAGCAAGTGGTTTATAGCGATAACTATTATGAGGAAACATGTTATGTATTAATCAGAAACATCAGAAACAATTAGAGAAATATAAGATCAGTCAGATTTACCAGATTATACACAAACAGTAATACAAGAATGAAATAAATCAAACTAAGAACAATTAAGTTCAATAAAAATAAACAGATACCAGACAACTCATTCACGTCTGTTATTCATGTAGCTTTTGTGAAGTCAGGAGTAGGAGTCTCATCAGTTTTCCTTGCAGTTAGTTACTGGACACAAGCTACGGATTTTCGTCCTACGGTAAGGACTTCCTTTCCTATGCATGATTAGGATCTCCCATCTGCAGCCAAATGATTTCCCTAGTATATATGAAGAACTTTACAGTAATCATCTTAATAACTATGTTAAATTGCCAGAGCTTTATATACATGCATGACCAGTTAGTACTAGTTACAGAGGTACCATAACCATGACACTTGAAGCACCTGTGTCGTGAATCCTCTGTGGGGGAGTGATTTCTCGCATCGTCCCTTTTATTTCATCTTGGCCATTTATCAGTATTATCAGCGGGGCGTATGGATGCATCCTAGGTTATCAATTACAGCTTATCAGGTGAATGTGGTGTGTGCTCTACATCCTTCACATTGGAGTTGATCCCTCCACCCAGCACATCAGTTATAGCTCACCCCTCTACAGCATGACGAGGTCACCCCTCTATGTATTCATGCAGACGTTGTTACAGTACATGACCTATATAAGCTCTTGGAACTTAAAATACAGTAAATGCATGTTTTCAGATTTAACACATAATAGTTAAACTTTGCTAATTATAAACTAGACTTTTTAGAACATACACAGTTTTATTCCTCTGCTTTTACTATTTAGCCTTACAACTTCAGTATTTTATTATCTGTTTCATTTCAGTTTTCTTATCATGCCTTGTATCCGTTCACTGGGTGTTATGCTCACCCGTAGTTCCTTTCATGTTCTAACGGCAGGTACACCAGGACGCTCTTAGGATTCTAAGAGTACGTGTACTTGGATGGGAGCTATCCAGACTCCTTTACTTTATGCACTTCATACATTTATTTACCTGTTTGGACATTGTTTAGTCCTCCCCTTCAGTACTTAATCTTTTATTTATGAGCTTATGTTTAGATTATCGATGTTTGAATTTGGTATTTCCATTATGGTGAGTTAATATTTCAAGACATTTGCTTTGCATGCTTTGATGACACGCCATAGATATATGTAACGGTCCACTTATCAAGTGGGGTGCTACACAAAGTTTAGTCAAAGCATGTAGATCCATGGCACCCTCAGTTACTGTAGGTGAGGAACCACTTGGAGAAGGAACATCATCATATGTATGAATCCTCTCATCAGAACTCTTTGACGTAAGATGTGAAGAAGAAGTAGGGTTAACTTCTTCTGAGGCTTGGGAAGGTGAGGGAGTTTGTTGAGGCTCACTAAAATAAATAAAAGTCTCACCCTTTGTATTAGCTAGTTGTTCCAGCATAGAAGCAAACAAGGGGAAACTATCCTACTAAGTTTTTGCCCTTTTGTCCTAAAAAGGCAAATGTCCTAGATGTAAAGGTGGAGACAGCCCATAGGATGGATATAACATCTAGTGGTTTTGACTAATGTAATATCCATGTTTAAAAATAAAGAGGTGATTTTACTAAGAAATTTTTGCATTTTATTATGATATGTGACTGAATTATTGAATATAAGGATACTCACTATCTCAATTACCACTTTCACATATGCCTATATGTTACATACACTATGTATATATCAAGTCTGAGTTCTAAAAGTAACTATATGTATAAACAATGAATAAGAACAACTCAAATACAACAAGGATACCCTAAATAGCCATAGAAACCCTAGAAAGCCTTTATAAACTAATGTTCCAAGCAATATAACTACATAAAATCTATGTACTATTATAACATACATTATGCTAATTATAATCTACCATATAAAGGAAAGATACATAATCACAAAACACTAATATTCACTAATCACAAGCTAATTACAAGAAAATGACCTAAAACAAAGATTAGCATATAAAATCCAATCTATAATGAATTAGAATCTAATATTTTGCAACAAATTATAAAACTCAACTAAGTATCATAATAAGTTAATATATTTATCTTAAACCAAGTTACAAACTAGTAAAGCATAAAGTACAAGTTTTCAAAGCATAGGACCTTAAGCTTACCTAAATAACCTTAGAATATGATCAACCTATATAAAACCTTAAACTAAGAATGTAGAATCTGTAGAAGTCATAAACATACTATATAAGACCTAGAATAAGCTTACATTAAGATATAAACCCTAATTACCCAAAATAAAAAGTCATTAGACTTAATGATATGGAAACCCTTATATTAAGAAATCTACATGAAATCATTACCTACTTCTTTAAGGACAAGTCTACAAATACTTATAGGACTTCATTAAGGTTATAAGATTATGTTAAGACAATGTAAAAGTACCCTAATACACAAGGTACAAGATTTCAATGCATGACTTGTAAATTAGGTCAAAATAGGTATTTTTACTTTTTAGACATGTTTACCTAAACTAAACCATTAAACCAAGTGTAAGAAATCTTTAGACACTTAAGATACAATTTCTAGGACCTAAATTAAGTATACATCAATAGGTAAGAGGAGGATACTAACATTTACTAAGATTTAACCCTAGATCATTAGAAAACCCTAATATACATAAGTATACTTCCCATTTTAACATCAAACCTTTGTCAAACTTCAAACCAAGGAACCAAATCTCTTAAATAGATTGTATAAACCCTAATTAATCCTTAATCATTCACTAATAACTTTCCTAAGCTTAATCACCAATAACATAAACCATAAGTTACAAGCCCAAGATTTAGGACCCGGTTTTGTAATTTCCCTCCAAAACCTAATTCAAACACTTTCCCTCCTATTCTAAGTACAAAAATCAAATATTTACATGTTCTAAGATATTTTAGAAGTGGTGACAAGTAGGTGCATCACCTACTAGTAGGGGTGGGAATCGGGTCGGGTCAACCGGGTTCGGGTCAATTCGGGTCGGGTCAAGTCAGATCAAGAATTAAAAAAATCATACCCGAACCCGAGCCTAATTAGAAATCAGGTCAGTCGGGTTCGGGTCAATTCGGGTCGCGTCAATTCGGGTCGGGTCAACTCGGGTTCGGGTCAACCCGAGTATAAGTAAAAAAATTAAAAATTGGCTTATTTAAGTATATTTCAATGTAAAAATGTGTTAAAAAATCGGGTCAAGTCGGCTTGGTCGGGTTCGGGTCAAGTCGGGTCGGGTCAATTCGGGTCAAGGCAAAAAAATATAAACCCGAAACCGAGCCTAATTAGAACTCGGGTCAACCCGAATTGACTCGAATACGTTTTTGAACCCGAGTGACCCGACCTGAATAGGCTTATTCGCTTCCGGGTTCGGGTCGGATCAACTTTTTCACACCCTACCTACTAGGGTGCTATACATCACCATTCTCATCTTAATCTAGCCGTGACCTATTTCTACTACAAGTGAAGATTGGGATGAAGCTAGGAGCTATAAACTTATGTAGAGCTTCACTAGCTATCTTTACTCATTATCTTATCAATTTTACATGTTTAGAGATTAAATTTGGAGCCTAAGTGTTGCTAGTAGTATAAATAGAGCCGAATACACAACATGTATACTTGCACCTTGTTTTCCTTAAACCTCCTACCCATTCTTCAAATACACTTCTATATACGTCGTAGGACATCCCACAAGACCAAAAACAAGGTCTAGAAAGAATCCATTGAAGCTTTTGAAGCTTTGATAGCAAGTAGTGTTCATAGGAGGCCATAAGGAGCTATTTTGGAGCTACCTAGGTAATTTCTATGTGAAACAGTCTTTTATCTTGTTATAATGAATTATAAGACTTTTTATAATTCCAAATTTGTGTTAGAAATATAATCCAAAAATAACTAAGTCATTTCATCAATTTAAATGAAAGTTATAAGCTAAAGATGTCTTTAAACCCTAGTTTTGTATTTTACATGAAATAATGACTTAAAATCCATCTCAAGAGCTATAATTTTGATGAAATGTTTTTATTATGATTTTAAATGAGTTTTGAAACTGTGTTTTAAAATCCTATATTATTAGGTACATTTTTGAAGAAGTTATATGATTTTTACAAGTATAGGGACCAAAACTATCATTTTTGAAACTATTAAACATTTTGGGCCAAAAGTGTCATTCTATGAAATTCAAAGATATAATAATAAATGTTGGAAAGTTTGAGACCCTAAGGTTAAATATGAAGGATTAAATTGTAATATAATGAAACTATATACTTAAGGGGTTAAAAGTGTAATTATGCCAAAATATAACTATAAGGGCTATTTTGCCAATATTAAAACTGAAGAACTTAAAATTTAATAAAATATAATGTATCATGTTAGTATGGAACTTTGTACAAAGATTTTCCATATCGGTATTACGTTCTGACTGAGTGGTTGGGTTTACGAATTAAAGTGCCCTCGCTCCTCAAACGTTTATAGAATGGCTTGTAAGTATAATGGCCCAAAAAATAATATTATAATAACAAAATATATGAATTAAAGAATAAATACATGAAATAATAAAAGATTTAACTCAGAGACTATGACTTGATATATATACATATTTGTATGTCAACTCAGATATTGTGAGAAGGTTGTGATTGGGTATAGCTGAATAATTCAAGACTCTTTAGGCTAAGGTTAGTTCATAGCCTCACTTTTGAAAGTTTTATAAATGATTTCAAAACCCTTGAGGGGATATATGCTAAAACTAGAATACAAGTGTTTTTGTATGCCGCCTATATGATTATTGACACTACGTTTACTTGTTGTCGTTTAGTCCCTTTTTAATCGTGGACTGCTAATCATTTAATGAGCACTAATATTGTGAATAGTACTATTGGAGACTGACATCTCCTATCTGGGCAAGTCGCACTAGCTAGCAGTTAATGGTTCCTACCTAGGCTAAACAAATATGCTTTATTTTGCTATTTAGGATAGTCTGACAAAGTTCCTACTTAAGGGCAAATTTGTTGGGTTTTTCCTGATAATGTCTAGTCGCGGGGTCATGAGCTAGTGCAATAAGAATCGATAAATTAAAAAAGTTGGTTGTATAATAATGAAGCCCTGGAGTCGTACTTGTATTCAAATATTGTTTAAAACGTATGAACCCACTCAACCATTGTGTTGAATTTAAGACAAATATTTCAGGTGAATGAGGACTGACGGGCTGCGGATGGTGGTTTCTTGAATAAAGTTATCATTCTAGAAAATAGAACTAGATCTTTGGGAAAACCTGTGATGTAAATTTATGTACAATTGTTTTTATTAAACTCTGAATAATTGAATGATACCGTAAATATTCATAAAAATGATTTTTTGAGCATTTTCTATTATTATGGCTATGGTACATTGATAGTAATACCCAAAATTAGCTTCCGCTGCTATAAGGTAAAATGGGGGTGTTACATTAGATGAGACAGGAAGGTCAGGCACTTGCTCACTCAAAATAAATTGAAAAAATCTAAGTTACGTTAAAAATTTCTTATTAGATTCTAATTGTTTTAACATTCTATCAAAAATCATCTTTGAAAAATTAAAAGCCCTATTAGTAGCTAAACAAATACGAGCAGATGTTGTACTTGTAGAAATTTGGTCAAAAGAAGTGCTTTTAGGACATAAATAATGTATAATATAATGAAAAAGAAACTTCTGCTGTAGTGAAAATACCCCTTAAAGAAAGTAAGTGATAAATGCCCCCCATTCCTACCTCATAGTTGCTAAACTAGCATGAATCTCTAAATTTGGCAAACAATCAAAACCATTAGCATCATTAAGCAATAAAGAAGCTTTAATAAATGCTTCTGACACATACACAGTCTTACCATGTACCTTTTCTTTAATGCAAGGTACATTTTGTCGACTTATAGAGGATGTTGTCCTCCAAAACTGTTCCACGACTGATTTGGTAACTTGTGGACTTATAGTGAGTGCGAACGCAACATGGCTTCGAGATAAAAATCCTAAAATCTCATGGAACTCATCATTATCAATGTTACAGTCTAAGTTGTTGGAAATAAAACTAGTTAAGTCTAGAAGTCGCTGACAAGAGATGTGTAGCCGCTGACACGGTGTTATCGAGCCGCTGACAGCCTAGGCTCCGACAAGAGATATCAAGCCGTTGTCAAGTTTTACAAGTCAACACGTTTTGATATGTTAGGAAGATATTCATGTATATTGTATTTTCTATGTTTATCTTGATATATCTTCCTATAATAGTTGACAAGTTTACTTTGTGTACAAGGCACCTTGTGCTTATAAAAGGAGGCCTTTAGGTTAAGGTTTGATATATACTTTCAATCACTGTTATCATTTTTATTATCAATCTAAGTAGAAAGTTTGGTTTACATACTTTGTTCTTTTGTTCTTTATTCTAAGTGTTAATTCCACATAGCACTTAGATTGTTGATAATATAAAGTTTCTCTATATATTACTCTTGATTTATCTCGATAATACAAAAGCTAATCGATCTAAGTTTGTTGTCAACAAGTGGTATTAGAGCTTGTTCTAGGAACTTTTGATCATTAAGAACAAAAACCCTAAATCGCCAAAAACCATAAAATCATTGAAAACCCTAGAAAACATCCAAACATCATGTCTGTCCCAACTGAAGCCTCCACACTCATCAAATCAAAATCTCAAAATTCCTATACTTGAGCCTGATAACTTTGAACATTCGAGGTTTAACTTTGAGCAATATTTGAAAGTTGATAACTATGTTCTCTAGGAAGTCATTGAATATGGTAATCAATTCAAAAAGGACTTAAAGATTACTACTGCTATAGAAGCAAGAAGAACAACTAGACAGGCTGGTGATGATCTTCTTCCAAAACTTGAAGATGGAAGAGTTGTGTCAGCTGTAGAGATAGTAGAAAAGCTTTGAGTACACTCAAACTTGCTCTCGGTCCTAAGGAGCAACATAAATTCAGAAAGTATGAATCTGCTAAGGATCTTTGAGCAGCCCTTGAGACCATCTATGGTGGTAATGAGGAAACTATTAAACAAAGGAAGAAACAGTTAATGATTGAGTATACTATTTTTAAAGCTCATCCTAATGAGAAGCTAAGTGAGGTAAGAAGTTGTCTTCAAGATATTACTAGCAAGCTGGCTTTCATGGGAACAGATCTTGAGGAGCAAGATATCACAGCTACCTTTCTTGGAGGTGTTAGTGATGAATGAGAGATTCATGCAAAATCAATTATTGCCACTAAGGCTTACAAGAATGCTTCCTTTGATGATATTTATAATCAACTAAGGACTATGAAACCTGAAGCTATACTCAAACAAGGGAGCAAGCCAACATCTGGAAGTATGGCATTCATCTCTCACAATGACTCTCAACCCGCTGACAACGTTTCACATGTCAGCGGCTTGAATGTACATCCAATCATTGGATCAACATATGTCAGCGACTCATCTTTAGCCGCTGACACCTACAATATTGGTTCATCAAGTCTTAAACCAGGTATCGACTTGGATACTGTGTATGCATACATTGCTGCCTTGCATAATGGTTCTCTAGTTACTTATGAGAATCTTGAGCAAATTGGTGATACTGATCTTGAAGAGATAAATATTAAGTGGAGTATGGCACTTGCTAGAATAAGGGCAAATAGATGGAACAAAAGGTTTGGAAGAAGAATGACATTCAATGGCAAGAAAACTGCTGGATTTGATAAATCCAAGGTTGAATGCTATAATTATCATAGGATGGGACACTTCATGAGGTAATGCAGATCTACACGTAGGAATGATGCTCGAAAGAGCTCAAGCCAGATCATGAACGTTGAGAATTTTGATCCAAAGGCTATGGTTGCCATGCAAGGAATTGATGGGCTTGGTTGTGACTAGAGCTTTATGGTAGATGATGTGGAACAGAATCAGGCTAAACACTAACTTAATAAAGAAGTTTTAAATTATAAATCAGATGTTTTTGATGTAGAAATCAGGCTAGCAAACGATAAAAGGGGTCTTGCTCAATTTGAGGGGATGGTTGAGGAGTATAAGAAAATGGAATTTGACCTTAAAGATCAAATTACTATTTTGACTAGAGACTTAAAAGTTAGTAATGAAGCTACGGAGTCTTTGATGAAATCTAGAACTGATTTACATCTTAAGTTGAGTGAAGCTATCAAGGCTAAATAAAATGTAGGGCTTAAAATTGAGAAATTTGAAAAAGATAGTCAAACCCTAGAAAAGTGTGTTAGTGAGCAAAGAGATCATGGGGACATGTCTAGGATAAGAATGAAAGAGTATGTTACAGTCCCACCACCTGCTGGAAACTTTTATGGTGTTCTCAAAAATGATCTTTCTTGGACTGGCATACCTGAATTACAAGAATAGGAATTTATTCCTCCACCAATTGTGATTAGTCCAGTTGAGGAATACAGGAAAAAGGTGACAAACCTAGAACAATGGAAAGCAGACAACCCTTTTCTATTTGTTAAGGGTGGACTGCTTAATGATGACCCAGTTGAACTTAAACCCATTGTTGTGACCAATCCCACCACTGGTAAAACGATTGATCTTGGCTCATCAACCAAAAGTAAACCTAGTGTCAAATATGCTGAAATGTATAAAAAAACCTAGGTCACCCCAAAGCCAAGCAAACGTTAATGGAACAGGGTTTTATCAGTTTAAGCCTAAGTCTGTGTCTAAAAAGGCTTGTTATACATGTGGGAGTTTCTCACATTTAGCCTATAACTGTGTCAGCGGATACATTCCATCTACTGACAATAGGTCAACTATGGTCAAACCTAGACCACTTGTCTAACCAAGTCCACAGGCTACTAGACCAGCTCCTTTCTATTCAAGATGGACTAATACCCATAGAAAAAGGCCCTTTCAAAAGACTAATAGTTGGTCTAACAGACAGTGGGTTTCTGTAGCAAACCCTAATTTAGCCACTGACAGGAACAATCTATCCGCTAACAAGACCAAACAAGCCGTTGACAAATCTAGGTTTGGTATGAAAATGCCACAACTAGCTTCTGGCAGACCTTATGTTAAACCAAGTAATAATAGGTATTTGAAACCTAAGGGACAAGGGTCTAAAGCTTCATCCAGTTTAACATGGAGACCTAAACAAGATCAAAACCCTAATTCAAATGGAATTTCCATGACCTGCAACAAATTTAAGTTTCTTGAAAAGGTAATTACTAAACCTATTAGGGTAAATTGGATGTTTAGGGCAAAAAGGGATGAACAAGGGGTTGTTACAAGGAATAAGTCAATTCTTGTTGAACAACCAAATGAATCCAAGTCTGCAAAGGCTTGTATAATAACCCGAAATTAACACCATTATTTTACCCTAATTATGTAACGGATTTGTAATTTCCAAGTAATGATGAGTATTATTATATTTGACGGTTTTAGTTAAAACCGGTAATGTGTGATTATCTTTAATTGTTGTGACGACTGAAGAGTACTAATAGTGATCGCGATGTCAATGGATGTCCAAATATTATATTTTAATATCGATTATTTCAATATTTGAGATTCTTGAAATTTTTATTTCATTACGTATTAAGTCAAGTCGAAACCTTACTATTTCGTTTTGTGTGCATTTAAATATTAAAACGATCGATTTAACAAACGAGTTTTATATTTTTATGAATCCGTGACGAAACCCGACTCCCGTAAAATTTTAAAAATCGACTAGTTACCATTTCCCGCTCCTTGCTAACTAGTTTGCAAAAAAGGCCAAAATATAGCCTTATATACACTTTTAGCCCCTCCACCACTATATATAAGGACCAACTAACACACACATCTCATTTTTCACAATCAAAAATGTGTCTTTTCCTCCTTTTCCCTCTCTAGCTCACGGCAACCATACCACCACCAATTTTGGTTTTTGAAGAAATCTAATCAAACACCCACCTCTAAAATCATCTTGTAAGTTTTTTCCATTAATCAAATCCAACATGCATCAACTTTCATTTTCCAAATTTATTTTTGATGAACTTTGATTTAATCCATTTTTGTTGGTTGCATGTGTTGTCTTTGATTTTAGGATCAATTCTAATCAATCAAACAAGCTTGTAAAAGATTTTATCTTGGTGTTTTTGAACATTGGAGCCACGAAAATTTGGGGCTTTATGGTGTTCTTGATCATTTGATCTCCTAAAATAAATGTAAGGTTCCATTTATATGTTATTATTATTAAAAAAAAATTATTTTAGTGCATGAAAGGAATTATTAATTTTTGGTGAATGAATGTGGTCATGTAAGTGAATATAGGTGTTAGGTGTTGTTAGGAATTATTAATATGGGTTATTTGAGGTGTTGGTGAAGTTGGATATGGGTCAAAATAGGATTTAGTATGGTTTTGAAGATGTCATTTTACATCAGTGAGTTTAAGGATGTTTTTAGAACAGTAGGTGTTGGTTAGGTGATGATATAATTGGATATTGGTGTAGTAGCCGTCGAGACGCTCGTTTTGATATATGATAGAGCTTCCAACTCATAACGAGGACAAAGTTACCCTTGTTTGAATATTCGTGTACCGGGAGAAGCAAATCGGCACAATCCGAAATTATGGCTGATTTTGGGTCGACTTTCGGGGACTATAAGTCGAGTTTTAAAACTGATCAAAGGCTGTTGTTAGGTTCTAAACTTAGAATTTGGAGTCTATTTTCAATGTCAAGTGGCGATTTTGTAAATGGGAATGTTTAACAAGGTCAAAATGGTTTTACCAGTCAAGCGTGTAAAATAGTCCGGTTTTTAAATTCTAAAGACGTGTCGAGCAGGTGGGTCTAAATTGTGAATCATTGAATGAAATTTAAACTGAGTCTTACACATATTATAAGTGAGTTTGTCACCAAGTATCATCAAAAACAGAGTTGTCTAGGTAGGGGAAAACAGCGTGTACTTTTGGTAAGTACCGACTGAGTACTTTTTTGGGAGGTACTTAACCTCGCGTCATAGTTTGAGGCGAGAAGCTAAACTATTAGCTTCTCAAAGTTCTAAAAGGATATATGTCTTATTTGTGGGTGTATATTCTGAGATTAGAGACCCATTTAGGTTACTTGAATCGTATTGATTTGGCATCTTGAGATGGATCAATATCGAAGGTGCTAGTTTTGGAAAGCTAGTACATGTTGTGGGGTTTAGAAGGGATTCATAATAACTGGTTTTTAACCAAGTATAAAAGTTCGTTGTTCCAGTCTTTTCGAATTGATTACTAGTAGAAAGTGCGACTCAGTCGTTCTTGGTGGAAAAATAAATGGGTTGTTTGATTAACTATTTTTAAACTAAAAGAAAATAGGAAAATGTCGTTGAGTAAAATTAAAGCTTTAAAAATTAAACTAAAAATTACTAGAAAAACTACTTGGTGAAAACAGAGATTTCGGGAAACGTGCTATTTTTTTGAAAAAATAAAAAAAATAAACATTACAAATCAAAGTAAAACTACTCGTTCGGAATAATGCCTTGGTTCGGGAAAAACACTCGTTCGGTAAAAATACTCATTCGGTAAAATGACTGATTCGGTAAAAATAAGCTTCGTTCGGAATAAATTGTTGGTTCGAGAAATTGTGCTTCGTTCGGAAAAAGTGGCTGGTTCGGTAAAAAGAACTGTTTCGGAATAAAATGTTGGTTTGGTAAATGTTACTCGTTCGGAATAAATCCTTCACTCTGGAAAATGCATTCGTTCGGGAAAAATAAGTTCGTTCGGTAAAAATAAATTGGTTCGGGAAAATATGCTTCGTTCGGTAAAACAGCTTGGTTCGGAATATTAAGTTGGTTCGGAATAAATAGACTCGTTCGGAAAAGCAAGTCGTTCGGAAAAATATCTTCGTTCGGTAAAACAGCTTGGTTCGGTAAAAACTGGTGAAACAACAAGACGAAGAACAGGGAAAAAATAAAGCACAAATTTAAGCTAAAATCAACCAAGTTAAATCTAAAGATTAAGCCAAACTAACCATTAAACATCAACTAATGATAAACCATCCAACCAAATCAATAAAAACACAAAACCCACTTGATTTTAGAAAACCAAAATCAACCAAATCAAAACTTAGAAACTTAGAATAAAAAAGAAGAAGAAGAACAAGATTAAATGAAAGCTTATATTAAAGATTAAGATTCAAACAAATAAAGATAAAAATCAAACTTACATAAATTGATTGAAGGATGAAGAAAAGTGCCAAACACCCTAGTGGTGTTGGTTTCTACGAACCAAGAACAAAGAAAGAAAAATAAAACTAAAAACTAGTTTAAAAAATGAAGGGTGGAGGCTATTTATATGTGTGGTGAAGGTTTGGTGAGTGGGCTTTTCTGCGTTCTTTTTGTCTTCTCGTCTCTTAATAAAGTTGACGTTTTCGACTTCGATTCGGGATTTGTCGATGAATAAATTCAACTCGTCTTTTAATTTCTTCATTTAATAGACTTGAGTTCTTCGACATATATAAATCTTCCGTCTTTTGTCCTTTTATTCGATAAATCTTCAATTAGGCCCATTGACTTCAAATGTTTTGCACTCTTGGTCTTTTGACTTCGTCTTTTCTCGTTTTCTTCGATAAAAGCCCGTGATAGCCCATGTTTTCTTCCTTTTTCATCTTTTGGTCCTAAAACACAATAAAAACACAAACCACGCATAATACCGACTTTTACGACATAAAATACACGTTTTGGTCTTGTTATTATTAGAAATACGTGGTAAAAGGATAAATGTTTTCACACTTATTAAATCCCCTACACTTGACCATTGAAATGCCCTCATGCAATGCATTAATTTCAAAGCACAGATTACATTTCTCATCATAAATAACCCACATTGGCCTTTATTAAATACTAAACTATAAGGAGACAAAAAGAACAAAACAAGTAAAGAATTCAAAGACTTACATTGGGGTTTTAGGTTGTCATGAATGTTCATCATTCTCAAGTTTCACGTTCCCCATACCAAGCTTAAAAACGAGATCATTGTTATTATAATTTAGCAAACTAACACGAATTCATGTGGCCCAATTAATTACTTAGACTCCCTTATTCCTAGGTGTATCTCTTATATTATAATATTGTCTTAAATGATCATGAGGATGCATTGTTTGACTTATTTTGATAGTTATTTAGGCTGAAAATAAAGTGGGACAATTTAATCAATAGTTAGCTAAAGGACAAAATCTTTTAAAACTGCTTCTCGGGACCTCATAAAGTTCATATCTTGGCATAACTTGCTTCACGATTTGAGACCTTTCTCGGACCGATATTTGGCAGCGACTTCATACTTCAAATCTTTGAGAGACGTTCTTGAAATTATGGTCTTCTCTTCATAATAGGAATTTCTTCACTTGAAGTTTTGAGAGATTCTTCATCTTTGGACCACGACTTCTTCATTTTTCTCCAATCTTTATTTTGGACTTTGATATATAACGATCCGCCTCCTTTTAGGACTTGGATCTATTTATCCTCATACCTTGTTAGGGCCTTTTTGGATTGACTTCTCCATGATCTTTAGGGGAGTTTTTGCTTTTCGTCGTGTGTCTCGATCCTCCATATTGATTTTTGATAAATGATTCTTCACATCACTTTTGGATCTTTAGCAACCAAATGTAGCCCTCATGTCTTGTTAGGACCTTTTTGGACTCGCCAATCTTCGCATCCCGCTTCAATAAGTTATGCCTTGGCTATGAACTCTAATTAATACCGAGCAACTTTTAAACGATCTTGTGCTAGAAGCTAAGTAACTTTTTAAATCGTACAACCTTATTTATTGAAATTAAATTTATTAACAAGTGATGGGAGAAAAAGATTATAATCAACTCATATAAATTCACGAAAGAATACCAAACTTATAATTGACTCTATCATCTTTCATTCTCCATAATTTAAAATCTCAAGGAATGAGACTCGTGGATGCTTAGCCAATTAAATCAAAGTTTTGTGTTTTCGAGTTTTCTATAGGATCTTGCAAACTCTTAGACTTTCTCAAGTTTAGAATTCGCATTTTAAAGTTCCCTTGATAAACGACTCTCTAGGATCAATTATAGGAACTTGCGAAAAGTTCTTGTTCTTAACCCGTGAGAGTTGACTTAAACACATTAAGGATACTAGCTAGAGTAAACTTAGATAAGTAAACTCGGGTTGAGTCAAAATATTCACGAATTTGAAAAATTTAAAACCACTTTATTGAAAATTTATTCTAGCAAAGAAAGTAATAACGATAACAAAGGAAAATACTACTATACTACAAGGCCAAAATAGATTATAAATTTTAAAAAATGTCGAAAAATCAAATTTTCCGGTTAAAATGAGGACACATTCATGGAAAAGACCACTTACTTCAATAGAAGTCCCCCCTACACTTGATATAAACATTGTCCTCAATGTTTAAGCATGTGGGAGTAAACTCCCCTACACTTAGGACATTGTGCACTTTGTTTAAATATTGCTAAGGAAAGGACAACTATAGTGATTTCAATGTGAACATATAAGATATGAAATATTGAATCACGACAGTTTAGGATAGAACCGAGAAGACGTGTACACGGGATCACGGTTCGTTAAAAGTCATCGAGAATGGATCTTTGAAGCTTTTAATCCCTGCACATCAAAAGAAACAAGACAACAAACACATACGGGGCTCCCCCTACACATATTATGAAAACGGTAAAGTATAGATCAACGGGTTGCCTCTCGAGAAGCGCTTGTTTTTGTTAACCGAGTCACGAGCATGACTCGACCCAGAACTTAATTCAAGGGAAACGTGGTGAGGGATGGAATCATCTCATGAGAGATGTCCTCACCAAAGTACAACTTCACGCGTTGGCCATTTGGCTGAGAAAGCTCAATGGTACCATATGGGAAGACTTTGGCGACGGCGAATGGACCAGACCAGCGGCTCTTCAGCTTTCCCGAGAAGATCTTCAACCGAGAGTTAAAGAATAAAACTTGATCACCAACGTGGAAATCTCGGTTCTTAATCCTTGCATCATGGATGATCTTGGTCTTCTCCTTGTAGATTAATGAGTTCTCATAAGCTTGATTCCTTAGTTCGTTGAGCTCGTTGAGTTGAATCTTCCAAAGATCGCCGGCTTTGTTGATGTCGAAATTGGCCCACTGCCCAGTATGCCTTATGTTCCAGCTCGATAGGGAGGTGGCATGCTTTCCCGTACACAAGACGATAAGGAGTGCAACCAATCGGGGTCTTATAAGCAGTACGGAAAGCCCACAAAGCATCATCTAACTTATCGGCCCACGAGGCACGATGCTCTCCCACAGTACGCTCAAGAATTCGCTTCAATCCACGGTTAGATATCTCGGCTTGACCATTTGTTTGAGGATGATAAGCGGTGGAAAGATGGTGATTGACACGATACTTAGCCATGATTCGTGCAAATTGATCATTGCAAAAGTGAGTCCCGCGGTCACTGATTATAGCACGAGGAACAGCGAATCGAGCAAAAAGCTGCTTTAAAAAGTTCACAACCACCCTCACATCGTTCGTAGGGAGAGCCTTTGCTTCAACCCATTTAGAAACGTAGTCAACGACTACGAGGATGTACTTGTTCCCTTTAGATGATGGAAATGGCCCCATAAAGTCGATGCCCCATACATCAAAGATTTCACATTCTTGTATGAAATTTTGAGGCATCTCATCTTTATGTGTGATCTTGCCTTGTCTTTGGCAAGCATCATAATGTTTAACCATTTCATGAGCGTCATGATAAATGGAGGGCCAATAGAATCCAGAATCGAACACTTTCTTCGCGGTATAGTTAGGACCAAAGTGACCACCGTTGGGTCCTTTATGGCAAGCTTCAAGGATTAATAAAGCTGCCGACCCATCAACACACCGACGAATAACAAGATCCGTACATTTTTTGAAAAGGTAAGGGTCGTCCCAAAAATAGTGTTCAATGTCTTTAAAGAACTTTTTCTTTTGTTGGGACGTTAACCCTTCCTTGAGAATTCCAACCGCTAAGTAGTTTGTAATGTCCACAAACCACGGGGTGTCATCAAGATTTGAATTGATAGACATTAAGGCCTCAAGGGGAAGAGAGTCATTGATCTCTTGATTCGGATGATCCCCTTGATAAGGATCCTCAAGTCTACTTAGATGATCCGCGGCTAGGTTTTCCGCTCCCTTTTTGTCACGAATTTGAATTTTAAATTCTTGAAGGAGCAAAACCCAACGAAGAAGTCTTGGCTTGGAATCTTTTTTAGTTAACAAGTACTTCAACGCGGAATGATCGGTGTACACGATTGTGGTGGAAAGAACAAGATAGGGGCGAAATTTCTCAAAAGCATACACTACAGCTAAAAGCTCTTTTTCGGTAGTGGTATAATGCAATTGAGCCCCCGTCATTGTCTTGCTAGCGTAATGGATTGGTTGGAAGTGTTTGTTCACTCTTTGGCCCAAAACCTCCCCAATAGCAAAATCGCTAGCATCACACATCAATTCAAAAGGTAGCTCCTAATTAGGGGTAACCAAGACTGGTGCCTTAGTTAGGTTGTCCTTAAGAAGATTGAAGGATTCAAGACACTCTTTAGAAAAGATAAAAGGAGTATCTTTTTCCAAGAGGTGGGTCATCGGGCGAGCGATTTTAGAAAAATCTTGAATGAATCGACGATAGAAGCCCATATGACCAAGGAAACTTCTCACACCCTTCACGGTTGAAGGTGGAGGCAATTTAGCAATAACATCGACTTTAGCACGATCGACTTCAAGACTGGCTTTGGAGATTTTATGTCCAAGAACAGTGCCTTCTTTTACCATGAAATGGCATTTTTCCCAATTTAGAACAAGGCGAGTGTCTTCACACCGCTTAAGCATGCATTCTAAATTGGCAAGGCAATGAGAGAAAGAATCACCATAGACCGAGAAATCATCCATGAAGACTTCCATAGTTTCTTCAACCATGTCATGGAAGATAGCCATCATACACCTTTGGAACGTCCCAGGAGCATTGCATAAGCAGAAAGGCATTCTTTTGTAAGCAAATGTTCCATAAGGACAAGTGAATGTGATTTTCTCTTGGTCTTTAGGATCGATGGGAATTTGAAAATACCCGGAGAAACCGTCTAAGAAGCAATAATAGTCATTACCCGCTAGACGTTCAAGCATTTGGTCCATAAAAGGAAGGGGAAAATGATCCTTTCTCGTAGCATCATTGAGTTTGCGATAGTCTATACACACTCTCCACCCTGTAACGAGACGAGTAGGAATCAACTCGTTGTTTTCATTGGGCACAACGGTGATTCCGCCTTTCTTAGGCACACAATGGACCGGACTAACCCATGGTGAATCCGAGATAGGGTAGATCATTCCCGCATCAAGAAGTTTGATAACCTCTTTTTTGATAACATCATGGATCTTGGGATTCATCCTTCTTTGGCTTTGATTAGTGGGTTTAAAGTCGTCCTCCATGAGAATTTTATGTGTGCAAAAGTGAGGATCAATTCCACGAATATCGGAGATTTTCCAAGCAATCGCTTTCTTATGATTCTTCAGCACGGCGATAAGTCGAGATTTTTCTTCTTCTTTCAAGTCCTTTGCAATGATGACGGGTGACTTCTTGTTGTCTTCAAGTAAAACATACTCGAGGTGAGACGGTAGGTCCTTAAGCTCTAAATCCAGAGGATTTTTGATGGAAGGCGTAGTAAAATTCGGATCATCGATAGAGATATCCTTAGGAGATGGTGGAGAAATATGGTCCTCATTGAGAAGTTTCTCAATGGTACGAATGTCTTTATCCCAATTGGAGGGAGAATCGTCATATTGCAGGTCCACATCTCCAAAAGTTGCTTCAAAATCTTTCAAAATGAAATCACTTTCTCCAAATGGAGTGAGTGATGGAGCAATAGAAGCAACAGTCTCAACAATGGGAAGAGAAGAAGAACCACTTTTACAAGCGTCTTTGAAATGTTCTTCACAAGCCTCATCAAGAACGTCAATGAAATTAACACTTTCGTTTTCAGAAGGCTGCTTAGAAAGTTTACCCATGTTGAAGACGATTTTATCGTCACCAACTCTCATGATTAATTCGCCCGCGGCTACATCAATGAGAGTGCGACCGGTCCTCAAGAATGGACGTCCAACGATTAATGGAACACGAGGGTCCATCTCGTAGTCAACGACAACAAAATCCGTCAGAAAGGTGAATTTGTCGACACCGACGAAGACGTCTTCGGCTATCCCCACCGGATAAGCAACCGTACTGTTGGCTAATTTCAATGTCATTCGTGTGGGGACTAGCTCGGGTAGAGACAATTGTTTCCAAACGCTTAGAGGCATTAAGTTGATACTAGGACCTATATCGGCTAGGGCCATACAATTCTCTACCCCGGGGAAGTTGCAAGGAATGAGAAAACGACCCGGATCACCAATTTTGGTTGGTAATTTCCTTAAGAGCACTGCGGAGCAATTCTCGTTAAGTTGGGTCTGAGCGATATCAAGAAGTTTCTCCTTATCACTGAGAAGATCTTTAAACATTTTAGCATATTTTGGCATGTGAGCGAGAGCCTCAACAAAGGAGATATTGAAATTCAATTGTTTAAACATTTTAATAAAGTTAGAAACCTGAATATCATCCTTGTTCTTCAATTTCTATTTCCTCAACCTTGAGGGATAAGGTATATTGGGTTGAGATGAAGGCTTTGGAATGGAATTCTCACTCACATCCTTGGGTGGTGGAGGGGTGGAAGTAGAAGGTGGAGGAATTGGAGAAGTAGAAGTTGGATGAATTGGAGAAGTAGAAGGTGGATGAATTGGAGAAGGGGACTCGTTTTCCTTTGTCATAATCACCGGTGTAGGTGTAGGAAGCTCGGGTTCCTTTAAACCTTTTCCACTGCGAGTGGTGATTGCTTTCATCTCCCCTCTTGGATTAGCAACGGTGTTACTCGGAAGAGAACCCGAACCAGAGGCTTGATTACTTGGGAAGAAACTAGCCATCATGTTCCTTAAGTCATTCGTTTGACTTGCCAAAGAGTTTCACATATTGGCTCGAAGATCATTCCCTTGTTTCACCATATCTGCTTTCATGTTGGCCATTTCCCGCTGAAGATTTTGCACTATCACATCATTAGTCCTCATGTAAGTGTCAACCTCTTGATTATATGTGGTGGGTTGGGTGGGAGGAAGAGCATGGTAGGCAGGTGGTTGATAAGCGGGTGGTTGATGAACTTGATTGTTTCTTTGAGGTGGATATGGGTTTCTTTGGGTTTGAGATTGATTTGGAGCTCGAGGTTGGTTTTGATTGTTGCGATTGAGGTTGTTTGGGTTTTGAGTTAGAAAACCGGGTGGTGAAAGAAAGTTGTTTGAGCGATAGCTGAGCAAATTACGGTCACCTCGAGGACGTGCTTGATAGCCTCCCTTAGAAAAGTTACCGTTGGCGGCATACAAATTTTCCGGATTGTCATGAGTTGAAGGACAATCGGTGTATGAGTGAGATCCCCCGCATATTTCACATGACTGACTCATAGCATTAACTTAAGCATTGATAGCTTTGGTGTTGTTAGCGGTTTGTAGAGCAATTGATTCAACAAGCGAAGTAAGCTTATCAATTCTCTTGTCGCTCTCATTAGTGCTAGCACTAGCCACATTAGTCCGAACACTCTTGGTTTGCACTCTAGACTTATTCTCAATAATGTCCCATGTGGCATTAGAAGACTTAACCAAAATGTTACCCCCCCGAGTCACTATTTAGTGAATCTTGGTCATTCATGCTTAAACCATTGTAAAAAGTATTAATTTGATGTACTTTTGTGAAACCATGTTATGGACACTTTCTTAAAAGTTCCTTAAAACGGTCCCAAGATTCACTAAATGTCTCACCGTACTTTTGTTCAAAGGTAATGATTTCATTCCGCAAAACGGTAGTACGTGAGGGTGGGAAAAAGTAGTTGATGAATTTAGTCTCTAAATCCGTCCACGTAAGAATACTTTGTGGCGGTTCCTTATCAAGCCAATTCCGGGCTTGTCCCTCTAAGGAGAAAGGAAAAAGTTGCGAGCGAATCACTTCTTGTGAAACCCCATTATACTTAACCGTATTAGTGAGTTGAAGGAACCTTTTTATATGGTCATGAGGATCATCAAGCGAACGTCCCAAGAAAGGTTTAGCAGAGACCATTTGAATGAAGCCAGATTTGAGTTTAAAATTGTTGGCTCCAATCTCGGATATGACAATAGCATCGGTGTTTCCCTCTACGTGCGATTGCAAAAGCTCGATCATTGGTTGATTGTCTAGGTGACAATAGGTGGAGTAATGACTTCGGCTTGAGCTACTTTCTTCTTACGAGCACGAGTACGCATGTACACCTACAAAAGGAAGAGAAAAATAGACAAGAAATATTTTTGGTTTTTATGTTTTTCTATTTTTTTTGGATTTTTGAAATTTTTTTAATTTTTATGGATTTTTGAAAAATTTTAAGCAAGGAAAGTAACGTTCAAAAGTGAACGGATCTCAAAATCCAACGCGTCTCTCACTAAAAACCGTTAATCTTAACGAAAAGAGCCGGCAGCGGCGCCATTTAATAACTGGTTTTTAGCCAAGTATAAAAGTTCGTTGTTCCATTCTTTTCGAATTGATTACTAGTAGAAAGTGCGACTCAGTCGTTCTTGGTGGAAAAATAAATGGGTTGTTTGATTATCTATTTTTAAACTAAAAGCAAATAGGAAAATGTCGTTGAGTAAAATTAAAGCTTTAAAAATTAAACTAAAAATTAATAGAAAAACTACTTGGTGAAAACAGATATTTCGGAAAACGTGCTATTTTTTGAAAAAATAAAAAATAAACATTACAAATCAAAGTTGTTAATGCAAGTGATGCCTAAAAACATTATTAGTGTTAACTAATCTTTCTTAGTTTTGATCACAACAAACCATACAACAAATTTAGTATAAAACACAAAATGAATTATTTAACTAACACTATCATCAAGGTAATAATCATATCACTAACCTTTCTTAATCATACTTAGTGATCATCAAAATGATTATCCTTAAAACTCACTTTTGTTAATATGACAAAAGACTTTTTAATAAACTTTCTTTTTTAGAAAATGTTTTATTAAAATAGAAAATGAAAATTTGAAAATAGCATATTCCAAATGCTTTTAGAATATCCTTTGAAGGCTTCAAATACCTCAGATATTCCCACCCCACTAAAAGACAAAAAACTGAGCGTAGTCTAGTGGCGGTACCTTAAGTACCTACGCGGTTCCTTATCGATATGGAACCGCGGGGTGAGATAAGGTACCGCGCAAAGCTAGCCGTTATAGATCCGTTATACTTTATCTCTTTTAAATAGTGGGTCAAATCTCATTTTCCAGCAAGCCTCTTGGACGTTTTTCTCAGCCCTCTTTCTGTTTTCTATAGCATAATCATTAGTAAATGATCACTTAAATTGTTAAGGATGTTTACATATGATTATCCTCTTGATCCCCTCCTTTACCTTGTCCAATGAAAAGATCACACACTCACTAGTGTTGTGATAAAGATGAATATATGAGCTAGTCATATTCATCATGATACCCTTTTTGTTTTAGGTCTATTCAACGTATTTATGAATACTTGGACTAGTTGTGTTCATCCAAGTTATTTGTGGATACTTGGATTTGTTGTGTACATCCATTGCATATGTGTTTGGTTGGATTTTTTTTGTGTAAATCCAAGATACATGTGTGTACTTGTATAAGTCTAGTTGAGTTGTAATAGATTTGATTAGGAGTTCTCACTAAACTATAAAGTGATGTGGTTGTGTCTTGTGAGTTCTCACTAAACTATAAAGTGACTAGTAGTTGTGTTGTGTGAAGTTCTCACTTAGCTTCAAAGTGAAGAGTCGTGAAGATTGGTTATAGCTTTCGATTAGAACTCGACATCTAGCCTTGTGTCGTAAAATGGTGAAGTAGGCAACGTCGTGAAGATTGGTTCTACCTTAAGATTAGAACTCGACATCTAGCCTTGTGTCGTTAAATTGTGAAGTAGGCAACGTTGTGTAGATTGGTCCTAGCTAAAGATTAGGTCTCGACATTTAGCTTAGTGTCGTAAAATAATGTAAGCAACGATGTAAGGTTTTCTCCGCCGAGAAGGGAGCTTGTGGATATAGTGGAAATCTCGAGTAGGTGTACTCGAGGAGTGGAGTAGAAACGAGGATAGAGCCTCGTTGTCGAACCACTATAAATCTTGGTATCTTCCCACTAGGTTGTCCCCTTCCTTACTCTTTACTTATTTCATTATCATTACACTTACCTATTATCTTTGCTAGTTCATTTGAATTGAACCTAATCATTATGCAACTTAGCCTCAAGTAAAAGATAGTTTTGATACAAACCAAATTGAAAGTAATTTTAATTTGGTCACCAATCGAAGAGAAACTATTCAACCACCCCCCCCTTCTAGTTTCTACAATTGCTATCAGAGCGATGGTCACTCAAGATCTTTGAAGTATATTGTACTTTGAAACTTGGATCGATCCATTGTCTCCTCAAAATAGAAGGTCTAGTTGTACTAAAGTTTCTCTTTGGTCAAAATTATTTTTTCCTTTGAAAATAGGTCTTTTAATTGGTAATATTGCATCCCACTTAGATTAGTAGCCTTTATACATTTTAGATCCTCTCTTGAAATGTATCTACTAGATTGCATCTTGTTTTGTATAGGTACTCATGAAGATCAATCATTGAATTGGTTGCGGATTGAGTTACTTGCACTTGTAGAAGACTTATCATCATTGATTTTCAATATCTTTGAATGATGAGTGGGACTGATACTAGTCATTGAAGACTTAGTATTCATGATAGTCACTCTTGGGGTTTGCATTGATGGATTGGAATGCTTTTGTGGCCAAGGTACGCTTTCGTTCTTCCACACGCCCCTTTGATCATTCTTTTGATCATTATTTGACTATGTGCTTGTTCTCGGCATCCTTGCCTTGACATTTATTTGTGGTTTGTGCTCCTTTTCCTTTATCCTCTCAAACCTTCATTGCTTGGATACTTGACTCACTATGGTGATGTAGAGTGAGTTAGTAGAAGCTTAAAGTATCAAGCATGATTTCCATGGTTTGCACCCATATGGTTAGTAGGCCCTTTGTGGGAGAGAAAGTGAATTAATACCTTGCTCATATTTTGGTTTAAACTAAGACTATTAGTGAAAGTGATCTTAGTCTATACTTGAATAATTTCTTTGTGCTTATTCATTACCAAAGCCGTTTAACGTTTCGCCGGAAAGGCACGTCTTAAACCACTATATATGACACAAGCTCTTCGTTACCAATAATTGAAGATTGTCAATAATTCCTTGAGCATTGGTCCTAGTCTTGATTCACTTCCCTTGACTTCTCTCCACTTAGTCATTTTGCTACGAGTAGTCGTTTCTCCGTTTCGGTTCTTTTCGATCTCGATTTAACTCGTAATCCTTCGTTAAGGCATATTGCTTAGTGTTATGATGATCCAATGATATTCTAAAAGGCTCATGATTTAATTTTAAGTATTTTAGAAAAACTTGGTTTTCAAAATTTGGCGTCTTTCATAGATAAAAACCTGCCTCTATAGGCGGTTCCTTATCTAGGCGGCTCAAACCCGCGGTACCTTACCGATAAGGAACCGCGGGCAGAAGCTTTTGTCAGAGCGCCAGTTTGAGTATTTTATTCTTTTTTAAACCAAACCCTCTCTCTCCCAAAAACACACAGCGACGGTTTTCTTGTTTTTCCACCATTGTTGAAGCTTCCAAAACCTTCAATCACTCAAATTAATTGATTTCAAGTTGTAGGTTTCACTCATCCTTCATCTAACATCAATTAATTGTAAGTATTTTCTTTCAATTTCATCTATTTTGTTCTAGGGTTCATCCTTTCATAATTGAGGATTTTTAAAATTGAAATTGAATTAAAACTTTAATAGGAATGTGGGTTGACATGGTTATTTTACTATGATTCCTTAGGTTCATATTCATTAAGATTTCACTAAAACCCACTTGTAGAACAAATCCGAAATTAGGCTAAATGATTTTGGTTAAGAGATGGATTTGAGATGAACCCATGAACAAGTAGGTAATGAAATTGTTAATGCTTACCTAAAAACCTTGTTTTGAAAAACCAATGTTCTAATCCATTGTTGATCAAACATAGATCATGTGTTCTTGGTTAATGATGGAATAGACACATTGTGAACATGAGAATGATATGGATTCAATCCTATGTTTGTCAAGAAATTGATATAACACATTCCTATATTTTTTATCTTTGATTTTTATTTTTCATATGAGTGACTGGAGAAATATTGTCTTGTGTTTACTTAGGTACTAATCATGCCTTCACAATACCAAAAGGATCATCAACTCACCAAACAATATATGCCTAACCTATCCGACTTTTGTCACTCAACTCACCTTGCCCATTCTTTTTCCTCTCTTTAATCTCGTTCTTTCATGAGGGTAGAGTTGTCCAAAAAGATATCAAGGATTATGTCTACATCAAGTCCATGTTTGAAAACATTGGATTTGATTGTTTGTTGAACATTAAGGAAGACATCTATCCTCGATTCCTATTGGAGTTCTTTAGCACATACTCCGTCATTGAAAACAATGATGGAATATTTGTTAGGTTCATCTTGAAAGATCAACTCATTCAATACTCTCTCGAAGTGTTAGGTCAAATTCTTGATGTCCCATTTGTAGGCACTTGTCGCTTCACGGATAAATGGAAGCTTAGTGCTCTCCTTGAATCCTAAAATTGTCCTCCAAATGATCATGATGAAATTGATCTTGACTTCATTGTCGACATTGTCTCCAAAAAGCGTAATCGACCCGTTAAGAGAAGCCTTCATACTAAGGTACGTTCGGTGAAACGTCATGAGGTTCTCTTGAGCGACCTTAATGATAATATGGTTCAATGGAACAATATCCTTAGGGAAAATGTGTTTTGTCTTGGTGGAAACCGGGATCATGTTCCGGCATGTTTAGTGCATATGTTATATTGCATCTTTACCAACACCAATTACAATTTGGCATATTTTATCGCTCAACGGATCAATTATGCTATTCACAAGCCTAAAAAACCTCCTTTATGCAATGCTTCTCACTCGCCTTTTTAAAAGGGTTGGTCGTGATTTTCCAAATCTTGATCTTTCTTAGTTTCAACCGGTCAAACGGGTTATGCTACCTATTCAAAAGGTATATAAGAGAAAGACAAGATCTGATCGTAAATTCGACCAACAAGAGTTCAATGATGAGGACATGGACATGCCAACAAGTGATGGTGATGGAATTGGCACAAGTGCTCCGATTGACTCTTCGAGTTCTTCTCACCACTCCACAAACTCATTCGTGGATGGTTTAGATGACATTGCTTCCCCTCCCCACCATTCATCTAGTGAAGTTCCTAATAATCTCAATTTAGAGGAACTTTACCGTCAAAATCTTCGAACCCGAGGTGATTTGCATGAACACCGGATTGAGTCAAGAAAGGGAATCAAGTATTTGGGAAAAATGATCAAGGATTTAGGCAAGAAAAGGAGGTGAAGACTTTGTGTTGTGTCAAAGTTTGGTTATAATTTGCAGCTTAAACATTTGCTTATTAACACTTTGGTTTAGTTGTTTATTAAATTTTGTTGCATGCTTGGATTATTATTTATTTTGATCCTTAATGTTAGTTATGCCATCATGTTTGTGATTTACATAGCTTTGTGCATCTTTGTGATAGTTAGCTTACTTAGATTATGATCTGTTGTTAACTTTGGCTTGTGAATCTTTTTGGAAAAATATGTGTTTTACAAAAACTGGGATGAAAATTTTTTGAAAGCCCTCTGGTCGCGGTTCCATATCAACTCGCGGCTCCTTATCGATAAGGAACCGCCGGTCCTAAATAAGGAACCGCCGGCCACTATGCACGACAACATCTTTTGCTTTACACTGTTTTCTTAAATCTGTGTAAACCTTGCATGATTTTCAGTAATAAACTGCACATTTCCTTAACTAGCTTACCTAAATTCATTATTCACCTGAAATGATTTTAACCCATTACTAGTTTGGGTCATCCCCTCACCCATTTAAACCCACCTTGTTTGCCATGTTCTTCACACATCAAACATACCTCCCTTAACCCTAAACAACCATGGTTTCTACCAAAAACCCAAACACTTCCAAGTCCTCCACCCCAAGGAAAACACTCAAAATAAGGATTAAGGTAGCCAAGCCTAACTCCTCACCCCTCCACACACCTAAGAATGAGATGGTTCCTATCCTCATTTCTTCATCACCTTCCCCACCTCTTGCACCATGCAAGACATCATCCACCCATGGTACTAACCACTCCATTGGTTCTAGCTCCTCTTCATTCAACTCAATAATGAATGAGCTCTCTTCACCCTTCACTCCAAGTGCACCCTTGGATGTGACCACACAACCCCAACCAATCCAAAGCATTCCTTTTGAGAATGACTTTGATGACACTTTGGTGACTTCACCATTTACCCCTCACAACTCACCCATTTCACCAACCTTGGATAATTTACCTCCACAATCACCCTTTTCCCCTTTAGGGAACATGCCTCCACTCTCACCCACATCACCCTTGGAGAACATGCCTCCTCCACCTCCACCCAACTCAACCATACCAATTTTGGGTGTTCCTCTTTCCCTCCTTTTGGGTGATCCATACTATGGGTTTCAACAAACACATGGTCCTAGTTGTCCATGTTGTCTTTACAACCACTACATCATCCATAACCTTAGGATGGATATGTTTGGACTACATAGGAGATAGCAAGAGTTCTTGCTTGCCTTGTTCTCCATGCCTCCTCCTAGGAGATGAATGATGGAGTTTTCTTAATAAGAGTTTTCAACAAAACCAAGCCAAAAAAACTACTTATCTAGATTTAATGTTAAGCTAGCTATGTATTAGTTAGTTTTATTTGTCATTATACTTGCTTCCTTCATGTATGTTTCATGTTGTTGATCTATGGATTTAGCTTTGTGTGTTTCTATCCTTTTGTGCACACTAATCAACTTTAATTTGAAATTAAAATTGAATCTAAATCTATCACAACCTCTAAAAACTTGACTAAAATTGGTTCAAAATGATATCTACATTATTTTGTCACCCTTTGTCAAGACATTCTTTGTGAATGTGTTGCTTTATGCAACCCTATCATAATTTGGTGCTAATAGAGGTAAAATTCCAAGATTTGCAACCTTTTTTTGAAAAAGTCTTAGTTTTTCCCAAAATCCTAGAAAAAACATGGTTTCATGTCCACTGGACGCGGCTCAATAAAGTCGCGCGGTTCCTTATGTGCTAAGGAACCGCCAGTCCCTTTAAGGTACCGCGGGCAAAAATCAGTTTTTGACGTATTTTTGGTCAAAACTTTTAAAACCCTATACCCTGTCAAGATTCCTTGTTTACTCAAATTGACTAAACATTCCTTGACACTTCACATATTGTATTCAAATTCATACCTTGATTACATTTTACTTATACCCCAACCTTGAGATTTCATTCTCACACCTTCCCAACCTTGAGAATTCACTCTCACACAACCTTGAGATTTCATTCTCACACCTTCCCAACCTTGAGAATTCATTCTCACATAACCTTGAGATTTCATTCTCACACTCTCACAATGCCTAACTCCTACATTCCTAACCTTGACATTTCTTTGTCACAACCCCACTCACCCAAAGCTTCCTCATCCAAGCTTTCAAAGAAACCGAAAATCTTGGTTCGACCTATTTGGGTTAAGAAGAATGAACCATATTCGTCCAAACCACCCAAAAACCCTACCTTCTCTCCAATCAAGTATTGGAATGAGACTTATACCATAAACCCCATCACCAGAGCAAAAGAAAATGTTCCCCCACCACTGCAATCCTTCAATACCCCTCAACTCAATGACCTTTCAACCTTCCCAAACCTCACAAGGCATTGTGAAAACATTCCCAAACCCATTACCCGACCACCACCAAACCCTAAGTTTGATTCCATACCCCCATCAAACGATTTTGTGTTGCATCATGGATCCTCGTGTGATTGTTGTCGATTTCAAAAAATTGAACTTGCTCATGTGTATGAGAAGTTAAATTTTCTTGAATTCCTCCTCACTCTACCTTCTATTCAAGTTTTCGTTCCGGTGGACAAAACTTCGAATGATGCATCGTCGTCTTTTTAGTCTTTTGTTTTTTTTAAGCAATCTTGGAAAATATCACACTATTAGACTAGCTTATGCTTAGTGGTTTATTTTCCATATTTATTGCTATTAGATACTCATATTGTGTGTATGACTATCTTCTTTGTTGTATTTTTTTCTTTTATGTAACATTTGTGTTGTTTGTGTGTTATTTCACTAGTTCTATTTTGAGTTGATCATGGTTAATTTTTACAATTGCTTATGGGTGATTCCATCAATTCTAAACTTTAACCCATTGAAAAGCTTATCATCTTCATCGGATTGAAGCTTGATTTTGTCAATTACCTCTTTGGACATACTTAGCAAAATACTTGCTTCTAATTTGATATTTCTTCTCTCCCTCCCTCTTAAGTTACTTAGTAGGTAGTGATCATATATACATTGGTGTTTCTTTCCTTTTTACTAACCTTTGTGTAGCATGTCACCTTAGCTCACAAACTTGGTGCCCCAAGCAAGGGGGAGCAACCACCAAGGGGGAGCTACTAGCAAAGTTCGATGTTCTTCGAAGAGTTGTGCTAACCTTTTTGCTACGACAAAGGGGGAGAAATGATAGTTATAAACTAGTTAAAAATTCCATATTTTGTGTTTCTACGTGAATAAGTTTATCGTTTGTCGTAATCAAAAAGGGGGAGATTGTTAATGCAAGTGATGCCTAAAAACATTATTAGTGTTAACTAATCTTAGTTTTGATCACAACAAACCATACAACACATTTAGTGTAAAACACAAAATGAATTATTTAACTAACACTATCATCAAGGTAATAATCATATCACTAACCTTTCTTAATCATATTTAGTAATCATCAAAATGATTATCCTTAAAACTCACTTTTGTTAATATGACAAAAGACTTTTTAATAAACTTTCTTTTTTAGAAAATGTTGTATTAAAATGGAAAATGAAAATTTAAAAATAGCATATTCCAAATGCTGTTAGAATATCCTTTGAAGGTTTCAAATACCTCAGATATCCCCACCCCACTAAAAGACAAAAAACGGAGCGTAGTCTAGTGGCGGTACCTTAAGTACCTACGCGGTTCCTTAGCGATATGAAACCGCGGGGTGAGGTAAGGTACCGCGCACAGCTAGCCGTTATAGATCTGTTATACTTTGTCTCCTTTAAATAGTGGGTCAAATCTCATTTTTCAGCAAGCCTCTTGGACGTTTTTTTCAGCACTCTTTCTATTTTCTATAGCATAATCATTAGTAAAAGACTAAAAAGACGACGATGCATCATTCGAAGTTTTGTCCACCGGAACGAAAACTTGAATAGAAGGTCGAGTGAAGAGGAATTCAAGAAAATTTAACTTCTCATACACATGAGCAAGTTCAATTTTTTGAAATCGACAACAATCACACGAGGATCCATGATGCAACACAAAATCGTTTGATGGGGGTATGGCATCAAACATAGGGTTTGGTGGTGGTCGAGTAATGGGTTTGGGAATGTTTTCACAATGCCTTGTGAGGTTTGGGAAGGTTGAAAGGTCATTGAGTTGAGGGGTATTGAAGGATTGTGGTTGTGGGGGAACATTTTATTTTTCTTTGGTGATGGGATTTATGGTATAAGTCTCATTCCAATACTTGATTGGAGAGAATGTAGGGTTTTTGGGTGGTTTGGACGAAGATGGTTCGTTCTTCTTAACCCAAATAGGTCGAACCGAGATTTTTGGTTTCTTTGAAAGCTTGGATAAGGAAGCTTTGGGTGAGTGGGGTTGTGAAAAAGAAATGTCAAGGTTAGGAATGTAGGAGTTAGGCATTGTGAGAGTGTGAGAATGAAATCCCAAGGTTATGTGAGATTGAATTCTCAAGGTTGGGAAGGTGTGAGAACGAAATCTCAAGGTTGTGTGAGAGTGAATTCTCAAGGTTGGGAAGGTGTGAGAATGAAATCTCAAGGTTGGGGTATAAGTAAAATGTAATCAAGGTAAGAATTTAAATAAAAATGTGAAGTGTCAAGGAATGTTTAGTCAATTTGAGTAAACAAGGAATCTTGACAGGGTATAGGGTTTTAAAAGTTTTGACCAAAAATACGTCAAAAATTGATTTCTGCCCGCGGTACCTTAAAGGGACCGGCGGTTCCTTAACACATAAGGAACCGCGCGACTTTATTGAGCCGCGTCTAGTGGACATGAAACCATGTTTTTCTAGGATTTTGGGAAAAACTAAGACTTTTTCAAAAAAGGTTGCAAATCTTGGAATTTTACCTCTATTAGCACCAAATTATGCTAGGGTTGCATAAAGCAACACATTCACAAAGAATGTCTTGACAAAGGGTGAAAAATAATGTAGATATCATTTTGAACCAATTTTAGTTAAGTTTTTAGAGGTTGTGATAGATTTAGGTTCAATTTTAATTTCAAATTAAAGTTGATTAGTGTGCACAAAAGGATAGAAACACACAAAGCTAAATCCATAGATCAACAACATGAAACATACATGAAGGAAGCAAGTACAATGACAAATAAAACTAACTAATACATAGCTAGCTTAACATTAAATCTAGATAATTAGTTTTCTTTGGCTTGGTTTTGTTTAAAACTCTTATTAAGAAAACTCCATCATTCATCTCCTAGGAGGAGGCATGGAGAACAAGGCAAGCAAGAACTCTTGCATTCTCCTATGTAGTCCAAACATATCCATCCTAAGGTTATGGATGATGTAGTGGTTGTAAAGACAACATGGAAAACTAGGACCATGTGTTTGTTGAAACCCATAGTATGGATCACCCAAAAGGAGGGAAAGAGGAACACCCAAAATTGGTATGTTTGAGTTGGGTAGAGGTGGAGGAGGCATGTTCTCCAAGGGTGATGTGGGTGAGAGTGGAGGCATCTTCCCTAAAGGGGATAAGGGTGAATGTGGAGGTAAATTCTCCAAGGTTGGTGAAATGGGTGAGTTGTGAGGGGTAAATGGTGAAGTCACCAAAGTGTCATCAAAGTCATTCTCAAAAGGAATGCTTTAGATTGGTTGGGGTTGTGTGGTCACATCCAAGGGTGCACTTGGAGTGAAGGGTGAAGAGAGCTCATTCATTCTTGAGTTGAATGAAGAGGAGGTAGAACCAATGAAGTGGTTAGTACCATGGGTGGATGATGTCTTGCATGGTGCAAGAGGTGGGGAAGGTGATGAAGAAATGAGGATAGGAACCATCTCATTCTTAGGTGTGTGGAGGGGTGAGGAGTTAGGCTTGGCTACCTTAATCCTTAGTTTGAGTGTTTTCCTTGGGGTGGAGGTCTTGGAAGTGTTTGAGGTTTTGGTACACACCATGGTTGACAAGGGTGGTTTAAGGGTTAGGGAAGGATGTTTTGATGTGTGAAGAACATGACTAACAAGGTGGGTTTAAATGAGTGAGGGGATGATCTAAACTAGTAATGGGTTAAAATCATTTTAGGTGAATAATGAATTTAGGTAACCTAGTTTAGGAAATGTGCAGTTTATTACAGAAAATCATGCAGTGTTTACACAGAATTAAGAAAACAGTGTAAAGCAAAAGATGCTGTCGTGCACAGTGGCCGGCGGTTCCTTATCTAGGACCCGCGGTTCCTTATTGATAAGGAACCACTGGTCGATATTGAACCGCGACCAGAGGTTTCAAAAAATATTTCATCCCAGTTTTTTGTAAAACCCAGATTTTTCCCAAAAGATTCACAAGCCAAAGTTAACTACAGATCATAATCTAATAAGCTAACTATCATAAGGCATGCACAAAGCTATGTAAATCACACACATCATGGCATAAACAATATTAAGGATCAAAATAGATAATAATCCAAACATGTAGCATAAGTTAATAAACATTCAAGATAATAAAAAATATTGTTCAACATTACATGTTTACCAACATCTATTCTTTGAAAAACTTCAAAGCTTTCACCTTCTCTTTTTGCCCAATCCCTTGATCATATTCCCCAAGAACTTGAAACCTTTTCTTGATTCAACCCGGTGTTCGTGCAATTCCCCTCGAGTTCTAAGGTTTTCACTGTAAAGATGCTCCATATTGAGATCTTCCGGTACTTCACTAGAATGATGAGGAGGAGGAGCTAAGTCTTCAAATTCATCCTCGAATGGGTTTGAGGATGGATGGGAATTACTCGAAGAGTGGAAATGAGAACTAGTACCTATGCCATCACCATCACTTGTTGGCATGTCCATGTCCTCATCATCCATCTCTTGATGATCAGATTTTCTCGATCCTCGATCACTTCTTGTCTTTCTTGCATATGCCTCTTGAATAGGTAACATAACCCGATGAAACGGGTAGAAGCGAGAAAGATCGAGGTGGGAAAATCATGAGCAACCCTTTTGAAAAGACGAGTTAGAAGCATAGCATAAGGAAGGTTTGTTTTGGGCTTCGAAAGGGCATAATTGATTCGTCGAGCGATATAGAATGCCAAGTTGTACTTGGTGGATGTAAAGATGCAACTCAACATATGCACCATACACGCTGGGATATGATCTCAGTTTCCACCAAGACAAAAGACATTCTCCCTAAGGATATTGGCCCATTGGACCATAAAATCCTTAAGGTCTCTGAGAGCACTTCATATCGATTCACATTTCGTACATTTGAATGAAGGCTTCTCACAACGTTTCCATCACGCTCTTTCGAGATGATGTTAAGGATGAACTCTAGATCAATTTCGGTGAGGTCATTTGGAGGTTTATCGTAGGATTCCGAGAGAGCATCAAGTCTCCATTTATCCATAAAACGACAAGTGCCTTCATATGGCACACCGAGAATTTGATCAAAGTTTTCGAGGGAGTATTGAATCAATTGATCATTCAACACGAAACGAATGAAAATTTCTCCATTGTATTCAAGCATGGAGTAGGTGCTAAGGAATTCAAGAAGGAATAAGGGGTAAATATCTTCTTCTATGTTGAGCAAGCAATCAAACCCTGAAAGCTCAAACATAGATTGGATATAGTCATAACCCGTTATTTCCTTGTCAACGACTCTACCCTCATGGAAACAACGAGTGGAAAGGGATGGAAAGTGTTTTGAAGTTGGGGGAAGCATAGGTTTGGGAGAGGTTTGGCATGTATTGTCTAGTGTATTGATGATCTTTTTGATATTGAGAAGGCATGATTAGTACCCAAATAAACATAAGACAATATTTTTCCAATCACTCATATGAAAAATAAAATCAAAGATCAAAAATATGAGAATGTGTTATATCAATTTCTTGACTAACAAAGGATTGAATCCATATCATTCTCATGTTCACAATGTAGCTATTCCATTATTTACCAAGAACATATGAGCTATGTTGGATCAACAATGGACTAGAACATTGGTTTTTCAAAACAAGGTTTTTAGGCAAGCATTAACAATGTCATTACCTACTTGTTCATGGGTTCATCTCAAATCCATCTTTTAACCAAAACCAATTAGCCAAAATTCGGATTTGTTCTACAAGTGGGTTTTAGTGAAATCTTAATGAATATGAACCTAAGGAATCATATTAAAATAACCATGTCAACCCACATTCCTATTAAGGTTTTAATTCAATTTCAATTTTAAAAATCCACAATTATGAAAGGATGAACCCTAGAATAAAATAGATGAAATTGAAAGAAAATACTTACAATTAATTGATGTTAGATGAAGGATGAGTGAAACCCACAACTTGGAATCAATTAATTTGAGTGATTGAAGGTTTTGGAAGCTTCAACAATGGTGGAAAAACAAGAAAACCGTCGCTGTGTGTTTTTGGGAGAGAGATAGTGGTTTGAAAAGAATAAAATAATCAAACTGACGCTCTGACAAAAGTTTCTGCCCGCGGTTCCTTATCGATAAGGTACCGCGGGTTTGAGCCGCCTAGATAAGGAACCGCCTACAGAGGCAGGTTTTTATCTATGAAAAACGCCAAATTTTGAAAACCAAGTTTTTCTAAAATACTTAAGATTAAATCATGAGCCTTTTAGAATATCAATGGATCATCATAACACTAAGCAATATGCCTTAACGAATGATTACGAGTTAAATCAAGATCGAAAAGAACCGAAACAGACAAACGACTACTCGTAGCAAAACGACTAAGTGGAGAGAAGTCAAGGGAAGTGAATCAAGACTAGCACCAATGCTCAAGGGATTAATGACAATCTTCAAATAGTGGTAACGAAGAGCTTGTGTCATATATAGTGGTTTAAGACGTGCCTTTCCGGCGAAACGTTAAACGGCTTTGGTAATGAATAAGCACAAAGCAATTATTCAAGTATAGACTAAGATCACTTTCAATAATAGTCTTAGTCTAAACCAAAATATGAGCAAGGTATTAATTCACTTTCTCTCCCACAAAGGGCCTACTAACCGTATGGGTGTAAACCATGGAAATCATGCTTGATACTTTAAGCTTCTACTAACTTACTCTACATCACCATAGTGAGTCAAGTATCCAAGCAATGAAGGTTTGAGAGGATAAAGGAAAAGAAACACAAACCACAAATAAATGTCAAGGAAAGGATGCCAAGAGCAAGCACATAGTCATGTAATGATCAAAAGAATGATCAAAAGGGCGTATGGAAGAATGAAAGCGTACCTTGGCCACAAGAGCATTCCAATCCATTAATGCAAACCCCAAGAGTGACTATCATGAATACTAAGTCTTCAATGACTAGTATCAATCCCACTCATCATTCAAAGATATTAAAAAATTGATGATGATAAGTCTTCTACAAGTGCAAGTAACTCAATCCATAACCAATTAAGAGATTGATCTTCATGAGTACCTACACAAAGCAAGATGTAAACTAGTAGATACATTTCAAGAGTATATCCAAAATGCATAAAGGCTACTAATCTTAGAGGGATGCAATATTATCAATTAAAAGACCTATTTTTCAAGAACAAATAGTTTTGACCAAAGAGAAACTTTAGTACAACTTGACCTTCTAATTTGAGGATATAATGGATCGATCCAAGTTTCAAAGTACAATATACTTCAAAGATCTTGAGTGACCATCGATCTGATACCAATTGTAGAAACTAGAAGGGGGGGTTGAATAGTTTCTCTTAGATTGGTGACCAAATTAAATTTACTTTCAATTTGGTTTGTATCAAAACTATCTTTTACTTGAGGCTAAGTTGCATAATGATTAAGTTCAATTCAAATGCACTAGCAAAGATAATAGGTATGTGTAATGATAATGAAATAAGTAAAGAGTAAGGAAGGAGACAACCTAGTGGGAAGACACCAAGATTTATAGTGGTTCGACAACGAGGCTCTATCCTCGTTTCTACTCCACTCCTCGAGTACACCTACTCGAGATTTCCACTATATCCACAAGCTCCCTTCTCGACGGAGAAAACCTTACATCGTTTCTTACATTATTTTCCGACACTAAGCTAAATGTCGAGACCTAATCTTTAGCTAGGACCAATCTACACAACGTTGCCTACTTCACAATTTAACGACACAAGGCTAGATGTCGAGTTCTAATCTTAAGGTAGAACTAATCTTCACGACTCTTCACTTTGAAGCTAAGTGAGAACTTCACACAACACAACTACTAGTCACTTTATAGTTTAGTGAGAACTCACAAAACACAACCACATCACTTTATAGTTTAGTGAGAACTCCTAATCAAATCTATTACAACTCAACTAGACTTATCCAAGTACACACATGTATCTTGGATTTACACAACACAAATCCAAGCAAACACATATGCAATGGATGTACACAACAAACCCAAGTATCCACAAATAACTTGGATGAACACAACTAGTCCAAGTATTCATAAATACATTTGATTGACCTAAAACAAAAAGGGTATCATGATGAATATGACTAGCTCATAGATTCATCTTTATCACAACACTAGTGAGTGAGTGATCTTCTCATTGGATAAGGTAAAGGAGGGGATCAAGAGGATAATCATATGTAAACATCCTTAACAATTTAAGTGATCATTTACTAATGATTATGCTATAGAAAATAGAAAGAGGGCTGAGAAAAACGTCCAAGAGGCTTACTGGAAAATAAGATTTGACCCACTATTTAAAGGAGACAAAGTATAACGGATCTATAACGGCTAGCTGTGCGCGGTACCTTATCTCACCCCGCGGTTTCATATCGCTAAGGAACCGCGTAGGTACTTAAGGTACCGCCACTAGACTACGCTCTGTTTTTTGTCTTTTAGTGGGGTGGGAATATCTGAGGTATTTGAAACCTTCAAAGATATTCTAACAGCATTTGGAATATGCTATTTTCAAATTTTCATTTTCCATTTTAATAAATCATTTTCTAAAAAAGAAAGTTTATTAAAAAGTCTTTTGTCATATTAACAAAAGTGAGTTTTAAGGATAATCATTTTGATGATCACTAAGTATGATTAAGAAAGGTTAGTGATATGATTATTACCTTGATGATAGTGTTAGTTAAATAATTCATTTTGTGTTTTACACTAAATGTGTTGTATGGTTTGTTGTGATCAAAACTAAGAAAGATTAGTTAACATTAATAATGTTTTTAGGCATCACTTGCATTAAGCATTTAATGTATTGTGATTGGTAACGGTTTTTGGGACCAACGCTACTTTGATTTTATATATATATTGGGATGGGAAACTTTTTAGACAAGATTGTATATTATTTTAACGTCTCTTTTGAGGTCGTTGTCTATGATTGTGTGCGATGTGCTATTAGTAGCGCCCCAATGTGGTATTACGCTGCGTGGTAATTTGGGGGTGTTACAAAATGGTATTAGAGGCACAAGTTATAGAGAACTAGGTCGATTTTGAAAAACCTAAACTATAACTTTGGTGTGTTCTAAAAAGTTTTAAGCACGCAACTACTTCACATGGCTCCGGTAAGGCTATTCGTGTATTACTTTATGATTAATTGTGATTATGTGAACCTATGTGTATGTAGGAATTGTAGTATGTATATGTATGAATATGCTATGGTATTTAAAGGCAATGCACGTGAAGCAATGGTCCTTTAATGATTGTCGTTCATTTTATAATGCGGTTTTGTATCGGATTTGGTCTGACCGCCAATCACCGATCTTGATAATTATGTATTATCGGAATACGAGTGTGAAACTCGTTTGATACTTTGAGTATGTATATATGGTTTCGGAACCTATCGCATATCGACTTGTTCAAGTTTGATTGTTATCATCGTATCGTGATGTGTCATTTTTGGACATCTCCTTTCGAAATGAAATTGATAAATGCGATGTTCGTGTTTTCGTTACTTCTTATGATTTTGAAAAATCATTTATCCGAGGTGAGATCTTCTATGTAATGCGACGTGTGATATGAATTTATATATGACTACGTTTTATTGATGAAAAGAAGGATGCCAATGTTGGACCTAAGATATATATATCCTAATCAAATATATATATAGTTTAGGTACAACAAAGATATGCTCATAGTAGTCATTCGGTTGAATGACTTAATACTGTGTATCTAAATGGAATGGGACATTTAGATATATAGATTTTAACTCGCCCAACCAAGAGTCGTTTAAGGTTGTCTTATTTAAATGGATTGGGACATTTGAATAAGAAAATTTTAAACCACAAGACCTTAGATTGTCGTGTTTTCCTTATTCAGATGGAATGGGACGTTTAATACGGAAATCATGATATAAGTTTATTGACACCTTGTATTTACTATGGTATTTTGATATGATATCGTGTTGAGAGGTAGTAATACTTGATTAGGATGACTTATAATCGTTTTGTTGAAATGGATTGGGACGCCTTTTCATTTGAACAAGAAAGTTATAAGTTCCCGAACCGTAAATTTATAAACACTTGTATACATGAAAGGGGACGCCTTTTGATGTAGACAAGGAGTTATAAATGAGTGGTCCCAAGTATGTCTGGCTCGATTTGTGGATGTTTGGTGTGCATACGTCTTACTTCGAATTGTGTTTCGTTGATATGAATCGTTCAGTGTCGTCGTCATTATGACGATTGTCGATTATTGAGTAACCCGTTGGACTTCTCTCGAGGTATGATTTGATTTGATGGAGCATTTCTAATGTGTCTTGATGATCGCGAGCTTTACAAGCAGATTGTTAAGAACCGTTGACCATTCCGAGTATAGGCGACTTGTTTAAGCGTCACTAGTATCTATGCATGTACTTGTGGATTGACTGAGGATCAAGGTATCACCGACAACTTGTCTTGGATAAAGGATTTTATGATTTTAATTGCTACTATTGAAGGGTAACCGAAGTCTTTTCTTGACGATGAAACCGTGGGGCTAGTATGACGAGTAAACAAAGAATGTGATGCATCACCTCAAGCAATGGAACAGAAGTTAGTGGGACACATTTGGTATGCTGAGCATTGGAGCAGAAGCCGTTGATATGCCCGATATGTTGTGAATCTTCGCCAATGGACCAAATTTCTTAATGATTGGAATTAATAAATTCGTTATCACTCGAGGAGTATGTTGTAGCCGACACCGCTAGTGGAAAGACTCTGGAAACCAAGTTCTATTATCAAGGGTTCGTTCAAGGTTTTCTTGATGATCAGCGGTGGAGATCTATATTTGATATTTATGTTCGACCTTTTCTTTTTATGTACTTATGTGGTATGTGATCTACTCTAATGATCGTAAGTTGTGAGAACTTGAGACGGCATTGTCCAATGACGTCCGATCATGGAGAACATGTACCATGTAATATCTTTTTGACTTCCAACGACGATGTTTATTGAGACTCTAATGCGCGTGGGTGAAAGTGAGATGGTGTCTTTGTATTATCTTTTGAGTAAGGATCCACGTGTGAGCACCCTTCGATGACAAAAATATTTTCTTGTTATTTCTTTTTGATGTGCGTCCATGGCTATCCCGCCAATGGATATCCTTTAATTTGCAACCTTCCTTTTGCCTGGACTTACTCGAAAATCCTGTCATCTACTCTTGTCGTTAAATGAGCTTCGTGTAATTCATAAAAATTTTAGTATGTCGAGCTTGAAGAAGTTCCCGGCGGATATGGATTTATTCATCCCTTTGGTGAGATACAACTTAACGACAAGTTGTGTTTTGTGAGAAGAATCAGTTGAGATCGTGGATCGAGATTCACGTGGGATCGTGAGGACTTCTTTAGGAAGAAGTGCCATCGTCTTTCGTAGGGGTGCGCAATACGAGTATGAGGCGAGGTGAGCGCCGGGACGTCGCTCCTTTAAGGATATGGTAATATAATAACCCGAACTTAACATCATTATTTTACCCTAATTATGTAACGGATTTGTAATTTCCAAGTAATGATGAGTATTATTATATTTGACGGTTTTAGTTGAAACCGGTAATGTGTGACTATCTTTAATTGTTGTGATGATTGAAGAGTACTAATAGTGATCGCGATGCCAATGGATGCCCAAATATTATATTTAATATCGATTATTTCAATATTTGAGATTCTTGAAATTTTTATTTCATTACGTATTAACTCGAGTCGGAACCTTACTATTTCGTTTTGTGTGCGTTTAAATATTAAAACATTCGATTTAACAAACTAGTTTTATATTTTTATGAATCCGGGACGAAACCCGACTCCCGTAAATTTTTAAAAACCGACTAGTTACCATTTCCCGCTCCTTGCTAACTAGTTTGCAAACAAGGCTAAAAGATAGCCTTATATACACTTTTAGCCCCTCCACCACTATATATAAGGACCAACTAACACACACATCTCATTTTACACCATAAAAATGTGTGTTTTCCTCCTTTTCCCTCTCTAGCTCATGGCAACCATACCACCACCATGATCCACCACCAATTTTGGTTTTTGAAGAAATCTAATCAAACACCCACCTCTAAAATAATCTTGTAAGTGTTTTCCAATCATCAAATTCAACATGCATCAAATTTGATTTTCCAAATTTATTTTTGATGAACTTTGATTTAATCTATTTTTGTTGGTTGCATGTGTTGTCTTTGTTGTTAGGATCAATTCTAATCAATCAAGCAAGCTTGAAAAAGATTTTATCTTGGTGTTTTTGACCATATGAGCCACGAAAATTTGGGGCTTTATGGTGTTCTTGATCATTTGATCTCCTAAAATAAATGTAAGGTTCCATTTATATGTTATTATTATTATAAAAAAATTTTATTTGAGTGCTGCAAGGAATTATTAATTTTTGGTGAATGCATGTGGTCATGCAAGTGAATCTAGGTGTTAGGTGTTATTAGGAATGATTAATATGGGTCATTTGAGGTGTTGGTGAAGTTGGAAATGGGTCAAAATAGGATTTAGTTTGGTTTTGAAGATGTCATTTTACAACAGTGAGTTTAAGGGTGTTTTTCGAACAGTAGGTCTTGGTTAGGTGATGATATGATTGGATATTGTTGTATTAGTCGTCGAGACGCTCGTTTCGATATACGATAGAGCTTCTAACTCATAACGAGGACGAAGTTACACTAGTTTGAATATTCGTGTACCGGGAGAAGCAAATCGGCACAATCCGAAATTGTGGCTGATTTTAGGTCGACTCTCGGGGACTATAAGTTGAGTTTTAAAACTGATCAAAGGCTGTTGTTAGGTTCTAAACTTAGCATTTGGAGTCTATTTTCAAATTCAAGTGGCGATTTTGTAAATTGGAATGTTTAACAAGGTCAAAATGGTTTTACGAGTCAAGTGTGTAAAACAGTCCGGTTTTTAAAGTCTAAAGATGTGTCGAGCAGGTGGGTCTAAAATGTGAATCATTGAATGAAATTTAATCTGAGTCTTATACAGATTATAAGTGAGTTTGTCACCAAGTTTAGTCAAAAAATGAGTTGTCTAGGTAGGAGAAAACAGCGTGTACTTTTGGTAAGTACCGGCTGAGTACCTTTTTGGAAGGTACTTAACCTCGCGTCATAGTTTGAGGCGAGAAGCTAAACTATTAGCTTCTCAAAGTTCTAAAAGGATATAAGTCTTATGTGTGGGTATATATTCTGATATTAGAGACCCATTTAGGCAAAGTTCTAAAAGGATATAAGTCTTATGTGTGGGTATATATTCTGATATTAGAGACCCATTTAGGATACTTGATCCGTATTGATTTGGCATCTTGAGATGGATCAATATCGAAGGTGCTAGTTTTAGAAAGCTAGTACATGTTGTGGGGTTTAGAAGGGATTCACTTGCATTGATTGGTCTTGTCTATGTACATACTATTTTGAGTCATTAATTTTATTATATTAAGTATGTTTGAGATACTTAAGTATGTTGCTAAGCACGCACCTTATTTGTTAGGTGGCGGCTTTTCATGTGTATATTTGGGAGGCATCTTCACTTTGGCGATCACTACTACTACCAGCTTTGTGTGTTATTTAAGGCAAGTCTAAAGCCTCGCTTTTATACTATCTTGTAAATGGTTTTTAAACCCGCGAGGGGGAATACATGTTTTTATAAACTTGGAACACAAGTCTTTTATGGTATGCTTGTCCCTCTATGAATAGACCCGTGATTGCATTTGAATTGCATTAAGTGATTGTCTTTGTTAAAGCCTCAATTATGGACCGTTATGTAGAACAATGATAATCTTTATGAATCAAGAGGGTTGATGTTTTCTAGAGAGAGAAACTTAGAGAGAGAAATGAAAGAAACTATGTGATATTAAAGTGAGAAATGAAAAACAACCAACACCTCTTTCCATGGTGGAAAGAGGTTTATATACCCAAGTCCTTAATGGACTTGGGCCTCTGGCCCATGAACATGCTCATGGGTCGGGCTATTTAATAAATGTTACTTAAACACTATTACGAGCCTATAACAATATTGTTGGAGTGACCGAGACTTTCTTTATACGTAAAACGTATTTCCAACAATCTCCCCCAAAGGGAGGTCACTCCAAATTTACAAAGTCCTAATCTAGCATGTTAGATCTTGTTCTTGAACTCGTAGTCCACTTTCTCTTTCTTGCTTTCTTTTTCTTCTTTTTGTGAATATGTGTTGAATAATATCAGCCTTTTGCTTGGAAAACGTTCTTTTCGCTTTTCACGTGCAGAATTTATCTTCTTGTGATGTTCGCCTCTTCGTGACTTCATGTCCCACACACTTATCCTTTGTTGAATTCTTGAAAGTTTCAGAGTCGATACAGCGGAAGACTTTTAGGTCAAACTTTCTTGAATTTGCAGAAGTATTTGATGTAGAAGGAATAAGCATGTGAGGACGTCTTCAACAGGTAAACCGCAACGCCACCGTCTTCGAATGCAGCAACATAATAAGACACAAATAAAATGCCTTTGACATTTTATTCTAGTTCGATAGCATTTTACCTCCGGTCGGTGAAGACCGTTGGACGATATTAGATATCGTACCCGTGACGGATAGTTTCAGTTAAGTAACTTCCTGACAGGATTTCGCGGGTAAACCCGTTCTCTTTATTCGACCGTCCAAAGATGACTGCGAACATAAAGAGTGAATCATTTGGATTAAAAATCCTTATGATTGAAGCCGTCAATTCATGAAACCTGGAACAAGTGAATTTCAATTAAGATATTCACCATCGTTGCTTTCCAGTTGTCACAAACTTAATTCAAATAGAGTCTTGCTTGTCACCTACCAAGTGCTGTTTGATGTTAACACTAGAAGGATTTCCACTCGTCACTGTGAACACTAAAGAGTGTCACTCTGAGTGTTCTGGCAAGATCATCCGATAATGCGTAGAGGCCTGGAACGAGTTTAAGTTCATTTAAGAATTAAACTACTGTTTCTTTCCAGTTGTCACAAGATTAGTTCTTAAAGAACCGCACGTGTCACCTACCATGAGCTTGTTTGATGTTGGCTCAAGCAGGATTTCCATCTTCATTGTAATACTTGCGTATCACTCAGATGTTCTGGCAGTATTACAAGAATACTGCGTAGGACTCATAAAGATCTCTTACTTTTCACAGTGTGTGAAGAAGCAAGGAATAAATGGAAAGTGTCCTAATGAGACTTTTGATGATCTCGTGGCTCTAGACTCGATAGTGCGTTTTGATTTAGTGAGCGATGGCTGGAGAGGAGTGCCACCTATTCAATATCAGTCTATTCGGAGTGAATAAAGCAATAGATAATATGTTGATCTCCGTGTGATTAAAACAAATACCTTTTGAGAGATATTTGAGTTAGCTGGGGAGGGTTGTGCATTGCATCACTGGGTCTATGATGTCTTTCTTCAATATCAAGAATCATTAACAAATGATCTCAATAGCATATGTATTGACCCGGTTTCTGCCTAAAGTTGTAAGGAGGGCTTCTTTCTTTACACCCTTTATCTATACAATTCTTTTTCATTCTTCAACCCCTTCAATGCTTACCAATACGTCATCACTAGCACCTTGTTGTGATTGTTCCAGTGCTAGCTTAAGTACTTCGTCTGCATTCAGCTACGTTCACAACCATTCTCCATCTTTCCTAGGACTTCTAATTCTATCTAGGGAATTGTCCTTGGGAAGATTCCATCGGTTCTGATGAATCATTGGACTAATACCTATACCTACCACCCTTTTGTCACCACATCCGTCGTGAATTAAGTGTGTTTTGGGTAAGTATTGTCACCATGAAAAATCCTTGAAAAAATCACTTAAAGCACTTGTGATATTATAATCAAAGTTTTTGTGCCTCAAGTGTTTTGATCATCAAAAACGCTCCCCCTTAACATGTGCATTACACATATTAAGTTGGTTTATCATTTAATCCTTTTTCATTGTTTAGCCAAATATCATTAAGTCTCCTTAATCCCATTTTCTCCCCTTTCTAAAATGTTAACCATCAATATTTTGGAAATTAATGGATTAACCGGTCTTTGGGTAATAAAATGAAATTAGATGTTGGCCAAAGAACATATTAATGCTCTCCCTCAAATTAATGAGGGTTAGTTGTAGTGCTTGAGTATGATAGATTTTGAAAGATTTAGAATCTCGTGAAAATTCTTGAAACATTTTCATACTTTCACACTACAACAAGCCACAAAAGCACAATATTTACAATATTAACATATTCACAAATTAACCAATATGGAATAGACCTGAGATAGTACGACCCATTAAATGGATCGGTCCACAAGACAGTGATGTGCTCCATATGGTATGCCCCCCACGAATCGTTCGATACTGCGGATCAACCGTCGATGCCTTAACTTCGCCTCAATCATCTGGATGGTGTGGTTGACACTCTTCTTAAATCGGCCTACCCATCTGTACTTTACCTCTGGAAGACCTTGTCCTGAGTTGAGCATCAATAGCTTGTCACGTACATGCTTGAGAGTACCGTTGCTGAACTTGTGCAGTTCTGAGAGTCGCATGTATTGCATGACCTCTACTTCATTCAGGTAAAATATGCCCATCTCTGGTTGGAGTGTACCCATGTATAGTTCCTTAGCTTGGTGAAAACGACTCATTGGTGTTGTGTGAGGTCGTTCTAGATTTAGCCTGGATTAATAACTCTCTACTCCAAGTTGTAAGTCTTCAACCCTTTGCTTGATCACAATTCTACGAGTGAATTGGCGAATGTTGGAGCTTAGGGCAATGACTTCATCGGGGTCTAAGTGAGGGAACTTGCCTTGAGCCAAGAGGAGTAGAAAATCTTCAATATCTTCAAGTCGTAAGAATTGAAGATCCCCTTCACTGACACTATAAGTCTTAGCGTCTTCTCGCTTGAATCTAATATCTTTCAAATACGAATATCCGAATATATGGTGAAAGCTAACTTCCTGTATGCTTGAGATTCGACGGGTAGCAATGATAGGTGTACCTTTCTTGGTGTGATTATAGAAGTAGTAAGTCGACTGCTTATTGCCCCGCCAATGTGAGATGCCTAATTCTCTAACACCCCCACAAATGCTATGCGCAGCGGAACTACAACATATGGGTGCTAGGCAGTTATCATCACACACAAGATATATCAAACGAATCAAAGAGACGTAAAAGTTTTAACATAAATTAAGCATTGTTAAAAACATACATGTCTACGGTTTTCCAAAACCCAAGATGATACAACACAGAGTTAGCGTTTTGGTCCCCACGAATCTCAACCCCAAAAGATACATTTTCGTTAACATGACAGAAAATTTAAAGTGTTCAAGTTAAATATGGGTGGAAAACAAGTAGACGCCAAGCCATACACAACTCCCATCCATTGCATGCTCCATGCTATACTTCACTGATTACCTGAAACACATGCTAAATTGGGTCAACAAATAATGTTGAGTGGAATTCATAGGTTTTATAATCTCATTTTGAACATATGTGTTATAAAAATCATTCACGATCATTCATTGAATTGTCGATCAAACAATCTATTTTCAAGGTTATGACAATTGTGTTTAAGCTCATGACACTAATTTGTTAACTCAATCACCCGCGTAATAATTACCGGTGTGATTAAGATGAAACCATTGCCCCTTCTAAAGGCATCAGTTGCAATTATACCTTATCTCTTATCACAAGTCATCCGTCCGCAGGGGGTACTCAACGTACTAGCCCTCGTCTCGGATAGGGTCGTCAACCCCATAGTAATATCAATTGTATAAGCGGTTATTTTCAATCCACACAAGGATTGAGCAATATTTAATAGTTCATGAATATAGGGTCTTTTGCAACTAGGTACTCAACACAATTTAAGGCAACATTCGGGTTCAACAATTATTCATGACATATGTTCATTTTAGAAAACTAGCATGCATCTCCCTCGCGGGTAAATACAATTTAAAAACAATAGTAAGCGAGGCTACAAATTCACACCTTATGTATATAGAGTAGTCGATGATTTCGAATGACGATCACTTACGATGATGAGGATGCCCGGGGAATTCAACACCTAACAAACAATAACGCGTAGTAAGTAAATCTCATTTATAAAGTTCAAGTACTGTATAATATGTACATATTAGTCAATTGTGATAATTACAAACTCACGCCAAAACCAAACGGATAATTGTTTCTAGTTTTAAACTATTCATCTACGTTATTAACGTTATTACCCTTTTTACGTTTTTCGCCGATACTCACCAAAAGTATGGGGTGTTTTCCCAGACTTAAACCCTTTTATAAAATTTGGGAAAATTCTCAAAAATACCTTAAGACCTGTAGAAAACCCATTTTTAATCCCATTAAAAGTTCTCGCTTTTATTACCCTTTACTCAACACATGACTAAACATACCTTTTTTGGACTGATTTTGCATATTGACCATGTTGGACTTGTTTGACCCATTTAAAATATACCATTTACCCGTTCAACACATAAGCCTAATAATAGACTCACAAATGCAGGTTTGAGACCAAAAATCAACCTTTAATCAATTACCAAACTATATCTATGGTCCCCGGGATTTGACCCAAAACCAAACATAAATTCGGATTATGTAGGTTCTCATCTCCCGGTACACGTAATTTCAAAACATCATAACTTTTGACTCGTTAGGATTCGTAAGCTCTTTCTTATACCAAATCGAAGCTAAGACGACGCTTTACAACTGTATTCTAGTCTCATGACCTGTTTACAAAATCAAATTTATGAAAACAAGCCTAAACAATCTGCCTAAATTTACCCTTCTCAAAATCAACCCAACACTCGTTTCCAAACCATTTTATCGACACCTAGCCTCAACTTAATCACTCCTAACCATGACTAATCATCCTAATCAGTCCTTAACACTAAAAATACCAAATCCATCCTAAAAACCATTCAATAAATCAAACATGCAATGAGCTTTACCCACTCAAAAACATCTAAAACCATGAATTAAACATAAACCCATAGGTAAAACATCAATCACCAAGATCCACCAAACACCCCCATTTAGCCGTGGGGTGTGGGTGATCAAAACACCCCAACCAAATTGATTTTGGTTGGTTTGTTGGGTGATTATCCATCTCCTACACACCAATTAGACATGCATAAACTCTATTAACATCAAAACAAATTTTTGAAAAACCCATTTGATTCTTGAAAATTTTTAATGAATGCATGTTGGATTAAAGCATATCAAAACACTTGAAATGATTAATCTAAATGTGGTCTAACCTTGGTTTTAATCAAAACAAAGTAGAAAATTTTTTGTGGTGGTGGTATGGTGGTGTTTGGCCTGTTGGGAATAAATTAAGGCCAGATCACTTGAGCGTTGACAAGAACAATTCAAGCGTTGATAAGAACAAAGCAAGCGCTGACAGCTCAAGCGTTGACAAGTTAAAGTCAAGCGTTGACACATTGAAGACAAGCACTGATGGAAGATATAATCTACACGTTTATTATATTCTAGAATACTTCTAGTAAGGATAGAAACGACAATGTATTTTCTATATTTATCTTTACCTAGAATAGCTGATACGTAGATTATTGTACAAGGCTTCTTATGTCTATAAAAGAAGGCCTTTAGGTTATAAGTTTTATATAAGTTTTCGTTCACATCTTTCATTGTAAGCAAGTTCGACATTCATAATCAAAGTGAAAGTTTGTTTACATCTTGTGTGTTCTTGTTTAAGTGTTAAATTCCGCATAACACTTAGATTCATAAAGCATATACAAAGGTTTCTCTACGTATATTACTTGATCTAATCTCGTATACACAAAGCTAATCGATCTAAGTTTGGGATCAACAAGTGGTATCAGAGCTTGTTGAGGAACTTTTGATCTTTAAAGAACACCAGAACCCTAAAAACACCAAAACCCTAATTTCCTCAGAAACCCTAACAACATCATGTCTGAAGCAATAACCTCCTCCTCCTTAGCCTTACCAAACATCAAGATTCCCATGCTTGATGCAACCAACTTTGACTTATGTAAGTTCAACTTTGAACAATATCTGGGGATCTATGACTACACACTCTTGGAGATTATTGAATATAGAAACACATTCAATAAGGCTCAAAAGATTCTTGATGCCATTAGTCAAAGAACAGCTGTTGAAGGATGCCCTGAAGAGGATAAGAAAGAAAAACCTGGAGATGGTAGAGCTGTAGCTGCTGATGATATTGCAAAGAAAAGGGTTGACGTGAAAGCCCTAAATATTCTGAATGTCTCTTTGGGACAAGAAAACCAGCATAAATATAGAGGCTATGAATCTGCTAAGGATCTTTGGGAAGCTCTTGAAGTTGCATATGGTGGCAATGCAGACACTAAGGAAGAAAAGAAAAAGCAACTTCTGCATGATTATGCTGTCTTCAAAGCTCAACCCAATGAGAAACTGAGTAGTGTGAGAAGCACATCACAAGTAAGTTTTCCTTCATGGGAACACAAGTTGGTGATGTTGACACCAATGCTACCTTTCTTAAAAGTCTTGGTGAGGCATGGAAGATTGAGGCAAGATCTATTCTTGCCAACAATACTTACAAGAGCTCCTCGTTTGATGACATCTACAACAAACTAAGACTGTTGGAAGATGAAACTCTTTCAGAGCATGGAAGCAAAGCTACCACCAGCAACATGGCCTTCTTCTCTCATAGTGAAGGTCAATTCAATCAGAAGGACTCTTATATGCATCCAGTTACTGGATCATCATATGTCAGCGCTGGAACAAGTCCTGTCAACGTCTCCTTTTCAGACGCTGACACATTCAAGAATGACTCCCCAAGAGTTAAACCTGCTGGGTTGGATTTGGATACTGTTTGTGCTTACATTGCTTCTTTGCCCAATGGTTCAGTGATTACATATGACGACCTTGAGCAGATAAGTGATGAGCACCTGGAAGAGATGGACATCAAGTGGAACATGGCTCTTGCTAGTATAAGAGCAAATAGGTGGAACAGAAGGTTTAAAAAGAAGATGACCTTCAATGCTAAAGACACAGCTGGATTTGATAAATCCAAAGTTGAATGCTACAACTGTCATCGTATGGGGCACTTCATGAGGGAATGCAGATCTCCTAGAAGATCTGATGCTGGTAAACCCTCACGTCAGGTTGTTAAAGCTCAGGATTCCAAAGCCATGGTTGCAGTTCAAGGAATTGATGGTACAGGATGGGATTGGAGCAACCTGGCTAAGAATGTTGAAGAGGATAAAGCTTTGGTTGCTGATATTGAAGAAGAAGAGCATGTTGAATATGCTCTCATGGCACACTCCTACTCTTCATCTGATAATGAGGTATATGATGATGCTTTTTGTAGCAAAGGTTGTAGGTTAAACACTAAAAGACTTAACAAAGAGGTGTTAAAACTAAAAGATGATATGAGTACTGAAAGGTGTAAATTGTCTAATTACCAACTAGCTCTTACTGAAACTGAGAAAACCGTTTCTGAATACAAGAAAATGGAATTTGACTTAAAAGATAAGATCAATATCTTAAAAGGTTAATAGTGAATTACAGGCTAAGTTAGATGAGGCCATTAAGAATAAAGATAATGTTGACCTCAAAATTCAAAGATTTGATAGAGCCACCCAAACCCTAGGAGACTGTGTAGCTAAACAAAGGGATCCTAAGGACATGACTGGGATTGCGATGAATGATTACTCTCTGGTTCCACCACCAGCTGGTGACTTCTATGGTGTCCAACGAAGGGACTTATCTTGGACTGGTTTACCAGAGCTCCAAGAGGAGTAATTCATTCCTCCACTAAGAGTTGTCACTCCAGTGGAAGAGTATCAACAAAAATTGACTGACCTAAATGAGTGGAAGAAAGCTAACCCTAATTTATTTGTTAAGGGAGGTTTGCTATGTGAAAGTCCCAATGAATCACCACCCATTAAGGTTACTCACCCAATCACTGGTAAAGCTGTTGACCTAGGCTCAAACACTGTTAGAAGACCTACCATTAAATATGCAGAGATGTATAGGAATAATAGGTCACCCAAGAGCCAAGTTAGCAATCATGGAACATGTTTCTTCACTTCTAGACCTAAGGTTGTGTCTAAGAAAGCCTGTTACACTTGTGGTAGCTTTTCACATTTGGCATACAAGTGTGTCAACGCTCCCAAAGCCAGCGCTGACAGGAACAATTTCAGCGCTGACAGGAAGAAAGTCAACGTTGTTAGAAAGTCAAACGTTGTAAGACCCAAACCTTGTGTGCAGCAAAGTCCATAAGTGATTAGACCTGCCCCATTCTTTTATAGAAGGTCTAACACTCATGGACAAAGACCATTTCAAAAGACAAACACCTGGTCAAATAGGCAATGGGTTCCTGTAGCAAACCCTAGGTTCAACGCTGACAAGGGTAATTTCAGCGTTGACAGGACAAATTCTAACGCTGACAGAAACGTGACCAGACCTAAATATTTGCAGCCACAAGGTAAGGGGTCTAAAGCTTCTTCAAGCTTAACATGGAGACCCAAGAAAGATCAAAACCCTAATGATAATGGGATTTCAATGACTTGCAATAGATTTAATTACATTTCAAAGGTCATTACAAAACCTATTGGGGTTAACTGGGTATTTCATCCTAAAAAGGATGAGAATGGGGTTGTTGTAAGAACTAAGTCTGTTCTTATTGAACAACCAGATGAATCTAAGTCTTTTGAGACTTGGGTTCCCAAAGAAAACTAATTTGTTTTCTTTATGTGCAGGGCATTCAAAGACAGATCAATGATTATGGATATTGGGATAGTGGATGCTCAAGGCACATGACAGGGAAGGAAGGCTATCTGACGAATTTCACCCCTATTAAAGATGGTGATAAGGTATACTTTGGAGGTGGATATGGAACTATCACAGGCAAAGGAACCCTTCTCACCAATAATCTGTGTTTTGAGAACGTCTTCCTGGTAAAAGAACTTGATTATAATCTGTTTAGTGTATCACAAGTATGTGATAACAAAAATAAAGTTCTTTTTACTGATACTGAGTATTTGGTGTTAAGCAAGGATTTTAAGATCCCTGATGAGAAATATATTGAGTATAGAACACCTAGGCATAAGGACATATACAATGTGAATTTAAATGGGATTAAAATGAATACCAATATGTCTTGTTTTTATACTAAGGCCTCAGTAGATGAGAGTAATTTGTGGCACAGGAGACTAGGGCACATACATTTTAAAAATATAAATAGACTTGTGAGGCTTGGTTTAGTTGATGGTTTGCCTGAGAAGGCCTTCCACAATGATCACTCTTGTGTTGCATGTCTTAAGGGCAAGCAATACAAGGTCTCATTCAAGTCCAAACAGGTGCATACTAGTTCTAGACCTCTTCATATGCTTCACATGGACCTCTTTGGTCCAACCAATATAGAAAGTTTGAATGGTAAGTCATATTGCTTTGTTGTCACAGATGACTTCTCTAGATTTACTTGGACATTCTTTCTAGCTATGAAGAGTGACACAGCTGATGTTCTTATTGATTTTATCACTCCTATTGAGAAAAGGTCTGGCAATGAGGTTAAAATGCTTAGGAGTGATAATGGTGGAGAATTTAGGAACAAGAAGCTAGATGATTTCTGTGCCAGGAAAGGAATTACTAGGAAATTTAGTATTGCTAGAACCCCACAACAAAATGGGGTTGCTGAGAGGAAAAATAGAACCCTAATTGAAGCAGCCAGAACAATGTTGGTTGATGCTCACTTTCCAATAGCCTTTTGGGCTGAGGCTGTTAATACAGCATGCTATGTGCAAAATAGAGCATTGGTTAACAAAATTCAGAACAAAACACCTTATGAGTTACTTTGGGGAAGAAAACCTAATATTGGTTTTCTCAGACCTTTTGGTTGTCATGTAGTAGTATTGGATACTAGTGATGCCTTAGGGAAATTTAGTGCAAAAGGTGATGAGGGTTACTTCATGGGGTATTCAGTCCAGAGCAAGGGTTATAGGGTTTATATTAAGGAGGACAAACGTATAGTTGAGAGAGTACATGTTAGGTTCTTAGAGAATAAACCTAGTGATCCTGAAAGTGGTCCTAATTGGTTGTTTGATTTGGAACCCTTATCTAGAACTTTAAATTATATGCTTGTCACTAATCCAGACATTGTGAAGGTAACTTCAAATGTTGTGGAGGAACAAGTTGTTAATGTTTCAGGTACACAGGTTCATGAGAAGGTTGGATCACAAGCAGAAAAGGCATTTCCTACATTAGAATATGTCACAATTCCCATTTGGACAGATGCTTTTGCTGCTGCTGCTGCTGGACAAGATAATGGTGGTTTCCAAATACCACCAGATACAAACATGCATGGTTCTTCAGGCGCTGACAAAGGCAAATCTAGCGCTGAAAAGACCAATTCAGACGTTGATGGCTCATACGTTGACAACAACATTTCAAGCGCTGTTAGCCCAGATGCTGACAACCAAGATTCACACGTTGACAACACTTATGGGCATCTTTTCTCTTCCAGTTTTGAACAAGGTGGACCTTCCAATATTCTTGAAGAAGTTCACATTGATCAAAGAGAGTCTGATGAAGAAGATATTGGCAACATGGAGCTTGAGGTTGAGGACACCAGACTTTTTGAAGGAGGGGTTCTCACTTCCATAATGAAGAATCACCCCACATCTCAGATCATTGGTGATATTATGACTCCAGTTCAGACTAGAAGATCTCATCAAGGTCTTGGTGGGTTTATTGCCAATATACACAAGAAGGTTGATACCCCTCTTGTGCAAGCATGTTTGTTTGCCTATTTTCTGTCACAAGAAGAACCCAAGAAAATATTTGATGCTCTCAAAGAACCAAGTTGGGTGGAAGCAATGCAGGATGAGCTTCATCAATTTGCAATTCAGGATGTTTGGGAGCTGGTTGATTGTCCTAGATATGTCAGACCTATTGGGACAAGATGGGTTCTCAGGAACAAAAGAGATGAAAGAGGCATTGTGGTCAGAAACAAGGCAAGGTTAGTGGCTCAAGGTTATACACAAGAGGAGGGGATAGACTATGAGGAGGTCTTTGCACCAGTTGCAAGGATTGAAGCTATTAGGATTTTTCTAGCCTATGCCTCCTGCATGGGCTTTACAGTCTATCAAATGGATGTCAAGAGTGCTTTCCTCTATGGCACCATTGTTGAGGAAGTTTATGTAATGCAACCTCCTGGTTTTGAGGATCCAAAGCATCCAGATAAAGTGTATAGAGTCAAAAAGGCTATGTATGGCCTTCATCAAGCCCCTAGAGCATGGTATGGTACTTTGTCTACCTATTTGGTGGACAATAGATTCAAGAGGGGCACCATAGATCAGACACTATTTACAAAGAAGAAAGGCAAGGATGTGTTGCTTGTGCAGGTCTATGTTGATGATATCATTTTTGGGTCTACTGATCCAAAGATGAGTGAGGATTTCTCCAAGCTTATGACAGACAAATTCAAGATGAGTGCTATGGGGGAGATTAACTTCTTTCTTGGTTTACAAGTTCAGCAGAAAGAAGATGGTATCTTCATCTCCCAGGACAAATATGTTGCTGAGATCTTGAAGAAGTTTGGCTTTTCTCCTCATGAAAAAAGGGCTACTACTCCTATGGATAGAGAACACCCTTGGGGAAAGATTGGAGATGGGAAAGATGTTGATGTCAGGCAGTATAGATCCATGATTGGATCCTTGATGTATCTTACTGCTTCCAGACCTGACATTATGTTTGTTGTGTGTGCTTGTGCACGCCATCAAGTGACTCCCAAAGAATGTCACCTTTATGCTGTGAAGAGGATCTTTAGGTACCTAAGATGTTATCCTAGTCTTGGTTTGTGGTACCCAAAGGATTCACCATTGGAGCTGATTGCATATTCAGATAGTGATTATGGAGGTGACAAATTTGATAGGAAATCCACAACTGGTGGATGTCAGTTTCTTGGGAGCAGGTTAATATCTTGGCAATGCAAGAAACAAACAGTGGTGGCTAATTCTACAACTGAAGCAGAGTATGTGGCTGCAGCTGCATGTTGTGGTCAAGTTTTGTGGATTCAGAACCAGCTGTTGGACTATGGGTATAATTTCATGCATACTAAGATATTCGTTGACAATAATAGTACTTTATGCATCATTAAGAATCCTGTACATCATTCTAAAACTAAACACATAGAAATTAGACACCATTTTATAAGAGATTGCTTTGAGAAAGGTTTAATACAACCAGATAGGGTTGACACTGAGGAAAATGTGTCAGATTTATTAACTAAACCTTTTGATGCTGGGAGATTTCAATACTTGGTAACAAGTATTGGAATGGTCAATCTCACATAATATGTGTTTTGGATTCTTTTTGTAAAAGTATGTACAGAATGATGCATTATTATTATTGGTCTTATTGATGATTTAGATTTTCCACTATATTTTTCTAACACTGACAAAGGTTGCTCGAACACTGATAAGTGTTTTTGCAACGTTGTCAGCAATATAATTGTCTAACGCTGACAAAGCTTCCCTCAACGCTGTCATGTGTTATCGGGGCGTTGTCAGCACCAATGTTAGTTTTGTGGTTTTCAATCTAAATGTGCAGATGGTGTTAGCAGTACACTATTGGATACAGAGTTGCTTATGGATCAATGGAGAATCATTTGGACAAGTTTTTATTTATGGATGATGGTTGGAATGTTTCATTCCTATCTTGACATAAATATTTTATGTTCATGCATGATTTTAGCAAAAAATTTGTATCATAGTTTAAGGGGAGGTTTTAGGAACCTTTAGGATGTTTGGGTATCCATATGATACTCTTATCACAATTCTAGATTGTGTCCACAGGTGAGTATGAGTTAGTTTTACTAAATCATGAGGCACTGTAGCATGCATAGTATATCAACTTTGCATGCTGCCAAGACATTTTTGGCCTAGAATTGGTTGTGGTCTGTTGGGAGACTTGGGAATGATTTTGATATGGGATTTACCTGGGAGTAACAAGGATTTTATAAGGTAACATTGTTGTTAAGAGTTTTGGTTATCAAAGGACACTAGAGGACTGTTATGTCTATCTTGCTTATGCAAGTGTGCATAACTGGACAGTGCTTGCCGCCCTATGATAATTATCATCTTTTGGTTATCTTCTCTAGGATAAATTACTTGTTAAGGTCATTTTTCACTTTTTAAAATATTTTTATTTTTGGACGCTGACAAGATTTTTTACAAGCGTTGTTGTGACCAAATTGGACGCTGACATGGCTTTAGGCAAACGTTGACAAGATTATAGCCGTTGGGCGTTGATAGGTTATTTTTGACCGTTGACACTCAATGGGACCTACCCAGTTGTTACTTTTTGACATATTTTCAAGCCGTAATTTTAGGAGTTGTTACTTTCATTTAATGCATGAGATAACTTATAACTTTTTCAATATTTTCATGATTGATTTTTGAAAATCTTTGCCTATTTTTGGGCCAATCACATGCATTCTTTCTCTCCTATAAATTTGGCTCCTATTTTAAACAGAGTATCTATAATTCTTGTCTAACACTTTTCTCTTATCAACTTAATCTTCTTCACTTAAAATTAACAGCTTTCATCCATGGCACCAAAGCAGAATTGGAATTGGGGTTCAGATCACAACACACATGATTGCTTATCTTGACGCTGATGATGCTCTGTTTCCCCAATACACACAAATGGTGGCGTATTTGAACGCATCCCCACTTAGGTATGCTCTTTCTCATGCACCACTCATTCCAGTCACACACATTAAGAAGTTTTGGAACACTGTCAATTCCTCAACAGTTAATGGAGTGACCACATTGACTTCTATTGTTCATGGGAGATCTTGGGTGGTTACTGAGGCTTTGGTACGCCAAGCCTTGCATCTTGATGATGCTGATGGTATAGTGATGAGACTGCTTTTATACATGGTCTCATCGTCCAAAACGGCCTTTAAATGCATAAAATATCATAAAATAGACCAAATATATGCTCGTGTTTGTTACTTGTGTATTTTTAGGTACGGATATTGAGGAATTGGCAAAAGATCACAAGAATCATTCAAAAACAAACACGAGAAACGAAGCCGCACAATGAACCGGGCCCAAGTTTGGAAATTTGCAAAATGACCCTTGAAGAATTCAAGATTGGCAAAAATGGCCCCTCATCTTTGAAGAACTTGTCACATTTGACCCTCAAAATATCAAATGTACAAGTATAATCCTTAATGTTTGAAGATTGTTCAAGATCAGTCCCTGGAATTTGAAGAATATACATATAAGGCCCTTGGAAAAAGTTTATAAACTTTGTGTGCCAAATTTGTCAAGTTGTCAAAAGTTGACAAAGCATGAATGGGCGCTGATGGACAATTATTACAAAGTGAAAGAATGTTGAAACCTTGGGGACCAAAAGTACCAACTGCCCAAACAAACCCACCAACCAGACAGTGACACCTCAGCCCTACCCACCCATTTACCCACCAACCCATATCCTACCCATAACCCTTCCCGTCCACAACCCGGTTTATTTAAATAAACCCCAGTCAAACCCCCTCCTGGTCAAACCCCCTTCCCTCCTAAACAACTTTTCAAAAACGAATTAAGATTAAACCACCCCTTAATCCATAAGAACCCTAGAACCCCACCCAAATCAGTTAAGCTTTAACCAAGGGGATATCCCCTATAACCTTCCAGTTTGTTGATTAAACCCACCCTTAACCAAAGCCACCTCACCCAACAGTGTCACATGGCTTGTGGGACCCTCCCCAAGCCTCCCCTGCTCCATCACTTTCACACAAAACCCCACCCCCGACCAGATAAACGATTGGATGTTGCTCCTTGGTCCCCAAGTCGAATCCTACGTCCAAGAATAGTCTTCCACAGCTGGCATCACATGGGATTGCTTTTTTGACCAAGATTCGTCCAAGAACAAGAAGGGCATTTTAGGGCATTTAGCTTTTAGGGTTTAAGCTTTGTATTTTTTTTATTCCCTAGTTCTAGATAGTTCATTTCAGTAGTATAAAAGTAGAATGAGACGTGTTCATTCACTTGTTCCAGAATTTTTAGCTAATCACTTGTAATTCCTTTTTTAAGAAATAAAGTTTGGTATTTTTGATATAAAGAGTAATTCCTTTTATGTTTTTGAAAAGTTGTGTGTTGTGTTTATGCTAAGTTCTGAGTTCCAATTTAAAAAGTGTGAAAGATTTGTTTGAGGTTTAAGTATCAAAAAGGTTTTGAAAAGGTGTTTGAACTTTCAAAAATCCAATCTCTTAGAAAGTGAAAGTGGACTGAGGGATTGTAGATTTGTGAGTTTGGAGTGTTTTTAAAACGTGTTTGAAAGGTTTGGAAGTTGTTGGAAAAGTTTTTAAGGAAGTTTTTTTTAAGAAATTCAAAAAAGTGTTTTTCTTGTGTTTGTTCTTGATTTGCAGGATTTTGGTTGATTGTTTGTTGATTTAGTTTTGCACCAACCCCAGTTGGTATAGGAGGTGGATTATCATCCACAAGAACCCTGGATTGTAGGGTTCTAAGGTAACTTCTTGTTTCCATTTAGAAATTTCAGAAAAAATTGAGTTGCATGTGATTTGTTTGAAAAGTGTTGATTGTGTTTGGAAACTGTTTGATTTGAGTTCTATAATGATGTTATGCATGTTAGATGTTACTAGGGTCAATTTGATTAAGTTTTAAGTTGCTTTGGTTTGATAAAAGTTGAAATCAGTTTTTAAAGTGGTGTTTGGAAACGGGTTTAAGCAGGGCATAACATCATTAAATGTGTTTAAAAAGGTGTTAGACAGGTAAAAAAAAAGGATTGAGTTAGGTTGCATGTTAGTATAAGAGTAGATTAGAACTAGTTTTAAGCAAGTTTGTTGGAAAGAAATAGAAAAAGTAAGCTTGAAATCTTCTTAGCCATTTACTTGCTTAATTGGTTGAAATTTGGTTCTTGATTTGTGAATTCTGTTGAGATCTAGGTTAATACAGGATTGTAGGTTTGTTGTGTGTTAATTGGTGATTGTATATGCCAAATTTGGGCTTTTGAAGTTGAGTTTTGTGCATCTAGAAAGCTCACATAACCACCAGACCTCATAAAAGTTCACAGAAACTTGAACATGCTTGGTATGCTTTGATTGAGTGAAGTTTTGGGTGCTAAGTGTGTAATTTTTGCTTGTCTTGACTCCCTTCACTCAGAAAGAGTGAAGGGGTGCCCTTTGTTCCACAAAACCACCATCAATCAAGCAACCAAGTCCTCTTGGTGCCTATTCTCACTTGTGAAGAAACAATACAAAGAACAAGAAAAAGTCTGTGTGCAAAAACTAGAAACTGGCACGTTTTTTGGTCTAAATCTTAGCTTAATCTTGCATAAAAAAGTGAATTGGGATTGGTTTACTAGCTAATTAGAGGTCACAATTGGTTTGAAAAGCAAAAAAATAAAAAAGGAAAAATTGGCAAAAAGGTCACCCGTAGCAGGACTCGAACCCCAGACCTCTCGCTGGAGGGTTAAGGGAACTTCCGCTAATCTAGATGCCTTTTTACGTTCTAAGTTGATTTCAATACCTATTTAACCTCTTTTTCAATTGGCAGCTTATTAAAAAGCCGTAGCTTATTTTGAGCTTTTCTAGCTTATTTGTTTAGCTTTTTGTTTTCTTTTAATTTTTCCTAGGAACCTTATTAGATTAGTGACTTTTCTAGCCAAGTTTCATAATTTTCCCTTTATTTAATTATTTTCTAGCATTTATTTATTACCCGTTATTTAGAAAATCATTAAAAAATAGTAAAAAGAGTTTTAATTTTTAGGAAAAATAATTTTTAGCTTTTAAAATAATATTTTGAGGTTTACAGCTTATTAGGTTTTCAATTTGGCTTATTTTTAATTTTATAAGATTTTAGGGTTTTTAAGCAACTTTAAAATTCAATATAAAATTATTTAATAGGTTTCAGGAAATTTGGTTTGCATTTTTGTTCTAATTAGAATATTTAGGATTTTTGAGAATTTTTTAGAATTTATTTGAAAACTTTTTATTTTTAAGATTATTTTAATATTATTTTAATCATAAAAAGTCAAAGTTTTATTTTTATTTCTTTTTCATTTTTCCTAGGTTCTATATCATTAATTAGGACTTTTCCCATTTGTAGAATAATTTTTAGGCTTTTCAATTAATTTTTGGAATTAATTTAAGATTTAATAGATTTTAATAGTTTTTAGGAGTTTAAAAATAGTTTAATTTGGTTTTAAAATTTTTAAAAATAGTTTTTAGCTTAATTAGGTCATTTTTAAGGTTTACAAACTATAAAATCTTGTTTAGGGCTTTTTAATATTTAAAAGTGATTTTTAGGGCTTTAATTAGCATTAAAAAGTCATTATTAAATTAATTAAAAGGTTTTGGCAAGTTTGGATTTTTTGTAAACTCTTAGAATCTTATTGTGGATTTTTAGTAATTTTTAGGAATTTTTAGGTTAAAATTTTAAATTTTGTGTTTTTTACGTTCTACGTCGTAACTTTCTAGTAGTGTTTTCGCCTTATTTTTCTATTTTTCTATTTTTTTTGTCTTCGTCATTTTCTCTTCTTTTCTTCTCATTAATAATCAAAAACAAATCAATCAATCATTCATTACACAACACACGTGCCTCCTCGAGAGAACGATTCCCACTCATTTGGGTCATAACTTGTGGTTTTCCTAAACCGCTCGTTAATACTTACCGCTTTTACCTTGTTTTCCTAAACAAGTGTGAATTTTACAACTATCATTTTTGGCGCCGCTGCCGGGGAGGCGTGTTGTGTTTTGATTGAACCATTGTTGTTTTTCTATATTAGCCATATAGTATTTGTATTAATAGCACTCTATTAATACGTATTATCGTTTTTTCGGTTTTTGTGTGAATATTATTACTATATAGTATACGTAGAACAATAAATTCACAAGTACTCCAAATACGTGAGCAATCACAACCTTGATTCGGGATTTCATCACTCGATCATTGTATTCGAATCTCAAACCAAAGAAAAAGGCAAAAATAGATAAATACTTTCGTGAAGCTTAATCTTGATAATACAAACTATAAGGTGGGTATAAGGCGGTTGTATTTCACAACCTAAAGGAAAAAGGCTCTTAAGTGCTTCGCGCCGCCTCGTTTCCTCCGCTTGCTTGTGCGTATTTGATTTTGAGAGTGAATCGAGGGTTTTGCCGCCCAAAGTATTATTACATATCATATATATTTTCTTGGTTTCCATTTGATTAAACCCTCTTGAACGATTTGGTGTTCCACCATCGTTCTAAAGTCATCGAAGGCGTTCACTCCACGTGATCGTTTTCATTCCTTGAGGCCTTTTTAATCAAGAGATTTGATTAGTGAGGAGATTTGTGGACTCATTGTCTACTTAATACATTCACCAATTTCCAAAAAGGTTAATACAATCAAAAACCACAAAAAAAATTGAAAAACACAAAATACCAAAAAGAATCTTCTTTGCTCGTCTCCACGTTGTACGTGACGTTTATGCTCACTCGTAATCAAGCAAAACGTGCACGTAGACGCAAGAACAAAACTCCTACTAAAACTCATTCTAGTGAGGAGTCTCCAAGTGAGGAACCTATTGTAGAACAAGAAGCTATCATGGCTAATCGTACTATGATGGAGTTGCTTCAAGCACCCACCGAGGGTTTTGGAGAGGCCATTGTGATTCCCGCCATCCTTGCGGAGAACTTTGAAATCAAAACGGGTTTAATGTCTATGCTTCAAGCAAACAAGTTTCGCGGTCACGAAAAAGACAACCCACATTATCACATTAGGCAATTTAATCGTCTCACCGCGACAAGCAAGTTTAAGGATGTACCACACGATGCCATTAAGATGATGTTGTTTCCTTACTCGTTAGATGGACCCGCCAAGATATGGCTTGAGAAAGAACCGCCGAATTCGATTTTGACATGGGCCGATCTCGTGTCTAAATTTGTGAATCAATTTTTTCCACCATCTAAGACAACACATTTGAAAAACGAGATTTCACGTTTTACACAAAGACCAAATGAAAGTTTTTCAATGGCTTGGGAAAGGTTTAAAGAAATGTTACATGAATGTCCACACCATGATTTTTCCGAATTGCATCAAATTGACACTTTTTATAATGGGCTTAATGAACATGGACGAGATTATTTAAATGCCGCCGCGGGTGGTAATTTTTTGTGCAAAACGACCAATGAGGCTTTGAAAATCATAGAAAATAGGTCTAAGGTCTATAGCCCTCGTAACACACCGAGTGTTGCCAATTTGGGCTCGTCATCATCTCGTTCCATTAATGCCTTGCAAGATGAAGCAAATGAGGAGAATCGGTTTTTCGATAGGTTTTCGACTCTTATGTCTCATTGGAAAGCTCAAGAAGCTTCAAACACCGCTTCGGTTAAAGCGGTTGCTAAGAGTTGTATTTCATGTGGTGGAGCTCATGATTTTTCCGAGTGCATTACCGCGGATGGTAACACTTCGAATGCTTATGTAGCCACGGGAACCTACAACCAAATCGGTCAAGGTTCCCGCCAAAATCAAGCTCCACAAAATCAAAATGCTAATAACTATCGAAACAACAATCAAGGTGGAAATTAACAAGGAAATCAAAGGAATTATAACAAAGGTAATTACCAAAGTGGAAATGGGCAAATTTCTAACCAAAACCAAAACCGTGATTTTCAAACTCCTACTCAAGGTTTTCAAAATGCTCACACTAAAAATTTGCAAGGAGAATTTTTAGATTATGCTAAGGCTAATGATGCTAAGTTTGATAACATGCAACGTGAGATGATTAGCTTAAGATCCGAGTTGAAAAACGAGCTTAAAAACGAACTTGCTAATGAACTTAAAACTCATGCTAATAAAATGGAAGGAAATGTCACACGACTCCAACAAAATCAACAAAAAATGGAGCAAGGACAACATGAGATTAAGCAAGAATTGTTAAAAGCGGATGCTAGGCAATCTAAGTTTGAAGACCGTATGGCTAAGATGTTTGAAGCTATCATGTGTAAGCCCTCTTCTTCAGGTGGTCTTCCTAGTGATACCATCGTGAACCCGAAAGGAGAATTGAAGGTTATTACCACTCGTAGTGGTAAAACTTTCAAAGAACCCATTTCTCGTCCAAGTACTTCTATGGAGAAGGAAAAAGAGAAAGAACCCGAGGTTGTGGTTGAAAAGGAGCACATCTCAAGCCCACAAAGTACCGCTCAAACCACACCTACGGTTGAACCAATACCCATTATGGAACCCGAGATTCCAAGGCCGATGCCTATGCCTAATTTGCCCCAACCCACACCACCTTTACCCTACCCATCAAGACGAGACAAGGAAAAGGCACAAGAACGAAATAATTATCAATTTGAACTCTTTATGAAAATGTTTCGTGACTTGCATTTCAATATAAGTTTTGCCGACGCCTTAGTCATGATGCCTCGATTTGCCGCGAACTTCAAAAGTATGTTGAATAACAAAGAGAAATTGCAAAAATCGTCTAGTTGTTCATCGGTTTTTCTAAGCCGCATACCTCAAAAAGTCGGTGATCCTGGAAAGTTTTTAATCCCATGTGCTATCCAAGACATGGAAGAATGCTACGCCTTGGCCGATCTTGGTGCTAGTATTAATTTGATGCCTCTTGAGATTTTTAAATCGCTCAATCTTCCAAATCTCACTCCTTCAAGAATGTCAATCGAAATGGCCGATCATTCTACGATTCTAGCTTGTGGAGTTGCCGAGGACGTCTTTGTGAAAGTTGGGAAATTCTATTATCCCGTGGACTTCATTGTTGTTGATATTCCCATCGATCCTAAAGTTCCGTTAATTTTAGGTCGATCGTTTTTGGATACCTCGAGAGCACTTATCGATGTGCATGCAAGAAAAATCACTCTTCGTTTCAATGAGGAAGAACTCGTCATTAATGCAACCCAAAACTCCACTCTTTCTCATGTTTATTCTATCACATCTTTGTACAATGTCAATCCCATCAAAAACATTTGTCAAAAGATTTCAAAAAGAGTTGTTGAAGTTGTTAAGAAAAATGAAGTTCCGTCCCCTCCGCCGATGGAGGTTAAGAGTGTTAAGCCTATAACTCCAATCTCGAGTGATTCTTCGGATGATGAATACGTTGATCCCGATGGGGAGGTTTTCTTTGTTGACAAAAGATTTGAAAACTTGCCACCACCTAAGCCAAAACGCTTTCAAAATGTGAGAATTTTTAGTGTGACTAACATTGTTTTAGATACACCAAATATTTTTGACATAATTAAATCGGGTTTTCACAAGGAGACTTTTAAAGATGAAAAAGGAAAAGATTTTGAATTTAATTTAAAGGATTTTTCTACAATTCTAACTCCGTCATCACCGCGTGTCTTGAGTACTACAAGCTCGTCTTCCCCTTTTGACGATGCTTTGTGTGGACTTAGTGTGGGGGAAGCCCCTTATGTTCCCTCCCCTTTCTCCACCGAGGACGAGATATTTGATCCTGGAATTGCTTATATAGGGAAATCTCGGTCTTCCACCGATGCAATAAATGGAAAATCTTTTCATTTGATTGGTGCGAGTCTACCTCGAGTAGCTCAATGTTATGACTTACCCATTGTCCCACCCTTCTATTTCTTCTCTCCTATTTTCTTCTATCCCATTGGGATTTGTGTTGGAGTTGTGTTGTCTCGTCTTTCATCCGAAAACGAGGACGCTATCTTTGACCCCGGTATACGTTTATCGGATTTTTAAAGTACTCCACGTGCTTTTGGGCCTTGTTTATCATATAAGCCCCACCAAAAATTGTCCAAAACATGATTATCCCTAAATGATCACATTTATGGGGATTCGAGTCGAGCTTTTGACTCGGTTATCAAAAACAAGGTGCCTCGTGGGGGAGACCCATGCTTATCCATGTACATATTATTGCTTTCTAATTAGTGTAATGTGAGGGGATTTGTGCCCTTCCAACCTTTGTTCCGTGGTTGTTTGTGAATTGTGTCTTTTAGATCATCATCTTCACGATTGGAGCCTCTCGTGTTCATTTTATGGGAGCACTCGATCGTTTGCTTTGGAGGCCTTTCCCAATATCCATATGATATATCCTTTTATGATCTAACCTTAGGTTTATAGCACACTTCATAAATGGCTTTAAACTTATTGGTTACACCCTTTCCATGCTAGATTAGGCATTCGACTACGTCTCTAGTATGGGGGTGTTTGCACCCCTAGACTCGAAACATTGAGGACAATGTTTAACTTTAGTATGGGGGGGTGAATAGATACTTGCCTTGCCAAACCTTCACGCTTTCCAAAGTTTATCGTTTTGTTTATCGTTTTGTTGCAAAATAAGGCTAAAAATGGCCAAATTTTAAAATTTTTCTTATGTTTCATAAGTGTTTGAAGACACGAGTGTAGATTTTCCGATGGCGAGAATAAGAGTAATTTTTGACTTGACCGTGCGTGTTGAGCACTTAGCTTTGATTCCTTAACTACACATTAGGCTAAGTCTCTTAAATGAGGACGAGAAATGATAGAGTTAATTATAAGTTACTATGCTAAACGTAGAGTACTCGTATTTTTTCAAAAACTCATGTGTTCTCGTTGTTTGCTTATTCTCCCTTCGCTTGTAAATATTTTTGCTTAATAAATATTGACTTAGCGGTTTAGTTTTGATTGTTGGGTTTCTAGTCTTTTCTAGTAGCTTCCGTGTAATTAAATTGGGAAGACATTAAGGTACCGCCAGCGTCACGGTTTTGAAGTATTGGCACCCGAATAATCGAAAGCTTCACCCAATAATAAGATTTCAAGTGCTCACCTAAATCTAGCAAACAATTTGAAGCCCCACAAGGCCTAAAATCTATGCAAAATTGAAAGTGAATCAAGCCTTAATCTTCGAAGCTTTAAAGATCCAAAATTCGCTTTAGCGTGAGGATATACGTCTTTGGCTAATAAAACCACCGATGATGGCGGATAATAAAAGGCAAGGCAAGACCGAAGTCATAATAAAAGCTTCATGGCGAAGTTGAATAAAAGATGGAGGTAAACCAAAGATAATAAGGCCCTTCCGTTAGGGGGCGTATAAAAGTCTTGGTAATAAGTCTCATGTTCAAAACCGTTATAAAACCGTGTTTATCGATTCTTCTTGTCAACTTAATTTTTTGACATCGTTGTCTATTAGGAGGGGTTATTGATTTGATGGTCTTAGTTACACCGTTAGGACTCTACTTTTAGACCTAAATCTCTATTATCGCATAAGTCAACGATGTATCCTCGTGATCATTAAGACAAAATAAAATATAAGAGATACAACTTAGGAATAATGGGAGAATAAGTACGTGATTAGGGCATATGAGTAGTGTCAGCATTACTAACTTATAATGACAATGATCTCGTTGCACGCTTGGCATGGAATTAAGGTGAAAATCGAGGACGACGAAATTATTTCTAACGAAGCATTCACGTGTTCTTGTTCTATGAACCTAAACGTCCCATTTTGCGATGAGAATCATACATTATGTCTAAAACACAAGTAGTAGCAAAAGTAGTAATGTAGCTAGTTATCATTTGAATAAAAGTCCATAAAATTGAATTTTGGAGATGCTTTATTCTAGCATTGCGTGAGGGCACGGCAATGGTTTAGTATGGGGGAGTGATGAGACTGCTTTTATACATGGTCTCATCGTCCAAAACGGCCTTTAAATGCATAAAATATCATAAAATAGACCAAATATATGCTCGTGTTTGTTACTTGTGTATTTTTAGGTACGGATATTGAGGAATTGGCAAAAGATCACAAGAATCATTCAAAAACAAACACGGGAAACGAAGCCGCACAATGAACCGGGCCCAAGTTTGGAAATTTGCAAAATGACCCTTGAAGAATTCAAGATTGGCAAAAATGGCCCCTCATCTTTGAAGAACTTGTCACATTTGACCCTCAAAATATCAAATGTACAAGTATAATCCTTAATGTTTGAAGATTGTTCAAGATCAGTCCCTGGAATTTGAAGAATATACATATAAGGCCCTTGGAAAAAGTTTATAAACTTTGTGTGCCAAATTTGACAAGTTGTCAAAAGTTGACAAAGCATGAATGGGCGCTGATGGACAATTATTACAAAGTGAAAGAATGTTGAAACCTTGGGGACCAAATGTGCCAACTGCCCAAACAAACCCACCAACCAGACAGTGACACCTCAGCCCTACCCACCCATTTACCCACCAACCCATATCCTACCCATAACCCTACCCGTCCACAACCCGGTTTATTTAAATAAACCCCAGTCAAACCCCCTCCTGGTCAAACCCCCTTCCCTCCTAAACAACTTTTCAAAAACGAATTAAGATTAAACCACCCCTTAATCCATAAGAACCCTAGAACCCCACCCAAATCAATTAAGCTTTAACCAAGGGGATATCCCCTATAACCTTCCAGTTTGTTGATTAAACCCACCCTTAACCAAACCCACCTCACCCAACAGTGTCACATGGCTTGTGGGACCCTCCCAAAGCCTCCCCTGCTCCATCACTTTCACACAAAACCCCACCCCCGACCAGATAAACGATTGGATGTTGCTCCTTGGTCCCCAAGTCGAATCCTACGTCCAAGAATAGTCTTCCACAGCTGGCATCACATGGGATTGCTTTTTTGACCAAGATTCGTCCAAGAACAAGAAGGGCATTTTAGGGCATTTAGCTTTTAGGGTTTAAACTTTGTATTTTTTTTATTCCCTAGTTCTAGATAGTTCATTTCAGTAGTATAAAAGTAGAATGAGACGTGTTCATTCACTTGTTCCAGAATTTTTAGCTAATCACTTGTAATTCCTTTTTTAAGAAATAAAGTTTGGTATTTTTGATATAAAGAGTAATTCCTTTTATGTTTTTGAAAAGTTGTGTGTTGTGTTTATGCTAAGTTCTGAGTTCCAATTTAAAAAGTGTGAAAGATTTGTTTGAGGTTTAAGTATCAAAAAGGTTTTGAAAAGGTGTTTGAACTTTCAAAAATCCAATCTCTTAGAAAGTGAAAGTGGACTGAGGGATTGTAGATTTGTGAGTTTGAAGTGTTTTTAAAACGTGTTTGAAAGGTTTGGAAGTTGTTGGAAAAGTTTTTAAGGAAGTTTTTTTTAAGAAATTCAGAAAAGTGTTTTTCTTGTGTTTGTTCTTGATTTGCAGGATTTTGGTTGATTGTTTGTTGATTTAGTTCTGCACCAACCCCAGTTGGTATAGGAGGTGGATTATCATCCACAAGAACCCTGGATTGTAGGGTTCTAAGGTAACTTCTTGTTTCCATTTAGAAATTTCAGAAAAAATTGAGTTGCATGTGATTTGTTTGAAAAGTGTTGATTGTGTTTGGAAACTGTTTGATTTGAGTTCTATAATGATGTTATGCATGTTAGATGTTACTAGGGTCAATTTGATTAAGTTTTAAGTTGCTTTCGTTTGATAAAAGTTGAAATCAGTTTTTAAAGTGGTGTTTGGAAACGGGTTTAAGCAGGGCATAACATCATTAAATGTGTTTAAAAAGGTGTTAGACAGGTAAAAAAAAAAGGATTGAGTTAGGTTGCATGTTAGTATAAGAGTAGATTAGAACTAGTTTTAAGCAAGTTTGTTGGAAAGAAATAGAAAAAGTAAGCTTGAAATCTGCTTAGCCATTTACTTGCTTAATTGGTTGAAATTTGGTTCTTGATTTGTGAATTCTGTTGAGATCTAGGTTAATACAGGATTATAGGTTTGTTGTGTGTTAATTGGTGATTGTATATGCCAAATTTGGGCTTTTGAAGTTGAGTTTTGTGCATCTAGAAAGCTCACATAACCACCAGACCTCATAAAAGTTCACAGAAACTTGAACATGCTTGGTATGCTTTGATTGAGTGAAGTTTTGGGTGCTAAGTGTGTAATTTTTGCTTGTCTTGACTCCCTTCACTCAGAAAGAGTGAAGGGGTGCCCTTTGTTCCACAAAACCACCATCAAACAAGCAACCAAGTCCTCTTGGTGCCTATTCTCACTTGTGAAGAAACAATACAAAGAACAAGAAAAAGTCTGTGTGCAAAAACTGGAAACTGGCACGTTTTTTGGTCTAAATCTTAGCTTAATCTTGCATAAAAAAGTGAATTGGGATTGGTTTACTAGCTAATTAGAGGTCACAATTGGTTTGAAAAGCAAAAAAATAAAAAAGGAAAAATTGGCAAAAAGGTCACCCGTAGCAGGACTCGAACCCCAGACCTCTCGCTGGAGGGTTAAGGGAACTACCGCTAATCTAGATGCCTTTTTACGTTCTAAGTTGATTTCAATACCTATTTAACCTCTTTTTCAATTCGCAGCTTATTAAAAAGCCGTAGCTTATTTTGAGCTTTTCTAGCTTATTTGTTTAGCTTTTTGTTTTCTTTTTATTTTTCCTAGGAACCTTATTAGATTAGTGACTTTTCTAGCCAAGTTTCATAATTTTCCCTTTATTTAATTATTTTCTAGCATTTATTTATTACCCGTTATTTAGAAAATCATTAAAAAATAGTAAAAAGAGTTTTAATTTTTAGGAAAAATAATTTTTAGCTTTTAAAATAATATTTTGAGGTTTACAGCTTATTAGGTTTTCAATTTGGCTTATTTTTAATTTTATAAGATTTTAGGGTTTTTAAGCAACTTTAAAATTCAATATAAAATTATTTAATAGGTTTCAGGAAATTTGGTTTGCATTTTTGTTCTAATTAGAATATTTAGGATTTTTGAGAATTTTTTAGAATTTATTTGAAAACTTTTTATTTTTAAGATTATTTTAATATTATTTTAATCATAAAAAGTCAAAGTTTTATTTTTATTTCTTTTTCATTTTTCCTAGGTTCTATATCATTAATTAGGACTTTTCCCATTTGTAGAATAATTTTTAGGCTTTTCAATTAATTTTTAGAATTAATTTAAGATTTAATAGATTTTAATAGTTTTTAGGAGTTTAAAAATAGTTTAATTTGGTTTTAAAATTTTTAAAAATAGTTTTTAGCTTAATTAGGTCATTTTTAAGGTTTACAAACTATAAAATCTTGTTTAGGGCTTTTTAATATTTAAAAGTGATTTTTAGGGCTTTAATTAGCATTAAAAAGTCATTATTAAATTAATTAAAAGGTTTTGGCAAGTTTGGATTTTTTGTAAACTCTTAGAATCTTATTGTGGATTTTTAGTAATTTTTAGGAATTTTTAGGTTAAAATTTTAAATTTTGTGTTTTTTACGTTCTACGTCGTAACTTTCTAGTAGTGTTTTCGCCTTATTTTTCTATTTTTCTATTTTTTTTGTCTTCGTCATTTTCTCTTCTTTTCTTCTCATTAATAATCAAAAACAAATCAATCAATCATTCATTACACAACACACGTGCCTCCTCGAGAGAACGATTCCCACTCATTTGGGTCATAACTTGTGGTTTTCCTAAACCGCTCGTTAATACTTACCGCTTTTACCTTGTTTTCCTAAACAAGTGTGAATTTTACAACTATCATATAGCCATCCTTCCCATAAATGAAATAGAACAAGGGCTTAGGGCTTTGGGATATCCTTTTCCTGATGAAGGTACTCTTAATAAGTATCATAAGCAGGAATTTCCCCCAGCCTGGAAGTACCTCATACACGTCCTCCTTTAATGTTTGAGTCCCAAATGTACTGCACACAATGAGATCAATAGATCCATTGCAAGTGCTATTGTGTGCATTGCAACAGGGCAAAAATACAACTATTCTAAAATGATTTTTGAGGGGATGTGTAAAAACAAGGGGACAAAAATGACTTTAGCTTATCCCCGTTTTCTGCAAATGGTTTTTGATGATCAAGGTTACTGCTCAAGGGATCACAATGATTTTTATAAGATCCCTGAGCAAAAGAAAGCTATTTTTATGAAGATGGATTCACCACCCCATAGAGACTTACCTTTAACCCAAGCCATGCTTGCTGTTATTGCAGCAACACAACCCCAACCAGACCCCCAACCTCATATTGACCCTCAACCACAACGTGAACCCATTCCTGAACCTTTACCTTCACCTGAACACATTCAACTTGACCAAGAACCCTTTGACGCTGACACATCAAATGTTGGCGTTGATGTGCCTATTTCCAACGCTGACACCCAACCATCACAATCCCAAACACCCCTTAACCAACCCACATTTACCCATTCTTCCACACCATCTTCCACACCCCCTGAATATAGGTTGATGAAACGCCAAAGGACTACTGGAGTGTTCTCCTCTGGTGGTCCTAGCCATGAAGCAGAGAGAACCACCACCACAAGTGTGGCTGGTGACCTGGATGAGGCTGGGACTATTGGTTCTGGCTTAGAAGCTGGACAAGGCAGTCCCACCATCATTAAGTCCTCATCCTTGCCCAATGAATCTGACTTGGGAGGTCAAATCCCCATTTTAGAAGAGGGCAGACTGGAACCAATGACTCTTTTGGAATTGACGGCAGTCTGCATTAGCTTGCAAAAGCAAAATGCAGACTTAGTACAAATTGTCAGCTCACAAGGCCTTGAACTCAAGCAATTGAGGGAGAGGATTGTTGTTTTGGAAAGTGATCGTGCTAGGAGGGGTATGGAGGAGTCTTCCAAAGGGGAGGAAGATCAAATAAATCTGAGTGATAAGGGCAGCCAGGATGGTCAATCAATGGATGTTGCTGAAGCCCTTACAACTTTGAAGAAACAAACAGGTTTTGATACGTCCTTAGTCTCTCCCACCAACTTAAATTTATCATTTACAGCTATGATGAGAGAGGTTACACAAGGCGCTGAGGGAAAATATTTGAGCGTTGACAAGGAAAATTTGGACGCTGATAGAAGTATTTTGGGCGCTGATAGGATAAATTTGGGCGTTGACAGACCTGCACATGAAGGTGATGTATCCCAGTCATCATCTATCATCAAGGAAGTTTCTACTCAGGTATTATCATCTACCTTACCAACCATTGCACCATCAGATAAGGGTAAGGGTAAAATGGTAGAAGAGTTTGTTCCAAAAGATGCAGCTCAAGTTGAGTTTGATAGAAGATTAGCTGCACAAATGATGGAACAAGATGAAAAGGAAAAGTCACCATTTGTTGTGACTTCAGAAGAAGAAAGTGATGGAGCTAGCTCAGACTCAAGTGTAATGATTATAGAACCTGAAAGGCTTGAGTATGGAGATAAGTTGGCCAAAGAGAAGCTGAGAGATTTGAAATTGCAGGTTGACTTTGACATGCCAGAGGTGGTTCAAATGTACAATTCTTGGGAAGAAAGTTGCATGGATAATCCAGACTTGACTATTTCAGATCAAATATGGGGTTTGAAGCTTCTTCTTAGAGTTCAGAAGGATTGCCAGGTAATTTTGAAACACGAGGCAAGCAATATTCTCTCAGAGTTGAAAAGGGATAGAAGGGAGCTCTACTTTATGTTGCTCAGATGTCATGGAGTTGGATGGACATATCAAAAGTTGAAGGCTTTGACATTTGATGAGTTGGAAAACAGGGCTTATCCCATTTGGGTGAGAGTGCAGGAAGCAAACACTCTCAGACTTCTTTCAGATGAAAGAAAGGAGCAACTTGCAGAAGAAATGGAAATCAAGAAAGCTATGATGGTTCCCAGGCCAGTGAAGAAGGGAATTAAATTTGAGTTTCCAAAAGATATGGATCCACTATATCCAAGTGAAGCAGTTATAAGAAAGAGCCTCAAGCTCTCCCCATTAGAAGCTTCACATATGGTGCAAGTGTTACCATTAGATTCTAGGAACCCAATTGTGAGCTATGAAGAAGATGAATGTGGGTTCTGGAAGATTGGCAGATTTGGCAAGGAGGTACACACTTTTACCACTCTCATATCTTTATTTGCAAGTTGTGATAGAGAAGACTTGGTGGACCTTTGGAGGTTACTGGAGACCAAGTATGAGGCTGAAGCACCAACTTCAGCTAATGGAATAAAACTTTGGACCACATTCAAAAGAATGTGTGGGCCAAAAGATGAAGATCCTGCAATTTGGAAGGATCTTGAAGATGACCTCAGTGGTCTTCAATGGAGGTTATATTCAACTGCTGGTGTATACCATTTGAGTTCTACAAAGTTTGCTAAGTATCTACTTGTGGATGCTCAGTATTTCATATCCAAGGCTGTTTTGGAAAAGATGAAGGACACTCAGCTGGAAATAGATTATTCAAGTGATGTGGCAAAAGATTTGATCAGATTTATTCATTACCAATATGAGAAGGTTTGTCAGACTCCTCCTAGTCCTTAATGCTTATTCAGAAACTTGATCATAAGAGTGGATATCAAGTTTAGGGGAGGATTGTTGGGAATAAATTAAGGCCAGATCACTTGAGCGCTGACAAGAACAATTCAAGCGTTGATAAGAACAAAGCAAGCGCTGATAGCTCAAGCGTTGACAAGTTAAAGTCAAGCGTTGACACATTGAAGACAAGCACTGATGGAAGATATAATCTACACGTTTATTATATTCTAGAATACTTCTAGTAAGGATAGAAACGACAATGTATTTTCTATATTTATCTTTACCTAGAATAGCTGATACGTAGATTATTGTACAAGGCTTCTTATGTCTATAAAAGAAGGCCTTTAGGTTATAAGTTATATATAAGTTTTCGTTCACATCTTTCATTGTAAGCAAGTTCGACATTCATAATCAAAGTGAAAGTTTGTTTACATCTTGTGTGTTCTTGTTTAAGTGTTAAATTCCGCATAACACTTAGATTCATAAAGCATATACAAAGGTTTCTCTACATATATTACTTGATCTAATCTCGTATACACAAAGCTAATCGATCTAAGTTTGGGATCAACATGGCCGTCGGCCTAAAGAGAGAAAAAGAGAGAGAGTGGAAAATATTTAGTGTGTGTTTGTGTTGTGTGTGTGTTGTTTATCCATTTTGTAAAATTGGGATGCCCTTGGGTGCAATGTTGGCATTCTTTTTGCCTTGAATTAAAACGACCTCAAATGTTTGCGGGAATGACTCACTAGTCGACTTGGAAAATTTTGCGGGAGTCGGGGGTCATCCCGAACACTCCAAAATACTTTTAGGACAATTTAAATGCACCCGGAAAGCAATAAAACGCACCCGACTCGACTTAACACGAACCGAAAGTAAAATCCTCGAAAATTTATAATATCGATAAAACGACAATAAACATAGAAATTTGGGCATCCATCGGGATCGTAGTCGTCATCGTTCTTCTTAAATCGTCAATCGTCAAGATTACGACCTCAAACATTGGTTTCAACCAAAACGATAAAATATATAGTAAATAAAATTTCTTAAAAATTTCAAAAATAAGCGTAGGGGTAAGATAAGTGACCTCGGTTTCTGGGTATCGCATCCACCCTCCTTAAAGAGAGTGACGTCCCGACGCTCGCCTCTTCTTATACTCACATTTCGTGCCGCTGGAACAGATGAGGATATCTCTCCTTGAAGAAGTCCTCACGTTCCCAAGTGTATTCCGGTCCACGCCTAGATTTCCATCGAACCTTCACAATGGGAATTCTACTATGCTTCAGCCTCTTAACCTCTCGGTCCATAATTTCCACTGGTTCCTCCACGAAATGCAGTTTATCGTCCAGCTGAATCTCGTCCAAAGGAATCACCAATTCCTTTTCCGCCAAACTCTTCTTCAAATTTGATACGTGAAACGTGTCGTGAATAGCACTAAGCTCATTCAGCAATTCTAACTTATATGCTACCGGTCCAATTCGTTTAACAATCTTGAATGGTCCAATATACCTCGGACTCAACTTTCCTTTCTTCCCAAAATGAATCACACCCTTCCACGGCGAAACCTTAAGCATAACCATATCTCCGACCTCAAATTCCAACGGTTTTCTTTTATTATTGGCATAACTCTTCTGTCGGCTTCTAGCAGCAAGTAAACGGTTCTTAATTTGCACAATCTTCTCTGTCATCTCCAAAACCATTTCAGGTCCAGTCAACTGACTCTCTCCTACTTCGCTCCAACACACAGGAGATCTACACTTCCTTCCATACAACGCTTCGAATGGTGCAGCCTTGATGCTCGCATGATAACTATTATTATACGAAAACTACACTAAAGGTAAGTGGCGTTCCCAACTTCCTCCAAAATCAATGACGCACGCTCGGAGCATGTCCTCCATTGTCTGAATAGTTCGTTCGCTTTGGCCATCAGTCTCAGGGTGATAGACCGTGCTCAAACTCAATTCAGTGCCCACCGCACGTTGAAGAGATTTCCAAAATTCCGACGTAAACCTACTATCGCTATCTGAAATGATCGATAAAGGTACACCATGTCTGCAAACAATCTCCTTCACGTACACACTGGCAAGTTTCTCCATGTTGGCCGTCTTCTTCAAAGGTAAAAAGTGAGCAGATTTCGTCAATCTATCCACTATTACCCAAATCATATCACATCCACTAGGATTTCTAGGTAAACCCGTCACGAAATCCATAGCGATCTTCTCCCATTTCCATTCTGGGATCTCTGGTTGTACCAACAGCCCAGACGGTTTCTTATGTCCGGCTTTATATTCGGCCACTAGTAGACTTTCTTCAGATCATGATACATCTTATCCGCTCCAGGATGTATCGAGTACTTCGACTTATGACACTCGTTGATAACCAAATCTCGTACTCCAGGCATTCCTTCCTCGGATGGACATAACGGTAACCAAATCCGATTCTCAAAATATCTCAGCCCGTCTGACCTAACCACAAAAAGAGGTTTCAGTTGTCTTCCCAGATTCTCAGCACCAACATTTTCTTTCATTAATCCCTTCTCTTGAGCCTTCAATATTGTTTCGGTTAAATCAACACCCTCAGTCATCACTAATGCTCTGACTCTTAAAGGTTTCTCTCTATCCTTCCTACTAAGTGCATCCGCTACAACGTTCGCCTTGCCAGGATGGTAGCGAATCTCGCAGTCATAGTCACTCAGTAGTTCCACCCATCGACTTTGTCTCATATTCAACTCCTTTTGGTCTAAAATGTGCTGCAAACTCTTGTGGTCAGTGAATACAACACACTTAGTCCCATACAAGTAGTGTCTCCACAATTTAAGCGCAAAAACCAAAGTCCAAATCATGTGTAGTGTAGTTTTCTTCATTCTTCCTCAATTGTCTCGACGCGTAAGCAATCACCTTCTCACGCTGCATCAACACAGCTCCATAACCCTTACGAGACGCGTCACAATACACCATGAAGTCTTCGATTCCTTCTGGCAATGACAATATCGGAGCAGAACACAATTTGTCCTTACGTGTTTTGAAAGCGAATTCTTCATCATCTCCCTATTCATACACCTGATTCTTCTCGGTAAGCTTTGTCAACGGCTTTGCAATCAGCAAAAATCCTTCGATGAATATCCGATAATACCCAGCTAAACCAAGAAATTGTCGAACTTCAGTCGGCGTTGTCGGTGCCGACCATTCCTTGATTGCCTCGACATTGTCAGGATCCACGCGAACTCCTTTTCTATCAATTACGTGCCCAAGGAATTGCACAGATTCTAACCAAAACTCACACTTTGAGAATTTCGCATACAGCTTCTCTTTCTTCCGCAGATCCAATATCTTCCTCAAGTGCTTCTCGTGCTCTTCCTTGCTCTTAGAGTAAATAAGAATATCATCGATGAATACAATGACAAACTTATCTAAATACGGCTTGCATACTCGATTCATAAGGTCCATGAATACTGCAGGCGCATTTGTTAGCCCAAAAGGCATCACTCAGAATTCAAAGTGTCCATACCGCATACGAAAGGCAGTTATAGGAATATCCTCCTCTCTAACACGCAGTTAATGATACCCTGATATCAAGTCGATCTTTGAGTACACACAGGAACCTTGCAATTGATCAAACAAATCGTCAATCCTCTGTTGATCCCAAACTTAGATCGATTAGCTTTGTGTATACGAGATTAGATCAAGTATAACACGTAGAGAAACCTTTGTTATATGCTTTGTGAATCTAAGTATTATGCGGAATTTAATACTTAAACAAGAACACAAGATGTAAACAAAACTTTCACTTTGATTATGAATGTCGAACTTGCTTACAATGAAAGATGTTTACGAATGAAAACTTATATAAAACTTGATTCTAAACATTAACCTAAAGGCCTTCTTTTATAGACTAAGAAGCCTTGTACAATAAGCTACGTATCAACTATTCTAGGTAAAGATAAACATAGAAAATACATTGTCGTTTCTATCCTTACTAGAAGTATTCTAGAACATAATAAACGTGTAGCTCACATCTTCCATCAGTGCTTATCTTCAATGTGTCAACGCTTGACTTTAACTTGTCAACGCTTGTGCTGTCAGCGCTCACTTTGCTCTTGTCAACGCTTGAGTTGTTCTTGTCAGCGTTCAAGTGATCTGGCCTTAATTTTATTCCCAACAATACTCCCCTAAACTTGATATCCACTCTTATGATCAAGTTTCTGAATAATCATTAAGAACTTGGAGGAGTCTGACAAACCTTATCATATTGGTAATAAATAAATCTGATCAAATTCTTTGCCACGACACTTGTATAATCTATCTCCAACTGGGTGTCCTTCATCTTTTCTAAAACAGCCTTGGATATGAAATACTGAGCATCTACAAGTAAATACTCAGCAAACTTTGTAGAACTCAAATGGTATACACCAGCAGCTGAATATAACCTCCATTGAAGACCACTGAGGTCATCTTCAAGATCCTTCCATATTTCAGGATCTTCCTCATTTGTCCCACACCTTCTTTTGAATGTGGTCCAAAGTTTTATTCCATTAGCTGAAGTTGGTGCTTCAGCCTCATACTTGGTCTCCAGCAACCTCCAAAGGTCCACCAAATCTTCTCTATCACAACTTGCAAATAAAGATATGAGAGTGGTAAAAGTGTGTACCTCCTTGCCATATCTTCCAATCTTCCAGAATCCACATTCATCCTCATCATAACTCACAATTGGATTCCTGGAATCTAGTGGTAACACATGCACCATATCTGAAGCTTCTAATGGGGAGAGCTTGAGGCTCTTTCTAATAATTGTTTTACTTGGATATAGTTGATTCATATCTTTTGGAAACTCAAGTGTAAATCCCTTCTTCACTGGTCTGGGAATTATCATAGCTTTCTTGATTTCCATCTCTTTTGCAAGTTGCTCCTTTCTTTCATCTGAAAGAAGTCTGAAAGTGTTTTCTTCCTGCACTTTCACCCAAATAGGATAAGCCCTATGTTCCAATTCATCAAATGTCAAAGCCTTCAGCTTCTGATGTGTCCATCCAACTCCATGACATCTGAGCAACATAAAGTAGAGCTTCCTTCTATCCCTTTTCAACTCAGAGAGAATGTTGCTTGCCTTGTGCTTCAAAATCACCTTACAATCCTTCTGAACTCTAAGAAGAATCTCCAAACCCCATATCTGATCTGAAATGGTCAAGTCTGGATTATCCATACAGCTTTCTTCCCAAGAATTGTACATCTGAACCACCTCTGGCATGTCAAAATCAATCTGCAACTTTAAATCTCTCAACTTTTCCCTAGCAAGCTCATCACCATACTCAAGTCTTTTTGGTTCAATAATCATCACACTTGAATCTGAGCTAGCTCCATCACTCTCTTCTTCAGAAGTCACAACAAATGGTGACTTTTCCTTTTCACCTTGTTCCATCATTTGCTCAGCCAATCGTCTATCAAATTCAACCTGAGCTGCATTCTTTGGAACAATTTCTTCTACCAACTTACCCTTACCCTTATCTGATGGTGCAATGGTTGGTAAGGTAGATGGTAATACCTGAGTAGGAACATCCTTGATGATAGATGATGACTGGAATACATCACCTCCATATGCAGATCTGTCAACGCCCAAATTTCCTCTATCAGCGCCCAAAATACTTCTATCAGCGTCCAAATTTGTCTTGTCAACGCTCAAATATTTTCCCTCGGCGCCTTGTGTAACCTCTCTCAACGTAGCTGTAAATGACAAATTTAGATTGGTTGGAGAGATTAAGGACGTATCAAAACCTGTTTGTTCCTTCAAAGTAGTAAGAGCTTCAACAACATCTAATGATTGACCATCTTGACTGCTCTTATCACTCAGATTTCTTTGATCTTCCTCCCCTTTGGAAGACTCCTCCATACCTCTCCTAGCATGATCACTCTCCAAAACAACAATCCTCTCCCTCAATTGCTTGAGTTCAAGGCCTTGTGAGCTGACAATTTGTACTAAGTCTACATTTTGCTTTTGCAAGCTAATGCAGACAGCCGTCAATTCCAAAAGAGTCATTGGTTCCAGTCTGCCCTCTTCTGAAATGGGGATTTGACCTCCCAAGTCAGGTTCATTGGGCATGGATGAGGACTTAATTATGGTGGGACTGCCTTGGCCAGCTTCTAAGCCAGAACCAATAGTCCCAGCCTCATCCAGGTCACCAGCCACACTTGTGGTGGTGGTTCTCTCTGCTTCATGGCTAGGACCACCAGAGGAGAACTCTCTAGCAGTCCTTTGGCGTTTGATCAACCTATATTCAGGTGGTGTGGAAGATGGTGTGGAAGAATGGGTAGATGTGGGTTGGTTAAGGGGTGTTTGGGATTGTGATGGTTGGGTGTCAGCGTTGGAAATAGGCACATCAACGCCCACATTAGATGTGTCAGCGCCAAAGGTTTCTTGGTCAAGTTGCATTGGTTCAGGTGAGGGTAAAGGTTCAGGAATAGGTTCAAGTTGTGGTTGTGGGTCAATGTTAGGTTGGGGGTCTGGTTGAGGTTGTGCTGCTGCAATAACAGCAAGCATGGCTGGGGTTAAAGGTAGGTCTCTATGAGGTGGTGAATTCATCTTGGTAAAAATAGCTTTCTTTTGTTCAGGGATTTTATAAAAGTCATTGTGATCCCTTGAACAATATCTTTGATCATCAAAAATCATTTGCAGAAAACGAGGATAAGCTAAAGTCATTTTTGTCCCCTTGTTTTTACACATCCCTTCAAAAATCATTTTAGAATAGTTATATTTTTGCCCTGTTGCAATACACACAATAGCAGTTGCAATAGATCTATTGATCTCATTGTGTGCAGTACATTTGGGACTCAAACATTGAAGGAGAATGTGAATGAGGTACTTCCAGGCTGGGGGAAATTCCTGCTTATGGTACTTATTAAGAGTACCTTCATCAGGAATAGGGTATCCCAAAGCCCTAAGCCCTTGTTCTATTTCAGTTATGGGAAGAATGGTTACACCATCAGCATCATCAAGATGCAAGGCCTGGCGTACCAAGGCCTCAGTAACCACCCAAGATCTCCCATGAACAATAGAAGTTAATGTGGTCACTCCATTAACTGTTGAGGAACTAACAGTGTTCCAAAACTGTTTAATGTGTGTGACTGGAATGAGTGGTGCATGAGAAAGAGCATACCTTAATGGGGATGCGTTCAAATACGCCACCATTTGTGTGTATTGAGGGAACAAAGTATTATCAGCAACAAGATAAGCAATCATGTTGTGTTGAGACTTGAACCCCAAATCCAATTATGCTGAGTTAAATCTTGGTGCCATTGATGAAAGCTGTTAATTTTGAAGTGTAGAAGATGAAGGTTGATAAGAAAAAAATGTTAGACAAGAATTATCGATACCCTGTTTAAAAATAGGAGCCAAATTTATAGGAGATAAACAATGCATGTGATTGGCCCAAAAAGAGGCAAAGATTTTCAAAAACTAATCATGAAAATATTGAAAAAGTTATAAGTTATCTCATGCATTTAATGAAAGTAACAACTCCTAAAATTACGGCTTGAAAATATGTCAAAAAGTAACAACTGGGTAGGTCCCATTGAGTGTCAACGGTCAAATATAACCCATCAACGCCCAACGGCTATAATCCTGTCAACGTTCGCCTAAAGCCATGTCAGCGTCCAATTTGGTCACAACAACGCTTGGAAAAATCTTGTCAGCGTCCAAAAATAAAACTGTTTTAAAAAGTGAAAAATGACTTTAACAAGTAATTTATCCTAGAGAAAGTAACCAAAAGCTGATAATTATAATAGGGCGGCAAGCACTGTCCAGTTATGCACACTTGCATAAGCAAGATAGACATAACAGTCCTCTAGTGTCCCTTGCTAACCAAAATTCTTAACAACCAAGTTACCTCATAAAATCCTTGTTACTCCCAGGTAAATCCCATATCAAAATCATTCCCAAGTCTCCCAACAGACCACAACCAATTCTAGGCCAAAAATGTCTTGGCAGCATGCAAAGTTGATATACTATGCATGCTACAGTGCCTCATGGTTTAGTAAAACTAACCCATACTCACCTGTGGACACAATCTAGAATTGTGATAAGAGTATCATATGGATACCCAAAAATCCTAAAGGTTCCTAAAAACCTCCCCTTAAACAAAGATACAAAGAGTTTGCTAAAAACATGCATGAACATAAAAAATTTATGTCAAGATAGGAATGAAACATTCCAACCATCATCCATAAATAAAAACTTGTCCAAATGCTTCTCCTTTGATCCATAAGAAACTCGGTATCCAATGGTATACTGTTAACACCATCTGCACATTTAGATTGAAAAACCACAAAACTAACATTGTTGCTTACAACGCCCCGATAACACATAACAGCGTTGAAGGAAGCTTTGTCAGCGTTAGACAATTATATTGCTGACAACGTTGTAAAAACACTTATCAGTGTTCAAACAACCTTTGTTAGTGTTAGAAAAATATAGTGGAAAATCTAAATAATTAATAAGACTAATAATAGTAATGCATCATCCTGTACATACTTTTACAAAAAGAATCCAAAACACATATTAAGTGAGATTAACCATTCCAATACTTGTTACCAAGTATTGAAATCTTCCAGTATCAAAAGGTTTAGTTAATAAATCTGACACATTTTCCTCAGTGTCAACCCTATCTGGTTGTATTAAACCTTTCTCAAAGCAATCTCTTATAAAATGGTGTCTAATTTCTATGTGTTTAGTTTTAGAATGATGTACAGGATTCTTAATGATGCATAAAGTACTATTATTGTCAACAAATATCTTAGTATGCATGAAATTATACCCATAATCCAACAGCTGGTTCTGAATCCACAACACTTGACCACAACATGCTGCTGCAGCCACATATTCTGCTTCAGTTGTAGAGTTAGCCACCACTGTTTGTTTCTTGCATTGCCAAGATATTAATCTGCTCCCAAGAAATTAACATCCACCAGTTGTGGATTTCCTATCAAACTTGTCACCACCATAATCACTGTCTGAATATGCAATCAGCTCCAATGGTGAATCCTTTGGGTACCACAAACCAAGATTAGGGAAACATCTTAGGTACCTAAAGATCCTCTTCACAGCATAAAGGTGACATTCTTTGGGAGTCACTTGATGGCGTGCACAAGCACACACAGCAAACATGATATCAGGTCTGGAAGCAGTAAGATACATCAAGGATCCAATCATGGATCTATAATGCCTGACATCAACATCTTTCCCATCTCCAATCTTTCCCCAAGGGTGTTCTCTATCGATAGGAGTAGTAGCTCTCTTTTCATGTGGAGAAAAGCCAAACTTCTTCAAGATTTCAGCAACATATTTGTCCTGGGAGATGAAGATACCCTCTTCTTTCTGCTGAACTTGTAAACCAAGAAAGAAGTTCATCTCCCCCATAGCACTCATCTTTAATTTGTCTGTCATAAGCTTGGAGAAATCCTCACTCATCTTTGGATCAGTAGACCCAAAAATGATATCATCAACATAGACCTGCACAAGCAACACATCTTTGCCTTTCTTCTTTGTAAATAGTGTCTGATCTATGGTGCCCCTCTTGAATCCATTGTCCACTAAATATGTAGACAAAGTACCATACCATGCTCTAGGGGCTTGATGAAGGCCATACATAGCCTTTTTGACTCTATACACTTTATCTGGATGCTCAGGATCCTCAAAACCAGGAGGTTGCATAACATAAACTTCCTCAACTATGGTGCCATACAAGAATGCACTCTTTACATCCATTTGATAGACTGTGAAGCCCATGCAAGATGCATAGGCTAGAAAAATCCTAATAGCTTCAATCCTTGCAACTGGTGCAAAGACTTATTCATAGTCTATCCCCTCCTCTTGTGTATAACCTTGAGCCACTAACCTTGCCTTCTTTCTGACCACAATACCTCTTTCATCTCTTTTGTTCCTGAGAACCCATCTTGTCCCTATTGGTCTGACATATCTAGGACAATCAACCAGCTCCCAAACATCCTGAATAGCAAATTGGTGAAGCTCATCCTGCATTTCTTCCACCCAACTTGGTTCTTTGAGAGCATCAAATATCTTCTTGGGTTCTTCTTGTGACAGAAAACATGCAAACAAACATGCTTGCACAAGAGGGGTATCAACCTTCTTGTGTATATTGGCAATAAATCCACCAAGACTTTGATGGGATCTTCTTGTCTGAATTGGAGTCATAACATCACCAATGATCTGAGATGGGGGGTGATTCTTCATTGTGGAAGTGAGAACTCCTCCTTCAAAAAGTCTGGTGTCCTCAACTTCACGCTCCATGTTGCCAATATCTTCTTCATCAGACTCTCTTTGAGCAACAGGAATCTCTTCATGGACATTGGAAGGTCCACCTTGTTCAAAACTGGAAGAGAAAAGATGCCCATAAGTGTTGTCAACGTTTGAATCTTGGTTGTCAGCGTCAGGGCTGACAGCGCCTGAAATGTTGTTGTCAACGTCTGAATTGGTCTTGTCAGCGCTGGATTTTCCTTTGTCAGCGCCTGAAGAACCATGCATGTTTGTATTTGGTGGTATTTGGAAACCACCATTATCTTGTCCAGCAGCAGCAGCAGCAGCAAAAGCATCAGTCCAAATGGGAATAGTAACATATTCAAATGTAGGAGATGCCTTTTCTGCTTGTGATCCAACCCTTTCATCAACCTGTGTACCTGAAACATGAACAACTTGTTCCTCCATAACATTTGAAGTTACCTTCATAATGTCTGGATTAGTGACAGGCATATAATTTAAAGTTCTAGATAAGGGTTCCAAATCAAACAACCAATTAGGACCACTTTCAGGATCACTAGGTTTATTCTCTAAGAACCTAACATGTACTCTTTCAACAATATGTTTGTCCTCCTTAAGATAAACCCTATAACCCTTGCTCTGCACTGAATACCCCATGAAGTAACCTTCATCACCTTTTGCACTAAATTTCCGTAAGGCATCACTAGTGTCTAAGACTACTACATGACATCCAAAAGGTCTGAGAAAACCAATATTAGGTTTTCTTCCCCAAAGTAACTCATAAGGTGTTTTGTTCTGAATTTTGTTAACCAATGCTCTATTTTGCACATAGCATGCTGTATTAACAGCCTCAGCCCAAAAGGCTATGGGAAGGTGAGCATCAGCCAACATTGTTCTGGCTGCTTCAATTAGGGTTCTATTCTTTCTTTCAGCAACCCCATTTTGTTGTGGGGTTCTAGCAATACTAAACTGCCTAGTAATTCCCTTCCTGGCACAAAAATCATCTTGCTTCTTGTTCCTTAATTCTCCACCATTATCACTCCTAAGCATCTTAACCTCATTGCCAGACCTTTTCTCAATTTGAGTGATAAATTCAATAAGAACATCAGCTGTGTCACTCTTCATAGTTAGAAAGAATGTCCAAGTAAACCTAGAAAAGTCATCAGTGACAACAAAACAATATGACTTGCCATTCAAACTTTCTATATTAGTTGGACCAAAGAGGTCCATGTGAAGCATATGAAGAGGTCTGGAACTAGTATGCACCTGCTTGGACTTGAATGAGACCTTGTGCTGCTTGCCTTTAAGACATGCAACACAAGAGTGGTCATTGTGGAAGGCCTTCTCAGGCAAACCATCAACTAAACCAAGCCTCACAAGTCTATTTATATTTTTAAAATTTATGTGCCCTAGTCTCTTGTGCCACAAATTACTTTCATCTACTGAGGCCTTAGCATAAAAACAAGACATATTTGCATTCACTTTAATTCCATTTAAATTCACATTATATATGTCCTTATGCCTAGGTGTTCTATACTCAATGTACTTCTCATCAGGGATCTTAAAATCCTTGCTTAACACCAAACACTCAGTATCAGTGAAAAGAACCTTATTTTTGTTATCACACACTTGTGATACACTAAACAGATTATAATCCAGTTCTTTTACCAGGAAGACGTATTCAAAACGTAGATTATTGGTGAGAAGGGTTCCTTTGCCTGTAATGGTGCCATATCCACCTCCAAAGTATACCTTATCACCATCTTGAATAGGAGTGAAGTTCGTCAGATAGTCTTCCTTTCCTGTCATGTGCCTTGAGCATCCAATATCCCAATATCCATAATCATTGATCTGCTTTTGAATGCCCTGCACATAAAGAAAACAAATTAGTTTTCTTTGGGAACCCAAGTCTCAGAAGACTTGGATTCATCTGGTTGTTCAATAAGAACAGACTTAGTTCTCATAACAACCCCATTTTCATCCCTTTTAGGATGAAAAACCCAGTTAACCCCAATTGGTTTTGTAATGACTTTTGAAATGTAATTAAACCTGTTGCAAGTCATTGAAATTCCATTATTATTAGGGTTTTGATCTTTCTTGGGTCTCCATGTTAAGCTTGAAGAAGCTTTAGACCCCTTACCTTGTGGCTGCAAGTACTTAGGTCTGGACACGTTTCTGTCAGCGTTGGATTTTGTCCTGTCAACGCTGAAATTACCCTTGTCAGCGTTGAACCTAGGGTTTGCTACAGGAACCCATTGCCTATTTGACCAGGTATTTGTCTTTTGAAAAGGTCTTTGTCCATGAGTGTTAGACCTTCTAGAAAAGAATGGGGCTGGTCTAATCACTTGTGGACTTTGCTGCACACAAGGTCTGGGTCTGACAACGTTTGACTTCCTAACAACGTTGACTTTCTTCCTATCAGCGCTGAAATTGTTCCTATCAGCGCTGGCTTTGGGAGCGTTAACACACTTGTATGCCAAATGTGAAAAGCTACCACAAGTATAACAGGCTTTCTTAGACACATTCTTAGGTCTAGAAGCAAAGAAACCTGTTCCATGATTGTTAACTTGGCTCTTGGGTGACCTATTATTCCTATACATCTCTGCATATTTAATGGTAGGTCTTCTAACAGTGTTGGAGCCTAGGTCAACAGCTTCACCAGTAACTGGGTGAGTAACCTTAATGGGTGGAGATTCATTGGGACTTTCACATAGCAAACCTCCCTTAACAAATAAAGTAGGGTTAGCTTTCTTCCACTCATTTAGGTCAGTCAGTTTTTGTTGATACTCTTCTACTGGGGTGACAACTCTTAGTGGAGGAATGAATTCCTCTTCTTGGCATTCTGGTATACCAGTCCAAGATAAATCCTTTCTAAGAAAACCATAGAAGTCACCAGCTGGTGGTGGAACCAGAGAGTAATCATTCTCATTCATCCCAAGCCCAATCATATCCTTAGGATCTCTTTGTTTAGCTACACAGTCTCCTAGGGCTTGGGTGGCTCTATCAAATCTTTGAATCTTGAGGTCAACATTATCTTTATTCTTAATGGCCTCATCTAACTTAGCCTGTAGGTCTTTATTGACCTTTGACATGATATTTCTAATATCCATACTACCCTCTAGCTCATGTTTTAAGATATTTATCTTATCTTTTAAATCAAATTCCATTTTCTTGTATTCAGAAACGGTTTTCTCAGTTTCAGTAAGAGCTAGTTGGTAATTGGATAATTTACACCTTTCAGTGCTCATATCCTCTTTTAGTTTTAACACTTCTTTGTTAAGTCTGTCAGTGTTTAACCTACAACCTTTGCTACAAAAAGCATCATCATATACCTCATTATCAGATGAAGAGGAGGAGTGTGCCATGAGAGCATATTCAACATGCTCTTCTTCTTCAATATCAGCAATCAAAGCTTTGTCCTCTTCAGCATCCTTAGCCAGATAGCTCCAATCCCATCCAGTACCATCAATTCCTTGAACTGCAACCATGGCTTTGGAGTCTTGAGCTTTAACAACCTGACTTGAGGGTTTACCAGCATCAGATCTTCTAGGAGATATGCATTCCCTCATGAAGTGCCCCATGCGATGACAGTTGTAGCACTCAACTTTGGATTTATCAAATCTAGCAGTGTCTTTAGCATTGAAGGTCATCTTCTTCTTGAACCTTCTATTCCACCTATTTGCTCTTATACTAGCAAGAGCCATGTTCCACTTGATGTCCATCTCTTACAAGTGTTCATCACTTATCTGCTCAAGGTCCTCATATGTAATCACTGAACCATTTGGCAAAGAAGCAATGTAAGCACAAACAGTATCCAAATCCAAACCAGCAGGTTTAACTCTTGGGGAGTCATTCATGAATGTGTCAGCGTCTGAAAAGGAGACGTTGACAGGACTTGTTCCAGCGCTGACAAATGATGATCCAGTAACTGGATGCATAAAAGAGTCCTTCTGATTGAATTGACCTTCACTATGAGAGAAGAAGGCCATGTTGCTGGTGCTAGCTTTGCTTCCATGTGCTAAAAGAGTTTCATCTTCCAACAGTCTTAGTTTGTTGTAGATGTCATCAAACGAAGAGCTCTTGTAAGTATTATTGGCAAGAATAGATCTTGCCTCAATCTTCCATGTCTCACCAAGACTTTTCAAAAAAGTAGCATTGGTGTCAATATCACCAACTTGTGTCCCCATGAAGGACAACTTGCTTGTGATGTCAAGCAATCTGCTTCTCACACTGCTCAGTTTCTCATTGGGCTGAGCTTTGAAGACAACATAATCATGCAGAAGTTGCTTTTTCTTTTCTTCCTTAGTTTCTGCATTACCACCATATGCAACTTCAATTGCTTCCCAAAGATCCTTAGCAGATTCATAGCTTCTATATTTGTGCTGATTTTCTTGTCCCAAAGAGACTTTCAAAATATTTAGGGCTTTCATGTCAGCCCTTTTCTTTGCAATATCTTCAGCACTTGCAGCTCTACCATCTCTAGGTTTTTCTTTCTTATCTTCATCAGGACATCCTTCAACAGCTGATCTTGCCGTAATGGCATCCTGAATCTTTTGAGCCTTATTGAATGAGTTTCCATATTCAATAATGTCCCAGAGTGTGTAGTCAAAGATCCCCAGATATTGTTCAAAGTTGAACCTCCATAAGTCAAAGTTGGTTGCATCAAGCATGGGAATCTTGATGTTTGGTAAGGATGAGGAGGAGGAGTTTATCGCTTCAGACATGATGTTTTTAGGGTTTTGAGAAAATTAGGGTTTTGGTGTTCGTATATCGTTCTGGTGTTCTTCAAAGATCAAAAGTTCCTCAACAAGCTCTGATACCACTTGTTGATCCCAAACTTAGATCGATTAGCTTTGTGTATACGAGATTAGATCAAGTATAACACGTAGAGAAACCTTTGTTATATGCTTTGTGAATCTAAGTATTATGCGGAATTTAATACTTAAACAAGAACACAAGATGTAAACAAAACTTTCACTTTGATTATGAATGTCGAACTTGCTTACAATGAAAGATGTTTACGAATGAAAACTTATATAAAACTTGATTCTAAACATTAACCTAAAGGCCTTCTTTTATAGACTAAGAAGCCTTGTACAATAAGCTACGTATCAACTATTCTAGGTAAAGATAAACATAGAAAATACATTGTCGTTTCTATCCTTACTAGAAGTATTCTAGAACATAATAAACGTGTAGCTCACATCTTCCATCAGTGCTTATCTTCAATGTGTCAACGCTTGACTTTAACTTGTCAACGCTTGTGCTGTCAGCGCTCACTTTGCTCTTGTCAACGCTTAAGTTGTTCTTGTCAGCGTTCAAGTGATCTGGCCTTAATTTTATTCCCAACATCCTCGGCAATGGATACCGATTCTTAACCGTCAACTTGTTGAGCTCTCTATAGTCGATACACATCCGAAACGACCCATCTTTCTTCTTCACAAACAACACTGGCGCTCCGCATGGTGATGAGCTCGGTCGAATAAATCCCTTATCCATCAACTCTTTCAATTTATCCGATAACTCCTTCAACTCTGATGGTGCTCATCGATAGGGTGCACGAGCAACTGGTGCAGCTCCCGGCATCAAATCGATTCGAAATTCGACTTCACGGGTGGGCAATAAACCCGGCAACTCATTAGGAAAAACTTCCGGATATTCTTGAATTACAAGTACCTCTTCTAACTTTGCCTCTAAGTCACCCTCACTAGAAACTTGTGCCAGAAACACATCACATCCATCTTCTACATACCTCATCATTTTCAAGCAAGATATCACTTTCAAACGAGAAGTGCATTCATCTCCCTTCACAGTCAAAACCCTATTCCTCAACGGGATTTGAACTAATCTATCTCCACAAACGATCACGGCACTATGCGCCATTAGCCAATCCATTCCAACGATCACATCGAACGATCCTAGCTCTATGGGCATTAAGTCGATATCAAAAGCGTAATTTCCTAACTTCAAGGTACACCCTCTTAGTATAGAATTTGTACTAACGATCTTCCCATCGGCTAATTCCACGTTATAATTAGTCGTTAGCATTACCGGTTCTCTGTTGATATGACGACTAAATTTTACATCTACGAAACTCTTGTCGGAACCAGAATAAAACAATATACTAGCATAACGAGCGTCAAGTAGATACGTACCGGTAACCACATTAGGGCCTTGCGGTTTATCAGCAGTCCCTACTCGATACACAATAGCAACATTATTTCCTCCATGCCTATTTCCATCCTTCGGGCAGTTCCCCTGCTTATGCCCCCTTTCTCCACACCCAAAGCAAACCATCACCTTCATGGCATTTGCCCCAGTAGCCACCCCTTTTTCCCGGCAATCTGCAATTCTATGACCCGCTTTTCCGCACTTGCCACACACAGGTGGGCAATTCCCTATATGGTACAAATTACATCAACCACAATGAGGATTCACCTTCTCTCCTCTAGGGTTAGTGACAGCCCTCATTCCATCATTTCATCTCTGGTTGAACTGCTGGTTGCGGTTCTGACCTTAGTTGTTATGGTTTCCTCCACGATTTTGACCTTGGGATTGATTCCCCTCAGCTGCTTCCCACTTTCTCTTGTTCCCTTTGGCAATGTAGTCCTTCTTATCTTGCAGCTTGACATCCATTAGCGCGTGAGCCATTTGGACTGCTTCATCGAATGACCCAGGCTTGGATGAAGTTGTCTCACCCTTGATATTACTTGACAAACCCTTGATGTACTGCTTCATTTTCTTGTGATCATCAGCAAAGGCATCGGGACAAAAAAGGCTCAATTCATTAAACCTCCTTGTATACGTGGTAATGTCATTGTTCCTCAAAGACAAATGCCTTAACTCATCTTCTAGTTGACCCAGCTCTTCTTTGGGACAAAAATTTTTGGCCAAGAGAGCCTTGGTAGCAGTCCACTCCTCGCATTTGCTACCGCTAATCCGACAGTGGCTACTTGATTGTTCCACCAACTTAAGGCGTCATCGAGAAAAGTGGTAGCTACAAACTTGACTTTATTTTCCTCTGAACATCCGCTAATTTCAAAAGTACTTTCGATCTTCTCCAACCACATTTGGAGTTCTATGGCTCCACCAGTACCACGAAACTGCGTGGGACCGCATTTCATAAAACCAACATAAGTAAACTCCCTCGGGGCTTGTTGTCTTCCTGCATTTCCAACTTGATCTGGGTTTCGGTTTGCACGATCCGCTTCGAGTGCATTTGCAATTGCTTCTTGAATCATTATGTTCACACGGTTAGCTGTTAGCTTTGGAGGCATGGTGAATTCTCAAGTACACCTCTCTGCAAAGACAGGGAAAATAGAAAACAAAGTAAGTATACATATCAAGATTAAGATGGATTTCTCTTTCAAGACATAATATAAGTACAACAACGCATCACTACAAGGTTACTAATATTCATCAATTCACATCACAAAAGAGCAAATTAAAGACATATCATAGATTATGAAAGGTAAACATGGATTGCATTGATAAATCAACCAAAATCTATGACAAGTAATGCCACTACAACCATACACCATCAAACTTAAGTCATCAAGTTTTCATCACAATACCATCATACAGGAGTCTAAAATAGTTCGATTACAACGATCAAATATAAAATAAAATACAAGCAACTAGTCACGTGGTGATCCACACGACCTCTTGGATGGTGGTTCTTCTTCATCCTCCTCGGGCTCTTCATCACTGTCTTCTTCGTCCTCGTCCATCTTCCTCTTTCCCTTATCATTCGACCCACACTCAGTTACCTTCTTCGTCCCAGAAGTAGATCCACACTCCACTGCCACCTGATTCCCTAAAGTGATACACACACCCATGGCGGGTGGCTGGACCATAAAATCATTAGCCTCCATCTCCGAGTCATCTACAAATCTCCAATCTTGTGGCAGGGATGCTCTAACACGATGCTCCCAACTTTGCATCCTTGCCAACCTCGCCTGATCCTCCCTAACTTGCTCAAGACTAGCACTCAGGTTTGCTATCATCGATCTTAAACTATTAATATCACTCTTATTTGCCACTCCATCAAATTCAACCCTTGCAGTTCTTGCTAACAACCTCTGATGTGCCCTCTCATTCACGTCGAACCTTTTGATTACTCTAGTTTCCACCACGTACCGCTCGTACATCAATCTATCCATTCTTGTCAAACGATTCTCAGGATCCCAATAGTTTCTTGGCCTCGGAAAATAGACCTTCGCCACATTTTCATGAATAGAACGCGATCTAGATGCATTACTGGATTCCGCACCAAACTCATTGCTCACTCGAGTAAACCCCGGCACCGTCCTCAGGTAATCCTTACAATTGTCTATTGGGGGACGAACGGGTTTCTGATCATATGGGCCTGTCGGAGGCACTTCATATCCATTTGGTGAATTTGGAGATTGAACTAATTCGGGCTCGGTCTGACCGATGGCATTTGCTGGAATTCCATCATCCACCTGATCCTCTTCCTCGGAATCCTCTCCACCATCGTCACTAACACTGAAGTTGTCCACATCACTTTCATTACTGTCATTTGCCGGCTCTATCGCTTCTTCTTGAGCTATCCATCCATTTTCACCATTTGGCGGGTTCGGAGGAAACGGTCCCCCTTCGTGTCCTACAACGTATTCGTCTCCATTTCCGTTAGGCGGTACCTCGGCCATTCCTGCAATAACAGAGAATTTTGGAGGGTACGTAAGATTACTATTCAATATTTATAAATACATGCATGCAAATGCAATGCAAAGGTGGTACACATGCCCAAAATGCGATAATATGATGCTCATGCATATGTAATAAAAGAATTACGGTATCGAGTACTCCACTTACAATTTCAACGTTTACATATAGTAGTTCAATATCTACGTAATAAATACCCACATATATTACTTCAACTCAAAGGTATACATCTATACCATCAATACTAAAATAAATCTTACCGGAGCCATGCAGGATAGTTGTGTGCTTGGAAAACTTCTTACGACACCAAAAGTTATAGTTTAGGATTTTTTTTCGAAACGACCTAGTTCTCTATAACTCATGGCTCTGATACCAATCTCTAACACCCCCACAAATGCTATGCGTAGTGGAACTACAACATATGGGTGCTAGGCAGTTATCATCACACACAAGATATATCAAACGACTCAAAGAGACGTAAAAGTTTTAACATAAATTAAGCATTGTTAAAAACATACATGTCTACGGTTTTCCAAAACCCAAGATGATACAACACAGAGTTAGCGTTTTGGTCCCCACGAATCTCAACCCCAAAAGATACATTTTCGTTAACATGACAGAAAATTTAAAGTGTTCAAGTTAAATATGGGTGGAAAACAAGTAGACGCCAAACCATACACAACTCCCATCCATTGCATGCTCCATGCTATACTTCATCGATTACCTGAAACACATGCTAAATTGGGTCAACAAATAATGTTGAGTGGAATTCATAGGTTTTATAATCTCATTTTGAACATATGTGTTATAAAAATCATTCACGATCATTCATAGAATTGTCGATCAAACAATCTATTTTCAAGGTTATGACAATTGTGTTTAAGCTCATGACACTAATCCGTTAACTCAATCACCCGCGTAATAATTACCGGCGTGATTAAGATGAAACCATTGCCCCTTCTAAAGGCATCAGTTGCAATTATACCTTATCTCTTATCACAAGTTATCTGTCCGCAGGGGGTACTCAACGTACTAGCCCTCGTCTCGGATAGGGTAGTCAACCCCATAGTACTATCAATTGTATAAGCGGCTATTTTCAATCCACACAAGGATTAAACAATATTTAATAGTTCATGAATATAGCGTCTTTTGCAACTAGGTACTCAACACAATTTAAGGCAACATTCGGGTCCAACAATCATTCATGACATATGTTCATTTTAGAAAACTAGCATGCATCTCCCTCGCGGGTAAAAACAATTTAAAAACAATAGTAAGCGAGGCTACAAATTCATACCTTATGTATATAGAGTAGTCGACGATTTCGAATGACGATCACTGACGATGATGAGGATGCCCGGGGAATTCAACACCTAACAAACAATAACGCGTAATGAGTAAATCTCATTTATAAACTTCAAGTACTGTATAATATGTACATATTAGTCAATTGTGATAATTACAAACTCACGCCAAAACCAAACGGATAATTGTTACTAGTTTTATACTATTCATCTACGTTATTAACGTTATTACCCTTTTTATGTTTTTCGCTGATACTCACCAAAAGTATGGGCTGTTTTCCTAGACTTAAACCCTTTTATAAAATTTGAGAAAATTCTCAAAAATAACTTAAGACCTGTAGAAAACCCATTATTAATCCCATTAAAAGTTCTCACTTTTATGACCCGTTACTCAACACATTACTAAACATACGTTTTTCGGACTGATTTTGCACATTGACCATGTTGGACTTGTTTGACCCATTTAAAATATACCATTGACCCGTTCAACACCTAAGCCTAATAATAGAGTCACAAATGCAGGTTTGAGACCAAAAATAAACCTTTAATCAATTACCAAACTATATCTATGGTCCCCGGGATTTGACCCAAAACCAAACATAATTTCGGATTATGTAGGTTCTCATCTCCCGGTACACGTAATTTCAAAACATCATAACTTTTGACTCGTTAGGAGTCGTAAGCTCTTTCTTATACCAAATCGAAGCTAAGACGACACTCTACAACTATATCCTAGTCTCATGACCTGTTTAAAAAATCAAACTTATGAAAACAAGCCTAAACAATCTGCCAAAATTTACCCTTCTCAAAATCAACCCAATACTCGTTTCCAAACCATTTTATCGACACCTAGCCTCAACTTAATCACTCCTAACCATGACTAATCATCCTAATCAGTCCTTAACACTAAAAATACCAAATCCATCCTAAAACACATTCACTAAATCAAACATGCAATGAGCTTTACCCACTAAAAAACATCTAAAACCATGAATTAAACATAAACCCATAGGTAAAACATCAATCACCAAGATCCACCAAACACCCCCATTTAGCCGTGGGGTGTGGGTGATCAAAACACCCCAACAAAATTGATTTTGGTTGGTTTGTTGGGTGATTATCCATCTCCTACATTCCAATTAGACATGCATAAACTCTATTAACATCAAAACAAATTTTTGAAAAACCCATTTGATTCTTGAAATTTTTTTATGAATACATGTTGGATTAAAGCATATCAAAACACTTGAAATGATTAATCTAATATGGTCTAACCTTGGTTTTAATCAAAACAAAGTAGAAAATTTTTTGTGGTGGTGGTATGGTGGTGTTTGGCGTCGGCCTAAAGAGAGAAAAAGAGAGAGAGTGGAAAATTTTTAGTGTGTGTTTGTGTTGTTTATCCATTTTGTAAAATTGGGAGGCCCTTGGGTGCAATATTGGCATTCTTTTGGCCTTGAATGAAAACGACCTCAAATGTTTGCGGGAATGACTCACTAGTCGACTTGGAAAATTTTGCGGGAGTCGGGGGTCATCCCGAACACTCAAAAATACTTTTAGGACAATTTAAATGCACCCGAAAAGCAATAAAACGCACCCGACTCGACTTAACACGAACCGAAAGTAAAATCCACGAAAAATTATAATATCGATAAAACGACAATAAACATAGAAATTTGGGCATCCATCGGGATCGTAGTCGTCATCGTTCTTCTTAAATCGTCAATCGTCAAGATTACGACCTCAAACATTGGTTTCAACCAAAACGATAAAATATATAGTAAATAAAATTTCTTAAAAATTTCAAAAATAAGCGTAATTTAGGGTAAGATAAGTGACCTCGGTTTCTGGGTATCACAAATTCCGCATATTGATCATATTCCTTGACAAGCTCTTTGCTCCATAGGTCTGAAACTTTATCTTCAATCCAAGGGATATCCTCCAAATTTACTACTTTGCCCATTGTTAATGATGTAGCATACTTGTTTGCGCCGTTTTCTAAGAAGTCCAGATCATGGTTGGTATAGTATTGCATTGGCAGGTGCTTGGCTGCTGCAATAACTGAGGGTGTTAGTGGAAGAAGGATTGGAGCTTGTTCACCTGATACTGTTGACTTGATAGCTTTCATGATCTCATTGAAATGATATTCTCCCTCAGTTTCGGCAATCTTCATGGAAGCCCAAAGTTCTTGTCTTTAATCGTTGTTTGAAGAGTATTTGTATCAATGCTAGGCACTCCATATTTATCCATCAAGAATCCAGAGAAGTCGATAGGATTATTGAGGAATTGTGTGAGATCCGCCTTTTCACTGTCAGAAATTATACGTGCGGTTGTTTCCTGTGTAAGCCATGGTTGCACTAGAACCGTCTCATCAATAGTGAACGTATCAGCAAACTCAGGATCTGGTTGAGTTAAGTCATCAATATCTATATCGATGTAGTGCTGAGGTGGAGAGTTATGTATCACAGATGGTATCGGTTCGTCTTCTTGCATAGGTTCGTGTTCTACAGGTGCTGTTGAAGAAACATTAGTAAGAACCGGTGCCGTAAGCATACATGTGTCTGTTTCTGTGTGATGTTGAACAGGAGTAGGCGGTGGAGAGTGATGTTCCACAGACGGTGATGGTTCGTCTTCAATCAGTGGTTCGTCTTGTACCAGTGGCACTATAGGATCTTCTTGTGATACACTAGTAAGAACTAGTTTAGATGACTTACCTGTGGTGTTGTCAGTGGTTTCACCATGCTCGTTATTGGTGATGTTTTCACTCTCAGCTTGTTTATCGCCAACTTTTTATTTTGAACGTGCATAACTTTCTTCCTCTTCCTCATCACCGTCCTTGGATTCTTCATATTCTTCACCATTAGTACCATTACCTTCATCCGTATCACCATCTCCTTTCTCCTTATCCTTACCATTCACATTACCGTCATCCGCATCACTATCGTCATCCTCATCTTCCCCGTCATCCTCGTTCTCATCCTCATCCTCCTCATCGTCCTCATCTTCATCATCATCCTCATCCTCGTCCTCGTCCTCATCCTCATCCTCGTCCTCTTCTTCTTCATTCTTATCAGAATGTGCTTTCTCCTCCTCATTCTCTTCCTCTTCTTCCTCATTTTCTGCCTCATCTTCATTTTCAGACTCCTGACGTTTCCTTTTCTTGGAAGATTGGGGAACTTCAGTGTCTTCTACTAGTGATGTGTTGGAAGCGTCTAGTATGACTTTAACAAAAGCGTTTTGCAAGTCGTGTTGAGCTTTTGTTTTTGGTAACTCAATGTTGGCTAATCGAGTGACCAAAGTTTGCATTAATTGCAAGTCAGTAAGGCCTTTTGTGAACAGTACTAGAAGCTCTTGATTGACACATGACATAACTTCGCGCTGAATGATGTTAGTCATGGTATCATTGATGGAGCTGAGGAAAACACTGTTTTCTTTATCACGTGCTTTTCGGCAATAAACTTCTGATGTTGGTCTTTAAGTTTTAAAACTCTGATATGAACATCATCAAGTTTGGCTTTGTCGCGTTTCTGTTCTCTTACGGCTTTTGAACTAGTAACACGCGACTGTAGCTCTTGAATCTTTTTTGCCTGTTCTTCCAACTATTTTTGGAAGTGCTGAATGAGAGGGTCACTAGTCGTGAGGAATAGAGTGGAAGTGAGTGGTAGTTGTACTGTTGTTGTTGGTGGAGGAGTTACCGCAAGTGCTAAAGAGGTTGTGGATTAGATGGTGGTTTGTACAGGTTGTTCGAGGATAGATGGCGATGTTGGTACAATCACTGGGGCAGTGGTTGGTACAGGATGATCGACAATTGGTGGAGGCGTTGGTGTAATTACTTGGGTGGTGGTTAATACAGGTTGATGGGTGACCGGTGGCGGCGTAGGTGTAATTACATGGATGGTGGTTAATACAGGTTGATGGGTGACCGGTGGCGGCGTAGGTGTAATTACATGGATGGTGGTTGATATAGGTTGCTGGATGACCGGTGGCGGCGTTGGTGTAATTACTTGGGTGGTGGTTAGTACAGGTTGATTGGTTTCGATTGTAGGTTCAATCTGGGGGACGGTTGTCACAATAGTGCTGAAGGCTGGTGGTGGAGGGGGTATTTGTTGTTGGATAGGAAACATCGTCAGATGAGCATCGTCTGCTGCAATCATTGTTGAAGGAGTTAGGAGTGGTTTGCTAAGGTTGACGTGCTTGTACAGAATTGTTTCCATATCTTCTCCACCTTCTAAATTTTGGTCATCAAAATCATAGTTGAAATAATCATCTACGTTGTCATCATCTTGGTTTGTTGGGTCTGTGATTTCTTCCTCTAGTCTGAGATCTTGTTCTTCTTCGTCGTTTGAGTCGTCTGGATCTCCAAAAGCTTCCAGTGCTAACTCTGTAGGAGTTTTTGATCTAGAACCACTACCAGTTTGCTGTGCCTCCATCCTACTTAACTTACGTGCTATTCGCATCTGTTTTTCTTTAGACATTAGTACTGAAGGATCTTGTTCATCTGCATCTTCATCACGTAGTTTCTCTTTCCCTTTAGCTTTACCTTTGGTTTGAGGAGAGGAAGTCTTTTGGCGTTTGACAACAATCTTTCTCCTTTTACCCTTTTGCTTTTCGGATGGATCTGCGTTTGCTTTTTTAAATTGTGTTTCAATATCCAGGAGCATTTGTTTGTAAGGTTCACTGTCCTTGATCCCGTCATTAATCATTGTGTCTGGCACTAAAGCTGGATGCAGTGAGTACTTAGTGGAATGTTTCTCGTCACCTATCTGATCCAACACATGGTCATCATCTGATGTATGGTAGAAGAAGATTGATCGTTCGACTCAATGGTTATGAACCATTATATCTAGGTTGATCATCGTTCATATGATAACATAGCGGAAAAGAACAATGATCATGAACAAGGTGTTTAGGCACAAAAGACACGAATTAAAACACTTGGGTTGCTTATTATATTAATAACAAACAACCACTAGACGTGTATACATTGAATCCCACGTCTAGTGCGACACACACTTTAGGTTTACATTGTGAATGAATGATATGAATAAAACCTAAGACTCTTGTTCCTTTTATAGTGGAAGGAACATAATCTACAAGAGATAATATCAAATAAACATCTAAATCTTCTATTTAGATAAACTATATATTGTGTATATCATAAATAATATACTCAATATATTCCCTAAATAGAATTCTCCATCAGCGTGTAAACATCTGTCAGCGTCTCACCACTTCTGTCAGCGTCTCAACTAGCCGTGTCAGCGGCTTTGACAAACGTCTTGATGTTTTCTTCGTTTTGAGTTTCTGCCACATCAACTCATATAATTTTAGACCCAACAATCTTCCCCTAGTTGATGTCGGCAAAACTCTTTGTATATCTCTTGTAAGTTGTACATGATCTTCAGATTGCTTCCCCTCAAGTGTAGCACGTATTTTCTTCCCCTTTTTGTCACATCAACAAGGAAGTAAACAATGTATGCAATCTTGAAAATTCTCCAAATGTAGGCTCTGTGTAATGATCTTGAAGAAAAATAAATAAAGTATTCTTGATGTAGAAGTAAAATAACCCAATCTTATGTTCCATGTCTTGTTGTATCCATGCGACTCCAAAACTCACGGCTATAATGAGCAGACTTAAAAACTCACGGCTATAATGAGTAGTCTCTTGACAAAAAGAGTTCTCTAGCAAATATGAGCATAGAGCATCTTAAGAAAAATCCCATACCTTTGCTATCTTTTTATCAAGTCCGTTGTCACCAATTATATAAGCATGAACAAGTTATCTTCAAACCCGCTGAAAGTTTGAAGATATGATAGAACACAAACTCGCGAAAATCTTCTTCAATCACCAAACTTACCATAAGAATTCTTCCCCTTAAGCTAACACTTCTTCATGACAAGTCAATATCTTCATATGTAAAAGATGCTAACGAATAACTCTTTCACAAGGCTATCCCGATTACATAATCCAATAAAATTCTTCATGAATTGTTGCTAACTTACTTAAAAATCATTAATCCCTTTCAAAATATCCGAGCCATAAATATCATCATGATATTCTAAATTATAACGGAGATTCCATGTACCTTTGTGTGTAAATTCTCCTTTTTGTGTGCTCAAAACGTACCTATTTTCTCAAACAGCAGCAATCAGTTTGTTATCCGAGAACCCTTACTGTCCAATATCCACAGTCATTACCCGATATCGGACAAAGCGTATCAGCGTTTGAAGAACATATCTCGGACAACACTGTCAACGCTGTCAGCGTTGACTTATTCCTGTCAGCGTCAAAATCCTTCCTGTCAGCGTCTGGATTTCAAACGTCAGCGTCAAACTCAATCCTTGTCAGCGTCCTGTCTATGCTTTGACAGTGCTTGAAAAATATGTGTCAACGTCTGATTTATACCTCACATGATCCTTTGATATATTTAGCAACTTGGCCCACATCTTTAGCAATAATTAATATATATTGAATATATTAAATTTGCCGCTTTTAAAATACAACCACATCCTTTTTCTGTATCAAAGGTCATGGACCATTAGCAGCAGACCCACGTCCGTCATATCCAACTCCATTCCTTAATCTTCGTGTGAACAGAAGAGTTTTCAACCAATCATATGCAGAGGATCGTGTGAACACAAGCATGCTCTTTTCTCCTTTTGGTCGTGTGAACACACTAACCTAAATTGTAATTCAACCGTGTGAACACACTTGGAATGACCAATCAGAACAAGGGACTCACGGAAATACCATACGCTAGCATGTAGAGGATTAAAGTTTATATAACGAATATCAGGATTTGGCTGTGTGAACACAGTGATATAACAACCGTGTGAATAGACAACTTCTTAACCAATCAAAGCGCTTCAATCGTGTGAACACAAAACATATTCGTGTGAATGTATCCTTGTTACACCAATAAGAACCCTTGTTGGAGAAACCAATTACGTCCTTGCTAAAAATCAGTCACACGTCCTTGTCACTGCTACTGTCATACGTCCAGATCTAGGGTTTTGAAAGTTAAACATCGAAACCCTAACTTAGGGTTTGTAGATTAACCATAGATCCTGAATTAACAGCCACCAATCTCACAAAATTCTGCTTTTTATGTAGATCTAGGGTTTGAAGAAACCCTAGTTCATGATTTCATGTGAAAGCAGAAAACTGAAAATCTTCCATCGGCCAACTTCGACGCTTAATAACTTTTGCTTGGGGATAAAACTCGACAATCCCTCCGGTGGATGTTTAGATCTATGTATGTAGAACACACATCTAAAATTTCGTGACGATCCAACGGTTCAATCAAATGTTACGACCTTCTGAATACTGCTGCGCACACAAAAACGTCCAGAAAAACTCCATACGAATTTTTCTTCTTCACCATACACGAACACCTCGTCGGACCTAGATATCAAGAGCCTTAGGCTCTGATACCAATTGTGGTTCCCTATTGATCGTTCGACTCAATGGTTATGAACCATTATATCTAGGTTGATCATCGTTCATATGATAACATAGCAGAAAAGAACAATGATCATGAACAAGGTGTTTAGGCACAAAAGACACGAATTAAAACACTTGGGTTGCTTATTATATTAATAACAAACAACCACTAGACGTGTATACATTGAATCCCACGTCTAGTGCGACACACACTTTAGGTTTACATTGTGAATGAATGATATGAATAAAACCTAAGACTCTTGTTCCTTTTATAGTAGAAGGAACAGAATCTACAAGAGATAATATCAAATAAACATCTAAATCTTCTATTTAGATAAACTATATATTGTGTATATCATAAATAATATACTCAATATATTCCCTAAATAGAATTCTCCATCAGCGTGTAAACATCTGTCAGCGTCTCAACACTTCTGTCAGCGTCTCAACTAGCCGTGTCAGCGGCTTTGACAAACGTCTTGATGTTTTCTTCGTTTTGAGTTTCTACCACATCAACTCATATAATTTTAGACCCAACAATCATAATCTACTTTAGATGCAGTGTATAGGCCCCAAAGTACATAAGCCTGAGGTGGTCTCATTTGGTCAAAACCACGAGCCTTTGAAGTGAGGCACCTGGTTATGATGGTGACGAGTGCTTTCCATGGTTGACCAACGCGTGAAGTGGAAAACTGAGATAGATTTTGAATGTTACCCTCATAGTTTAGAGCTCTAATTACTCGAAGCAATTCATCTGTGTTTGGATTGGGCACAAACTTTTCTCCTTTTGCTAATTTGGGAAACTTAAACAATTTCCTGAATTGAGTTAAATCAAGAGTAAATTTTTGCCTGTTGATCTTGAAAGTGATAGATATCTTAGATGCTTGCTTTGCCGCGGTAATCGATGATGTGGCCCAAAATTCATGAATGTAGATTTCGGGAACTGATGCAGTAGCTCTAAGGGCATCTTTTATAGGTGACATGTCAAGAATGTCCATCGCAACTTTGAAAGCTGCCATGTTTGGATCAAAATCCTCTCTCAGACGAAAGTTGTTCTCTGCAAGTGGTAGTCGGTTACTAAGTGGTACTAATCCGAGGTCTGATTGTTGTTGTTGTTCTCTGGTGATTGACATTGTTCCTGCTTAAGATAACACAGACACAATTGATATATACAGACATATATATCATAATCCATGAAAATACATAAGATAGCATAACAAATTTCGTCATGTAAACCACAATAAGATCATACAGACAATGTTCAAAGGAAGTACAATCATACAATCCGATATAGAAAACCTAAAGGCATGGTAGTGGAACAAAGACATGTTATTCTAGGACCCCAACAACCTAGCTTTAGTTACATGAAGATTTAGGTTTACTGGTTGTCATAACCATTACATCAGTGGGAGAACTAGAGTACATCGGACTACGAGGTTCCACAATCACTTCCGTAGGCCTAGGCATTACTACAACCTCAGTAGGTGTTGGCAAAACCTCAACCTCAGTAGGTGGTCGCAAAACCTCAACCTGAGTAGGTGATCGCAACACCTCAACCTCAGTGGGTGGTCGCAAAACCTCAACCTCAGTAGGTTTAAACTCATCGATTATTTCCATTGCCTGAGAACAAAACACAATAAATGGAGTAAATAATTTTATCTCTTTCGTTTACAGAAATATCAACTTATAAAAATAAGATGAATTTTTGTAATAAGAAACCTTTTAAGTGTTCTTATGAGAAAAAATTAATTACGTCCAATCAATATTGTGTTCGTTATAGAAGCCCTAATTCTAAGACAAATGCATAGTGTAAAAAGCATGCTAACTTAAGGTGATGATACAACAACAATCTTTCCACAAATTCTAAAAAACCACTTATCTTAAAGACAATCTATCAACATAAAGCACTGATCGTATCGGAATACCCTATTGGAAAGTACCCAATCGGAAAGATTCTATTGGAAAGTACCCAATCGGAAAGTTCCAATCGAAAAGTCTCTAATCTGAAAGACCCTGTTAGATTGTAACACACGACTTATAATGATATAGAAATGTAGATGAAGATTAAACCAAAAAAGAAAGATTAGATTAGATGAAGGAAAAGAGAAAAAAACAAAGTTGTGAATTCCTAGTGAGAGAAACACATACGTTTCTCTCTCTACAAAACAATGGAATGGAAAACACACACATACAATGAGGCTTAGGAGGCCTTTTATACTAAGTAGTAAGTGTTTAGGAGGCCTTCCTCATTTGTGTGTTCGGGACTAATTCCCGTTACATAAACATTAATAACTAAGAACTCTCGACACCGTTGAATAGTATTTTTCACGAGCTTCGCAACGGTATATTATATGACCATCACTTTAAATACGGCTAACAATCTCCCCCTAAGGGGTGGTCATGTAATATGTGACTTCACTTCGTTGGTGTTGCAGACTTTGAAGCTCGTTGTCTTGAGAGTTCTTTCATAGTTCCTTTCATGACTTGTGATCTTGGATCTTTGATCTTTTCCTTGATTTGATCTTGTAACTTTTCCAGCTTGTGTTCTTGTGTCTTTCTCCACATACTCATGTTTTGTGTTGACTTGAAAGCTTTGTAAACAATCTCCCTTGATCATCAGAGTAGCGGAAGTCTTTGTCTTTAGATGTTCTTGAGCTTTCTTCAATAATCCTGAATATGTGGCCTTGAATTGCGACTCTTGAGATAACGCCACCGTATGCATTCCACCGGTTTCCCGTTATACAGTACGAATATTGTACCTGTGATCAGGTAAGTTCAAAGAACTTCCTTGACAGGATTTCCAGCTGTGGTAGCCGTTCTCAATACTTGAATATATCGAAAGATAATTCAAAGTAAGGAGTGAATCATGCAGTTCCATTCTGCTGATTAAGTCGTCAATTCACTTTCCTGGAACAAGTCTGAATCAATTAAGAATCAAACCATCGTTGCTTTCCAGTTGACACAAGTTTGATTCATATAGAATCGCACAAGTTACCTACCGCAGTGCTGTTTGATGATGACACTGGAAGGATTTCCATTCGTCACTGTAAATACTTAAAAGTATTACTCTGAATGTTCTGGCAAGATCATAAAGATATTGCGTCGAGACCTGGAACGAGTTTGAATCAATTAAGAATCAAACCATCGTTGCTTTCCAGTTGACACAAGTTTGATTCATATAGAATCGCACAAGTTACCTACCGCAGTGCTGTTTGATGATGACACTGGAAGGATTTCCATTCGTCACTGTAAATACTTAAAAGTATCCTAGTAAGCTCAAGACAAAGAGCAGGAAAGTGTCGTTATGTTGGCTGCCAAAAAGGAAGTTTTATGGTCACAAATCAGCAAGGACTAGAAGACATGATGAAGACGTGTGGTCCCAGGCAGAATTGATACAGACGTGACACAAGGTTGTATGTTCATTTACTTGATTATTGTTTACTCATAAAAGTGGAAAAGTGAACGCAATAAAAAGGTGCTACCAAGAAGGTTTGATTTTGACTCAAACTCGTGGGAACAAATGAAGCTCGGTGGTCCAATGGGATTAGTACTTACTCCAAGTACTATGGTACACAGTGAGTTCGTGTGGTCTAAAGAAAAGATTAGAGTAGCAGATCTATTGTATTTGACATGTGATCAACAGAGTTATGTAGCTACAGATGGTGTCAGTGGCTGAGTCGAGCCGCTGACATGAATAAAACACACGCTGACAGAGAAGATGCTGACACGTTATATTTGGACGCTGACAGCGTGTCGTCCGATATATGGTTTTCAAACGCTGACAAGTATCGTCCGATATTGGACAATACATACAGAAGATATATTGGATGACTCAGGATCTCGGACAGAACTGTCTGTTTAAAAATTTTATGGCTCGTTTTCGAAGATTGTGTTTGGTGCAATGATGTTTTATTTGATTATGTGACAAGGCTAACCTTGCGGTTACGTACCGACTTGGATTAGAGGCAGAACGCCGACAGAGGCAGCAGTTGCATAAAAGAAGAGGATGATATTGTACTTAGATGATTTTCATTGCAAATTGGAGGTTTCGATGAAGAGGTTTGATTATTGCTTCTTTGGTGTTGGAGTTGTTTTTCCGCAGGTTTGTATTTTATCATATCTTAAAAGACTCTCCTCTCTTTTGAGATAACTTGCTTGTTCGTTTAAATGTTTGGTGACGAAGACTTGTCAAATCTAGCAACTAGATACCTTGCTATCACTTAAAGGAGTTACATTATCATGCTCAGTGTCTCACAAAGGATGAGGATTTTGACAAGAGATCGAGGTCTGCTTATATTTCCTCTCATCATATAAGTTCGACGTCACATGGATAGTGTAAGATATAAGGTACAAGCTTGGGAGATTCCACTTCTTCAACAAATATGTTATATTCGTTTTTCTTCATTCGTAATCTACAATTAGAGTCTACATAGTTCGAGATTTATTTACATGCACCACTCAAGGGGAAGAGTTTATTAGTTGTTTATCTTTAGAAGACCCCTATTAGATGTGACAAAAAGGGGAAGAAGATTCAAAGATCAAGGTATACAACTTATTTTTATGTGGTGATATGTTTTACAAGAAATCTTACTTTAAGGGGAAGCTTGTTTCATTCGTGAAAGATCAAAATTTGAAGATTGGTTTTGTCATCATCAAATAGGGGAAGATTGTTGGGAATTAATTTGATGAGACAAAACAAGAATAATGAAACAAGAAGGACTTATATGCAAATATCAAGCTTTACAAGAATATGGAGCCCTTTCATACAACAAGAAGGACTCATTAGCAAAAGATGGAGGGACTTCTAATGTAATTAAAGTTTTCTTGTAAGAAAAGTCTTGTATTCTATTATATATAGAATACAATGACCGTAGGTTTTATTCATCTCATCATTCACAATGTAGTCTTAAAGTTGAGTCGTGTGTTCTAGACGTGTGTAACCTTGTAAACACGTCTAGGTTTGTTACTTGTAATCGTTTGAAGTTTAATACAAGTAATCGTTGGAAAAGAAACACCTTGTTCATAATCAATGTTCTAATTCCGCTATGTTTATCATATGAACGTTGATTATCCTAGTAAGCTTAATCGATCCGTGATTTATGGTTTCCACATTGCGTCGAGACCTGGAACGAGTTTGAATCAATTAAGAATCAAACCACTGTTGCTTTCCAGTTAGCATATGTTTGATTCAAGTGAATCTTACATATGACCTACCGCAGTGCTGTTTGATGTTAACACTGGAAGGATTTCCATTCATCACTGTGAATACTGAAGAGTATCACTCTGAATGTTCTAGCAATACCACAAGGATAGAGCGTAGGACTCTGTAAATCATCGCTTGTGTTCTAATGATGAACAACAATTGATCTATGGAATAAGTGTCCTAATGAGATTTTTGATGAATCTCGTTGGCTCTAGACTCTATAAGTGCACGTTTATTTGGTGATCGGAGGCTGGAGCAGACAGCCACCTATTCAATATCTACTATCTCGGAGTGAGAAAGTTGATAGAAATGAGTTGAACTCCGTGACAATAAAAAAACTTCTTTTGAGAGAAGCTTGAGTAGGCTGGGAAGGGTTGTGCATTGCATCACTGGGTCCATGATGCTTTGTCTTCAGTATCAGAAATCATCAATGTGATTCTGATAATAGATGTATTGACCCGGTTTCTGCCTAAGTTGTATGGAGGGCTTCTTTCTTTACACCCTTTATCTTTACATTTCTTTTTCATTCTTCAACCCCTTTAATGCTTACCAAGACGTCATAACTAGCACCTTGTTGTGATTGTTCCAGTGCTAGCTTAAGTCATTAGTCGGCATTATTCCCGTACACTCAACTACTCCATCTTTCCTAAGGACTTCTAAGTTCTAATGGATTGTCCCTGGGAAGATCCCTCCGGTTCAGGTTGGATCATAGGACGAATACCTAACTACCTTTTGACACCAATACCATCGTGAATTTATGTGTTGAAGGGTATAGATATCGTAACCAGAAAAATCAATTGAAAATGCAGTCAAGGTGTTGATGAAATCAATGTTTACACCTTGAAAGTTTTCTATATCACCAAAAACGCTCCCCCTACATATGTGCATCATAAAAGGAGAGATTTTTGCACATATTAGGAAGAGAAAGCACTTATATCAAAGATCTTATTCAAGATAACACATTTTAATCACTATTCTCCCCCTCAAAAATTGCATGAAATTGAAATTTTTTATGAAACTAGTGATGAAACATGGAGAGAATAATGTGTCATGAAACTTTGGAACAAATGTTTATGAAATCATTATACTCCCCCTCGAGAAGAGATTCTATTTAAATAGGGGAGTATATGAGCACATTGTTTTGAAATACTTTGAAAAATTATGCTCAAAAGTCCGAGAAAAATTGTGTTCATGAGCTTAAAACTTTGAATGTTTTGATATAAGCTCATGACCGAGAAAAATGAATTTCTCGTTGTTGAGGATAAGTCAAAGACTTTCCTTTATTTAGGGACCGGGTTATAGTCTGACATGTGACTATAAGCCATTATGAGAAGAAAATAGAAAAGACATGTTTTGAAAGCATTTGAACTCTCATTCGAACTTTATGTACGTACCCGTGTCGTTATTGAACAACATTTCTAAGTACGTCCATATTATCGATGCTGAGAGACATGTCGGAGAAGAATATTTTTGGTATTTTTGAAAGATTTTCTCATTTTTTCGTTTTCATAGGTTTTATATTTTTTGTATTTTGATTTTCTGATAAATATATACAAGATTACTACGAATGTGCAAGACGTTCAAGTTCATCAGGAGTGAAACTACGCATACGAAGTCGACGAACCAAGAATTCAAATCTGTCTTGAGGAAGAGCTTTGGTGAAGATGTCGGCTAGTTGGTAGTCCGTCTTGACAAAGAACAGTTCGATCGTTCCTTTTTCCACATGCTCCTTAATGAAATGGAATCGGACAGCTATGTGCTTGGTCTTGGAATGTTGGACCGGGTTGCAGGATATGGCTATGGCTGATTGTGAATCACAATAAATAGGGACTTTGTTAAAGTAAAAGCCATAATCCGTGAGTTGTGTTCTCATCCAAAGGACTTGAGCACTACACACGGATAGAGACACATATTCTGCTTCCGCGGTTGACAATGTTGTACAGTCTTGTTTTCTTGATGACCAGCTCACTAGCTTCTCGCCTAAGAATTGTGCTCCACCGGAAGTGCTCTTGAATGTATCATGACACCCTGCATGATCGGCATCTGAAAAACCAGTGAGATTAAAACCAGAATCCTTCGTATACCAGAGACCCATGTTAATGGTTCCCCGGAGATAACGAAAGATCCTTTTAACCTCCTTGAGGTGCTTCTCGGTTGGCTGAGCCTGGTACCGAGCACATAAACAAGTAGCATGCACAATGTCCGGTCTGCTTAAGGTTAAGTACATAAGGGACCCGATCATACTTCGGTATTTTGTAGCATCTACAAATGTCCCTTTCTTATCAAAATCAAGCTTGTGTTTAGTGTCCATTGGAGTACCAATAGGATCACAGTTTTCCATGCCAAATTTCGTTAGAATCTCAAGCACATACTTGGACTGATTTATCAAAATACCACGGGGGATTGGTGAACTTGGAGACCAAGAAAAAACGTCATTTCCCCCATCATGGACATTTCGAATCGACTTTTCATAAGGTCGGCAAATAATATGGAATATTTTGGGTTAGTAGAACCAAATATAATATCATCTACATAGACCTGAGCCACCAAGATGTCGTTGCCGTAGTGCTTGATAAACAATGTTGGATCAATGGTTCCTTTGCTGAAGTGATTTTGTAGAAGAAATGATGATAATTCGTCGTACCATGCCCTCGGTGCTTGTTTCAAACCATAAATTGCCTTTTTCAACTTGTAGACATGGCTTGGATGTTCAGTATTGATGAAACCTTCAGGTTGACATACATACACATTTTCTTTTAACGGCCCATGGAAGAAAGCCGTCTTCACGTCCATTTGATACACTGTGAAAGATTTGTGTGCATCGTATGCCAAGAAAATCCTAATAGCTTCCATCTGAGCAACCGGGGCAAAGGATTCTGCGAAGTCAATTCCCTCCTTTTGTTTATAACCTCTCACAACTAACCGAGTTTTGTTCCTAATGACCGTTTGCTCCTCATCCATCTTGTTTTTGAATAACCATTTCAGAGTGAGGGGATCGATATTGTCTGGTCGAGGTACTAACTCCCATACATCAAGCCGGATGAACTGATTGAGTTCTTCTTGCATAGACTCAATCCATGATGCATCGGTCATTGCTTCTTTCACACTTGCCGATTCCATTGTGCTGACTGATAGTGCATAGATACACATATCACCATCGGTACGTAGCTGATTTCGTGTTGAGACCGGTCGTGAGAGATTGCCAATCACTTGAACCAAAGGATGATTCTTAGTCCATTTTGTGTTCATGTGGAAGTGTATGAGAAACTTGATGCGAGCTCGACGGATCCACATATGGTGCTGAAGGCTGAGTAGTGCTTGTGGAAGCCGCAAATGGATTAACAAACTCGTGTTCGTTGAGCATCGCATTGTTTGCATTTTCAGCAACTATTTCGTTCTGAAGATGAACATGAGTAGGAATATGCTGAGAATGTTGTTGAGTTACGTCAGCAATCGGAGAAGTGGTTGGAATGTTTTGAGTCACTATGGTTGAGGTTGACGTAGATGGTGCAGAAGTAGATGCCGATGGTGTAGATGCAGTCGGAGGTTCTTGAACTACCGTAGCAGGTGCAGCCGGGGCATTTTGAGGAACACCAAATGACGAAGGACCCTCCATATATTCATCATAAATAGGCCCAAATAAAACTTCCAAGTCACGTTCCGAAGGTTGTAACGATGAGATTGCTGACGGCGCAAATTGAAGCGCGAGTCCTGAACTTACGTGTCCAGAAGTCTGACCTTGAAGCTCGGGATGTGAACTTCTATGCTGAGAGGCCATACCCGAGAGTTCATCAAAGGTAACGTTCATAGTCTCCATTACCTTTATTGTCCTTCTATTATACACCCTGTAAGCACACGCAGTTGAAGAATAACCAATGAAAAAGTCAATATCACCTTTAGGTTCAAGTTTACCGATATCTTCACGATCATTCTTCGGATAACATAAAGCACCGAAGACATGTAAAAATGAAATATCCGGTTTTCTTCCATTAATGATATCATAAGGTGTTTTGTTGAAACGGGTGTGAATAATGGAGCGGTTTTGAGTATAACATGCAGTTGCTATAGCATCGGCCCAAAGAAATAACGGTGCACTAGAGGAGAGAAGCATCGTTCGAGCAGCTTCAACTAACGTACGATTCCTCCGTTCCACAACTCCATTCTGCTCTGGAGTTCTTACAGCTGAAGTTTGATGAGAAATCCCAACTTCGTCAAAATAAGCTTTCAATTTCTGATTGGTGAATTCTGTACCGTTATCCGTTCTCACAATAATGACAGGGGATTGCAGTAGTACTGATGTTTTCTTCAAGAAGTTAATAATTACATTAGGGGTTTCATCTTTTGAAGCAAGAAAATGAACCCATGTGTAACGAGAATAGTCATCCACAATGACAAGGACATACCGCTTTCCATTAATACTTTTGATTCTCATTGGGCCACACAAATCCATATGTAGGAGATGTAACCTATTCGTTAAGTTGGGAACAGGTTTGGGTTTGTGAGGCTTCTTCTTACTTTTACCTTGCTCACATGAAGGACAAAGATGGTCTTTTGTATATTTGAACTTTGGAAGACCGGTAACGAGATCATCTTTCGCGAGATGGGTGATGGCATCGAAATTGAGATGAGATAACCTTTGATGCCATAACCACGACTTTGTTGATGTGGCTCGGGCCATGAGACAAATTGGAGAAACAGCAGACATTTGAAAAAGATCAATGGTGTAAAGGTTGGTGGTACGATTTCCTTTCAACAGATCAATTCCTTCAAGATCTCTTACAAAACATGTATGACTTCTGAAAGCGACCTCCAAGTCTGAATCACAAAATTGCCCAACCGAGAACAAGTTATGTCCCAAGCCATCAACAAAAGAGACTCTGGTGATGATTATATTTCCCCAATGAAGATCACCATAGCCTAGAATTGCTGCAACATGATCATTTCCAAATCGAACAGTTCCCATGAAACGCCATACAAAGTTCTTGAGAAGGCTTCGATTCCCAGTCATATGTTTGGAACAGCCCGAGTCCACGCACCAGAGACAAATTTCAACAGCCTGCCAATGATAAGAGAAACAAATATTTTGGCAACCGATGAAATAGGTTCCTGTAGGGTTAGAAGATAATTAAGCCGTATCACATACCGACGTTTCACTGTCAGTATGAGATCTACTAGTGTCAATAATTTTGCCACTATAGTCAAAATTTCTACCAGTAGGCAACCATTTAGAGGTGAGTCTAGGGCTACTAGGCTTAGCAAGACTTTCTGTGGACCCTACATGCGTGCTTTTTGGAACATATACCTTAGCCTTAGGAGTGCGTTGTTGTTCACTGACTGACAGCTTGTCAATTCGAGTGTAACCACCATAATTCAAACCATTCATAGTCAAACCACAAGCATCATGACTAAAAGTAAAGAAACATTTATTACATTTAGCAAAAATAACTTCAAATTTTTCATTCCGAATAGCAAGCTTAAAGTCATTACATTCAGATGAATTAGGTTTCTGATTATGATTAAAAAGCGGTAAATTCCTAGGGTGTTCTTCTACTTCCACATTATTGATCTTGGGGCGACTACTTCTAGAGGCAAAAGGGACCCTATCATTCCTTGTATTGCTCGTAGGCTGTGGCCTTCTGCTCTTAGTGTAGTTGTTTATTCCTGTAGAAGAAGACACGCGTCTATTAGAATTAGCATTTTTTAAATCAATAACTTGTGGTTGAGTTATAGTGATCGGTTTTGTCCTAACGCTTGTTGTACGTTGTTTGCTAGGCACAGAGGGAGAACTAACACGAAACATTCCTGGGGCAATCACAGTAGTTTTCGTTCCAGCAACCTTGGGAAAAGGTGTCACAGCAATACGAGTGGGTCCCGAGGTTGCTGGTTTCTGGATCATCGTATCCATAATCGAGCTAGGTTCAGAAGTCTTATCTTTTAACAAGGCCTTTAACTTACAGTTCTCACAGATTTTATCAATAAGTTTTTGATAGACAGACATACTTTGTTCAACAGCCCGCTTATATGAAACAACAACAGATTCTAAATCTGCAATCTTAGCCTTAAGCTTCTGAACATTACCACCACTAGCACTCTCTAACCCTGACGAGGCCAAATTCATTTCCGAAACCCCTCCTAACTGAGCCTGCAACCGTGCGATAGTTTGTTGCATTTCATTGTGAGCTTTTTCATACGAAATCTTGTCATATTTGCATTCATCACATTTTTTGACAAATTTATTCCAAAGATCGGTGAATTCTTTATCCTTTTTAATGACATAAGATTCCATCTTTTCTTTCATAAGATCAAGCTCAGTTTGGAGGTTTTCATTATGCGACATAGAGGTACCTAACTCAACAGGGCTACTATCAATACAATCACGAGCTTTAGAGAGGCGTTCAAGATCGTTTTCCAAAACTTTAATTTTATCAAGAGATTCATCAGCTTCCTTCGTCAATGATTTAAAGTCTTCAACAAAGTTGGCTAATTCTTTTAGAAAAGCGTTTTCCAAATTTCCTAACCGAGCATCAACTTGATTAATAATCGGATTAATATCGTTTTGAAGAATTTTCTGAACCTCAATCTGAACAGGTGATGTAAAATTACCTTCAGTTATTTTTGAATTAACAACACGTTTAAGGGTGACAAAGTTATCTTTAAGCTCGTCTAGAAATCGGCGAGTGATACTCGGTTTAGGAGGGTCATCAGACAATTCCTCACTAGGTAACAAATGTATTTCAGTACTCGTTTTAGACCGAACAAAAACAGTTGGAGGATTAACTTTCGGATAATACACGGGTATCACTTCTTTATCAAGCTTTTTCATTCTTAAACGAGACTCTACACCAAGTTCAGTAGTTTCCTTGGAATCATGCACACTAGGAGGATCATGCTCATCAGACAATAGCACACTACCATTATATAAAGTTTCATTAGTGGCCTGAACTTGCTTAAGGTATCCTGGATTAGGGGGAAGAGGACAACCTAAAGCCATTTTGTATCGAGTGTAATTTATCTCATTCACTTTTGGTGCGAGCATATTTATCGTCTGCATAGTTTGGCCACGTTTTACTAAAAGGTTGTCTAATTCTCTAATCCTATCCCGCGCTTTGCAAAAATCCTCAAGAAGCCCATCTTCTCGAATTTTGAAATCATGTTTTAGATGTTTTCGTTCTTCTTTTAATTCCACAATAATAGATTTTTCAGTTGAAAGCTGTTTATTAAGAGAAGTGATTTCATCATTCAATTCGCTTATCTTTTTAGCACTACTTAAGTGTAAGGCATTTAATTTCTTAGTGGTGCATTTTTCTTGATAAACCGATGTAGCATGAGCTTGTTCAAGTTCCTTGATTTTAGCATGATGAATCTCAAAACTTTTCTCCCGTTCCTTATATCCCGTAAGCTCAGTGGTCAATTTGGCATTAGTTTCTCTACACTTATTATTAACCACCGTAGCATGATCTACATCCTTAGCAAGCTTATCAAATAGAGATTTATAATACACATGTGTCTCATCAGGAAGGGTTGTAGGCTGAGCAACTTGATCCACACTAAGGTCCACACTAGGCTCATTCGAAATAATATTACTATTATTCGTTTGGTCCTCGTGTGTCTCAATGTAGGGCTCAAGCATCTCAGTATACTCTTCCTCCTGATTAGACATATTATATATATCATTATCATCAAAACTTGGGTGTACCTCAGAGGGACCATCTGCATCATAGACGGGAGCTCTGTCATCATGCATTCCTGAGGTTGATGCTTGCTGTAAGTTTGCCATCAAGATGTAGTTGGCATTCACCTCTTCTTCCTCGTCATATTCTGAAGCAGAAGCCATAAGATCAAATTCCTCAGCTTGAAGTGGGATTCCTGCCTCTTCTTTTTGTGCTATGAGAAGCTGAGTCTGAAGATAAGCAGCATCCCTCTTCTTTTTTGGCTGTGCAATCTCGAGCATAATGACCAAATCCCCTGTAGTTGTAGCACTGAACCTGACGATTGTTGTTTCCATTTCCCGTACCAGTATTCTCAGCCCTTGCAGCCACAATGTTTCCCATCTGGTTACCAACCGCTGGCACAACTATTAACCCATTCTGATTACCCGCATTCGAAACACCCGGATTTTGACCACGGTTTTGACCATACTGATTTCCTGCATTGCCAACGGTCTGCCCAGCATTCTGACCATATTGTTGAAACTGAGTCCCCGTGTTTCCAGCAACTACCAATTGGCGATCTTGATTCGTATTCATGAAAGGTTGAGCAATCTGCCTATTTCTAGTGTTAGAGGAGATTCTCTGATTGTTGTTGGTGGGGTTAATGGTGAATTTGAATGCCTTTGCAAGAAGGGCAAGACCAGTATTAATAGCATGAGTAGGATCGGTAATGTCATCAAAACAGGCAATGGGTTGTTGTAAGTAATTCATAGCAGCAGGATGTTGATATCCATAAGCAGTGAGTTGTTGTTGTTGTTGTTGTTGTGGCATGAAGTTACTTGATGAGGGTTGATGGTAGGGTACCATGGAGTATGACATAGATGATGGAGAGTTTGCCATAAAAGCCAATGGATCTTGTGTCTTGGCACGTCTTTCTGCCCTAACTTCGTTAGCTTCATCTTGATTCATCTTCAGATAGTCATACACTTGAGTGTAGTCCACGACATGAAGATCCTTAGTTTGATTGACAAGAGTGACATATCGTGACCATTCAGAAGGAAGATTATCAAGAAATTTTATGTTGGCAGCAATTTGTGCAGGTTCATGTTTGTTTCTTCTAAGATGGTTCATGAGGGTTGAAAACCGATGATAATAAGGTTCAATTTGTTCCCCTTCAGTAGACGTAAATTTCTCCCATTCACGAAGCAACTTAGTTTCCTTTTCTTGTAAACCGATTTCACTGCCCTTCATCATTTTCTGAATCATAAGCCACATCTCGTGTGCGGTTTCACAACTATCGACAGCAGCATAAACATATTCAGGAAGTCCCATAAGAATGACTTGAATTGCTTGATCATCAGCGTCGAGTTGTTTGGATTCAGCTTCAGTTAATTCTTCATCTGTTTGCTCATGACTTGAATCAGCTACTGGGTTAGCATTCGTAGGGTCCCCAGGCACAATAATTGTTCTTCTAACATACGGACCCTTTTGAATCGAGTTGACAATCAACTTTCCCAGAGGTTTAAGTTTTGCATAACGAAGGAGACGACTAGCCCATGTAGTGTAGTTCTCCTTGGTAAGCATGGGTGAACGATTCTCAGTACCCGCAGCATAAATATCTTGTTGAGACGTCATCGTAGAAGTCGTGTGAACAACAGGATCTCAATTCGTAGAAAGCGTGTGGTGATGTTGAAATTCCGAAACTTCCGATTTTTTTCTCAGTCCGACAATAAATTCCTCAGTCCGACAAAACGGTAAGCTGAAAAAATTGTGTATCGCCAAATTTTGAAATTGAGTTCGAGATAGCCAAAAACTAGTAGGGAAAAAATTTGATTTTACTTGACCTAAAAATTTTAACTCTTTTTTTTTTGTTCTTCGTGTAAACTACGTTCTGAGACTAGTCTAGATGGTGGCTAACACTAAAAATTACTCTAACAAAAAAATTCCATCGGAATGTCCAACGATCGGAATGTCACCCTATCGGAATGTCCCTCTATCGGAATGTCCTTTGATCGGAATGTCCAGATCGGAATGTTGATCTATCGCAATGTTGATTGTATCGGAATGTCTTACGATCGGAATGTCCTTCTATCGGAATCTTAGATCGCAATGATGATCTGTCGGAATGCTTAGATCGGAATAACCTCAGATCGGAATATGTTCAGATCGGAATAACTTCAGATCGGAATGCTGACAAAATTGAAGCAGAGTAACGTCTTAAACACCTTCCTTATACCCGTCGGAATCCTAGATCGCAAAGTACGATCGGAATGTCCAGATCGGAATAAGTAATAAAATCCAACTATCGCAATGTAGAACCAAACCCTTTGCGATGGTAATGGTTATTGCGATGGAAGCCCACGTTTAACTTGTACTTTCCGATGGAAGATTCTGCAAGAATTTCGGAAAGATGAACAAACAAGAAATTTCTTAACTTGATCCAAAATACTTGTTTTTAAGCCAAAGCCAAGATGCCCAAATCACTCCTACACGATTTAAAGAAGTTATACGACTTAGAAATACAAACAACCACGAAAATGTTTTGATGTTTTGGCGAAAAACAATCAAAATCACACGAAATGCTTAAATACGAATCCCTTGGCGAATGATACCACTTGTTAGATTGTAACACACGACTTATAATGATATAGAAATGTAGATGAAGATTAAACCAAAAAAGAAAGATTAGATTAGATGAAGGAAAAGAGAAAAAAACAAAGTTGTGAATTCCTAGTGAGAGAAACACATACGTTTCTCTCTCTACAAAACAATGGAATGGAAAACACACACACAAATGAGGCTTAGGAGGCCTTTTATACTAAGTAGTAAGTGTTTAGGAGGCCTTCCTCATTTGTGTGTTCGGGACTAATTCCCGTTACATAAACATTAATAACTAAGAACTCTCGACACCGTCGAATAGTATTTTTCACGAGCTTCGCAACGGTATATTATATGACCATCACTTTAAATACGGCTAACAGTTCCAAATCGGAATGCCCAATCAGAATGTCAATATCCCAATCGGAATGTCTTAATCGGAATTCCTTAATCAGGATGTCAATGTCCCAATCAGAATAGCCTTATCGAAATGACATAATCGGAATGTCAATGCCCTAATCGAAATGTCAATACGCCAATCGGAATGTCCCAATCGGAATACCGTAATCGGAATGTTTATGTCCCAATCGGAATGGCCTTATCGGAATGACATAATCGGAATGTCAATGCCCTAATCGGAATGTCAATACGCCAATCGGAATGTCCCAATCGGAATACCATAATCGGAATGTTTGTGTCCCAATCGGAATGATCTTATCGGAATGCTCTAATAGGAATGTCAACGTCCCAATCGGAATGTCCTAATTGGAATGTCCAATCGGAATGTCCTAATTGGAATGTCCAATCGGAATGTCCAATCTAAATGTCCGATCAGAATGTCCGATCGGAATGACCAATCGGAATCTAAAACATAATCTTCATCGGAATCTGGGCGGAGTTTACGAGGTGGATCTTATCTTAACGATTTCTATGGCTTTTAGGCAGTTTTTATCAAATTAGTACAAAACCAGTGTTTAATATATGATTAAGATCAAAACCCCTCTATCAAACTTGATGTTTACCAAAAGTAAAACTGAAACCCTAGATCATTGATTCTAACGAGATAAATAAGATAAATGAATGGATAAAGCAAGTGAGTAACATGTAGTCAATGATACCTAGAAGCTTAACACAGCAGATAACACGCAATAGACAAGATGAAGCAAAAAACTTGATCTTGATAGTGGCGGCAGAAAGGTTATGTGGGATGAGTTGTGAAAGGCATCAAAAATCCACCATGGTTCGGGTGGTCGGGGATGGTCAAAGAACATGTATGCCATTGTTGTTCTTACTGAGAGAAAGTTAGAGAGAGGTGAAAAGGAATGTTATGTGTTTTATTCCAAGTGAAAATAAAACAAAGAAAAACAAACAAACTTCCACACCCCCCATGGAGAGTCATGGGGGGTATTTATAGGCCTAACAAACTAGGACTATACAACCTTTACATAATAAGTCCTTGTGTTTAGTAAATGATGTAAATCTAGTCCAACTCACGTGAAAGGAACCAGCTTACCAAAAAGTAAGTCTAACAATCTCCCTCCAAGATGGTGACTCACGTGAGTTGGTTACAATGATTCCTACAAGCAAAAATAAAGAAAAACGATAAGCTTGAATTCCAGCATTCCTTGAGACTGTCTTCAGCGACCTTCATCTTCTTGAATACTCCAGCTCTATTTCTTCAGCTTTGTAGAATCTAGTTGAGTTTTACTCCCTCCCAACTAGAAGGCCTTTCATAAAACAAGCAGTAAAGACTGCTCCCTCCCAAACAGATCATACAGAGGAAATCTGTGGGAGGTGATAACGTCATCAACATTTTCTCACAATTTGAAGCAATCCCAGTCTTGATTCTATGATAGATTACCAGAAGTACACACTCTATCCCGAACATGAAGTCAAATTGTAGCACCAGAGTCAATTAAGTCTTGGAAATGCACATTTCTCTTGACAGGACAGTGATGATAAAAAGTTGCCACATCAAAGTCAATTAAGTCCCGAATATAGTCAACTTATCCCTTTATGTAGAAACGGTAACACCAAAGTCAAGTGACCCCGCATGTACACATTTCTCCCTCCAGGATGATACCTATTAAGGGAATCATCCTTCATGTGTGTACGTGGTATGCCAACTGAAACCGCTTACTTAGTAACCATTACTATGTGAGAAGATGTGAACAAAATCTCTCTAACAATTCTCTCTTGATCACCCCGAACTGAATCCTCTTATCAATTCTGTTGGCTATTGATAGTGACCACTGATGAAGATAACCCGATAATCCAAACTTGAAACTGAAGTAGAATTCCCCAAACTTGAACTTAAGCTTGCACTATTGTAGAATGAAGAACGGTGTAGAAATATCATGAGAAATTTCTGAGTACCCATTACATTACTGACGAAGTATATGGGCACAGCACCTCTTGAGGATATCCACGTCGACTATGCGCGTGACACTGAGTACAACAACGTAGCTCCTTTAAGTGATAGTTATCCATGCCGTCGACCATCCTCCCCTTGACACTGGAAACCAGATACTTCAAGTCTTCATTCATAACCGTATATGCTCAAACAAGTTATCTTAAAGAAGTTGCAAGTACTCCTTTCAAGATAAAATAAGAACGCCTCTGAAAAATCTCACTTCAACCTCAAATAAGTAGCATCGAATCATATTCGTAATCACATGAACCGTAATAGCCGTTATGAATTTAGGTGAATTTTTTATAAGGATCGTTTTAGTGTAATGTATCGTGTTTGTTGTGTTTGTTGTGTTTGTTGTTCGTGAAGAAGTGATATGATCGAAAACGGATACCCGGCCTTGAATGTCACTGTTTAAACGGCCTGCCAAAATAATAAAATCTTGTCCCATGAGCATTTGATTTGACATCAATTTTATCACTTTGTGCTTTCGAAAATACCCGGATCAATCCAATACCCAACCTGATTAAATTTGCACAATTAGGATATTTAATCAGTCGTCCCGAATTAAATTGCAAAAAATGAATCGACCCACTAAATGTTATCGATAGAGTAGTGATCGACCCGTCAACCGAGTTAAGATCAAATCCAATACCCGAAAACCGGCCCAGTATATACGGCCCATCCAAAATAAAACAACCGGTTGAGAGTTGACATGGTCAACACATATTATGAAAAAGGCCATGATGAAAAATCCTGGACACCAACACATTGTTAAATCCGCCCTTTTGGCCACGTGTGAGATGAGAGAGGTTGGTCAATATTGAAGAATCCGCCCCATTTTTCTTGAAGACCACGTGTGACCAATAGAATCCACAGAAAAAATGGTCCAATGAGGTTGAAATATCTGGGGATATATAAATCTCTAATTACTCTCACAGTAACCATTCCCCTAATTTCATCTATAGCAATCTCATCTCCTCCATCAAATACTCCGCCCCCCATTTCTTCATTATAAACACAGCCACAAAAAAGGAATCGGATCTCATCTCTTTTCTCAAAACCAAACGCATATCCATCAATTCCTTTACACATATCCATCTCCATAATCCTCACATCATCAATAGATACAAAAACCCACATCATTACACGTGACTTCCGCCCCCCATTCTCATCAGATCATTAATCTATCAACCTAAGAACCCAGCATCTTTTAAGGTCAACGACAGCAAGGATCTTATTGCCAAGGTCTCAGGTAGGTATGTATGTTGCATGTCGATTTGAGGTTTAAACGAGTCAAGGATCAGTGAAGATTAATTGTAAAACGCAAAAAAATCTTTTTGAAGATTTGAACAAACGTTTCTACCAAATCTGAGGTCAGGATTAAAAAAAAACGTGTTAACCATACCGAGGTCTCGAAATACTAATGTTTTTCAGTCAATGGATCGAGTCTAGGTGGTGGGTTTAGGTGACGATGGGATTAGGATTAGATGAGTGGTGTTGAGGAGATAAAAGGCAGTGATTTAAAGAACAGTGTGAGAGAGTCACGGTTTTGGTCACGGTTAGGATTTGGCTGGTTTGCAAGTTGTGGGAAGAAATTGGTTTTAGATGGGTATTTTTGATAAACAAGAGTCTAAATCTGATTTGTTAAATTAACTGATTTAAACTCCCATGAAACTGATTCAAATATTGAACCATCGTAATGTTTTTCACAAAAACATTCTCCCATCGCAATATATTGTTTCAACTCATCGCAATAATAAATTTCATCGCAATATGTTTTCTTCCATCGCAATAAACACTTAGAACCCATCGCAATAAGCCTGTACCCATCGCAATAAATCAAAGTCCATCGCAATGTTGTCGGAAAAATTTGGGCAGCGTGACGACTTGGCTACCATTGCGATGAATCAAGCCACCCATCACAATGTGGACAGCCCAACCCATCGGAATGTTTAAAAGAAACCCCATTGGAATAAATCCGAAAAAGAAGCTGTCGCAATGAGTTCATCTGAATGTGTATCGCAATGTTCCATCTGAATATCCATCGCAATATCCATCTTAAAAGGGTTTTGACCAAAAGTTTTGTACCCCGAAAAAATGGATCTGGACCAACTTTTTGTCCTTATCCCCATGATGCAAAACTGATGTGTATAGGGACAAAAACAACAAAAACAGGGTACAAAAATTTGAAAAAAACAGAATGACGAGGCAAAACAAGATACTGAAATGGAAAACAATAATTTGATACGAGACACTTTGTTACAGAAATCAACGAAAGTTTGATATAGATAAAAATGAAACACAAAAGTTGATATTTTTAGATATGAAATGTGAAAAAAAATACCAACCGTGATTCATGAATAGCAAAGTAACACGAACATAAACACGAATCACACGGATACACGACACCCCCGGTTAGCTCTGATACCAATTGAAAGGCATCAAAAATCCACCATGGTTCGGGTGGTCGGGGATGATCAAAGAACATGTATGCCATTGTTGTTCTTAGTGAGAGAAAGTTAGAGAGAGGTGAAAAGGAATGTTATGTGTTTTATTCCAAGTGAAAATAAAACAAAGAAAAACAAACAAACTTCCACACCCCCCATGGAGAGTCATGGGGGGTATTTATAGGCCTAACAAACTAGGACTATACATCCTTTACATAATAAGTCCTTGTGTTTAGTAAATGATGTAAATCTAGTCCAACTCACGTGAAAGGCGCCAGCTTACCAAAAAGTAAGTCTAACAATCTCCCTCCAAGATGGTGACTCACGTGAGTTGGTTACAAGTTGTGAAAAACAGTCGGGAGAAAAAAACAAACTAGGGGTAGGAGGTTTTGACTAGAGTCAAACTTTTCTAAACCACTTTTGCCAATATTGCAAATTGGTCCCCCCAATTTTGAAATATGTAAGTAAACTAGTAATTAAAACTAGTTAACAACACAATTTCCCGATTTCTTGTGAGTGCAAACACAAACACGCCAATAAAACCTAATGCCTAAATCAAAAATCCATAGAAGGCACACATTGCACATAATGCACATAAGGTAACATGACAGACAAAATTATATGAAGACCAAATCATGTTCAAGATGATTTGATATTTGCTCCCCCTCAAATGGTGACCCGTTTTCTATTTAAAGAGCTGTAGTCATTGCATTTAATAGGACAAATATCTATGAAGACCTGTTCTGTTTAATGATTTTTTGAAACGATTCTAGGGGCAATAAGATTTCTCTTATTTTAACAAAATAAGTGCACTGAAACGTACACTAATTTGTGTTAGACCAAGTTATAAAGTAAACTTATTCCCTTACAAGGTTTTAAAGTAAACCTTGCCCGAGAAAATTAATTCCTGTTGTGAAGCAATGTTTTCAAAAGAAATACGTGACTTTAATGCGAAAAGCGGGTTGCAGTTTGAAATAACTACAAGCCATAATGGGCATGTTTTAAAACATGTACAACTTTTATACGGACTCTATTTATGGCGCCGTGTCAATTTTAATCGACATTTCTAAGGCCGTAAATATTACCGTGCTAAAAGACATGCCCGTTTTGAAAATGAAAAATATTTTTGGATTTTCTTGATTTTATATTTTTTATGGATTTTGTATGTTTTATATTTTTTATGGTTGTTCTATGTTTTATATTTTTGTATTTTTCCTTTGGTGGTTTTTAAATATATACGATAATATACAAGATCACGATCAAAGGATACTCGAGAATAGTTTACCATCACTTTTCTTCAGATTCTTCAGCCAACTCCTTAAGTGTCGCTGGAGAGAATGATTTCATGCCTAGCTTTTCGATCAAAAACTCGATACGTCCTCGATCTAAGGCCTTTGTGAATATATCTGCCACCTGATACTCAGTGTTGACGAAGTACAGTTCGATCACTCCATTTTCTACTTGCTCTTTGTTGAAGTGGTAGCGTATGTCAATGCGCTACGCCCGAGAATGTTGAACATAGTTGTAGCACAGAGCAATTTCACTTTTTTTATCACAGTACATCAGGATTTTGTTGAATCCAAGACACGGTAGTCAGTTAATTGTGATCTCATCCAAAGAACTTGAGCACAACAACCGGACATAGCAACGTATTCAGCCTCTGTACTTGATATCGCAACGCTTTTCTGCCTTTTAGATGTCCAACTAATAAGTCTATCTCCAAGAAGTTGCACACTGCTAAAAGTGCTACGTCTAGTATCTTGACACCCAGCATAATCCGCATCATAGAGGAATCCTTCGGATACCACAGACCACGATTAAGTGTTCCTTTAAGATACCGAAAGATCCTTTTCACAACATGTAAGTGCTTTTAGGTAGGCCGAGCCTGATACCAGGCACACATGTATATAACAAATTGCAAATCAGGTCTGCTAGCAGTCAGATAGAGAAGGGTGCCGATCATTCCACGGTAAAGTTTAGGATCGACAGCTATCCCTTCCTTATCTTCATCTAACTTGGATCTCTCCACCATTGGAGTATCCACGGGGTCACAGTTTTCAAAATGATATTTCTTTAATGATTCAAGAGCAAATTTGGATTGATTAATGAAGATGCCTCTAGGATTCTGAGAAATTTGCGACCCTAAGAAAAATGAAATTTTTCCCAGCATCGACATCTTAAAACGTGTGGACATAATTTTCTCAAAATGGTCAGACAATCGTTGATTAGTAGCAGCAAATATTATATCATCAACATAAATTTGTACCAGTATCATGTCGCTGTCCTCCTTGAGAATGAATAAAGTTGGGTCTACTTTGTCTTTGGAGAAGCCTTTCGAGATGAGATACGACGATAAGAGATCATACCACACGCGTGGAGCTTGTTTCAGCCCGTAAAGAGCCTTCTTGAGGTTGTACACGTGATTAGGATACTCCGAGTTGACGAATCCATTCGGCTGGCTTACATAGACATCTTCCCTTAATTCACCATTGAGAAATGCCGTCTTAACATCCATTTGTTAGGCGATCATATTCATGTGAGAAGCATAAGCAAGGAATAGTCTAATTGCCTCCAATCGTGCAACAGGAGCAAAGGATTCTTCAATGTCAATACCCAAAGCTTGTTTGTAACCTCTAGCAACCAATCTAGCTTTGTTCTTCAGCACTCCACCTAACTCATCGAGTTTAACCTTATATACCTACAACAATATCAGGATTTCAACGTTGCTGGGTAATGGAACTAATTCCCACACTTCAAGACGTTGGAATTCATTAAGTTCCTCTTGCATGGCTTCAATCCAAGATGATTTGGTCATGGCTTGTTGCTAGTTTTTAGGTTTAGTGTCTGAAAGAAATGCATCAAAATAGCAATATAATGCATGTTCTTGGAGTTGGTGGCGTGTTAAGACTGGTCGATCGATGTCACCAATAATATTGCGGATTGGGTGATCCTTTGTCCATTTTGTGTTGTGAGTTTCAATCCGTGGTGGTCGGGAGTGAACGATTGTAGGAGCTTCCTCTAAGGTAGACGCACCGGTAGGGTCTTCAGGTATATGTGAACCAAAGAAGGGAAGCTCTTGTAAGTAAGCATATTCCAAGTCGTGATCATAGGGATCCTCTTCAACATCATTAGGAACGAGTGGGGGTGATGATTCAGGTGTAGTTTGTGAATTGTTGGGGGATGGGACATTTGGTTCAAGAGTAACAGTAGATGTCTCGAACTGATTTCCATTATCTTGAGCGACAACTTCGGGAATCGGAGCTACTGCTGCAGGTGCTGGATAATCATTACTTGGTGGATCAAAGAATTCATCAAACATAGGTTGAAATAACTTATCCCACTCGGACCTTGTAGGTGGTATAAATGATGGAGAAGTAGGATTGTTGGGAGTTAATCCGGAACTGATTGTACTGGTTCCCATCTTATGTAATGCGGGTTTAGAGTTGTGTTGCTCAGAAGCCATCGTTGTCAGCTCATCAAAATCGGCATCCAAAGTTTCTACTATCTTACCAAGACGATGGTTATAAATTCGGTAAACTTTCTTTGCAGGCGAGTAACCAATGAAAATTCCAATATCAGCCTTCGGTTGAAGTTTTCCTAGATTCTCACTATTTGTATTTGGATAACACAGTGCACCAAACATATGAAGAAATGAGATATCGGGTTTGTGTCCATGAAGTAGCTCATATGGAGTTTTACCATGGCGTTTACGGATGATGGAGCGGTTTTGGGTATAACATGCGGTTGCCACTGCTTCAGCCCATAAGAATAAAGGAGCATTCGCATAAATCAACATAGTTCGAGCAGCTTCCATAAGTGTACGGTTACGTCTTTCCATGACACCGTTTTTTTGTAGAGTGCGGGCAACAGAAGTTTCATGTGAAATACCTACCTTTTCGTAATAGTCTCGTAGAGTTTGATTAACGAACTCAGTTCCCTTATCAGTGCGAATGCGGCGAACACTAGCATTAAGACGTACTTGGATCATCTTTAAGAAAGTAATGATATACTCTGGTGCTTGATCCTTGGATGCTAAAACTTTTACCCATGTAAACCTTGAGAAATCATCCACTATGACTAGGATGTATTTTCTACCACTCACACTAGTCGTACGCATTGGCCCGCAAAGATCCATGTGCAAGAGATACAGTGGTTCTTGGTTGGTGTCTTCAGCTTTAGGCTTATATGATTTCTTGGTGCTTTTTTCCCAAAGAACACGCGGAACATAAATGATCCTTGTCGAACTTAAGTTTTGGAAGACCACGAACAAGTTTGTTTTTAGCCAAATGGTTTATAGCATCAATGTTGAGATGAGATAACCGACGATGCCACAACCATGACTTGGTCTTAGATGCTTTGGAAAGAAGGCATACAGGAGAGGCGGCCATCATGTTTTGAATGGACAGTGTGTAGAGATTATCCCCTCGAGAACCTTTTAACAAATCATTTCCTGGAAGATCGCGAATAAAGCAAGTATGTTGTCGAAAAGCCACCTCAAGGTTTGAATCACAAAATTGTCCCACTGAAAATAGATTGTGACCAAGTCCCTCCACATAATAAACCCTTGAAATCGTAACATTCCCAATTTGGTATTCACCATAACCCATGATCTTTGCAATATGGTCGTTGATGAATTTAACCGTTCCTAGAAACTTGCTGACGAAATTTCTGAGCATCGAGCGATCTCCGGTCATATGCTTTGAGCATCCAGATTCCAAGTACCAGAGGATGATTTGGACCACCTGAAAATATCACCAGACAAGGACGATGTATCGGAATCTAGTAGTTCCTCTGTGTTAGAAGGTACAGATATAATTATCTTAGATTTGCTAACCGAAGAATTCTCAGGCTTCCAAACTTGCTTCCTAAATGCCGGCTTAGATTCTAGTTGTCTAAGATCCCGAGGTACTTCTTCACTGGTAGGCACAATAGTGGGGGTAGGCCTAGTTAAAGGGCGCTTTTTCCATTTCTTAGTGCTAGTGTTCCTATTTAAAGGACGCTGAGACCTAACTTCCGTGGATGTGATCCTAGTTAAAGGGCACTTAGTTCCATTAGCAGTAAAGGTCCTACCAGTGGGTTTCCATTGCCAACCAACATGGGTAAATTTCTTCCCCGTTGGAATCCATTCAAGGTTGTTTCTAATTGAATACATTTCATTCACGTGATCAACAAGGCATAAATTATGACGCTGAGAAAACATGCATTCATTACAATTCCAATATCGCAAATTCGAATTCACATTTTTCTTAGGCTTCTGCATAGAAGCAGATCCTTTTGTCTTAGATACATGATTCTTTTTATTTGAAACTGAAATAACATTCCTAGGGTGAATTTCTACTTTTTTCTTGGCAGTCCTACTAGTGGAAGGCTTGATCCTATCTTTCTTGTCTTTAGATCCTTTAGCCTTAGTGGACGTAATTACTCCTGTAGAAGGCATGGGAACATTAGTGACAGATTTTGATGTAGCCTTGATGGATGTGTTTAAAATAGGCTTAGATCCTGGATTCTTATTGAATGGAGTAATGGCAATGGTGGGGGTTTGCTGTTTCGGGGGTACAGATATCAGTTGCCCAATGTACTCTAAGTTTGCGAAACAATCCTGAACGCGATCCACATATAAGAAAAGCTCATATAGAAGATGACTTGTGGGATCTAGTTCACGCATTTCATCAACTATCTCTCTAGAAAGATCAACATGTTCTAAGGTATTTTTCATGTATGTGGCAAACTTAGTTGGACTATACTTAAATTTTGGATCCCGATATAGCACACGTGGGTTGGGTTTGGGAGCACTAGAGGTCGAGGCAGAGATGGTGGCTGGATTATCAACAACTTCTTGTCCTTTGACTTGAAGTGTCTCCTTTAATTCAGCCAAAACCATGTTTTTGTCTATGAATTGAATATTTAAGTCAGAGACCTCCTCGCACTTACGGTTCAATTGGTCAACGAGTGACTTTTGCTCTGCCGCGTTAAAAGCGAAGCGTTCTTCTAATGAACCATAAATATCTGAGAAACCCTGCTTTACTTTATCAAGCTCCCCTATCATAGATTTAATTCTATCTTCTAGGGCATGATTCTTAATCTCTGCAGCCTCTAGTTCCAATTTCTCTGCTACAGATTCTCTCTTAAGTCTCATAATTTCTTCCTCTAGAGCCTGAACAACCTGAATCATCTTGTCACTTGTCTCAACGGAGTTTTCACAATCAATTGTTTTTGAAAGAGTTTCATTTTTAGATTGATTCTTAATTTCAAGAGATATACAATGTCTTTGAAGCTCATTAAAACGTTTTGAAAGTGTGTCATAAGAATCTTCAAGCTTTAAAAATTCAACGTTTGATTCATGACAAGAATGATTATCTACATTAATCACAGGCTCAACAATATTCACAGACATATCATGCACATCATCACATATATGCACAGGAGTAGATGAAATCTCATGAGCGTATTTAAGAGTAACAACTTGCATCACTTCGAGAGACACTATATGTTCTAAGAAACGGTCATATTCAGATAAAATCTTTTCTTTTTCAATTAAATGTTGTTCATAAGCATCATCCATTTCATTGAAAACTTTTTGAACTTCACCAATTTCAAAACTTAGATTACCCGCTAGATCAGATTCTCCCCTTTTAATATGGTTCACAAATGGAACGATCTCTTTCTCAAACACCGTTTTCATTTGTTCGAAAGCCCATTCTCCAACGGTTAAAGCCGTTGAAGTCGTACATTCTAGGATGACCTTGTCAAACTCGGTAAGGTATCGCTCAATCTCTTCCAAGCTGAGCTATACCGTACTTACCGGTGGAAGATTCTTAGGAATTTCCTTCGGTTCGTCCGAGTTAACGAGTGTAGGAATTATACTCAGGCATTCTCTAGTAGGCATGAAAGTGGATGTTTGGATAGTTCTCTTTTTCATATTAAATCGAGTTCTAAGATCTATTGTAGCATTTGTTGCATTCATTTGAGCATAGTCATATTCAGGATATGTAGGAAGTAATTTTAACCGCTTCTCGTCATATGGTGTCATGCTCTTAGATTCATTCAAGAATACAATCGGATCTAATACCAATACTAACTTGGTGGCATCATAAAGTCGTGGGTTGTGGTGAAATGCTTGCTTTGCATACCCCGGGTTAGGTGGTAGGTCTATTAGACGCGATAGATTGAACTCTTGAAAACAAGAATGAAACAAGTGTACTAAGTATGAAGCAGCATATTGTTTTAAAAGCAAAATTTCAGTCTTTTTAACTCTCTCAGACGCCTTAATTTTCGTTTCAACTCTTTTAGACTCGAGAATTTCAAAATCCGTTTGAACTTTTTGAAAATTATTAACGACTGACTCTTTTTCTTTGATTTCTTTCGAAAGATTTGCTCTTAAACTCTCAATTTCTAGCAGATTATCCATTTGTACATGCCTAAACCTATCAAATTCAGGATTGGTTAAGGTAGTGGACACAGGAGTCAATTCCAAGGTTTTAACCTTTTCCTTATGCAAAGCAAGCTCAGCAGATAAAGTCTGATTAACACTGAGGGTTTCAAGGACCGCATTATTCATTTGGTTAAGCAAAGATGCTGAGACCATAACCAAATCAGGTTGAGCAGACGAATTTGTAGTCGTAATAGCTCCCGGTTGTGGTTCACTCAAAGTCTGGGGACTTGCATTGATATTGCTATCATTGTTTGTCTCCTCGATTGAGTTACTAACCACCGGAGGCTGTTTCGAATACTCAGACACTTGCTCAACTTGATAAGGTACAATACTAGTATCTGTAGCAGTATTTGGTACCTCAGAAATTGTATCCGCTCCATAAAGTGAAAGATTTGTCATGAGAGCTGCTTTGGCGGTGTTGAGATCATCACAGTCAGAGTCGTATGCATCCAAATCATCACATTGATATGCGGCATTGTTTGTGATGGCTTTTGTGAGACCGTCAGTGTCCGCCACTCCTGGATCTGGAAGAAATGCCAACTCCTCTTCATCGAGATCACGTCCTTGGGCTTGAGCATTCACCAAGTAGATCTTCTCCTTAAACCATGTGCAATCCCTTTTTCTCTTAGGCTGCTTGCACTCTCAGGCCATGTGCCCTTCCCCTCTGCAGTTGTAGCATATAATCACCTTCATTTTACCAGTGCTATTACCTCTTGTAGCAGCAGTGTTAGAAGAACGTGCACCAGCAATAGATGAATTGGGTCTCCCCTGAAGTGGTTGCACCATGAATCTGCCATCCTGAATCGTAGCTTATTGTCGAGAGTTAGAACAGTTCCTTAACTGATTGTTAATTGTTGCTGGACTTCTGTAACCTCGTTTGTTCAATGTTTGAGTGAGATAAGCAGACATTTGAGCAAGTATGTCAGTAGGACTTTCCCCTTGTCTAAACTCAGGAACAGGGATCTCATCATCACAGTAGAATGCTGGTGCAGACTGAGCTACAAGTTGATTTGATGAAGCACTAACTTGTGAGTAATAGGGTTGAGGGGCCTCAAGTTGTTGATAGGTAATAGCCGGGTTTGTTGGAGGTTGATAAGGTGAGTACTGGTGTGAAGCATAAGGTAATGAATGTGAATCTCCTGGTGATGATGTTGTTGGTTGCTTGAATTGTTGGTGATAAGATGTAGGTGATTGTGGCAAGATCGAGTACTGTGGGAAGCTTGGTGTTTGATACAAAGGTTGATATGAAGATTGGTGTCCCAAAGCAAGCTGAGAGTTGTGGTATGACAGTGTAGGATGGTTTGCCATTAATGCCAATGGTTCATGATAAGATCCTTGAGAGAGTCGTTTTTAGATCACATGTTTCTCGTGTTGTTGTAAGGAAGCATAGAGTTGATCTAAATTGGACTTGTGCAAATCGCGAATCATCTTAACATCAGTCACATATTGACTCTATTCTTGGGGTAACGTGTTCAAAAACTTTGTGTTTAGTTGAAACTGTTCAATCCTTAGATTATAAACGTTCATGTCATTCATCAAAGTGGTGAAACGCTAGTTGTAATCATGAAGAGTCTCCCTTGGAAGGTATGTAAACCTATCAAACAAGTCATACAATTGACACTCTCGTTCTTGCTTAGTTAGAGATATCCCTTGCTTGGTTTAAAAATGCGTGCATCATTGCACAAATTGCACGCATTAATGCGTTGCAGTTAAAATTTCGCATTAAGGTACCTAATGCATTTCTATCCCAGATTGCATTCGCATTAAACCGCAATTTATTGCATTCGTGTAATGCTAGCAACGGTAGCAATTGTCGCAATCTAGTACTTATGTCATTTTTGTGAAATTTTAACCATATAAAAGAGACCTACATATTTTAATGGATCGTTAAAGTTAAGACTTGTTAAAAACATCTAAAACAAACAAAATAACGAAAAATATAGTATTTGCATTTTACTAAGTGTTATTGTCACACTTTACTTTCAACTTATTTTTGGTTCAAATGGATTATAGGCCTAATCTCATTATGCTAGTAACTTATTTTGTAAATTAATTTCACGTACTTCGTACTTGATAGACTATACTATTTATATATAAATTTTTTACTTTATTTTATACTAAACGCATCATGTCTAAATTGCGCTCGCAATCGCATCACGCATTACGAAATGACTTTCGGGACCTTTAGTGCAATGGATCGAAAAACGCATTTTTAAACCAAGGTCCCTTGTAACAAAAAAGCTAGTCGATCCTAAAGATTCTTTGCCACTGTGTGTTCACTTACCATTCGAAAGATATCGGGTGGAAGGGCTTGAAGAATTGTCTGAACAGCGCTTTCATCGGCATCTGCAATGATTTTGTTAGCATCGGTTAACTCATGATACTCCCTTGCCCTTGTCACATTGTTGACGGTAACCTCTCCCCAATCTAATGGACCTTTTTCAATTGATTGAAGCATAAGTCGACCACTGGGTTTGCCCATGATGTACGTTCTCATACGACCTTGCCATGCTTTAAATAAATATTTGATGAGCAAAGGTGGGCGAGTATCGGTACCCGAAGTGATTGAGATATCGGTAAGCGAAGTCATTGTTGGCATATATGAATGTGAATTCATTTTATGATCCCTTGAAAAAAATAGATTATCAAAAATGATCGAACAATGAAATAAGGTTAAGTGTTTTAATGTTGTTGAAACAAAGATGTTGTGTGTTTTTGTGAAAGATTACAAAATTGAAAAACAATCCTCTAAGTTGTGCAAATACTATCTCAATACCCAAACTTGTTAATCTCAATGTAAAATCTCAAAATCGTCGTAAGTCTCAAAATTAATCCGTCGAAATACCAAAAAATATCAATCCTGTAGGAATATATAAGATCGAATAGGAATGTTATCGGAAAACCGTATTCGGAATGTGAACGGATAAGTCCCTTGTCGGAATGTGATTGGAAAGACACCTTGTCGGAATATATAAACTCCAGTCGGAATGTTATCGGAAAAACCTTTAGTCGTAATACCTAAATAACCCTGCCGGAATATATATAAACTCCAGTCGGAATGTTGTCGGAAAATCCTTAATCGGAATGTAATCGGATAAACACTTGTCGGAATGTAATCGGATAAGCCCTTGTCGGAATGTGATCGGAAAGACTAATCAGAATACTGGTAGGAATGTTTAAACCCTTTTCCGATGCAACTCATCAGAATCACTAAACCCTTTTCCGATTACACTGATGGGAATAATAGTACTGTTACGAGATTTTGAGGTAAAAAGATGATATTTTCGACAAGAAATTCGTGATTTGAACCAACCCAAAACACCCAAAACACTACCAAAAGTATTTAGAAGATATATGGATCACTTGGAAAGACAAAAACACGAAAAAAAATTGAAACTTGGGTAAAGATCAATCAAAAACACATGAACATACAAAAGTGAACATGAACAACACAAAACCAACCTTTATTTCATCCCATGCTCTTGATACCAATTTTAGAACAATGATAATCTTTATGAATCAAGAGGGTTGATGTTTTCTAGAGAGAGAAACTTAGAGAGAGAAATGAAAGAAACTATGTGATATTAAAGTGAGAAATGAAAAACAACCAACACCTCTTTCCATGGTGGAAGGAGGTTTATATACCCAAGTCCTTAATGGAATTGGGCCTCCGGCCCATGAACATGCTCATGGGTCGGGCTATTTAATAAATGTTACTTAAACACTACTAAGAGCCTATAACTATATTGTTGGAGTGACCGAGACTTTCTTTATACGTAAAACGTATTTCCAATACGTTAATTAACCTATGATGGGTTAAACGATAGTACAATTAATAAATCTATGGGGGAAGCCGCCCCAGTTCAGTTTGTGTGGACTTGTCACAAAAGCTTAGGCCCGACATCCACACTGTTTGAACATATTGTATTGAGAAGTCAGGTATACGACAATGTACCAATAATCTGGAGGTAACGAAAATTAATAAACCTCTTGTCTTACTAGACCTAACGGAGTGTCTAAGGGCTCGGTTCCATGAGCTTAATGCAATTTATGCTATATACAATTATTATTGTTGATGCAAATTCGATGGTTGTTGCCTTCAAGCATGCCACAAACTTATAATCTTTGCTTGTGTTCAAAATGACTTGTAAAACCTATAGACTTGGTCAACCTTTGTATTGATGATTTTACACATGTATTTCAGGTAATCAAGATGGATAGCAGCGAAGCATGCGAGGAGGAAGTTGGTGCTCACTTGTCTAAATCTTTGTTTACTTTTCCATCCTTTGAAATGAATAAACTACTTTTAAGCATTTAATGTATTGTGATTGGTAACGGTTTTTGGGACCAACGCTACTCCGATTTTATATATATATTGGGATGGGAAACTTTTTAGACAAGATTGTATATTATTTGAACGTCTCTTTTGAGGTCTTTGTCTATGATTGTGTGCGATGTGCTATTAGTAGTGCCCCAATGTGGTATTCTGTTGCGTGGTAATTTGGGGGTGTTACAGCTTGGGTTCCTAAAGAAAACTAATATATTTTCTTTATGTGCAGGGCATTCATAAGCAGGTCAATGATTATAGATATTAGGACAGTGGATGCTCTAGGCACATGACTGGCAAGGAGGACTACTTAACATATTTCATTCCAATAAAAGATGGTGATAAAGTGTATTTTGGTGGCAGCTATGGAAACATTTTTGGAAAAGGCACACTTACCACAAACAACTTAAGGTTTAAGGAAGTATTCCTGGTAAAAGAACTTGATTATAATTTATTTAGTGTGTCACAAGTTTGTGACAACAAGAATAAGGTTCTTTTTACTGACAGTTAGTGTTTAGTGTTGAGTAAGGATTTTGAGATTCCAGTTGATAAGTTTATAGAGTTTAGAACACCTAGACATAAAGATGTTTATAATGTGAATCTAAATGGCATTAAAATGAGTAACAATTTGTCATGTCTTTATGCTAAGGCTTTAGTGAATGAGAGTAAGTTATGGCAAAAAAGGTTAGGACATATTAACTTCAAAAACTTGAATAGACTTGTGAGACATGATCTTGTAAGAGAATTGACTTCAAAAGCATTCCATAATTATCATAATTGTGTTGCATGTCTTAAAGGCAAGCATCATAAGGCCTCATTTAAGTCTAAGAATGTGCATACTAGTTCTAAACCACTTCACTTATTACATATGGATTTGTTTGGACCAACCAATATAGAAAGTCTTAATGGTAAATCCTATTGTTTTGTTATCACTGATGATTATTCTAGGTTTATTTGGACCTTCTTTTTGGCACTAAAGAGTGATACTACAAAGTCTTTAATCAATTTCATTACTCAGATTGAAAAGAAAACAGGTAATGAGGTTAAAATTCTTAGAAGTGATAATGGTGGTGAATTTAGGAACAACCTTCTAGATACCTTTAGTGTCAATAAGGGAATCTCTAGGGAGTTTAGCATAGCTAGAACTCCACAGTAGAATCGTGTAGCTGAAAGAAGAAATAGAACTCTCATTGAAGCACCTAGAACCATGTTGTAGATGCAAATCTACCCATTGCTTTTTGGGTTGAGGTTGTGAACACTGCATGCTATGTTCAGTATAGAGCCTTAGTCAATAAGTTTCATAATAAGACTCCTTATGAATTGCTTTGGAATAGGAAGCCTAATATAGACTTGTTTAGGCCTTTTGGATGTCATGTAGTAATTCTTAATACTAGTGATAACCTAGGCAAGTTTCACTCAAAAGGTGATGAGGGAATTTTTATGGGATATTCCACAAATAGCAAGGGGTATAGGGTTTATAACAAGAAGTCTAAAATTCTCACAGAAAACATTCATGTAGCACCCCACTTGGATAAGTGGACTGTTACGTGTATTTATGGCGTGTCATCAGAGCATAAGGTAAATGTCCTAAAACATTCTTTGTCCATAAAGGAAATACCATAATCAAACATCGGTAATCCAAACATAAGCTCCAAACATGAAAAGTAAATACTTAAGGAAGGGGCTAAACAATGTCCAAATAAGTAGAATAATGTAAGAATTGCATAAAGTAAGAAGTCCGGATAGCTTCCATCCAAATGCACGTGCTCTCAAAATCCTAAGAGCATCCTCGTGTACCTGTCGTTAGAACATGAAAGGAACTACGGCTGAGCATAACGCCTAGTGAACAGATATAAAGCATGATAAGAAATTCTGAAATGAAGCAGATGATAAAAATACTGAAACTGTAGGACTGATAAGTAAAGTTGCAGCAAAAACATGTGTATAATCTGAAAAGTCTGATTTATAAATAATAAAGCTGAACTATTATCGGTTAAATATGAAAACATGCATTTACTATATTTTAATTGCCAAGAGCTTATATAGGTCATGTGCTGTAACAACTGCTGCATGAATATATGGAGGGGTGGCCTCGTCATGTTGTAGAGGGGTGACCTCTAAATAATGTGCTAGGTGGAGGGATCAGCTCCAATGTGAAGGATGTAGAGCACACATCACATTTACCTGATAAACTATAAATTGATAGCCTAGGATGCATCCATACGCCCCGCTGATAATACTGATAAAATGGCCACGCTGAATAAATGGGACGCTACGAGAAATCACTCCCTCGCATAGGAGTCATGACACTGGTGCCTCTAGTGTCATGGTTACGGTACCTCTGTAACTAGTACATAAATTGGTCATGCTTGTATATAAAGCTCAGGCAATTTATATAGTTATTAAAATTGTTACTGATAAGCTTAAACATATACTGGGGAAAACATTTGGTTGTAGACGAGGAATCCTAATCATGCATAGAAGAAAGCCCTTACTGAAGGATGGGAAATCCGTACCTCTTGTCCAATAACTGATTGTAAGGAAAAACTGAACGACTCCTACTCAGACTTCACGTAAGCTACAATAATGATGGCGCGAATAAGTTAACTGATATTTATTTTATTTTACTGATCTTAACTGGTTCTCGTTTTATTTATTTTATTCTTGAAATACTGTATGTATATAAACTGATAAATTTGAGCCTTATAATATTTCTTTTAATCGTATTCTCATTCTACTATTAATTACGGTATAACACGTATTCTGACGTTATTCTAATTCTATATTTGGTGACCTGCTAAAAATAGTAAGTTTCCTAATTTATGAAGTTTCCAAAAATAATTTAACTCATTTAATAATATTATACCCTTTTTAATTTTATAAAACTAATTTATCATTATAACTTTAATCTACAAAATAAATCATTCAAAACATTTATGTTATAAAAGTGAATTAAACAAGGTATAATTAAATCGTCGTTTTTTATCCTTATAATTATAGTCCCGAGCCTACCGAGATACCCCATCTCGGTCGCACTAAAACAAATCAATATGTATATTAAATTCTGCCTACTGGAATTAGCGACAGAAATTTATGTCACTAAAACTGTGACTAAAAGTTGTCCAAAATATGTCACGAAAACTGCAATAGAAAAGTCCTCACTAAACTGTCGCTAATAAAAGTCATTACTTTCTGTCCTGAATTTTTCCCACTGACCACGCAGTGGTTCCCACTGCCCATGCAGTGGTTACCACTGCTCGCAGTCCCAAACACCCCCTTTTTGCGAGTAATCCCAAACACCCCCTGCTGAGTCAATTTCTCTACTGTTTGCCAAACAAACAGCCTTGGTGGGTTAGTTTAACACTGTTCGGGGATTGTGGTTCGGGGCTGGTAAAACAAACAGCCTTGGTGGGTTAGTTTAACACTGTTCGGGGATTGTGGTTCACGGTTAGGGTTGCGAATCAAGTCAAACCCACCTGCTGTCGTCACACACCAAACCAACATGCCCCTTGTGGGTCACGACTGTTCCAAACAGTAACCACACCGAGACCATTATGGTCTTGTTTTTCGCGCAGCCACACAACCCGACGCATCCTTTTTCCTTAATTCATGTTTTTCTGATTCATTTAATAGGTTTTCCTTTGATTAACACATAAGGCTCGATAAATTAAGCAAAACGAAAATAGTGAGTTACCTTAATTCGTGTTTTAGGATCAAGGAGGATACACCAAAATCGAATGATGGCAAAACGAGTTCTTCCTTCCCTGTGTTTTGTTCTAGCTGTCGGCCCCCACATTAGTAAACCCTAAATCCCCTTTTTTTTATTCTTCCCGTTTGTGAAAGGAAGGGTGGGGTGAAACCCGTTTTTTTTTTGTTTATCATCAGCAATGGGCTCAAGGCCCAAAATACTAGTTCTTCTTGTGTTAAAAATGCAGCCCAACAATTTCACATACTCTTTTATAATTTCTTTTCGAGTTGTGTTATAAAACATACGTGTTTGTTTCATTTATTTTACTGAATGAAAGATAATAAATATAATCCTTACGTAATGATGAATAGTTAGTAGTTAATTATAATCTAATAACTATTTTCGCAATAATTATTTATTTGAAATATTTAAATAAAATTGATACTGCGTAATTACTGTTAGCGTTTAGTTATTTTCTCTAAAATAAATAATACATACGTATTCTTTTCTGAACTCAATAATTATTTTCTGAATAATTATATTATTGTATTATTTAAATAAACTAAGACTGCGTATTTACTATTTACGTTTAATTAAGGTTAAAGCTGAGACTACGCGTATTTAATATTCGAGGATTTTAAATATGGGTTTTATAATTCTTCCCCTCTAAAAAAATTCGTCCTCAAATTAAGGATGCGATTATGCCGTGGTTTTATAATTCTTCCCCTCTAAAAAGGAGAAATTCGTCCTCGAATTAAAGGTAATAAGCTGGTGAAGTTAAAAAAGCTGAAAAGGCCACATAGGATGAAAGAATATGAAAGCTGAAAGATAATTCGTCCTCGAGATAAGACATAATGCTGCTGAAAGAGTATAGCATGACCTGACTGAAGAGAACGTGGAACATAACATAACTACAAGAATTTAACTTATTTATTGAAGGGAAACGATGAGGGGTCTGGATGGACTCCTCCGTTCCGAGTGGCTTCCCGCTTAAAACGACTCATTCAAGGTCTAAATACAATGAAAATCTTAGTCCTGACGATGCTGAATAGTTTCTGGGTCCATACTTAAGATGGATTTTCTGAATCTGATAGAATGAATAAGCTATAGCATGTAGTATACATGAAACAGTTCGTACAAATATCCCAAAAAAATAACAATTATATCTCTGATCAAGCTGCTGAAACATATAGGGACGAACTACGTGAACAATTGTGATCGTGCTACGTGAGCAATTGTGAACGTGGTTCGCGATCATCTGATGAACGTTGGATATGGAATATGTCGTGAACGTGATCTGTGGAACATACCGTGAACGTGATACTAGACATATCATGAACGTATGCTGACTAAGGAAGGGATGCCAAACGATATGACCTGAGAGTGAAATGTCTGCCTGAGTATGGAAAAGTTGTGCTAAACTTGAGTCTGATTTCTTAAGCTTCTATAACCGTATTCGGTAATCTGTGAACATGTATCGCATAATGGAACACGAACTTGAACGCGAATAATGTTATGAATGCTAACGTGAGCTTAAATCATGAGATAGCACAAAACATGAACTCAAATAGCACCATACTGCGAATGAGACGTAAACGTGAGAGTGAAAGTAAACGTGAACGTGAATGTGAACGTACACGTGATCGTGAACATGAGCGTGAGCGCGATTCGTGAACGCTAAATTTCTATCTGATATGATGGTTGATGGAATACCTTGAAGTTGTATGATATATTGCTGAATTTCCTGTAGATCGGCTACTGCGTAATCCTTTCAGATGAAAAGAAACGTGTAGGCTGGTTAAATGGTTGAAAGAGACTTAGATAGCAACATACATTTCTAAGTTCTATGATAATTGATAAAAATCCTCATGGAATCTTGTCCCATTTATGTTCTGAATTATAATGGTTGTAATAACTCGCTAGCATGACAGAGTTCTATCTTAAACCTGCTAGAATGGAAGGCATTTAAATATGAACATAGTTGCATCTACGTTTTATACTGCTTCTATTAAAATTCTGCATAGGATTATGGTACATTCTAGTGGAATCTGGGTGAATAGTCATGAATGAATTTTGAGTATCGGTAAAATAGATCTCTCCTAGCGTAGGATCTTATGGAATACAATACTTTAGTGTGTGTCCTCTCCTTTATGCGTAAGGTTAGCCATAGAAAGCTAATCGTGATAACTGTCAGCCATTTTAGCGGGAGCAGTCAACTGTATTTAGGAAATTTTTCGTACTTTAGTCACAGACATCGGTCTTGACCATCTGGTGATGGTCTTCACCTTCGCAGGATTTCTGAAATTTCTTTCTGCTGAAATAGGGTGACTCGGAAATGCCACTTTGTTCATCTGGAACTCATATATGAAAAGTTGCGTATATAGTTTGCTCCTATCGGAGAATCTGCCAAATCGTGAAAAGAAAATTCCCATGTTCTCTTCTAGAATTTAGCAGATCAGGATGTTATCGATAAATATACTGGCGAACTTGTTTAAGCATTCGTGGAAAAAATTTGATTCATCAATTTCATAATATAGCTGGAGCATTTAGAAGCTCAGAAGTATAAATCAACATTTTGGAGACACTATAACATGTGCAGCAGCAGTTTAGAAAACATCATGTTCTTCCTCTCACCACTGATGGTGGCATGGTCGCGAATTGTTCTAAAAAATATTTATGACATCGTAGCAGGTCAGGTAACCTTATATTCGTAGAATGAGTATCGTTTATGAATGGCGATCTTGTAAATTTCCGGTGAGCGATACACGATCTCATGTTACCGGCCTTCTTTCTGATAGACAGAAACGGTACACTTCCTGGTGGTGCGCTAGGGCGAATAAAGCCTCGTTCCGGTAACTCTTCCAGCAATTGCTGCAAATCTTTTGACTTAGCTGATCTAACACCCCCAATTTACATTGCGCAGCGGAAATACAACATTGGGTGTTATTAACAAACTTCATTTCACAAACTCTTTACATGACCTTACGACAATATATTTAGGAATATAATAAGGAAATAATTTAAATCAGTGTCTAAAACCTTCAATCCCAAGTAAAATCAGTTTAAAAATATATCAGAGTAGCGTACAGGTTACACTAGGATCTTAACAAAATGACCAACTTTTTACCAAAATACTTGACCATATACTATAAATTTATGACAAAAGGGAAAGAAATCAGTTTTAGACCATATTACTACAAAAGCAATCCCGCAATCCTTCTCCAGCGAGCTCTGTAACTCAACAACTTCAATACCTAAAATACATGCTTAAAATATCAACACAAAGTTTGAGCAAGTCTATAGGTTTAACAAAACATAGTTGAACACATCGTAAAAATCATTCACAATTGTTTAATAGAATTGTGGCCATACAATCTATTAATCAAGCATTTCATCTTATAGCAATAGCTAATAAATTGTATTAAGCTCATGACACCGACCCCTTAACTTAGTCACCCACGCCAAATGCCAGCATGACTATAAGAATTCCAGTGCCCCTACTAGGGTATCAATTGAAAGAATACCAATTCTCATTCTCGTAAAATTATCCTTCCCAGAGGTTACTCAGCGTAAAGCCCTGGTCTCAGATAGGGTCGTCAGCCCAATAGTACTATTATTAGAATAAGCGGCTATTCCCAACTCGCAACATCAAGTCAGAAGATAGTTAACGTCTCATGAATTTAGGGACTTTTGCAATTTAGGTACTTATACAATTCAAATCAATAAAGGCAACAAAGGCAACATCGGGTCCAACAATTACTCATGACATGTGTTCATTTTTCTTCAAATAGCATGTATCCCCCTCGCGGATTTTAAAATCATTAAAACAAGTAGAAAGAGAGGCTATAGACTCACCTGAAGTATTAACAGTAGTATGACGACTTTCAACGATCAATGATGCCCGACGAACACGAAATTCACAATCTATCAAAACAAAACGTGTGCCTTTAATAATTCATCCAAATAATATTTCATTCTTAATAAAATGAAATATATATCTCAAAGTAAAAATCAAACTCACACCATGCTCAATTCAATAAATCCTTCTTACGTACACTTTTACATTTTTATTCTTTCAAAAACTGTCGATATATATATATTAATCGTCCAAACTGTTTTCCTTACTTAAACACGTCAATAGCTTACGATACCAGTCACAAACTTCACTTACTATATATAGAAAGACCTCTCAAAAGTTGGTTAAAAGATTTTACTTTTAAAATTCCCTGCCCGGCTCATCTTCGAACTACAAAAACCGGACAATTTTACGTCAACAACTCATATAGTCTTTTTAACTCATTTATTTTACTCCGTTTACAAAACCGACATTCAACTTTGAAAATAAACTCAACATCCTCATACTTAATACTTCACATCAGTACATGACTCATTTCAAAATCCTTTTTATAATCCCTGAGATTCGATCCAAATATCGACAACAATTATATATTGAGCCGATACTCGTCTCCCGGTACACGAATAATCAAACTAACGTAACTTTTCGCTCGTTTGGAGCTAGAAGCTCTACCTTATACCAAATTGAAGCTTAGGACATCCTCTACAACAATATCTAGTTATTTCATATCAAACTCAAACTCATATTTTTTGAAAATTACCTTTAATAATCTGTTCAAAAATACCCTTTTAAATATCACTCAAAATCAATTTTTCACCACATTTTAACATCATTTTTACCACTATAAAACTCCAAATACTACTACTTTCAATCATAACACACTATATTATCCTAGATGATCAAATCAAATAAAACCCAACTAAAATTTTCAACATGCAACAACTTAAAATAATATATAACAACATAAACACCTACATACAACAATTATTCAAGATCAAAACACATGATTTTCATCAAGAAATGGGTTTTTATAAAAACTTCATGCATGTAGCTAAATTTCATACCAAAAGATGGAGAATCAAAAGATAGGAATGGTTCTTTGATTAGTTTTTGTTGAATCAAACTCAAAATCAAAAATCATAGGGTGTTTGTTCTTGGTGTGGTTGACGAAAAAGAAGAGGGGAGGGAGAGAGAGAGGAAATTTGTTGGTGAAGTGTTTTGTGTATGTGTTTTCATGTGTGATTTTTCCTTTTATATGGGGAAAGTTTAGGGTAGTTTTTGCCAATTATGATTCTTGTGGACCAAAATGCAAATACTTGGTTAAAAAGCAAGAAATGACTATTAGTCACTTTTGAAAATATTTACGGGTCTCGGGTTTCATAAAAATACTTCTCAAAACTTAAAATGCACACAAAATATGATATTATATAGTCCCGGCACGACTTAATACGACATTAAAAATGAAAACGTCAAAATATTAAACATCGACATGTTTAAAATAAAACGTAAAATTTTGGGCATCCGTTGAAATCGTCATTACTAATAATCCTCGCAACTCGTCAAAACGTAAAAATATAACTTTCAACATTCATCCAAATGAAATCACCAACCGTTATACCAATCAATCTCGTCAAAAATTTCAAAAATATACGTAAAAATATAATTAAATAACGACCACGGGTTTAGGTTGTCAGATCCTACCCTCCTAAAAGAGAGCGACGTCTCGGCACTCAATCCGCCTCACACTCGCACTTCCTCACTTCTAGAGTCAACGTGACCTCTTATCCTCAAGAGATACTCATATCATTCATACCAGTTCAACTCATCCTTTTGATATCACCATACCCACAAATATTGCTACACTTCAACTTCCAAATTTCATCTTCTATTATGCTAATATTCCTTCCTCATTCATACTCCTTCTGCATCACTTTCTCATATTGGAAGGTGAAATTCGACTATGTAAGTTCTTAAATTAAGATGTGCAATTATCATCGCATAAAGATTTCATCTTCACTAGGTTCCATCAGTCCTCATAGTGATATATTAAAGATATCATCATCCCAAGTTTCAATTATATGTTGATGTGATTGAAATCAAATTCAATTGCCATCGTTCAAATCATCCTTTCACTTTGTCCGTTGCTTTCCAAAAAATACGCTATATTCCTTCTTGACTCCATTCTTCTCAATTTCTGTAAAGATCTTTAATACTCAAAAGTTAATCTCAATCTCTGGGTTACATTTATTATGTTCAAACCTTATTCAATACTCATACCTTATCACAACGATTTACAATATTCAAAAATTACTATGTCTCTATGTCCCAAGGTTACCCTCAAACTAAACACAATGAGATTATCAATAATTCTGACCAGACACTTATATACTTCCTATACTCATCTTCCACTTTCATTCAATCTAGCAATCACTACACTGTATTATTGTACCTTCCATAGTACATCAGTACATCTTCCGCATATCATATATTGTTTAAACAAATCCGTTAGTCTCATATATTCAAATCTGAAATGTATAATTGTCATATCACTTCTTGATATCGTAATACAGCTTGGTTTTGTAATAAGTTGTATTAATACTTCAACTTGTAAAATTCCTTCAATACTCCATGCGACACTCTCAGCTCTCTTAGAATAATTAAACTCTCTCTGATCTGAAAAATTCATTCACCACTGGTCCTTGCATTCTTAACACACTCTCTGATCTAATGGTAGAAAAATTAGATAATGACAATAACCGTTTTTGTTCCACAAAAACATACATCTCAATTCTATCATTTCTATTACCATTCTATTTCAAAATTCCCAACAATCTATTGATCTTCTTTCTTTGGCATCCCTTTTCCATTAGTTTATCAATTCAATTCTAAATTTATTTACATTCCATCCATTCTGCTTATTGCTACCAATGTTCCAAAATCTCAAGTCTCAAGAGTCAATTCTCAATTACTTTAGAAATGTTATTAACCCTTTTTCCTTCTACTCCTTACTAAATACTCACTAGTCGATAGTGAAAGTATCCACACTCATCCTTCATAATCTGAAACACACTTCGTAATACATAACTATAACATATCTCATCTATAATTTACTGATTATTATTTCCCAGTCATCATTAGGTAATCCTTAACTCCTTTATTTTAAAATTCCCAAATGGAATTTATAAATAAGTCCTTATTATCCTTATTTTCTTCATACTTGATTCCATACAAGTAATACTTTACAATCCCAAAATGAATACCACATCGTCGAAACTCATGATCATATAAATCTCGTTATACTTCTTTATACAAGTCAACACACTACTGTTACTTCCCTTTCCATTTGATATTATCCAAATATCATCATCGCAGCTCTATAATTCCTTTAGATTCCTCCAATACTAACTATACAACACAGAAATTCAATCTATCCTTAGCCTTCATAAACAACTTCCCCAACTACAAAAATCAGATCTCAAAACTACAACTTAGATACATTTTCCATTCATACATCTAGTTCTTCTTTGTCAGCTTTATCATTGGTTCAACAATCAGTGAAAATCTCCTGATAAACCTCCGATAATACTCAACTTACACAAAGGAATTGACAAGCTTCAATCGGTTTCGTTGGTATCGACAAAGCCTCAATCGTTTCAATCTAGTCAGATTTTCACGATCACTTAAGCCATAGATCGCACATTCTAAAACGTCTATATTAATCCAACTAAAATTCATATCCAAAGAATTTCACACATCATTCCTCTTTCTCTAACAATTTCTCAATTGTTATTAAATACTTTCCTTTCCTTCAATCATCTATTCATCACACCAAACATTCACAATCAGTAATGGATACCAATTTCTGGTGTTCAGTTTGTTCGATCTCACAGAAATCATCTTATTCCCAAAACATCTAGCTTCTTTCCTTACTTCCATTATTACTTCTCTGATGACTTACCCTTCTAGTCAAATCAGATTATCCTTATTGTCTCATCTGCCAATCCTTACAATTAATCATATTATCATCCTCAACTTCTTGACAATGCCATACAACAAAACATACAATCAGATTACATAACTCCCATCACTAAGCTAACACAAAGCTTCTTTTTCCCAAGACGACAGTGGACTCTACGATTCTGTAGAATGATCACAAAATACCCTTAAATACTAACTCATCTTCTCATTCCCTTCCGACTAGTACTGGTCAAGCGCACAAAAAATTCGACCTATTACAATTTCCTCCTACATACCTTCTCATCATCGACCAATAAAATCTTCAAATAGAAACTCCACTGATGACTTCCTGAAATCAGTACTCAATCCTCAACAACATTTCAATTTAATTCTTTCCACCTTTACTTATCATATCCTATGACATTCATCCTTATCCCGGTTAACTTTCTCACAACTCAACTTCAGTTAATTGCGCGATACCTCTTCATTCCATAAGTTCAGAAAAATATTCCTTTAATATATATATATATATATATATATATATATATATATATATATATATATATATATATATATATATATATATATATATATATATATATATATATATATATATATATATATATATATATATATATATATATATATATATATATATATATATATATATATATATATATATATATATATATATATATAGTCATTAACAATCCTTCCATCGATTAATTTCTCATTTCAACCAATCGCTAATTCTTGTTGATTTCTCGTCCTCAGGTCAACTAAAATTTAACATCTTCAAATCTCAATATATCTTCAGTAACACCTTTAGTCTTTCAATACACCATCAATAACACCTTCAGGATTCCAATACACCATCAATAATACCTTCAGAATTCCATTACACTATTAATAACCCCTTCAGAATTCCAATGGAATTCTAACTCAATGATTACCAGATAAGAATTTACAAATTACTACATCTGAATCTCAAATCTTATCAGCATTTCCAAAATATAGGTTGTAATATCAGCAACATTCCTTTCATACTGATTTCCCATTATCTGCATAATTCCTTTATGCAGTCTCCTTTACCGAAATGAAAACATTTCATTACCACATGAATACTAATTCCTATACCACACTCCTTGCTATTCCTTCAGTAGCTCGACCTCCAGCTAGTCCGTACTTACTTCTAGTAAATAGATAATTACCTAATTGGTATAAAATATATGTGATCCACACATCATACTTCCTCCTGCTTACCCGATTTATAGTAACCGCATAAATACCATCTCTTCTTATCTTAGACTATTAAATTCCAAGTTTACCTTCTATTAGAGGAAATAAATTTCCTATTCCTTACTGTCATTCGCAACAATACCGTTCCTTTACCCTTTTCTGCCACACTTAATTTCGAACTTCGATCAATCTTTAAATTACTATTTCTTTTCGTCTAGTTGAACATTCCCAAATGACTATAAATATACCAAACATCCATCAGTTTCTCGAACTTATCCATATAGTTACACCTTTCCAATTACCATTAGTATCCGTACGACACTCTTCACCGCATCTCTTCTCATTCCTAGGAATCTAAAACACAGACATCCTTTTAAAATCTTGCAGAATAGCAGCAGCATCTCCAACTGGAACAACAGGATCTTCAGTCTCAGCAACATCTTCAACTAGAACAGCAACATCTTCAATCTCAGCATCTCGTCTCCTCGCAGCACAATCAGCTTCGAACAACCTAACAACTATTCCCACAATCATATAATCTACCATATAGTTAACAACCTGCGGAGACATATTTCAAGATACCCAGTCACGCAAGAATCCCTGCTAATGACAGAAACATATCTCACTCAACTCTTTCTATGTGATAACAGTAGAAAGAAACATGATAAGTATACACATCGAGATAGAAAGAATATGATCTTTTCATCAAGATATATCATGAATACTACATGCACCAACAACATAATACTATCTCAATTCCACAATCATCTCACAACAGAGAAGATAACAAAAACACAACAAATACTAAAGGGTAATAGTATATTTCATCCATAAATCCGAGAAAATCACAACAAAAGCTTGTCACTACAGTCACTTACCCTTATCATCCTAAACAACAACAATAATAATCCATCACAATACTACCTCACAACATCTAAATAATCCAGATACAACACAACAATACATAAACTGAAATACAACAAATATCCATCACTACATCACTCCATAGGATGTGGTCCACCATTTTCACCAACTTGGCTCGTCCCTGCTTCATCTTCATCTGGTCCTAACTTGCAGCACCTCCATTTTAGATCAAAACACGGTGGATTTTCAAATCCATACCTCAAATGCGCTCCTTGACACGGCGTATCTATCATATAATGCGAATCAGCGTACACCTCACTATCCTGAAACTTCCAATGCGGTCCAAGATACGGCCCAAGATGAGCTACATATTCACTTAACCTGCGAAGCCTATCTCTCTCTTTCTGATACTTCTCAAATTCTGTTCCATAACTTCTCACTTCAGCTCTAACCTCAGTTCTTCCAACTTCACTCTCAGTCCTATAATTATCACTATCAGCTTCTACAACATTTTTCTTATCATCCGTATCATCCTCATAATCTAACCATCCACCTGGATTCTTATGATCATCTACTCGCTGATACTGCAAACTTCGTTGACCTACAGCAAATCCCCCCTTATTGGTGTAAAGTGGTATGTCGGACATTTTCTAAAATCACAGAAAATTCAAAGGTACATAAGGTCATTATTCAAAAATATATATGCAATGCAATATCATGCAAATGCAAATGATTTACATATGCCAAAATATATATGTATGCGATGCAATGCAATGCAATGCAAATGATAATTATACAATACTCATCAAAATGAAATTATGATGAAAGCACTCCACGTCCTTTCATTAATACCAATACCTTATCGTAGTATTTACTTAATAAATACTCAGGAATTTAGAACAATTTTGAGGGATACATCTACAATAACAAAACATAACAAAAATAAATAATCTTACCGGAGCCTTGCAGAGAAGTTGCGTTGCTTTTATAAAATACTTTTGACACCAAAGTTATAGTTTAGGACATTTTCAAAAATCGACCTAATTCGCTATAACTAAAAAGCTCTGGTTACCAATCTCTAACACCCCCAATTTATATTGCGCAGCGGAAATACACAATTGGGTGTTATTAACAAACTTCATTTCACAAACTCTTTACATGACCTTACAACAGTATATTTAGGAATATAATAAGGAAATAATTTAAATCAGTGTCTAAAACCTTCAATGCCAAGTAAAATGAGTTTAAAAATATATCAGAGTAGCGTACAGGTTCCCCTAGGATCTTAACAAATCGACCAACTTTTTACCAAAATACTTGACCGTATACTATAAATTTATGACAAAAGGAAAGAAGTCAGTTTTAGACTAAATTACTACAAAAGCAATCCCGCAATCCTTCTCCAGCGAGCTCCGCAACTCAACAACTTCAATACCTGAAATACATGCTTAAGATCATCAACACAAAGGTTGAGCAAGTATATTGGTTTAACAAAACATAGTTGAACACATCGTAAAAATCATTCACAATTGTTTAATAGAATTGTGGCCATACAATCTATTAAGCAGGCAATTCATCTTATAGCAATAGCTAATGAATTGTATTAAGCTCATGACACCGACCCCTTAACTTAGTCACCCAAGCTAAATGCCAGCATGACTATAAGAATCCCAGTGCCCCTACTAGGGTTTCAATTGCAAGAATATCTATTCTCATTCTCGTAAAATTATCCTTCCCAGAGGTTACTCAGCGTAAAGCCCTGGTCTCAGATAGGGTCGTCAGGTACTATTATTAGAATAAGCGGTTATTCCCAACTCGCAACATCAACTCAGAAGATAGTTAACGGCTCATGAATTTAGGGACTTTTGCAATTTAGGTACTTATACAATTCAAATCAACAAAGGCAACAAAAGCAACATCGGGTCCAACAATTACTCATGACATGTGTTAATTTTTCTTCAAATAGCATGTATCCCCCTCGCGGGTTTTAAAATCATTAAAACAAGTAGAAAGCGAGGCTATAGACTTACCTGAAGTATTAACAGTAGTATGACGACTTTCAACGATTGATGATGCCCGACGAACACGAAATTCACAATCTATAAAAACGAAACGCGTGCATTTAATAATTCATCCAAATAATATTTCATACTTAATAAAATGAAATAAATATCTCAAAGTCAAAATCAAACTCACACCATGCTCAATTCAATAAATCTTTCTTACGTACACTTTTATATTTTTATTCTTTCAAAAACTGTCGATATATATATATATATATATATATATATATATATATATATATATATATATATATATATATATATATATATATATATATATATATATATATATATATATATATATATATATATATATATATATATATATATATATATATATATATATATATATATATAAATATATATATATATATATATATATATATATATATATATATATATATTAATCGTCCAAACTGTTTTCCTTACTTAAACACGTCAATAGCTTACGATACTAATCAGAAACTTCACTTACTATATATAGAAAGACCTCCTAAAAGTTTGTTAAAATATTTTACTTTTAAAGTTCCCTGCCCGACTCATCTTCGAACTACAAAAACCGGACAGTTTTACGTCAACAACTCATATAGTCTTTTTAACTAATTTATTTTACTCCGTTTACAAAACCGACATTCAACTTTGAAAATAAACTCAACATCCTAATACTTAACACTTAACATCAGTACATGACCCATTTCAAAATCCTTTTTATAGTCCCCGAGATTCGAACCAAATATCGACAACAATTATATATTGTGTCGATACTCGTCTCCCGGTACACGAATAATCAAACTAACGTAACTGTTCGCTCGTTTGGAGCTAGAAGCTCTACCTTATACCAAATCGAAGCTTAAGACATCCTCTGCAACAATATCTAGTTAGTTCATACCAAACTCAAACTCATATTTTCTGAAAATTACCTTTAATAATCTGTTCAAAAATACCCTTTTAAATATCACTCAAAATCAATTTTTCACCACATTTTAACATCATTTTTACCACTATAAACCTCCAAATACTACTACTTTAAATCATAACACACTATATCATCCTAGATGATCAAATCAAATAAAACGCAACTAAAAATTTCAACATGCAACAACTTAAAATAATATATAACAACATAAACACCTACATACAACAATTATTCAAGATCAAAATACATGATTTTCATCAAGAAATAGGTTTTTATAAAAACTTCATGAATGTAGCTAAATTTCATACCAAAAGATGGAGAACCAAAAGATAGGAATGGGTCTTTGATTAGTTTTTGTTGAATCAAACTCAAAATCAAAAATCATGGGGTGTTTGTTCTTAGTGTGGTTGACGGAAAAGAAGAGGGGAGGGAGAGAGAGAGAGAGGAAATTTGTTGGTGAAGTGTTTTGTGTATGTGTTTTCATGTGTGATTTTTCCTATTATATGGGGAAAGTTTAGGGTAGTTTTTGCCAATAGTGATTCTTGTGGACCAAAATGCAAATACTTGGTTAAAAAGAAAGAAATGACTATTAGTCACTTTTGAAAATATTTACGGGTCTCGGGTTTCATAAAAATACTTCTCAAAACTTAAAACGCACACAAAATATGATATTATATAGTCCTGGCACGACTTAATACGACATTAAAAATGAAAACGTCAAAATATTAAACATCGACATGTTTAAAATAAAACGTAAAATTTCGGGCATCCGTTGATATCCTCATTACTAATAATCCTCGCAACTCGTCAAAACGTAAAAATATAACTTTCATCATTCATCCAAATCAAATCACCAACCGTTATACCAATCAATCTCGTCAAAAATTTCAAAAATATACGTAAAAATATAATTAAATAATGACCACGGGTTTGGGTTGTCACAGCTGAAGCCCTGGAATAAAGAGTTTTGAGAACAGGTTATGTTATTGAGACAAGCTTGATGTTAAATTATGTCTCGTGGTTAGGAATGAATTTCTGGAACACCTTCTCAATTACTTCTGGAAATGCTGAAGAAAAAAAATCTGTTGATCATAAATTTTAAGAACTTTAGAAGTGGATCATAAATGGTGGCTAGAAAGTCTTCATAGCTATGGACTGATAAGTCACATGCTTGTAAGGTAGATACAATTTGTACTAATTTTCTGGCAGAAATAAAATGACAATATTTGGGAATTATTAAGACGGGTCTCGTCTTCAACTGGAAGGAAAACTTTATAAATATGGTTGATATTGTGGAGTCTTTTCTAGATGGGAGTTAGGTAAATATCTTACTTAAGATAAAGTTGACATAGGAATACGTGAAGTAAACGTGGTGACTTTCACTGAATGTGTTCTTTTGTAACTCCACCGAATGAATACCTCGTGTCTAACCTGAATAATACACCAGTGGTGGTGACTACATTTTTAATGGCCTGATTTATGCATGGTGTTAATGCAAAGTAATGCCTAAAAACATTGTTAGTATTAATTAATTTTTCTTAGTTTTGATCACGACAAATTACAAAGACATTTATTGTCAGACACAATCATAAAACGAATTATCTAACAAACACTATCATCAAGATAATAATCATTACACTAACATATCTTAATCATGCTTAGTGATCATAAAAGTGATTAGCCTTAAAACTCACTTTTGTCGAATGTTACAAAAGATTTTTAATAAATTTTATTTTTAAGAAAAAAATTTATTAAAATGAAAATGTAAAATTGAATATGGCATATTCCAAATGCCATAAGAATATCCTTTGAAGGTTTAAACAGCCTCGGATATTTCAAATTTACTAAAAGACAAAAGGGAGCAGACTCTACGCCGGTGGTACCTTAGCGCCTATGGCGGTTCCTTATCGATAAGGAACTGCGGGCTCCAATAAGGAACCACGGGCACATATAGCCGTTGGATGTTTGTCTTATAAATAATGGATCAAATATGCATTCTCATTAACCCTTTTTGGACATCTCTTTCAGCCTTCTTTCTCTTATCTAATCCTAGTCATTTGTAAATGATCACTTAATGTGTTAAGTATGTTTACTCATGATTATCCTCTTGATCTCCTTCTTTACCTTTTCCAAAGAGAAGATCACTCACACACTTATGACGTGATTAAAGATGTAGCATTGATGAAGATCACCTTCTCCTAAAGATCTAGTCATGTTCATCATTTGTTTATTTGTGTCTTGTGTAGATCCAATGTATTTGTAAATACTTGGACTAGTTGTGTTCATCCAAGCTATATGTGAATACTTAGATTAGGGTTGTGTAAATCCATTGCACATTTGTGTGCTTGGATTTGTGTTGTGTAGATCCAAGCTACATGTATGTACTTGGATATGTTTAGTTGAGTTGTAATTAGTTATGTTAGTTCTAACTAAACGATAAAGTGATGTGGTTGTGTCTTGTGAGTTCTCACTAAACTATAAAGTGATATGTAGTTATGTTGTGTGAAGTTCTCACTTAGCTTCAAAGTAAAGAGTCGTGAAGATTGGTTCTAGCTTTCGATTAGAACTCCACATCTAGCCTTGTGTCGGGAAATGGTGAAGTAGGCAACATTGTGAAGATTGGTTCTAGCTTTGGATTAGAACTCGACATTTAGCCTTGTGTCATAAAATAATGAAGTGGGCGACGTTGAGTAGATTGGTCCTAGCTAATATTAGGTCTCGACATTTAGCTTAGTGTCGAAAAATAATGTAAGCAACGTTGTAAGGTTTTCTCCGCCAAAAAGGGAGCTTGTGGATATAGTGTAAATCTCGAGTAAGGTGTACTCAAAGAGTGGAGTAGGAACGAGGATAGAGCCTCGTAGTTGAACCACTATAAATCTTGGTGTCTTCCTACTAGGTTGTTTCTTTCCTTACTCATTACTTACATTCATTATCATTATACTTACTACACATTGTTAATGCATTAGAATTGAACCTAATTATTATGCAACTAGCTTTCAAGTAAAAGATAGTTTTATGCACTCACCTAATTGAAAGGAATTTTAATTAGGAGATAAACGGATGAGAAACTATTCAACCCCCCCCCCTTCTAGTTTCTACAATTGGTATCAGAGTGATGGTGACACAAGATCTTTGAAGTATATTATACTTTAAAACTTGGATCGATCCATTGTCTCCTCAAATTAGAAGGTTAATTTGTACTAAAGTTTTTCTTTGGTTAAAACTATTTTTTGTTGAAAATAAGCCTTTTAAATTGTTAATATTTCATATTACCTAAATTAGTAGTATTAATGCATTTTAGATTTACTCTTGAAATGTATCTACTAGCTTGCATCTTGTTATGTGTAGGTACTCATGAAGATAAATCATTCTATTGATTGTGGATTGAGTTACTTACACTTGTAGAAGACTCATCTTCTTTGATTTCCAACATCATTGAATGATGATATCAAGATGGGTAGGAGTGATACTAGTCTTTGAAGACTTAGTAGTCACTATTTGTCATTGTTGGGCTTTGCATCGGTTCCTTGAAAGTTCGGAATGCAATTTACGGCCAAGGTACGCTTTCGTTCTTCCACACTCCCTATTGATCATTCTTTTGATCATTATTTGACTATATGCTTGTTCTTGTCATCCATGCCTTGACATTTATTTTTGGTTTGTGATTCTTTCCTTTTCCCTCTCAAACCTTCATTTCTTGCATAATTGACTCACTATGGAGATGTAGGGTGAGTTAGTAGAAGCTTAAAGTAGCAAGCATGATTTCCATGGTTTGCACCCTTACGGTTAGTAGGCCCTATATCATGTGTAACTTGTGCAATTAAGATCATCTCTAGGATGATTAGTGAATCCCTTGAGATACCAAACTACTTCATTAAGTTGTAGGTGGATTTTATGTAACACCCCCAAATTTACACAATTCAATACAGCAGAAGACTCGTTGGTGTTACAGGATAGCACATTACTCACATCATAGACAACGCTTAAAAATCGTGTCGTTTAATAATAAAGCATTTCCATTCATAAATAACAAATTTACATAGGTCCCAAGTCATTGTATTTCATAAAAGTTTTACAAACAATTTGAATGGAAATTTATCATTTAAGTGCGGGCCATGAATTCTTGTTGTCTTCCCGAGAATTACCTTCAAGTACCTGAGATAAAACATGTTAAAAGAAAAGGTCAACAATAATGCCGAGTGAATTCATAAAGTTTAATAAAATCTATCAATATAACATCGGTATAAAATTATTACCGAAAATCATTTTGTACAAATCATTGTAATAGGCCATAAAATAGCCAAAGTCATTTTATACAAATCCTTATCAAAATCATAATATAGGCTTTCGCCTTCAAAATCATTATACGAACCATTGTCGTTAAAACCATCATACAATACGTTTTATAACGTTGTATAGATTAAATAAAAACCGTTATAAGAATATGGTTATATAAAACCAAAACACGAACATAATATCAATGATAAGACCCTATACTGCTAGTCAGGCAATATATCGTAATTCAATGCATAAAGCAGTATTTCGTTAATTGGATTATTATAAGCCGCATGACATTGTTACCTTACTACAACAAAAAAACGGGTAGCTAGCCCGAAACTTAATTTGCCCATCTAAATTAGCGTGCCGTAACAATAATCACGCTTGTGTAAATCTTCTCATACATAAATCCACTTACCAATCAATGTGGCACGACGGGGATCAACCGTCAAGGTGCGAACTGGGGTGATCGTCCCTAAATAGTAGTATTATATGCATAAGCATCTACCAAATCCCAGTAGTTCACAATTCATGCTAATGGGACTTTTAGTGACATAACCTAACTTTAATAATCCATTTCATTTCATCTATCGGGTCATTTAATCATTCATCGGGTCATACAATCATTCGGGTCCAAATCAATAAACAAACAATCGGGACAACTAGTGTCCTATTTCATAAAAACTAACATGTTATCTCCCTCGCGGGTTTATAAAAAATTTCATAAAAACATTTAAAAGAGTGCGAGGCTATGAACTCACGTTGATGTGGGAAGACGGTTATCGGCGATTCGGATGTACGGTATGTGCTTCAATCACGGACACCTAGACAAATAATACTCGTCTTAGACTCTTGTCCAATGAATTTATCAAAATAACAATTATGTATACTGATGTAGTTGTTTTTACACACCTTTAGGAAAAGGAGGTAAAATAGTGGTAAGCGTTAAGTGTCGGTTTAGGAAAACCAAGCACTAATGACCCTTAAGAAAAGTGAGTTCGTTCTCGAGGAGGCTAGTGCGTTGTGTAATGAATGATTGATTAATGTTTTGTTTTTGATTATTAACAAGAAAAGAGAAGAGAAAATGACGAAGACGAAAAAAAAAAATAGACAAAAACACTACTAGAAAGATAAGACGTAGAAGCGTAAAAGAACACAAAAATTAAAATTGTAACCTAAAAATTCCTAAAAATTACTAAAAATCCGCGATAAAATTTTAAGAGTTTACAAAAAATCCAAACTTGCTAAAACCTTTTAATTAATTAAATAATGACTTTTTAATGCTAATTAAAGCCCTAAAAATCACTTCTAAATATTAAAAAGCCCTAAACAAGATTTAATAGTTTGTAAACCTCAAAAATGACCTAATTAAGCTAAAAACTATTTTTAAAAATTTTAAAACCAAGTTAAACTATTTTTAAACTCCAAAAAACTATTAAAATCTATTAAATCTTAAATTAATTCTAAAAATTAATTGAAGAGCCTAAAAATTAATTGGAAAGTGACAAAGTTCCTATTTTAATGTCTATAATCTAGGAAAAATGAAAAAAAGTTAAAAATTAAACTTTGAATTTTTTCTAATAAAATAATATTAAAATAATCAAAAAAATAAAAAGTTCTTAAATAAATTCTAAAAAATTCTCAAAAATCCTAAATATTCTAACTAAGAAGAAAATGCAAATTAAAGTTCCCAAAACCTTTTTATTAATTTTATATTAATTTTTAAAGTTGTCTAAAAACCCTAAAATTAAATAAAATAAAAAATAAGACTTTTTGAAAACTTTATGATATGTAAACGTCAAAAATATAAATTAAAACCTAAAAACTATTTTTCTGGATTTTTAAAATGGTTTTTACTATTTTTAATTTACTTTCTAAAATTTAATCTAAAAATAATCCTATTAATTAATTAAATAAAGGGAAAAATAATATTTTAAAACAGAAAAGTCCTAAAGCCTATAACTATCCTAGGAAAAACAAGCTACTAATCAAGCTTAATAAATAAGCTGAAATCACCAAAATAAGCTACGGCTTATTAAACAAAAGCCAAAACAAACACACCATATATACTTAATGAAATGAAAGGTAAACGTAAAAAGGGCATCTAGATCACTGGTTAACACGTTTACTCCCCCAACGAGGGGTCGTGTGTTCGAGTCCAGGCAGGGTGCACCTTTTTGCAATTTTTTTTTTTTTTTACTTTTAAAACTTAATCAGTAACCTTTAATAAACACAAAAACACGAACACAATCTAATTTAAACAAAGATTAAGCTAAATGAAGCCAAAAACGTGCCCAGTTAGGCACTTGGTTTCTGATGAACAAGTGAACTTTTTCACTTGAGCAATTTGGAGCCAAGAGGGGTTTGGCTTGTGTGATTTTGGTGTTGTTTTATGGGACAAGCAGGCACCCTTGTACTCTTTGGAGTACAAGGAGTCAATATCAACACAAAACAAGCAGATTACAACACAAAGTTCAGGCACAAATAAGCCAAAAGTTTCTGATTAAGCAACAAGCAGGTCTGAGATTTTGCAGGCACAATTACAAGCACAAATCTGAATTTCTAAGGCTCAAATTTTGTACACAAGTTAAGCAAGTGACATATCAAAGATTCACACTCCTTAAACAACCTAAAACCTAGCAGTCTTACAAATTTGAAGGTCAAATCAACACAAAATCAGGAACAATATGCAGTTTTCTGATTTTTGTTATATTTACCAACTTGATCATGCAAATGTGTATAATAACCTATTAAACTGATTCCAATGTGCACATAACATATGAGAAGCACCAAAGGAGTGTTTTTAATCAGGTTTTAACACAAATTCAACCAAGGAAACTCAAACAATGTGTAAATCCAAACACCCCTTTAAAACTGATAACCATTTTTTAACAAACCAAATCCTAACAAGATCCTACCAAACTGATTAAATAGACTTTAAACATGCATAAAAACACTTATCATGCATCAACCAACCATTTAACACACATTCAAACCATTTTTCATGCAAATCAAACTAGTCACCAAATATAAAGAGAAAAACTGAAAATTAAAAAGGTAAATGAGTTTTACCTTGAGGGACTTACATCCAAGTCCCTCAGTGACAGCTTGTCACCTCCCTCAAACTCGGGTTTGAGCTGAACCTTGAACACACAAACTCCAATAATCTGCTAAGAAAGAAAACACAAAAAAAAATGCACAATATCCAATGAAACTGATTTTCTGAAACTTATAAACTTTTGAAACCCAATTAACCTTTGAAACTTAACAGGTTTTAAACAAATTCAAACTCACAAATCAAAACTCCTTTTCCACTTTCACTTCAAAAGAGTTTGATTTCTGAAATTTGAATCAAATTTAAAACTTTTGAAAAACTTTTGAAAAACCTCAAAACACACAAGTGTTCACAATGATAAAATGGAACTCAGCCTTAGCATTTTCACTACACACAAACTTTTTAAATCTAACAAAAGGAATTACACTTGTTTAAACACAAACACCAAACTTCATTAATTTAAAAAAGGAATTACAAGATGAAAAATGCTAAAAACTGGAACCAGGGCTTTACACAAGTTGTAAGCTCCTTAAATAGACAACAATAAAACTATCTAGACTACTGAAACCCTAGTTGCTTGAATTCCTGAAATGCCCTTTGGTCTTTGACGAATTTTGGGTCAAAAGTGATCCCATGTGAATGCCAGCTTGTACATCTTGATCTTGGACGTTGGATTGGGATTGGGGACCAAGAAATTGCATCTAACCGTTTATCTGGTCGGTTTTGGGTTGTGGGGGAAAATGACTTGAGCAGGGGAGGTACGGGGTGGGTCCCTCAGGCCATGTGGGTATGTTTTGTTGAGTGGGAAATGGTGAGGTGGAGGGTAATTTAGGATCTGGACAAGATGGGGTAATAACCCCTTGTTTTTAGTGAGATTGGAACTGGGGTAATTTAGGGTTTATAGGGGATTGGGGTGGGATTAGATCCGGTTTTGGGTTAAACAAATTTTAAAAAGATGTTTAGGTGGGAAAGGGATTTGACCAGTTGACCATTTTTTTAAATAAAACCGGTTTGGGCTTGTGGACGGGTTTGGGTAGGATATGGGTAGGGTTAATGGGTTGGTGGGTGGGTTTTGCTGAGGTGTCACGTGGTGACTGGTTGTAAGGGTTTGGTGGTTTGGCAGATTTGGCCCCCAAGCTTTTCACTTTCTTTCATCTTGTAAATAAATGCTAACAACGCCCAACTTACACTTAACAACTTTTGGAAAGTTGTCAAAAGTGGCACAAAAGGTTCTAAAACTTTATCCAAGGGCCTTTAATGTATTTTCTTGATTCTTGATGGACTGGTCTTGTAATATCTTCAAACAATAAGGACCATACATGTACAATTGACATTTGGAGGGTCAATTGTGACAAGTTCTTCAAAGATGAGGGACCAAAATTGCCAATCTTCAATTCTTCAAGGGTCATTTTGCAAATTTCCAAACTTGGGCCCGGTTCATTGTGCGACTTCGTTTCCCGTGTCTGTTTTTGATTGATTCTTGTGATCTTTTGCCAATTCCTCAATATCCGTACCTAAAAATACACAAGTAACAAACACGAGCATATATTTGGCATATTTTATGATATTTAATGCATTTAAAGGCCGATTTGGACGATGAGACCATGTATAAAAGCAGTCTCATCACTCCCCTATACTAAACCATTGCCGTGTCCTCACGCAATGCTTGAATAAAGTATCGAAGCATCTCCAAAATTCATTTTTATTTAATTTATTGAAATGATAAACTAGCTACATTACTACTACTTGTGTTATAGACATAATGTATGATTTTCATCGCAAAATAGGACGTTTAGGTTCATAGAATAAGAACACGTGAATGCTTCGTTAGAAATAATTTCATCGTCCTCGATTTTCACCTTAATTCCATGCTAAGCGTGCAACGAGATCATTGTCATTATAAGTTAGTAATGCTAACACTACTCATATGCCCTAATCACGTATTTATTCTCCCATTATTCCTAAGTTGTATCTCTTATATTTTATTATGTCTTAATGATCACGAGGATACATCATTGACTTATGCGATAATAGAGATTTAGGTCTAAAAATAGAGTCCTAACGGTGTAACTAAGACCATCAAATCAATAACCCCTCCTAATAGACAACGATGTTAAAAAATTAAGTTGACAAGAAGAATCGATAAACACGGTTTTATAACGGTTTTGAACATGAGACTTATTACCAAGACTTTTATACGCCCCCTAACGGAAGGGCCTTATTATCTTTGGTTTACCTCCATCTTTTATTCAACTTCGCCATGAAGCTTTTATTATGACTTCGGTCTTGCCTTGCCTTTTATTATCCGCCTCATCGGTGGTTTTATTAGCCAAAGACGTATATCCTCACGCTAAAGCGAATTTTGGATCTTTAAAGCTTCAAAGATTAAGGCTTGATTCACTTTCAATTTTGCATAGATTTTAGGCCTTGTGGGGCTTCAAATTGTTTGCTAGATTTAGGTGAGCACTTGAAATCTTATTATTAGGTGAAGCTTTCGATTATTCGGGTGCCAATACTTCAAAACCGTGACGCTGGCGATACCTTAATGTCTTCCCAATTTAATTACACGGAAGCTACTAGAAAAGACTAGAAACCCAACAATCAAAACTAAACCGCTAAGTCAATATTTATTAAGCAAAAAATATTTACAAGCGAAGGGAGAATAAGCAAACAACGAGAACACATGAGTTTTTGAAAGAATACGAGTACTCTACGTTTAGCATAGTAACTTATAATTAACTCTATCATTTCTCGTCCTCATTTAAGAGACTTAGCCTAATGTGTAGTTAAGGAATCAAAGCTAAGTGCTCAACACGCACGGTCGAGTCAAAAATTACTCTTATTCTCGCCATCGGAAAATCTACATTCGTGTCATCAAACACTTATAAAACATGAGAAAAATTTAAAATTTGGCCATTTTTAGCCTTATTTTGCAACAAAACAATAAACAAAAAGATAAACTTTGGAAAGCGTGAAGGTTTGGCAAGGCAAGTATCTATTCACCCCCCCCCCATACTAAAGTTAAACATTGTCCTCAATGTTTCGAGTCTAGGGGTGCAAACACCCCCATACTAGAGACGTAGTCGAATGCCTAATCTAGCATGGAAAGGGTGTAACCAATAAGTAATAGCCGTTTATGAAGTGTGCTAAAAACCTAAGGTTAGAACATAAAAGGATATATAATTTGGATATTGGGAAAGGCCTCCAAAGCAAACGATCGAGTGCTCCCATAAAACGAACACGAGAGGCTCCAATCGTGAAGATCATGATCTAAAAACCACAATTCACAAACAACCACGGAACAACGGTTGGAAGGGCACAAATCCCCTCACATTAAACTAATTAGAAAGCAATAATATGTACATGGATAAGCATGGGTCTCCCCCACGAGGCACCTTGTTTTTGATAACCGAGTCAAAAGCTCGACTCGAATCCCCATAAATGTGATCATTTAGGGATAATCATGGTTTGGTCAATTTTTGGTGGGGCTTACATGATAAAAAAGGCCCAAAAGCACGTGGAGTACTTTAAAAATCCGATAAACGTATACCGGGGTCAAAGATAGCGTCCTCGTTTTCGGATGAAAGACGAAACAACGATACTCCAACACAAACCCCAATGGGGTAGAAGAAAATAGGAGAGAAGAAATAGAAGGGTGGGACAATGGGTAAGTCATAACATTGAGCTACTCGAGGTAGACTCGCACCAATCAAATGAAAAGATTTTCCATTTATTGCATCGATGGAAGACCGAGATTTCCCTATATAAGCAATTCCAGGATCAAATATCTCGTCCTCGGTGGAGAAAGGGGAGGGAACATAAGGGGCTTCCCCACACTAAGTCCACACAAAGCATCGTCAAAAGGAGAAGACGAGCTTGTAGTACTCAATAAACGCGGTGATGACGGAGTTAGAATTGTAGAAAAATCTTTTAAATTAAATTCAAAATCTTTTCCTTTTTCATCTTTAACACTCTCCTTGTGAAAACCCGATTTAATTTTGTCAAAAATATTTGGTGTATCTAAAACAATGTTAGTCACACTAAAAATTCTCACATTTTGAAATCTTTTTGGCTTAGGTGGTGGCAAGTTTTCAAAACGTTTGTCAACAAAGAAAACCTCCCCATCGGGATCAACGTATTCATCATCCGAAGAATCACTCGAGATTGGAATCGTAGGTTTAACACTCTTAACCTCCACCGGCGGAGGGGATGGAACTTCATTTTTCTCAACAACTCCTAAAACTCTATTTGAAATCTTTTTGCAAATGCTTTTGATGGGATTGACATTGTACAAAGATGTGATAGAATACACATGAGAAAGAGTGGAGTTTTGGGTTGCATTAATGACGAGTTCTTCCTCATTGAAACGAAGAGTGATTTTTCTTGCATGCACATCGATAAGTGCTCTCGAAGTATCCAAAAAAGATCGACCTAAAATTAACGGAACTTTAGGATCGATGGGAATATCAACAACAATAAAGTCTACAGGATAGTAGAACTTTCCAACTTTCACAAAGACGTCCTCGGCAACTCCACAAGCTAGAATCATAGAATGATCGGCCATTTCGATTGACATTCTTGAAGGAGTGAGATTTGGAAGATTGAGCGATTTAAAAATCTCAAGAGGCATCAAATTAATACTAGCACCAAGATCGGCCAAGGCGTAGCATTCTTCCATGTCTTGGATAGCACATGGGATCAAAAACTTTCCAGGATCACCGACTTTTTGAGGTATGCGGCTTAGAAAAACCGAAGAACAACTAGACGATTTTTGCAATTTCTCTTTGTTATTCAACATATTTTTGAAGTTCGCGGCAAATCGAGGCATCATGACTAAGGCGTCGGCAAAACTTATATTAAAATGCAAGTCACGAAACATTTTCATAAAAAGTTCAAATTGATAATTATTTCGTTCTTGTGCCTTTTCCTTGTCTCGTCTTGAAGGGTAGGGTAAAGGTGGTGTGGGTTGGGGCAAATTAGGCATAGGCAACGGCCTTGGAATCTCGGGTTCCATGATTGGTGTAGGTTCAACCGTAGGTGTGGTTTGAGCGGTACTTCGTGGGCTTGTAATGTGCTCCTTTTCAACCACAACCTCGGGTTCTTTCTCTTTTTCCTTCTCCATAGAAGTACTTGGACGAGAAATGGGTTCTTTGAAAGTTTTACCACTACGAATAGTAATAACCTTCAATTCTCCTTTCGGGTTTACGATGGTATCACTAGGAAGACCACCCGAAGAAGAGGGCTTACACATGATAGCTTCGAACATTTTAGCCATACGATCTTCAAACTTAGATTACCTAGCATCCGCTTTTAACAACTCTTGCTTAATCTCATGTTGTCCTTGCTCCATTTTTTGTTGATTTTGTTGGAGTCGTGTGACATTTCCTTCCATTTTATTAGCATGAGTTTTAAGTTCATTTGCAAGTTCGTTTTTTAGCTCGTTTTTCAACTCGGATCTTAAGCTAACCATTTCACGTTGCATGTTGTCAAACTTAGCATCATTAGCCTTAGCATAATTCAAAAATTCTCCTTGAAGATTTTTGGTGTGATCATTTTGAAAACCTTGGGCATTATTTTGCAAATCACGGTTTTGGTTTTGGTTAGAAATTTGCCCATTTCCACTTTGGTAATTACCTTTGTTATAATTTCTTTGATTTCCTTGGTAATTTCCACCTTGGTTGTTGTTGCGATAATTATTAGCATTTTGATTTGGTGGAGCTTGATTTGAACGAGAACCTTGGCCGATTTGGTTATAAGTTCCCGTGGCTACAAAAGCATTCGAAGTGTTACCATCCGCGGTAATGCACTCGGAAAGATCATGAGCTCCCCCACACGACAAACAACTTTTAGAAACCGCTTTAACCGAAGCGGTGTTGGAAGCTTCTTGAGCCTTCCAATGGGACATAAGGTTAGCAAATCTATCAAAAAATCGGTTTTCTTCATTTGCCTCATCATGTAATGCATTGATACTTTGAGACGATGGTGATGAGCCCCTTTTTGCAACACTCGGTGTGTGACGAGGGCTATAAACTTTAGACCTATTCTCGATTATGACCAAAGCTTCTTCAACCGTTTTACACAAAAAATTACCACCCGCGGCGGCATTTAAATAATCTCTTTCATGATCGTTACGTCCATTGTAAAACGTGTCGATTTGGTGCAAATCGGAAAAACCGTGATGAGGACATTCATGTAACATCTCCTTAAACCTATTCCAAGCCGTAGAAAAACTTTCATTTGATTCTTGTGAAAATTTAGAAATCTCATTTTTCAAATGCGTAGTCTTAGAGGGCGGAAAAAATTGGTTCACAAATTTTGAAACGAGATCCTTCCACGTCAATATAGAATTGGGTGGCTCTTTCTCTAACCAAATTTTAGCGGGCCCCGCTAAGGAATACGGAAAAAGCATCATCTTAATCAAGTCATTCGAGACATCCTTAAATTTGCACGTGGCGGTAAGACGATTAAATTGGCGGATATGGTTGTGTGGATTGTCCTTCTCATCACCACGGAATTTGTTGTTTTGGATCATCGACAACAAACCCGTTTTCACCTCAAAATTCTCCCCAAGGATTGCGGGAATCACAATAGCTTCTCCATAACCCTCGGTGGGTGCTTGAAGTAACTCCATCATAGTTCGATTCGCCATGGTTGGTTCTTCTCGTACAATGGGTTCGTCAATAGGAGACTCCTCACTAGAATGAGTTGGAGTGGGAGTTTTGTTCTTTCGTTTACGTGCACGTTTTGCTTGATTACGAGTGAGCATAAACGTCACGTACAACGTGGAGACGAGCAAAGAAGATTCTTTTTGGTATTTTGTGTTTTTTCAAATTTTTTGTGGTTTTTGATTGTATTAACTTTTTGGAAATTGGTGAAATGTATTAAGTAGACAAAAAGTCCACAAATCTCCTCATTAATCAAATCTCTTGATTAAAAAGGCCTCAAGGAATGAAAACGATCACGTGGAGTGAACGCCTTCGATGACTTTAGAACGATGGTGGAACACCAAATCGTTCAAGAGGGTTTAATCAAATGAAACCAAGAAAATATATATATGATATGTAATAATACTTTGGGCGGCAAAACCCTCGATTCACTCTCAAAATCAAATACGCACAAGCAAGCGGAGGAAACGAGGCGGCGCGAAGCACTTAAGAGCCTTTTTCCTTTAGGTTGTGAAATACAACCGCCTTATACCCACCTTATAGTTTGTATTATCAAGATTAAGCTTCACGAAAGTATTTATCTATTTTTGCCTTTTTTCTTTGGTTTGAGATTTGAATACAATGATCGAGTGATGAAATCTCGAATCAAGGTTGTGATTGCTCACGTATTTGGAGTACTTGTGTATTTATTGTTCTACGTATACAATATAGTAATAATATTCACACAAAAACCGAAAAACGATAATACGTATTAATAGAGTGCTATTAATACAAATACTATTATGGCTAATACAGAAAACAACAATGTTCAATCAAAACACAACACGCCTCCCCGGCAGCGGCGCCAAAATTGATGTAGTTGCTTTTACACACCTTTAGGAAAAGGAGGTAAAATAGTGGTAAGCGTTAAGTGTCGGTTTAGGAAAACCAAGCACTAATGACCCTTAAGAAAAGTGAGTTCGTTCTCGAGGAGGCTAGTGCGTTGTGTAATGAATGATTGATTAATGTTTTGTTTTTGATTATTAACAAGAAAAGAGAAGAGAAAATGACGAAGACGAAAAAAAAAATAGACAAAAACACTACTAGAAAGATAAGACGTAGAAGCGTAAAAGAACACAAAAATTAAAATTTTAACCTAAAAATTCCTAAAAATTACTAAAAATCCATGATAAAATTTTAAGAGTTTACAAAAAATCCAAACTTGCTAAAACCTTTTAATTAATTAAATAATGACTTTTTAATGCTAATTAAAGCCCTAAAAATCACTTTTAAATATTAAAAATCCCTAAACAAGATTTAATAGTTTGTAAACATCAAAAATGACCTAATTAAGCTAAAAACTATTTTTAATAATTTTAAAACCAAGTTAAACTATTTTTAAACTCCAAAAAACTATTAAAATCTATTAAATCTTAAATTAATTCTAAAAATTAATTGAAGAGCCTAAAAATTAATTGGAAAGTGAAAAAGTTCCTATTTTAATGTCTATAATCTAGGAAAAATGAAAAAAAGTTAAAAATTAAACTTTGAATTTTTTCTAATAAAATAATATTAAAATAATCAAAAAAATAAAAAGTTCTTAAATAAATTCTAAAAAATTCTCAAAAATCCTAAATATTCTAACTAAGAAGAAAATGCAAATTAAAGTTCCTAAAACATTTTTATTAATTTTATATTAGTTTTTAAAGTTGTCTAAAAACCCTAAAATTAAATAAAATAAAAAATAAGACTTTTTGAAAACTTTATGATATGTAAACCTCAAAAATATTAATTAAAACCTAAAAACTACTTTTCTGGATTTTAAAATGGTTTTTATTATTTTTAATTTACTTTCTAAAATTTAATCTAAAAATAATCCTATTAATTAATTAAATAAAGGGAAAAATAATATTTTAAAAAAAAAAATGTCCTAAAGCCTATAACTATCCTAGGAAAAACAAGCTACTAATCAAGCTTAATAAATAAGCTGAAATCACCAAAATAAGCTACGGCTTATTAAACAAAAGCCAAAACAAACACACCATATATACTTAATGAAATGAAAGGTAAACGTAAAAAGGGCATCTAGATCACTGGTTAACACGTTTACTCCCCCAACGAGGGGTCGCGTGTTCGAGTCCAGGAAGGGTGCACCTTTTTGCAATTTTTTTTTTTTTTACTTTTAAAACTTAATCAGTAACCTTTAATAAACACAAAAACACGAACACAATCTAATTTAAACAAAGATTAAGCTAAATGAAGCCAAAAACGTGCCCAGTTAGGCACTTGGTTTCTGATGAACAAGTGAACTTTTTCACTTGAGCAATTTGGAGCCAAGAGGGGCTTGGCTTGTGTGATTTTGGTGTTGTTTTATGGGACAAGCAGGCACCCTTGTACTCTTTGGAGTACAAGGAGTCAATATCAACACAAAACAAGCAGATTACAACACAAAATTCAGGCACAAATAAGCCAAAAGTTTCTGATTAAGCAACAAGCAGGTATGAGATTTTGCAGGCACAATTACAAGCACAAATCTGAATTTTTAAGGCTCAAATTTTGTACACAAGTTAAGCAAGTGACATATCAAAGATTCACACTCCTTAAACAACCTAAAACCTAGCAGTCTTACAAATTTGAAGGTCAAATCAACACAAAATCAGGAACAATATGCAGTTTTCTGATTTTTGTTATATTTACCAACTTGATCATGCAAATGTGTATAATAACCTATTAAACTGATTCCAATGTGCACATAACATATGAGAAGCACCAAAGGAGTGTTTTTAATCAGGTTTTAACACAAATTCAACCAAGGAAACTCAAACAATGTGTAAATCCAAACACCCCTTTAAAACTGATAACCATTTTTTAACAAACCAAATCCTAACAAGATCCTACCAAACTGATTAAATAGACTTTAAACATGCATAAAAACACTTATCATGCATCAACCAACCATTTAACACATATTCAAACCATTTTTCATGCAAATCAAACTAGTCACCAAATATAAAGAGAAAAACTGAAAATTAAAAAGGTAAATGAGTTTTACCTTGAGGGACTTACATCCAAGTCCCTCAGTGACAGCTTGTTACCTCCCTCAAACTCGGGTTTGAGCTGAACCTTGAACACACAAACTCCAGTAATCTACTAAGAAAGAAAACACAAAAAAAATGCACAATATCCAATGAAACTGATTTTCTGAAACTTATAAACTTTTGAAACCCAATTAACCTTTGAAACTTAACAGGTTTTAAACAAATTCAAACTCACAAATCAAAACTCCTTTTCCACTTTCACTTCAAAAGAGTTTGATTTCTGAAATTTGAATCAAATTTAAAACTTTTGAAAGTTTTGAAAAACCTCAAAACACAAAAGTGTTCACAATGATAAAATGGAACTCAGCCTTAGCATTTTCACTACACACAAACTTTTTAAATCTAACAAAAGGGATTACACTTGTTTAAACACAAACACCAAACTTCATTAATTTAAAAAAGGAATTACAAGATGAAAAATGCTAAAAACTGGAACCAGGGCTTTACACAAGTTGTAAGCTCCTTAAATAGACAACAATAGAACTATCTAGACTACTGAAACCCTAGTTGCTTGAATTCCTGAAATGCCCTTTGGTCTTTGACGAATTTTGGGTCAAAAGTGATCCCATGTGAATGCCAGCTTGTACATCTTGATCTTGGACGTTGGATTGGGATTGTGGACCAAGAAATTGCATCTAACCGTTTTTATCTGGTCGGTTTTGGGTTTTGGGGGAAAATGACTTGAGCAGGGGAGGTACGGGGTGGGTCCCTCAGGCCATGTGGGTATGTTTTGTTGAGTGGGAAATGGTGAGGTGGAGGGTAATTTAGGATCTGGACAAGATGGGGTAATAACCCCTTGTTTTTAGTGAGATTGGAACTGGGGTAATTTAGGGTTTATAGGGGATTAGGGTGGGATTAGATCCGGTTTTGGGTTAAACAAATTTTAAAAAGATGTTTAGGTGGGAAAGGGATTTGACCAGTTGACCATTTTTTTTAAATAAAACCGATTTGGGCTTGTGGACGGGTTTGGGTAGGATATGGGTAGGGTTAATGGGTTGGTGGGTGGGTTTTGCTGAGGTGTCACGTGGTGACTGGTTGTAAGGGTTTGGTGGTTTGGCAGATTTGGCCCCCAAGCTTTTCACTTTCTTTCATCTTGTAAATAAATGCTAACAACGCCCAACTTACACTTAACAACTTTTGGAAAGTTGTCAAAAGTGGCACAAAAGGTTCTAAAACTTTATCCAAGGGCCTTTAATGTATTTTCTTGATTCTTGATGGATTGGTCTTGTAATATCTTCAAACAATAAGGACCATACTTGTACAATTGACATTTGGAGGGTCAATTGTGACAAGTTCTTCAAAGATGAGGGACCAAAATTGCCAATCTTCAATTCTTCAAGGGTCATTTTGCAAATTTCCAAACTTGGGCCCGGTTCATTGTGCGACTTCGTTTCCCGTGTTTGTTTTTGATTGATTCTTGTGATCTTTTGCCAATTCCTCAATATCCGTACCTAAAAATACACAAGTAACAAACACGAGCATATATTTGGCATATTTTATGATATTTAATGCATTTAAAGGCCGATTTAGATGATGAGACCATGTATAAAAGCAGTCTCATCATATACATATGATGATTTTATAAATATGATGATGATCAAGTAGGATTGTACACTAGCTCAACTTGTTTATATTTTGGAGGCCCAATTGGCCCATTACAAGCCCAATATATTTTACTAGCACGATTATACTTTTATTATCAGTATTATACTTTACATGTTGGGCCCAAGTGGGTTAAGCCCAATAAGTAAATTTATAAGGGTTTTACTAACTAGTCGGGTTTATAGTCCAATAAGGCTACTTTGGCCCGTTAATGCCTATATGTTCTAAAGCTCGGGTTTTATCGGTTTTTACTTGTTATATAAGTTCATATATCAGTATGTGAGTTTATAAAAGTTTATATTAGACGGGTCCGACCGTCTAAGTTTTATTTGACAAAAACGTTAATGTTTCGGTTTTAGCCGAAAAGACGTAAAACTTAGGATATAGTTTTATAACTTGGAAAACATTTATACTTGTAATTTATATAACATGTCCCATTTTAATATCAATATTTATATAAATCTTTTATTATAATTATTATCCACTAGTGGGTTTTATATATTTATATATTTTATATAAATTTTGAGTGCTTATATTATATATTATTTATACAAAATTAGTCCTAAAAATCTAGTTTACTAAAATGGTCATATCTAGAGTTCTACATGGAGATAGAACCACAAATTTTTATGACATATTCTACATGATATGTGCTTCATTTGATCCCTTTATAGCTACTGATGAATTAACCTCTAAGTATTTTATAAAATTCGTCCGAAACAGTGTACTCAGATTTGCACTCTAAACTTGTTCTGATCATATCTCACTCATTTTTATGATTTCATTGCATGGCCAACTCTCACATGTATATAACACCTAATACTTAGTGTATACTGATTCCACTTTACCATTTTATCAGTTTAACATTTGTTTACTTACTGTTTTTATACAGCCATCATTTTAAGCATGATTTTAACCTTGTTACCTATGGTTTTTAATCTCTTTAATCATATTTATCAACACTTGATCCCCACAAAACATTTTTATCATCATATATTCATCATATACATATATAATAAGAAAGAAAATACATGATTACATAATCAAAATAACAAGAGGATGGGAAGAACAATCTTTATACCACCAAGCTTGTGTAGGTATTCATCAAGGCTTGGATTTTTTGATGGAGAAACTTGTGATAGATCAACACCAATCTTCAAGACCACCAATACTTGTAAAATCCTTGTAGAAATCAGCCCTTGGACATCACCAAATTTTCTCCTTGGATGTTAAAATCACCACCAATCAATAGAGCTTGAAAAGGGCTTCATCATATGTAGAGATAACATAGGATTTGTGGTTAAATTTGATCAAAATAGGGTGTTTAAGGGTGAAGGTTGGACGAAATTTAGAGAGAGAGGGAGGAGAGTTGTGTGAGATTTTCATGTTGCAAATGAAGTAAATGGTTTGGTGCAAGTGGTTTTTGCATGTTTAGTTAGCTTGCAAAGTTAAGCAAGACATGTGTCTTGCTTACTTTGTAAGCTTGACACCTAAGGGTGTGTTGTGGATAGATGTTGCAATCCATATAGTGGGGTGGGGAAAGATTTATATTGTATCATCCCACTAATTTACGGGTACTCCTCGATTCTAGTTTCCTCGATTTGCGTGCCCTCGGGTCGTTTTATGAAAAACGTTTTTATAAATTATGAATCAACGGCACAAAACGAATCTAATAAAAATTGTCTCATTAAAAACGGAGTTCGAAAACGTATATACATAATCCTAAGGTTTCCGGTTTAGTCGTAAAGGACGTTAAATTAAAATCGTAAGTCCTAATCTCTTCTCGTAAATTTGTGAGTTTATGAACCAACATAAATTTAAAATCTCAAAATAATATTCACGGATAAATTTATTTTCTGAAATGTCGGACTGTCACCAAAATGGTGTATGTAAACGTAAGCACGTAACGTAGAATCCTCCGGTTTAGACGTAGTCGATGCTACTTCGACACGTAAATCCAAATTTCTTCCCAGAAATGAGTGAGTTCATAATATAACATTAAAATAATGTTTTTAAATAATATTTGAGAATAAAATATAAACCATAATTTGATGGATTGTCACAGCATTTACCCCTAAACATGATCTTTGTCCTCAAAGATCATCTTATCTTACTACTCGCTTCTTATAGAGTTAAAGCCATGTGGGTATTTCCTCCACATTCGGTCTTTTATCACAAGTGTAATTCATTATAATACGCGAGTTTCATCAAACATAACTATGGGAATAAGATCAGGCTTAATGTTGACTTACTTTCTCTATCCATGATGTTCACGGGTTTTTGATGAATGCAACTTTTCGCCGATCTAAACTTCATTAAGGAATGGTCAAATTTTCACTTGATAGACATTTTATCAAGTTCGATATACGAAACATAATTCACACAGCCCTTGAATTCCTAGGGTAGATCCAGCTTATATGCCTTTCAACCAACTTTTTACATCATCTCAATGGTCCCATACAAAGGGGACTTATATCCCATGATCTTTCTGATCATCAATTCATTTTTCCATGGCTGAAATTTTTGGTATAACTTCGCTACCCATCTGGCACTTCAAGATATACATTTCATATTCACATGACCTCCTGCCCACTACCGGCAGTCAACAATCAGATCCTAATTTCAACAATCATTTCAGGTTTCGCGGGTCGAGCATTTTGTAAGGTTAGGTTCTCCATCTTAGGAAACCTTAAACCTAAAAGACATGTCCAACTCACAAGGGGTGTATGTCGGGTGTCTTCATCCCAACTCCTGCTTACAGATACTCTTATATATAGATCCTAACAAGATTCAATCTCGATCCTAATACGATAATTATCAATGATAATCTATCCAAAGGAAAACGATTTTACAGTTTATTACCAAAGGTCAATCATTCGAACATAGAACAACACTTCTAGCATTTTGTATCGTTACTTTACCTCGTCCCCTTCGATTGGGGTGGTACACAGTACTCTCATCAAGGTTTTTTCCCAATGACTTCTGAGCAAATCTCTAGAAATTCGATGCGAAGCGAGGATCTTGATAGAGATGATCGATACATGCACACTTATGTTTACACAACTCCTTTAAATACAAAGAGTCAATTCTTCATCGAGAATTTATCATTAACAGGAATGAGATTAGCAGATTTGGTCAGTCTGTCGACGATGACCCAAATCGAATCAAATTCAGTTAGACGTTTACTAATGTATGAGGCGATGTCTGCCTTCATAATTTTCCATTAGTACAACTTCTTCAGATAAAAATACATTTAATCAGAAATGACATGAATAAAATATGTATATTTACGAGATTCCAACATGACTAAATCTCAAAATCCTCCATATTTAGACAACCACAAGTGGCCTTTTAATCATTTAACGCCATCGGCTTCTTAATTCTAATGGGTAACATTCGCCGCGAACCACTTTTCATTATCTATATTATCCTTCTTACAAGCATTGTTTATTTTTATATTGTTCGGCAATTTATTTTGCACAGTCATTATTAAGAAACACATCCTAATTGATTCTTTATCCTTTCTATATAATGTGTCAGTATTTACACTCACCTTTCCTGATGAAATAATTATCAGGACCGTATTTATTCAAAAATTCTTTCTTCACATTTTCTAAGTTTTAGTCTCGTCTCAACTATTATATTTTTATATTTTTTTATCAGTTTTGCTCAATCCGACGTTTAAAGCGTCGATAAGTATTACAAGTAACTAAATAATAAATATTTAATTTTTATGAAACGTAAACGTAAAAATTTTAAATTTCTTAGTTCGACCAATTATATAAAATGTTCAAAATAAATTTGAATTTAATTAACAAGATTTTGTAAATGTTTGAAAAATCTTTGTTTATACTTTGGTCAAAATTTTCTTAGTTGAAAAGCAAAAATTGTTATTTCAAATTTCAAGTCATAAGTTATATAGTTTCCTCAATTCTTCTTAAGTTGTCTAGAAGTATACACAAACATTTACCCCTAAAAAGGAGTTGAGTTAAATGTTTTGGATATAAGAGAATAATCTCTCAAAAGTTCTTTTTGATAAAACATTTGTAAAAACACATTTGCACTTTCTTTGTGGTAAAACCCAAAGTCTTAAAAGGTCTCTAAATTTTTTTGAAGAGTCAATATAGATTCCATTATCTTATTAATCACACGGTCAAATAATGTAAAGGATTAAGTCTTAAATCTCATGTTAAATATTCAAGGTACAGGTTTTCACAACTCGGCCAATTTAGGGCATTCTACAAATAATTATTAACTCATTCTTATTCTTATAAATAAACAAATGGTCCTTAATGATCACAAGCATGAATTTTTCAAATTACAGCCTACACACGTGATTCACCAAATTTATGGATGCTACATGTGTATTAGTCAATCCAAACGTCATAACATGAAACTCATAATGGTCGTTACAAGTTCTGGATGTAGTGATTGGAATAGATAATATTTTTCGCAGATGCGAAGTTGATGATAACCATGCCGTGGATCAAATTTTCGAATATATGCTAGAACTTTGTAAATGATCGAACAATCTATCATCTTGGGTAGTGGATATAGATTTTAATCGTCAATTTACTTAGTTCAGGGTAATTCAACAAATAAATATAAGGAATGATAACACCATAGCTCTTCATAATGACGAGCTCGGTAGAATAAAAGCTTTCTCCGACAACTCTCTCAGTTGTACGGTAATTCCTTTAATTCAGACGATGCTGACGTATAGTGCACACGCCACAGGTGCAGCACCAGGAATTTAATCAATACCAAATTCAACTTGCCTTTATGGCGAAAGTCTAGGTAATTCACCAACAAATACTTCCTAAAATTTCAAATAACGAAAACATCATTTAATAAATTTACTTTAAGTTCTTTCTAGCTTACAAGATCTATGACTAGTTCATAACCATTCACGGTATAATTTCAAGTCTAAATGCAGGATATGGTCATCCATCAAGAATTATTTAGATCACTTTTGATAATCAACATCTTATCATTTAGGGGAATTCTATTCGAGTTCCCATCAATTAAGACAATGTCGTCAGGTCATAATCAATCAATCCATTCTACTGGAATTATCAACTTTCTAGTTTCATTACCGTTGATAAGATGTCGACTTCTCAAAAGACTAATAATAAGTCATAATCCTTCACAAGTTCAAGGATATATTGAGACACAACTACCATAAAAAGAGTAAGGTGAACGCATAATCTACGCGAGAGAATTTCAAATCAGATATAGACGAAAACATTTAATGAATATGAACATATCCCATGTTTTCATAATTTGAGTACGCATTCGAAATCTCCTCGGATCGTTACCCATGTCATTTAAATGAAATCAAATCAAAAGAAATGATAGGAACGTCGATACATCCAGTCGGGTATCAACACTCGGTAATCAGATACTTTTCCTAATAATCTCACCACTGGATAATTGGACAAGAAGGGAATATCAATTGTCAAATAAGACAAATTCCACAAATGAGTAAATTCGACTCAGAAGAATAAATAGTACGGGCACATATGTAGGTGTCCCTATCAATATGTCCCTATTTTACACTTCTTGCAGATCTCATAAAATTTAATCTTTCACAATCTTCAAAGAAAATTTAGTGTTTATTAATAATTTCATGGTGACTACTAATCAGCCTTGCATGGTCACTTCCAAATTGTATGTAGGCGCACAACTATATACAATTTCAAGATTAACGATGCAATACTTAGTTCGTCAAAATTTTATCATCATGTTTATAATAAAAACATTTTCATGCTTAATTCTTAAATAAGAATCAAAAATAAATTTACAAAGATTTTCTTTGTTATGGAAACAATTAAGTTTTCCAAGATTTTTCATAAACAACTTCATTTCGATAACGATTATTTATAAATCTCACTTTGAATAATCCTTATAGTGATGAAAATTCAATTTTTCTCACGTAATACTGTTTCAACTTATAAAACAATGAGTGATCTGCAAAAGAGTGATGAAAAGTCCTTCATCAAGAACTAACTACAATATATCAGGAAATGAGCTTAGCCAATTAATCATGAGGTGCATGACCTCGATGGCACTCAAAAAGAATAATCCACAACGTAACTCAATTCGAGATGAGTACTTGTTCAATGGTTGCATCACTAATGCGAGCATTAGGAAGAAGCAAGAAAAGATATATATATCATCGATACATGTAGGATTTAGCAATCAAAGGTAGTGTTTTTCATTAATCACAAACAAGTCAAAACTGTACCGTAACACATTACGTGTCACTATGCCATACAATTCTCAGAACTCATCCTACCAACTGATGTCTCAGTTAAGTTAGGGATTATTTTTAAAAGATACCACAATGAATACTAATCTACAAGAGTCATTAGGTGTCCCACCTGTCCCGGAAGATCCATCGGTCCCAATTCAGAAGAAGATTTCTTCAATTTATTTTTTGGACACTGGGCATCCTCGTCATTGGACAATGGCCTAGGAACAACCATTAACACGAATCAACAATCAATTAAAACCTTATATTTCAATTACAGAACTTAACGACTTCCTCTTAACAATCTCATATTCCATGCGAGTTAAATTTTACTTTATTCAATTTTCAATCAAATTATACTCAAAGCGATATCCTACCTCATTTTCCAATATTTTCAACCTTATTCAAAAACCTTAAAAGGGCAATAAAAGCTCGATATGAACAACACTTAATTTCCAATTCTATAACATCTTACAACAATAATTATCAAATGAGTCACTAGTATGAAATGACTCGATCATTCGATTAGACTTCTCGGAAAGGTACTAGTGGCATGAGGCTTTTGGGTAATGGTTCCAATGACAGCCTCAAGTGCAACATTCACCCTTTCGATTTCAATTTAAGAACTGGGTGACAACGAATCAGATGACACCTTTCCAGGTGGTAACGTTTTGTCAAACTCCACTCTATAAGGAAAGATCGTCATGATATCGATATCAGATTTAATCTCCCCAATTCTTCTTTAATATCGTAATCAACTAATATCAACATTTCTACGAATATCAACCATTTTGTTGGGATCATAAATATCCATAACTTGGTTTAGAACTAGAATAGCTAGAATTCCTATGGGAATAGCTTCGATTAATTTGCTAGGGAAGTTAGGGTTTCTTGTGACAATCTACGTCGTATAAATAGCTCGTATAAGCATTAAAAATAATCATCAAACAATCATGTAATCAAATTACAACATATATATATATATATAATCCAAGTTATATATATATATATATATATATATATATATATATATATATATATATATATATATATATATATATATATATATATATATATATATATATATATATATATATATATATATATATATATATATATATATATAAAAATTAAAATAACACTTCTCAGACTGGCCTTGTCAGTAACTCGGGAATTCTTCGGCACTGTTATAGTCAAAAGATTTTTAGACATTTTTGGAAAAATGTTTATAGTTAAAAGATTTTGAAATGTTTTATTCAAAACCTTAGTTTTAAAAATCTTTCGTTCTCTATAACGAGAGCTCTGGTACCAAACTATAACACCCCGAAATTTACACAATTCAATACAGCGGAAGATTCGTTGGTGTTATGGGATAGCACATTACTCACATCATAGACAATGCTTAAAAATCGCGTCGTTTAATAATAAAGCATTTCCATTCATAAATAACAAATTTACATAGGTCCCAAGTCATTGTATTTCATACAAGTTTTACAAAGAATTTGAATGGAAATTTATCATTTAAGTACGAGCCATGAATTCTTGTTGTCTTCCCGAGAATTACCTTCAAGTACCTGAGATAAAACATGTTAAAAGAAAAGGTCAGTGATAACGCCGAGTGAATTCATAGAGTTTAATAAAATCTATCAATATAACATCGGTATAAAATTATTACCGAAAATCATTTTGTACAAATCATTGTAATAGGCCATAAAATAGCCAAAGTCATTTTATACAAATCCTTATCAAAATCATAATATACGCTTTCGCCTTCAAAATCATTATACGAACCATTGTCGTTAAAATCATCATACAATACGTTTTATAACGTTGTATAGATTAAATAAAAACTGTTATATGAATATGGTTATATAAAACCAAAACACGAACATAATATCAATGATAAGACCCTATATTGCTAGTCAGGCAATATATCGTAATTCAATGCATAAAGCAGTATTTCGTTAATTGGATTATTATAAGCCGCATGACATTGTTACCTTACTACAACAAACAACGGGAAGCTAGCCCGAAACTCAATTTGCCCATCTAAATTAGCGTGTCGTCACAATAATCACGCTTGTGTAAATCTTCTCATACATAAATTCGCTTACCAATCAATGTGATACGATGGGGATCAACCGTCAAGGCGCGAACTGGGGTGATCGTCCCCAAATAGTACTATTATATACATAAGCGTCTACCAAATCCTGGTAGTTCACAATTCATGCTGATGGGACTTTTAGTTACATAACCTAACTTTAATTATCCATTTCATTTCATTTATCGGGTCATTTAATCATTCATCGGGTCATACAATCATTCGGGTCCAAATCAATAAACAAACAATCGGGACAACTAGTGTCCTATTTCATAAAAACTAACATGTTATCTCCCTCGCGGGTTTATAAAACATTTCATAAAAACATTTAAAAGAGTGCGAGGCTATGAACTCACGTTGATGTGGGAAGGCGGTTATCGGCGATTCGGATGTACGGTATGTGCTTCAATCATGGAAACCTAGACAAATAATACTCGTCGTAGACTCTTGTCCAATGACTTTATCAAAATAACAATTATGTATACATATGATGATTTTGAAAATATGATGATTATCAAGTGGGATTCTACATTTTTACTAATTTATTATAAGGTTTATGTGTTGGTAACTTTTATACTAGTTACATTAGCTCAACTTGTTTACATTTTGGAGGCCCACTAGGCCCATTACAAGCCCAATACATTTTAGTAGCCCAATTATACTTTTATTATCAGTACTATACTTTACATGTTGGGCCCAAGTGGGTTAAGCCCAATAAGTAAATTTATAAGGGTTTTACTAACTAGTCGGGTTTATAGTCCAATAAGGCTACTTTGGCCCGTTAATGCCTATACGTTGTAAAGCTCGGGTTTTATCGGTTTTTACTTTTTATATAAGTTCATATATCAGTATGTGAGTTTATAAAAGTTTATGTTAGACGGGTACGACCGTCTAAGTTTTATTTGACAAGAACGTTAATGTTTCGGTTTTAGCCGAAAAGACGTAAAACGTAGGATATAGTTTTATAACATGGAAAAACATTTATACTTAATTTATATAACATGTCCCATTTTAATATCAATATTTATATAAATCTTTTATTATAATTATTATCCACTAGTGGGTTTTATGTATTTATATATTTTATATAAATTTTGAGTGCTTATATTATATATTATTTATACAAAATCAGTCCTAAAAATCTAGTTTACTAAAATGGTCATATCTAGAGTTCTACATGAAGATAGAACCCCAAATTGTTATGAAATATTCTACATGATATGTCCTTCATTTTATTCCCGTATAGCTACTGATGATTCAACTTCTAAGTATTTTATAAAATTCGTCCAAAACAGTGTACTCAAATTTGCACTCTAAACTTGTTTTGATCATATCTCACTCATTTTTATGATTCCATTGCATGGCCAACTCTCACATGTGTATAACACCTAATACTTACTGTATACTGATTCCACTTTACCATTTTATCAGTTTAACATTTGGTTACTTACTGTTTTTATACAGCCATCATTTTAAGCATGATTTTAACCTTGTTACCTATGATTTTTCATCTCTTTAATCATATTTATCAACACTTGATCCCCACACAACATTTTTATCATTATATATTCATCATATAAATATATAATAAGAAAGAAAATACATGATTACATAATCTAAATAACAAGAGGATGGGAAGAACAATCTTTATACCACCAAGATTGTGTAGGTATTCATCAAGGCTTGGATTTTTTTGATGGAGAAACTTGTGATAGATCAACACCAATCTTCAAGACCACCAATATTTGTAAACTCCTTGTAGAAATCAGCCCTTGGACATCACCAAATCTTCTCCTTGGATGTTAAAATCACCACCAATCAATAGAGGTTGAAAAGGGCTTCATCATATGTAGAGATAACATAGGATTTGTGGTTAAATTTGATCAAAATGGGGTGTTTAAGGGTGAAGGTTGGACGAAATTTAGAGAGGGACGGAGGAGAGTTGTGTGAGATTTGCATGTTGCAAATGAAGTAAATGGCTTGGTGCAAGTGGTTTTTGCATGTTTAGTTAGCTTGCAAAGTTAAGCAATACATGTGTCTTGCTTACTTTGTAAGCTTGACACCTAAGGGTGTGTTGTGGATAGATGTTGCCATCCATATAGTGGGGTGGGGCAAGATTTATCTTGTCTCATCCCACTAATTTACGGGTACTCCTCGATTCTAGTTTCCTCGATTTGCGTGCCCTCGGGTCGTTTTACGAAAAACGTTTTTATAGATTATGAATCAACGGCACAAAACGAATCTAATAAAAATTGTCTCATCAAAAACGTAGTTCGAAAACGAAAATACGTAATCCTAAGGTTTCTGGTTTAGTCGTAAAGGACGTTAAATTAAAATCGTAAGTCCTAATCTCTTCTCGTAAATTTGTGAGTTTATGAACCAACAGAAATTTAAAATCTCAAAATAATATTCACGGATAAATTTATTTTCTGAAATGTCGGACTGTCACCAAAACGGTGTATGTAAACGTAAGCACGTAACGTAGAATCCTCCAGTTTAGACGTAGTCGATGCTACTTCAAGACGTAAATCCAAATTTCTTCCCAGAAATGAGTGAGTTCATAATATAACATTAAAATAATGTTTTTAAATAATATTTGAGAATAAAATATAAACCATAAATTGAAGGATTGTCACATTTTACACATTTGGAATTGAAATATTCCAAGGATATTGTTATTGTTAATTCTAGCAATAATTATCCGATCATGTGGGAGAGAAAGTGCATCTATACTTTTCTCATGTTTTGAAATAGAATAAGACTACTCTTAAAAATGATCTTATTCTATGCATCAAAATTACTTGGTATAATTCATTACCAAAGCCGTTTAGACTTTCGCCGGAAAGGCACGTCTTAAACCACTATATATAACACAAGCTCTTCACCTCCTCAATTTGAAGAATGTCATTTGTATCTTGAGCAATGTTCTTGGTCTTGATTTACTTCTCTTGACTCCTCTCCCTTTGCTTCTTTGCTACGAGCAGTCGTTTGTTCGTTTCGATCTTTTCCTATCTCGATTCAACTCGTAATCCTTCAACAAGGCATTATTATCTAGTGTTGTGGTGGTCCAGGGATATCCTAAAAGGTTTAAGATATATTTTTAAGTATTTTAAATTTTTTTGGTTTTCAAAAATTCATTGTTTTTCTTTGATAAATACCTGCCTCTATAGGCGGTTCTTTTTCTCTGGCTGTTCAATAGCGCGGTTCCTTATCGATAAGGAACCGCGGGCAAAATCTTTTGTCAGAGCGCAAGTTTTTATAAAATATCCTTTTTCAAACAAGACCTTCTCTCTCCTTCACACATAGAAGACGGTTTTCTTGTTTTTCCACCATTTTTGAAGCTTCAAAAACCTTCAATTACTCAAATTAATTGATTCAAGTTCGTGGGTTTCACTCATCCATCATCCAAGATCAATTAATTGTAAGTTGTTTCTTTCAGTTTCATCTAATTTGTTCTAGGGTTCATACATTCATAATTGGGGTTTTTTAAAATTGGCATTGAAATAGAACCTTACTAGGAATAAGAGATGACATAGTATTGTTACTATGATTCCTTAGGTTCATATTCATTGAGATTTCACTAGAATCCATTTGTAGAACAAATCCAAATTTTGACTAAATAGTTTGGTTGATTGATGGAATTGATATGAACCCATGAACAATTTGGTAATTGCATTGTTAAATGCTTACCTAAAATCCTTGTTTTGAAAAACCAATGTTCAAGTTCATTATTGATCTTACATGGTCAATGTGTCATTGTTGATGATGAACTTGGTACATTGTAAATATGAGAATGATAAGGATTAAACCTTGGTTTATCAAGAGATTGATAAAACACATTCTCACTTTCTTTGATTTTTGGTTTATATGTAACATATGAGTAATTGGAGAAATATGTTTATATGTTATTTTTAGGTACTATCATCATGACTACAGGATATCAAAATGACCATCTACTTACTAGAAGATACATGCCTAATCCTTCTTTGACAAATCAAACTCGGTCTTTTCAAAACACTTATCATAATCTTGAATCTCGTTGTTTCCATAAAGGACGTATTGTTCCTTCTAACCTTCTTGGACTTGACTTCATTCTATTCATGTTCAATACCATTGGCTTTGATTGTTTGCTTGATATTGATGAGCCAATCTTTCCTTCTTTCCTCATGGAATTCTTTAACTCGTTCAAGCTAATGTACATCAACAATGGTCTATCTGTAAGATTTTCCATCAAGGGGAAGACCTTTGTGTACACTCTTGAGGAATTTGGTGAGATTCTCAGAGTACCATACGAAGGTCAATGTAGGTTCACCGATGCTTGGGGTTTAAACCACTTAGAATCGGCCCCTATTGATGTGCATTATTTGACTGAGATTCCTTCGCCTTCGGCCATCCCTCGTGCCCTTGCTACACCTTGTGAACATCCTATTCTTGGTAATTTTGAAGGAGAATTTCGTGATCTCACTCCTTGGGAATTACTAACTAGCGATCTTAGTGATTTTATGGTCCCTTGGGTCGAAATCATTAGGGAAAATGCAATGTGTTTGGTTGGTGACCGCAACCATGTGCCTGCTTGTCTTGCACATATGTTATATTGTGTTGCTACCACTACTCCATACAAGCTTGCATTTTTCATATCTAGAAGGATAAGATTTGTTCTCAATAGATCTCGTTCTACTCTTCCTTATGCCATGATTCTCTCACAGCTTCTTAGGAGAGTTCTTCTTGATCATCCTCCTCTAAATCCTTCATTTTTTCACTCCGTGGTTCGAGTCATGCTTCCTATTGAAGCGAATGCCTCTTCAGTTCCCACGCATGATTTAAATGAAGATGAAAGTGTCTCTCAAGACAATTATCTCATTTCTCGTTATGATTTGTCATCATCTATCTCTCAATTGTCTTCACTAGACATTGATTCAGACTATCAGTATTGTCATAATCTTCATCTTTAAGATCGAATCAGAAGTGAATCAAGGCAAGGAGGAAATGCTCATAGATGAATGATATATACCACTCTTGTGAGACTAACATGTGTGTAAACATGTATGGATTTTTGAACTTTATCTCTTCTCTTATCTCTATTCTTAGGTTGTTGTGTATTCTTTAACTAACAATTTGTGTTTGGATTATCTAGTATTTTAATCCTAATTATCCATGGTTAGATAGCCTCCTAGTTTTTGATTATTAGTTCACTTTGGCTTGATAAAACTTGGTATAAAATCTGGGCTAGCAAAAGTTTGAGGAAGTGCTATTTTTAAACACCTATGGTCGTGGTTCCATATCAAACCCACGGTTCCTTAGCGATAAGAAACCGCGGACCTACGTAAGGAACCGCCTAGTACTGTTTCAACAGAATCTTTACTTTACACTGTTTTCTTTAATTTGTGTAAAACTTTGATAAAACTTTTGCAAAAACCTGCACTTTCCTAAACTATGATACCTAATTTCATTGTTCACATATAATGATTTTAACCAATTAGTTGTTTGGATCATCCCCTTCTCTTCTTAAACCCTCTCTTGTTGATTGTGTTCTTCATCCCTTCAACTATTCTCTTAACCTCAACATTCAACCATGGTATCCACTAGAACATCCAACTCCTCCAAAACCTCCTCACCCAAAAGAAGCCTTAAGGTGAATCTCAAGTCCTCTAAACTTGGTTCTCCATCTTCTTTCAAACCAAAAAGTGAAGCCTCACCTATTCTCATCTCCTCAACACTTTCACCACCGCTTGCTTCATAGAAAACAAACTCAACCCATGGTACTAACCATTCACATGTTTCTACCTCCTCTTTATTCCGATCAAGAATGAATGAGTTTTCATCTCCACTCATTTCTAGTCCCCCCACCCTTAAATGTGAATGCTCAACCACAACCTCATCAAAGGATTCCTTTTGTTTTTGAGCCTCTTCCTTTCACTCCACCAAATTCACCCATCTCACCAATTTCACCCATGGATACCATGCCTTCTCCTCATCCTCCTACCTCCAACACTCCTCTCTTGGGTGTTCCCATTTCCCGTTTCTTGGGTGATCCATACTTGTTTGATTTTTTTCATACACAATGGAACAAATTTCCCTTGTTGCTTGAACAACTTTCACCTCATTGATATCCTAAGGTTGGAGATGATCGGGGCTCACATCAAGTTGCAAAGCTTCTTGTTGAACCTATTTGCTAATCCTCCACCTCCTAGGAGATAAATGATGGATTTTAAAATTAACATGCTTTTCAAAAGAAGGTTAAGCTAAAAGAGGACTATGAATTCAAGACCTAGTTGTTAGTTATCTTTGTAGTAGTTAACTGTCTTTTAATTTCTTGTATTTCCTTTCTTTTCCCTCATGATTTTGTAATGTGGATGATTTATGGATTTAGTTTTTATGTGCTTTAATCTATGTGATCACATTAAACAACTTCAATTTATTTAAAATTGAACCTCAATCTATTACAACCTCTAAAAGATTGACTTAAAATTGGACCAAAATGTTATTTAAATATTTTGTCACCCTTTGTCAATACATTCTTTGTGAATGTATTTCTTTTATGCAACCCTAGCATACTCTAGTGCTAAAAGAGGTAAAAATCCAAGATTTGCAAAATTTTGAAAAAGTCTTATTTTTCTCCAAAACTTTTGAAAATCAAGGTTTGGTGTCCACTCGACGCGGTTCCTTATCCCCCAGGCGGATCCATATCGATATGGAACCGCGGGCTATTTCAAAGAACCACGCTTAGTAAAGCTGCTCTTGGCTTATTTTTGGTCTTTCTTCTTTGACCACTGTCTGGGTTAAGATTCTTTGTTACCCAATTTGGCTAAACATTTCCTAAAACCTTTCTTTTTCATTTCAAATCTTTGCCTTGTCTATTTTCTTTAAATTCTTCTCTTTTGGGAGTTCTTTTCTTTATCCCTCATAATGCCTAATTCTTCCTTTCCTGACCTTGACATTTCTTTGTCACAAACTTCTCAACCTAAAGCTTCTTCATCTAAGCTTTCAAATAAACCGAAAATCTTGGTTAAACCCATTTGGATCAAAAAGAACAAGAATCCTCATGATTCTTCTTCTCTAAAATCCTCCAAGAATTCCTCTTTCTCTCCGATTCAATATTGGAATGAGACTTACTCTATAAATCCAATTACCGGAGAAAAGGAAATTCTTCCACCACCACCAAAAGCTTTCAACTCTCCTCAATTCAATGACCTATCTTCTTTCCCCAACCTCCCTAGGCATTGTGAAAACATCTCTTATCCATTATCTTCCTCTCCACCAACCTCTAATTTTTATGGACCTCCCCATCTAACGACTTTGTTTTGCATCATGGTTCATTGTGTGCTTGTTGTAGTTTTCAACAAATTGAACTTGCTCATATATATGACAAGCTAAATTTCCTTGAATTCCTCCTCACTCGACCTCCTCTCAAAGTTTTCATTCCCGTGAACAAAACTTCGAATGATGCTTCGTCGTCTTTCTATTCCAACTAAAACACATTTTGTACTTTAGTTATTTGAGTCAATAAAACTTAAGCAATCTTGGAAGATTATCACTATTAGAGTAGTTTATGCTTTGTGGTCTATTTTCCATATTTTTTGCTTTGCATATTCATATTGTGTGTATGAATATTTTTCTTGTATGTTATTTCATATTTATGTAATATGAATGTTATGTGTGTTATATTTCCCTCTAATTCTATTTCACGCATTGGTTAAAGAGTTGATCATGGTTAAAACTTAAAATTAATTATGGGTGATTCATTAAATTCTAAATTTTAACCCATTGACATTTTAAATCATCTTTGATTGGTTTGATTGTTTCTTTTCTTCCTTTTTTCCAGCAATTGAACTATGATGTTGTCAATACACACTCTTTGGACATACTTAGCAAATGCTTGCTTCTAATTTGAGATTTCTTTTGCTTCTCCCTCTCAAGTTAGTTAGTAAGTAGTGCACATACATACATTGGTGTTTCTTTTCTTTCTTCTAACCTTTGTGTAGCATGTCACCTTAGCTCATTTACTTGGTGTCGCAAGCAAGGGGGAGTAAGCACCAAGGGGGAGCTACTAGCAAAAGTCCGGTTCTTTTCTTCTTCAAAGACTTGTACTAACCTCTTTGCTTCGACAGAGGGGGATAAATGATAGTGATAAACTCGTTAATAAATCGAATAAACTTGTAATTTATGTAAATGAGTTTATAATTTGTCGTAATCAAAAAGGGGGAGATTGTTAATGCAAAGCAATGCCTAAAAAAATTGTTAGTATTAATTAATCTTTCTTAGTTTTGATCACCGACAATTTACAAAGACATTTATTGGCAAACACAATCATAAAACGAATTATCTAACAAACACTATCATCAAGGTAATAATCATTAGACTAACTTATCTTAATCATGCTTAGTGATCATAAAAGTGATTAGCCTTAAAATTCACTTTTGTCAAATGTAACAAAAAAATTTTAATAAACTTTATTTTTAAGAAAATGTTTTATTAAAATGAAAATGTAAATTTGAATATGGCATATTCCAAATGCCGTAAGAATATCCTTTGAAGGTTTAAACAGCCTCAGATATTTCAAATTCACTAAAAGACAAAAGGGAGCGGACTATACGCCAGCGGTACCTTAGCACCTACGGCGGTTCCTTATCGATAAGGAACCGCGAGCTCCAATAAGGAACCGCGGGCAGATATAGCCGTTGGATGTTTTTCTTATAAATAGTGGATCAAATCTGCATTCTCATTAACCCTTTTTGGACATCTCTTTCAGCCTTCTTTCTCTTATCTAATCCTAGTCATTTGTAAATGATCACTTAATGTGTTAACTATGTTTACTCATGATTATCCTCTTGATCTCCTTTTTACCTTGTCCAAAGAGAAGATCACTCACACACTTGTGATGTGATTAAAGATGTAGCATTGATGAAGATCACCTTCTCCTAAAGATCTAGTCATGTTCATCATTTGTTTATTTGTGTCTTGTGTAGATCCAATGTATTTGTGAATACTTGGACTAGTTGTGTTCATCCAAGCTATATGTGAATACTTGGATTATGGTTGTGTAAATCCATTGCACATATGTGTGCTTGGATTTGTGTTGTGTAGATCCAAGCCACATGTGTGTACTTGGATATGTTTAGTTGAGTTGTAATTAGTTGTGTTAGTTCTCACTAAACTATAAAGTGATGTGGTTGTGTCTTATGAGTTCTCACTAAACTATAAAGTGATATGTAGTTGTGTTGTGTGAAGTTCTCACTTAGCTTCAAAATGAAGAGTCGTGAAGATTGGTTCTAGCTTTGGATTAGAACTCGACATCTAGCCTTGTGTCAGAAAATGGTGAAGTAGGCAACATTGTGAAGATTGGTTCTAGCTTTGGACTAGAACTCGACATTTAGCCTTGTGTCGTAAAATAGTGAAGTGGGCGACGTTGTGTAGATTGGTCCTGGCTAAGATTAGGTCTCGACATTTAGCTTAGTGTTAGAAAATAAGGTAAGCGACATTGTAAGGTTTTCTCCGCCAAGAAAGGAGCTTGTGGATATAGTGGAAATATCGAGTAAGGTGTACTCAATGAGTGGAGTAGGAACGAGGATAGAGCCTCATTGCCGAACCACTATAAATCTTGGTGTCTTCCTACTAGGTTGTTTCTTTCCTTACTCATTACTTACATTCATTATCATTATACTTACTACACATTGTTAATGCATTAGAATTGAACCTAGTCATTATGCAACTAGCTTTCAAGTAAAAGATAGTTTTGTGCACTCACCTAATTGAAAGGAATTTTTATTAGGAGATAAATCGATGAGAAACTATTCAATCCCCCCCCCCTTCTAGTTTCTACACATGGCATGAAAAACGGGTATACCCCCTTGGAGGGTACCCTGAATTTCTGAGGGTTTGGTTTAGAAACATATGGAGTTATGAGTTCTGACTCCTATTTTGAGAAGATATTCGTATGACGCGTACCATGACTGGTGTCCTGATATGTTTCTCCTGAAATGATACTTGGGGCCCGTGTCTTGACTGTTTTTTGGACATGAACTTTAATGGGAGAGTCTGGACAAGGTTGAAAATTTTTGGTAACTGCTAGGATTGGCGGACCGGTTAGACTACTGAACTCTGTATTTATGGTCACGTCCATTCTGAAGTTCTGATGGTTACTGAGTGTTTAATTATAAGAACGGTGGTTGTCACTACTGCTTTGTCTGACAATGACGGTCATTATCCTGACCGTGATTCATGTAACTATTTTGCTTAGTGGCCGGCTGGTTCCGGTTCCAACTCTTCTGAATGAAGGTTAGCTGGGTGAAGTGTGACATCTAGCTAAGAAAGTAAAAGCATGGAATAGAATGGTAGTGCCTAATGATTGAAGTTTATTCTTGTTAGAAAATTTCAAATGTATAGATTTTGTCCTTGTTTTGAAGAGTCTTCCTAGTATAAACAGCATCAGCATCTTGAGAAATCTCCAAAGTATTAGCAGCATCAGCATTTGTGAGGTCTTCAAAGTGTTAGCCGCATCAGTATCTGGTAAAATCTTCAACTCACAAGCAGCATCAGCATCTGTTAGAATATCTAAAAGTGGAAACGCCTGAGATGATTGGGGATCGATTAGCAATATCCATGGAGTGGGGTACATGTAGTACACCTGGACTACTGTACATGAAGTACACATAGAATATTGTACACGTAGTACCGATGGAAGTTTGTTGATACGACCGATACTCGTGTCGATCGTCTGTCATGATCAAGGAAAATAAATTGATATAAACGGTCAACAAACTGAACTAAAACGAGTAACCTGATAGGCTGACAATTCCTGTGTAGTCTTAATGCTGGTTGTATTGAGGCTCAAAAGTAGGGTTAAATTGAAATTCAATAATGGTTAGCATGAAAACATGATTGATGAAGACCAACATGATTTATCATGAAAACAGGATTTTTACTGAAGTCCTTCTGTATCTTCGCATGAAAACATCATTACTTTGCTGAAAACATAATCCTCATAAGGATACATGAAACATATTCAGCATGAAAACGACCTTCACGTGAGAGTATGAAATTTGATTGTTACAAAGAACATGAAAAGATAATCAACTGAGGTTTAACATCAACTGGCGTGGATGGTAATGGTTCAATCAATAGAGTTCAAAGGAGAGAACATGGGACTAGGTATGGGCGATTCTGGTTCGATCCATACTTGTCAAAATTTTATGAGAACTATCTTGTATAGAAATTTACAATCTGGGACTAAATATGGATAGCTTTAATCCAATCCATACCTGTAAAAAAAATTAAATGCCATGATATGACTAAAGGTGAACGTCTATGGTTCGGTTCACGAAACAATATCGACTGGAAGCATGAAAATTTGACCTGAATAATGGTGAACGTTCATGGCTCGTTCACCAAGTAATATTTGACTGAAAACATGAATCTGTCATGGGTAAGGGTAAACGCCTATGAGTCGGTTTACCAATACAAAATCTGAACGGGCAAGGGTGAACGCCTATGGGTCCGTTCACCAAAACAAAATTTCGAATTAAAAGCATATGCGACTAAATATGGCCAGTCATGTACCAAACTTTTACTTAGCAAAAAACATTAAGAAAACTGACTGATGAATGAAGAAACTAACTGACAAATGTATGAGAAACATGAAAGATAACAATGCCAAAATCTGGGAAGTTCCTGGTGACTACCCACTAGTCACAGGTCATGTTTAAGAGCCTACAGGTCGAACCAGTCTCGGATACCATAATTGTAACACCCCACTTGGATAAGTGGACCATTACGTGTATTTATGGCGTGTCATCAAAGCATAAGGTAAATGTTCTAAAACATTCACTGACCATAAAAGAAATACCGGAATTAAACATCGGTAATCCAAACATAAGCTCCAAACATGAAAAGTAAATACTGAAGTAAAGGACTAAACAATGTCCAAATAAGCATAATACTATAAGAAGTGCATATAGTAAGAACTCTGGATTGCTTCCATCCAAATGCACGTGCTCTCAGAATCCTAAGAGCGTCCTGTTGTACTTGCCGTTAGAACATGAAAGGAACTACGGCTGAGCATAACGCCCAGTGAACGGATATAAAGCATGATAAGAAATTCTGAAAGGAAGCAGATGATAAAAATACTGAAACTGTAGGACTGATAAGTAAAGTTGAAGCGAAAACCTGTGTATAATCTGAAAAGTTTGATTTACAAATAATAAAGCTGAACTGTTATCGGTTAAATCTGAAAACATGCATTTACTGTATTTTAATTGCCAATAGCTTATATAGGTCATGTGTTGTAACAACTGCTGCATGAAGATATGGAGGGGTGGCCTCGTCATGTTGTAGAGGGGTGACCTCTAAATAATGTGCTAGGTGGAGGGATCAGCTCTAATGTGAAGGATGTAGAGCACACATCACATTCACCTGATAAACTATAAATTGATAGCCTAGGATGCATCCATACGCCCCGCTGATAATACTGATAAAATGGCCAAGCTGAATAAATGGGACGCTGTGGTAAATCACTCCCTCGTAGAGGAGTCATGACACCGGTGCCTCTAGTGTCATGGTTACGGTATCTCCATAACTAGTACATAAACTGGTCATGCTTGTATATAAAGCTCAAGCAATTTATTTAGTTATTAAAATGGTTACTGATAAGCTTAAAATATATACTGGGGAAAACATTTGGCTGCAGACGGGGAATCCTAATCATGCATAGAAGAAAGTCCTTACTGAAGGACGGGAAATCCGTACCTCTTGTCCAGTAACTGATTGTAAGGAAAAACTGAACGACTCCTACTCAGACTTCACGGAAGCTACAATAATGATGGCGCGAATAAGTTAACTGTTATTTATTTAATTTTACTGATCTTAACTGCTTCTCGATTTATTTATTTTATTCTTGAAATACTGTATGTATATAAACTGATAAATCTGAGCCTTCTAAGATTTATTTTAATCGTATTCTCGTTCTACTATTAATTACGGTATAACATGTATTCTAATGTTATAGTATTTCTATATTTGGGGACCTGCTAAAAACACAAAGTTTCCTAATTTATGAAGTTTCCAAAAATAATTTAACTCATTTAATAATATTATACCCTTTTTAATTTTATAAAACTAATTTATCATTATAATTTAATTTACTAAATAAATCATTTGAAACATTTATTTATAAAAGTGAATTAAACAAGGTATAATTAAATCGTCGTTTTTTAATCCTTATAATTATAGTCCTGAGCCTACAGAGATACCCCCTCTCGGTCGCACTAAAACAAATCAATATGTATATTAAATTCTGCCTACTGGAATTTGCGACAGAAATTTTTTTCACTAAAACTGTGACTAAAAGCTGTCCAAAATTTGTCACGAAAACTGCGACAGAAAAGTCGTCGCTAAACTGTCTCTAATAAAAGTCATTACTTTCTTTCCTGAATTTTTCCCACTGACCATGCAGTGGTTCCCACTGCTCGCAGTCCCAAACACCCGCTTTCTGCGAGTAATCCCAAACACCCCCTGCTGAGTCAATTTCTCCACTGTTTGCCAAACAAACAGCCCTGGTAAGTTCGTTTACCCCTGTTCGGGGATTGTGGTTCGGGCTGGTAAAACAAAGCACCACGACCCTTGATTAGGTCACGGTTGGGGCTGTGAATCAAGTCAAACCCACCTGCTGTCGTCACACACCAAACCAACCTGTCCCTTGTGGGTCTCGGTTTTCGTGCACCATGACCCTTGATTATGGTCTCGGTTTTCGTGTAGCCACACAACCTGACGTCCCTTTTTTCCTTAATTCATGTTTTTCTAATTCATTTAATAGGTTTTCCTTTGATTAACACATAAGGCTCGATTAATTAAGCAAAACGAAAATAGTAAGTTACCTTAATTCGTGTTTTAGGATCAAGGAGGATACAACAAAATTAAATGATGGCAAAACGAGTTCTTCCTTCCCTGTGTTTTGTTCTAGCTGTTGATCCCAAACTTAGATCGATTTAGCTTGTGTAAACGAGATTAAATCAAGTTAAACACGTAGAGAAACTTTTTTGTGTATAAAACAATTTAAGTATTATGCGGAATTAATACTCAAACAAGAACACACAAACAATGTAACCAAACTTTCACTTGTTGATTAGAAAAAACTTGCATACAATGAAAGTGTTAAACGTATGAAAACTTATATTGAAACAAAACCTAAAGGCCTTCTTTTATAGACATAAGGAGCCTTGTACAAGAGTCTACGTATCAGCTATTTTAGGTAAAGATAAGCATAGAAAATACATTGTTGATCATATCTTTACTAGAAACAAACTAGAAACATAATACGTGTAGACTAAGTCTTCTATCAGTGCTTGACTTCATCCTATCAATGCTTGATATCTTCCTGTCAACGCTTGTTTTGTCAACACTTGTTTTCTTCTTATCAACGTCCCGATTTCTCTTGTCAGCATCCAAGTGTACTGGCTACATTTTATTCCCAACAATCCTCCCCTAATCTTGATATCTACTCTAGGAATCAAGTTACTGAATAAAAACTAAGAACTAGGAGGATTCTAACAAATCTTATCAAATTGGTAATAAACCTGCCTAATCAAATCTTTGTCCAAGTCACTTGAGTAGTCAATCTCCAGCTGTGTTGTCTTCATCTTTTCAAAAACTTCTTTGGACATGGGATACTCAGCATCCACAAGAAGATATTCAGAAAACTTTGTAGAACTCAAATAATACACACCAGCAGCTGAATACAAACGCCATTGAAGTCCACTGATATCATCCTCAAGATCCTTCCAAATAGGATCTTCTTCTTATGGTGCACACATTCTCTTGAATGTTGACCAAAGCTTTATTCCATTGACTGAAGTAGGTGCTTCAGTCTCATACTTGGCCAACAATAACCTCCAAAGGTCTACCAAGTCTTCCCTATCCATACTTGTAAAGAGAGACATAAGAGTAGTAAATGTGTGTACCTATTTCCCATATCTGCCAATCATCCAAAACCCACTTGCATCTTCGTCATAGCTAATGATAGGGTTTCTGGCATCAAGAGGTAACACTTGTACCATATCTGAAGCTTCCATGGGTGAGAGCTTAATGCTCCTTCTAATAACAGCTTCACTAGGATTCACTTTATCCAAATCTTTAGGGAACTCAAGTGGAACTCCCTTCTTCAAAGGCCTTGGAACAATCATAGCCTTTTGAATCTCCATCTCTTCTGCAAGTTCTTCTCTCCTTTCATCTGAAAGAAGTCTGATAGTGTTCATTTCTTGCACTGTTGCCCAAATAGGATAAGCCTTATACTCTCTTCAAAGGATAATCCCTGTAATTTCTGGAAGGTCCATCATGTTTGATGACATCTGAGCAACATGTAATAAAGCTACCTCCTATCTCTCTTCAACAGTGAGAAAACATTGCTAGCCTTATGCTTCAGAATTACCTTGCAATCTCTTTGAACTCTTAGAAGAATCTCCAATCCCCAAATTTGATCTGAAATTGTCATATCTGGATTCTCCATAACCTTGTTCTCCCAAGCATGGTACATCTGAGCAACTTCTATCATATCATAATCTACCTGCAACTTTAACTCTCTAAGTTTCTCCCTTGCCAACTCATCACCATATTCAAGTCTTTCTGGTTGTTCAATTATCATAACACTTGAATCTGAACTTTCATCATCACTTCCTTCTTGTTCCTCAGAAGTAACTACAAATGGTGATTCACCAACCTTCTTCTTTTCTTGTTCCATAAGTTGTGCAGCCAACTTTGAATCAAACTCTACTTGAGTTGCATCCTTAGGAACCTCTGTTTCTACCATGATTCCTTTACCCTTATCTAATGGATCAATGATGGGTAAAGATGATGATGGTACCTGTAAAGACACTTCCTTGATGATAGCTGATGACTGGAATACATCAACCATATCTGTAGGTCTGTCAATGTTCAAATCCTGTGTGTCAACGCCCAACTTACTCTTATCAGCGCTTGGTGTGCCAGCATCCAACATCTGCTTGTCAACGCCCATCTTATTCTTGTCAGCGCTTCTTATGAACTGCTCCATCATTGCTGTAAAGGATAAGTTCAAATTTGTAGGAGTAACCAAAGATGCATCAAAACCTGGTTGCTTCTTCAATTCAGTAAGGGCTTCAACCACACCCAAAGATTCTCCATCATTTGAGCCTTTGTCACTCACATGTATCTGCTCATCCTCCCCTTTGGAAGAATCCTCCATACCACGCCGATTGTTAGCATCCTCCAAAAGAACAATCCTCTCCATCAATTGCTTAAGTTCAAGGCCTTGTGTACTGACTGTTTGTACCAAGTCTGCATTTTGCTTTTGCTAGCTAATGCAGACAGCCTTCAATTCCAACATTGTGTATGGTTCCAATCTGCCCTCCTCTAGAATGGGTATTTGACCTCCGAAAGTAGAGTCATGGGGCATGGATGAGGTCTTAAAGATGTTAGGACTGACTTGGCCTTCATATAAGCTAGCACCAATAGTCCTAGACTCACCCATATCACCAACCATACTTTATGGTGGTGGTTCTCTCTGCAACATGGCTAGGACCACCAGAGGAGAACACTCCAATGGTCCTTTGTCGTTTTTCTATCCTATAGTATGGGGGTGGAGAAGATGATGTGGATTGGGTGGTAGTTTGAAGGTTAAGGGGTGTTTGGGTCTGTTGTAGAAAGGTGTCAACGTTTGGATTTGAAGTGTCAACGCCAACAATTAATGTGTCAGCGTTGAAGGGATCTTGGTCAAGTTCCATGTGTTGAGGTGAAGGTAGTGGTTCAGGCAAAGGTTGTGGGTCAGGTTGAGGTTGTGCTGCTGCAATAACATCAAACATGGCATGGGTAAGGGTTAAGTCTATGAGAGGGGGTGAATTCATCTTACTAAAAATAGCTTTCTTTTGCACAGGGATCACATAAAAATCATCATGGTCCCTTGTGCAGTACCTTTGCTCATCAAAAATCATTTGTAAAAATCTTGGGTAAGCCAAAGTCATCTTATTACCCTTGTTTTTACACATGCCATCAAAAATCAGTTTAGAAAAATTATACTTTTGCCCATTTGTAATACACACAATTGCACTAGCAATAGATCTGTTAATTTCATTATGTGCACTACATTTGGGACTCAAACATTGAAGGATGACATGTATTAAGTACTTCCAAGCTAGGGGGAATTCTTGTTTATTATATTTATTTAAAGTACCCTCTTCAGGGAAAGGATACCCCAAAGCTTGAAGTCCTTGTTCTATCTCATTAATGGGTAGAGTGGTTATACCATCTGCATCATTAAGATGCAAAGCCTGGCGAACCAAGGCTTCAGTAACCACCCAAGGATACCCATGGACAATAGCTGTTAATGTAGTCACATTATTAAGTGTTGAGGAACTAACAGTGTTCCAAAACTGTTTAATATGAGTGACAGAGATGAGAAGAGCATGAGAAAGAGCATACCGTAATGGAGATGCATTCAAATACGCCACCATCAGGGTGTATTGAGGAAACAGAGCATCATCAGCCTCCAAATAAGCAATCATATTATGCTGACTTCTGAATCCCAATACCAAGTCACTTGGTTTAAACTTAGGCGCCATTGGTGTAGAAAGCTGTTTGTGAAAGATTATAAAAGATGAAGTATAGGAGAAAAGTTGTTAGACAAGAATATGAGAGTACCCTGTTTAAAAAGTAGGAGCTAAATATATAGGAGTGATAGACACATGTGATTGGTCAAAAATGAGGCAAGTATTTTCAAAATATAATGATGAAAATATTGAAAAGAAAATAAGTTATCTTGTGCATTAATTAAAAGTTATCAACTCCCAAATTTACGGCCCCAATTTTCGTCAAAAATAACAACTGGGTAAACGGTCAAAAATAACCCATCAACGCCCAACGGCTATATTCTTGTCAATGTTGGTAAAAGCCATGTCAACGTCTAAATTGGTCACAACAACGCTTGGAAAATATTTGTCAACGTCCAAAAATAAAAATAATAAAAATGAAAAAGAACCTTAACAAAGTAGTTTATCCTAGTGAAGATAACCTATAAACTGAAAATTACCATAGGGTGGCAAGCACTGTCCAATCATGCACACTTGCTTATGCAAGATAGACATAACAGTCCTCTGGTGTCCCTTACTAACCAATGTTGTTAACAGTTAAGTTATCTCATAAAATCCCTTGTAACTCCCAGGTAAACCCAATATAACGCATACCCAAGTCTCCCAACAGACCACATCCAATTCTAGGCCAAAAAGATCTTGGCAGGATGCATAGTATATCAACTTTGCATGCTACAGTGCCTCATGAGATAGTAAACTAACTCATATTCACCAGTGGACACAATCTAGAATTGTGATAAGAGTATCATAAAAATACCCAAAAAGTCCTAAAAGGTTCCTAAACCTCCCCTTAATCTATGATACAAAAGTTTCCAATTAATATGCATGTAAATAAAAATTTATGTCTAGGAATATTAATATTCCAACCATCATCCATAAATTGAAACATGCTCCAATAATGCTCCAAGAATCCATAAGAAACTATGTATCCAATGGTACAATGCTAACAACGCCTGCACAATTAGATCAAAAACCACAAAACTAACATGTTGCTGACAACGTCACGATAACACTTAGCAGCGTTAAAATAACCTTTATCAGCGTTAGACAAATAAAGTGGAAAATCTAATTTCACATAAAGACCAATAAAAATGCATATCATGTACATACTTTTACACCATGATCCCAAAACACATATTAAGTGAGACTGATCATTCCAATACTTGTTACCAAGTATTGAAATCTTCCAGTATCAAAAGGTTTAGTTAATAAATCAGACACATTTTCTTCTGTGTCAACCCTATCTAGTTGTATTAAACCCTTTTCAAAACAATCTCTTATAAAATGATATCTAATTTCTATGTGTTTTGTTTTAGAATGATGTACAGGATTTTTAATAATGCATAAAGTAGTGTTATTGTCTACAAAAATCTTGGTATGCATTAAATTATACCCATAATCCAACAGCTGGTTCTGAATCCATAAGACTTGTCCACAACAAGCAGCTGTTGCAACATACTCTGTTTCAGTTGTAGAATTGGCCACCACTGTTTGTTTCTTGCATTGCCAAGATATCAATCTACTCCAAAGAAACTGACATCCCCCAGTTGTGGATTTTCTATCAAATTTGTCACCACCATAATCACTGTCTGAATATACAATAAGCTCCAATGGTGAATCTTTTGGATACTATAATCCCAGGTCTGGATAACATCTAAGATATCTAAAGATCCTCTTAACAGCATGAAGATGACACTCTTTGGGAGTCACTTGATGGCGTGCACATGCACACACAGCAAACATAATGTCAGGTCTTGAAGCTGTGAGATACATCAATGAACCAATCATTGATCTATAGTGCCTGACATCCATTTCTTTTCCATATCCAACTTTTCCCCAAGGATGTTCTCTATCCATAGGAGTGCTAGCCCTTTTCTCATGTGGAGAAAAGCCAAATTTCTTCAAGATTTCTGCTACATATTTATCTTGAGAGATGAAGATACCATCTTCGTTCTGCTGAACTTGTAACCCTAGAAAGAAGTTCATCTCCCCCATTGCACTCATCTTGAACTTGTCTTTCATAAGCTTGGAAAAGTCTTCACTCATCTTTGGACTAGAAGAGCCAAAAATGATATCATCCACATAGACCTGAACAAGTAAGAGATCCTTACCAGTCTTCTTTGTAAATAAGGTATGGTCTATGGTGCCCCTTTTGAATCCATTTTCCACCAGATAGGTGGAAAATGTGCCATACCATGCTCTTGGGGCTTGATGAAGTCCATACATAGCTTTCTTCACTCTATACACCTTGTCTGGATGTTCTGATCTTCAAAACTAGGAGGCTGCATTACATAAACCTCCTCTGCAATTGTGCCATAAAGAAAAGCACTCTTCACATCCATCTGATAGACTGTAAAGCCCATGTAAGAAGCATAGGCTAGAAAAATCCATATAGCCTCAATCCTTGCAACTGGTGCAAAGACCTCCTCATAGTCTATCCCTTCCTCTTGTGTATATCCTTGAGCCACTAAACGTGCCTTGTTTCTGACCACAATGCCTCTTTCATCCTTTTTATTCCTAAGAACCCATCTTGTCCCAATAGGTCTGACATGTCTGGGACAATCAACCAAGTCCCAAACATCCTGGATAGCAAATTGGTGAAGCTCATCTTGCATTGCTTCCACCCAACTTGGTTCTTTGAGAGCATCAAAAACATTTTTGGGTTCCTTTTGTGACAGAAAACAGGCAAACAAACATGCTTGAACAAGAAGGGTATCAACCTTCTTGTGAATATTGGCAATAAATCCACCAAGATTCTGATGAGATCTTCTAGTTTGAACAGGAGTCATCACATCACCAATAATTAGATAAGGAGGATGATTTTTTATTGTAGAAGTAAGCACTCCTCCCTCAATAAGTGTGTTGTCCTCAATCTCATCTTCCATGTTACCAATATCCTCTTCAGACTCTCTTGCATCAACATCTGAATGAACCTCTCCATTTCTGTTTGAAGGTTCACCTTTTTCAAAATTATTGGAAGAGAATATATGGTCAAAAGAGCTGTCAACGCCGGACCATGGCTGTCAACTTTTGAGCCATCAACGCCTGAATTTGTCTTGTCAGCGCCAGATTTTCCTTTGTCAGCGCCTAAAAGATCATGCATGTTGTCAACTAGTGATACATGGGGACCACCTTTTTCCTTTCCAATAGCAGCAGCAGCAAATGCATCTATCCATATGGGAATAGTAACATACTCAAGTATGGGTGCTGATTTGTCTGCTTGTGATCCAACCTCTTCATTAACCTGTGTACCTGAAACATCAACAACTGGTTCTTCCACAACATTTGAAGTTACCTTCACAATGTTTGGATTAGCAACAGGCATATAATTCAAAGTCCTAGATAGAGGTTCCAAGTCAAATAACCAATTTGGACCACTTTCAGGATCACTAGGTTTACTTTCTAAAAACCTAACATGTACTTTTTCAAGTATACATTTTTCTTTCTTAAGGTAAACTCTATATCCTCTACTCTGCACTGAATAACCCATGAAGTATCCTTCATCACCTTTAGCACTAAATTTACCTAAGGCATCACTAGTATCCAGCACAACTACATGACATCCAAAAGGTTTAAGAAAACCAATATTAGGTTTTCTTCCCCAAAGTAACTCATAAGGTGTTTTGTTGTGAATCTTGTTGACTAATGCCTATTCTGAACATAACAAGCTGTATTCACAGCCTCAGCCCAAAAAGCAATGGGAAAGTGAGCATCAGCCAACATAGTCCTGGCTGCTTCTATGAGGGTTCTATTCTTTCTCTCAGCTACCCCATTTTGATGTGGGGTTCTAGCTACACTAAACTTTCTAGTAATCCCTTTCTTGGCATAAAAATCATCTAACAACTTATTTCTAAACTCACCACCATTGTCACTTCTAAGAATCTTAACCTCATTACCAGACTTCTTTTCTATCTGGGTAATAAAGTTAATCAAGGTATCAGCAGTGTCACTTTTCAAAGCTAAAAAGAAAATCCAAGTAAATCTAGAAAAATCATCAGTGATGACAAAACCGTAAGATTTACCATTTAAGCTTTATATATTAGTTGGGCCAAACAAGTCCATATGTAGCAAGTGAAGTGGTTTAGAACTAGAGTGCACCTGTTTAGACGTAAATGAGACCTTGTGCTGTTTGCCTTTAAGGCATGCAACACAAGAGTGCTTATTGCGGAAAGCCTTTTCAGGCAAACCATCAACCAAACCATGTCTCACAAGTCTGTTTATATTTTTAAAATTAATGTGACCTAATCTCCTGTGCCAAAGATCACTCTCATCAACTGAAGCCTTAGCATATAGACATGACAAATTATTATTCATCCTAATTCCATTAAGATTCACATTATAAATGTCCTTATGCCTAAGTGTTCTATAATCAATGAATTTCTCATCTGGTATTTTATAATCTTTGCTCAACACCAAGCATTTAGTATCAGTAAAAAGAACCTTATTTTTGTTATCACAAACTTGTGATACACTAAACAGATTATAGTCAACTTCTTTTACGAGAAACACGTTTTTAAAACGCAAATTGTTGGTGAGAAGAGTTCCTTTGCCTGTGATAGTTCCATATCTGCCTCCAAAGTAAACTTTGTCACCATCCTTAATGGGAGTGAAGTTCGTGAGATAATCTTCCTTCCCAGTCATGTGCCTAGAGCATCCACTATCCCAATAGCCATAATCATTAACCTGCTTTTTAATGCCCTGCACATAAAGAAAACAAATTATTTTTCTTTGGGAACCCAAGCCTGAGCAGACTTGGATTCATTTGGTTGTTCAACAAGAACATATTTAGTCCTTATGACAACCCCTTGTTCATCCCTTCTTGGATTAAACACCCTGTTAACCCCAATTGGTTTTGTTATGACCTTTGAAATATAATGAAATCTGTTACAGGTCATAGAAATCCCATCTGAATTAGGGTTTTGGTCTTGCTTAGGTCTCTATGTCAAGCTAGAAGAAGCTTTAGACCCCTTTCCCTTTTGTTGCAAATATTTACCATTATTTGGTCTGGCAACGTTTCTGTCAGCGTTCAATTTGGTCTTGTCAACGCTGAAATTTCCCTTATCAGCGTTGAACCTAGGGTTTGCTACAGAAACCCATTGTCTATTAGACCATGTATTGGTCTTCTGAAAAGGTCTTTGTCCATAAGTATTAGACCCTTTAGTAAAGAATGGGGCTGGTCTAACAACTTGTGGACTTTGCTGGACAAAAGGTTTCGGTTTGATTGTGTTTGACTTTTTATCAGCGTTGACCTTTGAAGCATTGACACACTTATAAGCTAAATATGAAAAACTTCCACAAGTATAACAGGCTTTTCTAGACATAACTCTAGGTCTAGAAGAAAAGAAACATGTTCCATTATCACTAATTTGGCCTTTTGGTGACCTAGGTTTTCTATACATTTCTGCATATTTAATACTAGGTTTTCTATCAACGTTTAAGCCAAGGTCAACAGTCTTGCCAGTGGTTGGGTTTGTCACCTTTATGGGTGTAGACTCATTTCGGCTCTCACTAAGCATGCCACCCTTAACAAACAAGGTAGGGTTGGCTTTCTTCCATTGGTCCAAATCAGTCAACTTCTGTCTGTATTCCTCTACTGGGGTAAGAACTCTTGGTAGAGGAATAAATTCCTCTTCTTGGAGTTCTGGTAAACCAGTCCAAGACAAGTCCTTTCTTTGGACACCATAGAAGTTCCCAGCAGGTGGTGGAACATCAGCATACTCTTTCATCCTAATCCCAGTCATATCCCTAGAATCCCTTTGTTCACTAACACATTTTTCTAGGGTTTGTGAGGCTTTATCAAATCTCTGAATTTTAAGATCTACATTATCCTTATTTTTGATAGCCTCATCTAACTTAGCCTGTAATTCAGCATTGACTCTCTCCATGATGTTTCTAATATTAATACTAGCATTAAAATCATGTTTTAAAATAATGATTTGATCTTTTAGGTCAAGCTCCATTTTCTTATACTCAGCTACAATCTTTTCAGTTTGAGTAAGAGCAAGTTGATAGTTAGACAACTTGCATCTTTTATTAACCACATCTGTTGACAATTTTAAAACTTCTTTGTTAAGTTTTTCATCGTTTAGACGACAACCCTTACTACAAAATGCATCATCATATACCTCATTGACTGATGAAGATGAGGAGTGTGCCATGAGAGCATAGTGAACATGCTCTTCTTCTTCATTTTCTGCAACCAAAGCTTTGTTCTCTTCCTCATCCTTAGCCAATTAGCTCCAATCCCATCCAACACCATCAATTTATTGCATTGCAACCATGGCTTTGGAATCCTGAGCCTTAATGATTTGGCTTGAGGGTTTTCCAGCATCAGATCTTCTTGGAGATCTGCATTCTCTCATAAAGTGTCCCATACGATGACAATTGTAACACAACCTTAGATTTATCAAATCCAGCAGTGACCTTGGCATTAATAGTCATCTTCTTCTTAAATCTTCTATTCCATCTATTTGCCCTTATGCTTGCAAGGGCCATATTCCACTTTATGTCCATCTCCTCCAAATTCTCATCACTAATTTGCTCAAGGTCCTCATATGTAATCACTGAACCATTGGGCAATGAAGTAATGTATGCACACACAGTATCAAGATCAATACCAGCAGGCTTAACTCTTGGTGAGTCAACTTTGTATGTGTCAACGTCTGAATGTGAGGCGTTGACAGGATTTGATCCAGCGTTGACACAAGTTGATCCAGTAACTGGGTGCATGTATGACTCTTTTTGATTAAATTGACCTTCACTATGTGAGAAGAAGGCCATGTTTCCATTGGTAGACTTGCTTCCATGATCCAAAAGAGTTTCATTCTCCACCAGCCTCAGTTTATTATAAACATCATCAAAAGTAGAACTTTTGTGAGTGTTATTAGCAATTATAGATCTTTCTTCAATCTTCCATGCATCACCAAGACTTTTAAGAAAAGTGGTGATAATATCAACATCACCAAGCACTGTTCCCATGAAGGACAACTTGCTTGTAATGTCAAGAAGTCTGCTTCTCACACTACTTAGCTTTTCACTGGGTTTGAGCTTTAAAAACAGCATACTCATGCAAGAGTTGCTTCTTTTTATCTTGTACAGTATCAGCATTACCACCATAAGCAACTTCAAGGGCTTCCCAAAGATCTTTTGCAGACTCATAGCTTCTATATTTGTGCTGATTTTCTTGTCCCAAAGAGAGTTTCAGAATGCTTAGGATTTTCATGTCACTCCTTCTCTTTGCTATGTCCTCAGTTGAGACAACTCTACCATCTTTAGGTTTTTCTTTTCGATCCTTTTCAGTAGAGCCTTGAACATTTGTTCTTTGTAAGATGGCATCTGCAATCTTTTGAGCTCTATTGAATGTGTTTCCATATTCAATAATTTCCCATAGGGTGTAGTCATGGATTTGTAGATACTGCTCAAAGTTAAACTTCCATAGCTCAAAATTGTTTGGGTCTAGCATGGGAATCTTGATGTTGGGGGTTGAGGAGGAGAAGGAGGAGGAGTTTACTTCTGGGGTAGACATGATATTTTTAGGGTTTTGTGAAAATTATGGTTTTTGGCGATTTAGGGTTCTTGTGTTCTTTAGATCAAAGTTTATCAACAAGCTCTGATACCACTTGTTGATCCAAAACTTAGATCGATTTAGCTTGTGTAAACGAGATTAAATCAAGTTAAACACGTGGAGAAACTTTGTTGTGTATAAAACAATTTAAGTATTATGCGGAATTAATACTCAAACAAGAACACACAAACAATGTAAACCAAACTTTCACTTGATTGATTAGAACAAAGTTGCATACAATGAAAGTGTTAAATGTATGAAAACTTATATTGAAACAAAACCTAAAGGCCTTCTTATATAGACATAAGGAGCCTTGTACAAGAGTCTACGTATCAGCTATTTTAGGTAAAGATAAACATAGAAAATACATTGTTGATCATATCTTTACTAGAAACAAACTAGAAACATAATACGTGTAGACTAAGTCTTCTATCAATATCAATGCTTGATATCTTCCTGTCAACGCTTGTTTTCTTCTTATCAACGTCCCGGTTGCTCTTGTCAGCGTCCAAGTGTACTGGCTACATTTTATTCCCAACACTAGCCGTCAGCCCCCACACTAGTAAGCCCTAAATCCCCTTTTTTAATTCTTCCCGATTGTGAAAGGAAGGGTGGGGTGAAACCCGTTTTTTTTGTTTATTAGCAGAAATGGGATCAAGGCCCAAAATACTAGTTCTTCTTGTGTTAAAAGTGCAGCCCAACAATTTCACATACTCTTTTATATTTTCGTTTCGAGTCGTGTTATAAAACATATGTGTTTGTTTCATTTACTTTACTGAATGAAAGATGATAACTGTCATCCTTACGTAATGTTGAATAGTTAGTAGTTAATTATAATCTAATAATTATTTTCTAAATAATTATTTATTTGAAATATTTAAATAAAACTAATACTGCGTAATTACTGTTAGCGCTTAGTTATTTTCTGTAAAATAAATAATACATACGTAATATTTTCTGAACTCAATAATTATTTTTTGAATAATTATTTTATTGTAGTATTTAAATAAACTGAGACTACGTACTTACTGTTTACGTTTAATTAAGGTTAAAGCTGAGACTACACGTATTTAATATTCTAGGATTTTAAATACGGGTTTTACAATTTATGTTGACTTCTTGGAGAGTAAACCAAGTGATCCTGAGTCTAGACCTAATTGGCTGTTTGATTTAGAGCCATTATCAAGGTCCATGAATTATATGCCTGTGACTAATCCAGTTGTCTTGGAAGCGCCTATTGTTAATAATGCAGGTATATAGGTTGATAAAGAAAAGGGATCACATGCAGTTGAACCCACTCCTATATTTGATTATATCACCATACCTATATGGAGTGAAGAGTTCATGCAAGCATCTTCATCCGCTGACAACTCCAAATCAGACACTGACACTTTGGATTCAACCGCTGACAATCGGTTTTGCAATTTCTTTTCTTTCCCCAACAAAAATATTTTTGAACTTGTTGAAGATCCCATACCCAGTGAAGATGTCAGTGGCCCTGTTCCAGCCGCTGACAACATATGTCCTAGTTCAAGTGGGCATGGGAGTAGCAATGAAGATGATATTGGTAATATGGAATCCACTATTCATGACAATACATTATTTGGGGGAGGAATTCTTACAAAAGTGGCCAAAATTCATCCTCCCACCCAAATAATTGGTGATAGTCATACTCCTGTGCAAACCAAGAGAGCTAAGAAGACTCAAGGTGGATTCATTGCTAATATACACAAGAAGGAAGATACTCCTTTTGTTCAAGAATGTTTGTTGGCCTGTTTCCTCTCTCCATTAGAGCCCAAGAATATTTTTGCTGCTCTTAAAGAAGAAAGTTTGGTTGAAGCAATGCAGGATGAGCTTCATCAGTTTGCTATTCAAGATGTTTGGGATCTTGTAGATTGTCCAAGGTATGTCAGGCCTATTAGGACAAGATGGGTTCTAAGAAACAAGAAGGATGAGAGAGGCATTGTTATAAGAAACAAGGAAAGATTGGTTGCTCAAGGATATACTCAGGAAGAAGGTATTGATTATGAAGAGGTTTTTGCACCTATTGCTAGAATTGAGGCAATAAGGATTTTCCTAGCCTATGCTTCCTGCATGGGTTTCAAAGTCTACCAAATGGATGTGAAGAGTGCATTTTTTATGGCACAATCAAAGAAGAAGTCTATGTCATGCAGCCTCCTGGTTTTGAAGATCCTAAGCATCCAGATAAAGTATATAAAGTGAAGAAGGCAATGTATGGCCTTCATCAGGCCCCTAGAGCTTGGTATGGAACATTTTCCACTTACTTGGTGGAAAATGGCTTTAAGAGGGGTACCATAGACCAGACTTTATTCACAAAGCAAGAAGGGAAGGATTTTCTTCTTGTATAGGTTTATGTTGATGACATCATTTTTGGTTCATCTAACCAAAGAATGAGTGATGATTTCTCCAAGCTTATGACAGATAAGTTTCAAATGAGTGCTATGGGAGATATGACCTTCTTTCTTTGTTTACAAGTATGTGGCTGAGATTTTGAGGAAATTTGTTTTTTCCCCACATGAAAAATAGGCTAGCACACCAATGGACAGGGAACATCAAAGGGGAAATATTAGAGATGGTAAAGAGGTTGATGTCAGGCATTATAGATCAATGATTGGTTCATTGATGTATCTCACAACGTCAAGGCCTGATATCATGTTTGCAGTATGTACATGCGCACGTCATCAAGTGACTCCCAAGGAATGTCATCTTAATGTTGTTAAAAGGAATTTTAGGTACCTTAGATGCTTTCCCGCATTGGGATTGTGGTATCCTAGAGAGTCTCCCTTGGAGCTTATTGGATATTCAGACAGTGATTATGGTGGTGACAATGGATATAGAAAGTCCACAACTGGTGGATGTTAGTTTCTTGGGAGCAGTCTTATATCTTGGCAATGCAAGAAACAAATTGTGGTAGCAAATTCAACAACTAAGGTTGAGTATGTAGCATCTGCTGCATGTTGTGGGCAAGTGCTATGGATTCAAAATCAGCTTTTGGATTATGGGTACAATTTTATGCATACTAAGATTTTTGTAGATAATAATAGTACATTTTGCATAATTAAGAATCCTATACATCATTCTAAAACAAAACACATAGAAATCAGACATCATTTTATAAGGGATTGTTTTGAAAAAGGTTTAATATTTCCAGATAAAATAGACACAGAAAATAATGTGTCTGATCTCTTAACCAAACCATTTGATGTTGGGAGATTTCAATACTTGGTTGCAACTATTGGAATGATCAATCCATAAAATATGTTGTTTTTGAAGTTGATGTAAAGTGTGTACAGGATGTGTACTATTATTAGTTTTTGTAAAATTGGATTTTCCACATTATTTTTCTATCCGCTGACATAGTGCATTCTATCCGCTGACATAGTGGAAAGAAGTCGCTGACAGCTTTTATGGTAGTTTTGTGGTTTTTCATCTAACATTGCAGGTATGTAGGACATTATTAATTTGGATACAGAGTTGCTTATGATCTCAAGAAGTGTGGCAACAAGGTTTATTTGTGATGGTTGAGATATTTATATCTCTATCTTGAAATAAATATTTTTGTCACATTTATTTTTATAAAGTATACTCGTCATAATTTAAGGGGAGGTTTAGGATAACCTTTAGGTCTTTGGGTATTCTTAGAATAATCTTATCACAATTCTAGATTGTGTCCACAGGTGAGTGGGGGTTTAAAGTTATGATGCCATCTTTTTATAAAGTTGGTGGAATTTTTAATTCTCGAGGCACTATAGCATGCACGTAGTTTATTTTGCATGCATGCTGCCAAGACATTTTGACCTAGAATTGGGATGGTTGGTTTGGGAGTCTGTGGTTACATTTCAATGGGATTACCTAGGAGTTCCAAAGATATTATATGAGTTCTCTTACTTCTTAAGGATGTGTTGAGCAAGGGACACTTGAGGACACTCAAATCTATCTTGTGTAAGCATGTGTGTATGATTGGACAGTGCTTGAAAAACTCTGTTTCTTTGGGGATAAGATAACTCTCTTAGGATTAATAATCTTTGTTAGGTCTTTTATTTTTACTTTTCTTTTATTTTTGACCTTTTTGACTTATAAATTTATAACACCCCCCAACAAATGCTATGCGCAGCGGAACTACAACATTTGGGTGCTACGTAGTTATCATCACACATAAGCTATATTAAACGATTTAAATAGATGTAAAAGTTTAAACATAAATTTAACATTGTTAAAAACATACAAGTCTACAGTTTTCCAAATCCCAAGATAATACAAAACAGAGTTTGCATTTTGGTCCCCATTGAATCTCAACCTAAAAGTACATTTTCGTCCACATGTCATAATATAAAATATTTAAGTGCTAAAAGGGAAGAAAAACAAAGTAGACCGCCAAGCCACAACAACTTCCATCCTCGCATGCTCCGCTGCTATCAATCTTCGATTACTTGAAACACATGCTTAAAACCGTCAACACAAAGGTTGAGCGAATCTATAGGTTTATCAAATCATAAGTTGAACATAAGTATTAAAACCAATCATGATCATTCAATAGCATTATCGTATACACAATCTATTATTCAAGGATATTATCTTTAGCAATAGCTAATTATTGTGTTTAAGCTCGTGACACTAATCCGTTAACTCAATCACCCGCGTACATTTACCGGCATGATTAAGATGAAACCAGTGCCCCTTCTAAAGGCATCAGTTGCAATTATACCTTATTTCTTATCACAAGTTATCCGTCCGCAGAGGGTACTCAACGTACTAGCTCTCATCTCGGATAGGGTCGTCAACCCCATCGTACTATCAATTGTATAAGCGGCTATCTCCAACCCACACAAGGGCAAGACAATAGTTAATAGTTCACGAATTTAGGGACTTTTGCAACTAGGTACTCAACACAATTCAAGGCAACATTCGGGTCCAACAATCATTCATGACTTATGTTCATTTTCATTTAAATTAGCATGTATCCCCCTCGCGGGTAAAAACATTTGAAATAAGTAAAGAGCGAGGCTATAGACTCACCTGGCGTAGTAGTAGTGGTTCTAGCGAAGACGTAACGAAAAATGTCACCGACGACGTGGATGCCCCCGAGAAATCAAATACAACACCTAACGAATAAACACTTAATGAATAAACTCCTTCTAGTACTTTCAAGTATTGTATGTGGATAATTAAGAACACTCAAGGTTCATATAAACTCATGCAAAAAATCCATACAAGTGATTATTACTAGACTCGTACTATCTACCTACGTAATTAAAGTTGATTCCCATTTTATAGATTTGCCGGTACTTCCCAAAAGTACGGGCTGTTTACGAAGACTTAAGCATTCCTATAAATTACAAGAAAATTTCGAAAAATACCTCATGACCTGTAGAAAACCCATCTTAAATCCCATAAAAAGATTTTACTTTTAAGACCCGTTACTCATTTCATCACTAGACGTAAACTTTTCGGACTGATTTTGCACTTCTAACACATAGGACTTGTTTGACACATTTAAAAGACACCATTTGCTAATTTGACCATTAAGTCTAAAAATAGACTCCAAAATGCAGGTTTAGAACCAAATAACAACTTTCAATCATTTATAAAACTCTATCTATGGTCCCCGGGATTTGACCCAAAACCAAACATAATTTCGGATTATGTTGATTCTCATCCCCCGGTACACGAACTTTCAAAATAGCATAACTTTTGACTCGTTTGGAGTCGTAAGCTCTACCGTATACCAAAACGAACCTAAGACAAAGCTCTACAACTCTATCCTATGTTTATGACCTGTTTACAAAGTTAAACCCACGAAAACTTACTTGAACAATCTGCCTAATTTTTACCCTTCCAAAATCATAACAAATGATCATTCCAATCACACCTAATGATTCCTAGACCTATTCTAACATCAATTAATCAATCCAAAACATCCTAACTATCCTTAATCACTTGTATGAACAATCACAACAAAAACCCATTTCATAAATCACACATGCAATTCAAAGATAATAATAATAAAATAATAATAACAAGGAGATGGAACCTTACAATGATTAAATGGATCGAAAACACCAAGAATACCCAAATCTCCCACAAATTTGTGGGTTTTGTGGCTGTGGAACACCAAAAACATAATCCCTAGCTTGATTGATCACTTAATTAAGATCCTAGCAACAATAGAACAACAATACATGTGTTTAATTAGATCAAATCAACCATTTTACAAAAATTAATCTTGAAAAATTAAAGTGGTTGCATGGTGGATTTTTGTGGTGGGATTTACTTAAAATGTTGTTATAAATAATGGGTATTGATTAGATTTTCCAAAAATCAATTTTTGGTGGTGATTTGTGGTGGTGAAGGGGGTGGCCGACGGTGGTAGAGAGAAAAATGGGAGAGGAGAGAATTTTTGAAATGAAAATAATGAGGTGTGTGTGTAAAATTTTCCTTTTATAGGGTAGGGAGGGTAGGAAGTGTAATATTAGTTTTCTTTTGTCCTTACTAGTAAAACAACTTTTAAAGAGCGGGATCATTTAGCTAGTCGGTTTTTTTATAAATTTACGAGAGTCGGGTTTCGTCCCGGATTCATAAAAATTTAAGTCTCGTTCAATAAAATACTTTTTCAAAGATTTAAACGCACACGAAAAGCAATAGTAAGGTTCCGACTCGACTTAATACGTAATGAAACGAAAATTTGAAAAATCTCCAATATCAAGATATTCGATAATAATACATAAAACTTGGGCATCCATCGGAATCACGATCACTATTAGTACTCTTCAATCGTCACACCAATTAAATATAGGCACACATTACCGGTTTCAACGTAATGAGTGAAACATAACAAACGAAATTTCTTAAAAATTTCAAAAATATTCATAAAATAGGATTAATAAATGACGTTGGGCTCGGGATATCACATCCACAAGTGAGTCGTAACTTAGGAGAGATGCTCATAATGAACAACTCTTGAGACAATAAATTAGCATCATACGGCACGTTCACGGGTATCACATCATCCCCTCCTTAAGGGAGCGACGTCCCGGCGCTCTCCGGTTCTTATATTCGCATTTCGTACTACTAGAAAGATGAGGGTACTTCTTCCTAAAGAGGTCTTCACGTTCCAATGTGGACTTCGGTTCACGTCTCGGGTTCCATCACACCTTCACAATGAGTATTATACCTTGCTTCAATCTCTTAACATCTCGATCCATGATCTCCACTTCAATTTCCCCAAATTCTTCCTATGGTTATCAACACGTGTCTTCTCACAGCTTCTCACAGTCAACAGGTGATTCTTAATCTACACCATCTCTTCCGTAGTCTCTCAAATCATTTCAAGTCCATTCAACTGACCTTTTCCTACTTTATTTCATCCAACTGGCGATCTATATTTTCATCAACATAATTCTTCAAATGCTGCAGCTACAATGCTAACATGGTAATTGTCGTCGTACAAAGATACTACCAACGGCAAGTGTCGGTCCCAACAACTATCAAAATCAATCACACACGCTCGGAACACGTCTTCCAACGTTCGAATCGTCCTTTCACTTAGTTCATCGTCTCATAAAAACAATTAATCACAAAAAAAAGCACACGGATCGCACCTAACCCCATCGAAAACGTTCAGAATATACAAAACGAAGTAATTAATACTAGTCGTACAAAATAACCTTATTGCAATATTACGTACATACAAACCTATTTCGTCAAAAACGAATTTATCGATACCAAAATCATTCGACGTATACATAACTCTCTCGAAGACATCACAACCCAATGAAACACAAAGGCCATTATAAAACACATACAATCATATTACGACATGTTTGCAACATAGCCAAACCATGCCAAATCAATCAGTTCAATCAAGTTAACTCATGCTTGCTAATCAGACAAGCCATGATAAAATAAGGATATTGGAGATGATTCTCGGATGAGTCCAGTCAAAAAGAAAATTGCAAGTTAAAGAAGGTTCACAAGCTTGCTAGCTATGGATGCGTATCCAAAAGAAATAAAATACAAACATATGTCATCGCAGGGTGCTCACACACGGATCCATACCCAAAAGAAAACATTACGAGAACACAATCTTACCTTCGTCCCAAGCGTAGTCAAAATCTCAATAAGCGTCGTCGTTCATAGTAAAAAAATATACATGGCACAAGTTTTCATTGATCGGACGTCATTGGACAATTTCGTCTCAAGTTCTCACAACTTACGATCACTCGACCAGATCACTTACCACATAAATACATAAAAGGCAAGGGTTTAGCACATAAACATCAACTATGTTTATCCATCGTTTAACCATCGATAATCAAGGATGGTTGAGTCAAGAAAAGAGGATTCCTCACTTGAATAAACGAGGATGACAATTGGAATTGTCTTCCAACCGTTGCACAGTTGGTAAACTTCAACAGTTTATCGCGTATCGTTGACATATTCAAAGAACAAGAAAAGAAAATAAATAAAGTACGATACGTTTGATGTAGGAGAAGTCGTCGTCATTCCCCTCAGAGTCACTCGAACTCTGATTTCCCCTACTTCGGAAGTCTTCTATTTTTGTTAAAAACTCTTCTCAGTGTCGATACGAGCCCCTTTAGTATTTCATCAACACCCTTGTGATTCCGATGAAATTCGCATGTTACATACAACACATAAAAACATTTTCCAAAACTACTCGGTCAAGGTGACTTACTAAGTCAACGCCAAACAAAAAGAAAAGATTTCAAGGAACACAAGAAAATTCAAAAATTGTCTTTAGGAAACAAAGAGAATACGATTACTTGTATAAGGATCCACCATTTTTAAAACGTTCTCATCCAAACATTTATCAAAAACACTACCGGTTTTAAAGATGACCAATTGATTTGAAACTACATTGCGCTTCCTAAACTATGCATAATTAGCTAGATCATGCATACTTAAGGACCAAGCAACGATAATCAACAAAACAGGACTCTTCCCGAATTATGCATAGTTAGCTAAGCTGTGCATAACTGATGATCGAGTGACGACGCAAACATTATTATTACATACCAAATATGACTACGAAAGTTTTCGACATAATCTTCAAAATAATTAAATCATTTGAAATGGAATTTGAAATGGGAAAATATTGTTACTATCGTTTTAGGAAACACAGCAAACATTTTTCGTCCACTTTGGAAACATACTTTTGCTTTGCCTTTTTATGAAGAAAATAAATAAATAATTAAATAAATAAATCGACACCATTTACATTTGGTTGAATGAACCATTTCACAAACTCATACATACTTTCAAAATAGACTATTCACCAAATAATGGTAAGGTGGTTCATGATTAAAGATCATTGCAAGCACCACAAGTAATAAAATCAAAAATCAATAAGATCGAACGAGGTAAACGAGCAATATAACTGCCAACTAAAATTTAACTACATTAGAAAGGAAAATACTTCAAATATATGACAAGAGTCTCGGGATAACAACAGCGATCTACGAATACATGGAGTAAAAATTGAATATCAACACAAGCGTCAAAAATAAAACAACAATCATAGTTCCCATCGTCTCGACTTGCACACACATTCCACCAAGGGTATACAGGGAGAGGAGAATAATCACTTGGTCGAATAGAAACAATTTCACCAAGAAGATCGAGTTCTTTCACCTCTACAATTTGGTAAAGCGGCTTCGCCTCCTCGCTTTTGTTCAATATAAATAAATAACCAATTTAATGAAGATTTATAGCATCATTCAGGTAAATACAGAATTTTAGGTTCCATTAACCGAAAGAAGAAAAGTTACGGGGTCCATGAAGAGGACAAAAATACACCGGTGACATACTCTCATTATCAAGTACTAGCGAAGTAGCAATCCAAAAAAAATAGATATAATAATAATGGTTTCATACCATAGACAATATTAAAATAAACAATCACATGACTACTCAAGTTTAGATATAGACTTGCAAAATCAAAGAAGTGATGTTGTACGATCGAACCATCGTGACTCAAAATATTACGTCTTAAGCAAATATATACAAGTAGGCGTGTGTTGGGTAATCCATTTTCATTTTCTAATTAATGTTACCATGTACCTTGTAAAAGCGAGCATTTACACATTTTTAATTTGTGTTACACCATTAAAGAATTTATACCTTTCATTTTTCAATCTTTACAAAGTTTTCATTTCTGGAAAAATTTCAATCGCAAGAAATATTACTAATATTAGTAGATTCGGTGACTCGGTTATTATAATTGGTAAAATCATTAGTTTTGAAAATCTCCATACTTGTGTCAAAATCTCATTAATGTTCATATCTTAAGTACTACAAACGTACATAGTAAGAATTTATAAAGTTTTACGTTATTATTATTACGGCTTACCTTACCACATATATACACGTATCCAACACGACTCAAACTAGTCCAATTAACTCTTAAAATTAACCTTGACTTTTTATTATGCACATGTCTTCCTTAAAACTATTTTGTTAAATCATATTCGCGCAATTCAACTCAAATGATAAAGAGGTTTCACGTGGTATTATCTCGGATACTTACTGATTTTGGTCGACACTTGAATCTCGATAATAATAATAATAATAATCAATAATTAAGATGCTTATTTCAATAATTCTAAAATATAGAAAATTCGAATTTTAAATCTTTAGCCAATTATCAAACGATTTTAAAATTAACACATCTCGCAGTAGAGTAAAATGACGTTCCATCAACATTTAAAAATTCGTTTCAAGCGTTAGAATTTCTCACTTAAAGTGTATATTCCGATTTTGTCCCAGTTTATTTACTATAACGAGTGACAAGTTCTAGTTTACACCAATGCATATAACATGACCTTATGTTTAAAATAAAACCAATTTTACGAAATCTCTAGCTCCAAATACGTAGCCACTCCTTCTACTCATGTTTCATATTACAAAATACGCCAAAAGTTTGCTATATTGACCCAAAATTAATTCATATCAAGCCCACAGCTACATATACTCGATAGTCATATCGTAATTTTTATTAAAACTCCTTTTTCAAATTAAATTAAACAAAATCTTAACAAATCCATCACAAGCTTCTAGTATCAAATTATTAATATATGAAAACAAGGGTTTTATGAGTAATAATAATTATTTATTATGATATACCAACCAAAGTTTAAAAGAAAAATAATTTCACTTTGTCCATTTATTCTCTACACATATTTTACTGGTTACAAGACACATCATAAGTCATTTTTATCCAAAAGTTTCATTCACCAAATATTAAATATGTAAAAAAACACTTTATGTTTAAATCATTCGATCAACAAAGTTTAATGCTTATTTAAATCGCACAAATGCCGGACCTCGTCATGTATAATATTGAATTCAAAATAATGAAACAACAAAAACAAAATAAAATAAACGAAGCGAGAATACGTATGTCAACTAAGTGTTATTATCATCCTCGGATGAGTCTCGACATCGTACACCACAAAATTAACACAAACCAACCAAATTTCAAGCTATCACGCTTGATCACAACGCTAGCCTATTTTTAAAACGCATATTTAAGTTCAAGCAGGATGATAAAAATGATTAAATGGTGATACGCCTCAACCACGTTTCATAATATACACACATTATTCGCCGCCACGATGTACGCATCGTTGATTATACTTCGTCTATATTATAGTTACGCCAACCAGTATATCAACCCATAAGGAATAAAGGAAATACAGTAATACGATAGTAATTTACGTTCCAAAAGGAAGATGTCCCAAAATGACACATCACGGTGTGATAACGACAATCGGGATCAATCTAGTCGATATACAATATGTTACGAAGCGTTATTTACGTATCTAGAGTATCAAACGAGGTTCATACTCGGTTATCCAAACAATAAATTATTTATCAAGAATGATAATTTGCGATGAGGCCGAATTCTCAACAAAACCGCATTATAGCATGTACGATAATCACTGGAGGACCATTGCTTCACGTGCAATGCCTTTAAATACCATAGTATATACATATTTATACATACAATCATTCCTACATACACGTAGGATTAGAACGCCGTGTTGCCATGTAATGCAATGTAGCCCGTATGCCAATTACATGCAACATATAAGATAATCTTACAAGAATTTACAAATTACGATGATAAGTACTCAGTGTACACAACAATATATCTCAATATATATCATAGTATTTACTTACTAAATACTAGAGAATCCATGTCAATTTTGAGGGATAAATCTAAAATATAAAGCAATTCTAAAGAAATCTTATCGGAGCCATGTAGGATAGTTGTGTGCTTGGACAATTTCTTACGACACCAAAAGTTATAGTTTAGGATTTTTCAAAATGACCCAGTTCTCTATAACTCATGGATCTGATTACCAATCTATAACACCCCCCAACAAATGTTATGCGCAGCGGAACTACAACATTTGGGAGCTACGTAGTTATCATCACACATAAGCTATATTAAACGATTTAAAGAGATGTAAAAGTTTAAACATAAATTTAACATTGTTAAAAACATACAAGTCTACAGTTTTCCAAATTCCAAGATAATACAAAACAGAGTTTGCGTTTTGGTCCCCATTGAATCTCAACCCAAAAGTACATTTTCGTCCACATGTCATAATATAAAATATTTAAGTGCTAAAAGGGAAGAAAAACAAAGTAGACCGCCAAGCCACAACAACTTCCATCCTCGCATGCTCCGCTGCTATCAATCTTGGATTACCTGAAACACATGCTTAAAACCGTCAACACAAAGGTTGAGCGAATCTATAGGTTTATCAAATCATAAGTTGAACATAAGTACTAAAACCAATCATGATCATTCAATAGCATTGTCGTATACACAATCTATTATTCAAGGATATTATCTTTAGCAATAGCTAATAATTGTGTTTAAGCTCGTGACACTAATCTGTTAACTCAATCACCCGCGTACATTTACCGCCATGATTAAGATGAAACCAGTACCCCTTCTAAAGCATCAGTTGCAATTATACCTTATTTCTTATCACAAGTTATCCGTCCGCAGAGGGTACTCAACGTACTAGCTCCCGTCTCAGATAGGGTCGTCAACCCCATAGTACTATCAATTGTATAAGCGGCTATCTCCAACCCACACAAGGGCAAGACAATAGTTAATAGTTCATGAATTTAGGGACTTTTGCAACTAGGTACTCAACACAATTCAAGGCAACATTCGGGTCCTACAATCATTCATGACTTATGTTCATTTTCATTTAAATTAGCATGTATCCCCCTCGCGGGTAAAAAAATTTGAAATAAGTAAAGAGCGAGGCTATAGACTCACCTGGCGTAGTAGTAGTGGTTCTAGCGAAGACGTAACGAAAAATGTCACCGCCGACGTGGATGCCCCCGGGAAATCAAATACAACACCTAACGAATAAACACTTAATGAATAAACTCCTTCTAGTACTTTCAAGTACTGTATGTACATAATTAAGAACACTCAAGGTTCATATAAACTCACACCAAAAATCCATACAAGTGATTATTACTTGACTCGTACTATCTACCTACGTAATTAAAGTTGATTCTCATTTTATAGATTTGCCGGTACTTCCCAAAAGTACGGGCTGTTTACGAAGACTTAAGCATTCTTATAAATTACAAGAAAATTTGGAAAAATTCCTCATGACCTGTAGAAAACCCATCTTAAATCCCATAAAAAGATTTTACTTTTAAGACCCGTTACTCATTTCATCACTAGACGTAAACTTTTCAGACTGATTTTGCACTTCTAACACGTAGGACTTGTTTGACCCATTTAAAAGACACCATTTGCTAATTTGACCATTAAGTCTAAAAATAGACTCCAAAATGCAGGTTTAGAACCAAATAACAACTTTCAATCATTTATAAAAATCTATCTATGGTCCCCGGGATTTGACCCAAAACCAAACATAATTTCGGATTATGTTGATTCTCATCCCCCGGTACACGAACTTTCAAAATAGCATAACTTTTGACTCGTTTGGAGTCGTATGCTCTACCTTATACCAAAACGAACCTAAGACAAAGCTCTACAACTCTATCCAATGTTTATGACCTGTTTACAAAGTTAAACCCACGGAAACTTACTTGAACAATCTGCCTAATTTTTACCCTTCCAAAATCATAACAAATCATCATTCCAATCACACCTAATGATTCTTAGACCTATTCTAACATCAATTAATCAATCCAAAACATCCTAACTATCCTTAATCACTTGTATGAACAATCACAACAAAAACCCATTTCATAAATCACACATGCAATTCAAAGATAATAATAATAAAATAATAATAACAAGGAGATGGAACCTTACAATGATTAAATGGATCAAAAACACCAAGAATACCCAAACCTCCCACAAATTTGTGGGTTTTGGGGCTGTGGAACACCGAAAACATAATCCCTAGCTTGATTGATCACTTAATTAAGATCCTAGCAACAATAGAACAACAATATATGTGTTTAATTAGATCAAATCAGCCATTTTACAAAAATTAATCTTGAAAAATTAAAGTGGTTGAATGGTGGATTTTTGTGGTGGGATTTACTTAAAATGATGTTATAAATAATGGGTATTGATTAGATTTTCCAAAAATCAATTTTTGGTGGTGGTTTGTGGTGGTGAATGGGGTGGCCGACGGTGGTAGAGAGAAAAATGGGAGAGGAGAGAATTTTTGAAATGAAAATAATGAGGTGTGTGTGTAAATTTTTCCTTTTATAGGGTAGGGAGGGTAGGAAGTGTAATATTAGTTTTCTTTTGTCCTTACTAGTAAAACAACTTTTAAAGAGCGGGATTAGTTAGCTAGTCGGTTTTTTATAAATTTACGAGAGTCGGGTTTCGTCCCGGATTCATAAAAATTTAAGTCTCGTTCAATAAAATACTTTTTCAAAGATTTAAACGCACACGAAAAGCAATAGTAAGGTTCCGACTCAACTTAATACGTAATGAAACGAAAATTCGAAAAATCTCCAATATCGAGATAATCGATAATAAAACATAAAACTTGGGCATCCATCGGCATCACGATCACTATTAGTACTCTTCAATCGTCACAAAAATTAAATATAGGCACACATTACCGGTTTCAATGTAATCCGTGAAACATAACAAACGAAATTTCTTAAAAATTTCAAAAATATTCATAAAATAGGATTAATAAATGACATTGGGCTCGGGATATCACATCCACATGTGAGTCGCAACTTAGGAGAGATGCTCATAATGAACAACTCTTGAGACAATAACTTAGCATCATACGGCACGTTCACGGGTATCAAAACATTTTTATCCGCTGATAAATCATATTTCACCCCCAGACAAAGCATATTTTATCCGCTGGCAAATATAGCCGTTGCCGCTGACAAAAAAATTTACCGTTGAAAAACACTGGGTCTTACCTAGTTGTAAATTTTGTGATATTTTGAGCCATAATTTTTGGGAGTGGTTATTTTCTTTAATTTCTATGAGATAAGTTGTAAAACTTTCAAAGATTTTAATCATTACTTTTGAGAAATTTTCTCACTTACCTCAATTTTCAACCAATCACATCCCTTTTATTTTCACTATACATTTGGCTCGCCATATTGTGTAACAGGGCAACTGGCTTATTTGTTTTGATTTTATCTTTTAACTATTAACCTTTACCTTCACTTAAAGCTTCTATCTTTTCATCTATGGTGCCAAAGTTTAACACCAAAAATGTAGTGTTGGAGTTCAAAGACCAACATAACATGATTTCTTATTTGAATTTAGACACTACAAATCCTCAACACACCCAGATGATAGAGTATTTTTTGGCTTATCCTCTAAGGTATGCTTTAACTCATGCTCCTGTCATCCCTGCCACACACATCAAACAGTTTTGGAACACTGTTAGTTCTACAACAGTTGATAGAGTGACTAGAATAGAAAGCATCATCCATGGGAAAAAATGGGTGGTCACTGAGGACTTGGTTCGCCAATCCTTGCACCTTAATGATGCTTATGGTGTGGTCACCCTTCCCAAGGAAGAGCTACATAAGGGACTTCAAGGCTTGGGATATAGACTACCCCCAGAGGGAAAACTTAATAAATGAGCTAAAGGTCAATTCCCCCCAGCCTGGAAGTTTTTTATACATGTCCTTTTACAATGTCTTAGTCCCAAATGCTCCTTATTCAATGAAATCAACCAGTCTATTGGGAGTGCTCTTGTATGTTTGGCAACTGGGCAACTTTTTAGTTTTTCTAAAGTGATTTTTAAGGGCATGTTACAAAACAAGGGTCGCAAGATGACTCTTGCTTACCCAAGATTTTTGCAAATGATTTTTGATCTTGAAGGTGACTGTGGTAGGGATCATGAACTCTATTATGAGATCCCTACACAAAATAAAAAGCTTTTCCTTACCCTGATCACTGAACCTTATGCTCCTATTCCCTTGACCGCACCTATGCTGGCTGTTATTCAAGAAGCCTTGTAACCACCTGTTAGAAATACGTTTTTAACGTATATTAGAAGTATCGGTCACTCCACAATATTATTGAATGTTGTATAGCTCGTAGTTAAATATTTGTTTAATTTGTTAAGTAAAACCGACCCATGGGCTTGTCATGGGCCGGCCCAAGTCCATTAGTGGCTTGGATATAAATACCCCTTTCCACCATGGAAAGGGGGTTGGTTGGTTGGTTGTTTCACTTTTGATTAAATAAAACACATATTCTCTCTCACTTTCTCTCACTACTTTCTCTCTCTAAAACCATCAACCCACCTTATTGATTCATAAGATTATCACAATTCTTCAATTGGTATCAAGAGCCATGGGGTGATTTAAGGTAAGGATTAGTGTTGTTTTTTTTGTTTTTGAATGTATTAGTGATTTTTAGGAAAATCAACCTTGAATCTTGTAATTTTTGGTGTTTTTGTTGTTGGGATTAGTAGATAAGTGTTGGGTTTAGCTTATTTTGGTAGAAATCACAAAACTTTTGGTGGTTTTTGGTCAAAAATCGGGTTTAGATTCGTGTGTTCTAAGAAAAAAAAACACAAAAAGTAGGCTATTTGGTCTCGAATTCGTTTTTCCCAGAACATTCCGAATCACCATTTTATTCCGCATCAACAAAACATTCCGAATCAACAGTTTATTCCGGATCAACAAGGCATTCCGAATCAACAGTTAATTCCGGATCAACGAGGCATTCCGAATCAACAGTTTATTCCGGATCAACGAGGCATTCCGAATCAACAGTTTATTCCGGATCAACGAGGCATTCCGAATCAACAGTTTATTCCGGATCAACAAGGCATTCCGAATCAACAGGTTATTCCGGATCAACCGTTATTCCAGATCAACCAAGTATTCCGGATCAACCGTTATTCCGGATCAACCAAGTATCCCGAATCAACCGTTATTCCAAATCAAGGTAATTATTCCGAACCAAGATCTTTTTCACATTAAGGTATTTATTCTGAATCAACTTAATTATTCCGGATCAAGGGGTATTTTACGAGTTTTTTCGACGATTTTTGGTGGATTTAATCTTGGCTTCTTACACACGCTTTACTTCAACAACACAACACAACTCACAACCTTACTTCACTGCTCGATCAACCGATAATCTTTGATTCTTTAAAGTGATCAAAATGAATCCGAGTTCATTAATGCCTCAAATGACATCACTTACGGATATTTCTGTCATTACGGGAACGGATAATCGCCCTCCAATGCTTATTAAAGAAGTCTTTGAAGCATGGCAAGGCCGTATGATGTCATACATTAACGGAAAACCGACATATGGGAGGCTTATGGTCAAGTCAATTCTAAATGGTCCACTTGATTATGGTACCATCGTTGTTAACAATGTGACTCGACCACGGGAGTTTGAAGAACTTACACCAGCTCAACAACTTATTGCCGATGCAGACGAAAAGGCTCTTCAAACCATTCTCCAAGCTCTTCCACATGACATCTATCGAATGGTAAGTCAATATACGGTTGCAAAGGAGTTATGGGAACGTCTACAGGTTTTGCTACAAGGTACGTCTCTTACTAAACAGGAACGCGAATGTCAGTTGTATGATCTGTTTGATAGGTTCACGTACAGTCCAGGGGAAACGCTTCACGACTACTACTTCAGATTCACTACTCTCATGAATGATTTGAATGTGTACAATCTCGTGATTGCTCCATTCCAGGTTAACACCAAGTTTTTGAATACTTTACCTCAAGCTGAATGGGGTGAGTATATTACTGATGTTAAGTTAACTAGGGATTTTCATAGGTGCAATTTGGATCAACTCTATGCTTTTCTCCAATAGTATGAGAAACACGTGATCATGCACCGTTCGCCTCGAGGTATGTACCCTGAATCTTTAGCTTTGATGGCAAATTAACCAAGCTTGTCATATAACAACACTCCTTATATCATGGGACACCAAGCTTATCATCCATCACCGTACATGACTCCAAGCTTCCCCCAATATTCGATTCTACCGCAACCACCCACATCACATCAGCAACAATATCGGTTTAATGCACCTTTGTCTCAGAGAGAACCACAAGCATCACAATATGCTCCACAGCCTCACCCATATTCACCAGCAAGCATTGCACCCTATGCTCAGTCATCATACTCTCCATATCAAGAAAATGCAGCATATCCACCAAGTTATTCTGACCACTCAGTACTCCTTCTAGTGCTTATGCCGCTCAACAAGACCAAGCAATGTATTGTGATAATGATGAGGTTCCCATTCCTAAATTCAAACAAGTAATTGACCTAGCTTAAGTGTTAGCCACTATGTCTGCTTATCTCACAAGGACATTGAGCAAATGAGGATTTATAGGACAAGCTCCTACTAACAATCAGCTGAGGAATTCATCCAATTCTCGACAACAAGCTACCATTGAGAATGGCAAGGTAATGGTTCAACCTATTCAACCTTATCAGAGGAGACCCACTACATCAACCACCAATACACGCATGGTCAATCCTGCTCCAATGGTCAACACTCCTCCACGGGCTAATTCTACAGGTAATTTGAGAATGATTACATGCTACAACTGTAAGGAAGAAGGTCACATGTCTAGGGATTACACAAAACCCAAGAGGAGAAGGGATGGTCAATGGTTTGCAGAGAAGATTTATTTAGTGAACGCTCAGGCACAAGGACAGGAACTTGATGAAGAGGAGCTAGCATTTCTTGTTGATCCAGGGATTGCGGAACAAGAAGTTCTCACTACACAGAATGCAGCATACCAAGCAGATGATCTGGATGCTTACGATTCAGACTGTGATGATCTTCAATCTGCTCAAGCAGCTCTTATGGAAACTATCTCTAGCTTTGGGTCTGATCAAATATCTAAGGTACTTACTAATACCACTGATACTAGTATTCAACCACATCAAGTTGAGCAAGAGGGTGCTGATCCGAATGAGTCTTCGATGGTGAGACTTTCAAATGAGGAGACACTCAATGATAGCAATATCAATGCAAGTACCCAGACTTTGAGTGAATCACAACCGGGAGTCATTTCGCATATGTATATTCCTGCTCAACAAGATTTGGTCATGGTTCCTGCAAAGTTACTTAGCCAAATGAATACTGCACTTTTAGAAACCCTAGCTACGAATAAGAATCTGTCGGCTGAGCTTGACTTGTGCAACAAAAAAAGTTCAAACTTTCGAATTAGTTCCTTCGTCCAATGTTCTAACAAATCCCGAATATGATCATTTTCGAAACAAACAAATGGGTCATTTGCAAGAAATTGAAACCTTAAGAGCAAATATTTCCAACGAACTTAAAGAAAAAGAGTTAGTGGTCACTAATTTTCACAAACTTCAAGCGGATTTTGAATTACTCGAGTCTAAAAAGAATGAAATGGAAATTAATGCGGCTAATAAAATTAAGAGTTTAGATTATTTGATTTTAAGACAATACGCTGCGTCTCAACTAGTGCACTTATTTGACTCATCATTTAGAGAATTTAAGTTATCGCGTCAAAAGGACCTTCCCCCTAACCCACGGTATGCAAGACAAGCTTTTATCCATAATCCAAGACTTTATGATGCAACCAAATTAGGATTGGTCTTAGATCCGATTGTTATTTTCGAGGATCGCACGAATAAGGATCTAGTTGATGAAAGTCGGTCATACAACTTTGCAAAATGTCCCCAGTGTGATTATTTTAAAATGAATCAGGAGCTTGCAAAAACGGACTTTAGAATTCGCTTCCATATTGATAAAGATCTCATTACAACACCAACCTACATGCTAAATGAAGAAAACCCTAGTACACTTCCTACACTTGTCAAAATGGAAGGACCTAAGGAAATTCCAAAGGATCTTCCACCAATTAGCACTGTATGGATAAACTTGCAAGAGATTAATCAATACTTTGCTTGTTTTGACAAGGTCATCCGGGAATGTACGACTTCAAATGGTCTAAACGCCGGAGAATGGGCTTTCGAACACATGAACGAGGTGTTTAAGAATGAGATCAACCCTTTTGTCGAAAATCTAAAAGGAAGTTTTGCATCTCTTTCGAAAAATCTCGATTTTGAAATTAAAGAAGTTCAAAAAGTGTTTTATGAAATGGACACCGCTTACGAACTACAATTAATTGAAAAGGAAAAGATTGTATCCGAATATGACCGATTCTTGTCCTAAGTAATTTCGTGTGATGTGCTTACTACTGTGAATGTTAATTATTCGAATGAGCTTACATCTGCTATGAATAAATGTGATGTTGTGAATATATGTGATGATGTGCATGATCTCTCTGTAAATGTTGTTGATAATGTAAATGGCGTAGATAATCACTCTTGCCACGAGTCTAACGCTAAATTTTTAAAGCTTCAAGATTCTTACAATTCACTTACAAAACGTTTTAATCAACTTGAACAACATTGTATATCTTTAGAATTAAAACAACAAACTCAAAATGAGGATCTTTTGGTAACCAATGGTTGTGAAAACAGTGTTGAGACGAGTGACAAGATGATTGAGATAGTTAAGGCATTAGAGGAAGAGATTATGAGATTAAAGAGATATGTGTCATCAAACGAATCATAAAATTGGAACTAGAGGCTGCAGAGTCTAAAAACTAGTACTTAGAAATTAGACTTTCGTCTATTCTAGGGGAGATGGAACGTGCAAGACAGGGAATGTCCACTCTTTATGGTTCAATAGAAGAACGCTTCGCTTTTAATGCGGCACAGCAACAATCTTATGTTGAACAATTGAACCAAAAGTGTGAGGAAATCTCTGACTTAAATATCCAGCTCATTGACAAAAACATGGTCTTGGCCGAGTTAAAGGAGACACTTCTTTTCACCCGACAAGAAGTTGTTAATAACTTAGCTACAAACTCTGCACCGTCCTCTAGTGCTCCATCAACCAATTCAGTGGTGATCTATAAGAACCGGCTCCATAAGCAAAATCCAGATACTTACGATGTTTATATGATGAATGTAATTAAGCACGTGGACCTTGTTAGGGATATTTTAGATGATTTGTATGCGTTAGATCCCTCAAGCAGTTACTATTATTCATCTCATGCATATATTCAGCGAGTTCAATATTGCTTAGCTTATTTGCAATACATAGGAAAACCGGTTTCTGCACTACTCACTAATCGACCCATTGCTGTAACTCCATTCAATAAGAACCCAGGAGCAAAACCGTCATTGACACCATCAACTAAGGCACCTTTAAAATCTGTTGCTAATGTTCCCACTTTGCCTTCTACTGGAGTAAAAGAGTCTACTAAGGCTAAAGGATCACAAGTCAAGAAAGATAGGATCAAGCCCTCCACTGGTAGTACCATCAAGAAGAAAGTAGAAGCTCACCCTAGGGATGTTATTTCAGATTTAAATAAACAGAATCATGTTGCTAAGACTAAAAGCTCTGCGCCTGTGCAGAAGCCTAAACCATTTGTGAATTCTAATTTGAAATGTTGGAATTGTAATGAATGCATGTTTTCTCAACGTCATGATTTGTGTCTTATTGATCATGTGAATGAAATGAATGCCATTAGGAATGATCTTGAATGGAAGCCAACTGGGAGAACTCGTACCCAAGTTGGATGGCAATGGCGTCCCACTGGTAGGACCTTTACATTAGATGGAAAAATGTGCCCTTTAACTAGGAATGCATCCATTGAGGTTAAGTCTCAGCGTCCTTTAATTAGGCACACTAGCACTAAAGTATGGAAACCGCGCCCTTTAATTAGGTCAGCCCTCACTATAGTGCCTATCAGTGAAGAAATACCTTAGGATTTAAGCTAACTTGAATCTACACCACCAACTAGGAAAAAGGCTAGGAAATCTAAGAAACCTAATGTTAGCAAATATAAGATCACTAAAACTGTACCTGCTAATAAAAAGGAACATTCAGATTCCGAAACCTATACATTGTCTTCGTCTGGTGATATTTTCAGGTGGTCCAAATCATCCTCTGGTATTTGGACTCCGGTTGCGCAAAGCATATGACCGGAGATCGCTCGATGCTCAGAATTTTCGTCAGCAAGTTTCTTGGAACGGTTAAATTCGGTAATGATCATATTGCAAAGATAATGGGGTATGGTAAATATCAGATTGGAAATGTCATGATTTCAAGGGTATATTATGTAGAAGGTCTTGGTCATAATTTATTTTCAGTAGGACAGTTATGTGATTCCAACCTAGAGGTTGCTTTTCGACAACACACTTGTTTCATCCGCAACTTGGAAGGAAAGACTTGTTGAAGGGGTCTCGTGGTGCAAATCTTTACACTTTGTCCCTACAAGACATGATGGCCGCCTCTCCAGTATGTCTTCTCTCAAAAGCATCAAAGACCAAGTCATGGTTATGGCATCGCAGATTATCTCATCTCAACTTTGATGCTATTAATCATTTGGCTAAAAACGAATTAGTTCGTGGTCTTCCAAAGCTCAAATTTCACAAGGACCATTTATGTTCCGCGTGTTCAAGGGGGAAAAGCACCAAAGCTGAAGACACCAATCAAGAAAAACTTCATCTTTTACATATGGATCTTTGTGGGCCAATGCGAACCGAAAGTGTGAGTGGTAAGAAATTCATCCTTGTTATTGTGGTTGATTTCTCCAGGTTTACATGGGTTAGATTTCTACGTACAAAGGATGAAGCACCGAAGGCTATCATCACTTTCCTGAAATTTATTCAGGTACGTTTAAATACTACTGTCCGCCGTATTCGTACTGATAATGGAACAGAGTTCGTCAACCAGACTCTTCGTGATTACTATGAAGAAGTTGGTATCTCACATGAAACATCCGCTGCACGTACTCCACAACAAAACGGTGTCGTTGAAAGACGGAATCGTACGCTTATGGAAGCTGCTAGGACTATGCTGATTTATCTGAACGCTCCATTATTCTTATGGGCAGAAGCTGTATCTACTGCATGTTACACCCAAAACCGCTCTATCATTCAGAAACGCCATGGAAAAACACCTTACGAGCTTCTACATGATCGTAAACCCGATGCTTCATTCTTTCATGTGTTTGGTGCTCTTTGTTATCCAAACATTACTAGTGAGAATTTGGGCAAACTTCAACCGAAAGCCGATATAGGTATTTTCATTGGTTACTCACCCTCAAAGAAAGCATACCGAATTTACAACCGTCATCTTGGTAAGATAGTAGAAACTATGGACGCAGATTTTGATGAGCTGACAGCGATGGCTTCTGAGCAACGCAGCTCTGAACCCGCGCTTCACGAGATGGGAACCGATGCTATTAGTTCCAGATTAGTTCCCAATAATCCTACTTCTACATCATTTATACCACCTACAAGGCCCGAGTGGGATAAACTATTTCAACCATTGTTTGATGAATTCTTTGATCCCCCAAGTGATGAAGTTCCAGCACATGTAGTGATAGCTCCAATCCCTGAAGCTGTTGCTCAAGCTAATGAAGCTTCATCAAATGCATCTTCAATTAACATTGAACCGGATGCACCTCCACCAAGTAATTCTCAAACTACACCTGAATCTTCACCCTTACTTGTGCCTAATGATGATGAAGAGGATTCTGTTGATCACGATTTGGAATATGCTCACCAACAAGAGCTTCCATTCTTTGGTATACCGATACCTGAAAATCCTTCAGTCGCGTCAACCTCAGAAGAAGCTCCTACAATCGTTCACTCCAGACCACCACGGATTGAAAATCACAGCACCAAATGGACAAAAGATCACCCAATTAGGAATATTATTGGAGGTCTCGATCGACCAGTCTCGACACGCCATCAATTACAAGAGAGTGCACTCTATTGCTATTTTGATGCATTTCTCTCCGAAGTTAAACCTAAAAACTGGCAACATGCTATGACTCAATCATCTTGGATTGAAGCCATGCAAGAGGAACTAAATGAATTCCAAAGACTTGAAGTATGGGAATTAGTTCCTCTCCCTGACAAGGTTAACATCCTTACTTTGTTGTGGGTTTATAAGGTTAAACTCGATGAGATGGGTGGAGTTTTGAAGAATAAGGCTAGATTGGTTGCTATAGGATACAAACAAGCCTTGGGTATCGACTTTGAAGAATCTTTTGCTCCTGTTGCAAGATTGGAGGCTATTAGACTTTTCCTTGCGTATGCTGCTCATATGAACATGATCGTCTATCAAATGGATGTGAAGACGACATTTTTCAATGGTGAACTAAGGGAAGAAGTCTATGTTAGTCCGCCGAATGGGTTCGTTAGCACGAAGTTTCCTAATCATGTGTACAAGCTTAAGAAGGCTCTCTATGGGTTGAAACAAGCTCCACGCGCGTGGTATGATCTCCTTTCAACATATCTCATGTCGGAAGGCTTCTCCAAAGGCAAGGTGGACCCCACTCTATTCACTCTTAAGGAAGACAACGACATGATACTGGTACAAATTTATGTTGATGATATAATATTTGCTGCCTCTAACATAGACTTGTCAAACCGCTTTGAGAAAATAATGTCCACACGCTTTCAGATGTCAATGATGGGAAAAATTTCATTTTTCTTAGGATTACAAATTTCTCAGAATCCCAGAGGCATCTTTATTAATCAATCCAAATATGCTCTAGAATCATTAAAGAAATATAACTTTGAAAATTGTGACCCCGTAGATACTCCAATGGTGGAGAGATCCAAGTTAGATGAAGATAGGAATGGGATTATTGTCGATCCGAAACTCTACCGTGGGATGATCAGCACCCTTCTCTATCTGACTGCTAACAGGCCTGATCTGCAATTTGTTGTATGCATGTGTGCTCGGTATCAGGCTCGGCCTACCGAAAAGCACCTACATGCTGTTAAAAGGATCTTTCGGTATCTCAAAGGAACACTTCATCGTGGTCTATGGTATCCAAAAGATTCCTCTATTGCCTTAATATCATATGCAGATGCCGATCATGCTGGGTGTCAAGACACGAGGCGTAGCACTTCTGTGTCTGTGTAACTCATTGGAGACAGATTGATTAGTTGGTCTTCAAAAAGGCAGAAAAGAGCTGCAATTTCTAGCACGGAGGCTGATTACATTGCCATGTCCGGTTGTTGTGCTCAAGTCCTTTGGATGAGATCACAACTAACTGACTACGGTCTTGGATTTAACAAAATCCCAATGTATTGTGACAACAAGAGCGCCATTGCCCTTTGCTGCAACTACGTTCAACACTCCTGGGAAAAGCACATCGACATTCGCTACCATTTCATTAAAGAGCAAGTGGAAAACAGGGTGATCGAGCTGTATTTTGTCACCACTGAGTATCAGCTGGCAGATATGTCCACAAAAGCCTTAGATCGAGGACGAATCGAGTTTTTGATCGACAAGCTTGTCATGAAATCCTTCTCTCCAGCGACTCTAAAAGAGTTGGCAGAAGAATCAGCAGAATAGTGGTAGTAAACTATTCATGCGTATCCTTTGGTCGTGATCATGTATATTATCCTATATATATAAACCACAAAAAGAAAAATACAAAAATATAAAACCTACAAAAACCATAAAAAATATAAAACCAAGAAAACCCAAAAATATTTTCGTCTTTTTAATCAGGCATGTCTTTTAGTACGGTAATATTTACGGCTTTAGAAATGTCAATTAATATTGACACGGCGCCATAAATAGAGTCCGTATAAAAGTTGTACATTTTTAAAACATGCCCATTATGGCTTGTAGTTTTTTCAGACTGCAACCCACTTTTCGCATTAAAGTCACGTATTTCCTTGGAAAACGTTGGCTCACAACGGGAATTAATTTTCTCGGGCATGATTTACAAGCCAAATCATGCAAAGGGATCAAGTTTACTTTATAACTTGGTCTAACACGAGTTAGTGTACGTCTCAGTGCATTAATTTGTCAAAATAAGAGAAATCTTATTGCCACCACGAATCAATCTTTTCAAGACATTAATTGGAAAATGTTTTCATCAATATTTGACTCTTTAAACAATGACTACAACTCTTTCAATAGAAAACGGGTCATCGTTTAAGGGGGAGAAAATATTAAATCGTCTTCGTCATAAAAAAGGTCTTCAAAAGTTTTCGAGGAAAATTAATTGGCTAAATGGTTAATGACTGGAATTGCTTTGGTATTCGTCTTGTATTCGTTCTTGATTTGTCGTGAATATTTAAGTTGTGTGAGGGCTAGAACGTTTAATACTATGATATAGGTCTAACGAGTGTTAATTAATTAACGATTGTTAACCTAATCTTGTTATTAACTAGAAAAGAAAAGGAAAAGAAAAGAAAAATGTAAAGTTAAGGGACTAAAAGTGTTAAAAAGGGTAAAATTTGTGAAAAGTTTTGACCAAGTCAACCCCCCCCCCCTATTCTCTTTCCTTCTTTCTCTTTTCTTCTTTCTGTTTTTCTTTTCCGCCATTAACGCACCTAAAAACACACACACAGAGATCAAAACGTCACGCTTCTTTAATCCGTCTCATTCGTTTTATAAGGTACATTCATCATCAATATTAATATCTAATTCATCTAATTCGTCTTTAATCTCTCTAATTAACTCCTCTAATTCAATTAATCAATTAGGGTTTCTGCCTTATTTAGGGTTTAATTGATTACGGTTTTAGTTGGGTTTTACTCGGAATAGCATTAGAAAGATGTTTGTTGCCTTTAGAATGCCTTAAACACACAAATGAGCTTAGATTAATCCATTATAGAACGAATTTAGGATATTCCGAATGAGCAAGTGGTTTCAAAAACATTCCGGATGAACAAAGTATAAGATTATTCCGGATGAACCATTTTTGTGAAATATTCCGAATGAACCACTTTTTCAAGATTATTCCAGATGGATCATGTTATTCCGGATAAACCGTTTATTCCGGATAGACTTTTTATTCCGGATAGACTGTTTATTCCGGATAGACTGTTTATTCCGGATAGACTGTTTATTCCGGATAGACTGTTTATTCCGGATAGACTGTTTATTCCGGATAGACAATTTATTCCGGATAAAACAATTATTCTGGATGAAACAATTATTCCGGATAGACAATTTATTCCGGATGAAATAATTATTCCGGATGAAACAATTATTCCGGATGAAACAATTATTCCGGATGAAACAATTATTCCTGATGAAACAATTATTCCGGATGAAACAATTATTCCGGATAAAACAATTATTCCGGATGAAACAATTATTCCGGATGGAATGTTTATTCCGGATGAATGTTTATTCCGGATGAAGTGTTTATTCCGGATGAAGTGTTTATTCCGGATGAAGTGTTTATTCCGGATGAAGTGTTTTTGCTTAATAACTTGTTAAATGTTTAAGTGTTGTAAATGCTTAAGGTTTTATGTCATATGTTTAATGCTTATTCATAATGGTATTTATATCTGTGTGTATCAACCTTTATGTTTTATCTTAAGCAGAAACAATGACTAACCCAACCGTGCAACAAATACAAGACACTAGAGCAGCAGCCATTGAAGAAGCCAAAACCCTCAAGTTCATTCCAAACAACTACCGGTTGAAGGAGGTCTCTAACTCCACCCATACTGGATTCAAGGTAAGTTCAGCCATTCTTGACAATTCTCACTTCAAGAATGCGCTAAGGGGTAGTGCTTCGGTACCCTTCGACTACATGTACGAATTCTGGGCAACCAAAGAGAAGACGTCAAACAAGATCACATTCTTCCTGGACAACAAGCAACAGACTCTCACCGTGTCAGACTTCCGCAAGATCTTTGGTTTTCGGGAGTCACCCAAAGGTACAACATTCTCAGCGAACCCGACCAAGAACGAGCTCATGGCGATGTTCTCTGATATTGGATGTGCGGACTTACGAATAGTGTCCGATTTTACCACAGACAAAGTGGGTCAACCTTGGCGAGCGATTTTTGGTATTCTCAGCCGATGCCTCATACCCAAAACGACGGGGTATGATGTTGTGCGTCCGCCAATCATCAATATGTTCTATGGTATGTTCAAAGGTATTAATATTGATTATGCATCATTGTTGTGGGACGAGTTTAGTTATCAACTCTTCACAAACACGAAGACTAAGGCTAAAGGTTACCAGTACCCTAGGTTCATAAAGCTAATCATACATTATTTTATGGAAAACGATGCGTCTATTGAAAAGAATGCAGGTAGCCATCACCACACAAAGGATGCTAATGATCTGGTGGACCGAAGGCAAGAAAGTCACTCCAATGTTGTTATCCCAGGTCCTATTCTCGGTCATCTCCTGACAGATAAGATTATAGCTTCTGCTGATTACAAGCGACTGCTAATAGAAATCAAGAACCAACAAGCAAGCATTCAGACAGGAGAAGACTCGTCTACTACGGTCAAGAGTAAAGGTAAACGCAAGCAAACAGTTGCTTTATCTGAACCCAAAACCAAAAAGACAAAGACTGAGGCTAAGAAGGGTAAGAGCACGGCTGACAAGCTTGTTCTTCACGTTGAAGAATATGTTGATGACGATCCTACTCTTGAGCTAACTCGCAAGACTGAGAAAAAGTTAATGAAGAAGGCTATTGAAAAGAGTAGGAGAGACACAGGCGGTAGTGGTTCGGGTGCACAGATAGATGTTAAAGAAGAATACGAGGAGCCACATGACATTAGAGAGTTTGGATCACCCGAACGTTACTCAGCATCGAAGGAGACATCCATTACTGATACAGCAAGTGTTGAGAAGGAGTCCGGTGCTACAACAATCATTGTGACTACACAGCCCCTTGTAACTCAACCTCCACCAATCCAGCCTTTACCAACACGACCGGTGCCAACACCACTACCATTCCCTCCACCTCCACATACTTCCGTCATGAGTTCAACCATCCCAGAGTAGCCCTGTACCATCTTCAGTGGCTGCATTCGTAATGGTAGAAATGCTGGATAAACACATGGACAGTCAAAGAAAAGAGATGGCTCAACTTCGAGAAGAGCTATTTCGACGAGTGCAAAGTGAAGAGGCATCCAAGAAACCCAAGAAGAGATGATAGCTAAGTTCATTGCGGAGATGGAGTTGACACGTAAATCTCATGCAGAACAACTTGCTCAGGTCAAACAGGCTGAAGCTGATAGGAATGAAGCACGATTTGCAAGACTTCGAGCCATAAAGGATAAATATAAGGAGCAGAAAGAAACACTTGAAGCTTCTATTTTAGAGAGAGTGAATGAATCTGTTGAGTCTCTTATGCCAAAGCTGCGTGAAGAGATGAGGAAACTTGCGGCTGATAAGTTGATGATTAAGTCGTCCAACCCTTCCGAGTCAGCCTACAAAATTGCATATGACTTAACAGATTTTGAACTAAAGAAGATCGTCAAAGCTCGCATGAAGGAAGTTGGATCTTTTGAAAAGTCTAAAATTCAGCGGACACTCTACAAAGCACTCAATGAAGCTATCTTGGAGGATGATCGGTTGTTTAAGACATTTGGAAGCGTTGTACCTTACCACATCTTGGATGAGGAGGAAAAGGAAGATAGTGAGAAAGAGGAGAGTGATGGTGAAGAAGAGGATGATGGTGAAGAAGATGAAGACAAAGGTAGTGATGATGATGATGATGATGATGATGGTGATGGTGGTGATCAAATTGAGGAGAGTGATAAGGGTAGCAACGGGGATGATGATGAGGATGATAGTGACAACGAAAACAGGGATAGCGGTAAAAATGACCAGCCTGATCAGTCTGATGACGATGAAACGAGGGACAAGGTTGTTAGCAAAAGAAACCATCCAAGTCTGGTACCAAGTCTCAGAAAGATGCTGCCCGAAAAGAAAAGTCCACATCTACGGAGTCAGGACGAACCAAGTGGCGCCATGATGTAAATGCTGCTACTGCATCATCGATTCCCGGTACATCTGTTTCTGTTTCTATACTTGTTACCACTAATCCTGTTAGTTCTTTGGTTGCTCCTGTGATTGCAGAACCAGTAATTGAACCTGAATCTGCACAACACTCGCCTGTTCATGAAACCGCCGAAATGCCTGAATCTGAACCAGCAAGTGTTCATGTTTCTACTCCTCTGCAAAAAGAACTAGAATCTACTGTTCCCGAGTCAAGCACACGGGACTGGGCGAATACATTGGAGATTGATGAAATTGCACTGCCACAAGCTTGGATCACGGCAACTGCTAAATATGATCCAATCACAGACGCTGATAGAGATGTTTTATATCTCCGTATCCGTAGTCCGATAAACTTGTGTGCATTTTTGGCTCATGAGTTCAAATCTTCGGTCACTCCGTCTTTGGTGAAGAAAGCGCTAAAGGACAAGAGACTTCACGCCAAAACCAGGTTAAGCCGCATGGAGTACGAGTATTATGCTGACGAGGTCCTCAAAGCTCTCAATACCGTTCAAAGGCCAGGCCTTCATGAGTCAGAAAGAGCTCCACCTCCACTTGATCCTTCTCAAGATAATCAAATTGCTCTTGACTTCTTTGTCACCTATGATCTTGAGTATCTCCTCAAGGGATCATCCAAGTACGCGACCTCTCTGACCTTGTTGAAAGCTGCTACCTGGGGGTCAATACCTTATATCGAAGAAAAGGTCAATCGCCTCTGGGTTCCAAAGGTAAATCGTAATTATGACATGTATGCTGCTATAGGAGCATCACATTGGGACGAGCGAGTCTGAAGGGCATACAGAGGTTGCTGCTTAGCCAACTCAGGTAGTATCGTCAGATCCAATCTTCGAATCACAAGTATCTTAGGACTGAAGATTGAACCCAAGAATGGCTATCATCATGTGACGGAGATTCGTCTAAAAAGGGAGGATGACAAAGAATACAAGATACAGCAGGGAGATTTTTCTATCATTCGCCTTGAAGATATCGAAGACATGTTGCTTATGATGACCCGTGATCAAGTTACCCATCTTACTTGTGAAGAAATCATTTCCTTGAATACAACACTTCGTATGTTCACATGAAGCGTTGTTATCAAGAAACGAGTTGAAGATCTTCAATTGGGAGTTGAAAGCTACCAAAGGAAGCTTAACATGACCCGTCCAATGAATCAAGTTCTACCTCAACATGTCGAAAGATGTCCCTATACCGGCACGACCGTTCCGATGTGTGGGATTTCTACATGAACAGTCGTGGGATCATGAAGTTTATGAGGGTAGCTGAGCTTCATTACGTCAGAGGAAAATTGGAGCATCTCAATTCTGGTGGGACATTACCAGAAATGATTGAGGATTGGCATCCGGCTTATAAGAAGATGGCGACATATGTGATCAAGAAAATTGATGAAAAGATCCGGGAACGTAGATTGATGAGGATCTTAGAAAGATTCGTTGGTGGTAGACCATATGGAGTGCTCTACAAATTACTGCAACGATCCATTTAATGGGTCGTCTCATATCAGGTCCACTCTATATTGGTTTTAATTGTTAATATGTAAATTTGTGAATATTGTGCTTTTATGGCTTGATGTAGTGTTAAGGTATGATAATTTTTTCAATAATTTCTCACGAGATTCTAAATCTTTCAAAATATGTCATACTAAAGCACTACAACTAACCCTTATTAACTTAAGGGGAGCATTAATATGTTCTATGGCCAAACATTGATTTCATTTTTACCTAAAGACCGGTTAATCCATTCAATATCCTAAATATTAATGGTTAACATTTTGGATAAGGGGAGAAAATGGGATTAAGGAGACTTAAACAATACTTGGCTAAAAGATGAAAAAGACTTAACGATAATCCAACTTAATATGTGTAAAGCACGTGTTAAGGGGGAGCGTTTTTTGATGAACAAAACACTTATGGTACAAAACTCTTGATTTCAATATCACAAGTACCTTAAGTGATTTTCAAGGATTTTTCATGGTGACTATACTTTCCCAAAACACGCTTAATTCACGACGGATGTGGTGACAAAAGGGTGGTAGGAATAGGTATTAGTCCAATGATTCATCAGAACCGATGGAATCTTCCCAAGGAAAATTCCATAGATAGAATTAGAAGTCCTAGGAAAGATGGAGAAAGATTGTGAACGTAGCTGAATGCCGACCAAGTACTTATGCTAGCACTAGAACAATCACAACAAGGTGCTAGTGATGACGTATTGGTAAGCATTGAAGGGGCTGAAGAATGAAAAAGAATTGTAAAGATAAAGGGTGTAAAGAAAGAAGCCCTCCTTACAACTTTAGGCAGAAACCGGGTCGATACATATGCTATTGAGATCATTTGTTAATGATTCTCGATATTGAAGAAAGACATCATGGACCCAGTGATGCAATGCACAACCCTTCCCAGCTAACTCAAATATCTCTCAAAAGGTATTTGTTTTAATCACACGGATATCAACACGTTATCTATTGGTTTATTCACTCCGAATAGACTGATATTGAATAGGTGGCACTCCTCTCCAGCCATCGCTCACTAAATCAAAACGCACTATCGAGTCTAGAGCCACGAGATCATCAAAAGTCTCATTAGGACACTTTCCATTTATTCCTTGCTTTCTCACACACTGTGAAAAGTAAGAGATCTTTATGAGTCCTACGCAGTATTCTTGTAATATTGCCAGAACATCCGAGTGATACGCAAGTATTACAATGAAGATGGAAATCCTGCTTGAGCCAACATCAAACAAGCTCATGGTAGGTGACACGTGCGGTTCTTTAAGAACCAATCTTGTGAAAACTGGAAAGAAACAGTAGTTTCATTCTTAATTGAACTTAAACTCGTTCCAGGCCTCTACGCATTATCGTATGATCTTGCCAGAACACTCAGAGTGACACTCTTTAGTGTTCACAGTGACGAGTGGTAATCCTTCTAGTGTTAACATCATACAACACTTGGTAGGTAACGTGCAAGATTCTTTATGAATCAAGCTCGTGATAACTGGAAAGCAACGATGGTGAAAATCTTAATTGAAATTCACTTGTTCCAGGTTTCATGAATTGACGGCTTCAATCACAAGGATAATTTATCCAAGTGATTCACTCTTTATGTTCGCAGTCAAGCTTAGTGATCGTCAAATAAAGAGAACGGGTTTACCCACGAAATCCTGTCAGGAAGTTACTTAATTGAAACTATCCGTCACAGGTACGATATCTAATATCGTCCAACGGTCTTCACCGACCGGAGGTAAAACGCTACCGATTTAGAATGAAATGTTCTAAGCCATTTCATTCGTGTCTTATTATGTTGCTGCGAAGACGGTGGCGTTGCGGTGTACCAGATGAAGTCGTTTCCACATGCTTATGTCTTTCTGCATCAAATTTCAACAAAATTCAAGAAAGTTCAAGATGAAGTCTTCCGCTGTACCAAACTCTGAAGCTTTCAAGAATTCAACAAAAACATAAGTGTGTGGAACATGGAGTCACGAGGAGGCAAGAATCACAAGAAGGCAAAGATCGCACGTGAAGGGTCAAAAGAACAATGCTCTCAAGCCAAAGCCTAAAAGATCAAATAAACATATTCACAACAAAAAGAAAAGAAGAAAAGACTACGAGTTGAATAACGAAGACTTAGTATAGTATGCTAGGTTTAGAACTGTGTAACGTGGAGTGACCTCCCTTAGGGGGAGATTGTTAGAAATATGTTTTTAACGTATATTAGAAGTATCAGTCACTCCACAATATTATTGAATGTTGTATAGCTCGTAGTTAAATATTTGTTTAATTTGTTAAGTAAAACCGACCCATGGGCTTGTCATGGGTCGGCCCAAGTCCATTAGTGGCTTGGATATAAATACCCCTTTCCACCATGGAAAGGGGGTTGGTTGGTTGGTTGTTTCACTTTTGATTAAATAAAACACATATTCTCTCTCACTTTCTCTCACTACTTTCTCTCTCTAAAACCATCAACCCACCTTATTGATTCATAAGATTATCACAATTCTTCACCGCCTGCACCAGAACCTCAACCAGACCCCTTTCCAGAACCAACACATGAAGACCAACCCCCTTCACCACATTCACAACCCCTATCGAATCAGAACCTACAGTCGCTGATATTTCTTTGTCAACCGTTGACATTTTAGTCATAGCCCCCGACATCACTCATGCAGTCCCAAAGACCTCATCGGAATCCCCACCACCACAATTTCACATAGCCAAGAGACAAAGGACCACTGAGACGTTCTCCTTTGGTGGTCCTAGGCATGAGGTGGAGAGAACCATCACCACAAGTGTGGTTGGTGATATGGAGGTGGCGTGACCTATTAACCCCGTTACAGGTCAAGCCAAGTCCATTGTAGATGAGTCCACCACCATTCCCCATGATTCCACTATTGGGATTCAGTTCCCACATGTGTATGAGGGCAGTATGCAACCCTTGACTAACTTGGAATTGACGATACTCTACATGAGCTTGCAAAAGAAAAATGCAGTGTTTGTACAGAAACTGACAGCTCAAGACCTTGAACTCAATGTGTTGAGGGAGAGGATTGTTGTATTGGAAGCAAGGCGAGAGGATTCTTCCAAAGGGGAGGAAGAACAACCAACTAGACCCTTTATTGCCAGTGATAGAAGTTCAAAAGAAGGGTCATTTGGTGAAACAGAGATAGTTGTTACTTTAACAGGTATGAAGAATCAAGAAGGAGGGTTTGATTCATCTAAGGTGTCTCTGGTGACACCTACACAACTATCTTCTATGGAATTAATGAAACAACAAGAAACTGGTTCAGCCATTGACAAAGCCAAGGTAGCCCTAGACACTTCGTTAGCAGCCGCTGACAAATCAAAAGGTGTATCCCAACCACCCTAGTTGATTAAAGATGTTGCAGCACATGTATCCCTATCTACTCTACCAGTTATAGATCCATTAGAGAAAGGAAAAGGTATATTAGTAGAGTTAGCAGTTCCCAAAGATGATGCACAAGTTAAATATGATGCTATGTTAGCCCAACAGTTGGGTGAACAGGAAGGAAGGAGGGCATTGGGAAAGGGAGATATTGAAGCTCACATTGGTTCAGAATCTGAGAGTTTAAGAATGGGAGGTGAGGATGATAGTGATGAGGAAGAGAGTATTGCTCACGGTTCTAATGCAAGTATGGAGAAAGAACCAGAGAAGTTGGAGTATGGAGAGGTTCAAGCAGCTTTAGAGAGGTTAAAGCAGCTTAAAATTCAAGTTGATTTTAAGATACCTGCCATTTGTGATATTTATTTTAGGTATGAGAGGGAGGTTTTGGAGAATGGTGAGATCTGTTAGGACCTATGTAATAGTTTATTTGTAATAGATAAACTAGGACGTATGTAGTTCCTTCTGGTCCTAGTAGTAGTAGGAGCAACACGTGCTCCTGGTCTAGTAGAAAGTCAAACAAGTATTATTCTTAGTAGTTTGTTAGGATATGCATGAGATATCTTAGGATAGGATATGCATATCAGGAGTTACACGTTTTATGTTTAATGTAGTTTAGGGTTTCCTTATAATATAAAAGGAACCCATTGGCAGAAGGGTTATACACACCTTTCACCAGTATTCATTTCATATCAATAGTAGAAATCCTTAGAGAGGATCAAGTTATTTATCTAGTTATTCTATTTCTTCTTGTTCCTAGTATTTGTATTCCGCACGAATACTTTGTATTTCATTAAGAGTCTCTCTGTGAATAGACTTGTGATTACAGAAGTCATTCACCATCCTTAACATGATGCAAGATCTACAACTAGTGGACCCAACAAGTGGTATCAGATCCTTGGAGAGTCTCTGCACAAGAAGAACCATTTTTGTTTACTAATATTTTCGTCTAATCATGTCTGCTTCTAGTTCTAATGAAACAGGACAACCAAGCACCACCACAACATAGCAAACACAGCAAATCGTTGCTACTGTTTCCAATACAAATGGATAATTCCCACTCCTGAAGAAGGAAGAGTATGATAGCCTGTCCATGAAGATGGAGTGTTGGATCACCAACACTGATCTAGACTTAGAAGATTGTTCAGGATGGCAACAGCAAGAAGAAAACTGGTAGACGCAAGAATGGTCGGATCATCATTCTAGATGCTAAATCTCATGAAGAAATAACAGCTGTACAAAAGGAAATCAAAGCAAAAACTATTTTGATTCAGTCTCTTCCTGATGGCCATATGGGTGATTTCTATCACTTGGATGATGCTAGGGAAATTTGGAATGGCATCAAGGCAAGATTTGGAGGGAATGAAGAATCTTGTGTTTCATCAACGAACCAAGCATATATAGATTCGGCACCATTTTATACGTGATGCCAATGAAAAGAAGCTGATACAGGTTCTCAAGGTACATACGGATGATAATGTTGTTGATTTGTTGACTAAAGCGTTTGATGGTCCAAGGCTTAACCACTTTGTGGTTCACATTGGTATGGTCAATCCTTAAGGTCTAGGATTGAGGGGAGGCAAAGCCTAAGGGGAGGCTTCTTGTACATGTATACTTGTACATTCTTACTTCTGGTAGCTTCTTACGACATTTTACATGGGTTTTTGTTGTGTGTGCAACTTTTGGTGGAAGAATTTGGTTACTCCTAGTGGCACTCTTCTGCTCCTAGTGGGTCTCTAACCCTATTTATCCAATTGTGTTTAGCTTCTAGTATCTCTTCGGGTCACTGTTCATCATGTTGACTTTTGTTGACCACTCGCTGCTCCTAGCGTTGACTTCTAGCCGTTTTCACTTTCAGTCAACGCAAGTTACTTTTGGTACCCATATTTGTATATCTTTGGTAACTAGGATTATCTATTAATGGATTAAAGGGAAAGTGGTTACTCACCATTAATGCCTTAGCTTGGAAAGGGCAACCCCCATAATTAGGGGTCAATGAACAGTTTTCCCTCACCATTATTTATGGTCAATAGGATCATTTGACTCAATTATCACAACTTAAACACACACACACACGCTCCTACCCTAAACCATCTTCTTGCAATCACCTTCCATTCTTCATCACTCATCAATGGCTTCTCTTCAATTCAAATCTGATCACAACAAGGTCGCCTACCTAGGTGAAGGCCCCAGGAGAGAGGAATTTTTGGACATCTTAGAGTTCATCGAGGCATCTAATCTCAGGTGTGCATTAACTGTTTGTCCAACTGTGTATGACTCTGTCATTCGCCAGTTTTGGGCTACTACTGACACTTGGGAGGTTTTGGGTCACCCCTTGGAGCTCTATGCCACTATTGATTGTCGCTCCTATGTGGTGACTGGAGCCTCCATCAGGTCTGCCCTTCATCTCCAGGATGAAGATGCATTATTTCTCTCCCCAATGTGGAGGTTTTGGATGGGATGGCTGCCATTGGGTAATCTGAGGGAAAACTTAATTTTCAGAAAAAATTGTTTTTCACCTCAATGGAAGCTTCTTGTTCACTTCTTGATTCAATGCTTGAGTCCCAAAGCTGGGAGTTGGGATGCATTTCCCATCTCCCTTGCTACTGGTTTGGTTTGTCTTGCTCAAGGTCGTAAGTTTAACTTCTCTCGTTATCTGCTAGATGGTATGGTAAGCAATCTTAGTGGTACTGGCTCGAAAAAGAAGTTTCTCATGTATCCTAGGTTCTTATAACAGATACTTATGTGTTTGCCTAGAAATAGGAAAGAATATGTGCCTTCTAAACTCACTCCTAAAGTGTATGCGAATATGAAGCTTGGATATATTGGTCCTGAAAGGCTCCTCACTGCTGCTATGTTGGGCCTTGCCCAAGGGGGTCCCAATGTGGTTCCTCCGGTTGATCAAGCCGAGGAGGAACCTCAGTTGGTTGATGATCCTATGGAGTAGGAGGTTCTTGCTAATGGGGTACCTCATGTGGAGGTTGAGGAACCTACTAGAGTGGTGGTGGTAGAAATGCCATTTACCTCCAAGGCTACTTCTTCTGCTCACCCACATGTGTCTCCATTTCTTGATTCTCCCCCTCCTAGTTCATGTCACCCTTCTGCTGAGGAGCCTTATAGCTCTCATGATCCTAAGGCTGACCAATCATATGCTTCTGGTCCCAATGAAGCATCCCCAAAACCAAGTCCTCTTGGTGGGGAAGCTGAGGAACCTGTTATACTCACTTCATTGCTTGCCTTAGTGCACAAGTACTATGAAAAGATACTATCTTTGGAAGATGAGCTCAACAAGCACCGCAAGCTCACTCGGGACTTTGTTCTCCCTTTGGCTAATCGAGTAAAGACTTTGGAAAAGATGCTGAAGCGCCAAAAGAAGAAGCTTATGTTATCTGATACTAATGAAGAAGAGGAGGAAGATGGTCTAACTGTGTTGGCCAAAGCCGCCTTTGCAGCAAAGCCTGGTGAGGACTTACCTACTCCTCCTAGTGCTTCAAGCATTCCAACTTCTGTTGCTGGACCCGTGCCAAGGACTGGCACTTCTGGTCCTTCAACCTTAACTCCTGGTCCCTCTCATGATGACAAGGGTAAAGCCCAAATCCCTGATGCACCCTCCCCTCCTAGAAAGCGAACACGCAGACAAATGGAGGAAGAAAGGTTGGGAGAGGAGGCTGCTCAGAAATTACAAGAGGAATTTGACTGAGAGGCTGTAACTACGGCTGCTACAACGGTTGAGGCTGAGGATGAAGCTTTGAAGAAACAACCGTATGAACAGGCCAAGCATAATGCCATGTTTTAGGACAACAAAGACTAGATGGATGTGGTTACCATTCTCACCTTGGATGTCTCTCAATTTTCTGATATCTTGGGTTCGAATGTGAACCAAGGGAATGGTGTGAAGCGAGCTATGTCTTTGGTTCAAAGACAAAGGGAAGACTTGGCGGCCACTCTTCTATGCTGAACAGAAGAAGCTTATGCAACAATATGTGAAAAATCAATCTGGGTCTTACTTCACTTATGGATGGCCTATGAAGAGGGACAAGAAGTTGTCTGATGATTTTAAGGATTTGTACAACAATATGATCAAGCAGAAGGATCTGCCCAAGCCTGCTAATGCCATCTTTCGCCCACCTCCTCCTGTTGTTCAAACCCCCACTCATATGAATGCTCCCACTCCATCCTCTAGTGCTACTGAAGAAGGTACATCTGGTATCCCACCTTCTGATGAGGGTACTTCTATTGTTCCCTCTAGTCCTTCTCCAAAGGTTGATCCCACCCCTTCTCATGTTGAAGCTACTACCACCCCTGATGTTACTCCCACTCCTGCTATTGATCCTACACCTCCACCGGTTTCTAAACCAACCCCTACACCACTTGTTGCTGAAGCTACTAATGATCCCAAGCTTGTTGACCTGACCCTTTAGGATGATGATCACCCTTCTCCTTCTGGTGCTGCTGCAGCTACTAATGTCAAGGTTAAGGAGGAACCATCTTCTTCAGCCCCCACCCCTCGTCGGTCTATTCGTAAGAACAAGGATCGTCGGGGCAAGGTTGTTCCATGGGAGAAGAGGGATCCTGCACACCTAATTGATACCGCTTCTGACAGCGATGATGACATCCCACTTGGCTGTGGCAGGATTGTGCATTGGGAAATTCAGCCATCCCCTATTTCTGCTGGTACATTTACTCATATGATCAAGACAAGTGGTGGATACCACAAATATTTCTCTGGGCTGCAAAGCATATTATTTTGGGTAGAACATCGTGATCTTATGCTTCTTTATGGATTGGTTGATGCTGCTATCCCTAAGTCTTAGAGTGTTGTTCCTAACTGGCATGGTCTAGTCCTTTAGGGTGATTTGAAGGTTATGTTGGACTTTCCTCCTGGTACTCCTAGTGCTAGGATATGGACCGAACAACCTCACTGGATCATCTCCAGGTGGAAGCTGTATGCTGGATGTGGTGTGCATGTGTTAGAATTGGAGTCTGGTGCGTGGGTGTTTATGCTTGTGAATCTAGATTATCCACTTACCATTGCTAGTATGGAAGCTATGTTAGAGTGTCACCTAGTGGTGTCAAATGCTCCTTCTGGTAATGAGTCTGCTATGGACACCAAATTGGTTAGATCTATTCAAGCCCGGATTCTTGTAGACAAGGTTGCTGCTTCTAGTTAGTAGTTGGTATGTTTCTTCTATACTTTGAATTTCTTATACATTCTTTTCACCAATATGTATAGTGATTGGTGACTAACACTTTCATTGTTTAAAAAAACAAAACATACTTTTATATAATATATGCTTATACTTCTCACATGTGATGGAAATTTTAAAGCTTGTACATAATCAAAGATCTGCTTATACTTTTCCATTACGAAAACTTTTATATCATGGACATTTCACACTTGGGCTGTTATGCGATGTACTACTGGTGTTGGAATTCTTCCACACAACAAATGGTGTTCAACTCACCATGTCTTGCAAACAAGAAAGAGTTAGTTCACCATGAGGGTACGGCTCTGGTGTGATTATCAAATCCGTTGATGGTTGCCAGTTTGCCCAAAATTGGATGGTTTTCACTTGCCTTGGTCCTAGACTAAAAAAGGCTAGTCCAAGGGGATACGGCTCTTGGTAAAGAATTTTCTCAAATCCGTTGATAGTTGTAATAGCTTGCTCAAAGCTATAGGGTTTTCAGCTCACCAATGCTTTATTGCTAAGAGTTGGCTAGTACGGAAGGGTACGGCTTCTGGTAAATACTTCAATCAAATCCGTTGATGCCTATGATGATTTGTAATACCCCATTTTGATAATGGAATGTCACGCGTAATTATGGCGTGTCATCAAAGCATACAAGGAAAAATGTCTAAACATTACATGACCATGAAAGGAAAATACCGGAATCAAACATCGGTAGTCCAAAAGTAAATCTCATCACACAAAAACATAAGTACTGTAAAGGAAAGGACTAAACAATCTCCATAGCAAGTCTATCAAAGGAAAGATAATGCATAAAGTAAAGAAAGGCTAGAAAGCTTCCAGTCCATATGCACGTACGCTTAAAGTCTACGAGCGTCCCTGAGTACCTTCCGTTTTAGGAACATAGAAAAGGAAAACGGCTAAGCAATACGCTCAGTGCACGGATGTACAATAAAGCATGAATAGGATAAGCATATAACATATAACAGCGGAAGAAACTAAGTCCCGAATAACCTGGTTAAGTCTTGATAAAACTGGTTTTATAGTTTGAAAATCCTTATGTTTATCTTATAAAAACTGTTTAACATGTTCTACCATTAGCCAATATAGGTCATGAAAATCCACCGTGCATGAATACTTGGAGGGGTGACCTCATCATGCAAATTAGAGGGGCTGCCTCTAATTTAATATACTGGTTTGGGTTGGAGGGATCAGCTCCTTGTGAAGGATGCAAGGCACACACCACATTCACACTGAGTAATCTGCTGAAAAACATGTAACTAGGATGCACCCATACGCCCCACATGATAAATAAAATAAATGGCCAAAAGCTGAAGGGACGCCACGAGCAATCACTCCGCCGTGGTGAAGTCATAACATCAGTGTGACAATCCATCAATTTCAGATCGTTATTTTGACCTCGACTATTACGTATTACGTGTTTACTTTAATGAGAATTTTAAATTATCGACTAACCGAGAAGGTTATAGTTTGAAACTTAACGTAAGAATGTCGTTTCGATGAAAACCGACAAGAAAAATATTAAGTATCAATATTATATTCTCAAATTATGATATGAATGATTTTATTGTATTTATTACATTTAATTTTTATTTCTCGTGTTTTACATTTTAACGAATGACAAGAACTATTAATGATCGCCATACCGACGGATGCCCAAAAATTTATGTTTTATTATCGATTGTCTCGATATTTTATATTTTCGACGTTTACGATTTAATTACGTTTTAAGTCGTGTCGAAGTGATATTATTAGTTTAAGAAACGTTTTAACTTTTAAAAAGTATTTTTACGAAACCCGAGTCCCGTAAATATTTTCAAATTTTAATATTTATATTTTCTACCCTTTAACTTATTTAATTATTTTTTTGGTCCAAAACTATACCTAATTGGAAAAATTGGTCCCTCCACTACCTAGTATAAAAAGAAAATCTCTCACCTAATTTTCCCACTATATCATTTTAATAAAAAAAACACATACTCCTCCTTCCCCTCCCTTTGTTCCCGTCCACACCAAACCACCAAAACCATCACATTTTTATGATTTTGAGTTTGAATTAGCCAAATCTAATTTAAGTCTCATTCAAGAAATTCAAAGGAGATTCTATTGGTATAAATTTTCTTTACATGCACCATGTTTTTAATTTTCATAAAATCTTGTGGAGTTTGATCCATTTTTATAATATAAATGTGTTGTTTAACATGTTTATGCTTTACTTTATTCATTGAATGTATGGATTTTTAAATTTTCTTTTGATCATATGTACATGCCAGTGTTATAGGATTGAAAGGGATTGATTAGAGTGATTGTAGGGTGATATTAGGAGTATACAAATTGTTAAAATAGGTCAAATTGTTGATTTAGTATGATTTTTAACTTGTCATTTAGACCAGTAGATAAAAGGGTATTTTTGAATTACTTACTGTAATAAACTTGTTAATCTAATTAGATAGGGTCATAGAGAATTTCGTTAGCTTCGATTTGATATAAAGTAGGACTTTCAACTCCAAACGAGTGCGAAGTTACAACAATTTTAGTATTCGTGTACCGGGAGACGAGTATCGGCACAATCCGAAAATTGTTGTCGATATTTGGATCGAATCTCGGGGACTATAGAATGAGTTTTAAAAATGCTCAAGTACTGATGTAAGTTGCTAAACCTCAGGTCATGAGTCTATTTTCAAACCCGAGTGTCGGTTTTGTAAACGGAATTGTTTAGATATGTCAAAATGGTTTTATAAGTAAAAGGCGTAAAACTGTCTGGTTTTTATAACACGAAGGTGTGTCGGGCAGAAGGTCTTAGAAGTAATATTTGTGAATGAAATTTAAACTGAGTCTTATTCATATTATATGTGAGTTTTTGACCAAGTTTCGTCGAAATCGGACAAGTCTAGATAGGGTAAATTGGTGTGTACATTTGGAGTGTACATGCTGATTGGTATTTTGGACATGTAATTCAATAATTATGTGGCGTGAGTTGAGTATACACTATTGGACATGGTGATTTACTCAAGTGTTAAGTCATTATATAAATGACTTAGCTACTGGTCCGAGGGAAGTATAATGATAATTTGACTTGCGTTGACTTGGCGTCTTAAGACGAGTCAATATCGAGAGTGCAATTGTTTAAAAGAATAGTGTTGAATAAAAGGGTATAGTAATAACACTTGTATTATTAAATTTTTCGGGATTGTCTTGGTTTTGTAATTTTGATTTTTTTTTATTTTATTTTAGCATGATTTATACTTAAGTCGATTATTATCAAACGCGCCTTATTTGGTAGGTTGTGGTTTTCGTGTTTAAACGGGCATCACTAATCGCCGGCGATCGTCTCATTACCACTATTGGCTATGGTGAGTCTATAGCCTCGCTTTTAACATGTTTACTTGCTTTATAAAACCCGCGAGGGGGATAACATGCTTATTTTATTAAAATAAAGGGTACAACGAGAAGTTGTGAAAACCCTATTAATGGGTGCAACGAGAAGTTGTGGAAACCCTATTTACTTGAAAAGTATTTATTGAAATTGAAAGATACAACTATAAGTTGTGGTAAACTCATGATTGTTTTAAAATTGAACACAAGGAACTTAATTGTATGTTTAGATGAAAGTTATTACATAAGTTTGTTTAGCCTTAAAAGACCCATGAATCGTGAATTGTTAATCGAAGTAACGCTAATGCTATGGATAGATCTATCAGGGTGACGCCCAGTCCGGTCGCGACTAGCTCTCGCGTGGTGTTGTGATGCACTAGTAATGGAACATCGGATGCATTGTATAAGAGAAATATACGCACTTGGCTAGGTGTGTTGGGCTGAAATAATATATGTTAACGTTCAATCTCACGAGACTTATGTAATGACACGATAGTTATGTATGTACAACATAATTGTCTTTGATAAATTATTAACCATGGAAGGTTATTTTGAATACTTGTGTTCTCTTTATTTAAATTAAACTCTATAGATTCACTCGGCAAATTTTGTTGACTTTTTAACATGTTTTATCTCAGGTCCATATAGAAGGCACTCAATGAAGGCGGTTTCGTGAAGCTTGCTTATTTGAAATGTTTTGGCCCGCTTTTGCAAATAGTATCCATTCAAAGAATATTTTATCCTTTACTGTGTTTGTAAACTTTGAAGTATTTGGTACCGTGTGAAAAGTCTTATTGTTAAATGAAAATGATGGATGTTTTTATTAAAACGACTCGTTTTGAGCAGTTTTCTATGATTATGAGATTGAACCATGATAGTAACACCTAATGACCCTTCCGCTGCTATGACCAAAATTGGGGGTGTTACAATCAGTGCCTCTAATGTTATGGTTATGGTACCTCCATAACTAGGTGAAACTGGTCATGCATGTATATGGATACTATACTACGGGAAAACATTTGGCTGCATACAGGGAATCCTAAATTAAACATAAGCAAGTCAAACATATAAACTTATACTACGGGAAAACATTTGGCTGCATACGGGGAATCCTAATAAGGAAAGAATGTCCATACTGAAAGGACGGTAATCCGTACCTTATGTCAAGTGAACGAAGAAGACGAACTGAGGAGAATCCTACTTCGGTATCACTAATGCTACATAAATACATACGTGAATAAGTATCTGGTTACTAAATACGTAACTGGTTTTATATCATGTCTTAGCTTATTTATATGTTCATATCATGTTTTACTGTTTTAAGCCCTAAACTGTGTTTATCATATATTTTGTCTATTCTGATTAAGTATTTCTGGTATTTCATGTATTATTATACTTACTGTGTAATAATAAGTAACTTTCCAAAAATAGCAGGTTTCTTAAAATAGAAAGTTTCCAAAAATAGAAAGTTTCCAAAAATAGAAAGTTACCAAAAATAGAAAGTTTCCAAAAATAGAAAGTTTCCAAAAATAGAAAGTTTCCAAAAATAGAATTATTGCTTAAAATAGACAAGTTTCTAAAAATAGAAAGTTTCCGTAAATAGATCGGCTGCCTTAATTAAATAAGTTTCCATAAACAGATTAGCTGCTTGAATTAAATAAGTTTCTAAAAATAGAAAGTTTCTATAAATAGATTAGCTGCCTTAATTAAATAAGTTTCTAAAAATAGAAAGTTTCCATAATTATATATAAGCTGGTTAAATAAGCTAAGTATATAAGCCTAAGTGTTTTTCTGATTATTTTCTAAGTCATACTGATATAATGTGTAGTTTATTAATTATTACATGTAATTAAATAAACTATAGGTTAAAAGTATTTAATTAAATATATCATGCTTTTAATTAAATAAAGTTAAATACTTAGGTTAAAAAATGTATTATTATTTATTAATAATATAAACTAAGTCATGTTAATTAATTAATTATAATCATGGTTTTTAAATAATTAATTAATTATAAGTCTAGAAAATATAAAATACTTAGGTTAATAATTTCATGATTCTAATAATTAAATTATAACCTAAGTCATGTTTATTAAATTAATCATGTCATATTTATTAATTTAATTTTAACATATGATTATAAAAAAATAATCTTAACATAAACCATGAACCGGATCTTGACTAGAAACCATGAACCGGACATGAAATCGACACCATACCCCGAACCACTTCGGGGTTCCCTTTGGTTTGCTGCTGCCGTGGGACCCACACCACCAAACCGGGACCATATGGTCTCGGTGGTGGTTTATTAGCCAAACCGAGACCCCCTTGGCGTTCGGTTTAGGCGCCGGCCAAACAAACACCCCAAAAACAACCTTTTTGATTTTCCCAAAAAACCATTTACATGTTTGATCTATGTTTTTAATTAGGTTTTTAAAAACATCATGTTCTTAATTATTTTATTAGATCAAATCAAAAAGAAAAGGATTAAAAGAATATACTGAATGCGTGGATCTAACGAGGATGAACAAACACGAACACACGTACAAGATTCAAGATCAAAATCAACTAAACACCCCCCTTTTTGGTGTTTATGTGCGGCGGCTACAAGAGAGGAAGGAGGAGAAGGAGAAAAATCTTTTAGGTTTTTGTTTAAGTTTACTGTAATGTGAAAATGACTAGCAAAATTTAGCATAACCCCTTCTTAGTAAGTTTTGAGATGGGCTTGGCCCATCTCCTTAATGTTGTCGCGGGTAGGGGGCCCCACATGGGGTACCCGTACCGTTTTCCGTGTCTCGTTGTTTAATTGTTCGTTCGTGTTTATTTGTGTTCGCGTTTTGTGTGTTCTCGTTAAATAATTACCGTGACCTCATATATTTATTCACGCTCGTAATAAATATATATACGTAATTAATATTAGTTCGTGATTTAATCACGTTCATGATTTCATGATCGCATGTTCGTGATTAATTATTGTTAAATAATTATTGCGTGTTCGTGCGTAATAAATACTTATCGTGTTCTAACACGTACGTAATACGTAAAATCCTAACATGTAAACGTAATCATACTATAAAAGGAAAGTTTTAATCTAGTACGTACGATCGTAAGAGTACTATTCATGGTAAAAGCATGCGGGTTTTACAACTCTTCCCCCTAAAAAGAATAATTCGTCCCCGGATTATAGATAAAGTAAACTGAAAAAGAAGAACATACCCGAATTCAAAATATGAAATGAGGGTAAGAAGCCCGGATAGACTCCTCTGTTTCCCAAGTGGCTTCCCGCTCGGTATGATCCCTCCATAGGATTTTGACGAATGGAATTGTCTTCCTTCTCATGACTCGTTCTTGTTTGTCAAGAACTCGTTCGGGTTCTTCTATAAAAGTGAGATATTCACGTATCTGTTCCAGTGGATACTGAACCATGTGAAGGGGATGATACTGGTACCCTCTGAGTAAGGATACATGAAACACATTGTGTACATGCGAAAGCTGCGGAGGTAACGCCAACCGGTAAGATACTTCACCGACTCGTTCAATGATATCAGACGGTCTGATGAAACGAGGACTGAGCTTCCCTTTAATCCTGAAGCGTCTAACACCACGTGCCGGCGAAACCTTAAGGAAGACGTGATCTCCGACGTTAAAATGTATGTCCATACGATGCTTATCGGCGTAACTCTTTTGACGTGACCGTGCTTCCTGAAGTTTCTGCTTAGCTACTACGATATTTTCATTGGTCATCTCTATGATTTCTGGTCCTTCAAGTGTTCGCTCGGTAACCTGATCCCAGCAGATTGGGGCGCGACACTTCCTTCCATACAACATCTCGAAAGCAGCACACTTGATACTTGCGTGCCAACTGTTGTTGTATGCAAACTCCACCAAACAGATGTAAACGTCCCAATCACCCGTCCATTCCAACGCACATGACCTCAACATGTCTTCCAATGTCTGAATTGTTCGCTCCGACTGTCCGTCCGTTTGAGGATGAAAATTCGTGCTAAGCTTAAGTTGTGTACCCCAAGCTTTCTGCAGACTCTTCCAAAATCGTGAAGTGAAACAAGGATCTCTGTCTAAGACGATGATGGATGGTGCACCGTGGAGTCTCATGATCTCTCTTCTATACGTAACGGCGAGTTTACTTACCGGATCTTCCTTGCGGATCGGTAAGAAATGAGCTGATTTGGTAAGTCGATCTACGATAACCCAAATTGCATCGTGCTTCCTCTTGGTAGGCGGAATACCAGTAACAAAATCCATGGTGATTTTGTCCCACTTCCACTCTGGAATATCTAACGGTTGAAGGAGACCGCCAGATCGCTGATGCTCGATCTTAACCTGCTGGCAGTTATGACATTTGGAGACGTAAGTGGCCACATCTTGTTTCATACCACTCCACCAAAAGTATTGCTTGATGTCATGGTACATCTTAGTCGAACCAGGATGTATAGAGAATGGGGAGCTATGAGCTTCAGCTAACAAGGCTTCCCGGAGTGCTTGGTCATCAGGAATACAAAGTCTCGTGCCCTGTCATACGATACCATCTGCATCTACTCTGAATTCCGTCTGTTTCTCCAAATTATGTACTATCGCCCAGATTTCTCCATCATCTTTCTGAGCTTCCTTGATCTTAGAGAGTAACTCGGGTTCTACTCTAAGATTAGCCCAGTAATCGTGTTGTCCACGTACCATGATCTCGATGTCTAGTCGCTCCAAGTCTCTTATGATTTCATCCTTAATTTTAATGTCGTTGATCATTCCGGACTTCCTGCTAAGAGCATCTGCTACTACATTTGCCTTTCCGGGATGATACTGTAGATTAATGTCATAATCCTTCAACAGCTCTAACCATCTCCTCTGCCTCATGTTCAATTCACGTTGAGTGAAGATATACTTCAAGCTCTTGTGGTCCGTGAAAATGTCACATGATTCTCTATATAAGTAGTGCCTCCATATCTTTAATGCAAACATGACTGCAGAAAGTTCCAAGTCATGCGTGGGGTAATTTTCTTCATCAGGCTTAAGCTGCCTTGAAGCGTACGCGATCACTTTCCCATGTTGCATGAGAACATAGCCAAGTCCCTTCCCTGATGCATCACTATAGATTTGAAATCCACCCGTACCAGATGGGAGAGTAAGAATAGGTGCAGATACTAGCTTCTGCTTCAGATCTTCAAATCTCTTCTCTCGTTCTTCAGTCCAGACGAATTTCTCCCCTTTCCGCATCAGTTTGGTCAATGGTAGTGTTAAGAGGGAAAAGTTCTCCACGAACCTACGGTAATAGCCAGCTATGCCTAAAAAACTGCGTACTTCCGTCGCTGAAGTCGGCCTTGGCCACTTAGTAATGGCCTCAACCTTCGCTGGATCCATAGTGATTCCTTCTGCTGATACAATGTGACCTAAGAATGCCACCTTGTCTAACCAGAACTCACACTTGGAGAATTTAGCATACAACTGCTTCTGGCGAAGACTCTGTAGTACTGTACGAAGATGGTCTTCGTGTTCCTCCTTGGACTTTGAGAAAACCAGGATGTCATTGATGAAGACAATGACGAACTTGTCCAGAAATTCATGGAAGATCCTGTTCATCAAATCCATCAACACTGCTGGAGCATTTGTCAGGCCAAATGGCATAACTACAAACTCGTAGTGGCCATAGCGGGTACGAAAAGCAGTCTTGGCGATGTCCTGCTCCTTAACCCGTAGCTGATGGTAGCCTGACCTAAGATCAATCTTGGAGAAGTGTTTGGCCCCTTGGAGTTGGTCAAACAGATCGTCTATACGCGGCAGTAGATACCTATTCCGGATAGTAATCTTGTTGAGCTCGCGATAGTCTATGCAAAGACGCATACTGTCATCCTTCTTCTTAACAAATAAGACCGGTGCGCCCCATGGAGATGCCCTCGGTCGAATGAAACCTCGTTCTAGAAGTTCTTGCAGTTGATCCTTCAGCTCCTTCAGCTCTATGGGAGCCATGCGATAAGGAGCCTTGGAGATTGGTTCGGCTCCTGGAATAAGCTCGATACTGAATTCCACTTCTCGTACAGGTGGTATGCCCGGAAGTTCTGCTGGAAATACATCTTGAAATTCCGACACTATTGGTTGATCCTGAATTAATGGAGATTCAGCATCCATGTCCTGAACCGTAGCTAGATAACCCTCGCAGCCATGTGATAGTAGTGCACGCGCTTGCAGGGTAGATATGATTTGTACAGACCTCCGGGTACGAACCTGTTATGAGTGTACTCTGGTGCATTAACATCACAGAAGATAACTCGATATGAATGGCAGTCTATGGTAGCATGATGCTTGGATAGCCAATCCATGCCCAAAATCATGTCGAAGTCATTCATGTCCAGCGGAAGTGCGTCAACAGGTCGAACCTTATCGTCAAATTCTAGGGGAATACTCTTGTATACATGGGTGATTAATACAGAGTCCCTCAACGGCGTGGAAATAGTAAGCCTATTCTCTAGTGGCATGGGGAGCATCCTAATGTTCTTAGCATAAGCAGTAGAAATAACCGAGTGAGTAGCACCCGTATCGAAAAGAACACATGCAGCTTGACCATACATATACAAGATTCCAGTGATGGTACCTGTAGACTTGTTGGCCTGGTCTCGAGATGTCGTGTAGACACGCCCAGTGGTAGGAGGCGGCTTGGAATCAGCATGTCCCGATGTGCCCTCCATCTCGCCCTTTCGGCAATCCTTCATGATATGGCCAGGAAGACCACACTTGAAGCATGCGTCAGTGTTACGACGGCATGGCCCTGGGTGCCTACGGTGGCAAGTAGAGCAAATAGGATGAGTAAATCCTCCAGCAGGTGCTCTGGCTGGCTGGGAACCTGATAAAACATTTTACATAAGACATGATAATAGGGTACAAAGGAAAATGCGGATAATCGTAAGATTGAATACCAGTGATAGCTGGACGGCTAGGCTGTGAACCTCTCTGGTTCTGGTCCCTACCATTTCCATGGTTCCTGGTAGAAGATTTGCTAGAATGTCAGAATATGAGTTATAACATGAAATCATAAGAAATTTACGTATGTATTAGGACCTGCTGCCTTTGGAGTGTCCAACGTTGTTACGGTAATTATCATTACCGCCACGCCTATCCGTAGCAGAACGGTCGTTAGTCTGACCGTTTCCCTTGGGCTGATGAGGCTGCTGCTGAGTAGCCGGCTGAGACCGGTCCCCAGTTTTCTACCTGGAAGATACATTTAAAGAGATGAATATTTGACATATATGGAAAGAATACGGATTGATCACCGCTTGAATACGAATGTTTACCTCTTGTCGGGTCTCTCAGCTTCCCCGAACTCATCTCTCTCCTGCAGCATCTCCAACTTACGTGCTGCATCGGCCACTTGTGCTATAGTGTTGAACGTAGCACACACCAGATTGTTTGCGACCGATGTGCGAAGAGCCCACCTAAAGTGGTGTGCCTGCTCTTCAGGAGTACTTGCTGTCGCACCAAGGAAACCAGCTAAGCGAAGAAAGCGCTGCATAAACTCGTTGCTATTCTCCCCAGCTCTCTGTCTGATCCGTGGTACTCCCTCTTGAGCTTGTCTTGCTCAGCCTTGGGAAAGAACTGCTCCATCACCCTGTCCTTGAACTGAGCCCAAGTCAACCCAGCAACCCACTCGTCACCTCCCTCAGACTGCATCAACGCTAACCACCAATTTAGCACATCGACTTCGAACCGATAGCATGCCAACCTCGCCTTGTACGCGGGGTCACAACCCATAGCATTGAAAATCTTCTCGATGTGAGCCAACCAGCTTTCAGCATCAGTGGGGCTATCTATTTTCTCAAAAGCTCGAGGACGGAGCTTGTTGAATCTCTCCAGCCATACTGCCAATGTCACTGGAGGAGAAGGAGGAGGTGCCTGATTATGTTGCTGATTGTTGGCAGCTTGAACCTCAGCCCTGATGTCGTTCCTCAGTTGAGGAAGCAAAGCTTGCATTGCAGCTTGGATTGCCGCATCGAGTTGTTCCTGTTCGCGTGTGAGAACCATCTAACAGTATAACATAAAACATATGATTAAACAGATCAAAACATAATATATATATACATGAAAAAAAATTTATACCAAATTTCAAAAGAAAAATTTTATGCAAGAAAATTTTGTGTATGAATGCATGATGTAGTTTTATGAAAACTTTTGTATGCTCGAGAGTGAACGCCTATGGTCAGTTCACCTAAAATAAAAGACATGGCGAGGGGACGCCTATGGGTCGGTCCCAAATTTAAAAGTTTCGATAAAACACATGCGACTAAATAGGGCCAGTCCTGTACCAACCATTACTTAGTCATAAACCTGCGACAATGACATGTATATGTATGCATAAAAATGATGAATGCATGAAAAACGACTGTCAATTCTAGGGAGACCGTAGTGACTACCCACTAATCACAGGTCATATTTGAGAGCCTACAGGTCAAAGCCTTGGCTCTGATACTGATGAGACTGCTTTTATACATAGTCTCATCGTCCAAATTGGGCTTAAAATGCATTAAATATCATTAAAAATGCCAAATATATGCTCGTGTTTGTTGCTTGTGTATATTAGGTACGGATATTGAGGGAATGATAAAAAGATCACAAGAATCAATCAAAAACGAACACGGGAAATGAAGCCGCACAATGAACCGGACCCGAATCATGAATTTTCAAAGAAGACCTTGAAGATTTGAAGATTGGCAAGATTGGTCCCTCACTTTTTGAGGACTTGTCACTTTAGACCCTTGTAAACCTCAATTATTACAAGTTTGGTCCTAAAGTCTCAAGACATGACATTATAAGCCCTTGAAGAATGCAAATTTTCATGAATAGTCCTTATTCAAAGTTTGAAAGTATATTGTGCCAAAAATGACAAGTTGCTGAAAGTTGTTATAAGTAAAAGGGGCGTTGACAAAGTTTTATTACCAAGTGACAATACATAGGGAGATAAGGGGCTACTTTCGACCAGACACCAAACTTAACCCCACCAATACCCTTCTGCCACGTCATCCACCTCACCACCATCCACCAATCCCATTCCTCCCTCCCTCCACGTCTACAATCCACCACCACTCCTAAATTAGTTATAACTGATTATTCAGTTATATTAATTTCCCTCCCAAACACCTAATTTAAACTACTTAACCCCCAAAATTAGATTAAACCCACCCAATTATCCCCATAAACCCTAAACACCCCAGATCCAATTAAGCCAAAAACAAAGGGGTTTTGTTCGTCCATTTCCAGATCACTAATTACCCCTTCCCTCACCTAAACCCACACACCAAATCACCTCCCAACAGCCTCATGTGACTTGTGGGGACCTCCCCTGCAACGTCACTTTCTTCCCCAAAACCAAAACCCGACCAATTGAACGAATGAGATTATGTCCTTGGTCCCAAAGGTTTGTTAAACGTCCCAGATCAAGTTTACAACTGGCATATCACTTTCTTCATCAGCAATCACATGTGGGCTATGACTTGACCAAAAATTTAAATTATTCAAAGGGCAAAGAAGGAAAATCAGTAGCTTAGGGTTTCACATGTTATTGTTTCTAGATTATTCTGTAATGTAGTATAAATATGAGGTGCATGTACCCATATTTCGTTTGTTCCAGATTTTCTAAATTTTAATTATAATTCCTTTTTAAGTTAAATGAAAGTTGGTGTTTTGGTAAAAATATAATTCCTTTTCTTTATTTAAAAGCTGGTATTTTAGTTAAGAAAATATGTGTTCCATTATTCATCTTTTGATTTTTAGATCAAGTTTTTAGAAAAAAAGTTATAATCCGTTTTTCAAAGTGTTAAAAAGGGGTGTCTTTTTATAAAAACTTGTACTTTTAATCTGGTTTCAAGGTTTATTGAACTTGTTTGAGTATCATATATCCAAAAGTTTTAGTAACCTAAGATTGTACAAGTTTCTGTTGTCAAGGTTTTGAGATAAATCTTTGGTCAGTCCTATTTATTAATAGCTTAAGGCAATAAGCTCATCAATAAGCTCATTGACAGTAAGCTTATTGACAAACTTATTGGCCTGGTTTTTCTCTTGGGTTGCTGTTTTGTGCAGGAAAGGAGTACAAGACAAGGTCATTCACCATACATTGCTCCTTTTGAAGATATTAATGGCCTAGGGTCCTTCTTGGATTCCTGCAATAGGCCTTGTCTACACTCTTGTGGGTTCTTAACTTGTGACAAAACATGGCATCAGCTAACTAAGGTAGTGTTTGATCCTTTTTGTAATAGTTTTTTGAATCTTTGTGAGTTGTGGGTGATTTGCTCTAGTGACTGTTAAGTGCTATTTGGTTGATTAGTTTATGTTAAGTTAGGCTTTGTATGCATGATATAAGTGATTTGAATTATTTTAGTTAAGTTTTGATCTTATTTGGTTTGAAAAAAAAGTGATTTCTGAAATATAAGGGGTGTTTGGGTCTGTGTTTTCAGTTAAGATTGTGCTAAGTTTTTGGCTCAATAACTACCAAGACACTCTCAATTGGTTAGTATAGGGTGTGTTTTTTACTTAGTTTTCAGTTTGGTATGTTAAAAACAAGAATTGCATGCTAAATATTTGGTAAGTAGCACAAAAAATCAGTAAATGCCTATTTGTCTTATTTTAGTGTAAGATTTTCTTTGAAATCTTGAATATTGTTAGATATGGTGCATGTCTAGGTTTTAGAACTGGTTTGGTATCATTTGTGAGTGGATTGGGTAAGAATTTGTGAGCCAAAACTCACCCAAATACCAACTGCACCAGCAAAAGGACCCAAGTCCATTTTTCTGATAACAGTGACTGAAATAGGGCATGTGTGCTTGATTTGTGTGTGCTAAGTGAGTTCATCTTGTTTATTGTGACTCGCCACAACCCAACTGGTTGTGGGGGTGCCTTGTCTTGCCAAAACAACTAAGCAATCACCTAGAACAAGCCCTCTTGTTCATTTCTTCACAAGTGAAGATACGTTTTACTTTTGTGTTCATCAAATATTATATCAAGTTATTATCTGAGTACGTTTTTTATTTCCATGGCATTGATTCTAGCTTAATTTGCATAAAGTTTGTGTTTTAGAGTTATATTAGTTACTGTATTTGAGTTTTAAAAATTTAAAAATGAAAAAAAAAAGTTTTTTTACAAAAAAGGACGTGGCCAGGACTCGAACCTGCGCCACTCCTCTCACACACCAACGTGATAACCAGTTGCCCTAGGGTCTTTGACTGGTTATCACTTGGTCAATTAATTATTTAAGGGGTGTGTATTTTTAGCTTATTAAACCAATCAGTTTAGTAATAAGCTGATTTCAGCTTATTCTCATTAGCTTTTGACTATTTAGCATTTTTCCCTTGTTCTTTCTTAGGTTTAGGACTTTTTGGATTAAAAAATTTATTTTTCACGTGAACAGTTTATTTATTAGGATTATTTTAAGTTTAAATTTTAGAAAGTCAATAAAAAATAGGAAAAAGTGTTTTAAAAATTTGGAAAAATAGTTTTTAAGATTTTAACTGTATTTTTGAGGTTTATAGCAATTAAAGTTTTTGGATTAACTTATTTTTGATTTTATATGATTTTAGGGTTTTTAACCAAATTTAGAAATTAATATAAAATTATTAAAAAGGTTTGGAAACTTTTGATTGCATTTCTGTCTTAGTTACATTTTTCTAGATTTTTTGTTATTTTTTAGAATTTTTTTATAAACTTTGAATTTTTTTGAATATTTTATTATTATTTTATTATTAAAAATTGAAAGTTAGTTTTTTCTATTTTTTTCATTTTTCCTAGTTCATATATATAAAGTTTGGAGTTTTGCAACTTTTAGAATAATTTCATTGTACTTAGATTTATTTTTATAATTATTTTAAGTTTTTATAATTTTAATAGTTTTTAATTGTTTTAAAATAGTTTTTATTAATCTTAAAATTTTCAAAAATAGTTTTAAATTAAGTTAGGTTGTTTTAGAGGTTTACAAAGTGATAAAACTCATTTTGGGCTTTTTAGTAATTAAATTGATTTTTAGGGCTTTAATTAGCATTAAAAATCATTATTTAATTAATTAAAAGGTTTGGGTGATTTTTGATTTTTTGTAAACTCTTTATACATTATTTAGGATTTGTTTGCAATTTTTAGAAAGTTTTAGGATAAAATTTTAAATTTAGTGCTTTTTACGGTTTTACGTGTACACCTTTTTCGACTTAGTGTAATCCATCATCGTAACCGTCATTCTCTTCTCATCCCCTTTCTATTTTCTTTTCTCATAACAATAAAATCACAAAGATAATCATCTCTAGACACAACGCACTAGCCTCCTCGAGAACGAATTCACTTTAGGGTCATAACTTGTGGTTTTCCTAAACTACTCGTTAACACTTGCCCTAATTGCCTCCTTTTCCTAAAGGTGTGCAAAAACTCAACCATCATTTTTGGCGCCGCTGCCGGGGAGGCGTGTTGTGCTTTGATTTGAACATTGTTGTTTTTATACTAGCCATAATAGTATTTGTATTAGTAGCACTCTACTAATATGTATTATCGGTTTTTCGTTTTTTGTGAATACTATTACTATATTGTATACGTAGAACAATAAATTCACAAGTACTCTAAATACGTGAGAAATCACAACCTTGACTTGGGAGGTCATTACACAATCATTGTATTCGAATCTCAAACCAAAGAAAAAAGGCAAAAATAGATAAATACTTTCGAGAAGCTCGATTTTGAAAAATACAAACTATAAGGTGGGTATAAGGCGGATATTATAAAATATATCCTAAGGAAAAAGGCTCTTAAGTGCTTCGCGCCGCCTCGTTTCCCCGCTTGCTTGTGAGTATTTGATTTTGAGAGCTAATCGAGGGTTTTGCCGCCCAAAGTATTATTAAGTATCATATATACTTTCTTGGTTTTATTTGATTAAACCCTCTTGAACGTTTTGGTGTTCCACCAACGTTCTAAAGTCATCGAAGGCGTTCACTTCACGTGATCATTTTCATTCCTTGAGGCTTCTTTAATCAAGAGATTTGATTAAGGAGGAGATTTGTAGATTTTTGTCTACTTAATACAATTCCAAAATCCAAAAAAAGTAAAAACAATCAAAAATCCAAAAAAAAATTGAAAAAGTTAAAACACCAAAAGGAATCTTCTTTGCTCATCCCCACGTTCTACGTGACGTTTATGCTTACTCGTAATCAAGCAAGACGTGCACGTAAACGAAAAAACAAAAAGGAGGCAACACCTACTCCTAATCTTTCTAGTGAAGAGACTCCAAGTGAAGAACCTATTGTAGAACAAGAAGCTATCATGGCTAATCGTACTATGATGGAGTTGCTTCAAGCACCCACCGAGGGTTTTGGAGATTTCATTGTGATTCCCGCCATCCTTGCGGAGAACTTCGAGATCAAGACGGGTTTAATGTCTATGCTTCAAGCCAACAAGTTTCGCGGACACGAGAAAGACAACCCACATTATCACATTAGGCAATTTAATCGTCTCACCGCGACAAGCAAGTTTAAGGATGTACCACACGATGCCATTAAGATGATGTTGTTTCCATACTCGTTAGATGGACCCGCCAAGATATGGCTCGAGAAAGAACCCCCAAATTCGATTTTGACGTGGGGTGATCTCGTTTCGAAATTCGTGAATCAATTTTTTCCACCATCTAAAACAACACATTTGAAAAACGAGATTTCACGCTTTACACAAAGATCTAATGAAAGTTTTTCAATGGCTTGGGAAAGGTTTAAAGAAATGTTACATGAATGTCCACACCATGATTTTTCCGAATTGCATCAAATTGACACTTTTTATAATGGGCTTAATGATCATGAACGAGATTACTTAAATGTCGCCGCGGGTGGTAATTTTTTGTGCAAAACGACCGATGAGGCTTTGAAAATCATTGAGAATAGGTCTAAGGTTTATAGCCCTCGTAACACACCGAGTGTTAGCAATTTGGGTTCGTCATCGTCGTCATCGTCTCGTAGCATTAATGCCTTTCAAGATGAAGCAAATGAGGAGAATCGGTTTTTCGATAGGTTTTCGACTCTTATGACTCATTGGAAAGCACAAGATGCTTTGAATTCCTCATCGGTTAAGGCGGTTGCCAAGATTTGTATTTCGTGTAGTGGAGCTCATGATTTTTCCGAGTGCATTACCGCGGATAGTAACACTTCGAATGCTTATGTAGCCACGGGAACTTATAACCAAAACAGTCAAGGTTCCCGCCAAAATCGAGCTCCACAAAATCAAAATGCTAACAACTATCGAAACAACAATCAAAGTGGTTCTTATCAAGGAAATCAACGTAACTACAACAAGGGTAATTATCAAAGTGGAAATGGGCAAATTTCAAACCAAAACCAAAACCGTGATTTTCAAACTACCACACAAGGTTTTCAAAATGATCACACCAAAAATCTTCAAGGAGAATTTTTGAATTATGCTAAAGCAAACGATGCTAAGTTTGATAATATGCAACGTGAAATGGTTAGCTTAAGATCCGAGTTGAAAAACGAGCTTAAAAACGAACTTGCTAATGAACTTAAGACTCATGCAAATAAAATGGAAGGAAATGTTCAACGTCTCCAACAAAATCAACAAAAAATGGAGCAAGGTCAACATGAGATTAAGCAAGAATTGTTAAAAGCGGATGCTAGGCAATCTAAGTTTGAAGACCGAATGGGTAAAATGTTTGAAGCTATCATGTGTAAACCTTCTTCTTCGGGTGGTCTTCCTAGTGATACCATCGTAAACCCGAAAGGAGAAATGAAGGTTATTACTACTCGTAGTGGTAAAACTTTCTAAGAACCTATTTCTCGTCCAAGTACTTCTATGGAGAAGGAAAAAGAGAAAGAACCCGAGGTGGTGGTCGAAAAGGAGCAAATTCCAAGCCCACGAAGTACCGCTCAAACCACACCTACGGATGAACCAATACCAATAGTGGAACCCGAGATTCCAAGGCCTTTGCCTATACCCCAACCTACACCACCCTTACCAATAGTGATTTTATGAAAATGTTTCGTGACTTGCATTTTAATATAAGTTTTGCCGACGCCTTGGTCATGATGCCTCGATTTGCCGCAAACTTCAAAAGTATGTTGAATAACAAAGAGAAATTACAAAAGTCGTCTAGTTGTTCTTCGGTTTTTCTTAGCCGCATACCTCAAAAAGTCGGTGTTCCTGGTAAATTTTTAATCCCATGTGCAATACAAGATATGGAGGAATGCTACGCCTTGGCCGATCTTGGTGCTAGTATTAATTTGATGCCTCTTGAGATTTTTAAGTCGCTCAATCTTCCTAATCTCACTCCTTCAAGAATGTCAATCGAGATGGCCGATCATTCTACGATTCTAGCTTGTGGAGTAGCCGAGGACGTCTTCGTGAAAGTTGGAAAGTTTTACTATCCCGTGGACTTTATAGTTGTTGACATTCCCATCGATCCTAAAGTTCCTCTAATTTTAGGTCGATCATTTTTGGATACCTCGAGAGCACTTATCGATGTGCATGCTAGGAAAATCACTCTTCGTTTCAATGAGGAAGAACTCGTCATAAATGCAACTCAAAACTCCACACTTTCTCATGTGTATTCTATCACGTCTTTGAACAATGTTAGTCCTATCAAAAACACTTGTAAAAGGATTTCAAAAAGAGTTTTAGAAGTTGATGATAAAAACGATTTCTCGTCCCCTCCGCCGGTGGAGGTTAAGAGTGTTAAGCCTACGTTTCCAATCACGAATGATTCTTCGGATGATGAATATGTTGATCCCGATGGGGAAGTTTTCTTTGTTGACAAACGTTTTGAGAACTTACCACCACCTAAACCAAAACGGTTTTCAAATGTGAGAATTTTTAGTGTGACTAACATTGCTTTAGAAACACCAAATATTTTTGACATAATTAAGTCGGGTTTTCATAAGGAGAGTTTAAAAGATGAAAAAGGGAAAGATTTTAAATTGGATTTAAAATATTTTTCTACAATGCTAACTCTGTCATCACCTCGTGTTTTGAGTGCTACAAGCTCGTCTTCTCCTTTTGAAGATGCTTTGTGTGGACTTAGTGTGGGGGAAGCCCCTTATTTTCCCTTCCCTTTCTCCACCGAGGACGAGATATTTGATCACGGAATTGCTTATAAAGGGAAATCTCGGTCTTCCACCGATGCAATAAATGGAAAATCTTTCTATTTGATTGGTGCGAGTCTACCTCGATTAGCTCATGGTTTTTATGACTTACCCATTGTCCCACCCTTCTATTTCTTCTCATCTATTTTCTTGAAACCCTTTGGGTTTGTGTTGACACATGATGAAGTGGCGTTGATTTGTTTTTCCAATGAAAACAAGAACGCCATCTTCGATCCCGGTATTTTGCACCATCAAAGGACTTAGTCCTTAATACCGGTTGTTTTTGAGCCTTGTTTATCATGTAGGCCCCACTAAAAATTGACCACACCATGATTATCCCTAAATGATCACATTTATGGGGATTCGAGTCGAGCTTTTGACTCGGTTATCAAAAACAAGGTGCCTCGTGGGGGAAACCCATGCTTATCCATGTACATATTATTGCTTTCTAATTAGTTTAATGTGAGGGGATTTGTGTCCTTCCAACCTTTGTTCCATGGTTGTTTGTGAATTGTGGATTTTAGATGATCATGATCTTCACGATTGGAGCCTCTCGTGTTCGTTTTATGGGAGCACTCGATCGTTTGCTTTGAAGACTTTGTCAATATCCATGATATATCCTTTGATGTTCTAACCTTAGGTTTTTAGCACACTTCATAAAAGGCTTTAAATTTAACGGTTACACCCATTCCATGCTAGATTAGGCATTCGAATACGCTTCTAGTATGGGGTTGTTTGCACCCCTAGACTCGAAACATTGAGGACAATGTTTAACTTTAGTATGGGGGGTGAATAGATACTTGCCTTGCCAAACCTTCATTCTTTCCAAAGTTTATCTTTTTGTTTATCGTTTTGTTGCAAAATAAGGCTAAAAATGGCCAAATTTTAAAAAATTTCTCATGTTTTATAAGTGTTTGAAGACACGAATGTAGGTTTTCCGATGGCGAGAATAAGAGAAATTTTTGACTTAACCGTGTGTGTTGAGCACTTAGCTTTGATTCCTTAACTACACATTAGGCTAAGTATCTTAAATGAGGACGAGAAACGATAGGGTTAATTATAAGTTACTATGCTAAACGTAGAGTACTCGTATTCTTTCAAAAACTCATGTGTTCTCGTTGTTTGCTTATTTTCCCTTCGCATGTAAATATTTTTTGCTTAATAAATATTGACTTGGCAGTTTAGTTGGGATTGTTGGGTTTCTAGTCTTTTCTAGTAGCTTCCATGTAATTAAATTGGGAAGACATTAAGGTATCGCCAGCGTCACGGTTTTGAAGTATTGGCACCCGAATAATCAAAAGCTTCACCCAATAATAAGATTTCAAGTGCTCACCTAAATCAAGCAAACAATTTGAAGCCCCACAAGGCCGAAAAATCTATGCCCAAAGTGAAAGTGAATCAAGCCTTAATCTTCGAAGCTTTAAAGATCCAAAATTCGCCTTAGCGTGAGGATATACGTCTTTGGCTAATAAAACCACCGATGAGGAGGATAATAAAAGGCAACGCAAGACCGAAGTCATAATAAAAGCTTCATGGCGAAGTTGAATAAAAGATGGAGGTAAACCAAAGATAATAAGGCCCTTCCGTTAGGGGGCGTATAAAAGTCTTGGTAATAAGTCTCATGTTCAAAACCGTTATAAAACCTTGTTTATCGATTCTTCTTGTCAACTTAAATTTTTGACATCGTCGTCTATTAGGAGGGGTTATTGATTTGATGGTCTTGGTTACACCGTTAGGACTCTATTTTTAGACCTAAATCTCTATTATCGCATAAGTCAAACAATGTATTCTCGTGAAACATTCAAGACAAAATAAAATATAAGAGATACAACTTAGGAATAATGGGAGGATAAGTACGTGATTAGGGCATATGAGTAGTGTTAGCATTACTAACTTATAATGACAATGATCTCGTTGCACGCTTGGCATGGAATTGGGGTGAAAATCGAGGACGATGAAATTATTTCTAACGAAGCATTCACGTGTTCTTATTCTATGAACCTAAACGTCCCATTTTGCAATAAAAATCATACATTATGTCTAAAACGCAAGTAGTAGTAATAGTGGTAGTGTAGCTAGTTTATCATTCAATAAAGTGAATAAAAATGAATTTTGGAGGTGCTACGATACTTTATTCTAGCATTGCGTGAGGGCACGACAATGGTTTAGTATGGGGGAGTGATGAGACTGCTTTTATACATAGTCTCATCGTCCAAATTGGACTTAAAATGCATTAAATATCATTAAAAATGCCAAATATATGCTCGTGTTTGTTGCTTGTGTATTTTAGGTACGGATATTGAGGGAATGACAAAAAGATCACAAGAATCAATCAAAAACGAACACGGGAAACGAAGCCTCACAATGAACCAGACCCGAATCATGAATTTCCAAAGAAGACCTTGAAGATTTGAAGATTGGCAAGATTGGTCCCTCACTTTTTGAAGACTTGTCACTTTAGACCCTTGTAAACCTCAATTATTACAAGTTTGGTCCTAAAGTCTCAAGACATGACATTATAAGTGTAGAAATGCTAATATGGATCCGGTGGTCTAACGTGGTGGTAAATGGTGGTGGAAGCCATTGATGGCTTAGAGAGAGAGAAGAGTGGTTGAAAGTGAAAGAGAAAATGTATTGAAAATTAATCAAATGACAATCAACACCCCTCCTTGGAAGCTAAGGAGGGGTATATATAGTCACGCACACAACCTAAACTTTACAACGAGCCTAGTCTAGTCTAAATGTGCGTGACTATGATAACTAACGGGAATTCTTAAATGTCGTCACATAAAGTGAGTTTCCAACAATCTTCCCCTATGGGACGACGTGTAGAATTCCTTACAATATTCTTCCTAACAAGTACAAAATGATTAAGAATAAGAGCTTTCTTGAAGCATCCAATGCTGATGAAGTCTTCTGAGGCCTTCATCTTCAAAACGACTCATCTTTAAAGTAACTTGTAGAAGAAATACTATAACGGCACGAGCTAAGTAACCCATACACTTCTGGATAAGGAGAAGCTTCTGAATTAGCTTCCCCCTAATTCATGCCACGTAAACTTGATGTAGAAGCATTTAAATAGCTTCCCCCTAAACCAACAATCCTCGTAAGCAACTTCAAAGCTTTCAATAAAGCTTAGAATGATTAAGCGCACAGCGGAATCTAACTAGCAAATCCCATCATATAACATGATAATGTTGCTAAGAGGGATTGAAAGTTTGGGGCACACCAAGTAGATCAACAACTTTTCTTCTCACGCTTGAATAATTCTTCTGAATTTTTCTTCCCCCTGAGAGTTCAAGTTATGCATACCAGAAAGAATCAAGACACTTCTTCCCCCACATAGTTGAAGAAGGTAAATCAATCCCAATTATGAAGCTCAAATACTGAAGTGGACACTTTATCCCATTCATGAAGTTGACATCGTAACACCAGAGTCAATTAAGTCCCAGAAATGCACATGTCTTCTTCCGGAGATGCACCAGAGTCAATTAAGTCCCGGGAATGCATATAGGATAATGATGATGTTTAATTGCAACAATCAAACAATTAAACCTCGAATCAGTAGTGTACCGTTTGGAGATTGATAACGACACGAGTTAAAACACTGATTTTCTCTGCGGCTAAGACAAATGTCATCCCAGAATATCTTCAAATCAAAAGAAGGTATGAAGTTCATCACGTGTACTCGTTGTGAGTTCAATGTGTCTTCTTCTTCCCCCTTGATGGTTTCGAAACTCGGAACCATCAATAAATTGTACGCACATGAACCTGAAATCTCGTGAGAATAATAAATAAGCTGAATTATATATTTTGTGAGAATCAACTGTTGATCGAAAATCTCTTCTCATAAACTCTCCATGGCCACCTTTACCATCCCACGTGAAAGCAATTTGAAGTGACCACTGAAAGAATGAACCAGATACATCAAACGTGAAGCTGAATTAAAAATCCTTCGATCTTGTGACTTAAGCTTGCACTATTGTTGAATGAAGAACGGTGGAGAAATCTCTAAGTACTCAATGCATCACTGAAGAAGTCTATAAGCACAACACCTCTTGAAATTATCCACGTCGACAAAGCGCGTGACACTGAGTACAACAATGTAACCCCTTGAAGTGATATTTATCCGAGTCATCAACCATCCACCCCGAACCCGGAAACCAGATGACCAAGTCTTCATTCTAGATTAAGCACGAGCAAGTTATCTATTAAAAGATAAAATAAATACACGCCTTCGAAAAATCCGTCGTCAACGTCACGTAATTAATACCCGATCAAACAAAATCTGTAGCCACTAAAAAATCGCCCATTTTTTCTTGGTCTCGTCTTAAATAAATTCTCGTCACATTTGTCACTTCATTTTGTCGCGTCACATTTCTCTCGACCCGATGACGACCGAATTATAACTTAATACACAAAATTTATTTAAAAATTTTGTTAAAAAAATTGTGTGTATATAAGTTAATATACACGGTCCATTGAGATTCTATGGCCCATCAATTTGAAAACTAATACCTGGCCCATCAATTGTCCATTACCCGGTCCATCACATGGGGATAAAACACTTACAACTCCATGACCCGGTTTCACCACTTTGGTTATAACGCCCTCCCACCTTAACTAACTCACACAAGTCAACACCTAATCTCACAACTTCTCTCACAACATCTCGTTTACTCCGCCCTCACCAAACTCTCTCTCCCAACTTTCTCACACAAATCAAACTACATCTCCCATCCCCAACCTCATGGATACATCCGCCTCTCAAATCCACATCTCAGTCAACCAGAAATGATAAGAAGCATCATCAACATCTAATCAACTCCAAAAAATTACCATTTAATCTTTTAATTCGAAACCCATTTAATTTGAATAAACAACCATCATGATCACATTTGTGATAAAATCCGATAGACCCCCACCTTGAATCCTTTAAACAGCCAAGTCAAGAACAGCTTAGTCATGTCTTCAAGATCCTTTAAATAAAGGGTCTCGGGTAGGTTATAGTTTGATGCATGTTGGTTTTATTGTGACTAAATCGAAACAAAGACTTGGAGTTAATATAATTGTTAATTCCATTTCTTGAACTTCGAAAATCAAACGGGTTTAACCCAATAAAGATCTATGATGAGTTTTGTTTTTGTGTTAAGATCTTAAAAGATCTCATCATGCATGTATAAACACAAAAAATGAATCTGAGATCTTTATTAGTTTTCTGTTTTGGTTTGAGTAATTAGATGGGATAGGAGACGATGGGAATAGGATAGATGATGTTGGTGTTGGGGAGAAATAAGGTTGGCAGTAGAGTTAAATTGATTAAGTGTATAGTCGACTCAGTGAGTTAACTGAGTCAACTCGGTAATTACCGAGTTGACTCGGTAGAGTTGGTAGTTGGTTTTGGTCACCAAATTTAGTTCACACGTTTTTTTTTTTAAAAAACAGTCCAATCGGAATGACAAACAAAAAATCCCATCGGAATGTTTTTTGTTTTTGAGTCAAAGTTATGTCCTACAAGTGAGTCCATCGGAAAGTCAAAAAGAATCCCATCGGAATGTCTTTTAAATTGGTCTCATCGGAATGTTTTTGTAAGTCTGTCAACGGAATCAAACAAACACCCCCATCGGAATAACCAATCTGAATGTTCAATCTGAAAGTTCAATCTGAATATCCAATCGGAAAGGCTGTCGGAAACCCAATCTGAAAAGGGTTTTGAATGACCGAAAATGATGGATCTGCAAACTTGTCCTTTTTCCAATAAAAATAAGTCTGTTAGATGCAAGGAAAAAATGGTAAAAAAATGGACCAGTGATTGATTAAACCAAGAATAGACACTGATGTGGACCCAGATATAACTCTGATTTGATAAAATCAGTAAGACAATGAAAACCAAGAACAAAGATTGAGACTGCTTGGACACCAATAAGACGTGACAAAAAATTTTGTGACAAAATGGACAGAAATAATATAACGAGACACAAAGAATAATCAGACCACCAAATCGAATATACGAACACGATCCAAGGATGGAACCGAGGCTCTGATGCCAAATGTAGAAATGCTAATATGGATCCGGTGGTCTAACGTGGTGGTAAATGGTGGTGGAAGCCATTGATGGCTTAGAGAGAGAGAAGAGTGGTTGAAAGTGAAAGAGAAAATGTATTGAAAATTAATCAAATGACAATCAACACCCCTCCTTGGAAGCTAAGGAGGGGTATATATAGTCACGCACACAACCTAAACTTTACAACGAGCCTAGTCTAGTCTAAATGTGCGTGACTATGATAACTAACGGGAATTCTTAAATGTCGTCACATAAAGTGAGTTTCCAACAATAAGCCCTTGAAGAATGCAAATATTTCATGAATAGTCCTTATTCAAAGTTTGAAAGTATATTGTGCCAAAAATGACAAGTTGCTGAAAGTTGTTACAAGTAAAAGGGGCGTTGACAAAGTTTTAATACCAAGTGACAAGACATAGGGAGATAAGGGGCTACTTTCGACCAGACACCAAACTTAACCCCAGCAATACCCTTCTGCCACGTCATCCACGTCACCACCATCCACCAATCCCATTCCTCCATCCCTCCACGTCTACATTCCACCACTACTCCTAAATTAATTATAACTGATTATTCAGTTATATTAATTTCCCTCCCAAACACCTAATTTAAACTACTTAACCCCCAAAATCAGATTAAACCCACCCAATTATCCCCATAAACCCTAAACACCCCAGATCTAATTAAGCCAAAAACAAAGGGGTTTTGTTCGTCCATTTCCAGATCACTAATTACCCCTTCCCTCACCTAAACCCACACACCTAATCACCTCCCAACAGCCTCATGTGACTTGTGGGGACCTCCCCTGCAACGTCACTTTCTTCCCCAAAACCAAAACCCGGCCATTTGAACGAATGAGATTATGTCCTTGGTCCCAAAGGTTTGTTAAACGTCCCAGATCAAGTTTACAACTAGCATATCACTTTCTTCATCAGCAATCACATGTGGGCTATGACTTGACCAAAAAGTTAAATTATTCAAAGGGCAAAGAAGGAAAATCAGTAGCTTAGGGTTTCACATGTTATTGTTTCTAGATTATTCAGTAATGTAGTATAAATATGAGGTGCATGTACCCATATTTCGTTTGTTCCAGATTTTCTAAATTTTAATTGTAATTCCTTTTTAAGTTAAATGAAAGTTGGTGTTTTGGTAAAAATATAATTCCTTTTCTTTATTTAAAAGCTGGTATTTTAGTTAAGAAAATATGTGTTCCATTATTCATCTTTTGATTTTTAGATCAAGTTTTTTGAAAAAAAGTTATAATCCGTTTTTCAAAGTGTTAAAAAGGGGTGTCTTTTTATAAAAACTTGTACTTTTAATCTGGTTTCAAGGTTTATTGAACTTGTTTGAGCATCATATATCCAAAAGTTTTGGTAACCTAAGATTGTACAAGTTTCTGTTGTCAAGGTTTTGAGATAAATCTTTGGTCAGTCCTGTTTATTAATAGCTTAAGGCAATAAGCTCATCAATAAGCTCATTGACAGTAAGCGTATTGACAAACTTATTGGCCTGGTTTTTCTCTTGGGTTGCTGTTTTGTGTAGGAAAGGAGTACAAGACAAGGTCATTCACCATACATTGCTCCTTTTGAAGAAATTAATAGCCTAGGGTCCTTCTTGGATTCCTGCAACAGGCCTTCTCTACACTCTTGTGGGTTCTTAACTAGTGACAAAACAAGGCATCAGCTAACTAAGGTAGTGCTTGATCCTTTTTGTAATAGTTTTCTGAATCTTTGTGAGTTGTGGGTGATTTGCTCTAGTGACTGTTAAGTGCTATTTGGTTGATTAGTTTATGTTCAGTTAGGCTTTCTATGCATGATATAAGTGATTTGAATTATTTTAGTTAAGTTTTGATCTTATTTGGTTTGAAAAAAAAGTGATTTCTGAAATATAAGGGGTGTTTGGGTCTGTGTTTTCAGTTAAGATTGTGCTAAGTTTTTGGCTCAATAACTACCAAGATACTCTCAATTGGTTAGTATAGGGTGTGTTTTTTACTTAGTTTTCAGTTTGGTATGTTAAAAACAACAATTGCATGCTAAATATTTGGTAAGTAGCACAAAAAATCAGTAACTGCCTATTTGTCTTGTTTTAGTGTAAGATTTTCTTTGAAATCTTGAATATTGTTAGATATGGTGCATGTCTAGGTTTTAGAACTGGTTTGGTATCATTTGTGAGTGGATTGGGTAAGAATTGGTGAGCCAAAACTCACCCAAATACCAACTGCACCAGCAAAAGGACCCAAGTCCATTTTTCTGATAACAGTGACTGAAATAGGGCATGTGTGCTTGATTTGTGTGTGCTAAGTGAGTTTATCTTGTTTATTGTGACTCCCCACAACCCAACTGGTTGTGGGGGTGCCTTGTCTTGCCAAAACAACTAAGCAATCACCTAGAACAAGCCCTCTTGTTCATTTCTTCACAAGTGAAGATACGTTTTACTTTTGTGTTCATCAGATATTATATCAAGTTGTTATCTGAGTACGTTTTTGATTTCCATGGCATTGATTCTAGCTTAATTTGCATAAAGTTTGTGTTTTAGAGTAATATTAGTTACTGTATTTGAGTTTTAAAAATTTAAAAAAGAAAAAAAAAAGTTTTTTTACAAAAAAGGACGTGGCCAGGACTTGAACCTGCGCCACTCCTCTCACACACCAACGTGATAAACAGTGGCCCTAGGGTCTTTGACTGGTTATCACTTGGTCAATTAATTAGGTAAGGGGTGTGTGTTTTTAGCTTATTAAACCAATCAGTTTAGTAATAAGCTGATTTCAGCTTATTCTCATTAGCTTTTGACTATTTAGCATTTTTCCCTTGTTCTTTCTTAGGTTTAGGACTTTTTGGATTAAAAAGTTTATTTTTCACATGAACAGTTTATTTATTAGGATTATTTTAAGTTTACATTTTAGAAAGTAAATAAAAAATAGGAAAAAGTGTTTTAAAATCTGGAAAAATAGTTTTTAAGATTTTAACTGTATTTTTGAGGTTTACAGCAATTAATGTTTTTGGATTAACTTATTTTTGATTTTATATGATTTTAGGGTTTTTAACCAACTTTAGAAATTAATATAAAATTATTAAAAAGGTTTTGGAAACTTTTGATTGCATTTCTGTCTTAGTTACATTTTTCTAGATTTTTTGTAGTTTTTTAGAATTTTTTTATAAACTTTGAATTTTTTTGAATATTTTATTATTATTTTATTATTAAAAATTGAAAGTTAGTTTTTTCTATTTTTCATTTTTCCTAGTTCATATATATAAAGTTAGGAGTTTTGAAACTTTTAGAATAATTTCATTGTCCTTAGGTTTATTTTTATAATTATTTTAAGTTTTTATAATTTTAATAGTTTTTAATAGTTTTAAAATAGTTTTTATTAATTTTAAAATTTTCAAAAATAGTTTTAAATTAAGTTAGGTTGTTTTAGAGGTTTACAAAGTGATAAAACTCATTTTGGGCTTTTTAGTAACTAAATTGATTTTTAGGGCTTTAATTAGCATTAAAAATCATTATTTAATTAATTAAAAGGTTTGGGTGATTTTTGATTTTTTTAAAATCTTTATACTTCATTTAGGATTTTTTTGCAATTTTTAGAAATTTTTCGGATAAAATTTTAAATTTAGTGCTTTTTACGGTTTTACGTGTACACCTTTTTCGACTTAGTGTAATCCGTCATCGTAACCGTCATTCTCTTCTCATCCCCTTTCTATTTTCTTTTCTCATAACAATAAAATCACAAAGATAATCATCTCTAGACACAACGCACTAGCCTCCTCGAGAACGAACTCACTTTAGGGTCATAACTTGTGGTTTTCCTAAACTACTCGTTAACACTTGCCCTAATTGCCTCCTTTTCCTAAAGGTGTGCAAAAACTCAACCATTAGATACCATAATTGTAACACCCCATTTTGATAATGGAATGTCACGCGTAATTATGGCGTGTCATCAAAGCATACAAGGAAAAATGTCTAAAAATTACACGACCATGAAAGGAAAATACCGAAGTCAAACATCGGTAGTCCAAAAGTAAAGCTCATCACACACAAACATAAGTACTGTAAAGGAAAGGACTAAAAAATGTCCATAGCAAGTGTATCAAAGGAAAGATAATGCATAAAGTAAAGAAAGGCTAGAAAGCTTCCAGTCCATATGCACGTACGCTTAAAGTCTACGAGCGTCCCTGAGTACCTGCCGTTTTAGGAACATAGAAAAGGAAAACGGCTGAGCAATACGCTTAGTGCACGGATGTAAAATAAAGCATGAATAGGATAAGCATATAACATATAACATCAGAAGAAACTAAGTCCCGAATAACCTGGTTAAGTCTTGGTAAAACTGGTTTTATACTTTGAAAAGCCTTATGTTTATCTTATAAAAACTGTTTAACATGTTATACCATTAGCCAATATAGGTCCTGAAAATCCACCGTGCATGAATACTTGGAGGGGTGACCTCATCATGCAAATTAGAGGGGCTGCCTCTAATTTAATATACTGGTTTGGGTAGGAGGGATCAACTCCTTGTGAAGGATGCAAGGCACACACCACATTCACACTGAGTAATTTGCTGAAAAACATGTAACTAGGATGCACCCATACGCCCCACATGATAAATAAAATAAATGGCCAAAAGCTGAAGGGACGCCACGAGCAATCACTCCGCCGTGGTGAAGTCATAACATCAGTGCCTCTAATGTTATGGTTATGGTACCTCCATAACTAGGTGAAACTGGTCATGCATGTATATGGCTATAGGTATTCTAAATTAAACATAAGCAAGTCAAACATATAAACTTATACTACGGGAAAACATTTGGCTGCATACGGGGAATCCTAATAAGGAAAGAATGTCCATATTGAAAGGACGGGAATCCGTACCTTATGTCCAGTGAACGAAGAAGACGAACTGAGGAGAATCCTACTTCGGTATCACTAATGCTACATAAATACATACGTGAATAAGTATCTGATAGGTGTGTAAACACCCATCCTTTTACCGCTTAATTCTGGCTAAAACAAGACCAAAGCACGTATTTAATATCATTTGTTTGGAATTATGCGTGGTTTTTGTGTTTATTGTGTTTTCAGAGCTAACCGGATGAATATTAAAGAAAACATGGGATTGCACGGGTTTTATCAAGGAAAAAGACCAAAGACGAAGTCTATTTTCCAAGAGATGCAAAAGATTTGAAGTCAATGGGCCGATTTGAAGATTTATCGAAGAAAAGGACCAAAGACGGAAGATTTACATAAGTCGAAGAAACTCAAGTCTATTAAACGAAGAAATTAAAAGACGAGTTGAATTTAATCGTCGACAAATCCCGAATCAGAATCGAAAACGTCAACTTTTCTGAAAAGACGAGAAGACAAGAAGAAAGGGAGAAAGCCCACTCACCAACCAACCACTAGGACTATATAGAGTTTTCCTTCACATTTTAGTGAGCAAGCTTTTCATTTTCTTTTTCCCAGTTTCTTAGGATCGGTTCATCACCAACACCATTAGGGTGTTCGGTGATTTTTAATATTTCCTTTCAATCTTGTAACTCTTAATCATTACTCTTGTTACTTTTACATTAATCTTTCAATTCCATCTTTTCATTCATCTTGTTCTTCATCATCTTCTATTGCAAGTTCTTAAGTTTTTTATTTGATTCAAGTTTGATCTTAAAAAGTTGTTGATTTAGTGTTTTTATTGGTGGGATTTGTTACTTATGGTATTTAAATGATTTGTGTTTAATTTGGTAAAACCTTTTTGAGTATTTAAGTCAATTTGGATTAAAATTCGTATCCCCTGTTCTTGCGTTACTGTTACTGATCTTTAACCCAGAAACATTCTGAATAGTGCTTTTCTTTCTCCTTTACTCGGAATGTTCCAATATTCCAAATAGAGCTTACATTCCGTATAAACCATTTGCTAATTCCCTTATACGGAATATTTTAAATATTCCGAACAGACTAATTTTTCCGCATAGAAAGTTTTTCCGAATAGGCATGTTTTTCCGAATAGGGCACCTTTTCCGCATAAGCCATAATATTCCGCATAGACATGTTTTTCCGAATTGAACCCTTTTATTCCGCATAGCACAATTTTTCCGAGTAGGGCATCTTTTCCGCATAAGGGTAATTTTTCCGAATAGTCCTTTCTTTCCGAATAGCACATATTTTTCCGCATAGCCTTGAGATTTTCCGAATAGCATTGTTTTTCCGAATTGACCATTATTCCGAATTGAGAGTTTATTCCGCATAGAACAAGTTTTCCGAATTGGGTAATTCCTGTTAGGGTATTTTTCATTTACTTATTTCTTATTCTAGTTTTACTTTTTAATTGTTTTAAGTTTAAGTCTTTATTTACTTAATTCATTTCCCTTTTTAATAGAATAGAAAACCAAACTCCTTTTTGTCACCAAGAACAATCTTTCCACTTTAAACCGAGATCAATTCGAGAGGATTCCGAGAATCGAACTTTCAACTAGTAAAATCTCTTGTATCAAATGGCGCCGCTGCCGGCTCTTCTCGTTAAGATCAAAAGTTTTTTGTGAGAACTTGGATTTTGGGATCCGTTACCCGTGAACGTTACTTTTTCACAAAAATTTTCAAAAATCCTAAAAAAATATAAAATTTTCAAAAATATAAAAAAATTAAAAAACATAACAACCAAAAATATTTTTGCTTTGTGTTTCTTTGTTCGTTCTTTTGCAGGTGTATGCGCACTCGATCCACGTCTTATCACGAGCCCGAGCCTCTCGATAACTTAGACATGGCCGGTATACCACCTCAAAACAATAATAACAACAACAACCCACCTTTCAACAACATGAACAATAACAACAACAATGAGCCCCTTCCGGATAATCGCCCGATGATTGAACTGCTGCAAGCTCATGTCGATGGCAACACGGATCCAATTGTCATACCTCCAATTGCCGCCAACAATTTCGAGCTAAAATCAGGCTTTATCCAGATGGTCTCCGCTCAACCATTCTTGGGACGAACCATTGATGATCCACATGACCATATCAAGAGATTCTTGCAACTCACTAACACGGTCAAGTTCAATGGTGTTCCACAAGAGGTTATAAGGTTACAACTTTTTCCCTTTTCTTTAGAGGGACAAGCCCGGCATTGGCTTGCTAAGGAACCGCCACAGAGTATTCTCTCGTGGACGGATTTAGAAACAAAGTTTATCAATTACTTTTTTCCACCCTCTCGTACTACCGCTTTGCGGAATGAGATCATAAATTTTGAACAAAAGTACGATGAGTCGTTCAGTGAATCTTGGGATCGTTTTAAAGATCTTTTAAGAAAATGCCCACAACATGGTTTTACCAAAGTACATCAAATTAATACTTTTTACAATGGTTTAAGCATGAGTGACCAAGATTCACTGAACAGTGCCTCGGGGGGTAATCTATTGGCTAAGACTTCCAATGCTACTTGGGATATCATTGAGAACAAGTCTCGTGTGCAAACCAAGAGTGTTCGGACCAATGTCGCTAGTGCTAGCGCTAGTGACAGCGACAAGCGATTAGACAAAATCACTACGCTTCTTGAATCGGTTTGTCACCCACACCGTCAGCAACAACAACAGCAACAACGCTAAAAACGCTCAAGTGAACGATGTCAGCCAACCTTGTGAGATATGCGGTGGTCCTCATTCTTACACAACTTGTACCGCCACCCAAGACTACCCTGCTGAGAATGTGAATGCGGCATATGGCACCTATTCTCAACCTGCTTATCAAGCTAGACCTCAAGGTGACCGTAACTTGCTTAGCTACCGATCTAACAACTATCTTTCACCACCTGGTTTCCCTCCTACCAACCCAAACCAACAATCAAACCTCAATCGCCCTCCTCAACAACAACAACAGCCTCGACAACCGTACATCCCTCCTCACAAGCAGCAACAACCGCCTCAACGTAACAATCAAGTTTACCAACAGCCTGCTTATCAACCACCCGCATACAATGCTCCTCCCAACCAAACCACAACTGCATTACACCAAGAGGTTGCAACCTACATGCGGACCAATGATGTGATTGTGGAAAATCTCCAACAGGAAGTACGAAACTTGAAGGCAGACTTGGTTAAACAAGGGAACGATTTGAGAGCCGATATGCGAAACACGCTGGATAGTCAGACGAATGACTTGAGGAACATGATGGCTAGTTTCTTCCAAGGTAATCAACCCTCTTCTTCGGGTACTCTTCCAAGTAACACCGTTGCGAACCCAAGAGGGGAGATGAAAGCAATCACTACTCGAAGTGGTAAAGGTACCAAGGAACCCGAGCTTCCTATACCTCCACCGGTGGTTGTGACTAAGGAGAACGAGTCACCTGCTCCTTCCCCAATTTCTCCACCTCTTCCTTCTACCCCTCCTCCACCCGTGGTTGTGAGTGATCCTATTCCCCTAAAGCCTTCTTCTTCATCCAATATACCTTATCCATCTAGGTTGAGGAAAGAGAAGCTCAAAAGCAAGGACGATATTCAGGTTTCGAATTTCCTTAAAATGTTCAAACAACTGAATTTCAATATCTCCTTCGCCGAGGCTCTCGCTCACATGCCCAAGTATGCGAAAATGTTTAAAGATCTTCTGAGCGACAAGGAAAAGCTCCTCGATATTGCCAACACCCAACTTAATGAAAACTGCTCTGCAGTGCTTTTAAGGAAATTGCCAACCAAGCTTGGTGATCCGGGTCGTTTTCTTATCCCTTGCAATTTCCCGGGAGTAGAGAATTGCATGGCCCTAGCCGATCTAGGTGCCAGTATTAATCTCATGCCTCTAAGTGTTTGGAAGCAATTATCTCTCCCAGAGCTAGTCCCCACCAAAATGACTTTGGAATTAGCTAACCGTACGGTTGCTTATCCAGTGGGGATAGCCGAAGACGTCATTGTAGGAGTCGACAAATTCACCTTTCCTGCTGATTTCGTTGTCGTCGACTACGAGATGGACCCCCGTGTGCCACTCATTATTGGTCGTCCATTCTTGAGGACCGGTCGCACTCTCATTGATGTTGAAGCCGGTGAGCTTATCATGAGAGTGGGTGACGATAAAGTAGTCTTCAACATGGGAAAGCTTTCTAAACAGCCTTATTCTTACGAGAGTGTTAATTGTATTGACGTTCTTGATGAGGCTTGTGAAGAACATTTCAAAGATTCTTGTAAAAATATTCCTACCTCTCTTCCCAATGTTGAGACCGTTTCCTCTATCGACTCATCACTATCTCTATTTGGAGAAAGTGATTTCCTTTGGAAAGATTTGGAAGCCACCTTGGGAGATGTGAATTTAGACAATGACGATTCTACTGCCAATTGGGATGAAGATCTCAGTTTCATTGCAAACCTCCTCACAGAAGACAATCCTTCCCCTCCATCTCCTATTGTTATTGCTATCGATACTCCGACTTCGAATACGCCTCCCGTCGACAATCCTCCAGATCTAGAACTTAAGGAGTTGCCACCCCATCTTGAGTATGTATTCCTTGAAGAAGAGAAGAAGTCGCCAGTCATCATTGTTAAGGATTTGAAGGATGAAGAGAAAACTCGACTTGTCGCTGTGTTGAAAAAGCATAAAACAGCTATTGCTTGGAAGATTTCGGATATTCGTGGAATTGATCCTCACTTCTGCACACACAAAATTCTCATGGAGGACGACTTTAAGCCCACAATTCAAAGCCAACAAAGGGTGAATCCAAAAATCCATGAAGTCATCAAAACAGAGGTTCTCAAACTTCTTGATGCGGGTATGATTTACCCTATTTCGGATTCACCATGGGTTAGTCCAATCCATTGTGTGCCCAAGAAGGGCGGAATAACCGTTGTTCCCAATGAACACAACGAGTTAATTCCCACTCGTCTCGTTACTGGGTGGAGAGTTTGTATAGACTACCGCAAACTCAATGATGCCACGAGAAAGGATCATTTCCCTCTACCTTTTATGGACCAAATGCTTGAACGCTTAGTAGGAAATGAATATTACTGCTTTCTTGATGGTTTCTCGGGTTATTTCCAAATACCCATCGATCCCCAAGATCAAGAGAAGACTACATTCACTTGTCCCTATGGCACTTTTGCTTACAAAAGAATGCCTTTCGGCTTATGTAATGCGCCCGGGACTTTCCAAAGGTGTATGTTAGATATCTTCCATGACATGGTTGAACAAACCATGGAAGTCTTCATGGATGATTTATCGGTCTTCGGGGATTCCTTCTCTTCTTGCCTTACCAATTTGGAACGTATGCTAAAGAGGTGCGAAGACACTCGCCTTGTTCTGAATTGGGAAAAATGCCATTTTATGGTAAAAGAAGGCATCGTGCTGGGACACAAGATCTCCAAAGCCGGTCTTGAAGTAGACCGTGCTAAAGTCGATGTTATCGCCAAGTTGCCTCCACCTTCAACCGTGAAGGGTGTGAGAAGTTTCCTGGGTCATGCGGGCTTCTATCGTCGATTCATCAAAGATTTTTCTCAAATCGCTCGCCCGATGACCCACCTCTTGGAAAAAGATACTCCTTTTATCTTCTCCAAAGAGTGTCTTGAAGCCTTCAACTCGCTTAAGGATAAGCTTACTAAGGCACCCGTCTTAGTTACCCCTAATTGGGAGCTTCCCTTTGAGTTGATGTGTGATGCTAGTGATTTTGCTATTGGAGCGGTTCTTGGACAAAGAGTGAACAAACACTTCCAACCGATCCATTACGCTAGCAAGACAATGACGGGGGCACAATTGCATTATACGACAACAGAAAAAGAGCTTTTAGCTGTTGTCTATGCCTTTGAAAAATTTCGCCCCTATCTTGTCCTTTCTACCACCATTGTGTATACCGATCATTCCGCGTTGAAGTACTTGTTGACAAAGCAAGATTCCAAACCAAGACTTCTTCGCTGGGTTTTGCTGCTCCAGGTATTTAAAATCGAAATTCGCGATAAAAAAGGCGCAGAAAACCTAGCCGCGGATCATCTCAGCAGACTTGAGGATCCATACCAAGGGGATCATCCGAACAAAGAAATTAATGATTCTTTTCCCTTGGAGACCTTAATGTCTATACACTCGAAGTCGAATGAAACCCCGTGGTTTACGGACTTCGCAAACTACTTGGCGGGTGGAATTCTCAAGGAAGGGTTGACGTCCCAACAAAAGAAAAAGTTTTTCACCGACATTAAGACTTACTTTTGGGACGACCCTTACCTATTCAAACAATGTGCCGACCTGATTATCCGCCTATGTGTTGATGGACCGGCAGCGTCTGAAATCCTTGATGCTTGCCACAAAGGACCCACCGGTGGTCACTTTGGTCCCAACTACACCGCCAAAAAAGTATTTGACTCGGGATTTTATTGGCCCTCCATATATCGTGATGCTCACAATATGGTTAAACGATGTGATGTTTGCCAAAAGCAAGGCAAAATCACACATAAAGACGAGATGCCTCAGAATTTCATACAGGAATGTGAAATTTTAGATGTGTAGGGTATCGACTTTATGGGGCCATTCCCTTCTTCTAAAGGAAACAAATACATCCTTGTAGCCGTTGACTACGTTTCAAAGTGGGTCGAAGCCAAAGCTTTACCTACTAATGACGCAAGGGTGGTTTGTAACTTTTTGAAAGCTTTATTCGCTAGATTCGGTGTGCCTCGTGCCATTATTAGTGATCGTGGGACTCATTTCTGCAATGACCAATTTGCTAGAGTTATGGCTAAGTACGGTGTAAATCATCGTCTTTCCACAGCCTACCACCCACAAACTAATGGCCAGACTGAAATATCCAACTGAGGACTGAAGCGAATTCTGGAAAGAACCGTGGGAGAGCATTGTGCCGCATGGGCTGATAAACTTGATGATGCTTTGTGGGCTTTCCGTACTGCTTACAAGACCCTGATCGGCTGTACGCCTTATCGTCTTGTGTACGGGAAAGCGTGCCACCTCCCCATTGAGTTGGAGCACAAGGCTTATTGGGCCTTGAAGTGGGATAATTTTGATATTAACAAAGCCGGTGACCTACGCAAGATCCAACTCAATGAGCTGAATGAACTTCGGAATGAGGCTTATGAAAATTCTTTGATCTATAAGGAACGAACTAAGCTCATTCACGACTCCAAGATCAAAAACCGAGAGTTCCATGTTGGAGACAAAGTCTTACTTTTTAACTCTCGGTTGAAAATCTTTTCGGGCAAGCTCAAATCTCGTTGGTTCGGCCCATTCACCATCGCCCAAATTTTTCCATATGGTACTCTCGAGCTCGCTCAACCTAATGGACCTAATTTTAAGGTGAATGGCCAACGAGTGAAGTTGTACTTTGGTGAGGACACCTCTCAGGAGATGATTCCATCCCTCACCACGTTCCCCATGAACTAATTTTTGGTCGATTCAGGCTCGTGACTCGGTTATCAAAAACAAGCGCTCCTCGGGAGGCAGCCCGAGTATCTATCCCTTTAGCCCCCTAAGTGTAGGCGCGGACCTATTTTGGTCGTTTGTGTTTGTATGGTGATGTGATTACAGGGATAAATGCACTCTTGGAATCTTTGAAGAACCGTGCTCCCATGTTATCAGAAATCCGGTTCTATCTCTCAACTATCGTGATTCAATTTTCTTCATGTTCATATTCGAAATTGATCACGTTAGTCGTCTCTTCCTTAACTCAAGTTAACCAACGTGCACAATGTCATAAGTGTAGGGGAGATTTTTCCCACATGCTTAAACATTGAGGACAATGTTTATCTTAAGTGTAGGGGGGACTTCTATCGAAGTTTAAGTGGACTTTTCCATGAAAATGCCTTCATTTAACCAGAAAATCCTATTTTTCAAATTTTTAATTAACTTTGGCCATTTAGTCGTAATTTTTAAATTTTTATCGTTGCTTTCATATGTATATATCCCGCAATAAAGTCAAAAATATTAATAAAGTGGTGTAGCTAGTTTAGAAATCTTTGACATATTAGGCCCGTTGCGTTTATTTTGACTCAACCCGAATAGACTTATTCAAGTTTATTCTAGCTAGTATCCTTAACCATGTAGACCTTAATTGGTTTATTAGGCTAAGTATCCACGAGTCTCATTACTTGAGATTTTAAATTGTGGAGGACGAGAAATGATAGAGTCAATTATAAGTCGGTATTCTTGCGCAAGCTCACTTGGTGTAATTATTTGCCTATTCTCCCATCACTTGCTAATAATATATCTGCAATAAGTAAGGTCGTACTATTTGAAAAGTTACTTAGCTTCTAGCCCAAGATCGTTTAAAAGTTGCTCGGTAATGATAAGAGTTCATAGCCAAGGCATAACTTATGAAGCGGGGCGCGAAGATTGGCGAGTCCGAAAAGGCCCTAACAAGGCATGAGGATTCCATTTTATTGCTAAAGATCCAAAGTGATGTGAAGATCATTATTCCTAAAGTCAATATGAAGGATCAAGACTCACGACGAAAAGCAATCAACTCCCATAAAGATCATGGAGAAGTCTATCCGAAAAGACCCTAACAAGGTATGAGGATAAATTGATCCAAGTCCGAAAAGTAGGCGGATCGTTGTATCTCAAAATCCCAATTAGAGATTGAAGAAATAATCATGAAGTCGTGGTCAACAAAGTTGGAGTACCCCTCAAAAGTCTCCAAGTGAAGAAACTCTATTATGATGAGAAGACCATTATCTCAAGAACGTCTCTTGAAGATATGAAGTATGAAGTACATGCCAAATATCGGCCCGAGAAAGGTCTCAAATCGTGAACCAAGTTATGCCAAGATATGAACTTTTTGATATCCCGAGAAACAGTTTTAAAAGATTTTGTCCTTTAGCTAACTATTGATCAAATCGTCCTACTTTGCTTTCAGCCTAAATAAACTATCGAAATAAGTCCAAAAATGCATCTTCATGATCATTCTAAGACAAAAATAAAATATAAGAGATACACCTAGGAATAAGGGAGTTTAAGCATTTAGTTAAGCCATGTGTGTAAGTGTTTGATTTACTAACTTATAATAACAATGATCTCGTTTTTAAGCTTAGTATGGGGAACGTGAAACTTGGGGGTGATAAATCTTCGCAGCACCAAAGCCCTAATGTAAGTCATTGATCTCTTTGCAAGTTATTTCCATGTAGCTATTTTCAAGTGAAAATGGTTTTCTATCCTTCTGTTTATTTTAAAGTTTTAAGTTCTCTTAGTATTTTAATTTTTAGTAGTATTTGAATAAGGCCAAGGTTGATTAATTATGAGAAAAATGTAAAATTGCTTTATCACTAAGCATTGCATGAGGGCATGGCAATGGATAAGTGTAGGGGATTTGATAGGTGTGTAAACACCCATCCTTTTACTGCTTAATTCTGGCTAAAACAAGACCAAAGCACGTATTTAATACCATTTGTTTGGAATTATGCGTGGTTTTTGTGTTTATTGTGTTTTCAGAGCTAACCGGATGAATATTAAAGAAAACATGGGATTGCACGGGTTTTATCAAGGAAAAAGACCAAAGACGAAGTCTATTTTCCAAGAGATGCAAAAGATTTGAAGTCAATGGGCCGATTTGAAGATTTATCGAAGAAAAGGACCAAAGACAGAAGATTTACATAAGTCGAAGAAACTCAAGTCTATTAAACGAAGAAATTAAAAGACGAGTTGAATTTAATCGTCGACAAATCCCGAATCAGAATCGAAAACGTCAACTTTTCTGAAAAGACGAGAAGACAAGAAGAAAGGGAGAAAGCCCACTCACCAACCAACCACTAGGACTATATATAGGGTTTTCCTTCACATTTTAGTGAGCAAGCTTTTCATTTTCTTTTTCCCAGTTTCTTAGGATCGGTTCATCACCAACACCATTAGGGTGTTTGGTGATTTTTAATATTTCCTTTCAATCTTGTAACTCTTAATCATTACTCTTGTTACTTGTACATTAATCTTTCAATTCCATCTTTTCATTCATCTTGTTCTTCATCATCTTATATTGCAAGTTCTTAAGTTTTTTATTTGATTCAAGTTTGATCTTAAAAAGTTGTTGATTTAGTGTTTTTATTGGTGGGATTTGTTACTTATGGTATTTAAATGATTTGTGTTTAATTTGGTAAAACCTTTTTGAGTATTTAAGTCGATTTGGATTAAAATTCGTATCCCCTGTTCTTGCGTTACTGTTACTGATCTTTAACCCAGAAACATTCCGAATAGTGCTTTTCTTTCTCCTTTACTCGGAATGTTCCAATATTCCGAATAGAGCTTACATTCCGTATAAACCATTTGCTAATTCCCTTATACGGAATATTTTAAATATTCCGAATAGACTAATTTTTCCGCATAGAAAGTTTTTCCGAATAGGCATGTTTTTCCGAATAGGGCATCTTTTCCGCATAAGCCATAATATTCCGCATAGACATGTTTTTCCGAATTGAACCCTTTTATTCCGCATAGCACAATTTTTCCGAATAGGGCATCTTTTCCGCATAAGGATAATTTTTCTGAATAGTCCTTTCTTTCCGAATAGCACATATTTTTCCGCATAGGCTTGAGATTTTCCGAATAGCATTGTTTTTCCGAATTGACCATTATTCCGTATAGAGCAATTATTCCGAATTGAGAGTTTATTCCGCATAGAACAAGTTTTCCGAATTGGGTAATTCCTGTTAGGGTATTTTTCATTTACTTATTTCTTATTCTAGTTTTACTTTTTAATTCTTTTAAGTTTAAGTCTTTATTTACTTAATTCATTTCCCTTTTTAATAGAATAGAAAACCAAACTCCTTTTTGTCACCAAGAACAATCTTTCCACTTTAAACCGAGATCAATTCGAGAGGATTCTGAGAATCGAACTTTCAACTAGTAAAATCTCTTGTATCAGTATCTGATTACTAAATATGTAACTGGTTTAATATAATGTCTTAGCTTATTTATATGTTCATATCATGTTTTACTGTTTTAAGCCCTAAACTGTGTTTATCATATATTTTGTTTATTCTGATTAAGTATTTCTGGTATTTCATGTATTATTATACTTACTGTGTAATAATAAGTAACTTTCCAAAAATAGCAGGTTTCCTAAAATAGAATGTTTCCAAAAATAGAAAGTTTCCAAAAATAGAAAGTTACAAAAAATAGAAATTTTCCAAAAATAGAAAGTTTCCAAAAATAGAGAGTTTCCAAAAATAGAAAGTTTCCAAAAATAGATTTACTGCTTAAAATAAATAAGTTTCTAAAAATAGAAAGTTTCCATAAATAGATCGGCTGCCTTAATTAAATATGTTTCCATAAATAGATTAGCTGCCTTAATTAAATAAGTTTCTAAAAAAAGAAAGTTCCCATAAATAGATTAGCTGCCTTAATTAAATAAGTTTCTAAAAATAGAAAGTTTCCATAATTAGATATAAGCTGGTTAAATAAGCTAAGTATATAAGCCTAAGTGTTTTTCTGATTATTTTCTAAGTCATACTGATATAATGTATAGTTTATTAATTATTACATGTAATTTAAATAAACTATAGGTTAAAAGTATTTAATTAAATATATCATGCTTTTAATTAAATAAAGTTAAATACTTAGGTTAAAACATGAATTATTATCTATTAATAATATAACCTAAGTCATGTTAATTAATTAATTATAATCATGGTTTTTAATTAATTAATTAATTATAAGTTTAGAATATATAAAATACTTAGGGTAATAATTTCATGATTCTAATAATTAAATTATAACCTAAGTCATGTTTATTAAATTAATCATGTCATATTTATTAATTTAATTTTAACGTATGATTATAAAAAAAATCTTAACATAAACCGTGAACCGGATCTTGACTAGAAACCATGAACCGGACACGAAATCGACACCATACCCCGAACCACTTCGGGGTTCCCTTTGGTTTGCTGCTGCCGTGGGACCCACACCACCAAACCGGGACCATATGGTCTCGGTGGTGGTTTATTAGCCAAACCGAGACCCCCTTGGGGTTCGGTTTAGGCGCCGGCCAAACAAACACCCCTAAAACAACCTTTTTGATTTTCTCGAAAAACCATTTACATGTTTGATCTATGTTTTTAATTAGGTTTTTAAAAACATCATGTTCTTAATTATTTTATTAGATCAAATCAAAAAGAAAAGGATTAAAAGCATATACCGAAGCGTGGATCTAACGAGGATGAACACACACGAACACACGTACAAGATTCAAGATCAAAATAAACTAAACACCCCCTTTTTGGTGTTTATGTGCGGCGGCCACAAGAGAGGAAGGAGGAGAAGGAGAAAAATCTTTTAGGTTTTTGTTTAAGTTTACGGTAATGTGAAAATGACTAGCAAAATTTACCATAACCCCTTCTTAGTAAGTTTTGAGATGGGCTTGGCCCATCTCCTTAATGTTGCCGCGGGTAGGGGGCCCCACATGGGGTACCCGTACCGTTTTCCGTGTCTCGTTGTTTAATTGTTCGTTCGTGTTTGTTTGTGTTCGCGTTTTGTGTGTTCTCGTTAAATAATTATCGTGACCTCATATATTTATTCACGCTCGTAATAAATATATATACGTAATTAATATTAGTTCGTGATTTAATTACGTTCATGATTTCATGATCGCATGTTCGTGATTAATTATTGTTAAATAATTATTGCGTGTTCGTGCGTAAAAAATACTTATCGTGTTCTAACACGTACGTAATACGTAAAATCCTAACATGTAAATGTAGTCATACTATAAAAGGAAAGTTTTAATCTAGTACGTACGATCTTAAGGGTACTATTCATGGTAAAAGCATGCGAGTTTTACATGATTTGCCCAAAATCATTAGGGTACTCCCACTCACCATTGATTTACGTTCTAAGAGTTGGGCTGGGTTCTGGTCTCCCAAGGTGATGCTTGATTCCACCACAAAGACTAGCTAGCCTAAGAGCGAGCAACTAATTGGTAAAGGCTTATCAAATATGCTCATGTTGCTGTGAAGATTCAACACGTGCAGATGTTTTCCAAGCTTTCAAGAAGCTTTTCAGAGTTCTTAGTTGCAGCAAGCTTTGTGGCTTCCCTAATGTGGTTATTTTGCTCCTTTGGTTATGCTACTTCAATCCTCAAGCTGTTTGTGCAAGATCTACCAAGAAACTTGAACTCAACAAGTAAAAATCAAGTTTAGGGGAGGATTGTTAGGACCTATGTAATAGGTTATTTGTAATAGATAAACTAGGACGTATGTAGTTCCTCCTAGTCCTAGTAGTAGCAGGAGCAACACGTGCTCCTGGTCTAGTAAAAAGTCAAACAAGTATTATTCTTAGTAGTTTGTTAGGATATGCATGAGATATCTTAGGATAGGATATGCATATCAGGAGTTACACGTTTTATGTTTAATGTAGTTTAGGGTTTCTTATAGTATAAAAGGAACTCATTGGCAGAAGGGTTATACACACCTTTCACCAGTATTCATTTCATATCAATAGTAGAAATCCTTAGAGAGGATCAAGTTATTTATCTTGTTATTCTGTTTCTTCTTGTTCCTAGTATTTCTATTCCGCACAAATACTTTGTATTTCATTAAGAGTCTCTCTGTGAATAGACTTGTGATTACAGAAGTCGTTCACCATCCTTAACAGGCTGCAAGATCTACAACTAGTAGACCCAACAAGATCCCTTTGACTGACAAGATTTGGGGAATGGAGTTTATGTTGATAGTCCAAAGGGATTGTAATACCATTTTTGAAAAACAAGGCAAACAGAGTATTGAGTGAGAACAAGACTACTAGAAGGGAGTTGTATTATATGCTTCTAAGATGTCACCAGACTGGGTGGACATACACAAAGCTTAGGAAGTTATCATTTGAGCAGTTGGAGTGTTTGGCTTATTTTGGGATTATGTTTATGAGGATAACACATACAGGGTACTTTCTACTGAAAGACAGGAAGAAATTGAAAAGGAGCTGAAAATAAAGAAGGCATCTATTGCTCCTAGGCATGTGAAGAAGGGAGTGAAGTTTCAGTTCCCTAAGTTTAGCCCATTGGACCCAAGATTCAATGAGGGTCCTTTGAAGAATAAAATGGAGCCTTCACGTTTGGAAGCTAGTGATATTGCTGTTATGATTCCACTTGATTTCAAGAATCCTACTGTTAAGTATGAAGAATGCAACACCCCCAAATATTCATAATTCAATTCAGCGGAAGAGTCGTTGGTGTTACGGGATAGCACATTACTCAAATCATAGACAACGCTTAAAAATCGCGTCGTTTAATAATAAAGCATTTTCCATTCATAACTATCAAATTATATAGGTCCCCAGGTCAATATATGTCTTACAAATTTACAAGACATTTGAATGGAAATTTTTATTTAAATGCGAGCCATAAATTCTTGTCGTCTTCCCGAGAATTACCTTCAAGTACCTGAGATAAAACATGTTAAAAGTCAGCAAAACGTTGAGCGTGTCCATAGAGTTTAATTATAACCATCAATCATAAAACCGGTATATAATCATTACCGAAAAATATTTTTGTACAATTCTTTATCATAAACCATAACATTGGCCAAAAACATTTTATACGAATCATTGTCGTAAGTCATAACATAGGCCTTAAGCATTTGACACGAATCATTGTCGTAAATCATAACTTAGGCCAAAACATTTTATACGAATCATTGTCGTAGCAACATCATTCAATACGTTTTATAACGTTGTTTATAACATAATAGAAACCTGATACAAGAGATTTTACTAGTTGAAAGTTCGATTCTCGGAATCCTCTCGAATTGATCTCGGTTTAAAGTGGAAAGATTGTTCTTGGTGACAAAAAGGAGTTTGGTTTTCTATTCTATTAAAAAGGGAAATGAATTAAGTAAATAAAGACTTAAACTTAAAACAATTAAAAAGTAAAACTAGAATAAGAAATAAGTAAATGAAAAATACCCTAACAGGAATTACCCAATTCGGAAAACTTGTTCTATGCGGAATAAACTCTCAATTCGGAATAATTGCTCTATACGGAATAATGGTCAATTCGGAAAAACAATGCTATTCGGAAAATCTCAAGCCTATGCGGAAAAATATGTGCTATTCGGAAAGAAAGGACTATTCGGAAAAATTACCCTTATGCGGAAAAGATGCCCTATTCGGAAAAATTGTGCTATGCGGAATAAAAGGGTTCAATTCGGAAAAACATGTCTATGCGGAATATTATGGCTTATGCGGAAAAGATGCCCTATTCGGAAAAACATGACTATTCGGAAAAACTTTCTATGCGGAAAAATTAGTCTGTTCGGAATATTTAAAATATTCCGTATAAGGGAATTAGCAAATGGTTTATACGGAATGTAAGCTCTATTCGGAATATTGGAACATTCCGAGTAAAGGAGAAAGAAAAGCACTATTCGGAATGTTTCTGGGTTAAAGATCAGTAACAGTAACGCAAGAACAGGGGATACGAATTTTAATCCAAATCGACTTAAATACTCAAAAAGGTTTTACCAAATTAAACACAAATCATTTAAATACCATAAGTAACAAATCCCACCAATAAAAACACTAAATCAACAACTTTTTAAGATCAAACTTGAATCAAATAAAAAACTTAAGAACTTGCAATAGAAGATGATGAAGAACAAGATGAATGAAAAGATGGAATTGAAAGATTAATGTAAAAGTAACAAGAGTAATGATTAAGAGTTACAAGATTGAAAGGAAATATTAAAAATCACCAAACACCCTAATGGTGTTGGTGATGAACCGATCCTAAGAAACTGGGAAAAAGAAAATGAAAAGCTTTCTCACTAAAATGTGAAGGAAAACCCTATATATAGTCCTAGTGGTTGGTTGGTGAGTGGGCTTTCTCCCTTTCTTCTTGTCTTCTCGTCTTTTCAGAAAAGTTGACGTTTTCGATTCTGATTCGGGATTTGCCGACGATTAAATTCAACTCGTCTTTTAATTTCTTCGTTTAATAGACTTGAGTTTCTTCGACTTATGTAAATCTTCCGTCTTTGGTCCTTTTCTCGATAAATCTTCAAATCGGCCCATTGACTTCAAATCTTTTGCATCTCTTGGAAAATAGACTTCGTCTTTGGTCTTTTTCCTTGATAAAATCCGTGCAATCCCATGTTTTCTTTAATATTCATCCGGTTAGCTCTGAAATACAATAAACACAAAAACCACGCATAATTCCAAACAAATGATATTAAATACGTGCTTTGGTCTTGTTTTAGCCAGAATTAAGCGGTAAAAGGATGGGTGTTTACACACCTATCAAATCCCCTACACTTAACCATTGCCATGACCTCATGCAATGCTTAGTGATAAAGCAATTTTACATTTTTCTCATAATTAATCAACCTTGGCCTTATTCAAATACTACTAAAAATTAAAATACTAAGAGAACTTAAAACTTTAAAATAAACAGAAGGATAGAAAACCATTTTCACTTGAAAATAGCTACATGGAAATAACTTGCAAAGAGATCAATGACTTACATTAGGGCTTTGGTACTGCGAAGATTTATCACCCCCAAGTTTCACGTTCCCCAAACTAAGCTTAAAAACGAGATCATTGTTATTATAAGTTAGTTCCCGGCAGCGGCGCCATTTGATACAAGAGATTTTACTAGTTGAAAGTTCGATTCTCAGAATCCTCTCGAATTGATCTCGGTTTAAAGTGGAAAGATTGTTCTTGGTGACAAAAAGGAGTTTGGTTTTCTATTCTATTAAAAAGGGAAATGAATTAAGTAAATAAAGACTTAAACTTAAAACAATTAAAAAGTAAAACTAGAATAAGAAATAAGTAAATGAAAAATACCCTAACAGGAATTACCCAATTCGGAAAACTTGTTCTATGCGGAATAAACTCTCAATTCGGAATAATTGCTCTATACGGAATAATGGTCAATTCGGAAAAACAATGCTATTCGGAAAATCTCAAGCCTATGCGGAAAAATATGTGCTATTCGGAAAGAAAGGACTATTCGGAAAAATTACCCTTATGCGGAAAAGATGCCCTATTCGGAAAAATTGTGCTATGCGGAATAAAAGGGTTCAATTCGGAAAAACATGTCTATGCGGAATATTATGGCTTATGCGGAAAAGATGCCCTATTCGGAAAAACATGCCTATTCGGAAAATCTCAAGCCTATGCGGAAAAATTAGTCTGTTCGGAATATTTAAAATATTCCGTATAAGGGAATTAGCAAATGGTTTATACGGAATGTAAGCTCTATTCGGAATATTGGAACATTCCGAGTAAAGGAGAAAGAAAAGCACTATTCGGAATGTTTCTGGGTTAAAGATCAGTAACAGTAACGCAAGAACAGGGGATACGAATTTTAATCCAAATCGACTTAAATACTCAAAAAGGTTTTACCAAATTAAACACAAATCATTTAAATACCATAAGTAACAAATCCCACCAATAAAAACACTAAATCAACAACTTTTTAAGATCAAACTTGAATCAAATAAAAAACTTAAGAACTTGCAATAGAAGATGATGAAGAACAAGATGAATGAAAAGATGGAATTGAACGATTAATGTAAAAGTAACAAGAGTAATGATTAAGAGTTACAAGATTGAAAGGAAATATTAAAAATCACCAAACACCCTAATTGTGTTGGTGATGAACCGATCCTAAGAAACTGGGAAAAATAAAATGAAAAGCTTGCTCACTAAAATGTGAAGGAAAACCCTATATATAGTCCTAGTGGTTGGTTGGTGAGTGGGCTTTCTCCCTTTCTTCTTGTCTTCTCGTCTTTTCAGAAAAGTTGACGTTTTCGATTCTGATTCGGGATTTGTCGACGATTAAATTCAACTCGTCTTTTAATTTCTTCGTTTAATAGACTTGAGTTTCTTCGACTTATGTAAATCTTCCGTCTTTGGTCCTTTTCTTCGATAAATCTTCAAATCGGCCCATTGACTTCAAATCTTTTGCATCTCTTAGAAAATAGACTTCGTCTTTGGTCTTTTTCCTTGATAAAACCCGTGCAATCCCATGTTTTCTCTAATATTCATCTGGTTAGCTCTGAAAACACAATAAACACAAAAACCACGCATAATTCCAAACAAATGATATTAAATACGTGCTTTGGTCTTGTTTTAGCCTGAATTAAGCGGTAAAAGGATGGGTGTTTACACACCTATCAAATCCCCTACACTTAACCATTGCCATGCCCTCATGCAATGCTTAGTGATAAAGCAATTTTACATTTTTCTCATAATTAATCAACCTTGGCCTTATTCAAATACTACTAAAAATTAAAATACTAAGAGAACTTAAAACTTTAAAATAAACAGAAGGATAGAAAACCATTTTCACTTGAAAATAGCTACATGGAAATAACTTGCAAAGAGATCAATGACTTACATTAGGGCTTTGGTGCTGCGAAGATTTATCACCCCCAAGTTTCACGTTCCCCAAACTAAGCTTAAAAACGAGATCATTGTTATTATAAGTTAGTTCCCGGCAGCGGCGCCATTTGATTCAAGAGATTTTACTAGTTGAAAGTTCGATTCTCGGAATCCTCTCTAATTGATCTCGGTTTAAAGTGGAAAGATTGTTCTTGGTGACAAAAAGGAGTTTGGTTTTCTATTCTATTAAAAAGGGAAATGAATTAAGTAAATAAAGACTTAAACTTAAAACAATTAAAAAGTAAAACTAGAATAAGAAATAAGTAAATGAAAAATACCCTAATAGGAATTACCCAATTCGGAAAACTTGTTCTATGCGGAATAAACTCTCAATTCGGAATAATTGCTCTATACGGAATAATGGTCAATTCGGAAAAACAATGCTATTCGGAAAATCTCAAGCCTATGCGGAAAAATATGTGCTATTTGGAAAGAAAGGACTATTCGGAAAAATTACCCTTATGCGGAAAAGATGCCCTATTCGGAAAAATTGTGCTATGCGGAATAAAAGGGTTCAATTCGGAAAAACATGTCTATGCGGAATATTATGGCTTATGCGGAAAAGATGCCCTATTCGGAAAAACATGCCTATTCGGAAAATCTCAAGCCTATGCGGAAAAATTAGTCTGTTCGGAATATTTAAAATATTCCGTATAAGGGAATTAGCAAATGGTTTATACGGAATGTAAGCTCTATTCGGAATATTGGAACATTCCGAGTAAAGGAGAAAGAAAATCACTATTCGGAATGTTTCTGGGTTAAAGATCAGTAACAGTAACGCAAGTACAGTGGATACGAATTTTAATCCAAATCGACTTAAATACTCAAAAAGGTTTTACCAAATTAAACACAAATCATTTAAATACCATAAGTAACAAATCCCACCAATAAAAACACTAAATCAACAACTTTTTAAGATCAAACTTGAATCAAATAAAAAACTTAAGAACTTGCAATAGAAGATGATGAAGAACAAGATGAATGAAAAGATGGAATTGAAAGATTAATGTAAAAGTAACAAGAGTAATGATAAAAGTTACAAGATTGAAAGGAAATATTAAAAATCACCAAACACCCTAATGGTGTTGGTGATGAACCGGTCCTAAGAAACTGGGAAAAAGAAAATGAAAAGCTTGCTCACTAAAATGTGAAGGAAAACCCTATATATAGTCCTAGTGGTTGGTTGGTGAGTGGGCTTTCTCCCTTTCTTCTTGTCTTCTCGTCTTTTCAGAAAAGTTGACGTTTTCGATTCTGATTCGGGATTTGTCGACGATTAAATTCAACTCGTCTTTTAATTTCTTCGTTTAATAGACTTGAGTTTCTTCGACTTATGTAAATCTTCCGTCTTTGGTCCTTTTCTTCGATAAATCTTCAAATCGGCCCATTGACTTCAAATCTTTTGCATCTCTTGGAAAATAGACTTCGTCTTTGGTCTTTTTCCTTGATAAAACCCGTGCAATCCCATGTTTTCTTTAATATTCATCCGGTTAGCTCTGAAAACACAATAAACACAAAACCACGCATAATTCTAAACAAATGATATTAAATACGTGCTTCGGTCTTGTTTTAGCCAGAATTAAGCGGTAAAAGGATGGGTGTTTACACACCTATCAAAACCGTTATATAAAACAGTTATGTAAAACCAGAACACGAGTATAATCATAAATAAGACCCCATGTTTCTAGTCAGGCAATATATTATAATTCAAATCACATATCATACGTTATTCCTGAGACCGTAGCCTTAGTGTTACCTTTATCATTATTATTATCGGATTATTACAAACCGCATGACATTGTTACCTTTCTATAATATATTTCGGGTAGCTAGCCCGGAATTCATTTGCCCATCTAAAACAGCGTGTCGTCACAATAGTCACGCTTATATAAATCCTCTCATACATAATTTCGCTTATCAATCAATGTGGCACGACGGGGATCAACCGTCAAGGCGCGAACTGGGGTGATCTTCCCCAAATAGTACTATTATATGCACAAGCGTCTACCAAATCCCGGTAGTTCACAATTCATGCTAATGGGACTTTAGTGACATAACCTAACTAATAATAATCCATTTCATTTCATTCATTGGGTCATATAATCATTCGGGTCCATATCAATATACATACAATCGGGACTACTAGTGTTCTATTTTTATCAAAACTAGCATGTTATCTCCCTCGCGGGTTTATAAAACATTTCATAAAACATTTAAAAGAGTGCGAGGCTATGAACTCACATTGGTGTGGGAAGGCGGGTTATCGGCAATTAGGATGTATCGTACGTGCCTCGATCACGGGAAACCTAGACAAATAATACTCGGTCTTAAGCTATGCCCAATAACTTTATAAAAGTTGTTATGTATATGTACTGATGTCATAACATGATGATCAAGTGGGGTTTTATTACCTTATACAACATTCCTAGTTGCTCGGTATTAGTTAACTTAGTTAAATCATACTAAGTTTAGCCCATGTATATGTTAAGGCCCAATAGGCCCATTAAGAGTCCAACACATTATATTAGTGCATTTATCTATTTAAGACCAGGCCCATACGCATGACTAAGTCCAATAACATTAAACCAAACTAGTTGGGCCTAGTGGTCCAACAAGGCTAATTTGCCCCATTATGGCCCATTAGTTATAAAGCTCAGTTTTGTCGATTTTTACTTGTCAAGTGTGTTTACATATCAGTATATGTTTTATAAAAATGTTACATTAGACGGGTCCGACCATCTAATTTTTATCTGGCGAAAACGTTAATCTTTCAGTTTTAGCCGAAAAGACGTAAAACTTATATATAATTTGTAGTTTTAGAAAACATTTGAGTTTTACTTTTATAAAATGTAACGTTTATTTATTTTAGTATACAAACTTATTTTATAATAGTTATTATTAGTTAGTGGCTTTTATATACTTATTTTATAATAGTATTTACTTTGAGTGCTCTTTTTATATTATATAGTTTATTAAGAAATCTGATTTCTAAAGTCAAGTCCATTATTTTTGTCATATCTTGAGTTCTACAAGGAGATAGAACCTCTAATTTAAACAGAATAAACTACATGATGTGTGATACAAATAACTCTTAGCTACTTCTCAATCAGCCTCTAACTATTTTTAATAATTTGTCCAAAACAGACTATACAGATTTGTACTACAAAAGTGTTTTGGCCATATCTTGCTCATTTTTAACATTCCATTGAGTGGTCAATTCACCAATTGTGTAAATATCAATTATCTATCTGAATATCCAATAATCCAAGCCATTTAACCATGTGACCATATTGGAACTTACTGTTTTATACAGCCTATACAACTAGTCATGATTTTAACATGTTTACTTGTTGATTTTAGCCTTTTTAACCTAATCTATTAACACAGAATTCCCACACAATATATTGATCATCATTTATCATCATAATACATATATATTTTTGAAGAAAATAAATGAATACATTTATAAAACAATAAGTTGATAGAAAGAATGTGATCTCTATACCAATCAATATGATGAAAGATTGAGATTTTGATGAACAAGACTTGGTTTTTTGTAACCAATCTTATGAGTTTAGAAAGATCACTTTGAGATCACCAAGAGTATGAAGACTTCTTGAGAAATCAGCCCTAATCCTCCATGAAAACTCCTTTCTATTTTTTAAGATCACCTCCAATCTTCATCTCTTCAAATGGGAATCAACATATGTAGATTGTGCATAAAAAAATTTTGGCTAATTTTTGATGGATGGTGATGGTGGATGATGTTATGGGATGGCATAAAGGAGAGGAGGAGAGAATTTTTGATGAAAACTGTTAAACTTGCATGTTGTGAGAAGTGTGTGTGAGAAGTTTAGCTTTTGGTGGTTTTTTGTTATGGACAAATGTCCTTATGGAGTACATGATTTTGACAACAAAAGAGGTGTGGTGGCTTGGTTTTTCCACCCATAGTGGGGGTGAGACAAGTGTAAACTTGTTTCATCCCCACTAATTTACGGGTACTCCTCGATTCTAGTTTCCTCGATTTGCGTGCCTTCGGGTCGATTTACGAAAAACGTTTTTATAAATTATGATTCTACGGCACAAAACGATTCTAGTAAAAATTGTCTCATCAAAAACGGAGCACAAAAGCGAAAATACGTAAACCTAAGGTTTTCGGTTTAATCATAAACGACGCTAAATTATACACGTAAGTCCTATTTCTTTCTCGTAAATTTGGGAGTATATGAACCAACACAAAATAAATTTCCAAAATAATATACGACAATAAATTTACTATCTGAAATGTCGGACTGTCACAAACATAGAGTACGTAAACGTAAACATGTAGCGTAGAGCTTTCCAGTTTAGACGTAGATGATAGGTGTGAAAACACCCATCTTTTCTACCACTTAATTACATTAAAACGGGACCTAAACGTATATTTTATGTCGTAAATGGCGGAATTATGCGTGGTTTCTGTTTTTATTGTGTTTCAGGGTCGAGAAGGTGAAAAGTGGAGAAAACACGGCTTTCACGGGCTTTTATTGAAGAAAAATACAAAAGACGAAGTCGAAAGATCAAAAGTGGAAAAAGAATGGAAGTCCAAGACCAATTCTAAAGATTTATCGAAGAAAAAGTCCAAAGACGAAAGTTTAATAAAGTCGAAGAACTCAGGTCTAATTTATGAAGAAAATTACAAGACGAGTTCATAGAAATCCCGAGACGAAGTCTTAAAAGTCGAAGAATTTAAGAAGACTGAAAGACCGAGGACCAAGAAAGAAAGAAAGAGGAAGCCACCAACCACTCCCCTCTCCTATAAATACCACCCTCACTTGTTGTGAGAGGGTTGGTTAGTTTTAGAATTAGATTAGGAGTAGGTAGTTTCTCTCTCTAGATTTATGCTTTCTCTCTCTAGATTAATTTGTGTTTAAGCTTTTGTTATCGAATCCTTACTTTTTAATTAAGCTTTTCATTCATCATCTTCTTCCTTTCTTGTTTGATTTGTTCTTTATCTTCATTGTTCATGTTCTTGAATTTTTAGGATTTTGATTAAGTGGGTTTTGATTGATTTGGTTACGTTTGTTAGTTTTGATGATTTGTTTTGATTGATTATTGTTAATTGATGCTTATTGGTTATTTTGGTTTAATCTTTTGTTTGATTTTGATTTATTTAAGGATAAATTGTTGTTACTGTATATCCCCTGTTCTTCGGGTTCGTTTGCTTCTGTTTCTGTTTTCCCAGATGAGTTCCGAGCCAAAGAGGAGAAACTTGTTCATTCGGAACTTTAAGAGTTCCGAGTCAAGGAAGCTTCATTCGGAAGTCTAAAACTTCCGAATCAAGCTCTTCATTCAGAAGTCTAAAACTTCCGGATCAAGTGCTTCATTCGGAACTTTGAAAGTTCCGGATCAAGAGGTCTTCATTCGGAAGTCTGAAGTTCCGGATCAAGGGTCTTCATTCAGAAGTCTAAAAACTTCCGGATCAAGTGCTTCATTCGGAACTTTGAAAGTTCCGGATCAAGGGTTCTTCATTCGGAAGTTTAAAACTTCCGAATGAAGGTTTCTGTCAAGTTTTCTTTTTGGTTTTTCTTTTTAAGTTTTTGTCTTTTATTTTCAAGTTTTATTTTTCTCACCTTTTTCTTTATTTGAAATTTTATTTGCTTTCCTTTTAGTTTAATTTTTGATTTGCATCATTTACTTTTTGTTAAGTTTTAATTTTACGTCCTTTCATTTCTCTTCATTTAATTTTAAAGTTTTAAATATCGCACCGTTTACATTTTACCTTGTTTTAGTATTAGTTTCTCGTCATTTATTATTCAGTCTTGCTCATTTATTTTACCAAAACCAAAAATATTTGTTTCACCAAGAACAACTAATCTCACACAATTAACCGGAAATCAATTCGAAGAGATACCGAGAAACGAACTTTTTCCAACTAGCAAAATCTTTACATTAAAATGGCGCCGCTGCCGGCTCTTTTCGTGAAGATCGAAGGTTTTTTGTGAGTGACGCGTTGGCTTTTGGGATCCGTTCACTTGTGAACGTTATTTTTCTTGTCAAAAATTTTCAAAAATCCAAAAACATTTGAAAAATCATAAAAAGCATTTCTTTTTCAAAGTTTTGCACCAAAAATATTCTTCTTGCTTATGTATCTTTCTTTATGGATTTTTATGTCCATTGCGTCCGGTGTGGGAAACAATTATCTGGGAACAACTCTTGTCAATGGTGTACATGTGAGCGGTGCAGAAACGATATCGATAACACACAATTCGGATTTTGTCCCTTGTGCAACTCGACTAATTCATTCTTTTTGAACCCACCTCCTGTTCCCCCGTGCATCTATTGTGGAAGCGATTCTCGTTGGCATGTTTCGTGCCCGGTTCGATACCCGTATGGTCACGGGCAAGAACCGGGGTACACTTATGACAATGATAATAGCTATCCACAAGACGCACTTGCTTTTTCTCCATACCCGGTTTGCAACACCTGTGGGGGTCCTCACGATACCTATTATTGTCAACCACTGAATTGTTATGAGCCAAATCCGTGTCCTCAGTTTTCTTCACCTATGGATTATTATGAACCAAACCCGGTTTCTAATTATTCCCAACCGATGAACAACTATGAGCCACAACCTTGCAATAATTCAGGTTTTCAACACTATGAGCCCCCACATCACACACTCAATCATCAATCCTCTCAGCAAATTCATCTTGACCCACAACTCACTACCTTGAATGAATAAACACACTCCATTGTTTTGCAACTTCAAGAGGCCGTTGTTTTGCTTAAAGAACTTCGGGACGAGGAAAAGCGACTGCAACAAGAGCAAGTATCTAATCTTAGTGATTATACCCCTCCGCTTGTGCGTCAATACTATTATGATGATGATGACGATGATGCTGTATGCACTTTCAACTCATCTTCTGAAGTTGATGCTCCTACTCTCGATGTTCCTACTGCGTCTAAGGATCTAGATTCGTTGCATGAGCTTAGTGATGTTGGTCTCAACAAAGTATTGGATGATTAGGTTTGTGACTTACCTACTATGGAGCCTGAGGACGACGTTGCTCTTACAGACGAGGTCGATCCTAGTGATAACGATTCTTCTCTCTGCTATGAGAATTTCACTTTTGAAATTTCTCAATCTCCACCGGGAGATGCAGAAAATGACGATTTATTCTCTCCGGTTTACGAGCAGTTCACCGATGAACATGATCTTGTGGATGAGGTGGAAGACGTGCTTCTTCGCGATGGATTATGGAAAGTGCACCTTCTTATTGCTCAAATCGAAGCGTTGACTTCTCCTTCTTTTTCCAAGTCTTTACCTCCATCTATTCCTCCCGTTGAAGATAATGACCCATTGCTGGAAGAAATCGATATCCACTCCATCCCTCCAGGTATTGATGACTCTGACACGGAGGGGGACATTATTTTTGATAATTTGCTGCAGGAAAGTATTGACCCAAGTCCCCCTCCCGAGCACCTTTCATCCTCCCCTTTAGCCACTATCACGGAGGATGAGTGCTTTGATCCGGGAGGTGACATTGATTATGCTATGATTGATAACAATACGGCTTTGCCGTTTGCTCAGCATCCATTGTCTTTGGGGGAGGACAATGTGCTTACTATACCCAACCCACCTCCCGTGGATCTTGAATTCACATACTATACGTATGTTGAAAGGACCTTTCTCCCTTTCAAGACTTATCCCCCCGCCTCTCCTTTGTTGATGTCCTCCGGGAACGAGGACAAGGTCTTTGATCCCGGTATCACATTCGAGGTTTCCCCGTGGACCATTTAATTCGGGGACGAGTCAAGCTCATGACTCGGTCAACAAAAACAAGCGCTTTTTGGGAGGCAACCCAATTATCTATCTATTTTCATCATAAGTGTAGGGGAAGCCCCGTTGGTGTTTCTTGCTCTCTTTCTTATGATGTGCAGGGATTAGAGCTTCAAAGACATACTCTTGATGACTTTTGACGAACCGTGATTCCGTGTTCCCTTCTTCCCGGTTCTATCCTAAACTCTTTTCGATTCACTATTTTATATTTCTCAAATAATAAAATAGGAATCTCTTTAGCTGTCTCTTCCTTAGCGAGATTTAAACAACGTGCACAATGTCCTAAGTGTAGGGGATTTTACTCCCACATGCTTAAACATTGAGGACAATGTTTATATTAAGTGTAGGGGAGACTTCTATCGAAGTTAAGTGGTCTTTTCCTGGTATTTGCCCTCATTTTAACCGGAAAATCAATTTTTCGACATTTTTCAAAATTTTTAATCTATTTTGGCCTAGTTGTAGTCTCCTTTATTTTTGTTACTTTCTAAGCATTTTAATAAAATGGTTTTAACAAGTTTAGTTATCTTAGATATATTAGGCCCGTTGTGAATTTTTTGACTCAACCCGAGTTTACTTATCCAAGTTCACTCTAGCTAGTATCCTTAACCGTATAGACTTTAATTGGTTTATTGGGCTAAGCATCCACGAGTCTCATTCCTTGAGATTTTAAATTGTGGAGAACGAGAAATGATAGAGTTGGTTACAAGTTTGGTATTCTCTCATTAACTTATGTGAGTTAATTATGATCTTTTTCTCCCATCACTTGCTAATAAATTATCTGCAATAAGTAAGGTCGTACGATTTGAAAAGTTACTTAGCTCCTAGCCCAAGATCGTTTAAAAGTTGCTCGGTAATGACGAGAGTTCATAGCCAAGGCATAACTTATGAAGCGGGGCGCGAAGATTGGCGAGTCCGAAAAGGCCCTAACAAGGCATGAGGATTCCATTTTATTTCTGAAGATCCAAAGTGATGTGAAAAGCATTATTCCCGAAATCAATATGAAGGATCAAGACTCACGACGAAAAGCAATCAACTCCCATAAAGATCATGGAGACGTCTATCCGAAAAGACCCTAACAAGGTATGAGGATAAATAGATCCAAGTCCGAAAAGGAGGCGGATCGTTGTATCTCAAAATCCCAATTAGAGATTGAAGAAATAATCATGAAGTCGTGGTCAACAAAGTTAGAGTACCCCTCAAAAGTCTCCAAAGTGAAGAAACTCTATAACGAAGAGAAGACCATTATCTCAAAAACGTCTCTCGAAGATATGAAGTATGAAGTACATGTCAAATATCGGCCCGAGAAATGTCTCAAATCGTGAACCAAGTTATGCCAAGATATGAACTTTTTGATATCTCGAGAAGCAGTTTTAAGAGATTTTGTCCTTTAGCTAACTATTGATCAAATCGTGCTACTTTGCTTTCAGCTTAAATAAATTATCGAAATAAGTCAAAATGCATCCTCGTGATCATTCAAGACATCAATAAAATATAAGAGATACCCATAGGAATAAGGGAGTTTAAGTGATTAATTGAACCGCATGAGTAAATGTTTGTTATGCTAACTTGTACTAACAATGATCTTGTTTTTAAGCTTGGCATGGGGAACGTGAAACTTGAGGGTGATAAACATTCATGACACACAAGCCCTAATGTAAGTCTTAGATTTCTTTACATGTTTCTTCCTTGTTGCATCTTGTTATTTTCTATCTTTTTTATTTTCCTTAGTTGTTTAATAAAGGCCAAGGTAGGTTGATTATGATGGAAAGTGTAAACCTTGCTTTATCACTAAGCATTGCATGAGGGCATTGCAATGGTTAAGTGTAGGGGATTTGATAGGTGTGAAAACACCCATCTTTTCTACCACTTAATTACATTAAAACGGGACCTAAACGTATATTTTATGTCGTAAATGGTGGAATTATGCGTGGTTTGTGTTTTTATTGTGTTTCAGGGTCGAGAAGGTGAAAAGTGGAGAGAACACGGCTTTCACGGGCTTTTATTGAAGAAAAAGACAAAAGACGAAGTCGAAAGATCAAAAGTGGAAAAAGAACGGAAGTCCAAGACCAATTCTGAAGATTTATCGAAGAAAAAGTCCAAAGACGAAAGTTTAATAAAGTCGAAGAACTCAGGTCTAATTTATGAAGAAAATTACAAGACGAGTTCATAGAAATCCCGAGACGAAGTCTTAAAAGTCGAAGAATTTAAGAAGACTGAAAGACCGAGGACCAAGAAAGAAAGAAAGAGGAAGCCACCAACCACTCCCCTCTCCTATAAATACCACCCTCACTTGTTGTGAGAGGGTTGGTTAGTTTTAGAATTAGATTAGGAGTAGGTAGTTTCTCTCTCTAGATTTATGCTTTCTCTCTCTAGATTAATTTGTGTTTAAGCTTTTGTTATCGAATCCTTACTTTTTAATTAAGCTTTTCATTCATCATATTCTTCCTTTCTTGTTTGATTTGTTCTTTATCTTCATTGTTCATGTTCTTGAATTTTTAGGATTTTGATTAAGTGGGTTTTGATTGATTTGGTTATGTTTGTTAGTTTTGATTATTTGTTTTGATTGATTATTGTTAGTTGATGCTTATTGGTTATTTTGGTTTAATCTTTCGTTTGATTTTGATTTATTTAAGGATAAATTGTTGTTACTGTATATCCCCTGTTCTTCGGGTTCGTTTGCTTCTGTTTCTGTTTTCTCAGATGAGTTCTGAGCCAAAGAGGAGAAACTTGTTCATTCGGAACTTTAAGAGTTCCGAGTCAAGGAAGCTTCATTCGGAAGTCTAAAACTTCCGGATCAAGCGCTTCATTCGGAAGTCTAAAACTTCCGGATCAAGTGCTTCATTCGGAACTTTGAAAGTTCCGGATCAAGAGGTCTTCATTCGGAAGTCTGAAGTTCTGGATCAAGGGTCTTTATTCGGAAGTCTAAAAACTTCTGGATCAAGTGCTTCATTCGAAACTTTGAAAGTTCCGGATCAAGGGTTCTTCATTCGGAAGTTTAAAACTTCTGAATGAAGGTTTATGTCAAGTTTTCTTTTTGGTTTTTCTTTTTAAGTTTTTGTCTTTTATTTTCAAGTTTTATTTTTCTCACCTTTTTCTTTATTTTAAGTTTTATTTGCTTTCCTTTTAGTTTAATTTTTGATTTGCATCATTTACTTTTTGTTAAGTTTTAATTTTACGTCCTTTCATTTCTTGTCATTTAATTTTAAAGTTTTAAATATCGCACCGTTTACATTTTACCTTGTTTTAGTATTAGTTTCTCGTCATTTATTATTCAGTCTTGCTCATTTATTTTACCAAAACCAAAAATATTTGTTTCACCAAGAACAACTAATCTCAAACAATTAACCGGAAATCAATTCGAAGAGATACCGAGAAACGAACTTTTTCCAACTAGCAAAATCTTTACATTAGTAGACGATGCTACTTTAAGACGTAAACCCAAATTTCTTCCCAAAAGTGAGTGAGTTCATAATATAACAATAAAATAATGATTATAAATAATACTTGAGAATAAAATAACGACCTCAAATTGACGGATTGTCACAGCAGTTTCCCCTAAAGAGGATCTTTTTCCTCAAAGATCAATTCATCTTACTACTCGCTTCTTATAGAGTTAAAGCCATGTGGGTATTTCCTCCACATTCGGTCTTTTCTCTCAAGTGTAATTCATTACAATACGCGAGTTTCATCAACATAACAATGGGAATACGGTCATGCTTAAGTTGACTCACTTTCTCTTTCCATGATGTCCACGGGTTTTTGAGGAATGCAACTTTTCACCGATCCAAACTTCATTAAGAAGTAATCAGATTTTCACTTGATAGACATTTTATTAGGTTCGATATATGGAACATAATTCATGCAGCCCTTGAAGTTCTGGGTAGATCCAGCTTATATGCCTCTCGATCCAAATCTTTACATTATCTCAATGGTCCCATACAACGGAGACTTATTTTCCCATGATCTTTCAGATCATCAATTCACCTTTCCGTGGTGAAAAATTTTGGCATAACTTCGTCACCCATCCTTCACTTCAAGATCTACATCTCAGAATGGGTGTATTTTGTAGGGTTATGTTTGTCGTCATAGGTAACCTTAAACCTAAAAGATATTTCCAACTCACAATGGGTGTATGTCGGGTATCTTCATCCCAACTCCCACCTACAGGTGTTCTTATATTTAGATCCTCACAAGATTCGATCTCGATCCTAATGCGATAATTATCAATGATAACCTCTCCAAAGGAAAACGATTATTATGTTCCTTACCAAAGGTCAATTATTCAAACATAAAACAAGACTTCTAGTGTTTGTATCGTTACTTTACCTTGTCCCTTCGATTGGGGGTGGTAAACAGTAATCATATCAAGATTCCTTCGTAATGACCTCTGAAGGAATCTCCAGAAATTCAATGTGAAGCGAGGATCTTGATAGAGATGATTGATACATGCACACTATATTTACACAACTCCTTTAAATACAATTGAGCCAACCTCTCCATCGAGAACCTATCATTAACGAGAAATAATATTAGTAGATTTGGTCAGTCTATCGACGATGACTCAAATCAAATAAAATCTAGATGATGACCCTGGAAGATTTGTGGTAAAATCCACGGTGATTCTATCCCACTTCCAAACAGGAACAATAAGCTGTAGACGCAATACTGATGGATTTTGGTGTTCAGCCTCGACCTTCGCAAAAGTTAAACATTTACTAACATATGTTGCGATGTCTGCTTTCACATTTGGCCATAAATACAACTTCTTTAGATAAAGATACATTTTACCAGAAATGGCATGAGTGGAATACTTAAACTTATGAGATTCCAATATGACTAAATCTCAAAATTCTCCATATTTAGGCAACCACAAACGACCTTTTAAACACTTAATGCCATCGTCTCCCATCTCTAATGGTTCTCATTAGCCGTGAAACCCTTCATCATCTATATTATCCTTTTTACAAGCATCAGCTATTTCTAAATTGCTCGGGAAAATTATTCTGCACGGTCATTACTAAGGAACACATCCTAATTGGTTCTTTATCCTTTCTACATAATGTGTCAGTATCTACATTCACCTTCCCTGATGAAATAAATATCATGACCACAATCACTCAGAAATTCTTTCTTCATTTTTCTAAGTTTTAGTTTCGTCTCAACTATTATCTTTATTAGTTTTGCCCAGTCCGACGTTTAAAGCGTCGATAAATATTACAAGTAATTAAATAATAAATATTTAATTTATGAAACGTAAACGTAAAAATTTTAAATTTATCAGTTCGTCCAGTTATAGAAAAATGTTCAAAATAATTTTGAATTTAGTTAACACAATTTTTGTTGATTTATTGAAAATAATTAACAAGATTCGTAAATGTTCGAAAAATCTTTGTTTAAACTTTTGTCAAAATTTTCTTAGTTGAAGAGCAAAAACTTCCGCTCTAAATTCCAAGGCATGGTTTAAATGGTTTCCTCAATTCCTCCTAGGTTGTCTTGAGGTATACACAAACATCTACTCCTAGTGAAGTTTAGTTAAATGGTCTGGGTATGAGGGAATAATTCCTCAATAATCCTACAATAAATATTTGTCAAAACATCTTCGCACTTCCTTTTTGGTATAACCCAAAGCCTTAATGGCTCTAATCTTTGAAGAGTTCAACATATATTCCACTACCATTAATCACACTGTCAAAGAATGTAAAGGATCAAGCCTTAAATCACCTGATAAATAATCAGGGTACATGTTTTCACTGCTCGGCTAACTCAGGGCAGTCTACAAATGATTACTAACTCCTTCTTATTCTTAGAAACAAACAGATGGTCCTTAATGATCACAAGCATGAACTTATTAAAATAGAGCTTACACACGCGATTCATCAAATTCATGAATGCTACATGTGCATTGGTCGATCCAAACGACATCACATGAAACTCATAGTGTTCATTACGAGTTCTGGATGTAGTGATTGGAATAGATAATCTTCTTTGCGGACGCGAAGTTGATGATAACCATGCCGTAGATCAAATTTTTGAATATATGCTAGAATCTTGTAAATGATCGAACAAATCTTTCATCTTGAGTAATGGATATAAATTTTTTATCGTCAATTTATTCAGTTCACGGTAATCAATAAATATAAGGAATGATAACACCATAGCTCTTCATGATGACGAGCTCGGTAGAATAAAATCTTTTTCCGACAACTCTCTCAGTTGCAAGGTAACTCTTTTGATTCAGATGGTGCTGACATATATTGCACATGCCACAGGTGCAGCATCAGGAATATAATCAATACCAAATTCAACTTGCCTTATTGGCGGAAGTCTAGGTAATTCATCAGCAATTACCTCAGAAAGTCTCGGATAATAGGAACATCTTTTAATAAATCCATCTTAGGTTCTTTCTAGATTACAAGGTCTATGACTAGTTCACAACCATTCATGGTATAGTTTCAAGCGTAAATGCAGGATATGGTCACCCATCAGGAATTATTTAAATCACCTTTGATAATCAACATCTTATCTTTTAGGGGAATTCTACTCGAGTTCCCATCAATTAAGACAATGACATTATGTCATAATCAACCATTCCATTCTAGTGGCACTACCAACTTTCTAGTTTTATTACCGTTGATAAGATGAGAACTTCTCAAAAGGCTAAGAATAACTCGTATTCCTTCACAAATTCAAAGATATCTAGAGACATAGCTAACATTAAAAGAGTAAGGTCAACGCATAATTTACGCGAGAGAATTTCAAATCAGATAAAGACGAAAATATTAACAAATATGGATCTATCCCATGTTTTCATGATTTGAGTACGCATTCGAAAGCACCTCGGGTCGTTACCCATGTCATTCAAATGGAATCTAATCAAAAAAAATGATAGGAACGTCGATGCACCCAGTCGGGTATCAACACTTGGTAATTAGATAATTTTCCAAAGAATCTCACCATGAGAGAATTGAACCAGAAGGGGATGTCAATTGTCAATAAGACAATATCCACAGATGAGTAAATTCAATTCAGAAAAATAGTACGGGCACATATGTAGGTGTCCCTAACAATATGTCCCTATTTTGCAGTTCTTGTAGATCTCATAAAAATTTAATCTTTCCCATTTACAAAGAAATGTAGTGTTTATTAACAATTTCATGGTGACTACTAATCAGCCTTGCATGGTCCCTTCCAAATTGTACGTAGACGCGCAACTATGCACAATTAAGGATTAACGATGCAATACTCAGTTCGTCAAAATTTTGTCATCGTGTTTAAAATATATATTCATGTTTAATTATGAAATAAAAATAAAAAATGATTTTACCGAAATGTTAATCATTATGGAAGCATTTCCATTTACAAGATGTTTAATAAAAACTTTATTTCGATAGTAATTACTTAATAGTACCGATTTAAATAACTCATATGAAAATAAGAATTTCATATTTTCCCTAGATGGTATTGTATTACTTATAAAAACAATGAGTGATCTGTAAAAGGAGTGATGAAGAGTTGTTCCCCAAGAACTAATTACAATATGATAAGAAATGAGCTTAGCCAAATAATCATGAGGTTCATGACCTCGATGTCACTTAGGAATACAAAGAGAAGAATCTATAACGCAACTCAAACTGAGATGATTACTCGTTCAATGGGTGCATCACTAATGCGAACATTAGGAAGAAGCAAGAAAAGATAGATAACATCGATACATGTAGGATTTAGCAATCAAAGGTATTCTTTTCATTAATCACTAACAAGTCAAACATTGTACCGTCACACATTACGTGTCGCCATGTCATACAATTCCAAGGACTCATCCTACCAACTGATGTCTCAGTTAAGTTAGGGATTTTAAAAGATACCACAATGAATACTAATCTACAAGAGTCATTAGGTGTTCCACCTGTCCCGGAAGATCCATCGGTCCCAATTCAGAAGAAGATTTCTTCAATTTATTTCTTGGACACTGGGCATCCTCGTCATTGGACAATGGTTTAGGAACAACCCTTAACACGAACCAACAATCATTTAAAACCTTATAATTCAATCACAGGACTTAACGACTTCCTCTTAACAATCTCGTATTCGATACGAGTTAAATTTGACTTTATTCAAGTTTCAACTAACTCATACTCAATGCGACATCCTACCTCATTCTCCAATACTTTCAACCTTATTCTTCGACCTTGAAAGGGCAATAAAAGCTCGATATGAACAAAACTTAATTTCCAATTATATAGCTCTTATATCAATAATTATCAAATGAGTCACTAGTAGGGAATGACTCACACATTCAATTAGACTTCTCAGAAAGGTGCAAGTGGCATGGGGCTTTTGGGTAATGGTTCCAATGACAGCCTCAAGTGCAAAATTTACCTTTTCGATTTCAATTTAAGAATTGGGTGACACCGAATCAGATGACACCTTTCTAGGTGGCAAGGTTTTGTCATACTCCACTCTATAAGGAAAGATTGTCATGACATCGATATCAGATTTAATCTCACCAATTCATCTTCAATATCATAATTAACTAATATCAACATTTCTACGAATATCAACCATTTTGTTGGGACTATCAACATCTGCAACTTGGTTTAGATCTGGAATAGCTAGATTTCCTACAAGAATAGCTTCGATTGATTTGTTAGGGGAGTTAGGGCTCCTTGTGACAATCTACGTCGTATAAATATCTCGTGTCAGTATTAGAATAATCATTAAACAATCATGTAATTAAATTACAACATATATATAATCTAAGTTATATATATTAAAATAACACTTCTCAGTCTGGCCTTGTCGGTAACTCGGGAATTCTTCAGCACCGTTATAGTCAAAATATTTTTAAACATTTTACTCAAAATATTTATTTAAAGATATTTATCGTTAAAAGGTTTTTGAAATGTTATATTCAAAATCTTTGTTTTAAAAATCTTTCGTTCTCTATAACGAGAGCTCTGGTACCAAACTGTAACACCCCCAAATATTCATAATTCAATTCACCGGAAGAGACGTTGGTGTTACGGGATAGCACATTACTCAAATAATAGACAACACTTAAAAATCGCGTCGTTTAATAATGAAGAATTTTCCATTCATAAATATCAAAATACATAGGTCATCAGGTCAATATATGTCTTAAAAATTTACAAAACATTTGAATGGAAATTTTTATTTAAATGCGGGCCATAAATTCTTGTCGTCTTCCCGAGAATTACCTTCAAGTACTTGAGATAAAACATGTTAAAAGTCAGCGAAACGCTGAGCGATTCCATAGAGTTTAATAATAACCATTAATCATAAAACCGGTATATAATCATTACCGAAAAATATTTTTGTTCAATTCTTTGTCATAGACCATAACATTGGCCAAAAACATTTTATACGAATCATTGTCGTAAGTCATAACATAGGCCTTAAGCATTTGATACGAATCATTGTCGTAAATCATAACTTAGGCCGAAACATTTTATACGAATCGTTGCCGTAGCAACACCATTCAATATGTTTTATAACGTTGTTTATAACATAATAGAAACTGTAATATAAAACAGTTATGTAAAACCAGAACACGAGTATAATCATAAATAAGACCCCATATTGCTAGTCAGGCAATATATTATAATTCAAATCACATATCATACGTTATTCCTGAGACCGTAGCCTGAGTGTTACCTTTATCATTATTATTATCGAATTATTACAAGCCGCATTACATTGTTACCTTTATATAATATATTTCGGGTAGCCAGCCCGAATATCATTTGCCCATCTAAAACAGCGTGTCGTCACAATAATCACGCTTATATAAATCCTCTCATACATAAATTCGCTTACCAATCAATGTGGCACGACGGGGATCAACCGTCAAGGCACGAACTGGGGTGATCTTCCCCAAATAGTACTATTATATGCACAAGCGTCTACCAAATCCCGGTAATTCACAATTCATGCTAATGGGACTTTTAGTGACATAACCTAACTAATAATAATCCATTTCATTTCATTCATTGGGTCATATAATCATTCGGGTCCATATCAATATACATACAATCGGGACTACTTGTGTTCTATTTTTATCAAAACTAGCATGTTATCTCCCTCGCGGGTTTATAAAACATTTCATAAAACATTTAAATGAGTGCGAGGCTATGAACTCAAATTTGTGTGGGAAGGCGGGTTATCGGCAATTAGGATGTATGGTACGTGCCTCGATCACAGGAAACCTAGACAAATAAAACTTGGTCTTCGGCTATGCCCAATAACTTTATAAAAGTTGTTATGTATATGTAATGATGTCATAACATGATGATCAAGTGGGGTTTTATTACCTTATACAACATTACTAGTTGTTAGGTATTAGTTAACTTAGTGCATTTATCTATTTAAGACCAGGCCCATACTCATATGTTGGGCCCAAGTGGGTTAAGCCCATGAGTAAGTCCAATAACATTAAACCAAACTAGTTGGGCCTAGTGGTACAACAAGGCTAATTTGGCCCATTATGGTCCATTAGTTATAAAGCTCGGTTTTGTCGATTTTTACTTGTCAAGTGTGTTTACATATCAGTATATGATTTATGAAAATGTTACATTAGACGGGTCTGACCATCTAAGTTTTATTTGGCGAAAACGTTAATCTTTCGGTTATAGCCGAAAAGACGTAAAACTTATATATAGTTTGTAGTTTTAGAAAACATTTGAGTTTTACTTTTATAAAATGTAATGTTTATTTATTTTGGTATACAAAATTATTTATAATAGTTATTATTAGTTAGTGGCTTTTATATACTTATTTTATAATAGTATTTACTTTGAGTGCTCTTTTTATATTATATAGTTTATTAAGAAATCTGATTTCTAAAGTCAAGTCCACCATTTTTGTCATATCCTGAGTTCTACAAAGAGATAGAACCTCTAATTTAAACAGAATAAACTACATGATGTGTGCTACAAATAACTCTTTTATAGCTACTGCTCAATCAGCCTCTAACTATTTTTAATAATTCGTCCATAACAGACTATACAGATTTGTACTATAAAAGTGTTTTGGCCATATCTTGCTCATTTTTAACATTCCATTGAGTGGCCAGTTCACCAATTGTGTAAAAATCAATTATCTATCTGAATATCCAATAATCCAATCCATTTAACCATGTGACCATATTGGAACTTACTGTTTTATACAGCCTATACAACTAGTCATGATTTTAACATGTTTACTTGTTGATTTTAGCCTTGTTAACCTAATCTATTAACACAAAATCCCCACACAATATATTGATCATCATTTATCATCATCATACATATACATTTTTAAAGAAAATAAATGAATACATTTATAAAACAATAAGGTGATAGAAAGAATATGATCTCTATACCAATCAATATGATGAATGATTGAGATTTTGATGAACAAGACTTGGTTTTTGGTAACCAATCTTATGAGTTTATCAAGATCACTTTGAGATCACCAAGGGTATGAATACTTCTTGAGAAATCAGCCCTAATCCTCCATGAAAACTCCTTTCTATTTGTAAAGATCACCTCCAATCTTCTTCTCTTCAAATGGGGATCAACATATGTAGATTGTGCATAAAATTTTTGGCTAATTTTTGATGGATGGTGATGGTGGATGATTTTATAGGACGGCATAAAGGAGAGGAGGAGAGAAATTTTGATGAAAACGTTATTAAACTTGCATGTTGTGAGAAGTGTGTGTGAGAAGTTTAGTTTTTGGTGGTTTTTGTGTTATGGACAAATGTCCTTATGGAGTACATGGTTTTGAAAACAAAAGAGGTGTGGTAGCTTGGTTTTTCCGCCCATAGTGGGGGTGAGATAAGTGTAAACTTGTTTCATCCCCACTAATTTACGGGTACTCCTCGATTCTAGTTTCCTCGATTTGCGTGCCCTCGGGTAGATTTACGAAAAATGTTTTTATAAATTATGATTCTACAGCACAAAACGATTCTAGTAAAAATTGTCTCATAAAAAACGGAGCACAAAAGCGTAAATACGTAAACCTAGGGTTTCCGGTTTAATCGTAAAAGACGCTAAATTATGCACGTAAGTCCTATTTCTTTCTCGTAAATTTGTAAGTTTATGAACCAACACAAAAAAAATCCAAAATAATATACGAGAATAAATTTACTATCTGAAATGTCGGACTGTCACAAACACGGGGTACGTAAACGTAAACACGTAGCGTAGAGCTTTCCAGTTTAGACGTAGACGATGCTACTTTAAGACGTAAACCCAAATTTCTTCCCAAAAGTGAGTGAGTTCAGAATATAACAATAAAATAATTATCATAAATAATACTTGAGAATAAAATAACGACCTCAAATTGACGGATTGTCACAAAGAAGATCCTACAAAAGATTTATGGGTGATCACAAGGTATGGGGACAAGGTTCATATGTTCACATCTTTTATGTCCCTGTTTGGTAGCATTGATAGAGAGGATTTAGAGACTCTTTCGAGTCTGTTGAATGAGAAGTATGACGTTGAAGCACCTATGTGACAATCCGTCAATTTATGGTTCATATTTTATTCTCAAATATTTATTTGAAAATATTATTTTATGAACTCACTTATTTTGGGAAGAAATTTTGATTTACGTCTTGAAGTAGCATCGACTACGTCTAAACCGGAGGATTCAACGTTACGTGCTTACGTTTACATACACCGTCTTTGGTGACAGTACGACATTTCAGAAAATAAATTTATTCGTGAATATTTTTTTGGAGTTTTAAATTTGTGTTGGTTCATAAACTCACAAATTTACGAGAAGAGACTAGGACTTATGATTTTATTTTAACGTCCTTTACGAATAAACCGGAAACCTTAGGATTACGTATTTACGTTTTCGAACTCCGTTTTTGATGAAACAATTTTTATTAGATTCGTTTTGTGTCGTTGATTCATAATTTATAAAAACGTTTTTCGTAAAACGACCCGAGGGCACGCAAATCGAGGAAACTAGAATCGAGGAGTACCCGTAAATTAGTGGGATGAGACAAGATAAATCTTGCCCCACCCCACTTTTTGGACGGCAAAAGTAAGCAAACCAACACCTTTAGGTGTCAAATTTTATATAACAAGTCATGCACTTGTCATGAAAGCTTACATATTAAGCTTCCCACAACACAAAACCATCTAAGCTAAAGACCATTCACTTCATTCACACATGCAAACAACTCTCTCAAACCTCTCTCTAACTCCATTCTTGCCGTCCACTTTAACACAAAAACACCACCCTTTGATCTTGATTCAACCACAAAGCCTATGTTATTTACATACATGTTGAAGCCCTCTTGAAACCCTATTGATTGGTGGTGCTTATAACATCCAAGGAGGAGTATTCATGGTGTCTTGGGGCTGATTTTCCACAAGGAGTTTATGAAGCATGGTGGTCTTGAAGATGGTCATGGTTATCCACAAGTTTCTCCATCAAAATCCATGTCCAAATCATAACCAACATCAACTTGGTGGTATAAAGATTGTCCTCCTCATCCTCTTGTTATTTTTACTATGTAATCATGTATTTTATTTCCTATTGTATATGTATATGATGATTATATGATGATAAAAATGTTATGTGGGGATTTGGTGTTGATAAACATGCTTGAAAAGGTGAAAAACTATAAGAAACAAGGGTAAAATCTTGTCTAAATATGTTGGATGTATAAAACAGTAAAGAATCAAGTGGTGAACTGATAAAAATGGCATAGATTAATGGATTTACAGTAAGCTTTGGGTCTTGCAAGAAGTGAAAAATAAGGACATAATGTTAGGGAAACCTACATATGTGCCTGTAGTATCTATTCTTCTGAGCCGAATTTACTCATCTGTGGAAATTGTCTTATTTGACAATTGACAATTCTTTCTTGTCCAATTCTCCCGTAGTGAGATTCTTAGGAAAAGTATTTGATTACCAAGTGTTGATACCCGACTGGATGTATCGACGTTCTTATCATTTCTTATGATTTGATTTCATTTGAATGACCTGGGTAACGATCCGAGGAGCTTTCGAATGCGTACTCAAATTATGAAAACATGGGATATATTCATATTCATTAAATGATTTCGTCTGTATCTGATTTGAAATTCTATCGCGTAAATCATGCGTTGACCTTACTCTTTAGATGGTAGTTGTGTCTCCTGATATCCTTGAATTTGTGGAAGGATTGAGAATTATTATTAGTCTTTTGAGAAGTTCACATCTTATCGACGGCAATAAAACTGGAAAGTTGGAAGTGCCAGTGGAATGAATTGATTGATTATGACATGACGACATTGTCTTAATTGATGGGAACTCGAGTAGAATTCCCCTAAATGATAAGATGTGATTATCAAAAGTGATCTAAATAATTCTTGATGGATGACTTGAAATTATACCGCAAATGGTTGTGAATTAGTCATAGATATTATAATCTAGAAGAACCTAATATGAATCTATTAAAAGATGTTTATCTTATCTGAAACTTTAGGAGGTATTTGTTGGTGAATTACCTAGACTTTCGCCATTAAGGCAAGTTGAAATTGGTATTGATTATATTTCCGGTGCTGCACCTGTGGCTTGTGCACTGTACGACAGCACCATCTAAATTAAAGGAATTACCGTACAACTGAGAGAGTTGTCGGAGAAATATTTTATTATACCAAGCCTGTCATCCTGAAGAGCTATGGTGTTATCATTCCTTATATTTATAGATTACTGTGAACTGAGTAAATTGACAATCGAAACGATATCCATAACTCGAAATGGAAGATTTGTTCGATCATTTATAAGGTTCTAGTGTATGTTTTAAAGATTTGATCCATGGCATGGTTATCATCAAACTTCGCATCTGCGAAAGAGATTATCTATTCCAATCATTACATCCAGAACTTGTAATGAGCATTATGAGTTTCACGTGGTGACGTTTGGATTGACTAATACACATGTAGCATTCATAAATTTGGTGAATCACGTGTGTAGGATGTAATCTGATAAATTCATGCTTGAGATCATTAAGGACCATTTGTTTGTTTATAAGTATAAGAATGAGTTAATAATTATTTATAGATTGCCCTGAATTGGCCGAACAATAAAAACATGTATCTTGAATATTTAACATGTGATTTAAGACTTAACCATTTACATTATTTGACCATGTGATTAATAGATAATGGAATATAAATTGACTCTTCAAAATTTGGAAGTCATTTAAGACTTTGAGTTATACTAAAAAGAAAGTGCGAATGTATTTTGACAAATGTTTTAACAAAGGATTTTAAGGGATTATTCCCTTATACACAAACCGTTTAACTAAACTTCTGTTTAGAGGTAAATGTTTGTGTATACTTCTAGATAACCTAAAAGGGATTGAGGAAATCATTTAAACCATGACTTAAAAATTTGAAACGACACTTTTTGCTTTTCAACTAAGAAAATTTTTTACCAAAGTATAAACGAAGGTTTTTCGAACATTTACGAAATCTTATTAAATATTTTCGATAAATCAACAAAAATCTTGTTAATTAAATTCAAATTATTTTTGAACATTTTATATAATTGGTCGAACTAAGAAATTTAAAATCTTTACGTTTACGTTTCATAAAAATTTAATAATTATTATTTAATTAATTGTAATAATTATCGACGCTTTAAACGCCGGATTGAGAAAAACTGATAAAAATGATAGATAAGACGAAACTGAAACTTAGAAAACATGAAGAAAGGTGAATGTAATTACTGACGCATAATATAGAAAGAATATTTGAGTGAATTGTGGACATGATAATTATATCATCATGAGAAGTGAATATAGATACCGACGCATTATGTATAAAAGATAAAGAACCAGTTAGGACATGTTCCTTAATAATGAAGGTGCAAAGTAACTTGCTGAACGATATAAAAATAAATAATGTTTGTAAAAAGGATAATATAAATAGTGAAAGGTTTCACGGCTAGTGTGAACCATTAGAGTTGAGAAGCTGATAGCGTTAAATGTCTTAAAGACCACATGTGATTGTCTAAATATGGAGATTGTGAGATATAGTTATGTGGGAATTTGTAAGTATAAGTATTCTATTTATGTCATTTATGACTAAAAGTATCTTTGTCTGAAGAAGTTGTACTAATGGAAAATTATGAAGGCAGACATCGCCTCATACATTAGTAAACGTCTAGCTATTGCAAAGGTCATCATCTGAATTTGATTCGATTTGGGTCATCGTCGACAGACTGACCAAATCTGCTAATATCATTCCCGTTAATGATAATTGCAAAAGAGTTATGTAAACATAGTGTGCTTGTATCGAACATCTTTATCAAGATCCTCGCTTCGCATCGAATTTCTAGAGATTTGCTCAGAAATCATTGAGAACGAACCTTGATGAGAGTACTATATACCACCCCAAATCAAAGGGACGAGGTAAAGTAACGATACAAAGTAATATAAGTGTTGTTTTATGTTTGAATGATTGACCTTTGGTAATAAATCGTATAATCGCTTTCCTTTGAAAGGATTACCATTGATAATCATCGTATTAGGATTGAGATCGAATCTTGTTAGGATCTAAATCTTAGAGCATCTATAAGCAAGAGTTGAGATGGAGACATCCAACATACACCCATAGTGAGTTGGACATGTCTTTTAGGTTTAAGGTTTCCTATGATGGCGAACCTAACTTTACAAAATACCCGACCTGCGAAATCTGAAATGATTGTTAAAATTAGGATCTGATTATTAACTGCTGATAGTGGGCAGGAGGTTATGTGAATGTGAAATGTAGATCTTGAAGTGCCAAATGGGTAGCGAAGTTATGCCACAATTTTTAAACTTGGAAAAATGAATTCATGATCTGACAAATCATGGGATATAAGTCCCCGTTGTATGGGACCATTGAGATGATGTAAAAGTTGGGATTGAAAGGCATATAAGCTGGATCTACCCTAGGACTTCAAGAACTGCGTGAATTATGTTTCGTAAATCGAACTTGATGGAATATCTATCAAGTGAAAATCTGAATTCTTCTTAATAAAGCTTAGATCGACGAAAAGTTGCATTCATCAGAAACCCGTGAACATCATGGATAGAGAAAGTAAGTCAACATTAAGCCTGATCTTATTCCCGTAGTTAAGTTTGATGAAACTCGCGTATTGTAATGAATTGCACTTGTGAGAAAAGACCGAATGTGGAGGAAATACCCACATGGCTTTAACTCTATAAGAAGCGAGTAGCAAGGTAAGATGATCTTTGAGGACAAAGATCCTGTTTAGGGGTAAATGCTGTGACAATCCGTCAATTTATGGTTGATATTTTATTCTCAAATATTTATTTGAAAATATTATTTTATGAACTCACTTATTTGGGAAGTAATTTGGATTTACATCTTGAAGTAGCATCGACTACGTCTAAACCGGAGGATTCAACGTTACGTGCTTACGTTTACATACACCGTCTTTGGTGACAGTACGACATTTCAGAAAATAAATTTATTCGTGAATATTATTTTGGAGTTTTAAATTTGTGTTGGTTCATAAACTCACAAATTTACGAGAAGAGACTAGGACTTACGATTTTATTTTAACGTCCTTTACGACTAAACCAGAAACCTTAGGATTACGTATTTACGTTTTCGAACTCCGTTTTTTATGAAACAATTTTTATTAGATTCGTTTTGTGCCGTTGATTCATAATTTATAAAAACGTTTTTCGTAAAACGACCCGAGGGCACGCAAATCGAGGAAACTAGAATCGAGGAGTACCCGTAAATTAGTGGGATGAGACAAGATAAATCTTGCCCCACCCCACTTTTTGGACGGCAAAAGTAAGCAAACCAACACCTTTAGGTGTCAAATTTTATATAACAAGTCATACACTTGTCATGAAAGCTTACATATTAAGCTTACCACAACACAAAACCATCTAAGCTAAAAACCATTCACTTCATTCACACATGCAAACAACTCTCTTAAACCTCTTGTAGAAAAGCTAAATCGGATCCGGTGGTCTAATGTGGTGGTAAGTGGTGGTGGAAGCCATTGATGGCTTAGAGAGAGAGAAAGAGAGGTTGAGAGTAAAATGTGTGTATTCCCAAATGAATAAAATAACAATCAACACCCCTCCTTGGAAGCTAAGGAGGGGTATATATAGTCACGCACTTTACAAAGAGCCTAGTCTAGTCTAAATGTGCGTGACTATGATAACTAACGGGAATTCTTAAATGTCGTCACATAAAGTGAGTTTCCAACAATCTTCCCCCATGGGACGACGTGTAGAATTCCTTACAATATTCTACCTATCAAGTACAAAATAATTAAGAATAAGAGCTTTCTTGAAGCATCCAATGCTGATGAAGTCTTCTGAGGCCTTCGTCTTCAAAACGACTCATCTTTAACGTAACTTGTAGTAGAAATACTGTAACGGCACGAGCTAAGTAACCCATACACTTCTGGTTAAGGAGAAGCTTCTGAATTAGCTTCCCCCTAATTCATGCCACGTAAACTTGATGTAGAAGCATTTTAAATAGCTTCCCCCAAGTAGATCAACAACTTTTCTTCTCACGTTTGAATAATTCTTCTGAATTTTTCTTCCCCCTGAGAGTTCAAGTTATGCATACCAGAAAGAATCAAGACACTTCTTCCCCCACATAGTTGAAGAAGGTAAATCAATCCCAATTATGAAGCTCAAATACTGAAGTGGACACTTTTATCCCATTCATGAAGTTGACATCGTAACACCAGAGTCAATTAAGTCCCGGAAATGAACACGTCTTCTTCCGGAGATGCACCAGAGTCAATTAAGTCCCGGGAATGCATATAGGATAATGATGATGTTTAATTGCAACAATCAAACAATTAAATCTCGAATCAGTAGTGTACCGTTTGGAGATTGATTGATAACGACACGAGTTAAAACACTGATTTTCTCTGCGGCTATGACAAATGTCATCCCGGAATATCTTCAAATCAAAAGAAGGTATGAAGTTCATCACGTGTACTCGTTGTGCGTTCAATGTGTCTGCTTCTTCCCCCTTGATGGTTTCGAAACTCGGAACCATCAATAAATTGTACGCACATGAACCTGAAATCTCGTGAGAATAATAAATAAGCTGAATTATATATTTTGTGAGAATCAGCTGTTGATCGAAAATCTCTTCTCATAAACTCTCCATGTCCACCTTTACCATACCACATGATCTTTGCTATATGATCATTCCCGAATTTAACCGTACCAAGAAACTTGCTGACGAAATTTCGGAGCATCGAGCGATTTCCGGTCATATGTTTTGAACAACCGGAGTCCAAATACCACAGGATGATTTGGACCACCTGAAAATATCACCACACAAAGACAATGTAGAGGTATCGGAATCTGAGTGTTCCTTGTTATTAGCAGGTACAGATTTATTAATCTTAGATTTGCTAACTCTAGGTTTCTTAGATTTCCTAGCCTTTCTTTTCTTCTTAATTGGTGGTGTAGATTCTAGTTGACTCAAATCCTGAGGTATTTCTTCACTGATAGGCACTATAGTGGGGGCAGACCTAATTAAAGGGCGCTGTTTCCATACTTGAGTGCGAGTGTTCCTAGCTAAAGGACGCTCAGACCTAACCTCAATGGATGCATTCCTAGTTAAAGGGCACATATTTCCATCTAATGTAAAGGTCCTACCAGTGGGACGCCATTGCCAGCCAACTTGGGCACGAGTTCTACCCGTTGGCTTCCATTCAAGACCATTCTTAATAGCATTCATTTCATTAACGTGATCAATCAGACACAAATCATGACGCTGGGAAAACATACATTCATTACAATTCCAACAATTTAAATCAGAATTCACGAATGGTTTAGGCTGCTGCACAGGCGCAGAGCTTTTAGTCTTAACATGATTCTTTTTATTTAAAACTGAACTAGCATTCCTATTGTGGACTTCTACTTTCTTCTTTGTGGCACTACTAGTGGCGGGCTTGATCTTATCTTTCTTGAGTGGCGATCCTTTAGCCTTAGTAGTCTCTTTTAATCCTGTAGAAGGCAAAGTGGGAACATTAGCAACAGATTTTAAAGGTGTCTTACTTGATTGTGCCAATGACGGTTTCGCTCCTGGAGTCTTATTAAATGGAGTGACAGCAATGGGCCTATTATTAAGTAGTGCAGAACCTGGTGTACCTATATATTGCAAATATGCCAAGCAATATTGAACTCGCTTAATATATTCATGAGCCGAATAATATTCGCTACTTGAGGGATCTAAGGCATAAAGATCGTCTAAAATATCCCTAAGAAGATCGACATGCTTAATGGCATTCCTCATATAATCATCATAGGTAACCGGGTTTCTCTTGTGAAGCGGATTCTTATAAAGCACTACTGACTTGGTTGTTGGAGCCTAGTGGACGGTGCAGAGTCGGTAGCTAAGTTATCAACAACTTCTTGTCGGGTGAGAAGAAGTGTCTCCTTTAACTCAGCCAAAACCATATTTTTGTCTATGAGCAGGATGTTCAAATCGGAGATTTCCTCGCACTTTTGGTTCAGTTGTTCAACAAAAGATTGTTTCTGTGCCGCATTAAAAGCGAAGCGTTCTTCTAGTGAACCATAAAGAGCGGATAATCCCTGTCTTGTCCGATCCATCTCCCCTAGAACAGATGAAAGTCTAATTTCTAAGACTTGGTTTTTAGACTCTGCAGCCTCTAGTTCCAATTTTAATGTTTCCTTTGATGATACCTCTCTCTTCAATCTCATGATTTCTTCCTCTAAAGTCTTAACAATTGCAATCATCTTGTCACTATTCTCAACACCGTTTTCACAAACATTTGATATCAAAAGATTCTCATTTTGAGTTTGTTGTTTTAATTCTAAAGATATACAATGTTGTTCTAGTTGATTAAAGCGTTTTGAAAGTAAATTGTAAGAATCTTGTAGCTTTAAAAACTCAGCGTTAGATTCGTGACAAGACTGATTGTCTACCTCATTTACAGTATCAGCAACATTTACAGATATATCACAAACATCATCACAAATATGCACAGCATCACAATTAATCATAGCGGATGTAAGCTCATTCGAATAATTAACATTTACAGTAGTAAGCACATCACACGAGATTACTTCGGACAAGAATCGGTCATATTCAGATAAAATCTTTTCCTTTTCAATTAGTTGTAGTTCGTAAACGGTGTCCATTTCATAAAACACTTTTTGAACTTCGCCAATTTCAAACTGAAGATTTTCCTTAAGAGATGCAAAACTTCCTTTTAGACTTTCGACAAACGGATTGATCTCATTTTTAAACACCTCTTTCATGTGTTCGAAAGCCCATTCTCCGGCGTTTAAGCCATTGGAAGTCGTACATTCCAAAATGACCTTGTCAAAATTAGTAAAGTATCGGTTAATCTCTTGCAAGTTTAACCATACAGTGCTAACGGGTGGAAGATTCTTTGGAATTTCCTTAGGACCTTCCATATTGACAAGTGTAGGAAATGTACTAGGGCTTTCTTCCTCTAACATGTAGGTTGGTGCTGTGATGAGATCTTTATACATATGGAAGCGAACTCTAAAATCAGTTTTAGCAAACTCCTTATTCATTTTAAAATAATCACATTCGGGATATTTTGCTGAATTGTATGACCGATCCTCATCAACTAGAACCTTACTTGTTCGATCATTGGGAAAAACAATCGGGTCTAAAGCCAATCCTAATTGAGTTGCATTATAAAGTCTAGGACTATGTCTTAAAGCTTGTTTTGCATATCGTGGATTAGGGGGAAGGCCTTTTAGACGTGATAAGTTAAACTCTCTAAACGAAGCATCAAATAAGTGAACTAGTTGTGAAGCAGCGTATTGTCTTAACAGCAAGTAATCTAGACTTCTAATCTTATTAGTGGCATTAATCTCCATTTCATTCTTCTTAGATTCGAGTAATTCAAAATCAGTTTGAAGTTTTTGAAAATTAGTGACCACTAACTCCTTTTCTTTAAGTTCATTAGACAGATTTGCTCTTAAGTTTTCGATCTCTTGCAAGTGACACATTTGTTTGTTTCTAAAATGATCATATTCGAGATTTGTGAGAACACTAGACGAAGGCACTAATTCCAAAGTTTGTACTTTCTCATTGCTTAAGGCAAGCTCATCAGACAACTTCTTATTCTTAGCTAAGGTTTCTAAGAGTGCAGCATTCATTTGGCTAAGTAATGTAGCAGGAACCATGACCAAATCTTGTTGAGCAGGAGTAGGCGTATGCGAAATGGATCCCGGTTGTGATTCACTCAAAGTCTGGGGACTCACATTGATATTGCTATCATTGTTTGTCTCCTCATTTGAAAGACTCACCACTGAAGATTCATTCGAATCAGCACTCTCTTGCACAACTTGATGTGGTTGAATACTAGCATCAGTGGCATTATCGGTGTTATTAATAAGTACCTCAGATCTCTTATCTGGCCCTAAGCTGGAGATAGTTGCCATGAGAGCAGCCTTTGCAGTTTGAAAGTCATCACAGTCGGAGTCATACGCATCAAGATCATCGGCTTGGTAAGCTGCATTCTGCGTAGTGACAACGTCTTGTTCAGCAATCCCTGGGTCAGCAAGAAATGCAAGCTCCTCTTCATCAAGTTCCCTTCCTTGCGATTGAGCATTTACCAGATAGATCTTTTCTGCAAACCACTGTCCATCCCTTCTCCTCTTGGGTTTCTTACAATCCCTGGACATATGACCCTCTTCCTTGCAGTTGTAGCATGTAATCATTCTCAACTTGCCTGTATTAGCCCGTGGAGGATTGTTGACCATTGGAGCAGGAGCAGGATTGATCGTGCGAGCATTGGTTGATGTGGAAGGTCTCCCCTGATATGGTTGAATTGGCTGAACCATTACCCTGCCATTCTCAATTGTAGCTTGTTGGCGAGAATTGGATGAATTCCTCAACTGATTGTTGGTAGGAGCTGATCCTCTGTATCCTCGTTTGCTTAAAGTTCTTGTGAGATAAGCAGACATAGTAGTTAGCACTTCAACTGGGTCAGCTCCTTGTTGGAATACAGGAACGGGGACTTCCTCATCATCACAATATAGTGCTTGATCTGGATGAGCTGCATAATCAGTAAAAGTAATACTCATTTGATCAGGGTAGCTTGTTGGATATGCTGCATTCTCTTGATAAGAAGAATATGATGGCTGAGCATAAGGTGCAACATTTGTTGGATGAAGTTGTGAAGCATACTGTGGTGAAGGTGCATTGAACCGATATTGTTGCTGATGTGAGGTGGGTGGTTATGGTAGAATCGAGTATTGGGGAAAGGCTGGTGTCATGTAAGGTGATTGATGATAGGCTTGATGTCCCAAGATATAAGGTGTGTTGTTGTGTGACAAACTTGGTAGATTCGCCATCAAAGCTAAGGAATCTGGATACATACCACGAGGAGAACGGTGCATAATCACATGCTTCTCATGCTGCTGAAGGAAGGCATATATTTGATCCAAATTGCACTTATGCAGATCCCTGGTTAACTTGACATCGGTAATGTACTCACCCCATTCAGCTTGAGGTAGAGTATTCAAGAATTTGGTGTTAACCTGGAATGGTGCAATCACAAGATTGTATACATTCAGATCATTCATGAGTGTGGTGAATCTGAAGTAATAATCGTGAAGCGTTTCCCCTGGGTTGTAGGTGAATCTATCAAACAGGTCATACAACTGACATTCCCTTTCCTGTTTGGTGAGGGACGTACCTTGTAGCAACACCTTAAGACGTTCCTATAAATCCTTTCCACTGTATACTGACTTACCATCCTATAAATATCATGGGGAAGAGCTTGGAGAATTGTTTGAAGAGCTTTTTCATCTGCATCTGCAACAAGTTGTTGAGCTGGAGTGAGTTCTTCAAATTCTCGTGGTCGAGTCACGTTGTCAACCACAATGGTACCATAGTCGAGTGGACCATTCAAAATCGATTTGACCATTAGCCTTCCGTATGTTGGTTTCCCCTTTAGATATTGCATCATTCGACCTTGCCATGCCTCAAACACCTCTTTAATAAGCATCGGTGGACGGCTATCAGTTCCCGTTATGATTGATATATCCGTAAGAGATGTCATCTGAGGCATTACTGAATTTGGATTCATTTTGTTTTCTTCAAAGAAACAGAGATTATCGGTTGATCGAGCAGTGAAGTAAAGCTTGTGAATTGTGTTGTGTTTTTGTTGTAAGAAACCAAGATTAAATCCTCTAAAAAATCGTCGAAAAAACAAGCAAAATAACCCTTGATTCGGAACTTTTGTTGATTCGGAAGTTTGATTCGGAAGATTTGGCTTGGAATTACCTTGATTTGGAACTTTTGGCTTGATCCGGAACTTCTTGGTTCGGAAGTTCTTGGTTCGGAACTTTTGGGCTTGATCCGGAACTTCTTGGTTCGGAAGTTCTTGATCCGGAACTTCTTGGTTCGGAAGTTCTTGGTTCGGAACTTTCTTGATCCGGAACTTCTTGACCCGGAACTTCTTGATTCGGAAGTTTCCTTGGTTCGGAACTTTCTTGATCCGGAACTTCTTGACCCGGAACTTCTTGATTCGGAAGTTTCCTTGGTTCGGAACTTTCTTGATCCGGAACTTCTTGACCCGGAACTTCTTGATTCGGAAGTTTCCTTGGTTCGGAACTTGTTGATCCGGAACTTGTTGATCCGGAACTTTTGCTGGGTTAATCAGAAACTTCTTACGATGAACAGTCGACCCTTAAAACAAGAGATTAAACCCAGATTTTGACCAAATAACCCAAAAAGTTTTGTGCTTTCGACTAAAATAAGTAACAACTAATACTTATCCACTAATCCCAATCACAAAAACACCAAAAACACCAAAAATCAAGATGATTTTTCTTAAACAACACTAATACAATCAAAAACTAAAAAACCACACAAATCACTACCTTAAATCACCCCATAGCTCTGATACCAAATGTAGAAAAGCTAAATCGGATCCGGTGGTCTAATGTGGTGGTAAGTGGTGGTGGAAGCCATTGATGGCTTAGAGAGAGAGAAAGAGAGGTTGAGAGTAAAATGTGTGTATTCCCAAATGAATAAAATAACAATCAACACCCCTCCTTGGAAGCTAAGGAGGGGTATATATAGTCACGCACTTTACAAAGAGCCTAGTCTAGTCTAAATGTGCGTGACTATGATAACTAACGGGAATTCTTAAATGTCGTCACATAAAGTGAGTTTCCAACACCTCTCTCTAACTCCATTCTTGTCGTCCACTTTAACACAAAAACACCACCCTTTGATCTTGATTCAACCACAAAGCCTATGTTATTTACATACATGTTGAAGCCCTCTTGAAACCCTATTGATTGGTGGTGCTTATAACATCCAAGGAGGAGTATTCATGGTGTCTTGGGGCTGATTTTCCACAAGGAGTTCATGAAGCATGGTGGTCTTGAAGATGGTCATGGTTATCCACAAGTTTCTCCATCAAAATCCATGTCCAAATCATAACCAACATCAACTTGGTGGTATAAAGATTGTCCTCCTCATCCTCTTGTTATTTTTACTATGTAATCATGTATTTTATTTCCTATTGTATATGTATATGATGATTATATGATGATAAAAATGTTATGTGGGGATTTGGTGTTGATAAACATGCTTGAAAAGGTGAAAAACTATAAGAAACAAGGGTAAAATCTTGTCTAAATATGTTGGTTGTATAAAACAGTAAAGAATCAAGTGGTGAACTGATAAAAATGGCATAGATTAATTGATTTAGATGGGAAAAATTGGTATCGGGTTAGCTACCCGTTGTTGGTTTAGTAAGGTAACAATGTCATGCGGCTTATAATAATCCAAAACTAACGAAATACTATTAGACGCTCCGAATTACGAGTTATTGCCTGACTAGCAATACAGGGTCATATTATTGATATTATGTTCGTGTTTTGGTTTTCATAACCATATTCATATAACGGTTTTTATTTGACTTTATACAACGTCATAAGACATATTGTGTGATGTTTTTACGACATTGACTCGTATAATGATTTTTAAGGCAAACGCCTATATTATGATTTTTAAGGCAAACGCCTATATTATGATTTTGATGAAGATTTGTATAAAATGACTTTGGCTATTTTATGGCCTATTAAAATGATTTGTACAAAATGATTTTCGGTAATAATTTTATACCGATATTATATTGATGGTTTATTAAACTCTATGAATTCACTCGGCGTTATCGCTGACCTTTTCTTTTAACATGTTTTATCTCAGGTACTTGAAGGTAATTCTCGGGAAGACGACAAGAATTCATGGCACGCACTTAAACAATATTTTTCCATTCAAATACTTTGTAAAACTTTGTATGAAATATAATGACATGGGACCGATGTAACTTTGATATTTATGAATGGAAATGATTTATTATTAAACGACGCGATTTTTATGCATTGTCTATGATGTGATTAATGTGCTATCCCGTAACACCAATAAGTCTTCCGCTGTATTGAGTTGTATAAATTTGGGGGTGTTACAACCTACTTCTAAGAATGGAATAAAGATATGGACAACATTGAAAAGAATATTTGACCATGATGAAGCAGATCCAGTGTGGCTAGATTTGGATAATTTAATCACTTTGGAGTGGCGTTTGTTTTCAGTTGTTGGTATATTTCATCTCTACACAACAAAGTTTTCAGAATTCTTGCTTGTTGATAGGTTGTATCCTTGGTCCCAAGAAGTTTTGAACAATATGATGAATACCAAGCTTAGAGTAGACTATACCAGTGATATAGCAGTTGACTTAATGAGATTTCTTATTTCTCAATTGTCAAATTAGGTTTTATTTGTAAGAATCCTTTTAATGTCTTGTTTTATTCAGAAACTTGATGATTATGGGTAATGTCAAGTTTAGGGGAGGACCGTTGGGAATAAAATTAGTTAAGTCTACAAGCCACTGACAAGAGATGTGTAGCCGCTGGCAAGGTGTTATCAAGCCGCTGACAGCCTACGCCCCGACAAGAGAAATCAAGTCGCTGTCAAGTTTTACAAGTCAACACGTTTTGATATGTTAGGAAGATATTCATGTATATTGTATTTTCTATGTTTATCTCAATATATCTTCCTAGAATAGTTGACAAGTTTACTTTGTGTACAAGGCTCCTTGTGCTTATAAAAGGAGTCCTTTAGCTTAGGGTTTGATATATACTTTCATCACTGTTATCATTATTATTATCAATCGAAGTTGAAATTTGGTTTACATACTTTGTTCTTTTGTTCTTTATTCTAAGTGTTAATTCCGCATAGCACTTAGATTGCTGATAATACAAAGTTTCTCTACATATTACGCTTGATTTATCTCGATAATACAAAAGCTAATCGATCTAAGTTTGGGATCAACATAAGTTAGCCAACTGATTGTGCTTAGAGATCACTGGAAAGGTCGCCATTGATGAAATCTTGATAGTCGGTGTAAAAATTAGGGTTATGAAATCGAGGTAATTAGAGAGCGATTAGGTGTGTGAATAATGTAATTGGGTTGGGTTTATATAGGTTAAGAAAACCTATCAAAGAAACATCTAAATTTACATAAAACACACTTGAGCATTACGATCCTGAACGGTAACCTAGCGGTACATAGAATAACAAGCGATGCGTCATTATGCCTAGCGGTACATGTTTGCAAAAACGGTACCAAGAATGAACCACTGGTACATGCAAACTATGTTCCATTGTATGCTCTCTTTCTTTGATCCGTCCTTCTTGAAAAACATCACAAACAACCAAAAACACTATATAAAACATATGTATACAATATTTTTTAGTTAAAGCCTCCCCTTAAAAAATGTAGCCTTACTAATTAAACATCTCTATATTTGTTACCAAAAAATCAAACCTCTTTACATCAAAGGCAATGGTTATCAAATCAGCCACATTGTTATCTGTATGGATCTTCAAAACCTAAATCAGCTTCTTGTCATAAGCATCTCTGATGAAGTGATGCCTAATTTCAATATTCTTGGTTTTGGAGTGAAAGACTGGGTTCTTGACAATACATATGGCGCTTCAGTTGTCAATGTAGATTCTAGCATTTATAAAAATAAACTCATAGTCTAACATCTGGTTCTGAATCAAAGAACTTGTCCACAACAATGAGCAGCAGCAACATGTTCAGCTTTAGTAGTAGAAGTAGCAACAATGGTCTGCTTCTTACATTGCCAAGAGATGAGTCTTCTTCCAAGGAATTGACAACCTTCTATTGTGTACTTCCTATCATGGTTTGCCTTAGCATAATCACTATCAGAGTAAGCCTCCAAGTCAAATGAAGAATCTCTAGGATACCATAATCCCAAGTTGGGTTAGCCTTTGAGATATTTGAAGATCCTTTTCATAGCATGTAGGTGTGAAACCTTGGGATTGACTTGAAACCTTGAACAAGCACATACTGCAAACATTATATCTGGCGTAGAAGCAGCAAGATGCATAAGTGAGCCAATAATGGACCTATACAAGTGTAGATCCACATATGCACCATGATCATCTTTAGATAATGACTTCTTGGTCTCAATTGGTGTGCTTTCACTCCTGGACTCCATACTTGCAAATTTCTTTAAAATTTAAGCAACATACTTATTCTAAATGATAAACAAATGCCATATTTACTCTGCTTGACTTATAGTCCTAAGAAGAAAGTAAGCTCTCCCATAGAACTCATCAGAAATCTGCTTTTTATCAAAGCTTCAAACTCTTCACACCACTCCTTTTTGGTAGAACCAAAAATAATTTCATCCTCATAAACTTGCACAAAGATAATGTCTTTCTTATTCTTCTTGATGAATAGAGTTTTATCAATGGTCCCTCTTCTGTATCCATCCTTCAAAAGAAAAGTGGATAAGGTTGCATACCATGATCTAGGAGCTTGATGTAGACCATATAAAGCTTTGATCACTTTCTAGACCTAGTTAGGATGTTTAGGGTCTACAAAACCAGGAGGTTGAGAAACATAAACCTCCTCTTCAATAGTGCCATAAACAAATGCACTCTTGACATCCATCTGATAGACTATAAATCCCATATAAGAGGCAAAGGCCGAAAATAACCTTATGGCTTCAATTATTTCCACAGGAGCAAAAACCTCATCATAGTCTATCCCTTCTTCTTGTTTGTAGCCTTGAGCAATAAGTCTTGTTTTGTTCTTGACTATAACACCTCTTTCATTCTTTTTGTTCCTAAAGACCCATCTTGTTCCAGTAGCCCTTTTTCTAGATGGTAAGTCTAAAAGAACCCATACATTATACAAGTCAAATTGCAAAAGCTCCTCTTGCATAGCATCCACCCAGCTTTAATATCCAAGAGCTTGAGAAATATTCTTAGGCTCTATCTATGATAAGAAGCAAGCAAACAAACAGTGTTGTGTATCTTTATGATTGGTCCTCTGTTGTTGCTTGACATAACTGATAAGTGCATGGATTTCATTGCATGCTTGGACTTGTCTCCTAGTCTAAATTGTTGACTTTGGATCTCCAGTAATCTGACCTTTAAGATGATTGGTGTGGACTCTATGAGTGGGAATAGGACTGACTGAGATTGATGGTTCCTTATTATTAAAATCAGCCACTTCACCCTCCTCATCATAAGAAGAACTTGAGAAAATACCCTCCTTTGGACTTCCATAAATTTCTTAATCATCTAAAGATTTAAAATGATCAAAGACATCATTCATAGGATCTTCAGCAGTATTTGTAGGAATGTCTTTATCTTTCAAGAAAGAGATACGATCAAAGACATCCTTTACTAGTATCAAACTTTCCCCAACGGTACGTGAGACTGAGGTACCGCTAGTATCTCTATGTACCGCTAAACGTGATGACTCTAAAGGTTCTTCTCTAACTCGATCAGCTGCAACTATAGTTGCTTTCTTTTGATGAATAAGCCTCTATAATTCTTCTTGTGAGGCGTGATCATGTACTGGCTCCACTAGCTTCTTCTGACTTGGGCTTGACTTTGTAGGTGAATTAGGAGATAAAATAGGTATAAAGACACATTCATCTGCATATTCCTCTGAATCATAGATAGTTACATCCTCTTCTTGTCTACTTGAACCTGGATTAGCTTCTACTGAACTTGCATTGTTAGTTTGACAATTTTCTTGCACAGGATAATAATTCATAGAATTAGTCAAGTAGTCTAGGTCAAATATCTAAGCATAGCCTATTCCTAGGACATTGGGTTAAATCTACAAAAAGTTAACATGTGTATTCTCTTCTACCATGCCAGATGCTAAATTATAAACCTTGTAAGATTTGCTATGCACTAAATATCCAACTAAAAATCCTGAATCATATTTACCATGAAACTTGCCCAAATGATCAAGAGTATTCAAAATAGTCACATGACACCCAAAAGGTCATATATAGCTTATAGTTGATTGTATACCATTCAAAAGCTCATAAGGAGTCTTATTATGAGCCTTAATCACTAACACTCTATTAAGTACATAAAAGGCTATGACAATCCTCAAATTTCACCTATGTGTTATGTGTTAATCTAGGTTTGTGTGAGACCAAGTTGTTTTTTATGACAATCCTCAAATTTCACCTATGGATGCTAGGTGAGTTCATAGCCTCACTTTTAATGCTTTCTAAATGATTTGAAAACCCATTAGGGGGATATATTCTAAAACTAGAATACATGTGTTTTTTAACTTTATGCTTTTACTGGAATATGTTATTGCACGAGTGCCCAAACTATTTCCCTAATTTCATGAGTCATTCAACACATTCGTGTGTTCTAATAATGTAAATATACCTATTTGGGTTTAACGAATCCTGTTTGTGTTACATGTACGTGTGGGTAATCAAGCATACTTTGTTAGAGTTAATAGGTAACCTAGACCAATGGGTTACTTATCATGATATCCTGTCATGATGGTCACTTTGGTGAATTCTCGTTAGGAATAAAATACCTCCTTCTATTTTAGCGTTATCGTCTCTAGGAAATCGTATTCTTATATTTTATATACGGGACGTCTTACCTACGTAGAAGTTAAAAAGAAATCTAGGGGTATAATAAATATGTCAAATGCTAGACTATTCGTCTATATTTTATAAATTTAGATAATACTCGTGTTATGTCGGAAATTTCTAAGTCAATGATTTACATTCAGTTTATACGATTAAATTAGGACGCTTCTTCAGTCAAATGAATAAATTTAAATCACTAAATTAATGATTTCTTCCTTGCATAAAGTTGGAAGCATCTTTATGTTAGTAAGAATTTATATATTGACTTAAAGATATTCGATATAAGACAAGTATAGACTTAATAAATCGTTATAATTCTGAATAAGAAATTACGTTATATTATATTAACTTGAAAAGGTATTATTCGATTCGAAAATCAAGCAAAAGTAAATTGGACCATTCAAAAATTTTTGAAATTGACTGTGACATATTAACTTGAGTTACCCAAAGAACTCAGTAATATTCATGATACTTTTCATACATTACAAATCTAAAGAAATGTTTGTCTGATGAATCTCTTATCGTCCCAACGAAAGAGTTTCCGCTCAACGATAAACTAAATTATGTGGTGTTATATTTATAAGGTTGATGTAGTTTGGATATGCTTGGAAACACGAGGATTGTACTCGTCTCTGTTTTATGACATTACTCTTTATTGAAATCTTGGGACGAGATTTCTTTAAGGGGGAGAGACTGTGATAATCCTCAAATTTCACCTATGTGTTATGTGTTAATCCAGGTTTTTGTGAGACCAAGTTGTTGTTTGTGAGACCAAGCTATTTGTTTTTGAATGATATATATATGATGTAGCTCAAACTCTTTGGATGCCAGGTGAGTTCATAGCCTCACTTTTACTGCTTTCTAAATGATTTGAAAACCCGTGAGGGTGATATATGTTAAAACTAGAATACATGTGTTTTTGAACTGTATGCTTTTACTAAAATATGTTATTACACGAGTACCCAAACTATTTCCCTAATTTCATTAGTCATTAAACACATCCGTGTGCGCTAATAATGTAATTATATATATTTGGGTTTAATGAATCTTGTTGTGTTACCTGTGCGTCTGGGTAATTGAGCATACTTTATTAGAATTAATGGGTAACCTGGACCAATGGTTTACTTATCATGATATCTTGTCATGATGGTCACTTCAGTGAATTCTTGTTAGTATTGATGTCATGAGCTTAGTTCAATAAAATATTGTTTTATGTGAGTGAATAGTAACATAGCTCGAGGTGGTAGACATGTATTCAAAACTGTAATTGCAAACTTATGAATTCACTTAACCTTTGTGTTGACTTTTAAGCATATACTTCAGGAAATTGTGACTGATAGCATGGAGCAGCATAAGGATGGCATGAAGAGGCACAAGCTTGAAATTATTGATATAGATTTTGGGAACCTCTCATATTGTAAAACTCTGATTTTTAAATGATATATAAAGAAAAATGATTAAATCACTCTTTTGAGTTGTTTTCTATCATTATGACTTGTGTTAATGAAGTAATACCCCAAATTAGCTTCCGCTGCTATATGGTAAAAAAATGGGGGTGTTAATCAGGTAGTGTTAATTGCTTCTGCCCAACAAGTATTAGGAAAAAGTGAATTAGCTAACATAGTCCTAACAGCCTCAATAAGTGTCCTATTTTTCCTCTCAGTAACTCCATTTTGTTGTGGAGTTCTGGGATTACTAATGTGTCTTTTGATTCCCTTATACCTACAGAATTCATCAAATTCAGCATCCTTAAATTCCATCCCATTATATGTCCTAATGACCATAACCTGTTTAGTGAATTTTTTTTCAACAAGGGTGAAAAAATCTTTAAGCGAATCATTTGTCTCGTTCTTATGTACCATAAAAAAACCCAGCTAAACCTGCTACATTCATCTGTGATAACTAGGCAAAAGGTATTATGACTTATACTCCTTACAGATACTGGTCTAAATAAATCCATATGCAAAAGCTGTAAGGGTTGAGCCACTGAACTAATGGTCTTGGTCTTATAAAAATCTTTGCGTTGCTTACCTTTTTGACAAGCAACACATAAGGTCATTTTGAAAATACTTTGAATGTAGTCCCCTAACAAGATTTCCCTTCACAAGTTTGTTAAGATTTTTGAAATTGACATGACCTAACCTCCTATGCCATTTATTATACTCATCAGTAGAAGCCTTGGCTAATAAACAAGCCATACCACTTGTAGGAACAATAGTATGGAGATTGAAAGTGTACATGTTCTCCCACCTTGGTAATTTGAGAAATATCTGAGAGTCCTTAGGCAACTCAAAGTCTGGTGTGACTACCATGCAATCTGTGTTAGTGAACAACACCTTGTTATTTTTATCACACATCTGTGAATTTGAAAAGAGGTTGAATTCATTCAACTCATTTACAAAGAACAGTTCTTCAAACTCCAATTTTCCTATGTTAATCTTTCCTTTGTCAGTAATCCTTCCTTTGCTACCTCCAAATGCAACTGAACCACCTCTGAATTCTTCATAATCAGCAAGGTAGTCTTTATTCCCTGTCATGTGCCTTGAACATCCACTATTCATGATTACTTTATCCTTTAATTCATTGTAAGGATGATCCTCATTGTCTTCTTAAGTGACAGCCATCAGACCATTCTCTTTAGTTTCTTATCCTATAGTTCAGTTGATGGTGCCATCTACTGAAACCATAGCCTTAGCATCTTTTCCCTTCCACGGATTCCTGTCAGAACTCTTTGAGACACTTCCTTTGCTGCAATAGAATCTTTAACTTCCTCCAGCCGTCTCTTCTTTTCATTCCCTAGAAAAGTGTCCCTTCTTCCATAATTGTATCACTCTAACTTTGATTTATCAAAACCTATAGGTTCCCTTGGATTAACTTGCAAAGTTCTTCTAGTCTTCCTAAACAATCTTTCTATCCTTATAGATACCATAGTTGCTTGCCACTTTAATTCCATCTCTTCTATATCATCATCATCCATTTGATATAGATCTTCAAGGTTTATCTTTGGTCCACCATCTTGGTTAGAAAAAAAAAAGAATAGATGATATCATCATTATATGATGAAAGATTTTGTCCTTGTGACCTAGGAGTGGAAGATGAACCACTAGCGGTACTTTGGTATGAGATACCGCAGGTGTTATCAGACACAAAGGCAAGATTTGGTTTGCTTGATGCTGAAGGTGTTATAGCTACAGTAGTTCCTCTAACATCAATCTCATAAACTCTGAGATTATTATAGAGATCATCAAAAGATGTAACATCCAGATTATCTCTAGTAATGAAGTGCATAGCCATTGACTTCTATTCAGGCGGTACTCCTATCAGAAACTTCAAGTAAGCTTCATATGTTGGGATGGGAGCACCAAGAGTTGGCTATCTGAGTGAGTAATTTACTAAATCTTCCATATCCTTTATGAAACCCTCCTGAGGTAGGAATTATAAAGCTATCAGACTCTTGCTTGAACACAGTCTTCTTCATCTTCTTATATTTATCATTTTCTCTAAATCTAAGCTTAATTGCTTCCCACATAGTTTTGGCATCTTTGAAGTGATGAAAACTAGGTAAGAGATCTTCTGAAAGTGTCATGGCTAGAGTAGTCATAGCCTTTCTTTCCCTTATACTAGCTTGGAAATCTGTATTGGTTTTGGGCAAAACTTGTGTAGTACCATCAGCTAAATAGGTAACTTTAACTGAACTGTTTGCATTCTTAATGACATCCCACGTAGTATGATCTGTGTGATTCAGAAAGTGTTCCATCTGCATGGCTCATGTTTCATAATTGTTAGTTTTGAGGATTAGAAGATTAATAGCAAAGAGAGTGTGTGGAACAAATGTAGAAGCTTGGACTTTTAGCTCAGCCTCTGCTTCCGTTCCAGCTGCTACTCCTTGTTGAACATGACCCACCACATTCGGAATTTCACCTAGATTTGGATTTTCTTCTCCATGAACAGACATGGTGAGGTTTGTTTGGTGAGAGAGAGGTTATTAGTTTGGGTGAGTTCTTTTTATTCAGAGTTTCTCAACAAGCTTTGATACCACTTGTTGATCTGAGTGAATAAATCTTAAGCCTATTAAGGATTGTACGTTAGCTTGTAATCAAACTCAAGCACGAGAGAGACTCTTACTAAACCAAGATAAGTTATGTGTAATCTAACTTATCAAAGCTAATAATAATAGGGTTTACTAACTATCGATTCTCTATTAATCGTTAAAACTATGTTGAGGTACAATAAACTCAACATCCCTATGTCCTTTTATAATGCAAGAAACTCTAGAATATTCTTCTAGGGTACATATATCACACACGATATACTCCTATTATAACTATAACATATCTTTACCTAAGATATATATGTTCTTATCAAACTAGGAGTACTTAACAATAAACCTAACGGTACTTGCATGTACCGCGTCAACACTAACAGTACTTGCTTACACTAGCGGTACTTAGTACATTACTAACGGTACTTGGTACTTATAAAAATAATTCCCAACAATGTAATTGTTGTGATTTTTGTTCAAGACTTAGTGTTGGGTCTTGGACAACAATTGTAATCTGTCTACATCTCCCTATTGTCTTTCTCTTGCGGGATGTATCACTCATTCAATCTATCTTGTCTAACCTCGGTTTTGTAGGTTTTCATAATACATGTATCTCTTGGTTCTCCCATTTAGGGAGAGTCTAAACCAATAGGAAGTATATGGAAAACCATTTTATATCTAGATTTTCAATTTAAATTCTCTAATTTCAAAAACTCTCTCGAAAATGCTTCTTCCATTTTTACCTTTTTATTTCGTAAAAAAGAGGGAGAAGAGAAATATATAAGCATAGTTCTAAAACTTATGTCTCGTCATCAATCACAACTTAAAAATAAGTTTATGTTTTGTCTTAAATAAAAAAAAGGGAGATTGTTAATACAAATATCGCCTAAAAATAATGTTTATATTTTTAATCTTACTTACATTTTGTTAACAACAAAACATTAAATCCATTTTTAATCTTGTATTAAAAACAATATTAGTTTTAGAACTATTATTTTTATACTTCTCTTTTTATTAAATATTTTCTATAAACCTTACTTGTGTACAACTTATAAACATTTTATACTTCTCTTTTTATTAAATATTTTCTATAAACCTTACTTGTGTACAACTTATAAACACATCAAAATTGTTTGTATACACTTGTAAAAAAGCCTCATTACTTATTGGTCTGAATATCTAACATAAAATCTAATCATTAGATGATTGGAGTGAGAATCTTGGCAAAGAGATTTGCTATTTATGACTGATCCAAAGTCACCTCTGACAGACCCCTTCCAAAAATAGGACAGACCCCTTTCAAAAGGGCATGTGGGATCGGTGGTCAACTGGCTTTGATGCCTTAAATAGCAAACCATCCCCAAACTCATTCCTCGCCCCTCTAACATAAACTCTTTGTCGATGTATAGTCGGTATAAGCCCGACCTAACATGCGCGCGACCCAGGAGGCCCGTGACCCAATAGGCCCGTGGCCCAAACACCTTACTTATCTTTCAAGAAACCCTAGTCCTATATAAACAGGGGTAGAAGGCTCATTCTACATCATCAGGTTATCTCTCTTAACCACACCACTTTTATCATATATCGCACTGATACTAACTTGACCGTCGGAGGTGGACCCCGGGGCTCCGGCCTCAGGTCCATTTCTAACCGGTTTTCTATTGTTTGCAGCATTACTCAAGACCGGTGAAGACGATTAACGGCCCAGGAGAGTCGTCAAACCGGTCTAGCTAAAGTATGCTCCAACAAGTTGGCACCATCCGTGGGACCCTAACTAAACTATGTTTCGTGGTCTCGCACTACCAAAAAAGTAAAAATCCATGCGACAATTGGTAACACTGAATCTCTTTTGCTCTTGCTTTTCATGAATTATGCCTTATGTTTATTGCTACTTCCATGTGCATGCGCTCTGTATATGTAAATTGGATTTTATGATTGTTGATGTACGTATAAAATCAGTTACATTTTGTCCATATCATGCACGTTTTAGAAATCAATTACATCTTTTCATATAATAAAATCAAGAACTATTCATAGTTCTCCGCACTAAAGAGGTTATTTTGCATAAAATAATATGAGATTTGCATGATCAAAGAGGACGATACAAACATAAAGTTATAATTTTCGTCATGGATGTGAATATTATGGGAATAAAATATTTGTGGCAAATACATGCACAACAATATACTGTGTTGTATGCAAATAAAATTCCTTGCCTAATTTGAAAGATATATTGTCGCCGGCTACACTATCAGGCCAAATTTATTTATAGATAGAATTCACTTATTTTTATCTATTATGGGCATCTTGAGCCAAGATACATACATACCATGGTTGTAAAATTTTATGTTTTTTATCATTACGGATCTTTGTGCGACAAACTAGTTAACTATATTAGAATATTGGACCAATATTCGTGAGGGATACAGGTCATACTGATGTTTTGTAATGCTAGTATTGTTAGAGATTTGTAACAGTATGCAAGTAAAAAAGTATGATTTGATTGAAGGTTTGACATTGCGGATCTTTGTTAATCCTCATTAAAAACTCATAGAGGTGAAGTATATAACGAATACCAACAAATCATATTTATCCTAATGATATTTGTAAAATATTGTTGCATGTTTGCATCTGTGATTACATGTTAATTCTTAGATAACATTTGATATCATCTTTGAGTAAAGTTTCAAAATATTCTCTATTCTATTCGATGTAACTATATAGATAAAATATTCGACAAACGAAATTATATTTAATTTAGTGTACGTCAATATTATATATTTATTATTTTTTAATTTTTGATAAATAATAACTTTTATTTTAGTTGATTAAAAAGGTTTGCTTTTGCAAGATCTTTGTTCGTGTTGCTCATACCCAATTGTATATGTCGTTGTTTCGTTCTCGGTATCTTCTCGAATCGATCACGGTTCAAAGTGGAATTGTTGTTCTTGGTAACTAAAAAGGGGGAGCTTTGGTCTATATCTACTAAAACGATAAGTGCGAGAAGTAATAAAATTAAACTAAAAGCAATTACTGAAAATAAAGTTGAATTAAAATTAAAATTAAACAGTAAAATATCTAAACCTGGAAAAACAGTTGATGTTGAATATTTGCTTGATCCGGAATACTTGGAAAATTTGGCTCATGCGGAATAATCCTAAAAACTGCTTCATTCGGAATAATAGTTGATGCGGAATGTTTGCTTGATGCGGAATAAAATTCTATCCGGAATAAATGTCCTTCATGCGGAATATTGATTCATGCGGAATATGGCCTTCGTTCGGAATAACTTTTGATCCAGAATAATGTGCTTGATGCGGAATAATGACTGATCCGGAATAAATGACTTGATCCGGAATAATTGATATTCCGAACCAAAGAGCTTGATCCGGAATATATTGTTCACCCGGAATATTGATTATTCCGGATGAAGGCGCTGATCCGGAATATTAAAACAGGAATGCTGATGCGCAATATTAGATATTCCGAACCAAAGGACTTGATCCGGAATAAAATAGCAAAACCCTTGATCCGAAATATAGAGTTGATTCGGAATCTGGGCAAGTTCAAAAAAAACGTGAAGAACAGGGGATGTTAAATATCACGATTTTAACCCAAAATTCACCAAGTTTTTCATCAAAACTTAAACCAATTTAACCACTAATCATTTACCAATGATAAACATCAATCCAAAACAACAAAAACATAAAACCCACTTACTTTTTAAGATCAAACCAATAAAATAAAAACTTAGAACTTTGAATCAACAAGAGAAGAAAGAAAGATTAAATGGAAGCTTGTATTAATGAATAAGATTCAAACAACAAAATGGAAAGGTTAAACTTACAAGATTGTGGAAGAATCCAAGAAAATGAAAAACCACCAATCTCCTTAACGGAGATGGTTCCTACGAAACAGGAAAGAAAGTAACAGAAAATGAACTAGTCCAAAAATGTGAATGGAAGGAGTATTTATAGGCTTTCTCTTTGGTTGGTGAGTGGGCTTTCTCCCTTTCTTTTTGTCTTCTCGTCTTTTCAGAAAAGTTGACGTTTTCGATTTCGATTCGGGATTTGTCGACGAATAAATTCAACTCGTCTTTTAATTTCTTCATTTAATAGACTTGAGTTTCTTCGACATATGTAAATCTTCCATCTTTGGTCCTTTTCTTCGATAAATCTTCAAATAGGCCCATTGACTTCAAATCTTTTGCATCTCTTGGAGTATAGACTTTGTCTATTCGTCTTTTTCTTCGATAAAACCCGTGCAATCCCATGTTTTCTTCAATATTTATCCGGTTGGCTCTGAAAACACAACAAACACACAAACCACGCATAATTCCAAACAAATGACATTAAATACGCGTTTTGGTCTCGTTTTAGCAAGAAATAAGTGGTAAAAGGATGGGTGTTTTCACACCTATCAAATCCCCTACACTTAACCATTGCCATGCCCTCATGCAATGCTTAGTGAAAGCAAATTTACACTTTTCTCATAATCAATCAACCTTGGCCTTATTAAAATACTACTAAACAAAAATTTAAATACTAAGAGAAATTAAAACTTTACAAGAAACAAAAGGATAGAGAACCATTTTCACTTGAAAATAGCTATATGGAAATAACTTGCAAAGATATCGAGGACTTACATTAGGGCTTTGGTGCTGCGAAGATTTATCACCCTCAAGTTTCACGTTCCCCAAACTAAGCTTAAAAACGAGATCATTGTTATTATAAGTTAGCAATTCAAACACTTACACACATGGCTTAATTATATGCTTAAACTCCCTTATTCCTAGGTGTATCTCTTATATTTTATTTTTGTCTTAGAATGATCATGAAGATGCATTTTTGGACTTATTTCGATAGTTTATTTAGGCTGAAAGCAAAGTAGGACGATTTGATTAATAGTTAGCTAAAGGACAAAATCTCTTAAAACTGCTTCTCGGGATATCAAAAAGTTCATATCTTGGCATAACTCGCTTCGCGATTTGAGACCTTTCTCGGGCCGATATTTGGCATGTACTGCATACTTCGTATCTTGAGAGACGTTCTTGAGATAATGGTCTTCTCTTCGTTAATAGAGTTCTTCATATGGAGACTTTTGAGGGGTACTCCAACTTTGTTGACCACGACTTCATCATTATTTCTTCAATCGTTACTTGGGATTTTGAGATACAATGATCCGCCTCCTTTTCGGACTTGGATCTATTTATCCTCATACCTTGTTAGGGTCTTTTCGGATAGACTTCTCCATGATCTTTATGGGAGTTGATTGCTTTTCGTCGTGAGTCTTGATCCTTCATATTGATTTTGGGAATAATGCTTTTCACATCACCTTGGATCTTTAGCAATAAGATTGAATCCTCATGCCTTGTTAGGGCCTTTTCGGACTCGCCAATCTTCGCGCCCCGCTTCACAAGTTATGCCTTGGCTATGAACTCTTATCATTACCGAGCAACTTTTAAACGATCTTGGGTTAGAAGCTAAGTAACTTTTCAAATCGTACGACCTTACTTATTGTAGATAAATTATTAGCAAGTGATGGGAGAATAGGCAAATAATCACACCAAGTGTGCTTGTGCAAGAATACCGACTTATAATTGACTCTATCATTTCTCGTCCTCCACAATTTAAAATCTCAAGTAATGAGACTCGTGGATGCTTAGCCTAATAAACCAATTAAGGTCTACATGGTTAAGGATACTTGCTAGAATAAACTTGGATAAGTCTATTCGGGTTGAGTCAAAATAATCGCAACGGGCCTAATATGTCAAACACTTCAAAACTAGCTACACCACTTTATTAAAAATTTTGACTTTATTGCGGGATATATACATATAACAGCAACGATAAAAATTTAAAAATTACGACTAAATGGCCAAAGTTAATTAAAAATTTGAAAAATGCTAAAAAAGATGATTTTCCGGTTAAATGAAGGCATTTTAATGGAAAAGTCCACTTAAAACTTCGATAGAAGTCTCCCCTACACTTAAAATAAACATTGTCCTCAATGTTTAAGAATGTGGGAAAAATCTCCCCTACACTTATGACATTGTGCACGTTGGTTAAATCAAGCTAAGGAAGAGACGACTAAAGTGATCAATTTCAAATGTGAGTATGAAGAAAATTGAATCACGATAGTTGAGAGATAGAACTGGTATTGCGGATAACATGGGAGCACGGTTCTTCAAAGATTCCAAGAGTGCACTTATCCCTGTAATCACATCACCATACAAACACAAGCAACCTATATAGCTCCCCCTACACTTAGGATGAAAACGGGAAAGGGGGATAGATACTCGGGTTGCCTCCCGAGGAGCGCTTGTTTTTGTTTACCGAGTCACGAGCCTGAATCGGTCCCGAACTAATTCAAGGGAAACGTGGTGAGGGATGGAATCATCTCATGAGAGATGTCCTCACCAAAGTATAATTTCAAACCTTGGCTATTCACCTTAATGTTGGGCCCATTTGGCTGAGAAAGCTCAATGGTGCCATAGGGAAAAACATTGGCGATGGTGAATGGACCAGACCAGCGGCTCTTCAACATGCCCGAGAAGAGCTTCAACCGAGAGTTAAAAAGTAAGACTTGATCACCAACGTGGAACTCTCGGTTCTTGATTTTAGCATCGTGGATAATCTTGGTCTTCTCCTTGTAGAGCAATGAGTTCTCGTAAGCTTCATTCCTCAATTCCTGTAGCTCGTTGAGTTGAATCTTAAGAAAGATCACCGGCTTTGTTGATGTCGAAGTTAGCCCACTTCAAGGCCCAGTATGCCTTATGTTCCAGCTCGATGGGGAGGTGGCATGCTTTCCCGTACACAAGAAGATAAGGTGTACAACCAATCGGTGTCTTATAGGCGGTACAGAAAGCCCACAGAGCATCATCAAGTTTATCGGCCCACGAGGCACGATGCTCTCCCACAGTACGTTCCAAAATTCACTTCAATCCACGGTTGGATATCTCGGCTTGACCGTTGGTTTGAGGATGATAAGCGGTGGAAAGACGGTGATTGACACCATACTTAGCCATGACTCTTGCAAATTGATCATTGCAAAAATGAGTCCCGCGGTCACTAATTATAGCACGAGGAACACCGAATCGAGCAAACAGTTGTTTCAAGAAATTACAAACCACCCTCGCGTCGTTAGTGGGTAAAGCTTTGGCTTCAACCCATTTGGAAACGTAGTCAACAACGGCAAGGATGTATTTGTTGTTTTTAGAAGAAGGGAATGGCCCCATAAAGTCGATGCCCCATAAATCAAAGATTTCACATTCTTGTATGAAATTTTGAGGCATCTCATCTTTATGTGTGATCTTGCCTTGTTTTTGGCAAGCATCACAATGTTTAACCATTTCGTGGGCATCACGATAAATGGTGGGCCAATAAAATCCCGAGTCAAACACTTTTTTGGCGGTGTAGTTGGGACCAAAGTGACCACCGGTGGGTCCTTTATGGCAAGCCTTGAGAATGTCCAAAGCGGCCGGTCCGTCAACACATCGGCGAATAATCAAGTCAGCGCATTGTTTGAATAGAAAAGGGTCATCCCAAAAGTAAGTCTTAACATCATTCAAGAACTTCTTCTTTTGTTGGGATGTTAACCTGTAACACCCCCAAATTTATACAACTCAGTTCAGCGGAAGACTAGTTGGTGTTACGGGATAGCACATTACTCACATCATAGATAACGCTTAAAAATCACGTCGTTTAATAATAAAGCATTTCCATTCATAAATATCAAAGTTACATAGGTCCCAAGTCATATTATTTCATGCAAAGTTTTACAAAGTATTTGAATGGAAAATATTGTTTAAGTGCGGGCCATGAATTCTTGTTGTCTTCCCGAGAATTACCTTCAAGTACCTGAGATAAAACATGTTAAAAGAAAAGGTCAGCGATAACGCCGAGTGAATTCATAGAGTTTAATAAAATCCATCAATATAATATCAGTATAAAATTATTACTGAAAATCATTTTATACAAATCATTTTAATAGGCCACAAAATAGCCAAAGTCATTTTTTACAAATCTTCGTCAAAATCATAATATAGGCGTTTGCCTTGAAAATCATTATACGAGCCAATGTCGTAAAAACATCATACAATACGTCTTATGACGTTGTATAAAAATAAAAACCATTATATGAATATGGTTATGAAAACCAAAACACGAACATAATATCAATAGTATGACCCTGTATTGCTAGTCAGGCAATACATCGTAATTCGGAGCGTCTAGTAGTATTTCGTTAACTGGATTATTATAAGCCGCATGACATTGTTACCTTACTAAACCAACAACGGGTAGCTAACCCGATACTCAATTTGCCCATCTAAAGTAGCGTGTCGTCACAAAGGTCACGCTATGGAAATCTTCTCATACATAAATTTGCTTACCAATCAATGTGGCACGACGGGGATCAACCGTCAAGGCGCGAACTGGGGTGATCGTCCCCAAATAGTACTATTAAATGTATAAGCGTCTACCAACTCCCGGTAGTTCACAATTCATGCTAATGGGACTTTTAGTGACATAACCTAACTTTAATAATCCATTTGATTTCATCTATCGGGTCCTTTAATCATTTATCGGGTCATACAATCGGGTCATTCAATCATTCGGGTCCAAAATCAATAATCAAACAATCGGGACAAATGGTGTCCTATTTTATAAAACTAACATGTTATCTCCCTCGTGGGTTTATAAAACATTTATAAAAACATTTAAAAGAGTGTGAGGCTATGAACTCACGTTGATGTGGGAAGACGGGTTATCGGCAATTCGGTCGTACGGTACGTGCTTCAATCACGGAAACCTAGACAAATAATATTCGTCTTAGACTCATGTCCAATGACTTTATATAAATAACAATTATGTATATATATGATGACTATATATATATATATATGATGATCAAGTGGGTTTACATATTCTCGTTCACTCATTTTAGTGTTATGTGTCGATAACTTTTATACTAGTTTTCTAGTTTGACCTATTTACGTGTTTTAGGTCCAATAAGCCTATTATAAGTTCTTTAACTTGTTTTAATCCATTTTATACCCATATTATCAGTATATATACTTTTCATGTTGGGCCCAAATGGGTTAAGCCCAATAAGTTCTTTTTATAAGTGTTTAACTTATTTAGTCCAATTATTAGTCCAATATGTTTACTTAGCTTGTTTAAGTCCGTATGTCCTATAGTTAGGGTTTTTATCGGTTTTTACTTGTTATACATGTCTATATATGAGTATATAAGTTTTATAAAGTTTACCTTAGATGGGTCCAACCATCTAGGTTTTATTTAACAAAAACGTTAATTTTACGGTATTAGCCGAAAAAGTCGTAAATATCATGTTTATAATTTTATAACTTATAAAACTTAACAAGTTACCATTTTTATAAAATGTTCACTTATTTACCATTGTACATATTTATATAAATGTATTATATAAGTTAGTGGGTTTTAATTTATATTTTATACTATTAAATTTTGAGTGCTTATATAATAGTATTATACTTTAATTTCCAAAATCTGATTTTTATCTTCACTTTCACCAAAACTGTCATATCTAGAGTTCTATATGGAGATAGAAGCTCAAATTTTTATCACATAAACTACATGATATGTGCTCCATTTAACTCTACTATAGATACTGTTGAATCAACCTCTAAGTATTTTCTAAAAATCGTCTAAAACAGTGAACTCAGATTTGTACCTTAAACTTGTTTTGATCATATCTCACTCATTACAATGATTCCATTGCATGGCCAACTCTCACATGTGTACAAGACCCATAGCTTACTGTAAATCCATTCTACTTCATCATTTTATCAGTTCATGACATGTTTCTTTACTGTTTTATACAGCCATCATTTTTAAGCAAGATTTTAGCCTTGTTCTTTATAGTTTTTCACCTTTTTAATCATGTTTATCAACACCAAATCCCACATAACATTTTCATCATCATATAATCATCATATACATATACAATAGGAAATAAAATACATGATTACATAGTAAAAATAACAAGAGGATGAGGAGGACAATCTTTATACCACCATGATGATGTAGGTTGATCAAAACATGGATTTTGATGGAGAAACTTGTGATGCACCAAGACCATCTTCAAGACCACCAATCTTCATAAACTCCTTGTGGAAAATCAGCCCCAAGACTCCATGTAAACTCCTCCTTGGATGTTATAATCACCACCAATCATCATCTCTTTTGAAGGAGATTAACATATGTAAGTTATAACAATAGTTTGTGGTTAAATTTGGATCAAATGGAGGTGTTTTTGGTGAAGTATGGACGAAATTATAGAGAGAGTAGAGAGAAAATGTGTGTGGTTTGCATGAGTGGAGAATGAGGAAGTGGTTTGAGGTTGAAGTGGTTTTGTTAGTTGCTAGTTTGGTAAAGGAAGTAAGACATGTGTCCTTGCTTATTATGTAAGCTTTGACACCTAAGGGTGTTTGATAGATTAATGTTGGCCGGTTTTGGGGGTGGGACAAGTGTCCCACTTGTCTCATCCCCATTTATTTACGGGTACTCCTCGATTCTAGTTTTCTCGATTTGCGTGCCCTCGAGTCGTTTTACGAAAAACGTTTTTATAAATTATGATTCAACGGCACAAAACGAATCTAATAAAAATTGTCTCGTCAAAAACGGAGTTCGAAAACGTAAATACGTAATCCTAAGGTTTCCGGTTTAGTCGTAAAGGACGTTAAAATAAAATCGTAATTCCTAATCTCTTCTCGTAAATTTGTGAGTTTATGAACCAACACAAATTTAAAACTCCAAAATAATATTCGCGGATAAATTTATTTTCTGAAATGTCGGACTGTCACCAAAGACAGTGTATGTAAACGTAAGCATGTAACGTTGAATCCTCCGGTTTAGACGTAGTCGATGCTACTTCAAGACGTAAATCCAAATTTCTTCCCAAAAATATGTGAGTTCATATTGTAACATTAAAATAATGTTTTCAAATAAATATTGAGAATAAAATATCAACCATAAATTGACGGATTGTCACAGCATTTACCCCTAAACAGGATCTTTGTCCTCAAAGATCATCTTACCTTACTACTCGCTTCTTATAGAGTTAAAGCCATGTGGGTATTTCCTCCACATTCGGTCTTTTCTCACAAGTGTAATCCATTATAATACGCGAGTTTCATCAAACATAACTATGGGAATAAGATCAGGCTAAATGTTGACTTACTTTCTCTATCCATGATGTTCACGGGTTTCTGATGAATGCAACTTTTCGCCGATCTAAACATTACTAAGGAACAATCAGATTTTCACTTGATAGATATTCCATCAAGTTCGATATACGAATCATAATTCACGCAGTTCTTGAAGTCCTAGGGTAGATCTAGCTTATATGCCTTTCAATCCCAACTTTTACATCATCTCAATGGTCCCATACAACGGGGACATATATCCCATGATTTGTCAGATCATGAATTCATTTTTCCAAGGTTAAAAATTGTGGCATAACTTCGCTACCCATTCGGCACTTCAAGATCTACATTTCATATTCACATAACCTCTTGCCCACTACCGGCTATCAATAATCAAATCCTAATTTCAACAATCATTTCAGATCTCGCGGGTCAGGTATTTTGTAAGGTTAGGTTCGCCATCATAGGAAACCTTAAACCTAAAAGACATGTCCAACTTACAATGGGTGTATGTCGGGTGTCTTTATCTCAACTCCTGCTTACAGATGCTCTAATATTTAGATCCTAACAAGATTCGATCTTAATCCTAACACGATGGTTATCAGTGATAATCTTTTCAAAGGAAAACGATTATACGGTCTATTACCAAAGGTCAATCATTCAAACATAAAACAGCACTTATATTACTTTGTATCGTTACTTTACCTCGTCCCTTCGATTGGGGTGGTACATAGTACTCTCATCAAGGTTCGTTCTCAATGATTTCTGAGCAAATCTCTAGAAATTCGATGCGAAGCGAGGATCTTGATAAAGATGTTCGATACAGACACACTATGTTTACATAACTCTTTTGCATTTATCATTAACGGGAATGATATTAGCAGATTTGGTCAGTCTGTCGACGATGACCCAAATCGAATCAAATTCAGATGATGACCTTTGCAATAGCTAGACGTTTACTAATGTATGAGGCGATGTCTGCCTTCATAATTTGCGATTAGTACAACTTCTTCAGACACAGATACTTTTAGTCATAAATGACGTAAATAGAATACTTATACTTACAAATTCCAACATAACTATATCTCACAATCTCCATATTTAGACAATCACAAATGGACTTTAAAATATTTAACGCTATCGACTTCTCGATTCTAATGGTTCACAATAGCCGCAAACCCCTTTTGTTATCTATATTATTCTTTTTACAAACATCGTTTATTTTTATATCGTTCGGCAATTTGTTTTGCACCTTCATTATTAAGGAACATGTCCTAATTGATTCTTTATCTTTTCTATATTATGTGTCAGTATCTATATTCACTTCTCCTGATGATATAAATATCATGTCCGTATTCATTCAAAGTTTCTTTCTATATTATGCGTCAGCAATTACGTTCACTTTCCTGATGAAATAAATATCATAACCGTATTTATTCAAAAATTATTTCTTCACATTTTCTGAGTTTTAGTTTCTTCTCAACTATCATTTTTATCCGTTTTTCTCAATCCGTCGTCTAAAGTGTCGATAATTATTATAATTAATTAAATATTTATTAGTTAATTTTTATGAAGCGTAAACGTAAAAGTTTTAAATTTCTTAGTTCGACCAATTATATAAAATGTTCAAAATAAATTTGAGTTTAATTAACAAGATTTTCGTTGACTTATCGAAAATAATTAATAAGATTCGTAAATGTTCGAAAAACCTTTGTTTATACTTTGGTCAAAGTTTTCTTAGTTGAAAAGCAAAAATTGTCGTTTTAAGTTTTCAGGTTATGGTATAAATGGTTTTACTCAATCCTTCTTAAGTTATCTTGAGGTATACACAAACATTTACCCCTAAACAGAAGTTTAGTTAAATTGTTTGTGTATAAGGGAATAATCCCTTTAAAAATCCTTTGTTAAAACATTTGTCAAAACATATTTCCATTTCTTTTTAGTAAAACCCAAAGTCTTAAAGGGCTCTTAATTTTTGAAGAGTCTATATGCATACATCTTACCATTACTAATCCAACGGTCATTTTATGTAAAGGATTAAGTTTTTAATCCCTAAGCGTTAATGGTTCTAATCTTTGAAAAGTCAATATAGCTTCCATTATCTATTAATCACACGGTTAAATCATATAAAGGATTAAGTCCTTAATCACATGTTAAATATTTAAGGTATAGGTTTTCATTGTTTAGCCAATTCAGGGCAATTTATAACTAATTATTAACTCATTATTATTCTTATATACAAACAATTGGTCCTTAATGATCTCAAGCATAAATTTATCAATTTACAGCCTACACACGTGATTCACCAAATTTATGAATGCTACATATGTGTCAGTCAATCCAAACGACATCACGTGAAACTCATAATATTCATTACAAGTACCGGATGTAGTGATTGGAATAAATAATCTTCTTCGCGGATTCGAAGTTGATAATAACCATGTCGTGGATCAAATCTTAAAAACCTTGTAAATGATCGAACAAATCTTCCATTTCGAGTTATGGATTTTGTTTTCGATTGTCAATTTACTCAGTTCACAGTAATCTATAAATATAAGGAATGATAACACCATAGCTCTTCATGATGACAGGCTTGGTATAATAAAATCTTTCTCCGACAACTCTCAGTTGTACGGTAATTCCTTTAATTTAGATGGTGCTGACGTACAGTGCACAAGCCATAGGTGCAGCACCGGGAATATAATCAATACCAATTTCAACTTGCCTTAATGGCGAAAGTCTAGGTAATTCACCAACAAATACTTACTAATGTTTCAGATAACATTATCATCTTTTAATAAATTCATATTAGGTTCTTTCTAGATTATAATATCTATAACTAGTTCACAACAATACACGGTATAATTTTAAGTCTAAATACAGGATATCATCATCCACCAAGAATTATTTAGATCACTTTTGATAATCAACATCTTATCTTTTAGGGGAATTCTACTCGAGTTCCCATCAATTAAGACAATATCGTCATGTCATAATCAATCAATCCATTCTACTGGCACTATCAACTTTCCAGTTGCATTGCCGTCGATAAGATGTGAACTTCTCAAAAGACTAATAATAATTCATAATCCTTCACAATTTCAGGGATATTAGGATACATAACTACTATTAAAAGAGTAAGGTCAACGCATAATCTGCGCGAGAGAATTTCAAATCAGATACAGACGAAAACATTTAATGAATATGAATATATCCCATGTTTTCATAATTTGAGTACGCATTCGAAAGCTCCTCGGATCGTTACCCAAGTCATTCAAATGAAATAAAATCAAAAGAAATGATAGGAACATCGATACATCTAGTCGGGTATCAACACTCGGTAATCAAATACTTTTCCTAAGAATCTCACTACGGGAGAATTGGACAAGAAATAATTGTCAATTGTCAAATAAGACAATTTCCACAGATGAGTAAATTCGATTCACAAGAATAGATGCTATAGGCACATATGTAGGTGTCCCTAACACTATGTCCCTATTTTTCACTTCTTGCAGATCTCATAAAATTTAATCTTTCACAATCTTCAAAGAAATTGTAGTGCTTATTCATTAGTTTTATGGTGACTACTAATCAGCCTTGCATGGTCCATTCCAAATTGTATGTAGGCGCGCAACTATATACAATTTCAAGATTAACGATGCAATACTCAGTTCGTCAAAATTTTATCATCATGTTTATAATAAAAACATTTTCATGCTTAATTCTTAAATAAGAATCAAGAATAGATTTACAAGGATTTTCTTTATTATGAAAACAATTAGGTTTTCCAAAGTATTTTCTAAACAACTTCATTTCAATAACAATCATTTATAAATCCTACTTTGAATAATCCTTATAGTGATGAAAAATCAATTTTTCTCAAGGGATACTGTTTTATCTTATAAAAACAATGAGTGATCTGCAAAAGAGTGATGAAAGCTTGTTCACCAATAACTAACTACGATATAATAGGAAATGAGCTTAGCCAACTAATCATGAGGTGCATGACCTCGATGGCACTCAAAAAGAATAATCCACAACGTAACTCAAATCGAGATGAGTACTTGTTCAATCGTTTCATCACTAATGCGAGCATTAGGAAGAAGCAAGAAAAGATAGATAACATCGATACATGTAGGATTTAGCAATCAAAGGTAGTCTTTTTTTTCATTAATCACAAACAAGTCAAAATTGTACCGTAACACATTACGTGTCACTATGTCATACAATTCTCAGAACTCATCCTACGAACTGATATCTCAGTTAAGTTAGGGATTTTTTTTTAAAAGATACCACAATGAATACTAACCTACAAGAGTCATTAGGTGTTCCACATGTCCCAAAAGATCCATCGGTCCCAATTCAGAAGAAGATTTCTTCAAGTTATTTCTTGGACACTGGGCATCCTCATTATTGGACAATGGCCTAGGAACAACCCTTAACACGAACCTACAATCATTTAAAACCTTATAATTCAATCACAAAACATAAGGATTTCCTCTTAACAATTTATTATTCCATATTGGTTAAATTTTACTTTATTCAAATTTCAACCACTTTTATACTCAATTCAATATCCTACCTCATATTCCAATACTTTCAATCTTATACTTAGGCCTTAATAGGCAATAAAAGCTCGATATGATCAACACTTAATTTCCAATCCTATAGTTCTTACAACAACAATTATCAAATGAGTCACTAGTACGAAATGACTTGATCAGTCAATTAGACTTCTCGGAAAGGTATTAGTGGCATGAGGCTTTTGGGTAATGGTTCCAATGACAGCCTCAAGTGCAACATTCACCCTTTCGATTTCAACTGAAGAATTGGTTGACAACGAATCAAATGACACCTTTCCAGGTGGTAACGTTTTGTCAAACTCCACTCTATAAGGAAAGATCGCCATGACATCGATACCAGATTTTAATCTCGCCAATTCTTCTTTAATATCACAATCAACTAATATCTACATTTCTACGAATATCAACCATTTGTTGGGATCATAAATATCCACAACTTGGTTTAGATCTAGGATAGCTAGAATTCCTACGAGAATAGCTTCGATTAATTTGCTAGGGGAGTTAGGGTTTCTTATGACAATCTACGTCGTATAAATACCTCGTATAAATATCAAAATAATCATCAAACAATCATGTAATAAAATTACATCATATATATATAATCCAAGTTATATATATATTAAAATAACACTTCTCAGTCTGGCCTTGTCGGTAACTCGGGAATTCTTCGGCACCGTTATAGTCAAAAGATTTTTAGACATTTATAGAAAAATGTTTATAGTTAAAAGATTTTGAAATGTTTTATTCAAAACCTTTGGTTTTTAAAAATCTTTCGTTCTCTATAACGAGAGCTCTGGTACCAAACTGTAACACCCCCAAATTTATACAACTCAGTTCAGCGGAAGACAAGTTGGTGTTACGGGATAGCACATTACTCACATCATATACAACGCTTAAAAATCACGTCGTTTAATAATAAAGCATTTCCATTCATAAATATCAAAGTTACATAGGTCCCAAGTCATATTATTTCATGCAAAGTTTTACAAAGTATTTGAATGGAAAATATTGTTTAAGTGCGGGCCATGAATTCTTGTTGTCTTCCCGAGAATTACCTTCAAGTACCTGAGATAAAACATGTTAAAAGAAAAGGTCAGCGATAACGCCGAGTGAATTCATAGAGTTTAATAAAATCCATCAATATAATATCAGTATAAAATTATTACTGAAAATCATTTTATACAAATCATTTTAATAGGCCACAAAATAGCCAAAGTCATTTTATACAAATCTTCGCCAAAATCATAATATAGGCGTTTGCCTTGAAAATCATTATACGAGCCAATGTCGTAAAAACATCATACAATACGTCTTATGACGTTGTATAAAAATAAAAACCATTATATGAATATGGTTATGAAAACCAAAACACGAACATAATATCAATAGTATGACCCTGTATTGCTAGTCAGGCAATACATCGTAATTCGGAGCGTCTAGTAGTATTTCGTTAACTGGATTATTATAAGCCGCATGACATTGTTACCTTACTAAACCAACAACGGGTAGCTAACCCGATACTCAATTTGCCCATCTAAAGTAGCGTGTCATCACAAAGGTCACGCTATGGAAATCTTCTCATACATAAATTTGCTTACCAATCAATGTGGCACGACGGGGATCAACCGTCAAGGCGCGAACTGGGGTGTTCGTCCCCAAATAGTACTATTAAATGTATAAGCGTCTACCAACTCCCGGTAGTTCACAATTCATGCTAATGGGACTTTTAGTGACATAACCTAACTTTAATAATCCATTTGATTTCATCTATCGGGTCATTTAATCATTTATCGGGTCATACAATCGGGTCATTCAATCATTCGGGTCCAAAATCAATAATCAAACAATCGGGACAAATGGTGTCCTATTTTATAAAACTAACATGTTATCTCCCTCGTGGGTTTATAAAACATTTATATAAACATTTAAAAGAGTGCGAGGCTATGAACTCACGTTGATATGGGAAGACGGGTTATCGGCAATTCGGTCGTACGGTACGTGCTTCAATCACGGAAACCTAGACAAATAATATTCGTCTTAGACTCATGTCCAATGACTTTATATAAATAACAATTATGTATATATATGATGACTATATATATATATATATATATATATATATATATATATATATATATATGATCAAGTGGGTTTACATATTCTCGTTCACTCATTTTAGTGTTATGTGTCGATAACTTTTATACTAGTTTTCTAGTTTGACCTATTTACGTGTTTTAGGTCCAATAAGCCTATTATAAGTTCTTTAACTTGTTTTAATCCATTTTATACCCATATTATCAGTATATATACTTTTCATGTTGGGCCCAAATGGGTTAAGCCCAATAAGTTCTTTTTATAAGTGTTTAACTTATTTAGTCCAATTATTAGTCCAATATGTTTACCTAGCTTGTTTAAGTCCGTATGTCCTATAGTTCGGGTTTTTATCGGTTTTTACTTGTTATACATGTCTATATATGAGTATATATGTTTTATAAAGTTTACCTTAGACGGGTCCAACCATCTAGGTTTTATTTAAATAAAACGTTAATTTTACGGTATTAGCCGAATAAGTCGTAAAAATCATGTTTATAGTTTTATAACTTATAAAACTTAACAAGTTACCATTTTTATAAAATGTTCACTTATTTACCATTGTACATATTTATATAAATGTATTATATAAGTTAGTGGGTTTTAATTTATATTTTATACTATTAAATTTTGAGTGCTTATATAATAGTATTATACTTTAATTTCCAAAATCTGAATTTTATCTTCACTTTCACCAAAACTTCCATATCTAGAGTTCTATATGGAGATAGAAGCTCAAATTTTTATCACATAAACTACATGATATGTGCTCCATTTAACTCTTCTATAGCTACTGTTGAATCAACTTCTAAGTATTTTCTAAAAATCGTCCAAAACAGTGAACTCAGATTTGTACCTTAAACTTGTTTTGATCATATCTCACTCATTACAATGATTCCATTGCATGGCCAACTCTCACATGTGTACAAGACCCATAGCTTACTGTAAATCCATTCTACTTCATCATTTTATCAGTTCATGACATGTTTCTTTACTGTTTTATACAGCCATCATTTTTAAGCAAGATTTTAGCCTTGTTCTTTATAGTTTTTCACCTTTTTAATCATGTTTATCAACACCAAACCCCACATAACATTTTTATCATCATATAATCATCATATACATATACAATAGGAAATAAAATACATGATTACATAGTAAAAATAACAAGAGGATGAGGAGGACAATCTTTATACCACCATGATGATGTAGGTTGATCAAAACATGGATTTTGATGGAGAAACTTGTGATGCACCAAGACCATCTTCAAGACCACCAATCTTCATAAACTCCTTGTGGAAAATCAGCCCCAAGACTCCATGTAAACTCCTCCTTGGATGTTATAATCACCACCAATCATCATCTCTTTTGAAGGAGATTAACATATGTAAGTTATAACAATAGTTTGTGGTTAAATTTGGATCAAATGGAGGTGTTTTTGGTGAAGTATGGACGAAATTATAGAGAGAGTAGAGAGAAAATGTGTGTGGTTTGCATGAGTGGAGAATGAGGAAGTGGTTTGAGGTTGAAGTGGTTTTGTTAGTTGCTAGTTTGGTAAAGGAAGTAGGACATGTGTCCTTGCTTATTATGTAAGCTTTGACACCTAAGGGTGTTTGATAGCTTAATGTTGGCCGGTTTTGAGGGTGGGACAAGTGTCCCACTTGTCTCATCCCCATTTATTTACGGGTACTCCTCGATTCTAGTTTTCTCGATTTGCGTGCCCTCGAGTCGTTTTACGAAAAACATTTTTATAAATTATGATTCAACGACACAAAACGAATCTAATAAAAATTGTCTCGTCAAAAACGGAGTTCGAAAACGTAAATACGTAATCCTAAGGTTTCCGGTTTAGTCGTAAAGGACGTTAAAATAAAATCGTAAGTCCTAATCTCTTCTCGTAAATTTGTGAGTTTATGAACCAACACAAATTTAAAACTCCAAAATAATATTCGCGGATAAATTTATTTTCTGAAATGTCAGACTGTCACCAAAGACATTGTATGTAAACGTAAGCACGTAACGTTGAATCCTCCGGTTTAGACGTAGTCGATGCTACTTCAAGACGTAAATCCAAATTTCTTCCCAAAAATATGTGAGTTCATATTGTAACATTAAAATAATGTTTTCAAATAAATATTGAGAATAAAATATCAACCATAAATTAACGGATTGTCACATAACCCTTTGATGAGAACACCACCCGCTAAGTAGTTTGCAATGTCGGCAAACCACGGGGTGTCATCCAGATTGAGATTAATAGACATTAAGGTCTCAAGGGGAAAAGAGTCATTGATCTTTGTACGGATGATCCCCTTGATATGGATCCTCAAGTCTACTAAGATGATCCGCGGCTAGGTTTTCGGCTCCCTTCTTGTCACGAATTTCAATGTTGAATTCTTGAAGGAGTAAAACCCAGCGAAGAAGTCTTGGATTAGAGTCGTGCTTAGTCATCAAGTACTTCAACGCGGAATGGTCCATGTACAGAATGGTGTTGGATAAAACAAGATAGGGGCGAAATTTTTCGAAAGCATTGACAACAGCTAAAAGCTCTTTTTCGGTTGTCGTATAATGCAATTGAGCCCCGTCATTATCTTGCTAGCATAATGGATTGGTTGGAAATGTTTGTTGATCCTTTGTCCCAAAACCGCACCAATAGCAAAATCGCTATCATCGCACATCAATGCAAAGGGTAGCTCCCAATTAGGGGTAACCAAGACTGGTGCCTTAGTTAGCTTATCCTTAAGAAGATTGAAGGCTTCGATACACTCTTTAGAAAAGATAAAAGGAGTATCTTTTTCCAAGAGGTGGGTCATCGGGCGAGCGATTTTAGAGAAATCCTGAATGAATCGATGATAGAAGCCCACATGACCTAGAAAACTTCTCACACCCTTCATGGTTGAAGGTGGAGGTAATTTGGCTATGACATCTACTTTAGCACGGTCGACTTCAAGACCGGCTTTAGAGATTTTGTGTCCTAGCACAATGCCTTCTTTTACCATAAAATGGCATTTTTCCCAATTCAGAACAAGGCGAGTGTCTTCGCACCGCTTAAGCATACGTTCTAAATTGGCAAGGCAAGAAGAGAAGGAATCCCCAAAGACCGAGAAATCATCCATGAAGACTTCCATGGTTTGCTCAACCACGTCATGGAAGATAGCCAACATGAACCTTTAGAAAGTCCCAGGGGCATTGCATAAGCCAAAAGGCATCCTTTTGTAGGTAAATGTGCCATAGGGACAAGTGAATGTTGTCTTCTCTTGATCTAGGGGATCGATGGGTATTTGGAAATAACCCGAGAAACCATCTAGAAAGCAGTAATATTCATTACCCGCTAAACGTTCAAGCATTTGGTCCATAAAAGGAAGAGGGAAATGATCCTTCCTCGTGGCATCATTGAGTTTGCGGTAGTCTATACAAACTCTCCCCCCAGTAACGAGACGTGTAGGAATCAACTCGTTGTTTTGATTGGGCACAACGGTAATTCCGCCTTTCTTAGGCACACAATGGACAGGACTAACCCATGGTGAATCCGAAATAGGGTAAATCATACCCGCATCAAGAAGTTTGATAACCTCTTTTTTTATGACGTCATGGATTTTAGGATTCACCCTTCTTTGGCTTTGAATTGTGGGCTTAAAGTCGTCCTCCATGAGAATTTTATGTGTGCAAAAGTGAGGATCAATTCCGTGAATATCGGAGATTTTCCAAGCGATAGCTCTTTTATGTTTCTTGAGAACCTCAACGAGACGAGTTTTCTCATCGGCTTTTAAGTCCTTAGCAATGATAACGGGAAGTTGATCAATGCCTTCTAAGAAAACATACTCGAGATGGGGAGGTAAGTCCTTAAGCTCAAGAGTAGGAGGATCCTCAATAGATGGTGTAACTAACGATGGATCATCATTAGTCACCTCTTTAGGAGAAGGAGGAGAAAACGGGTCTTCATTGAGATGTTTCTCAATAGTACGAATGTCTTCATCCCAATCGGTGGAAGAATCATCATACTTAAGATCGAGAGGACCCAAGCTAGCTTCGAAATCATCCAAGTCACTTTCTCCAAAAGGAGTCAATGACGGAGCAATTGAGGCAACGGTCTCAACATTGGGTAGAGAAGAGAGAGTACTTTGAAAGCATCATGAAAGTGTTCTTCACAAGCCTCATCGAGAACATCAATAGCATTAACACTCTCATATGAATAAGGTTGCTTAGAAATCTTACCCATGTTGAAGACAATTTTATCGTCACCAACTCTCATGATTATTTCGCCCGCGGCTACATCAATGAGAGTGCGACCGGTCCTCAAGAAGGGACGTCCAACGATTAATGGAACACGAGGATCCATCTCATTGTCAACGACAACGAAATCTCCCGGGAAGGTGAATTTGTCAACGCCAACAAAGACGTCTTCGGCTATCCCCACTAGATAAGCAACCGTACGGTTGGCTAATTCCAAAGTCATTTTGGTGGGGACAAGCTCGGGGAGAGATAATTGCTTCCAAACACTTAAAGGCATTAAGTTTATATTGGCACCTAGATCGGCTAGGGCCATGCAATTCTCTACTCCCGGGAAGTTGCAAGGAATCAAGAAGCGACCCGGATCACCAAGTTTGGTGGGCAATTTCCTTAAGAGAACGGCGGAGAAATTCTCATTAAGTTGGGTCTGAGCAATGTCAAGAAGCTTCTCCTTGTCACTAAGAAGATATTTAAACATCTTCGCGTATTTAGGCATGTGAGTGAGAGCCTCGGCAAAGGAGATGTTAAAATTCAATTGTTTAAACATTTTGAGAAAGTTTGAAACTTGAATATCATCCTTGCTCTTTTGCTTCTCTTTCCTCAACCTTAAAGGATAAGGTATATTGGAGGAAGAGGAAGGCTTTAAAGGAGTAGGATCACTCACAACCACGGGTTGTGGGGGAATGGGGGTAGACGGCAAAGGAGGTGAGGAAAGTTGCTCTTTTTACTTGTTCACAATCACGGGTGGAGGTGTAGGAAGCTCGGGTTCGGTATAACCTTTTCCACTACGAGTGGTGATTGCTTTCATCTCCCCTCTTGGGTTCGCAACGGTGTTACTCGGAAGAGTACCCGAAGAAGAGGGTTGATTACCTTGGAAGAGCGAACCGATTATATCACGTATGTTATCCACTTAAGTGCTGAAAGAGTCTCTCATGTCTGCACGAATATCATTGCTTTGTTTCACCATGTCATTCCTTAGCTCGGCTCGAATATCGCTCCCTTGTTTCACCATGTCATTCTTCAAGTTGACGAATTGACTCTGAAGATTCGTCACCATCTCTCTATTAGTCCTCATGAACGTCTCGACGTCTTGATTCAATGCCATCGGTTGATTGAGAGGTGGAGCTTGGTAAGCTTGAGAATTTCCTTGAGGTGGGTATGGGTTTCTTTGGGATTGATATTGATTGTTAGCATGAGGTTGGGATTGGTTGTTTCGGTAATAGATTTGTTGTTGGTTTTGGTTTGGAGGAGGAAAATCGGGTGGAGCAAGATAGTTGTTTGAACGATAACTTAGCAAGCTACAGTCTCCTTGAGGACGAGCTTGATAGCCTCCCGTGGGATAAGTACCGTATGCCGCGTTAACGTTTTCATAAAAATTTCCTTGAGTAGAAGGACAATCATTGTAAGAATGAGGACCACCACATGTGTCACAAGAAATAGAAACGGCTTTAGCTTGTTGAAAGTGGTTTGTGGCCATGGTCTTGTAATTCTTGTTCATCTCTGCGAGTTGTCGGGTAAGTTCGGTTATCTCGGGATTGGAAGTAGTAGAAGAAACATTGACTCTCTGATTAGATCTTGAGGATGCGGATGAATCCCAATTCTTGTGGTGAGTAGTCATGTTTTCAATCAACTCTCTACACTCCTCCGGTCTCCTTTTCATAAAAGTACCACCGGCAGCGGAGTTGATCGTGTCACGATCACGAAAAGTGAGACCATTGTAGAAAGTATCAATGAGAGTGACGGGGAGCATGTTGTGATTTGGACAACGGTCAATCAAATCATTGTATCGTTCCCAAGCATCAAAGAGCGATTCATCATTGTCTTGCATGAATCCACTAATTTGGTTACGAAGGCTCGTGACCATGGATGGTGGGAAGTAGCGCGACAAAAAGTGTTGAGTCATGTTGTCCCGAGTATGAATAGAATTCTTAGGGAGACGGTCAAACCATTTTTCAGCATGGTGAGAAAGCGAGTGGGGAAATAGTTGAAGGCGAAGGTCATCCATAGAAACACCGGTGGACTTCATGCTTTGGGTGATGGTAATGAATTTGTCGAGGTGTTTGTTGGCATCATCATCCGGAATTCCAAGAAATGGGTTAGTTTGCACTTGTTGGATCATGTGATGCTTCAACGAAAACTCCTGAGCCGTGATATGCATCGGCGCAATCGGGCCTCCACGTCCGTTCATTGTAGGTTGGCATAGCTCCTCCATGGTTCGTAGGTCGGGTAAGGGTGGGTTATTCATGTTTGGGTGGGGTGGATTATTATTGTTGGGGAGGGGTGGATTATTATTATTGTTGTTGTGTACACCGGCCATGTCTAAATCTTCTAGAGTCTCGGGCTCTGAATAAAACGTTGATTGAGTACGCATACACTAAAAAGAAAATGCAAGAGAAAATATTTTTGGTTTTTATAGGTTTTTTAATGTTTTCGTATTTTTGAAAATTTTATATTTTTATGGGTTTTTGAAAATTTTTGTGCTTGAAAATAACGTTCCCGAAAGAACGGATCCCAAAATCCAATTTTTCTCACAAGAAACCGTTGATCCTTACGAAAAGACCCGGCAGCGGCGCCATTTTAATAACTTTTATTTTAGTTGATTAAAAAGGTTTGCTTTTGCAAGATCTTTGTTCGTGTTGCTCATACCCAATTGTATATGTCGTTGTTTCGTTCTCGGTATCTTCTCGAATCGATCACGGTTCAAAGTGGAATTGTTGTTCTTGGTAACTAAAAAAGGGGAGCTTTGGTCTATATCTACTAAAACGATAAGTGCGAGAAGTAATAAAATTAAACTAAAAGCAATTACTGAAAATAAACTTGAATTAAAATTAAAATTAAACAGTAAAATATCTAAACGTGGAAAAACAGTTGATGCTGAATATTTGCTTGATCCGGAATACTTGGAAAATTTGGCTCATGCGGAACAAAATCAACTCATGCGGAATAATCCTAAAAAACTGCTTCATTCGGAATAATAGTTGATGCGCAATGTTTGCTTGATGCGGAATAAAATTCTATCCGGAATAAATGTCCTTCATGCGGAATATTGATTCATGCGGAATATGGCCTTCGTTCGGAATAACTTTTGATCCGGAATAATGTGCTTTGCGGAATAATGACTGATCCGGAATAAATGACTTGATCCGAAATAATTGATATTCCGAACCAAAGAGCTTGATCCGGAATATAGTGTTCACCCGGAATATTGATTATTCCGGATGAAGGCGCTGATCCGGAATATTAAAACAGGAATGCTGATGCGGAATATTAGATATTTCGAACCAAAGGACTTGATCCAAAATAAAATAGCAAAACCCTTGATCCGGAATATAGAGTTGATTCGGAATCTGGGCAAGTTAAAAAAACGCGAAGAACAGGAGATGTTAAATATCACGATTTTAACCCAAAATTCACCAAGTTTTTCATCAAAACTTAAACCAATTTAACCACTAATCATTTACCAATGATAAACATCAATCCAAAACAACAAAAACATAAAACCCACTTACGTTTTAAGATCAAACCAATAAAATAAAAACTTAGAACTTTGAATCAACAAGAGAAGAAAGAAAGATTAAATGGAAGCTTGTATTAATGAATAAGATTCAAACAACAAAATGGAAAGGTTAAACTTACAAGATTGTGGAAGAATCCAAGAAAATGAAAAACCACCAATCTCCTTAAGGGAGATGGTTCCTACGAAACAGGAAAGAAAGTAACAGAAAATGAACTAGTCCAAAAATGTGAATGGAAGGAGTATTTATAAGCTTTCTCTTGGGTTGGTGAGTCGGCTTTCTCCCTTTCTTTTTGTCTTCTCGTCTTTTTAGAAAAGTTGACGTTTTCGATTTCGATTCGGGATTTGTCGATGAATAAATTCAACTCGTCTTTTAATTTCTTCATTTAATAGACTTGAGTTTCTTCGACATATGTAAATCTTCCATCTTTGGTCCTTTTCTTCGATAAGTCTTCAAATAGGCCCATTGACTTCAAATCTTTTGCATCTCTTGGACTATAGACTTTGTCTTTTTGTTTTTTTCTTCGATAAAACCCGTGCAATCCCATGTTTTCTTCAATATTTATCCGGTTGGCTCTGAAAACACAACAAACACACAAACCACGCATAATTCCAAACAAATGACATTAAATACGCGTGTTGGTCTCGTTTTAGCAAGAAATAAGCGGTAAAAGGATGGGTGTTTTCACACCTATCAATAAACGCGGTTATGACCCATTCATCCGCGATATTCCGCATTTTTTGGAGTATTTTATTTTTTCATTATGGTCACAAGCCACACCTTTCGCGCTAGTCCGTATGATTGTCTATATTATTAAAAGGTATTACGCATATTTTTTAATTATAATTTATCTTTTGACTTTGTAAAAAGATATTTTAAATTTAGTAAAGGTATATTTTTTCATATTATAATAATAAGCATATCTTTTTGTTGAGAATTCTTTGTTAAGTGTCAAGTACCGTTAGTGTTATTGAAATACTGTTAGTATCTTTCAAGTACCGTTAGTGTTAACGCGGTATATAGTAAGTACTGCTACTTATAAAGTAAGTACTGCTATATTGATTAGGACGAATATATCTTTGTATAAGATATGGCATTGTTATAGTTAGATCATATCTTATGTGATATACTTATATAGTTAGAATATTGATAATATATCGTCTGTGATATAGTTATCTTTACGGAATATTCTAAGGTTTCTAGGGTTCCTTACTCTATAAAAGGAACATAGGTCAATGTCATTCATGTACCTCATTCAAGTCGATTAATAAGAGAATCGAATAGTTAAACGTAATTCTGTTCTTCTGTGATTTATAAGTTAGATTCTACATAACTTATTTAGCTTGAGTAAGAGTTCTCAAAGTGTTTTAGTTTGATTACAAACTACTATACTAGTTCTTAACAGAATATAGATCCAATCAAAGGGATCAACAAGTGGTATCAGAGCTTGTTGAGAAACTCTGAAAAAGAAGAGCACAACCCCATACACTTCACTCACACCAAAACTCAATGTCTCAACCTGGTGATGACGCTCACTAAGATGATATTCCAAATCGTGATACAATACCACAGGGAAAACCATAAGTTATGCATCCTGCACCAGCACAAGGTGTTCAAGCCGTGAATGCTGTAGCTACCTCTACAACTACAACACCTTCTCATACTCTTTCTGCTATCAAACTCCCAGTGCTAAAAGGTGACAACTATGAGACATGGGCTATGCAGATGGAACATTACTTGAATCACACAGATCATACTGTGTGGCAAGTTATCAAGAATGGGAATACACCTAAGAAGCTACACTGGTTGCCTGATGGTACATGCTATGCTCTACCTTCTGTGACTGCTGATCAAGGAGGTACAAGCAGAGATCAGAGAGAGAAATGCCAGAACTGCTTTGGCTATGGCTCTTTCAGAAGACATCTTACCTAGCTTTCATCATTATAAGGATGCCAAGGCTATGTGGGAGGCCATCAAACTTAGATTTGGAGGCAATGAAAAATCTAAGAAGATGAAAAAGATTGTTCTTAAGCAAGAATTTGATAACTTCTCAATTTCCAGTATAGAAGGAATACATGGTGGCTATGGAAGATTCAGTAAGCTGCTTATTCAATTGGCAGTTTATGGACAAGTAATTCCTAATGAAGAAGCTAATCTAAAATTCTTAATGAGTGTTCCACAAGAGTGGAAAGCAATGGCTATGCACTTCATCACAAGAGATGATCTGGGTACAATTCCTTTTGATCATCTCTATAACAATCTTAGAGCATACGAGATGGATGTAAAAGGCATTGAGGTGACCAAAGCAGCAGCTACAACAAAGTCTAACTTGGCTTCTGTGTCAGAATGAAATAGCGGTACTTATTTTCATAATACCGCTAGTAGATCAAGCAGCGGTACATACTTAATAAATACCGTTGGAGGAGTTACAAGCGGTACTTACCCACAAAGTACTGAAGGCAGCCCTATAGTCTCTCAAAATCCACATGGAAGATCTTCACCATTGTTTAGTAACAATGATGCCTTCTCATTCTTTGTTGGACAAGACAACAGGCCAAGATTAACCCTCAATGACTTGTTCCAAATGGATGATGCTGATGTTGAAGAGATGGATCTTAAATGGCAAGCTGCTATGGTGTCAGTAAGATCTAACAGGTTCTTCAAGAAGACTGGAAGAAAGATGACTGTTGATCCTAATGAGCCATTAGGATATGACAAGTCTAAAGTTGAATGCTATAACTGTGGAAGGAATGGACACTTTGCAAGAGAATGCACTAGAGACAAATCTGAGAGTAGCAGTCAAAAGTCCAAGAACAGCTATAGAACCAGTCCAAGAATAACTGAAAGTTTTCCAAAAGGAAACAGCAGGAGTCCTAAAGGAACCAAAGCATTGTTGACTGTAGATGGAGTGGTGAACTCGGCTGAAGATGAAGAAGAAGAAGAGCTTGGTTTAATGTTTCTCTCACATGAAGATACTGAGGTACATCCTTGTTCTAAATACCATGTTCTTAAATTCAATAGCTTAAAAGTAGAAGTAGATGAACAGTATCAAAAAGTCAACACATGTACTATAGAACTAAATGCTTTTAAACAGGGTGTTGCTAAGTTAGAAGAAAATATAGTTTTGTATAAAAAAGGTCAACAAAACTATGAAGAGAAAATAAGAATTTTAACTCTTCGAATGAGGGAAAAAGATGTGGAAATTAAAGCCTTTGAAAGACAACTTTTGAAAGTGCCAGCAGAAAATGAAGCTTTAAAAGCCAGTCTTTATAATGAAAGGGAAGTGATTAATCATTGGCAAAAGTCCCCTAAAGGATTAGGAAAACTGATTAATTCTCAAATGGGGTATTATGATAAGTCAGACCTAGGATATATTGAGGACCAACCTGAGATAACTTTAACTGACAATGACTTATCAAAGGGTATTTTTGATAGTTCTAGTGAGTCAGATAGTACACCTGAGAATGATAGAATATGTTAAAGGAATGAAGGCAGTTCCTCCACCATTATCAAGAATTTTCATGCCCCCTAGTAATGATACAAGTATAGAATTAGAAGAACCTAAGGTTAAAAATACCTCAAACTCTAGTACTTTGTCCCAAGATAAGACTGTTGTGACCAAGAACATTGTTTATCCACCTTTAATGAAAAATTTTGTTTCTGAAGAATCTAAGACTAGTTCTGCTCCGAAACAGGTAAAAACTCCTAGCAAGATATTGGATAATGATGTAAAACATAATAAAACCAAGAGGGGTGGGTTAGGTTTTGAGAAAGTTAAGTCAAAACAACCTTTTGGGTCTTCTTTGAGAAGAAAATGATGTTATGTTTGTGGTAGTCTAAGTCATTTTATCAAAGATTGTACTTTGCATGAAGATAAAATTGTGAAACAAAAGGCTGCACAAAAGGTCATGAAAAATAGTAATGGGAAAAATGCACAGGTTAATAGGAAACAGAAACTTAAAAATGACAAACCTAAGTTTGATCATTCAAAAGGGGTAGCTAAACAGGTTAAAAATAACTCTACCAAAAGTTTTGTTCCTAGAGCAGTACTTCTGAAACAAGGTCTAGTACCTTTGAAGTCTGATAAACCAAGTATCGGCAAGTCTAGAACTACAAGTACTGCTAGACCAAACTCAAGTACTGTTGGTTCAAAGTTTGTTAAACCAAAGTTCTCCAAGACTTCTAAGAATGTTGTTGAAAAAGCCAAAACATCTAGAAGTAAGTTTAATAACAAACCAGTGCAAATGTGGGTTCCTAAAAGAGAAAAACCATGTGTTAAAGCAAGTACTGCTAAAGCAGTACCTAAGTCAAAGAAGTCTGAACACATAGAGTCACCCTATGTCTTTGACTACATAACTGAAACCATGAAGTATAAGAGCAAAAGCAGCATTACTAGGAATGCTTCTGAACAGACTCTTAAGTATGTAGGTCCCACAAGATCCGAGCCAAATATGGCTTGGGTCCCTGTTAAAAACTAATAAGTTTTGTTTATGTGCAGGGGCATCTAATTGATGAACTGAAAGACAAAGGTATAGTAGATAGTGGATGCTTAAGACACGTGACATGGAACAAAGATTCCCTTGTTGAATTTGAAGAATTCAGAGGAGGACCAGTAGCCTTTGGAGGTAGCAAAGGTAGAATTACTTGCAAAGGGAAAATCAATACAGGGAAGTTGGAATTTGAAGATGTGTTCTTTGTGAAAGAATTGAATTAATTCAATCTCTTTTTTGTATCACAAATGTGTGATAAGAAGAACAAGCTGATGTTCACAGACAAAGACTACTTGGTGTTGTCTAAAGACTTCGAGATGCCTAAAGAATCTCAAGTATTGCTTAAAGTACCCAAGCAAGAAAATATGTACACCTTTAATCTTCATACTATTACTCCAACAGGTGGTATTACATGTTTGCTAGCTAAAGCTTCTTATGATGAGTCTAATTTATGGCATAGAAGGTTAGGTCATGTGAATTTCAAGAATCTTAACAGATTAGTGACTAGGAATTTGATTAGAGGGTTACCTAACAAATCTTTTCAAAATGATTTCACATGTGCTGCTTGTCAAAAAGGCAAACAACATAGAGCCTCTTGTAAGACCAAGACTGTCAATACTATGACAAAGCCTTTGCAACTCTTGCATATGGATTTGTTTGGTCCAGTTTCTGTAAGAAGAATTAGTCATAAGACTTTTTGTCTGGTCATAACTAACGATTATAGTAGATTTAGTTGGGTTTTCTTTTTAGCTCTTAAGAGTGAAACTAATGAATTACTTAAGGATTTTATCACTTTAGTTGAAAAGCAGTTCACTAAACAAGTTTGGATCATTAGGACAGATAATGGGACAGAATTCAAGAATTCTGAATTTGATGAATTCTATAGGTCTAAAGGCATTAAGAGATAATAGTAATCCTAGGACTCCACAACAAAATGGAGTAGCTGAAAGGAAGAATAGGACACTAATTGAGGCTGCTAAAACTATGTTTGCTGATTCTCTTTTGCCAAATACATTTTGGGCAGAAGCAATCAATACTGCATGTTATGTGTTAAATAGAGTCTTAGTGACCAAGCCTCAAAACAAAACACCTTATAAACTTTTGACTGGTGTTAAGCCAACCATAAGTCATTTAAGACTTTTTGGGTGTCATGTGTCTATACTAAATACTCTTGATCATTTGGGAAAGTTTGATGGAAAGTCTGATCCAGGATATCTTGTAGGATATTCATTGCAAAGTAAAGCATATAGGGTTTATAATTTGGCATCTAAAAAGGTTTAAAAAAATGCCCATGTTAATTTCTTAGAAAATAAACCCAATGTCCTAGGAATAGGTTATGCTTTGATGTTTGATTTAGATTATCTAACTAATTCCATGGATTACTATTTTGTGCAAAAGGATTGTCAAACTAACAATACAGGTGAGGAGTCTAGTGCAACTAAAGCAGGTACTCAAGAAGAAGCTTCTTCATCAGATGATGATGTTCATATCTATGTATCCAGTATGCCTACTGTTACTCCCATGTCTGCTACTCCCAAGAAGCAAACTATGCCATCAACAGATGATAAAGCCTCTCAAGAGCTTCAGAGGCTTCAAGATCAAGAAAAGAATGCTACATCTGCTAATAAGAATTCAGGAGAAGAATCTTTTGAGTCACAACACTCAGCAGTACATACTACACTTAGCGGTACTTCATCTACAAGTACTGCTAAGTCAAAATCTACAAAGTCTGTTTATTCATTAGAAGATATTTTACAAGCTATTGACGATGAAGACGTGTATGCCAGTCCAGCTAAAGGAATCTTCTCCAAAGCTTCCTATGATGAGTAGGGTGCAGTAACTGATTTCAACAATTTGGAAACTGAAATTCCACTTAGTTCTATTCCCACTCATAGAGTCAACAACAACCATCCTACTACACAGATCATTGGAAATCCCATGTCTGCTGTGCAAACCAGAAGACAACTTCAAACCAATACTGAAACTCATGCACTTGTGAGTTATGTCAAACAACAGCAAAGAACTAATCATAAGGATACTCAGCATTGTTTGTTTGCCTGTTTCTCATCAAAAGTAGAGCCCAAAAACATTTCTCAGGCTCTTGATGAAGAAAGTTGGGTAGATGTCATGCAAGAAGAATTAACACAATTTGAGCTACAAAAGGTTTGGATTCTTGGATCTTCCCTCAGGTAAGAGAGTAATTGGTACTAGATGGGTTTTTAGGAACAAGAAGGATGAGAGAGGAGTTGTTGTGAGAAACAAGGCAAGGCTTGTTGCTCAAGGCTATAGACAGGAAGAAGGGATAGACTATGATGAGGTTTTTGCACCAGTGGCAAGGATAGAAGCCATTAGGTTATTTTTCACCTTTGCATCATATATGGGTTTTATAGTCTATTAGATGGATGTGAAAAGTGCCTTTCTTTATGGTACTATTTTAGAGGAGGTATATGTCTCACAGCCTCCAAGTTCTGTAGATCCTAAATTCCCCAACAGAGTCTACAAGGTTATCAAAGCACTTTATGGTTTGCATCAAGCTCCAAGGGCTTGGTATGCAACTTTATCCAATTTTTTGTTAGAGCATGGATATAGGAGAGGGACCATTGATAAAACTTTGTTCATCAAAAAGAATGCTAAGGATATTATTCTAGTTCAAGTCTATGTTGATGACATCATTTTTTGTTCTACCAAGAAATCATGGTGTGAAGAGTTTGAGGCTTTGATGAAAGGAAGATTTCAGATGAGTTATATGGGAGAACTAACTTTCTTTTTGGGACTGCAAGTCAAACAAAGGAAAGATGGAATATTTTTTAGCCAAGATAAGTATGTTGCTGAAATCTTGAAGAAATTTTCATGTATGGATACAAGGAGTACAAGCACACCTTTTGAAGCTAAGAAGTCTTTATCAAAAGATGAACATGGTGAAAATGTTGATATTCATCTATACAGATCAATGATTGGTTCATTGATGTATCTTACTGCTTCAAGGCCAGATATTATGTTTGTTGCGTGTGCCTGCTCAAGGTTCCAAGTCAATCCAAAGGTGTCACATCTACATGCTGTGAAGAAGATTTTTAAATATCTTAAAAGTCAACCCAATTTCGGATTATGGTATCCTAGAGATTCCACCTTTGAATTGGAAGCTTACTCAGATAGTGATTATGTTGGAACTAATCATGATAAGAAATCCACAACAGGAGGTTGTCAATTCCTAGGCAGAAGGCTCATATCATGGCAGTGTAAGAAGCAAACCATTGTTGCTACTTCTACAACTGAAGCTGAATATGTAGCTGATGCTCATTGCTGTGGACAAGTACTTTGGATTCAAAATCAATTGTTAGATTATGGGTTTAACTTCATGAACACCAAGCTTTACATTGATAATGAATGTACTATATGCATTGTCAAGAATCCAGTATTTCACTCCAAGACCAAGCATATTGAAATAAGACATCACTTCATAAGAGATGCCTATGACAAGAAGCTTATTCAAGTCTTGAAGATTCATACAGACAACAATGTAGCTGATTTGTTAACCAAGGCATTTGATGCAAAGAGATTTGAATTCTTGGTGACACATATTGGTATGCTCAACCAATAGACTGCTGCATATGTTGAGGGGGGGGGGGGGGTAACAGCTGTACAATTTTTATGCTAATTTTTATTGTATAGTCTATGTTTTTGTGTTTTTGATGTAATTGCAGGTTGATAGAAATAGATAAAAGAGGTTGTAATGATAGTGGAATGCATGAACTGGTCAAATTTGTGAGGTACCATTTTGAATCCATGTACCGCTAGCACAAATCCAAGTACCGAGTATGTTCCATGTACCGCTACATGTCCGTTGTACCGTTAAGGGTCTCTTTTGTAAATTTGGCGGTTTCTTCGCGCTTGGGTTTGTTAATTATTTAAATACTTACTCCAATTACACAATTGATTCACCTAATCTTTTAGTTTTATCTCTTGATTCTATAACCTTCTCTCTAATTTTTCGTTCATCAAAAATACTAATGGCTGCTTTACAAGTGATCTCTAAGCATAATTTGGTTGCGAATCTTGCTCTGAATGATGACTCAATTGGATTCCATGAGATTCTTGGTTTCTTATCTCAAAGTCATATTCGTTTTGCACTCACTGTAAGTCCCATTGTCTCTGTTTCCATTGTTGAAAAATTTTGGAATACTGTTGTGTTAGGTACTCGGTTTGATCAACCTTGCATTAAGGCTAGGGTAAATCATAGAAATATATATGTAACTGAGGTACTGTGAAGGGAAAGTTTGAGATTAAATGATGAAAATGGACTTAGTATGCTTAATAATACAGAGATACATGATGGCCTTGCAGCCATTGTCTATGAGGGTGGTAGGGAAAGTCTTACTTTCTTTAAAGCTTTATTTTCACCTCAATTGAAATTGCTTTTTCATGCCATTATTCACTATTTAAGCTCTAAAAGTACATCTTTTGATCAAATTCCTGTTGCATTGGCATCAGTTGGTATTTGTCAAGAAAATAACAGGGTTTTTAATTTTTCAAAACTAAATTTTGAAGGCATGACTAGGAATTTGGAAGGAACTAAGAAGTTTTTTATGTATCCTAGATTCATTCAGACTTTAGTTAGTGACCAAATCCCTAACCTACCAGAGTTAACTGATACATGGGATGTTCCTACATTCACAAATAGAACTTTCTCTTTCTTGACCAAGTAAGGCAATGCCTTTACAGGAATAGTTACACCATTATTTTCTCATATGTTAGCCCAACCTGCCAACCAAGAAGGTGAGGAACCTAGCAATGCTAGTGCTTCTTAGCAAACTCCTTCTAACCATAGTTCCCATTCCTTAGAAGATTCACAATCTTCTTCTCACAATATTGGCACCAAATACTGATGAGATGATCCATACACCTGCTGCTTCTATTGCTGCTAGTGGTTCACCACCAGCACAAGCACCAGAGGTGGTGGATGTTGCAAACTTATCTTCTTTGTGTACTAGTTTGTCCAAACAGGTACAGGTGTTGCAAAAAGAAAAACTTGTTCAAGACAAGAAAATTGTTGAATTGGAAGCTAGCCTAATCAAGTTGAGGAACAAAGTATCACCTTGGATGAGGCAAAATAGATCTATTCAGAAGGCTGCACTTAAAAAGCAAAGATTCAGAAACTACAAGAAAAGGAAACTGAATGCAACCAAACAAGGGAGGAATTATGAAGAACAACCACCTTCTTCTGATAATCAAACAAGGATATCTGGAACTAACATCAATTTTGAGCTGGATGAAGATGTCACTTGGGACTTATGAAGATGGAACTGTTTTAGAGACTAGTGTGGATGAACCTACAAACATGGAGTTTCAACAGGATGAACCACAGCCTACTCATGAGGAGCCACAAGTTGAAGAAATGATGGTAACTCAACCAGCACCAACACCTCAATCACCACTTCAAGTGAATTGGAGTAATTTCTATGAGAAGTTGGAGGAAATTAATGTTCAATTTCCTATATCTTCAACTCCACCACCACAAAGACAAATCTGGTTTCACAAGAAACAGACTTTGCAAGTACTGTCCAGATCTAGAATGAGCATTAGATCAGACAAGACTAAGGAGGTGCAAGTTGAAAAGATAGCTTCAGTGGAAGAAAGGGTATCTAGAGATACACAAGTGATTAAAGAAACAAATGTGTCTAATACTGGTGAAGTCAACATTGTTGAAGATCCAAGTACTGCTAAGCCAACTAAGCCGACTGCAAGTACTGCTGACATTGTTGAAGACCCAAGTACTGCTAAGCCAACTAAGCCGATTGCAAGTACCGCTGGTGATCATCATTCACTAAAGAGTCAAACTCTTTTTGGAGAGGATGAGACTTTAGCCCAAATACTGCTTGACTTAAGAGAGAAGAATTCAGCTGAGAAAGCAAAACAAGCAGAGGCAGAGAAGAAGACACAACAAGAAGTTCTTGCCAAAAAGGATCAAACTAAAGGTAAGAAAGTTCAAGATTCACACCCTACAAAAGGTATAGTTATTCAATAGCAAGCTGATGAGGAAAGACCTTCCAAGCTGAAGAAGAAGCTACCTAAAATTAATCCAAAGGATAAGGGGAAGAAGCAAATACTATCAAAATCTAAAAATGAAAGTGATTCAGATGAAGATATTAGCAAAGTCATGTATAGATTTAATCAATTAGACCATGATGAGGAATATGCTCTTAGGATGCAAGCTTAGATTCGTGAAGAAGACTTGCAAGAAGAACTTGAAGCTAAGCAGTATTTGCTAGAAGCTAAGAGAATACAGTAAGAATGGAATATACAAGAGTATGATAAGATTCAAGTTGAATTACATGCAAGTGAGCTTCTTGCAGACTCATTGATAGCTGAAGAGAGAGGTGCTTATGATGAAGAAGAGAAATCAAAACTAATTGATGATTTGGTAAGGGAGCAACAATTATTCTTTGCTGAAAAGAGAAGAAGAGAAATATTAAGCCTCCAACTACCATGCAGATTAGGAAACAAATGATGAACTTTCTCAAGAAAGTTAAGGGTTTCACTCATATTCAGCTGGTCAAGAAGAATTTTGAAGAAATCAGGACGTTGTATGAACAATATAAGAGAACTGAATTGAATTTTGTTGAGATTGGATCTGAAGCAGATAGGATAGCTGTTGAAAAACATAGAAGACATCTGCAACAACAAAGGCAATTTGGAAGTGCTCCTAGAATTGAGCCAAGTACTATTGAACCTACAACTACATCTCCAACTATCAAGACCACTTATGTGAGGAAGAATAGAAAGGAGAAGGTGAGTTCAAAGGAGGAAGAGACTACTCAAAGAATGAATGAAGGAGATAAAGCTCAAGATGTTGCTCAAACTGAAAATGTACAAGCAGTACATACACAGTCAACAGTACATACTGAAGAAACGGTACATACAAACTTGGAAGAGGGTTCAACAGAATTTGAAGGAACCTCCAAGGGTGTTAAGAGGAAAAGATCAACAAAGAGGAAGCAGAAAGCCAAGAGGGCTAAGTCAACAGCAGAAGATAGTGATGATGATGAGAGCTTGAAAAAGTACTTGAAGATAGTAAAATTTGAAGATCAATGTATTGATACATATATTTTTGGAAAGAGATCATCTATTGCTAGATGGATATACTCTATGGATCAAGGACTAGAAGCTCATGGAATTCAAAGAACTGATGGCACAACAAGAATATTCAGACTTTTGGAAGATATTCTTCACATTCTTGACAGACAAGATATTCAGGATCTTTTCAGATTAGTTCAAGAAGCCAGTGCAGGTAAAACTGAAGTATCACTATTATATAGGGAATTACTCTTCATGTATGAACCACACAACTATGATCAAGAAATGTTGAAGGAATTAGAGAATCAGGTTCCTAGTTACTAGAGATATTATAGGTAATGTGGATTGCATATTTTGGATATAGATGATGTTACCTACTATATGCTACAAGAGAAGATTTATCCATTCAAAAGAAGATTGTTGGAAAGAATGTTGGAACAACAATTGGAAGTTACAGAAGAATCTGTTGATGCTTTGGAGTTGATCAGAATGGTTAAACAACAAATCAAGGATTTGAAAGATGAGGAAGAAGCTGAGAAAGAGCCTTAAGTGTTTGACTTTCAGTCACACTTCACAAATGGTTCTCAGTTCACCATGTCTAACACACATAAGAACTGGCTAGTCCATAAGCAAACGGTTTGTGGTAAAGACTTCTCAAATCCGTTGAAAGTTGGTAGTTTGCTAAAAACTATATGGTTCTGACTCACCTTGTTTCGAGACAAAGAGTTGGCTAGTCCTAGACAACCGGTACTAGGTAAAGACTTCATCAAATCCGTTGATGGTTGATAATTTACCAAAAATTGTAGGGTTATCAGTACACCTTATTCTTTATGAGTAAAGTATTGGCTATTCCAGATTGTACGGCTAACTGGTAAAGAATATATCAAATCCGTTGATAGCTGGTGATTTGCTAAAAATCATGAAGCCAATACAGATTGGTTTTTGTTGTTAACTGTTTTATTTCAGGTATGAAGATTACAAGCAAAGAAGTATTCAAGAAGAAAATACTTAGAAGATTTTGTCTCATCAAATCAAGACTGAAGTTTATGATTTAGAGTTCATAGATTTAACTCAAGAAGACAATTAATGTTGCTGCAAAGACAAATGAATGTTTACAAGACACAAGAAGATCATAGTTTGAAGACAAAGATGATGTTCATGATGTTTGAAGATTATCTTATCAGAAGAAGATCTACATTGAAGTGTTTGGTTACATTCAGTTGGATACAAATACAAATTACCAAGTTCAATCCAAGGATGAAGGAAAGACTGAAGACATGTATTCTAAATGCATCTAGTACAAGAGAAACAAGAAGACAACAAGTTATCATTCTTGTTTAGGGGAGGATTGTTGGGAAATATTTGTTAAGTGTCAAGTACCGTTAGTGTTATTGAAGTATTGTTAGTATCTTTCAAGTACCGTTAGTGTTAACGCGATACATAGTAAGTACTGCTACTTATAAAGTAACTACTGCTATATTGATTAGGATGAATATATCTTTGTATAAGATATGTCATAGTTATAGTTAGAGTATATTTTATGTGATATACTTAAATAGTTAGAATATCGATAATATATCGTCTGTGATATAGTTATCTTTATATAATATTCTAAGGTTTCTAGGGTTCCTTACTCTATAAAAGGAACATAGTTACAATGTCATTCATGTACCTCATTCAAGTCGATTAATAAGAGAATCGAATAGTAAAACGTAATTCTGTTATTCTGTGCTTTATAAGTTAGATTCCGCATAACTTATTTAGCTTGAGTAAGAGTTCTTAAAGTGTTTTAGTTTAATTACAAACTACTATACTAGTTCTTAACAGAATATAGATCCAATCAAAGGGATCAACACTTTTTCAATAGGTGACAAGATATTCCCTATATATTTTAAATTCAAAAGGTATCATCAATATTTTTTATTAATAAAAGATATTACGTATATCTTTAAAATTGGCAAGAAGATATTATATATCTTTTAATTTAATTTTTCGCATATGTCGCGACCCGACCTCTTTATCCGCGGTCATGTACGTCCAGTCGTACTCATCCGCGCGTTTTTAGAATATTCTATTTTTTAACATCTGGAGTTATGAGTCGCGTCCTTTCACGTTAGTCCGCCCTATTAAAAATAATATTTTATTTTGGTTGTTGCAATATGCGCGACCAAACATATTATTTTATTTAGTTCGGTCGCAGTTATCCGCCCGTCCGGACGTATTATTTAGTGTGGTCATTGCGACCCGCGCGACCATACGTCTTATTTTATTTAGTTTGGTCGCTGCGAGCCGCGCGACCAAACGTCTTATTTTATTTAGTTTGGTCGCTGCGAGCCACGTGACCAAACGTCTTATTTTATTTAGTTTGGTCGTTGCGAGCCGCGCAACCAAACGTCTTATTTTATTTAGTTTGGTCGCTGCGAGCCGCGCGACCAAACGTCTTATTTTATTTAGTTTGGTCGCTGCGAGTTGCGCGACAAAACGTCTTATTTTATTTAGTTTGGTCGCTGCGAGCCGCGCGACCAAATGTATTATTTTATTTAGTTTGGTCGTCGCGAGCCGCGCGACCAAATGTATTATTTTATTTCGTTTGGTCGCCGCGATCCGCGCGATCAAACATAATATTTGAATTTGGCCGTTGCAATCTGCGCGACCAAACATCTTATTTTATTTAGTTTGGTCGCTGCGATCCGCGCGTCAAACATATTATTTTCTTTAGTTTGGTCGTTGCGATCTGCGTGATCAACCATAGTAGTTTAATTTGGTCGTTGCGGTCCACGCGACCAAACATATTATTTTATTTAGTTCGGTCACGGCGATCCGCCCGTCGGACGTATTATTTAGTTTGGTCGTGGCAATCCGCGCGATCAAGCGTATTACTTTGTTTAAATTTCGTCGCACTGATCTGCGCATTCAAACGAATTATTTTGGACTGTCAGTCTGAACATTTTCCATACATAACCATACATTGGTTGACAACATTTTATGCCTATTATTGTTTAAATCGAATTTCATACATATTCGCCATATTAATGTGCGAAGTTTAAATCTTATAATAAACACACGCCTTGTGTTCTATTCACTATATTAAGGTGGGAACCACTACCTTTCTAGTATGTCTAAGCCACGAGGTCCATGTCCCATAGGGGTAAGCGTTAAAAATTGTTCAAATTTTTCGAATACTTTCCATATAAGTATAATACTACTAAGTAGATATAGAAACATTAAACTTGGGGGGGCTATAGGGGTATCACAATACCATTGACATGATCTTATTTGATTGTAATTTAGCATTTATATTTAGAAGCATGTAGAATACTACTTTATGAAGTGTAAATATTATTGCGCGGGTCAGGTATCCGTCAGGTCAGGAACCTGCTGTTGTGGATCAGGTATCCACAACCAAGTATGTAAGTGGCATTGCAAGCCCGGTACTAAGCCGAATCGCGCGTTCACAAAATGGCGGATCAGGTATCCACCGCAGGTTCATGAAGGTCATGAACCTGCCTCCCGCGTAAGAGGGTTGCAACTCCAGCGTTATCAATGATACGTGTATCTAAGCCTCCGCGCGAGCATTAAGGCGCACTGCAGGCGCACCGTAACTACTATGTTACTACAAGATCAGGTATCTTGTGTGGTCATCCGCCAGCACAAGACTCTCCGGAGCACGCATGTCAGGTACATGTGCAAACGATACCGTATACGGTATCAATGGTGTTACATTGTACACTAAACTCTGTATTCGCACTTAGGATGCAAAAGGTCTTGCTAACCTATTGTGTGCTAAAGTCGGATATCGTATTCACACTTATCACGTAAGAGGTATCGCGAGCCCTGTGTTAAGTTGATTACCATAAAGCCTTGCGCTATGGCATATGAAGTGTGTCTTATGTTGGCCTTAAGCCGAATGCAATATTCGCACTATGTTGCATCATCGTGGGTATAAGAAGTTCGCCTTCAAAGTATTCACGATGCAACATACGGGTTCCACCTCCACCTTTACAAAACCTTCTTGTCATCTTCGCGTTAGGGATGAATAAGAATAAAACCTTGCCAATGCCAGTGTTACCCCGGCTATAGAACAGGTTTCTTCTTACGGGGTCCTTACCATCTAAACACGGGAAACCAAGCATTCGAGCACACCCACCCGTCTTACGTACACGGGTTCCCATTTATTTTGACATGGATACGCTTACAGGTAGCGGATATGGTGTAGAGTCTAGTAACCTTGGTGAAAACCTCGCATACTAGACTGGGGGGACATGATGACGTATAGTGGTTGCGCTCACTATTCGCATATTTTTCCCATCATCTTTTTTCTAAAGGTAGCCCACCACGTGGATGTCCTAGCAGCAAGCCATACACGTTTATTTGGTAAGCGTGACATATGAATGAGTCTAGCATAACATGGTCAGGAACCATATCATACTAGACTCGGGGACATGTCGACGTATAGTCGGTATAAGCCCGACCTAACATGTGCGCGACCCAGGACGCCCGCGACCCAATAGGCCCTTGGCTCATACACCTTACTTATCTTTCAAGAAACCCTAGTCCTATATAAACAGGGGTAGGGGGTTCATTCTACATCATCAGGTTATCTCTCTTAACCACACCACTTTTATCATATATCACACCGATACTAACTTGACCGTCGGAGGTGGACCCTGGGGCTCCGGCCTCGGGTCCACGTCTAACCGGTTTTCTATTGTTTGCAGCATTACTCAAGACCGGGGAAGACGATTAACGGCCTAGGAGAGTCGTTGAACCGGCCTAGCCAAACTATGCTCCAACACTCTCTATCTCTCTCTGGTTACTCTCTCTAACTATCTTTTTCTCACTCTTGTCTCTTGTGACATAGATCTCAAACTTATTGAAGATCATCAAAAAGAAACCTCTCCAAGCTTTGATCCTTCTTAGCTTACTTGTTTGTATGTATTAAGTGTTACATATACATCCACCATTATTATACCTATACATCTACTACTTGTGTAATAGTGTGGTTAGTATTTTAGTACTCAAAATACATAGTGTGAACTGTGAAGGGAGTTATTGTAGCCATTTGAAAGAGCACGACATCCTAGCTTAGGTGTCAATAAATAATGTAAGCGATGTGTAAATGTAAACCACATGCTTTTACCCTGAACAGTACACTTAGTAAACGTACGTACATATAAAAACATTCCTTTTATAGCACGAACACGTGTCACGGTTATTAATTACAGAAATTACGTACGTGTTTATTACACGATAAGTATTAAGTACGTAATAGTACACGATAATTATTAACGATAATAATTATAATCACGAACATGAAATCATGAAGGTAAAAATCACGAACATGTAATTACGTACTTATGTATTATAATACGGTAAATATTGTTACGAACAAGTATTTATCTATAACACAAATAATTAAGTATAACATAACACGAAAACGCGAACATACGAACACGTAAAATATTAGACACGGGAAAAATTTTGGGTTTCCCTTTGTGGGCCCCACATGCCGCGGAAACGAAGGACAAGAGGGCCAAGCCCACTTTTGGTTTTTACTAAATAAACAAAAAGGGTTTCACCCTTTTCATTTAACAGAGTTTTCTTAAAATTATAAAACCCTAGCCTCCCTTTGTTCTTCCTTTGGCCGTCGGTTACAACACCACACCAAGGGGTGTTTGTTGATTTTTGGTGATTACATTCGAGTGGTAATCGTTCGTGTTATTGACCTCCATTTGTTTCACGCATTCGGTAATCCATTATCCCTTTTCTTTGATTCTTTTATTTAATTAAGAACACATGAACAAGGATTAAATCAAACAAGTATATTAAACATGTCAATTAATCATGGGGAGGAAAATAAAAGGATGTTTGGGTTGGTTTGGTTCGGCGACGCAAGGGAACCGAGAACCGAAGCTCTCGGTGGTCTTTGAATCACCACCAACCGAGACCCCATGGTCTTAGTGGGGCTGTGGTGGTCTCGGCAGCAGGAAACCAAGGGACCCGGACTTGTGTCAGGGTACCGTTTGGTTTGTTTGGGGTCTCGGCTGCAGCAACCACCACCATCGGCTTAAGCCGGTGGAAGTTTTGGTCTAGCAGGGGGAACGTAGGCAGCAGTAGGTGGAAACACCAGCTCACACCCGGTGGGAACCTTGTTGAGGCAGCGGCTAGCCGAGGCTAACCAAGGGGAACCACCGGCTGCAGCCGGTGGTGATTTCGCATGAACAGTGTCAACCGGCTGAGCCGGTTAGCCACTGTTAAGGGGGTGTTTGTTTGGTCTGGTTCTCGGGGAATTCGGTTCGGTTCACTTTATGTCTAAATTAAAATCACGGGTACGGTTCATGACTAACTTTTACAAGTATTTATTTTTACAAGTATATTATTTTAACAAGAGAATTAAATTAATTAAGACATGACAAATATTTAATTTAATTTAACATAGACTTAAGTTAATTATTATTTATGAAATAATACATGTATTAGCCTAAGTATTTTATTTATTTAATTTAGACTATATTATTAATCAATTATTAAGACATGGAATATAATTAATTAATAAACATGACTTAGGTTATAATTAATATAATATTAATACATGTTTAAGCTAAGTATTTTGTACACCTTAATTTAATTAAATTATGGTTATATTTAATTAAATCATATAGTCTATAGTTTATTTAATTAACATGATATTATTAATAAACTATACTAATAATCACATGACTTATGTTATTTAACCAGTAAACTTATGCTTATATTATTAGCTTATTAATTCAGCTTATTTCTAAATATGGAAACTTTCTAATTCAGGAAACTTACTATTTTTGGAAACTTTCTATTTTTAGAAACTGATCTATTTTTTAGAAGTTAATCTATTTTTGGAAACTTTCTATTTTTGGAAATTTTCTATTTTAGGAAACCTTATATTTTTAAAAAGTTACTTATTATTACACAACAAGTATAATAATACAAGAATACAAGTAATACTTAATCAAAATACATAGAATACATGATAAACATAGCATAACATTAAAATCAGTAAAACAAGACAAGAACATATAAAACAAGCTAAGACATGATATAATCAGTTACGTACTAAATAAACAGAATACTTATACATGTACCCTATTTTATGTAGCATTAGTGAGATCGAAGTAGGACTTTCATTGTTTCGTCTTCTTCATGTTGGGAATAAATATAAGTGTATTAGTCACCCCTGCTAGTTGGTCAGAGTTTCCCCTGCTAGAGTAAGTTCCCCCTGCTAAATAACAAAGGCAGGGGGATTGGTTCCCCTGCTGAAGTCAAAGACCCTGCTGCTAGAGATAAACTTGGAAGAGATTATAACGCGTTTCAGTTACTACTCCAAGATACTTTCCAAGTTTGCTAGTAGTGATCTTGTATGTGAGTCCTTGTACTATAAAAGGACCCACTAGGTTATCATGCAAAGTGTGTCTTTCTCTGTTATCTTTCACTTCATACTTTAAGGTTTTTGTAACCCTAATACCACTATTGGGTATTCGTATATCTATGATATATTAAAGTTTAACGTTTGCTTTAACCATTTGTTCTTGTGCTAAACATTACATTCCGCATCTTGTTTAGTTACTTTGTATTGCAAAGTTTCTCTAGTGTTAGATTGAATCTATTCTCTCTATCACAACCCTTAAACAAGCTAAGGTTTAAGATCTGAGTTTCGGATCAACAAGTGGTATCAAAGCATGTTGAGAAACTTTGATTAAACAAGAACAAAACATCTCACACAATCAACATCAACCATGTTTTCAGATTCTCATTCATCCTCAACCAACAACAATGCTCTCAAACTACCTATTCTGGATCCTGAAAACTTTGAACTATGGGAATTCATAATTCAACAATACCTTAAGATGGAACACTATGTTCTATGGGAGATCATAGAATTTGGTGATCAATTTCCAAAAACTGTACAAGTTGAAGATAATGGTAAGGGAGAAGAAAAAGGTGAAAGCTCCAAAGGTGAAGCCAAGAAGAAGTCTGCTGCTCTTGCTGATAAGGAGATACTGGCAAGAAGGCATGATGTCAGGGCTCACAGTTCCTTGCTGTTGGCTCTACCTGATAGACATCAGCTAAGATTCAGAAAGTACAAAACAGCTAAGGAACTCTGGGAAGCAATAGGCAAAACCTTTGGAGGAAATGAAGCCACAAAGAAGAAGAAGAATCAAATGCTTGATCAATTTGCTTCTTTCAAAGCAATTGGTGATGAATCAATTGGTGCTATCTACAATAGGCTTCAAGATCTGGTTGCTTAGTTGGAGTTCTTTGAAATAGAAGTGACAAGAGAACAGGTGAATACCAGGTGTTAGCCTCAAAATATTGAGCCAAACAAGAATGCTCGGTCATATGTTTATTATGTATCGTATTTTAGAACGTTGTAATAGGTAGTATATTAGTCGTGTTATACGGGCTTAACTTTAGGCTAAAGTTCATTAATAAGTAACTAAAGCCCAAAAGGAAAGCCCGGCCCAAACCATATAGTCCATAAAGAAGCCTACATGTGGGTGGACTATATATACTACCCTCCTAGCATGTTAGGAGTGTTGGTGATTCATTTTTTCTCTTAATCTAATATTCTACAAGTTAATCCTCTCTACTTTCTCTCACTACTTTCTCTCTCTAGGAATCCATCTCTTTTCATCTTTTTTTTCTATTTCTAATCATCTAAATTTATGGGACAAGAATTGGTATCAATCGCCATGGGGTAGATACGTTTTTTTTTCTATTTCTAATCATCTAAATTTATGGGACAACAATTGGTATCAATCGCCATGGGGTAGATACGTGATTGGTTTTGATTCTCCTTAGGTAATTCGTGTGTTTTTCTTGATTTTTAAGCTCTAATCATCACGTTTTTTTGTGTTTTTGTTGAGTTCGTGAGTCGACAAATCATCTACATAGATGTGGTAGTGATTTGGTTTACTTAGATCGGTTAAAAACACGTAATTTGGTGGTGTTTGGCTTGTTTTTTGGTGTGAAATCACGTATTTGATAAGTGTTCATCCTTGTTCCTATTTTGTAGGAAATCTGGTACAAATTCGCAATTTTGAACTTAATTGCGAAATTGAATTCCTGCATAAAGTTACGGAATTGTACCTTGAAAAGTTGCGAAATCTTACTTTGACCGAATTGCGAAATCTTGTGTTTGTTAAGTAATTGCGGAATTACATCTTATTGCGGAATTTGACTTAATTGCGGAATCATATCAGAAAGTTGCGAAATTAGGGTTTTTCAGGATATTGCGGAATCACACTTCACTGGTCATTGCGAAATCATTCAATAATTGAGGAATTATGAGTTAATTGCGGAATTTGGTAGTGATTGCGGATTGTTGCTCAGGAATTGCGAATTTCTTCCCTTAATTGCGAAATTATTCATCTAATTGCGAAATTATTCATCTATTGCGGAATCTTTCACCTCAGTGCGAAATCTTTACTTATTTTTTCGAAAATTTGTATTTTTGAAATTTTTTAACATCGAGTGATTTTTCGCCTTAGACTTTTTGGTTAATTGTGAAGATAATTTTAGGGGATTTCAACATTTTATCTCGATTACACCAATCACAACACATCTACTTAAGATCCACATTCGATTCATCATTTCAGAGAACTTTGAGATGGATTCTACCGCTGAATATCGTGTGACGAACAACAACATAATGGTGGCAGGTAACAAGGAAAGACCACCAATGCTTGTGTCGGGTCGATATGATCAATGGCAATCCTGTTTTATACGTTACCTTGACACAAAACCTAACGGTGATGCTTTAAGGCAATGTATTCTGGAAGGACCCTATAAACTCTCAAGGATTCAAATTCCTGCAGTACCAGCCACAGACACAAGTAACGCACAACCCGCATATGAACGTAATGAAAAGAGGACCGACCTCACCCTAGAGAACCGTGCGTGGTTTGATGCGGAGGAGGAAGCAATCTACTTAATTCTCAGTGGTATTGGAGATGAAATTTACTCTATGGTTGACGCATGCCCTACTGCTCAAGAAATGTGGACGGCTATTGAAAGATTGCAACAAGGAGAATCACTTAACAAACAAGATGTGAAAACTAAGATGTTTTGGAACTTTGGCAAGTTTACATCAAAGGATGGGGAATCAATTGATTCTTATTACTCCCGATTCTACAAGATGATGAATGATATGACCCGAAACAACTTGCAAGTTTCCACCATGCAAGTCAATGTCCAATTTCTTCAGCAACTTCAACCAGAGTGGACACGGTTTGTCACCTTGGTGAAACAACAACAAAAGTTAGACGAAGTTTCATATCACAAGCTCTTTGACATCTTGAAACAATTTCAAAATGAGGCAAATGAACTTCGAGCTGAACGAGTTGCAAAGATTCCCAATCCACTTGCTTTGGTGTCTACCACTCAACATTACCCATAATATCACTCCCGTACTTCAAAGACCTACTCTACTCAATCATCATCACCACGACCATCTATTGTCTCCAAGTCACATGTTCCAACACGATCCCGAGGCAAAGAAGTTGCACGAGCACCATCACCCACACCTGAGCAATCATCCGAAGAAGACAGTGATGAAGAAATAGCTCAAAAGGATAGGGAATTCAAGCAACAAATGGCTTTCGTTATGAAGCAATATAAGAAAATCTACAAACCCACCAACAACAACCTTCGAACATCTTCAAACTCGAGGAACGCCTATGCACAGAGTCCTCCAAGGTATGACACACGAAGACGTGCTGAGAGTCCTCCAAAGTATGATCGACAACCTAAGTATGATAATCAGAGGGTGGCTACTGTTGTTGGAAATAGGGAAACTGTTGGTACTCAAGTTGTGCAACAAAGTGGGATTCAGTGTTTTAACTGCAGAGGTTTTGGGCATTTGGCTAGGGAATGCAGGCAGCCAAAGAGGGTTAAAGATTATGGTTATCATAAGGAAAAGATGCTGTTGTGCAAGAAAATGGAAGCTGGAATCAAGTTATCAGCTGAGGAAGGAGAAATGCTTGACGACACAGATGATGAACTCTCCGACCAAGAACTCGAGGCACATTATTCATACATGGCAAAGATTCATGAGGTCCTTAACGTCACTGAAGATGACAATGGTCCTATCTTTGATACCGAGCAAATTGATAAGGTACAAGATGATGCTGAATATAATGTGTTTGGTGATACACATGAGCATAGTGATCTACCAACAACAATTACTGACACGTGTATGATGGAAACGGTTGATAGCAATACCACACCCGATTCATCAGACATGTGCAATAATGAGTTTGAGGATGATCAACATGCAAATGAGTATGATGACGAGGAGCGTGTCGCGCTTGCTAATTTAATTGCTAGCTTACAAAAAGATGTCAATGAAAATAGAAAGAATCAAAAGCAATTAAAGAAGGCAAACGTAGCGCTCACTCAAAACTTTGAAGAATGCAAAGCCGCTCTTATAAAATCTAGTGAGACGATTGATAGTTATACGGCTGAGCTTCTTCAAAAGACCAACGAGCTTGAGGGGTACAAAAGTCGTGTCATCAACGTTAAAAAGGACGATTTTGAAAATAACTACAATGAAGCTTTTGCTTTGTTAACTAAAGAAAAATTGTCAATTTAATGTTTTATTAAGTGATGAACGTCAAAAAACGTACCTTGCCACAACAAAAGTTAATGAACTTGAACATAGGCTTTCTATGAACACCACCGATTCTGCTAAAATTCTTGACGAGAAGAAACAAGAGGTTGAAACATTAAAACAAGATTTCAAAAATAGACAAAGCAAAGATACTGAAAAAGTAAAGGATCTTGAAGAACAAGTCGATTTTTTGAAAAACGTTGTTTATAATACACATGACTCTATTCAAACCGTAAGAATGATAGCACCTCGGTCGTTTTTCAAGGGTCAACCTAGCTTTGCCACCCCCAAGTACCTCGAACAAGCTCAAGCTGTGAACCCTCACTTATATCTTAATGAGTCCGAATGGACTGATAATGACTGCCTAGTAGCTAACATCGATAGTGAAGAGACGTCCCTTTGGGATGAGGAGAGTAGATCACTGGTCAATAAAGATTTTGTGAAACCATATAACTATGCTTATGAAAACAGTCTTTATGGTCTTTTCACTCCACAAAAACAGAAGTCTCGTGAGGAATTATTTTTAGAATGCAAACAAAAAAGAATTCAATGAAAAAAAGCTTTTGCCACTAAGAGGAAAACTAATGTTTTTAAATATATTAACTATTTGCCTCTAGATGCTTCTAAAAGCAAAAGTAGAAAAATACTTGGTTTTCTTAAACACCACGTTAATAATGTTTAATCAATTGTTGAAAGCGATTGGGAGAAACGTCAAAAGGATAAGTGGAAAACCGAGATTCCTCACGACATAACTGTGCTTGTGAAAGAACTGTGAATACCAAATACGAAGATAATAAAAGAACATGTTCTTGAGTTTGAGAATTTAATTCAGTCTGAAATGTTTGATGATTTGAAATATGTTGAGTCTCTTGAAAAAGAAATTGATGACCTTCAAAATGACAAATTAGAATTTTCAAACGAATATGATCTACTCTTAGAAGAATGTCTCTCCAAATATATTTTGTGTGTTACTCTTCAATCATGTGCTGATATCGATGAATATTATGATGTTGCATGCAAATATCTTGATAAAATCAAAGAGTGTGAGCGTCTTGAACTTGAGCTTTCGAAACATAAAGAAAATGTTGATAAAAAGGCTTTTGAGTTACTTCAACACAAAACTGATTTCCTTCAAAAACATTGTCATTCTCTTGAACTTGCTTTGCAAAAAGACGTTGGTAGTTTTCCACATGATAATAAATTGCAAGAAAAACTTTCCCAAACGTTTCGAGAAATGAACGAACAGAATTTGGAAATTAAAGGGTTGAAAGCTCAGTTACAAGATAGGGACAGAGCGATAGCAGAGTTGCAGAAACTCGTTACTAAGATGGGTGGGAAGATTGTGGAACCTAGTGTTAAGAAACCTGTTGTAAGACAACCCAATGCTCAAAAAGTGACTAGACCCTCTGTCTTGGGAAAACCTTCTGTTTTCTCTAATTCTGCATTTGCAAAACCTGCGTTTGCCCCCAAGACGGATGGGAAGGATAGGTTACCACAAAACACTCTCAAAACACATATTCGATCACAAAGCATTAAGAACACAAATGTGGTTAAACCAGGGATGTATAGATTGGCCACTAAACCCACACAAAACAAAGAAAGTCAATCACCTCAGACTTGTAGAAACACTAATAGACGTGTGTCTTTTACTACAGGATTAGTCCCCACTGCTAGTGTTAGCCGGCCCCAGCTTAAGAGCACTCGCATGAATGAAAAGGTCTGGCAAAACAAAAGTCAAGGGAAGATGAAGGAAGTAGAAGACCACCCTAGGATTTTCAATGTTTCTAAGAATAAAACATCTGTAATCGCGTGTAATGACGATTTGAATGATTCGACTTTGAATGCTATGAAAGTTAAGTTTGTTTGTGTGAAATGTGGAAAGTGTGCTAATGCTAATCATGCTATGTGTGTTTCGAATAATGCCAAAGGTGTAGAAACTAGAACTAAGAAGCAAACTGTGATGCCTATTAGTGCTAGAAAACCCAAACGCAAAGTGAACCATTCTGGTGCAACCCCCCCTAAGAAAAGTATTGCATCAGACTCCACCACTAAGAACCCTAGAAGCAGAATTAGGGAATTATATGAATCTGCTAGCAAGCCTTGGAAATGGTGGTTTGCTAATCAATGTCCTCCAGGATATAAATGGATGCCTAAGGTTAGGACAGAAAATGTGACTACGAGCGTTAGTGTGCCTCTAAGTGATGAAACTAGGGAAACTAATGAATCGGAAATCATAACTAATATGGAATCCAATTTAGCAAATGCTCCATCGTGTTCTAATTCTTCTACAGGTGATCGAAATAATTCTCTTCATACTGGACTCCGGATGCACGAAACACATGATGGGGAATCTCAAGCTTCTAATTAACTTCGTGGAGAAGTTCCTGGGTACGGTCTGATTCGGAAATGATAAATTTGCACCGATCCTAGGATATGGAGACTTGGTTCAGGGGAATATCACTATCAAAAGGGTTTACTACGTCGAAGGGCTCAATCACAATCTTTTCTCGGTTGGTCAATTCTGTGACGCGGATTTGGAGGTTGCTTTTAGAAAGAAGACATGTTTTGTTCGTGATTATGATGCGAATGACTTACTTACCAGAACACGGGGTACTGATCTCTACACTATTTCACTACAAGACTCCACATCTTCAACTCCAATCTGTTCATGGCTAAAGCTTCAACGACTCAAGCTTGGTTATGGCACCAACGTTTATCTCATCTTAACTTTGATACCATCAACTTGCTTTCCAAGAAAGATATTGTGCGAGGCCTTCCTAACTTGAAATTCATCAAAGATCATATTTGTTCTTCTTGTGAGCTTTGTAAAGCTAAACGAAGTAGTTTCAAGACAAAGACTACTCCAAGCTCTAAAGGACGGTTAGATCTTCTTCATATAGATTTGTGTGGTCCCATGCGTGTTCAAAGTATCAATGGGAAGAAATACGTTATGGTAATTGTCGATGACTACTCAAGATACACATGGACTCACTTCTTGAGATCCAAGGATGAAACACCCGATGTTCTCATCAGCTTCCTTAAAGGGATACAACGTGGTCTTCAAGCTCAAGTTAAAGTGGTTCTTACTGACAGGGGTACAGAATTTTTGAATTCAAAACTGAGAAATTATTTTGAAGCCGAAGGAATTGAACATGAAACATCTATTGCTCGAACACCCGAACAAAACGGCATTGTTGAAAGACGAAACCGTACTTTAGTTGAGGCTGCTCGAACATTATTATCCGCTTCAAAACTTCCACTATACTTTTGGGCCGAAGCCGTGTCAACCGCATGCTACACACAAATCCGTTCCTTAGTTATCCCAAGACACGAAAAGACACCATATCACATAATTAATGATCGCAAACCTTCACTCAAACACCTTCATGTTTTTGGATGTACATGTTACATTATTCGAGATGGTGAAAATCTGGACAAGATGAAAGAAAAAGGTGATGCATGCATTTTAGTGGGATATGCAACTCAGTCTAAGGGATACAGAGTATACAACAAGAGAACAAAATTGATAGTCGAGACTATTCATATCAGATTCGATGAATTACAAGAAATGGCACTTGAACTAAGCAGTTTAAGTCCCGATCCACAACGACAAACGACTTCCGTTCACAACCGCACGGAACTCGGAACTCAAGACCACAGCAATGAACCGTCAAGTTCAAAGTTGGTTCCTGAACATGTTCCTAGAGCAGATATGACAGTGGACACGACACTTGAAGAGTTGGAAATGTTATATGGACCAATGTATGATGAATATTTCATGGGGGAGAAACAAGTTGCATCGAAGTCTTCCGGTGTCACTCATGATAAGAATGATGATACCGTTCATCGTCAACAAAAGGATACAACTTCATCTACTTCAACACGGGTTGTTGCAGATTTACCTCCTCAGAATATCACTTTAACAATCGATCCTACAACATCCACAACTACTGTCATTGCTCTAGAGAACACAAATCAAGCAGACGGTGCATTATCTGACGATGACGATTTTCACAACCCATACGGTACACCAGTACACGAAACTGGAGAGTCTTCTACTCGCCATGTTGATCCGTCAAATATGCATACGTTCTATCAACGATATCCTTCAACACATCATTGGACCCGAGATCATCCTTTGGTTCACGTAATTGGAAACCCTTCACAGCCTGTTCGTACAAGACGACAACTAGCAACCGATGGCGATGTTTGTATGTTCGCACTCACCGTGAGTACGGCTGAACCGAAAAACATCAAAGAAGCCATGGCTGATCATGCTTGGATTGAATCGATGACGGATGAACTTCAACAATTTGAAAGACTTAAAGTCTGGGAACTTGTTGACAGACCATACGATGTGACTCCTTTAAATCTTCGTTGGATCTGGAAAAACAAGATGGATGAAGAAAACACGATCATCAAGAACAAAGCTAGGCTAGTGGCTAAGGGGTATGGCCAAAAAGAGGGAATTGATTTTGATGAATCATTTGCACCAGTTGCTCGGATGGAAGCAGTCAGGATTTTTCTTGCTTATGCTGCACATAAGGGATTCACTGTCTATCAAATGGACGTAAAGACGACATTTCTTAACGGTCCTTTGAAGGAAGAAGTCTATGTCACGCAGCCGGAAGGATTCGTAAATCCTCATTATCCTGACAAGGTGTATCGTCTCCACAAAGCACTTTATGGACTCAAGCAAGCTCCAAGGGCGTGGTACGACGAGCTCTCAAAATTTCTGGTATCCAAAGGTTTCTCAGAAGGTTCCATTGATCTAACTCTGTTCACTTATAAATATGGGGATGACATTTTGCTTGTGCAAATTTATGTTGATGACATTATTTTCGGGTCTACAAACCCAAAACTTTCAAAATGGTTTGAAAAAGTAATGCACAGGAAATTTGAAATGTCAATGATGGGCGAACTAAAATTCTTTCTAGGAATTTAAGTTCACCAATCCCCAAGTGGTATCTTTATAAACCAAGCTAAGTATTGTCAAGAGATAATCAAAAAGCATGGTATGACCTCATGTGACCCCGTTGGGACACCATTATCAACCACATCCCTAGATGCTGACTTGGAGGGATTACCCATAGATCAAACGAGATATCGTTCCATGATTAGGTCACTCATGTACTTGATAGCTAGCAGACCAGATATTAATCATGCTACATGCTATTGTGCATGATATCAAGCACGACCCACTGAAAAGCACCTCAAGGAGGTTAAGCGGATCTTTCGGTACCTTAAGAATACCATTCATATGGGACTCTGGTATCCGAGGGAAACCGGTTTCTTTCTAACGGCCTATTCAGATTCTGATCATGCAGGGTGTCTTGATACACGAAAAAGTACTTCTGGTGGTGCACAATTTCTAGGTCAAGATAAGCTTGTGGGATGGTCTTCCAAGAAGCAGGATTGTACGTCACTTTCATCAGCCGAAGCGGAGTATGTGTCTCTATCTGCGTGTTGTGCTCAAGTTCTTTGGATGAGAACACAACTCACGGATTATGGCTTCCACTTTGATAAAGTACCTATGTACTGTGACTCAAAGTCTGCCATAGCCATCTCCTGCAACCCGGTACAGCATTCTCGCACAAAGCACATTGATGTCAGATACCACTTCATAAAGGAACAAGTTGAAAGAGGTATCGTTGAATTATAATTTGTTGGAACGGATTACCAATTAGCCGACTTGTTTACGAAAGCTCTGTTGAAAGATTGGTTTGAGTACCTCGTTAGGCAAATTGGTATGAGATGTTTGACTCCAGCAGACCTGGAGATTCTTGCAAAGGTTCCTGCTTGATTTATCTATCAAACATCACCTTGTAAATATCTTTGAAAAAGCCAAATACAAAAATATAAAACACATAAAAGCAAAACACAAAATTAAAAATCTTTCAAAATCCAAAAATATTCTTCTCGACATGTCTTTTAGTATTGATAATATGGACGTGCCTAGAAATGTCGCTCAATAACGACACGGGTGTGTACATAAAGCTCGAATGAAAGTTGTAAATATTTTTCAAAACATGTCATTTCTTCTTTTAATAAAGGAAATTGTCTATTTTGGACAACAATTCCAAACAACGGGTAGAGCAATCTATCACGGGTTGAGCTTGTCACAAAACATTCAACGTTTTGAGCTCAACATAATGGCTTGTAATCACTTTCAGATTGCAACCCGGAACTATATTCATGGGGGAGTGTACGATTTCGTGCTCTTACCCTTAGCAAAAGAAGTTAACTCTTCTTACACTTGAGTGGATTTGTCAAGACATTCAAAGTCTATGAACTCAAGTTTATGCTTTAGAAAAACCTTTCGACAAAAAGAATTGATTTTTCAAAAAGCGCTGAACACAATTTTTTCAAGAATTTTTCAATGATATTCAAAATCTTTCAAAAATTGTGTGTTCAACAACTCCCATTCTCAAAAAGCGAAATGTGGATCATATCCTCATAATGGCAATTCAATTGGATCAATTTTTGAGGGGGAGCATTTTAAACTTCATGCAAAAGATTAACACATCTTTCTCCCAGAGATTCCAAGACTATTTTTCAAAATATATTTTAATCAAATTTGGTATCTCTAATATCAAAAGATTTTATATATTAGAGATAGGGGGAGAAAATGTGATTAAAATGTGATCTAATATAAGACTCAAGCACTTTAACTCTTACCTACATGTGCGAAACACTTTCGATTATCGATGCACATGTGAAGGGGGAGCATTTCTAAAACGACAAAACTAGCAAGGTGTTAAATGTTTTTTTAAAAACACTTTGTTAGAATTTTAAAGTGGTTTTCATGGTTACGATCAAATACCCTCAACATCTTTAATTCACGACGTTATTGGTGTCAAAAGGGTGGTTAGGTTTAAGTCCTATGATCCAACCAGAACCGGAGGGATCTTCCCAAGGACAATCCAATAGATTATTAGAAGTCCTTAGGAAAGATGGAGTAGAATGTGAACGTAGCTGAATGCCGACTAAGTACTGATGCTAGCACTGGAACAATCACAACAAGGTGCTAGTAATGATGTCTTGGTAAGCATTGAAGGGGTTGAAGAATGAAAAAGAAATGTAAGGATAAAGGGTGTAAAGAAAGAAGCCCTCCATACAACTTAGGCAGAAACCGAGTCAACTCATCATGAAGACAAACTCATCATGGACCCAGTGATGTGAAGCACAACCCTTTTCTAGCTACTCAGGCTTCTCTCAAAAGAAGTTTGTTTTATTGTCACGGAGATCAACACGACTTCTATTGACTTTCTCACTCCGAGATAGTTGATATTGAATAGGTGGCATCTGCTCCAGCCTCCGACCACTAAAAGTGCACAAATCGAGTCTAGAGCCAAGAGATCAATCAAATCTCGTTAGGACACACGGATGAAGATCAACAGAGTCCTACGCTATATCCTTGCGATATTGCTAGAACACTCAGAGTGATACTACTTAGTATTCACAATGATGAGTGGAAATCCTTCCAGTGTTAACATTAAACAGCACTACGGTAGGTCATGTGTAAGATTCTTTATGAATTGAACACATGTAAAACTGAAAAGCAACAGTGGTTTGATTCTGAATTGATTCAAACTCGTTTCAGGATTCTACGCAATATCTTTATGGTCTTGCCAGAACATTCAGAGTGATATTCATTAATATTCACAGTGACGAATGGAAATCCTTCTAGCGTCAACCTCAAACAGCGCTACGGTAGGTGTCTTGTGAGATTCTTATGAATCAAACTTGTGTCAACTGGAAAGCAACAATGGTAAGATTCTTTAAGAATCACACTTGTTCCAGGAATTTGAATTGACGACTTTAATCAAGCGGATATCTATCCAATTGATTCACTCTTTATGTTCGCAGTCTTGCTTTGAGACGGTTGAGTAAAGAGAACGGCTAGTACAGCGCGAAACCCTGTCAAGGAGATTCTTAATTGAATCTACCTGATCACAGGTACGATATTTAATATCGTATAACGGTCCTCACCGACCGGAGGTAAAACGCTACCGATTTAGGACGAATGTCAAAGCCATTCAGTCTGTGTCTATGATTTGTCTCGAGAAGATGGCGTCACGGTGTACACAGCAAAGTCAATGATTCAGAAACCACATACTCATGCCTAAAGGCATATTCAACAATTAATAGTGTGAGCATGTGGATGAAGACACAAGATCGCAAGATGGCAAAGACAAGTCAAGGATGATTTGAAGATCTCAAGCTTAAAGACAAAGTCGAAAGACAACGACAAAGGCTCAAAGATCACAGCATGAAGGAACAAGGCTACGATTACACGTTCAAGACTCATTTATGGCGAGATTACTAATCTCTACAAATTTCCTAAATGACCAAGGTTTATGACCTCTCATTGGGGGAGATTGTTAGCCTCAAAATATTGAGCCAAACAAGAATGCTCGGTCATATGTTTATTATGTATCGTATTTTAGAACGTTGTAATAGGTAGTATATTAGTCGTGTTATACGGGCTTAACTTTAGGCTAAAGTTCATTAATAAGTAACTAAAGCCCAAAAGGAAAGCCCGGTCCAAACCATATAGTCCATAAAGAAGCCTACATGTGGGTGGACTATATATACTACCCTCCTAGCATGTTAGGAGGGTTGGTGATTCATTTTTTCTCTTAATCTAATATTCTACAAGTTAATCCTCTCTACTTTCTCTCACTACTTTCTCTCTCTAGGAATCCATCTCTTTTCATCTTTTTTTTCTATTTCTAATCATCTAAATTTATGGGACAACACCAGGTTTCTTAATAGTCTTCAGAAAGAATGGTTCGTCTACAAAGCTATTTGGCAGAATAGGGATGACATAGATGACAAGAACATTGATGACATATACAATAACTTGAAAGTTTTTGAGCTAGTGGTCAATGGGATGAAGTCATTAGGAACCATCCCCACTAATTCAAGTGGGTCTGCTGATTCCCATGCTAACATGGCTTTCATATCTCACAGCAGTGGAATCTCTAAAGGCAGTGGAATCGAAGTTGGCCCTGCTATCCATTCCCCTGCTACTACATCTGGATCATCTTATGATGAAGAAAGGCATGCAACATTCAGCCTTGACACTACTTGTGCTTTCATAGCATCCTAAGGGCCACAAGGATCTACTGTGTTACATGAAGATCTGAGTCAAATCAGTAAGCAAGGACAGGAGGAGATGGACATCAAGTGGAACATGGCTCTACTCAGTATGAGAGCCAACAGGTTTTACAAGAAGTATGGGAAGAAGATCTCCATCAATCCTTCGGATGTAGCTGGATTTGACAAAAGAAAGGTAGAGTGCTACAACTGTGGCAAGAAAGGTCATTTTTCTAGGGAATGCAGAGGACCTAAGACTGGGAGCAGCTATAGGAAGGAAAGTAGGGATGATGATTCTGGTGCTAAGGCTATGGTAGCCATGCAGGGGATAGATGGAGCACGTGGATGGATTGGAGTGCCATGACAGAGAGTGTTGAAAGAAATCAAGCCTTGGTTGTTGAGGAAAAAGAGGAAGATTTTGCTTTTATGGCCATGTCAAGCTCTAGCTCAAACAATGGGGTATATGACGATTCATATTGTACTAAAGCTTGTAGAAAAAATATTGAGTCATTGAATGATCAAATAAGAAAGATAAAAGTTGATTACATTAATTGTGACAATGACCTTGATAACTACAAACGTGCTTTAGAACAGCTCAAATCCACCATAAGAGAGTATAAACAAATAGAATGTGATTACAAAGATCATATTGTGGTTTTAGAGAGAGATGCTAAAGAAAATAATGATTCCATTAAGGAATTAACTGCTGAACTAGAGGTTTTTAGATCTAATAAAAGGATAGATGAAGAAACAGTTGAAAAATTTGGAAAAGCTTCTAAAGATTTAACTAAAGCAGTTGAAATTGGACAGTCTCCTAGGGACAAAACAGGTTTTGGTGTTAAAAATGAACATGTTACCATACCACCACCTCCTGCTAATATTCATGTACCTTTTCCTAGAAAAGACTTGTCTTGGACTGGTCTCTCTTGTTTCAAGAAGCAGGAAGATATTGAATTTGACTTAAGTGCTTACATACCTAATAATGTAGAAACAGAAGAATCACTAGTGAAAACCAGTGCTTTTAGGGTCTTTGAAAAGGAACAAATTGCTTTAAAACAATGGAAAATTGATAATCCTGTTCTCTTTTCAAGAGAAGGACTTTTTGGAAGTGATTCTACTTCTAAGAGTAGTTCACCCAAATCTAAAACAGGATCAAAGTCCTTTAAGTCCACTGTTAAATATGCTGGTATGTATAGGTCTATTAGAGGTAATCAGAGAAATTGGAATGACCAAAAGTCTCATCAATTAGGAGAGGACTTTGTGATAAACACCAAACCTTGTTTCACATGTGGCATTTTGATCACACTTATCAAGACTGTCAGGCACCAATGGAAGTGGTGGCTGCAAATCCTTTAAAGGACATGCAACCAAAAGCCATTCTTCTGAATGCAGGGGCAAAATCCTTTTCCCCTACCAAGTATGTTTCCCCTGCTTTGAGAAACAATGTATCTGATAAGTATGTTATTCCTGCTCTAAGGAAGGTGAATGATGCATATCCCAAGACCAGCACTTCCATGACCAACCCAACACCTCATAATGCATATAAATCTGTCTCTAGACCTTACCAACACATCAATAGAGGCCAAAACAAAAGATGAATTCCCTCTGCCAAGCATAAGGATTCCCCTGCTAAGTCTGGGGTATCCCCTACTAGCAAAGTTTTGCCTTCTAGGAACATGGGCAGATGGGGAAAAGCTGTAAAAGCCTCAGCTCGTTGGGTTTGGGTACCCAAAAGGGGTGCTCAGTACAATGGTTTATCTCTAGTCTTTGATAATCTATCCTATATTGATACACGAGGTAGATCCAAGTCTGTAATGGCTTGGGTCCCCAAGAAAAACTAAATTGTTTTTCTTTTTGCAGGTGGCAAAGAAGACTAGGAATGATAATGTAAAACCCGCATGCTTTTACCATGAATAGTGCCCTTAAGATCGTACGTCCTAGATTAAAACTTACCCTATTTAGTATTGATCACATTCATGTGCTAATAATCAAGCAAGTGCATACGTGTATGACATGATAAGTATCGATTACGTACAAACTCATGATAAGCAGTTAATAAGTATTTACTATGCACGATCACGTAATAATTATTTAAACAATAATTAATCACGAACATGCGATCATGAAATCATGAACATAATTAAATCACGAGCTAATATTAATTACGTATAAATATATTTATTACGAACACGAATAAATATATTAGGTCACGGTAATTATTTAACGAGAACACACAAAACGCGAACACAAATAAACACGAACAAACACGTAAAACACGAACACGGGGACACACTTATTTTAGACACGGAAAACATTTGGGTTACCCCATGTAGGCCCCATTAACCACGAAATAAGGAAGGGAGAATGGGCCTAGCCCATCATTTTTACTAAACAAGAAAAAGGAGAAATCTTGTGTCATTTTTACAAAAACAAGAAAAATAATAAAACCCTAAAAGAGTTTTTCTCCTTCTCCTCCTTGTTCTTTTGTAGCCGCCACCCATCAACACACCAAGAGGGGTGTTCTTGTTGATTTTGATCTTGAATATTGTACAAGTGTTCGTGTTTGTTCATCCTCTATTGATCAACACATTCGGTATACCTTTTTAACCTTTCTTTTTAATTATTTCTTTTGATTTGATCTAGTAAGATTAATGAAGAACATGATGTTTTTAAAACCTAATTAAAAACATAAAATAAACATGTATTTGGTTAAAGGGTAAAATCAAAAGGGTTGTTTTAGGGGTGTTAGGTTTGGTCGACACCTAAACCGAACCCCTAAGGGGTCACGGCTTGGGCAAGGAACCACCACCGAGACCATAAGGTCCCGGTTTGGTGGTGTGGGTCCCACGGCAGCAGTAAACCAAGGGGAACCCCGATTTGGTTCGGGGTAAGGTGTCGATTTCATGACCGGTTCATGGTTCTTAGTCAAAACCCGGTTCATGGTTCATGTTAAGATTATTATTTTGTATAAACTTATGTTATAATTAAATTAATAAAATGACATGATTAATTTAATATACATGACTTAGGTTATAATTAATTTAATTATTAAAACCATGGAATTACTAACCTAAGTATTTTATATTTATAGACTTTATAATTAATTAATTATTAAAAACCATAGTCATAATTAATTAATTAGCATGACTTAGGTTATATTATTAATACATATTAATATACATCTTAACCTAAGTAATTTATTCCATTTTAATTAAAACATGTTATACTTTAATTAAAATGCTTAACCTATAGTTTAATTAAAATGCATGAAATAATAATTAAACTATACACTATATCATATGACTTAAGAAATAAGCTTATAAACACTTAGACTTATATTTTAGCTTATGCAACCAGCTTAATTCTAATTATGGAAACTTCTATTTATAGAAACTTAATTAAATAAGGCAACTAATCTATTAATGGAAACCTTCTATATATGGAAACTTATTTAATTAAGGCAGCTGATCTATTTTTGGAAACTTTCTATTTTTAGAAACTGATCTATTTTAAGCAGTAAATTCTATTTTTGGAAACTTTCTTTTTTTGGAAACTTTCTATTTTTGGAAACTTTCTATTTTTGGAAACTTTCTATTTTTGGAAACTTTCTATTTTTGGAAACTTTCTATTTTTGGTAACTTTCTATTTTTGGAAACTTTCTATTTTTGGAAACCTGCTATTTTTGGAAAGTTACTTATTATTACACAGTAAGTATAATAATACATGAATTACCAGTAATACTTTATCAGATTAATCAGAGTACAAGGTAAACACAGATAGGGCTTTAAACAGTAAACCATGACTTAAAACATACAAAGTAAGTTAAGATGAGACATAAAACCCAGTACGAAATCAGTGATTCGATACTTATACACGTGTGTATTCATGTAGCATTAGTGATCCAGAAGTAGGAGTCTTTCTTCTGTTCATTCACTGGACTTGATGTACGGATTCCCGTCCTTTCAGTATGGACATTCTTTCCTTATTAGGATTTCCCCGTATGCAGCCAACTGTTTTCCCCAGTATTTGTTTTATTGTTTTGAACTGCTTATGTTTAATTAGCATAATCTATAGCCATATACAAGCATGACCAGTTTCACCTAGTTATGGAGGTACCATAACCATAACATTGGAGGCACCAATGTTATGACTTCCCCACGGCGGAGTGATTGCTCGTGGCGTCCCTTTCAGTTTTGGCCATATTATTATATCATGTGGGGCGTATGGGTGCATCCTAGTTACATGTTTATTCAGTATTTCATGGTGAATGTGGTGTGTGCCTTGCATCCTTCACAAGGAGTTGATCCCTCCTACCCAAACCAGTATATTAATTAGAGGCATCCCCTCTAATCAGCATGATGAGGTCACCCCTCCAAGTATTCATGCACGTGACCTTTTCATGACCTATATGGGCTATGGTATATTTATGTTAAAACAGTTTTCATAAGATAAACATAAGGCTTTTCAAACTATAAAACCAGTTTTCTCAATACTTAACCAGTCTACTCAGAACTTAGTCTTCCGCTGTTATATGTTACATGCTTATCCTATTTCATGCTATATTGTATATCCGTGCACTGAGCGTTTTGCTCAGCCGTTACTTTCCTTTCCATGTCCCAAAACGGCAGGTACCCAAGACTCGAGCATTTGGAGGACATGCATAGGATGGAAGCTGCCATAGACTTCTTCTCCTGTTTCCTTCATATATTTATGCTTGTTTAGTCTTTCATTCAGTTCATTTACTTTCTTATGTTTTGGGCTTATGTTTGGGAACCGATGTTTGATTCTAGTTTTCCCTATGGTCATGTATGTTTTACTACATATCACCTTGCATGATTTGATGACACGCCATAATTACGCGTGACATTCCATTTACGAAAATGGGGTGTTACAGATAAAGCCTATTGGGACAAAGTGGGTGCTCAGGAACAAAAAGGATGAGAGGGGTATTGTAGTCATAAACAAAGCAAGACTGGTGGCACAGGGATATACACAGGAAGAAGGCATTTATTATGAGGAAGTATTTGCTCCAGTAGCCAGGATTGAAGCCATTAGGTTGTTTCTGGCTTATGCTTCATTCATGGACTTCACAGTGTACCAAATGGATGTTAAGAGTGCCTTTTTATATGGCACCATCGATGAAGAAGTATATGTTATGCAACCTCCAGGGTTTGAAGACCCAGAACACCCAGAAAAAGTGTACAAGGTGAAGAAGGCTATGTATGGACTTCACCAAGCTCCTAGGGCCTGGTATGGAACTCTTTCTAAATACTTGTTGGATAATGGCTTCAAAAGGGGGAAAATTGACCAGACCCTGTTTATCAAGAAACAAAGGGTTACTTTCTTTTGGTACAAGTTTATGTTGATGACATCATCTTTGGATCCACAAACTCTATGCTTAGCAAAGAGTTTGCCAAATTGATGCAGGAAAAAATCCAAATGAGTGCCATGGGTGAACTCAACTTCTTTTTGGGGTTACAAGTTCAGCAGAGGAAAGATGGGATATTCATCTCACAAGACAAATATGTGGCTGAAATTATGAAGAAGTTTGGCATGTGTGAAGGAAAGAAAGTCTCCACTCCAATGGATAAGGATCATCCTTGGGGCAAAGATGGTCCTGGAAAGCTTATTCATGTCAGGAATTATAGGTCTATGATTGGATCTCTCATGTACCTTACAGCTTCAAGACCTGTCATCATGTTTGCAGTCTGTTTATGTGAAAGATACCAAGTGGCACCCACAGAGTGTCATTTGTTTGCTGTGAAGAGAATTTTTAGGTATCTAAAGTGTCATCCAACTTTAGGACTTTGGTATCCTAAGGAGTCACCATTTGAGCTGATATCCTACTCAGATAGTGAGTATGCTAGTGACAACAATGATAGGAAGTCTACAATAGGTGAATGCCAATTTTTAGGGAGCAGGCTCATATCTTGGCAGTGCAAGAAGCAGACTATTCTGGCCACATCCACAACTGAAGCTGAGTATGTAGCAGCTGTTGCATGTTGTGGTCAAGTTCGTTGGGTTCAGAACCAGCTGCTTGATTATGGGTACAATTTTCTTAAAACCAAGATATTTATTGACAATAACGGCACCATTTGCATTATTAAGAATCCTGTTTTTCATAGCAAGACTAAACATATTGAAATAAGATATCACTTTATTAGAGATTGTTTTGAAAAAGGGTTGATTGTCCCAGAGACAATTGATACAGAACTTAACGTTGTTGATCTTTTGACAAAAGCTTTTGAAGTGGGGAGGTTTCAGTACTTGGTTGCAAGTATTGGAATGGTTTCTCCCTAAAAATTGATGTCTATTTTGTCTTGTATACCCAGGATTGCTTTATTGTTGTTGTTGTATATATGTTAGTTACTTTTTCCATCACTTTTCATTCCACTGCTTTTGAACAAATATCCCCCTGCTGGGGTTCATTCCCCTGCTAAGAGTTCTTCTCTTAAGTTGGGTTTGTTCTTTTTAAAAGTGGTTATATGTGGTTTTAGACTAACAATGCAGAGAATCAAATGGTGCATGCTACACTCATGGGAGAATCAGGTATATGCTCTATGTTTTAGGGGAGCTTAGGTCACACCTGTAGCATTTAGGGTATCCTTAGGATACTCATATATGATTCTAGATCATATCCACTGGTGAGTAAGGGTTCAGAATGATGAAGACTTGCTGTAAAGCTTGTTAGAATTCTGAAACCTTGAGGCACTACAATATGTGCTTAAACTTCTTTATTCATCAGCTTGTTGTCTGAATTCAGATGTTTAGTACATATTGTCAAGACTAACTAACCATAAGTAAGGGAATGGTAGGGATGGTGACTAGGGTATGCTTATTTTCTTGGGTTGACTAGGTGCAGGGCTACTTATGTGTTAACTCTTTGTGTTTAGAACTTTGCTGGATGGAGGAATCTTGAGTTTATGTGTATCTATATTGTGTTTACAAGGGTGTGCATTAGAGCAGAGCTATTTGGCATTGGTCTATTCATGCTTAGTTCAATACCCCTAGGAAAGTTTCCCCTGCTTTCAACTTTTGATTCCCCTGCTTGTTCAACATCCCCATGTTTGACCGTTGACCGACAATGTCGTTACCCTGCTTATAGCCGTTGGGCGTGCATACTAAAATTTTGGTTAGGGAATATTTTATTCTTTTCAAAAGATATTTAAGGCGCTTTCTTCGCTAATTGGTAATCTTTTCTTTATTATTTCAAACAAATTACTTTTTTATCAAGATTTATCTTTGATATTTTGCAATTTGAAAATTTGGTCTAATCACAGCTCTTCAATTCGCCTATAAAAACTTAATTCCCTTAACCAGCAGGTCCACCTCTCTCCCTCGACTAAATCCCACCTAACTTTCACCATTATAAACCTTCAAACGTTTTCAAAATTTATCATGTTTCTCAAAATTGCTGCTAATCACAATCAAATTGCTCTTTTACATGATGAACCAGCAGAATTCATTGATGCAGTGGCTTTTCTATAATCTTCATATTTTAGAGTAGCTCTTCTCATCAATCCTAAGATATACACCTCACAAATCCAATAGTTTTGGTCTAAATCAATGACCAAAACAGCGGATGGAGAGGTAACAATACAAAGCATAGTAGATGGCAATCCCAAGGTGATTACACTTGCCTCTATTAGAGACAAGCTTGTTTTGAATGATGAGGATGGGATTGCCAACCTACCTGATGCTGAAATCTTTGAGGGTCTTGTAAAATTGGGGTACACTCTTTCTGATGATAAAAAATGTAAGTTTGCTAAAGGTTAGTTTGCCCCACATTGGAAATATTTGATTCATACAATTTTATAATGTTTGTCACCTAAAACCATTGCTTTTAATGAATTTGGAAGTGAAGTTGCTTCTGACCTGATATGCTTAGCAACAGGGAGAAAGTACTGTTTTTCTCAAATGATTTTCAAAGGAATGGTCAAAAATGTTATAAGCAATTCTAAATTTTGTATGTACCCAGGGTTTACACAACTTTTGTTAAATATGAGTGAACATGGTCCTATCAAACACAAAGGATATTTTTCAGCCACCAAACTTTTCACCATACTTCTTGCACCATCTCCACAATTTTCTGGCAGGGTTGTTCCACTCACTCGCATCATGATGAAACAAATCAGACAAGAAGCATCTAAAACAAAAATAGCCACACACAAACCATCTGATTCCCCTGCCAAGACTCTACCCCCTGCTAGTACTCTACCCCCTGCTGATCCAAAACATGAAAGGAGAACCAAATCCAGGTTTGCCAGGTCTCCCTTGCTTGGTGAATCTTCACAAGTAGTAGAGAGGAGAGCCTCCAAAAGGTTGGAGCACACTAAGGGTTTGGTTGCCACTACTGTCTCATCCTCAAGGGATAAGCAGGATAGTGACACCATCAGTAAGTCCTCTCCTTCACTCAGTGATACCTAAAAAGGGGAGCAATCTCCTTCTAGGGTTGAGAGTAGAATGCAACCTTTATCCATCTTGGAATTGATGAATATGTATGTTAGCTTGAAAGAGCAAAATGCACAACTTGTACAAACTGTCAAAAACCAAGGTCTGGTTATCAATAATTTGGAAACTAGACTTGCTACACTGGAGGGGAGGAGAAAGCCTAAGCTTATCATATCTACAGATGAGGATGCTTCCAAAGGGGAGGAAGTTCCTAACACAGATGAATCTACTCAGTGGTATGCATATCCTGGTGAACAGGATCTTAAACAAGGAAAGGTAGCAAGTGCTGAGAAAGGGACTGAGAAAGGAAGTGCTGAGAAAGGAAGTGATAAGGGGAGTGCCACAAAATAGATTGCCCAAACATTGTTGACTATGGGCAATCAAGAAGAAGCCCCTGCTTCAAAAATTTCCCCTACTAAAACTGATCCCCCTGCTGTAAGTTCTTCCCCTGCTAAACCTATTACTCAAACATTTGTTATGAAGAACAGAAGGCAACAAGCTCAGAAAGGAATAAGAATTGGAGAACCTGCACCAAAAGCAAAACCAGCACCAGCAGTGGGCCCAAAAGACAAGGGAAAGGGGATCATGGTTGAACAGCCCAAGAGAAAATACAAGCACAGAACTCCTGAACAGCAAAGGGCTCAAGAAGAATATGATGAACAGGTAGCTCTTAGACTTTAACAAGAAGAGCTACATATGCAGGATCAGAGAATGCAAAGATGAGGCCCAAAGAGATGCTTAAGTAGATTGAAATCATGCATAGAGAGTTAGATGACAGGGTGCCTCATGTTCAAGAATTTCTAGATCAATGGGAAAAGGAGTTGGTAAATGCTCCTTTGGAAGACAGGTATGAATTGATTTGTTTTGTTTACAAGTATCAAAATGAATATCTGGAAAGAAGGGAAAATCAGATTCAGAAGTAAAAATATTTGAGGTCTGAGAAGGGGAGGCTGGCACACTACAAAGTTTTGCTCAAAAGACACAAGAAGTGGATTGATGGTCATTTCAGAGACATGACTTTTGAGGAGATAGAGAAGGCAGTCAGACCAGTTCTAAGAGAGACAAATGTGGAAGACTTCATAGCTATAAACACTCCTGAGGAAGCTAAGTATCTCAGGAGGCAAAATGAAGTGTTACATAGAGCTAGGGAATCTAGAAAAAGAAAGGTTGAAGGAACAACATTGGAAACAACACAAGCATGTGCATCATCACAAGCAGGTGCATCATCTCAAGCAGGTGCAAGTTTTCCAGCAAATGAGAGATCTGTACTGAATGCACAAAGAGCAGCCAAAAGACTCAAGAGGATGGAAAAAGTTGGTATAGTTACTAAGGAGACTCATCGTCCCTAGAATGAAGAAATAGATAAGCAGCTAATTGTGCAAGAAAATGATGAAATCTCACCTAGTGAGTTTGGGAAGAAATTTGCCATAGTGGAGTATGTTGTTTATGAATACAAGGGGATGACTTGGTGGAAGCTTACAAGAGCTGACAATACAGCATAGACATTTCTAAGCCTAGATATCATGTTTCAAACTTTAGATAGTGAGGACTTAGACGATCTGTGGAAGATTTTGAAGAAGACCTTTGCTGCAAATCCTCCTACTATGGATGGTGTAGAGAAGGATTGGGTGATCTGGGAATGCATGTATAGGATGTATGAGCATGAACTGTTTGATCCCATATTTGATGCAGTAAATGGGGGAAATTTGTTGTATTGGAAGCTATTTACCAATTCTGGGGTTTATGAGATAGTCATGGAAGGGGTAAGTGTTTATTTGATTAATCATCGTTATTATCCTTTCAATCAAGAGACCTTGAAGAAATTGGCACAGGCTGACTTGATTGTAGATGCTAAGGCACCTGTTGCTTATGATATGGTAAGGATGATGTAAGTCAGCTTTGGCCAGGAACTTTGTAAGCACCCTCATCAACTAGTATTTATTCAGAAACTTGTCTTTAGGCGAAAGCACAAGTTTAGGGGAGGATTGTAGGGAATAAATATAAGTGTATTAGTTACCCCTGCTAGATGGTCAGAGTTTCCCCTGCTATAGTAAGTTCCCCTTGCTAAATAACAAAGGCAGGGGGATTGGTTCCCCTGCTGAAGTCAAAGACCCTGCTGCTAGAGATAAACTTGGAAGAGATTATAACGCGTTTCAGTTACTACTCCAACATACTTTCCAAGTTTGTTAGTAGTGATCTTGTATGTGAGTCATTGTACTATAAAAGGACCCACTAGGTTATCATGCAAAGTGTGTCTTTCTTTGTTATCTTTCATTTCATACTTTAAGGTTTTTGTAACCCTAATACCACTATTGAGTATTCGTATATCTATGATATATTAAAGTTTAACGTTTGCTTTAACCATTTGTTCTTGTGCTAAACATTACATTCTGCATCTTGTTTAGTTACTTTGTATTGCAAAGTTTCTCTAATGTTAGATTGAATCTATTATCTCTATCACAATCCTTAAACAAGTTAAGGTTTAAGATCTGAGTTTGGGATCAACACTTCGTTCACTGGACATAAGGTACGGATTTCCCGTCCCTTCAGTATGGACATTCTTTTCTTATTAGGATTCCCCGTTTACAGCCAACTTGTAACACCCCCAAATTTATACAACTCAGTTCAGCGAAAGACTAGTTGGTGTTACGGGATAGCACATTACTCACATCATAGACAACGCATAAAAATCGCGTCGTTTATTAATAAAGCATTTCCATTCATAAATATCAAGGTTACATAGGTCCCAAGTCATTACATTTCATACAAAGTTTTACAAAGTATTTGAATGGAAAATATTGCTTAAGTGCGGGCCATGAATTCTTGTCGTCTTCCCGAGAATTTCCTTCAAGTACCTGAGATAAGACATGTTAAAAGAAAAGGTCAGCGATAATGCCGAGTGAATTCATAGAGTTTAATAAATTACATCAATATAACTTTTGGTATAAAATTATTACCAAAAATCATTTTGTACAAATCATTGCAATAGGCCTTAAAATAGCCAAAATCATTTTATACAAATCTTTATCAAAATCATAATATAGGCATGTGCCTTAAAAACCATTATACGAATCATTGTCGTTAAAAACATCATAGAATACGTTTTGCAACGTTGTATAGATTAAATAAAAACCGTTATGTGAATATGGTTATGAAAACCAAAACACGAACATAATATCAATAGTATGACCCTGTATTGCTAGTCAGGCAATACATCGTAATTCGGAGCGTCTAGTAGTATTTCGTTAATCGGATTATTATAAGCCGCATGACATTGTTACCTTACTAAACCAACAACGGGTAGCTAACCCAATACTCAATTTGCCCATCTAAAGTAGCGTGTCGTCACAAAGGTCATGCTATGAAAATCTTCTCATACATAAATTCGCTTACCAATCAATGTGGCACGACGGGGATCAACCGTCAAGGCGCGAACTGGGGTGATCGTCCCCAAATAGTACTATTATATGCATAAGCGTCTACCAAATCCCGGTAGTTCACAATTCATGCTAATGGGACTTTTAGTGACATAACCTAACTTTAGTAATCCATTTAATTTCATCTATCGGGTCCTTTAATCATTTATCGGGTCATACAATCGGGTCATTCATTCATTCGGGTCCAAATCAATAAACAAACAATCGGGACAAATGGTGTCCTAATTTTATAAAAACTAACATGTTATCTCCCTCGCGGGTTTATAAAACATTTATAAAAACATTTAAAAGAGTGCGAGGCTATGAACTCACATTGATGTGGGAAGGCGGTTATCGGCGATTTGGATGTACGGTACGTGCTTCAATCACGGAAACCTAGACAAATAATATTCGTCTTAGACTCATGTCCAATGACTTTATAAAAATAACAATTATGTATACATATGATGATTTTGTATATATGATGATCAAGTGGGTTTACATATTCTCGTTTACTCATTTTAGTGTTATATGTCGATAACTTTTATACCAGTTTACTAATTTTACCTCTTTACGTGTTTTAAGTCCAATAAACTTATTATAAGTTCTTTAACTTGTATTAATCCATGTTATACTTATATTATCAGTATTTAAAGTTTACAAGTCGGGCCCAAATGGGTTAAGCCCAATAAGTTCTTTTTATAAGAGTTTAACTTATTTAGTCCAATTATTAGTCCAATATATTTACTTAGCTCGTTAATGTCCGTATGTCCTATAGTTCGGGTTTTATCGGTTTTTACTTGTTATACATGTTTATATATCAGTATATGAGTTTTATAAAGTTCACATTAGACGGGTCCAACCGTCTAAGTTTTATTTAACAAAAACGTTAATTTTACGGTAATAGCCGAAAAAGTCGTAAAAATCATGTTTATAGTTTTATAACTTATAAAACTTAACAAGTTACCATTTTTATAAAATATCCACTTATTTATTATTGTACATATTTATATAAATAAAATTCATGAGTTAGTGGGTTTTAATTTAGATTTTATACTATTAAATTTTGAGTGCTTATATAATAGTATTATACTTTAATTTCCAAAATCTGATTTTTATTTTCATCTTCACCAAAACTGCCATATCTAGAGTTCTATATGGAGATAGAAGCTCAAATTTTTATCACATAAACTAAATGATATGTGTAACACCCCATTTTGGAAATTGAATATTACGCATAATCATGGCGTGTCATCAAAGCATACAAGGATAAATGTCTAAGCATTATTCAACCATAAAAGGGAAATACCGGAATCAAACATCGGTACCCCAAAGTAAAGCTCATCACACACAAACATAAATACTGTAAAAGGAAAGGACGAAACAATGTCCATAGCAACTGTATCAAAGTAAAGGAAATGCATAAAGTAAAGAAAGACAGTAAAGCTTCCAGTCCATATGCACCTACGTTTGAGATCTACGAGCGTCCCTGAGTACCTGCCGTTTTGGGAACATGAAAAGGAAAACGGCTGAGCAAGACGCTCATTGCACGGATGTACAATATAGCATGAAATAGGATAAGCATGTAACATATAACAGCGGAAGACTAAGTACTGAGTAAACTGGTTAAGTATCAAGAAAACTGGTTTTATAGTTTGAAAAGCCTAATGTTTATCTTGTGAAAACTGTTTTAACATATATATACCATAGCCCATATAGGTCATGAAAAGGTCACGTGCATGAATACTTGGAGGGGTGACCTCATCATGCTGATTAGAGGGGATGCCTCTAATCAATATACTGGTTTGGGTAGGAGGGATCAACTCCTTGTGAAGGGTGCAAGGCACACACCACATTCACCATGATAAACTGAATAAAACATGTAACTAGGATGCACCCATACGCCCCACCTGATATAATAATATGGCCAAAACTGAAAAGGGACGCCACGAGCAATCACTCCGCCGTGGGGAAGTCATAACATTGGTGCCTCCAATGTTATGGTTATGGTACCTCCATAACTAGGTGAAACTGGTCATGCTTGTATATGGCTATAGATTATGCTAATTAAACATAAGCAGTTCAAAACAATAAAACAAATACTGGGGAAAACAGTTGGCTGCATACGGGGAAATCCTAATAAGGAAAGAATGTCCATACTGAAAGGACGGGAATCCGTACCTCAAGTCCAGTGAATGAACGGAAGAAAGACTCCTACTTCTGGATCACTAACGCTACATGAATACACACGTGTATAAGTATCGATTCACTGATTACGTACTGGGTTTTATGTCTCATTTTAGCTGACTTGGTATGTTTAGGTCATGGTTCACTGTTTAAAGCCTTGAACTGTGTTTATCTTGTATTCTGATTTATCTGATTAAGTATTACTGGTGTTTCATGTATTAATATACTTACTGTGTAATAATAAGTAACTTTCCAAAAATAGCAGGTTTCCAAAAATAGAAAGTTTCCAAAAATAGAAAGTTTCCAAAAATAGAAAGTTTCCAAAAATAGAAAGTTACCAAAAATAGAAAGTTTCTAAAAATAGAAAGTTTCCAAAAATAGAAAGTTTCCAAAAATAGAAAGTTTCCAAAAATAGAAAGTTTCCTAAAATAGAATTTACTGCTTAAAATAGATTAGTTTCTAAAAATAGAAAGTTTCCAAAAATAGATCAGCTGCCTTAATTAAATAAGTTTCCATATATAGAAGGTTTCCATGATTAGATTAGCTGCCTGAAATAGATAGATTTCCATATATAGAAGGTTTCCATTAATAGCTTAGTTGCCTTATTTAATTAAGTTTCTATAAATAGAAGTTTCCATATTTAGAATTAAGCTGGTTACATAAGCTAACATATAAGTCTAAGTGTTTATAAGCTTGTTTCTTAAGTCATATGATATAGTATATAGTTTAATTATTATTTCATGTATTTTAATTAAACTATAGGTTAAGCATTTTAATTAAAGTATAACATGTTTTAATTTAAATGAAATGAATATACTTAGGCTAAAATGTGTATTATTATTATTAATAATATAACCTAAGTCATGTCTAGATTAATTAATTATAGGCATGTTTTAAATAATTAATTAATTATAACTTATAACATAAAATACTTAGGTTAAATTAATGTCATGTTAAACTAATAATTAAAATAACCTAAGTCATGATTTAATTAATATTTCATGTTATTAATTAATTATATCCTAAGTTCATAATTCATAAAAATTAACATGTAGCATGAATCATGATTTAACCAACGAACCATGAATCGGGCATGAATTCGACACTGTACCCCAAGCCAAACCCGGGGCACATGTGTCTCCTTGCTGTCGTGGGTCCCACATGAGCCAACCAAGACCAAAAATGGTCTTGGTGGTGGCGGCAATAGCAAACCAAACCCCCCTCGGGTTTGTTTGCTAGGCGGCCAAACATAACACCCCTTTTAAATCATTCTTTGATTTTATTTAATACCAAAACATGTTAGATCAATGATTAATTACCATGTTTTAATAAGAAAAATAATAACATGTTCATGAAAATAATCAAAGATTAAAAGGATTAAAAAGAATTAAAAAGAAGGGTTAGAAAGGTATACCACTATGTAGCTTGGAAAAAGGATGAACAAACACGGTTTCTAACACTTGTTTTTAAGATCAAAATCAAACAATCACCCTCCAATGGTGGTGTTTAGGTGGCGGCACAAAAGGAGAAAAAGGAGGAGGAGAAAACTCTTTTTAGGGTTTTTGTGTTTCTTTCTTGAAAGTGAAAAATGAAAACATGTTTTTACTCTTACCCCCCTTTACTTGTAAAGTCCATGGGCTAAGCCCATTTCTTGTATATGTGCCGTGGGTATGGGGGCCCCACATGGGGTACCCGTACCTTTCTCGTGTCCCGATGTTTCGTGTTCGTTCGTGGTTAAACGTGCTCGTGTTTAAAGTGTTTCTGTTTATTCTATCGTGTCGTTTATCGTAAACTTAACGCTCGTAATTATATTATATGTATTTACGTAATTATTTTAGTTCGTAATTTTAATGGTGATCATGATTTAATTAGGTTCACGTGATATATTTATTAACTGTTTATCATGAGTCCGTACGTAATCGATACTTGTCATGTCATACACGTATGCACTTGCTTGATTATTAGCACATGAATGTGATCAATACTAAATGAGGTAAGTTTTAATCTAGGACGTACGATCTTAAGGGCACTATTCATGGTAAAAGCATGCGGGTTTTACAATTCTTCCCCCCTAAAAAGAATAATTCGTCCCCGAATTATAGGTAAAGTAAGCTGAAAAGAAGTGACATACCCGAACTCAAAATATGAAGTGAGGGTAAGAAGCCCGGATAGACTCCTCTGTTTCCCAAGTGGCTTCCCGCTCGGTATGGTCCCTCCAAAGAATTTTGACGAATGGAATCGTCTTCCTTCTCATGACTCGTTCTTGCCTGTCGAGTACTCGTTCGGGTTCTTCTATAAAGGTGAGATCTTCACGTATCTGTTCCAGTGGATACTGAACCATGTGAAGGGGATGATAATTGTACCCTCTGAGTAAGGACACATGGAACACGTTATGCACGTGCGAAAGCTGAGGAGGTAACGCCAATCGGTAAGATACTTCACCGATTCGTTCAACGATATCAAATGGTCCGATGAACCGAGGACTGAGTTTCCCTTTGATCCCGAAGCGTTTAACACCACGTGCCGGCGAAACCTTGAGGAAGACGTGATCTCCCACATTAAAATGTATGTCCCTACGATGCTTATCGGCGTAACTCTTCTGACGTGACCGTGCTTCTTGCAACTTCTGTTTAGCTACCTCAATCTTCTCATTGGTCATTTATATAATCTCTGGTCCTTCGAGTGTTCGCTCTCCCACTTGATCCCAGCAAGTTGGAGCGCGACACTTTCTGCCATACAACATTTCAAAAGGAGCACATTTGATACTTGCGTGCCAGCTGTTGTTGTATGCAAACTCGACTAAACAGATGTAATCGTCCCAATCACCTGTCCATTCCAACGCACACGACCTTAACATATCTTCCAATGTCTGAATTGTTCGCTCTGACTGTCCGTCCGTTTGGGGATGAAAGGCCGTACTCAGCTTAAGTTGTGTACCCCAAGCTTTTTGCAGACCTTTCCAGAATCGCGACGTGAAACGAGGATCTCTGTCTGAGACGATGCTGGAGGGAGTGTCGTGGAGTCTCATGATCTCCCTTCTGTACGTATCTGCGAGTTTACTTATCGGATCTTCCTTGCGTATCGGTAAGAAATGAGCTGATTTGGTGAGTCGATCAACAATGACCCAAATAGCATCGTGCTTCTTCTTGGTAGGCGGAAGACCGGTAACAAAATCCATGGTGATTTTGTCCCACTTCCACTCTGGAATATCCAACGGTTGAAGGAGACCGCCAGATCGCTGATGTCCAATCTTAACCTGCTGGCAGGTAAGACATTTGGAGACATGCGTGGCTACATCCTGTTTCATACCACTCCACCAAAAGTGCTGTCTGATGTCATGGTACATTTTTGTCGACCCAGGATGTATAGAAAATAGGGAGCTGTGAGCTTCAGCTAACAATGCTTCCCGGAGTTCTGGATTGTCAGGAACACAAAGTCTCGTGCCCTGCCAAATGATACCGTCTGCGTCCATTCGGAATTCTGTCCGCTTCTCCAAATTCTGAATTATCGCCCAAATCTCTCCATCATCCTTCTGCGCTTCCTTAATCCTAGTCAGTAACTCAGGTTCTACTCTAAGATTCGCCCAGTATCCGTGTTGCCCACGTACCATGATTTCGATGTCTAGCCGCTCCAAGTCTCTTATGTTTTGTTCCTTGATCTCAATACCGTTGATCATTCCGGACTTTCTGCTGAGTGCATCTGCTACTACATTAGCCTTCCCGGGATGATACTGTAGGTTAATATCATAATCCTTCAACAGTTCCAACCATCTCCTTTGTCTCATGTTCAATTCTCGCTGGGTGAAGATATACTTCAAGCTCTTGTGATCCGTGAAAATGTCGCATGATTCTCCGTATAAATAATGCCTCCATATCTTCAATGCGAACACCACTGCAGCAAGTTCTAGGTCATGCGTAGGGTAGTTTTCTTCATAGGGCTTAAGCTGTCGTGAAGCATACGCGATCACCTTCCCATGTTGCATGAGAACACAGCCCAGTCCCTTCCCCGATGCATCGCTATAGATCTGAAATCCACCTGTACCAGATGGGAGAGTAAGAATAGGTGCAGATACTAACTTCTGCTTTAGGTCTTCGAAGCTCTTCTCTCGATCTTCCGTCCAGACGAATTTCTCTCCTTTTCGCATCAGTTTGGTGAGAGGCAATGCCAAGCGGGAAAAGTTCTCCACGAATCTTCGATAATATCCAGCTAAGCCTAAGAAACTGCGGACTTCTGTCGCTGATGTTGGTCTTGGCCATTTAGTGATAGCCTCAACCTTCGCTGGGTCCATAGTGATCCCTTCTCCTGATACAATGTGACCTAAGAATGCCACCTTGTTTAACCAGAACTCACACTTGGAGAATTTCGCATACAGCTGCTTCTGACGAAGAATCTGTAGTACAGTACGGAGATGATCTTCGTGTTCCTCCGTGGACTTTGAGAAAATCAGGATGTCATCGATGAATACAATGACAAATTTATCAAGGAATTCATGAAAGATTCTGTTCATCAGATCCATGAATACTGCTGGAGCGTTAGTCAGGCCGAATGGGATGACTACAAACTCATAATGGCCATAGCGGGTACGAAAAGCAGTCTTGGCAATATCCTGCTCTTTAACCCTTAGCTGATGGTAGCCTGACCTTAGATCGATCTTTGAGAAGTGTTTGGCTCCTTGAAGTTGGTCAAACAGATCGTCTATACGTGGCAGTGGATATCTATTGCGGATGGTAATCTTATTAAGTTCACGGTAGTCAATGCAAAGTCGCATGCTGCCGTCCTTCTTCTTAACGAACAAGACCGGTGCGCCCCATGGAGATGCGCTTGGTCTAATGAATCCTCGTTCAAGAAGTTCCTGCAGTTGGTCCTTCAGTTCTTTTAGCTCTATGGGAGCCATACGATACGGAGCCTTAGAGATTGGCTCAGCTCCTGGAACAAGGTCGATGTTGAACTCCACTTCTCTTGCAGGTGGTATGCCTGGAAGTTCATCTGGGAAGATGTCTTGAAATTCCGAAACTACTGGTTGATCCTGAATCGATGGGGATTCAGCATCCATGTCATGAACCGTAGCTAGATAACCTTCACAGCCATGTGACAGTAATGCACGTGCTTGCAAGGTAGATATGACTTGTACAGACCGTCCGGGTATGAACCCGTTATGGATGTACTCTGGTGCATTAATGTCGCCGAAGATCACCCGATATGAGTGGCAGTCTATGGTAGCATGGTGCCTGGATAGCCAGTCCATGCCAAGAATCATATCGAACTCAATCATGTCTAGGGGAAGTGCATCTACTGCACGAACTTTATCATCAAACTCTAGAGGAAGACTCTTGTATACATGAGTTATTAATACAGAGTCCCTCAGAGGCGTGGAAATGGTAAGCTTATTTTCTAATGGCAAGGGAAGTGTCCTGATGTTCTTAGCATAAGTAGTGGAAATAACTGAATGAGTGGCACCCGTGTCGAAAAGAACACATGCAGCTTGGCCGTACATATACAAAATTCCAGTAATGGTACCTGTAGATTTGTTTGCCTGATCACGCGATGTCGTGTAGACACGCCCAGTGGTAGGAGGCGGTTTAGTATCAGCATGACCCGAAGTACCCTCCATTTCACCCTTACGGCAATCTCTCATACGATGGCCAGGGAGGCCGCACTTGTAGCACGCGTCGGAATCACGACGACATGGGCCAGGGTGTCTGCGATGGCAAGTACTGCAAAGAGGATGAATGAATCCTCCAGCAGGAGTCCTTGCTTGCTGAGGGCCTGCTGATGACAAAACGTGTTAAGAATAAAGTATATGCACGCGTATAGGACGTAAGCGTCATAAGATGTTTACCAGTGTTAGCTGAACGGTTAGGCTGAGAACCCCTGTGGTTCTGGTCCCTTCCGTTACCGTGGTTCCTGGTAGAGATTATTATAGTGTCAGCATGAGAGATATAACATGAAATCATAAGAAGATGCGTAAATAGTAGGACCTGCTGTTGTTGGAGTGTCCCGCATTGTTACGGTAATTATCATTACCGTTGCGCCTTTCCACAACAAAACGGTCGTTGGAGTGACCGTTTCCTTTGGGCTGATTTGGCTACTGCTGGGTAGCCGGCTGAGACCGGTCTCCAGTTTTCTGCCTGGAAGATACAGTTTAAGAGATGATTATAGAACATATAATGATAGGATGCGATCTGGTTAACGCTAGAACACGAAATGTTTTACCTCTTTTCGGGTCTTTCAGCTTCCCCGAACTCATCGCGTTCCTGCAACATCTCTAGCTTCCTTGCTGCGTCGGCCACTTGTGCTACTGTATTGAACGTAGCACATACTAGATTGTTCGCGACCGAGGTGCGAAGTGCCCACCTAAAATGGTGTGCCTGCTCCTCAGGAGTACCAGCCGCTGCTCCAAGAAAACCAGCCAAGCAAAGAAAGCGCTGCATGAATTCATTGCTATTCTCGCCCGCTCTCTGACGTATCCCATGATATTCTCGCTTGAGTTTGTCCTGCTCTGCCTTAGGAAAGAACTGTTCCATCACTCTCTCCTTGAATTGGGCCCATGTCAAACCAGCGACCCATTCATCACCTCCTTCTGACTGCGTCAAAGCTAGCCACCAGTTGAGTACATCGCCTTCAAACCTGTAGCATGCCAATCTTGCCTTGAAGGCGGGGTCACATCCCATAGCATTGAAGATTTTCTCAATGTGAGTCAGCCAGCTTTCAGCATCGCTGGGGCTATCAGTCTTTTCGAAAGCTCTAGGACGGAGCTTGTTAAATCTTTCCAACCATACCGCTAGTGTCACTGGGGGAGGAGGAGGAGGAGGTGCCTGATTCTGCTACTGCTGATTGTTGGCAGCTTGGACTTCAGCACGAATGTCATTCCTCAGTTGAGGAAGTAAGGCTTGCATGGCAGCCTGAACTGCAGCATTGAGCTGCTCTTGCTCGCGTGTGAGAACCATCTAACAGTATAACATAAAACATATGATTAACAGTTCAAACATAAAATATGTATATAAAAAAAATTTTATGCCAAAAATTTCACGAGAAAAATTTTATGCAGAAAATCTTTGTATGAATGCATGACGCAGTTTTATGAAAACTTTTGATGCTCGAGAGTGAACGCCTTCGGTCAGTTCACTCAAAATAAAAGACATATCGAGGGGACGCCTATGGGTCGGTCCCAAATCTAAAAGTTTCGATAAAACACATGCGACTAAATAGGGCCAGTCCTGTACCAACCATTACTTAGTCAAAAACCCTGTAACAATGACATGTATATGTATGCTTAAAAATGATGAATGCATGAAAACAACTGTCAGTTCTAGGAAGACCGTAGTGACTACCCACTAATCACAGGTCATATTTGAGAGCCTACAGGTCAAAACCTTGGCTCTGATACCATAATTGTAACACCCCATTTTGGAAATGGAATATTACGCATAATCATGGCGTGTCATCAAAGCATACAAGGATAAATGTCTAAGCATTATTCAACCATAAAAGGGAAATACCGGAATCAAACATCGGTACCCCAAAGTAAAGCTCATCACACACAAACATAAATACTGTAAAAGGAAAGGACGAAACAATGTCCATAGCAACTATATCAAAGTAAAGGAAATGCATAAAGTAAAGAAAGACAGTAAAGCTTCCAGTCCATATGCACCTACGTTTGAGATCTACGAGCGTCCCTGAGTACCTGCCGTTTTGGGAACATGAAAAGGAAAACGGCTGAGCAAGACGCTCAGTGCACGGATGTACAATATAGCATGAAATAGGATAAGCATGTAACATATAACAGCGGAAGACTAAGTACTGAGTAAACTGGTTAAGTATCAAGAAAACTGGTTTTATAGTTTGAAAAGCCTTATGTTTATCTTGTGAAAACTGTTTTAACATATATATACCATAGCCCATATAGGTCATGAAAAGGTCACGTGCATGAATACTTGGAGGGGTGACCTCATCATGCTGATTAGAGGGGATGCCTCTAATCAATATACTGGTTTGGGTAGGAGGGATCAACTCCTTGTGAAGGGTGCAAGGCACACACCACATTCACCATGATAAACTGAATAAAACATGTAACTAGGATGCACCCATACGCCCCACCTGATATAATAATATGGCCAAAACTGAAAAGGGACGCCACGAGCAATCACTCCGCCGTGGGGAAGTCATAACATTGGTGCCTCCAATGTTATGGTTATGGTACCTCCATAACTAGGTGAAACTGGTCATGCTTGTATATGGCTATAGATTATGCTAATTAAACATAAGCAGTTCAAAACAATAAAACAAATACTGGGGAAAACAGTTGGCTACATACGGGGAAATCCTAATAAGGAAAGAATGTCCATACTGAAAGGACGGGAATCCGTACCTCAAGTCCAGTGAATGAACGGAAGAAAGACTCCTACTTCTGGATCACTAACGCTACATGAATACACACGTGTATAAGTATCGATTCACTGATTACGTACTGGGTTTTATGTCTCATTTTAGCTGACTTGGTATGTTTTAGGTCATGGTTCACTGTTTAAAGCCTTAAACTGTGTTTATCTTGTATTCTGATTTATCTGATTAAGTATTACTGGTGTTTCATGTATTAATATACTTACTGTGTAATAATAAGTAACTTTCCAAAAATAGCAGGTTTCCAAAAATAGAAAGTTTCCAAAATAGAAAGTTTCCAAAAATAGAAAGTTTCCAAAAATAGAAAGTTACCAAAAATAGAAAGTTTCTAAAAATAGAAAGTTTCCAAAAATAGAAAGTTTCCAAAAATAGAAAGTTTCCTAAAATAGAATTTACTGCTTAAAATAGATTAGTTTCTAAAAATAGAAAGTTTCCAAAAATAGATCAGCTGCCTTAATTAAATAAGTTTCCATATATAGAAGGTTTCCATGATTAGATTAGCTGCCTGAAATAGATAGATTTCCATATATAGAAGGTTTCCATTAATAGCTTAGTTGCCTTATTTAATTAAGTTTCTATAAATAGAAGTTTCCATATTTAGAATTAAGCTGGTTACATAAGCTAACATATAAGTCTAAGTTTTTATAAGCTTGTTTCTTAAGTCATATGATATAGTATATAGTTTAATTATTATTTCATGTATTTTAATTAAACTATAGGTTAAGCATTTTAATTAAAGTATAACATGTTTTAATTAAAATGAAATGAATATACTTAGGCTAAAATGTGTATTATTATTATTAATAATATAACCTAAGTCATGTCTAGATTAATTAATTATAGGCATGTTTTAAATAATTAATTAATTATAACTTATAACATAAAATACTTAGGTTAAATTAATGTCATGTTAAACTAATAATTAAAATAACCTAAGTCATGATTTAATTAATATTTCATGTTATTAATTAATTATATCCTAAGTTCATAATTCATAAAAATTAACATGTAGCATGAATCATGATTTAACCAACGAACCATGAATCGGGCATGAATTCGACACCGTACCTCGAGCCAAACCCGGGGCACATGTGTCTCCTTGCTGCCGTGGGTCCCACATGAGCCAACCAAGACCAAAAATGGTCTTGGTGGTGGCGGCAATAGCAAACCAAACCCCCCTCGGGTTTGTTTGCTAGGCGGCCAAACATAACACCCCTTTTAAATCATTCTTTGATTTTATTTAATACCAAAACATGTTAGATCAATGATTAATTACCATGTTTTAATAAGAAAAATAATAACATGTTCATGAAAATAATCAAAGATTAAAAGGATTAAAAAGAATTAAAAAGAAGGGTTAGAAAGGTATACCACTATGTAGCTTGGAAAAAGGATGAACAAACACGGTTTCTAACACTTGTTTTTAAGATCAAAATCAAACAATCACCCTCCAATGGTGGTGTTTAGGTGGCGGCACAAAAGGAGAAAAAGGAGGAGGAGAAAACTCTTTTTAGGGTTTTTGTGTTTCTTTCTTGAAAGTGAAAAATGAAAACATGTTTTTACTCTTACCCCCCTTTACTTGTAAAGTCCATGGGCTAAGCCCATTTCTTGTATATGTGTCGTGGGTATGGGGGCCCCACATGGGGTACCCGTACCTTTCTCGTGTCCCGATGTTTCGTGTTCGTTCGTGGTTAAACGTGCTCGTGTTTAAAGTGTTTCTGTTTATTCTATCGTGTCGTTTATCGTAAACTTAACGCTCGTAATTATATTATATGTATTTACGTAATTATTTTAGTTCGTAATTTAAATGGTGATCATGATTTAATTAGGTTCACGTGATATATTTATTAACTGTTTATCATGAGTTCGTACGTAATCGATACTTGTCATGTCATACACGTATGCACTTGCTTGATTATTAGCACATGAATGTGATCAATACTAAATGAGGTAAGTTTTAATCTAGGACGTACGATCTTAAGGGCACTATTCATGGTAAAAGCATGCGGGTTTTACAATATGTGATCCATTTAACTCTTCTATAGCTACTGTTGAATCATCCTCTAAGTATTTTCTAAAAATCGTCCAAAACAGTGAACTCAGATTTGTACCCTAAACTTGTTTTGATCATATCTCACTCATTACAATGATTCCATTGCATGGCCAACTCTCACATGTGTACAAGACCCATAGCTTACTGTAAATCCATTAATCTATGCCATTTTTATCAGTTTATCATTTGATTCTTTACTGTTTTATACAGCCAACAAATTTAACCAAGATTTTAACCTTGTTTCTTATAGTCTTTCATCTTTTTAAGCATGTTTATCAACACCAAATCCCCACACAATATTTTTAATCATCATTCATCATCATATACATATACATAAGGAAAATAAATACAAGATTACATAATCAAAAATAATAAGAGGGTGAGGAGGACAATCTTTATACCACCAAGTTGATGTAGGTTGTGATCAAAACATGGATTTTGATGGAGAAACTTGTGATGCACCAAGACCATCTTCAAGACCACCATTCTTCATGAACACCTTGTGGAAAATCAGCCCTAATACTCCATGGAAACTCCTCCTTGGATGTTAAAACTTGCACCAACCTTCCTCTTTTTGAATGGAGATTAACATATGTAAGTTATAACATATGTTTGTGGTTAAATTTGGATCAAATGGGTTTTTTGGGGAGTATGGGACGAAATCCTAGAGAGAGGAAGAGAGGATTTAGTTGTTTGCATGTGTGAGAAATGAAAAATGGTTTTAGGTAGTGGTTTTGATGGAAAGTGGTAAGCTTAGCTTTCAAGTTAGGCTAAGTAGGACAAGTGTTAGATACTTGTCCAAAAATTGACACCAAGTTGGTTTGGTGGACTAGTGTGGCCGGTTAGAGTGGGGGTGGGGCAAGTGTCCCACTTGTCTCATCCCCATTTATTTACGGGTACTCCTCGATTCTAGTTTCCTCGATTTGCGTGCCCTCGGGTCGTTTTACGAAAAACGTTTTTATAAATTATGAATCAACGGCACAAAACGAATCTAATAAAAATTGTTTCATCAAAAACGGAGTTCGAAAACGTAAATACGTAATCCTAGGGTTTCCGGTTTAGTCGTAAAGGACGTTAAAATAAAATCGTAAGTCCTTATCTCTTCTCGTAAATTTGTGAGTTTATGAATCAACACAAATTTAAAAATCCAAAATAATATTTACGGATAAATTTATTTTCTGAAATGTCGGACTGTCACCAAAGACGGTGTATGTAAACGTAAGCACGTAACGTTGAATCCTCCGGTTTAGACGTAGTCGATGCTACTTCAAGACGTAAATCCAAATTACTTCCCAAAAATAAGTGAGTTCATATTGTAACATTAAAATAATGTTTTCAAATAAATATTAAGAATAAAATATCAACCATAAATTGACGGATTGTCACACAACTGTTTTCCCAGTATTGTTTTATATGTTTGATTACTTATGTTAGTATAAGAGCCTACGCCATATACATGCATGACTAGTGTCACCTAGTTATGGAGGTACCATAACCATAACACTAGAGGCACCAGTGTTATGACTTCCCCACGGCGGAGTGATTGCTCGTGGCGTCCCATTACAATTTTGGACATTATATTATATTATCATGTGGGGCGTATGGGTGCATCCTAGTTACATGTTTTACCAGTAATACCAGAGTGAATGTGATGTGTGCCTTGCATCCTTCACTATGAGTTGATCTACCCAGACTATTTAATTAGAGGCAACCTCTCTAAATACATGACGAGGTCTCCCCTCCAAGTATTCATGCAAGGTGGAACCTCATGACCTACATGGGCTATTGGCTAATTAATACACATTTTATGTGACAATCCGTCAATTTATGATTGATATTTTATTCTCAATATTTATTTGAAAACATTATTTTAATGTTATAATATGAACTCACTTATTTTTGGGAAGAAATTTGGATTTACGTCTTGAAGTAGCATTGACTACGTCTAAACCGGAGGATCCAGCGTTACGTTCTTACGTTTACAAACACCATTTTGGTGACAGTCCGACATTTCAGAAAATAAATTTATCCGTGAATATTATTTTGGGATTTTAATTTTGAGTTGGTTCATAAACTCACAAATTTACGAGAAGAGATTAGGACTTACGTGAATAATTTAACGTCCTTTACGACTAAACTGGAAACCTTAGGATTACGTATTTATGTTTTCGAACTCCGTTTTTGATGAGACAATTTTTATTAGATTCGTTTTGTGTCGCTGATTCATAATTTATAAAAACGTTTTTCGTAAAATGACCCGAGGGCACGCAAATTGAGGAAACTAGAATCGAGGAGTACCCGTAATTAAATGGGGATGAGACAAGATAAACTTGCCCCACCCCCACACATGGGATGGCAAGTATAACCCATACAAACACCTTGGTGTCAACTTAATAAGCTAACTAAGGACACTTGTCCTTAGCTTGCTTACAAACCACTTCACCACATCAAAACTACTAGCTACAAACTATTTTTCACACACACCACATGCAAACCACTCTCTCATCCTTCCTCTCTCATGGTGAACGTCCAAACACCACCCCAAATCACCCATCATCATCATCAATTTAACCATAAACTTCATCTATATTCAACATATGTTGATAACCCTTTGAAAAGATGAAGATTGGAGGTGATTTTAACATCTAGAAAGAAGTTTTCAAAGGAGTCAAGGGCTGATTTTCTAGAAAATGTTCATGAAGATAGGTGATCTTGAAGTTGATATTGGTATATCACAAGTCTTGCCATCTAAATTCACGCCTTGTTCATCAACCTCACATTTTCATCACTATGGTGGTATAAGGATCATTCTTCCTATCCTTCTTGTTATATTGATTATGTAATCTTATATTTTCTTTTACTTATGTATATGTATATGATGATGAATGATGATTAAAAATATTATGTGGGGATTTGGTGTTGATAATCATGGGTAAAAAGATGAAAAACTATATGTAAAAAAGTTAAAATCATGCTTAAAATAATGGCTATATAAAACAGTAAAGAACCATGTGATGAACTGATAAAATGACATAGATTAATGGATATACAGTAAGTAATATGTCTTGTACACATGTGAGAGTTGGCCATGCAATGGAATCATTCTAATGAGTGAGATATGATCAAAACAAGTTTAGAGTGCAAATCTGAGTTCATTGTTTTGGACGATTTTTAGAAAATACTTAGAGGCTGATTAAACAGTAGCTATAGAAGAGTTTAATGGAGCACATATCATTTAGTTTATGTCATAAAAATTTGGGCTTCTATCTCCATATAGAACTCTAGATATGGCTGTTTTGGTGAAAATGAAATCTAAAATCAGATTTGTATAAAAAAAACTTATATAATATAAGCACTCACTTATATATTTATAAAATATATACACATAAAAACCCACTAACTTATAAATTTCATTTATATAGATATGTATAAGGTTAAATAAATAGACTCTTTATAAAAATGGTAGTTGAATAAGATTTATAAGTTATAAAAACTATAAACATGATTTTTACGACTTTTTCGGCTATTACCGTAAAATTAACGTTTTTGTTAGATAAAACTTAGACGGTTGGACCCGTCTAATGTAAACTTTTATAAACTTATATACTGATATATAAACATATATAACAAGTAAAAACCGATAAAACCCGAACTATATAACATACGGACATTAACGTGCTAAGTTAACGTTATTGGACTAATAATACAACAAAATGGGCTAAAACACTTATAAACTTATTTATTGGGCTTAACTCATTTGGGCCCGACATGTAAAGTATAAGTACTGATAATACAAGTATAAATTGGATTAATACAAGTTAAAGAACTTATAATAAGTTTATTGGACTTAAAATATGTAAATAGGTAAAACTAGTAAACTAGCATAAAAGTTATCGACACATAACACTAAAATGAGTAAATGAGAATATGTAAACCCACTTGATCATCATATATATAAAATCATCATATGTATACATAATTGTTATTTTTATAAAGTCATTGGACATGAGTCTAAGAAGAGTATTATTTGTCTAGGTTTCCGTGATTGAAGCACGTACCGTACGTCCGAATTGCCGATAATCCGCTTTCCCACATCAACGTGAGTTCATAGCCTCGCACTCTTTTAAATGTTTTATGAAATGTTTTATAAACCCGCGAGGGAGATAACATGTTAGTTTTGATAAAATAGGACACCATTTGTCCCGATTATTTGTTTATTGATTTGGACCCGAATGATTGTATGACCCGATGAATGATTATATGACCTGATAATGAGATAAAATGGATTATTAAAGTTAGGTTATGTCACTAAAAGTCCCATTAGCATGAATTTTGAACTACCAGGATTTGGTAGACGCTTATGCATATAATAGTACTATTTGGGGACGATCACCCCAGTTCGCGCCTTGACGGTTGATCCCCGTCGTGCCACATTGATTGGTAAGCGAATTTATGTATGAGAAGATTTACACAAGCGTGATTATTGTGACGACACGCTAATTTAGATGGGCAAATTGAGTTTCGGGCTAGCTACCCGTTGTTTGGTATAGTAAGGTAACAATGTCATGCGGCTTATAATAATCCAATAGCGAAAATACTGCTTTATGCATTGAATACGATATATTGCCTGACTAGCAATACAGGGTCTTATCATTGCTATTATGTTCGTGTTTTGGTTTTATATAACCATATTCATATAACGGTTTTTATTTAATCTATGCAACGTTATAAAACGTGTTGTATAATGTTTTTAACGACAATGGTTCGTATAATGATTTTGAAGGCGAAAGCCTATATTATGATTTTGATAAGGATTTGTATAAAATGACTTTGGCTATTTTATGGCCTATTACAATGATTTGTACAAAATGATTTTCGGTAATAATTTTATACCGATGTTATATTGATGGATTTTATTAAACTCTATGAATTCACTCGGCGTTATCGCTGACCTTTTCTTTTAACATGTTTTATCTCAGGTACTTGAAGGTAATTCTCAGGAAGACAACAAGAATTCATGGCCCGCACTTAATTAACAAATTTCCGTTCAAATATTTTGTAAAACCTGTATGAAATACATTGACTTGGGACCTATGTAACTTTGATATTTATGAATGGAAATGCTTTATCATTAAAACGACGCGACTTTTAAGCGTTGTCTATGATGTGAGTAATGTGCTATCCCGTAACACCAACGAGTCTTCCGCTGTATTGAGTTGTATAAATTTGGGGGTGTTACATTTTACATAAAAACATAAGTCTTTTCAAACTATAAAACCAGTTTATGAACATGTTCCACGTTACTTAGGACTTATACATTTCCACTGCTATTATCTTATATGCTTATGTTAATCCACGCTATACTTGCATATCCGTGCACTGAGCGTTATGCTCGGTCGTTTTCCTTTCATGTTCCTAAACGGTAGGTACTCAAGGGCGCTCGTAGACTTTAAGCGTACGTGCATATGGATTGGAAGCTATCTAGCCATCTCTACTTTATGCATTTCATCATACATTTTGCTACTTATATCTTTGGACATTTTATAGTCCTTTTCCTTTACAGTACTTATATTTGTGTGTGATGAGCTTATACTTGGACTACCGATGTTTGTTTCCGGTATTTCCATTCATGGTCATTTAATGTTTTTAAGACATTTACCTTGTATGCTTTGATGACACGCCATAATCACGCGTGACATTCCATTTACCAATATGGGGTGTTACAATTATGGTATCAGAGCCCAAGGTTTCGACCTGTAGGCTCTCAAAACATGACATGTGACTTATGGGTAGTCACCAGCGTCTTCCTAAAACAAACAGTCAGTTTTCATGCATTCATTCATTTTCATTGTTATTTCATGCATTCATATCATTGTCGCAGGTTTATGACTAAGTAATTGTTGGTACAGGACTGGCCCTATTTAGTCGCATGTGCGTTTATCGAAACATTTAACTTTGGGACCGACCCATAGGCATCCCCTCGCTAAGTCTTTTGTTTTGGGTGAATTGATATAAAAGTTTTTATAAACTGTATCATGCATTCATACACTATTTTCATGCATAAATTTTTTCTCATGATTTATTGGCATAAATTTTTTTATTGAATATATAGTATGTTTTAATCAGTTTAATCATGCATTTTGTTTTATACTATCAGATGGTTCTCACACGCGAGCAGGAACAACTCAATGCAGTAGTTCAAGCTGCGATGCAGGCCATGCTTCCTCAGCTGAGGAACGAAATCAGGGCCGAGGTGCAAGCTGCCAACAATCAGCACCAGCACCAGCATCCCAATCCTCCTCCTCCTCCAGCAACACTGGTCACATGGCTAGAGCAATTCAACAAGCAATGTCCTCGATCCTTCGAGAAGACTGACAGCCCCAATGAGGCTGAGAGTTGGATAGCTCATATCGAGAAGATGTTTGATGTGATGGGTTGCGACCCTGTCTTCAAGGCAAGGTTGGCATGTTCCAAGTTCGAAGGTGACGTTCTGGGATGGTGGAAGTCAGTGAAGCAGTCTGAGGGAGGTGACAATTGGGTGGCTGGCTTGACTTGGGCTCAGTTCAGGGAGTTAGTGATGGGACAGTTCTTCCCCAAGGCTGAGCAGGACAAGCTAAAGAGGGAGTACCACGGGATCAGGCAGAGAGCTAGGGAGAACAGCAACGAGTTCATGCAGCGCTTTCTTCGTTTGGCTGGTTTTCTTGGCGCATCAGCAGGTACTGCCGAAGAGCAAGCATACTACTTTCGTTGGGCTCTTCGTACATCGGTCGCCAATAACTTGGTGTGTGCTACCTTCAACACGGTGGCACAAATAGCCGATGCAGCACGTAAGCTGGAGATGCTGCAGGAGAGAGATGAACTTGGTGATGCAGAGAGACCCGAGAAGATGTATAATTTTGTCACTCAGCGGTGATCATTTCAATTCATTCAGTACTATCCAAATAATTATCTTTCTCTATAAACTGCATCTTTCAGGCAGAAGACTGGTGACCGGTCTCAACCGGATACTCAGCAGCAGCCTACTCAGCACAATGGTAACGGTCAGACCCAAGACCGTTCTGCTACGGATAGATTGGAGTCAAATAAAGACAAAAAAGGATATGGAGCTTCTTGCTAGGCTGGTTATTCAGAGCCGACAATTAGCTGTTGGATTTCGCGCGGCGGTAATGATAATTACCGTAATAACGCTGGCAACTCCAAAAGCAGCAGGTCCTAAAACTTACTCATTTTTTCCCTTGTGTTACATGTTTATAATTCATGATTCTGACACTTCAGCATCTTCTACCAAGAATCATGGCAACGGGAGGGAGCAGGACCGCAGAGGTTCACAGCTCAACCATACAGCTATCAATGGTATTATGTCTTACGATTTTCTACATTGTCCTATTTGTACCATAAACCATGTCTCATGTGTACTTTCCTGAACAGGATCCCAGCCAGTAAAGGCACCTGTTAGAGGGTATACTCACCCTCTCTGCACTACCTGCAACCGTAGGCACCCAGGGCTATGTCGTCGCGACAGCGATGCTTGCTTCAAGTGTGGCCTGACTAGTCATCGCATGAAGGACTGTCGCAAGGGTGAGATAGATGGCACATCTGGACATGCCGACTCCAATCCACCTCCTACTACTGGACGGGTGTACACGACCTCGCGTGATCAGGACAACAAGTCTACAAGTACCATCACTGGAATCTTGTATATGTATGTTCAAGTTGCATGTGTTTTATTTGGCACGGGTGCTACTCATTCAGTCATTTCTATTGCTTATGCCAAGAATGTTAGGATATCCCCTATGCCGTTATAGAATGTATTAAACATTTCCACGCCCTTAAGAGACTTTGTACGCATAACCCATGGGTACAAGAGTCTTCCCCTAGAGTTTGACGACAAGATTCGTCCAATTGACGCACTTCCATTGGATATGTGTGATTTTGACATGATATTGGGCATGGACTGGCTATCCAAACATCACGCCACCATTGACTGCCATTCATATCGGGTCATCTTCGGTGATGTAAATGCACTAGAGTACATTCACAACGGTTTCGTACCTAGAAGGTTTGTACAAATAATTTCAACCTTACAAGCATGTGCACTATTGTGACATGGTTGCGAGGGCTATCTTGCTACTGTTCATGACTTGGAGGCTGAATCTCCATCTATCCAGAATCAGCTGATCGTATTAGAATTTCCGGACGTGTTTCCAGAAGAACTCCCAGGCATACCACCTGCTCGTGAAGTGGAGTTTAATATTGAGCTCATCCTAGGAGCTGAGCCAATTTCTAAGGCTCCTTATCGTATGGCTCCCATAGAGCTGAAGGAGTTAAAAGAAAAACTGCATGAACTGTTGGAACGCGGTTTCATTCGACCTAGTGCTTCTCCATGGGGAGCATCGTTTCTATTCGTAAAGAAGAAGGATGGCAGTATGCGTCTCTACATAGATTATCGTGAGCTTAACAAGATCACCATCAGGAGTAGATATTTGTTGCCACGCATTGACGACTTGTTTGACCAACTCCAAGGGGCCAAACATTTCTCCAAAACTGATCTAAGGTCGGGCTATCATCAGCTACGGGTTAAAGAGCAGGACATCGCCAAGACTGCTTTCCGTACACGTTATGGGCACTACGAATTCGTGGTCATGCCATTTGGCCTTACCAATGCTCCAGCTGTTTTCATGGATTTGATGAACCGTATCTTCCATGAGTTCCTGGACAAGTTCGTCATCGTCTTCATTGACGACATTCTGATTTTCTCTAAGTCAAAGGAGGAACACGAAGACCATCTTCGTATTGTACTAAGATACTTTTCCAGAAGCAGTTGTATGCAAAATTCTCCAAGTGTGAGTTCTGGTTAGACAAGGTGGTGTTCATAGGCCACGTTGTATCAGCAGAAGGAATAACCATTGACCTAGCAAAGGTTGAGGTTATTACCAAGTGGCCAAGACCGACATCAGCGACTGAAGTTCGCAGTTTCCTAGGCTTAGCTGGTTACTACCGTAGGTTCGTAGAGAACTTTTCCCGTTTAGCACTGCCATTGACCAAACTGATGCGGAAAGGGGGGAAATTCGTTTAGACTGAAGAAGAGAAGAGCTTTGAAGACCTAAAGCAGTGGCTGGTATCTGCACCGATTCTTACTCTCCCATCTGGTACAGGTGGATTTCAAATCTACAGGTGATGCTTCGGGGAAGGGACTTGGTTGTGTTCTCATGCAACATGGATGCTTCACGACAGCTTAAGCCTTATGAGGAGAATACCCTACGCATGACTTGGAACTTGCAGCAGTCGTGTTTGCATTGAAGATATGAAGGTACTACCAGTATGGAGAATCATGTGATATCTTCACAGATCACAAGAGCTTGAAATACATCTTCACTCAAAGTGAACTGAACATGAGACAAAGAATATGGTTAGAGCTGTTGAAGGATTATGACATTAATCTGCAGTATCATCCCGGCAAGGTAAATTTAGTGGCAGATGCACTTTGATGACGTATAGTCCCCAACCGGGTCACGAACCCGGCCCACGGGTACTACCCGTATCCGGCCCATCACAGATGGGTGGAATAATGTCATTCGGGCTTATGGGCTTGGATGAACAGTAACCGCACATGCGTGCGGCCCACGGCCCGATGCGGCCGACATAAGATTAGACAGAATCATATCCTGTCTAGGAATATTTTCATCCCAAATGGAGGAGGATATTCACTACCAAGATTAGAAGATAACAATCATTCTAAATTTGATAGTTATCCTTTCCTTGGGGCCAAAGTATCAGTGGCAGCCCACTAGGGTTCCACTGCCTATAAAAGGAACCCCTAAGGGTTCCACAAAGGTATTACGATTCATACTCTAAACTCATATAAACCCTAAATCGATTACTTACTCTCACGCCGGAGTCTAATCGTGGGAAACATTCCCACGGTAAGCCTAACGCGTGCTGTTTAGTGTGCAGGATCCCAACCAAACGATTCACTTGGTGCAGGAGCCGGAGCCCAGCCAACCCGAATTAAGCCTAATTCGAGTCTAGCAAGGATCAACCAACTTTTGCATCAACAAGTTGGCGCCATCCGTGGGACCTATTACACTAAGCTAGAACAACACTTCATCTCGAATTCCCAATGACGAAGGGGCATCCGCAAGCTAACCACAGGAACGCGAATCCTGGGAATCGGAAGTCCCAAGGGGAAGGGATTCTCATCCCCAATCAATCACCTAGCCGCCTCGCCGGCGGGCCTGGTAACCGTAGCAGTTTTCAGTCCGTGGGGGTAACAAGCACGATCTCCGTGACACCTCCACCTACCTCAACCCTGGATAACCCTGACCCAGGGAGTGCGCCTAACCCTCCTAACAAGGAACCGCGCAGACCCTCGACAGAGGAAGAAGTGGAAGTCCTACCACTCAGCGAGGAGGATCTTACTCGGGTTCTCACACAGAACTTTGATAGGATTGTCCCCGGAATCGCATCAAGGTTGAATCTGGGGAGGAACCTCCAAGCCAGACTCAACTTTGGTGAAACCGGACCAATCACCTCCTCCCAAAATCAGAGGAAAAGGAGAGCTCGGCCTCAGGAACAGGGCACCTTTGAGGAAACCCCTCAACCTCGGAATGTGTTTGAGCGCATAGGAGATCGCCTCATACAGGAACTAATGCAGTCTCGAGAGGGAGAAAGGTCGGATGGCTCACCCGAGCGACCAGACCGAGAGCTGGCCAGAACCGCACGTCGCCCGAGTGTATGGGACAGGATGAACACTGGGAAAAAGGCTCCTGGTTCGTCCCAAAAAAGTGGTCCCTACTCAAAGGATGGGGTGCCACCACCGTCCCCAGACCCGTCAGGGGAGGACTCGGATGATCATCCGCCTAAGCGTCGCCGGCCTAGGCGCACCCCACCACCACCACCAAACAATGATGATTACTATGGTGGCCCTTACTATCGAGATGCGGAAGCAGAGGATCTTTCGCGTCCATGGTGTGAGCCGTGGGATGACCCTAGGCTCACCCGACCATGGGCGGACCCCAGGGAAGACCCGTTCACCCTCCGCATACGGAACTATTCTGAGGATACCAAGCGTCGCATACCGGCGTGCATCAAGACCTATGATGGATCCGGTGATCCGGTGGATCACCTTAAAATATTTGATACGCAGGCTAAAATTGAGCGATGGCCCATGCCTATATGGTGCCAAATGTTCAATTCAACCCTGATCGGAAATGCCCGTGACTGGTTTGAGGCACTCCCTCCACGGAGCATTGATAGTTTCACGGAACTACGCACTGCGTTTGAGAACAATTATACTGAGAGGAAGAAGTATAATAGGGACCCGGTCTCATTGGCAACTGTAAAACAACGGCCGGGGGAGTCCATAGAAGCCTTCACTGAACGCTTCAATGACGAGTGCACGCGCACAAGAACCATGCCGGAGCTCCTGAAAATCTCTGACTATATGCACGCCATAACAGACAGAGAACTGATTAGGCGCCTCAATGACAAGCGTCCAGAGAGATATGATGACCTCATGGAAAGGGTCAGAAATTTCATAGAGGGAGAAACAGCTGTTGCTGCGGCCTACCCATCCCGAGGAAATGGGTACCGGTCAAATGACCATTCCCGGAGACAGTCGGGCGGTCAAGGTAATCAGAACAATAACAAGGGCTCAGACTATAAGAGCCAAAGCAAAGGAGGACGGTCGGACGATAAGTTCACCCCCTAAAGATGTCCTACCGGGAGATCTTGCTGACAGAAGGGGCGAACTTTCCAAGGCCTCCCCCAATAACCACTCCCCCGGAACGTCGGCAAGGAAATCGCTTCTGCGAGTTCCATAATGACAAAGGCCACGGCACGGAGGAGTGTATCCAGCTCAAGAAGCATATTGAGTCGTTGATCAAATCAGGCAAACTCAAGCACCTAGTTAAGGATTGGAAGGATGGGAAAGACAACAACAAGAAGTATGATAAGAAGGATCCCCAAAAGGACAAACCTTCGACCATATACATGATCCAATCCAGACAGTGCCGCACGAGGCAGAAAGTTGGCCAAAAATTTTCACGCGGCAGGGAAATCTCATTCCCTCCCATCACAGCAAGCGATGTGATTGATGCGCCTCTCACTATTGAGATAAGCATTAGAACACATAATGTTCGTCACATGTATGTGGATGGAGGATCGTCAGCAGAGGTACTATATGAACACTGTTTCGTGCAGTTATGCCCAGAAATAAGAAGCCAATTAGTACCGGCCACGTCGCCGCTTACTGGCTTTAGTGGAGACACTATCTGGCCGATAGGGCAATTGCGTTTGCTTGTAACCATTGGGAATGAGGAACATTCCACTACGGCGTGGATGAACTTCATGGTGATACGCTCACACTCTCCGTATAATGGGATCATAGGCAGACCAGGCATTTTGGCTATACGGGCAGTACCCTCTACGGCACACGGAATGATCAAATTCCCCGTTGAGGGGGGAATCGTTACCATTTACAACACAGTCGTACTAAGGATGGATCACCTGTCCCACCCAAGGATGGATCACCACCTCCCAACTGGAAGGTAGCAATTCACCCTGACTATCCGGAACAGGAGGAAAGTAGAAAGCCCTAAAAAGGTTCACGGTGGGGGTTACTCCGCAGGTATGGCATGTAATCTCAAACTGGTTGATTTTACACGCCCCTATGCAATGGAGCTGGGTGATATGAAAGTCATAATACAAAAGAAGGTCTACCAAGAGCTTGGATAAAGGGATACGGTAGTTGGCTGAGTCAAATAGGTGTGTATATATGCCTACTTTCCCCGCCGGTGCGTCCGTAATCGCTTCGCCATCACCCGGATAGCTGGGGTGTACGCTTTCGGGTACATTATACTTCGACAGGAAGTCGAGGTATTTTTCCGCAGACATCACGTTAAGGACATCCGTGATAAGGGGATTATCCTTTACCATGTTTTATAAAAAGGTCTTTAAAGGCGTGATGATCTAACCTGCGGCGACGAAAATCTGTGGAAAAGAAGGCAAAAATTTTGGGAGATAAAAGCTTGAGATTAACAATGGCGGAAGAAGGAGTGGGTTGTGTGTGTAACAAACACGCATACCCACTCTTATATAGGGTTGCCTCGGTTTCCGAGGTGCCTTGGATCTTCGACACGTGTCAGCCACCTCGCCTATCCAACGGATAGGGTTTCTGACATTTCTGCAAAATCAAAGGGGGACCCACGGGTCATTTCTTAGCATTTTTTGCATGGCTCAAGGGTGGGCATTAATGGTGCACTTTTGCAGGCATGCGACTGGATTGTTGACTATCATTAATGTTTTTTATTCTTGTGTCAGGTTATGCGGCTCTTACGTAAGACCGTATTTAATGTTACATTTAAGTTGTCTCAGCCGTTGCGTGCGGCTGAGGTAGTATTTATTAAAAATTCCCACGAAGGCTCGCCACGTGCGGCCAGAACAACAAAAATTTCAATGTTTCGTTTCCTATGTCTTTCCTTGGTATGTCCGGAGAGCACCTTAATAGTCTAGAGGTTACGCCTACGACTGTAACAACTAGACTGGGGGGACATGATGACGTATAGTCCCCAACCGGGTCACGAACCCGGCCCACGGGTACTACCCGTATCCGGCCCATCACAGATGGGTGGAATAATGTCATTCGGGCTTATGGGCTTGGATGAACAGTAACCGCACATGCGTGCGGCCCACGGCCCGATGCGGCCGACATAAGATTAGACAGAATCATATCCTGTCTAGGAATATTTTCATCCCAAATGGAGGAGGATATTCACTACCAAGATTAGAAGATAACAATCATTCTAAATTTGATAGTTATCCTTTCCTTGGGGCCAAAGTATCAGTGACAGCCCACTAGGGTTCCACTGCCTATAAAAGGAACCCCTAAGGGTTCCACAAAGGTATTACGATTCATACTCTAAACTCATATAAACCCTAAATCGATTACTTACTCTCACGCCGGAGTCTAATCGTGGGAAACATTCCCACGGTAAGCCTAACGCGTGCTGTTTAGTGTGCAGGATCCCAACCAAACGATTCACTTGGTGCAGGAGCCGGAGCCCAGCCAGCCCGAATTAAGCCTAATTCGGGTCTAGCAAGGATCAACCAACTTTTGCATCAACACACTTAGTAGGAAGTCTGGTATGATCAACGGCATTAAGATTGAGGAAGAGATTATAAGAGACTTGGAGCGACTAGACATTGAGATCATGGTACGTGGACAGCACGGTTACTGGGCTAATCTTAGAGTGGAACCTGAATTACTCTCTAGGATCAAAGAAGCTCAGAAGGATGATGGTGAAAGTTGGGCGATCATTCAGAACTTGGATCAGCAGACGGAGTTTCGGTTGGATGACGATGGTATCTTATGGCAGGGAACCAGACTTTTTGTTCCTGATGATCTTACACTCATGGAAGCGTTACTAGCTGAAGCTCATAGCTCCCCTTTCTCCATTCATCCTGGTTCAACCAAGATGTACCACGACATCAAGCAGTACTTTTAGTTGAGTGGTATGAAACAGGATGTTGCTACTTATACCTCCAAATGTATTACCTGCCAACAGGTTAAGATCGAGCATCAGTGGTCTAGTTGTCTACTACAACCGTTAGACATTCCAGAGTGGAAGTGGGACAAAATCACCATGGATTTTGTTACCGGTCTTCTGCAGACAAAGAGGAGGCATGATGCGATTTGGGTTATCGTTGATCGACTTACTAAGTCAGCTCATTTCTTACTGATTCGTAAGGAAGATCCGGTTAGCAAACTCGCTGATACTTACAAGCAGGAGATCATGAGACTTCATGTTGCTCTATCCAGTATCGTCTGGGACAGAGATCCTCGGTTCACTTCGTGATTTTGGAGAATTCAACAGAAAGCTTGGGGTACAAAACTTAAGCTTAGCACGGCTTTTCATCCTCAAACAGACGGACAGTCGGAGTGAACTATTCAGACATTAGAAGACATGCTTCGAGCATGTGCATTGGAGTGGACAGGGTACTGGGATGATTATACCTGTTTGGTAGAGTTTGCATACAACAACAGTTGGCACGCCAGCATTAAGTGTGCACCGTTCGAGATGTTGTATGGCAGAAAGTGTCGCGCCCCAATCTGTTGGGATCAGGTTGGTGAGCGAACACTTGAAGGACCGGAGATGATAGAGTTGACCAACGAGAAGGTCGTTGTAGCTAAGCAGAAATTACAGGAAGCTCGCGTACGTCAAAAGAGTTATGTCGACAAGCATCGTAGGGACTTACGCTTCAACGTCAGAGATCATGTCTTTCTAAAGGTCAGCACGTGGTGTTAGACGTTTTGGAATCAAAGGGAAACTCAGTCCTCGATTCATCAGACCGTTTGATATCATCGAGCGAGTCGGTGAAGTATCTTATCATTTGGCGTTACCTCTGCAGCTTTCTCACGTTCATGACATTTTCCATGTGTTCTTGCTTAGAGGGTACAATTATCATCCCCTTCACACGGTTCAGTATCCACTAGAACAAATTTGTGAAGATCTTACCTTCATAGAGGAACCTGAGCGAGTTCTTGACAGACAAGAACGAGTCATGAGGAAGAAGACGATCCCTTTCGTCAAAATCCTTTGGAGGGATCATACCGAGCGGGAAGCCACTTGGGAAACATAGGATTCTATCCGGGCTTCTTACCCTCACTTCAAGTTTTGAATTCGGGTATGTTCCTCTTTCAGTTTATTTTATCTATAATTCGGGGACGAATTATTCTTTTTAGGAGGGAAGAGTTGTAAAACCCGCATGCTTTTACCATGAACAGTACACTTAGTAAACGTACGTACATATAAAAACTATCCTTTTATAGCACGAACACGTGTCACGATTATTAATTACAGAAATCACGTACGTGTTATTACACGATAAGTATTAAGTACGTGATAGTACACGATAATTATTAACGATAATAATTAAAATCACGAACATGAAATCATGAACGTAAAAATCACGAACATGTAATTATGTACTTATGTATTATAATACGATAAATATCATTACGAACAAGTATTTATCTACAACACGAATAATTAAGTATAACATAACACGAAAACGCGAACATACGAACAAGTAAAATATTAGACACGGGAAAAACTTTGGGTTTCCCTTTGTGGGCCCCACATGTCGCGGACACAAAGGACAAGAGTGCCAAGCCCACTTTTGAATTTTACTAAATAAACAAAAAGGGTTTCACCCTTTTCATTTAACAGAGTTTTCTTAAAATTACAAAACCCTAGCCTCCCTTTTGTTCTTCCTTTGGCCGCCGGTTACAACACCACACCAAGGGGTGTTTGTTGATTTTTGGTGATTAAATTCAAGTGGTAATCGTTCGTGTTATTGACCTCCATTTGTTTCACGCATTCGGTAATCCGTTATCCCTTTTCTTTGATTCTTTTATTTAATTAAGAACACATGAACAAGGATTAAATAAAACAAGTATATTAAACATGTCAATTAATCATGGGGGGGAAATAAAAGGATGTTTGGGTTGGTTTGGTTCGGCCGACGCAAGGGAACCGAGAGCCGAAGCTCTCGGTAGTCTTCGAATCACCACCAACCGAGACCCCATGGTCTCGGTGAGGCTGTGGTGGTCTCGGCAGCAGGAAACCAAGGGACCCCGACTTGTGTCGGGGTACTGTTTGGTTTGTTTAGGGTCTCGGCAGCAGCAACCACCACCACCAGCTTAAGCTGGTGGCGGTTTTGGTCTAGCAGGGGGAACGCAGGCAGCAACAGGGGGAACCACCGGCTCACAACCGGTGGGAACCTTGTTGAGGCAGCGGCAAGCCAAGGCTAACCAGGGGGAACCACCGGCTGCAACCGGTGGTGATTTCGCATGAACAGTGACAACCGGTTGAGCCGGTTAGCCACTGTTAAGGGAGTGTTTGTTTGGTCCGGTTCTCGGGGGAATTCGGTCCGATTCACTTTATGTCTAAATTAAAATCACGGGTATGGTTCATAACTAACTTTTACAAGTATTTATTTTTACAAGTATATTATTTTAACAAGAGAATTAAATTAATTAAGACATGAAAAATAATTAATTTAAATTAACATGGACTTAGGTTAATTATTATTTATGAAATAATACATGTTTTAGCTTAAGGATTTTATTTATTTAATTTAGACTATAGTATTAATTAATTATTAAGACATAGAATATAATTAATTAATAAACATGACTTAAGTTATAATTAATATAATATTAATACTGTTGTGAAACAATAAAGTAAAAGATAATAGACAAGAACAAGAGATATAGAGAATGCAGAGAATTGTATTGATTGATATCTAGATAATACATGAGTATTTATAAGATAAATTAGGGTAAAAAACCCTAGTAGCTAACTGGGCCATGCCTAATATGGACATACATAATTATTATTCATAGCACTCCCTCTTGTATGTCCATATTTAATAATACGCTTTTGAGAATACTACCTCGTTAAAAACCTTGTCAGGAAAACCCAGTGGGACAAAACCATGACCAAGGACAAAAAGAGTGTAGCGCGTATTATCTCCCTCTGATGACTACATCACTTGAGATCTTCTAGTCGACGCGTCCCATTGTTGTAGATTAACTTCATAATGTTGACGTAGAAAGTATCTTGGTAAATAGATCCACCAAATAATCGCTTGAACAAAATGTGTTGTCTTATCGCCATTGATGGACAACATCAATTCAATATTTATCCATCTGAACAATATGCCTCGTTGAAAACCTTACTAGACAAAACCCAGTGGGACAAAAATCTAGTTAAAGAAAAAATACATAATTCTACGATATGAGTTGTTGCCTTATTAAAAACCTTACCGGAAAACCCTGTGGGGACAAAACCATGATCAAGGAAAAAACTAAACATAAATTCTTTATAAGCTCAGGGATGTTGCCTCATTAAAAACCTTGTCGGAAAACCCTACGGGGACAAAACCTTGGTCAAGGAAAAAAAATGCAACACGTATCTTCTCTCCCCCTGATGATCACATAACTTAAGCTCGTTGAGTCGGAAAAATGCACATCGTGATCAAGAACTTTAGATGTTTCATACCTATTTTAGTTTCACACCTTTATATCCATATCGTGGTCATCATCTTTATAATCAAGGGGATCTTTTCTATTTCATGTAATCTCATAAACGTGAGAGTCGTTTATTCATATAATGATAAACCATGTCTTTTGTTTTCATGATGCACACATCTTTCACCCTTAAGATGTTCAATTTCGAAACTAAGACAAACTTCGTCTTTTCTTTCAAATTCAATTTCTATGCTTCATATCGCCTTTATGATTGTAACTCTTTTTTGGCACAATACTACACACTAAGACGATTATAACATATATACCTAAAACATGATTACTTAAATACAATCAAGTAGTTTTCTCGAGAACTTTTCTTATATGCCTTAAGCATTAAAAGTCACTAGCATGCTCCATGCATTTTATATGCAATAACTAAATCTAAATATCACATGAGCTCTATTCATATGTCTTTGACACATATCAATTATTTGTCACACTGCCAGACTTATACAATATCAAAATTCATTATTAGATCCACCACATGTCAGTATGTATACACATGATCATTTCCAAGTCTTTGTGAAAATATATGAGTGTCATCACTTGTAACTTATGTAAATTACAATTTCGTTTTCTCATCAAGACCAAGCATATCCAATATGGTTTATAAATGGACTGTAAGCCTCAACCATATGTCTCATCACAAGAGACTTTAATTATTCATTATTTTCTTGCGTCATTATATTTTGGCCATTCATCTATCTATGATCCTCACATTCACTTTAGCACATTATCATATACATCGACGTCGATTCATTTATTTTTTATTCTACACTTTACTAGACATTGGATTCTATCATTTATTGAGATCTCATAGTATTTTATGTACACGGGGTTTTCTCAATTACCTTCATGTCTAGTGTCTCTTTAGGAGACTATCATGGGGTCTCTATTACCTCGATTCGACCATCTTAATTTTCTTGCTCCATTTTATCTATACAATCCAGGATTTTTATTTGGAATCGATTAGTCTATCACGTCCCAGACGTGTCATAGACTTACTATCAATCATTGACTATACTGGTGGGACACACACTATAATTGGAGCACATGCAGCGTATGTGATCTAGTCACTTTGTTAAGGTCACTAACCTTGTCTGGCAATTACTAGATCTGGAATATAAATTGTCCCATGAACTTTATGTTCATATTCATTACTTGTGAGGATCAACTTTTTATTATCATAATTCAATCCAAATTTTTCGCTACTCATTCTCCCCCTGAATGGATTATCATTCTCAACATCCTATTTTGTGCATTGTGGTGGATTTTTTATAATATATAACGCATATTCCAATATCTCACATGGGAACTATATGGTTTATGACCAAAACCATTATAACGGGGAGGATTCATGATTATTTGTTTGGCAAGATGTGAATTCATATGTTATAAATAGCCCCATAAATCAAAACTTTTGTTCTCCTAATCATTGGCTAAAAACGTTTTATAAACGTTTCAACAAAAGCAATTCACGTATAAATATCTTGAAGTTAACATTTATTCCAATAATCCCCAAATACTTTATTCACCACCATTCTCAATATTTTATGTGGAAAATCATGCTCACATCGAGCAACGAATTACGCCAACTTGAAGTTGCGTATTTGATGATCATTTTGACGATGCATCGCTTTTATAACTCAAAATGATCCACATGGCACATGTATAGGCCTACATACATGCCCTTTTATCTTTTCAATATTTCATGGAATGAGTCCTTATTTGTATTTAGTGGTGATAAGTAATTAACTTTCAATGAGAACAATAATCAAAATCATCTTTGAAGAAACTCAAGATTCTTCTATATTTTTCGCATCATCGTTGACTCAGAATGGTCTAACCGGTCATACCAATTACTACAATAATTTTAGCTCATAAACTAATACTTCATGGCCACATGTGTTTCAATTGCACCTTTTATATATAAAAGACGAGTTATATGAAGAATTTAACATATCATCATATTTCAACTTATATTTCTCCAGTAGATTGACATAGGCTATGCGTAGCTTCTCATAATTATGTTAATATTCACATTAACAACATCAAATAATGAAGCATGTACTATAATAAAAGTTGCACTATTTGCATTAGTCAACTATCATAAGCAAATAATATTAGTGATAAATAATCTGCACACATATGACAAACACAACGACAAAGTTTATTCACAATTAATTCTCTATTACATCTCATTATATTCAATATAGCCCATCAAGCATCATGTTCATATCATGCATACAATTATAGTTACCTCTAACGTCAACATCATTTGTATGGATCCGGCATAGTCACATGGTCATACTCATTCCAAATACTAAAACATTTCGTTGATCAAGATAATTGACAATAACTTTGTAACATATATTTTCTCAATAAGTGTACAATATCTTATGCAAAAATAATGCGCATGCATTAATTTCTAACAAACTTAATTAAAGTTTTGTTAATCGAAATCCTTTTTATAGAGTATATATACCAATTTCATGTATCCATATGGCCTAAATTGCAAGTCACGGTTTACATATAACCAGTGTCAGCAATTGAGTAATTGTCTCGTTTCTCAAACCTTTTATAAAAAATTACATACTAGTCACGTAAGTTATCATCAAAGACTTTATATATGAAACACTTGATGAACCATTTGTATATCAAAACCCGGCCGATTTAAATCATTACAAAATACAGTTTCAATCAATGACATGTTGACATAAATATTTAATTAAATCATATTATAAAAAGGTCATAGCTAATACTTATCAACCAGCAATCAAATAAAAAAAATAAATATTATTGAGATGTAGAGAGTGTCAAAACTTTCTTAAAGAATCATATATATGCCTTACAATATTTCAGAGTATTTTATGATAGTATATTAGGAAGGCGATTTAATACCCATAATAATATTATGCCACAATCTTTATTTACGCATGATTGATCTATTCTTATGTAAGCACATCCATATGAGACAAAAATTATATTTTCATGGGTATATATCATGCATTATTGATTTTTGTTTATCAAGTCTAAATTTATAAACTAGCACGAAGATGTGTACACCTTAAGGTCTATGAAACATTAATAGCGTTTAATAACTTTCATCTATAACACAGTGCACTTCGTCACATAATTTCAGTTATGTCATAATTTCAAATATACTTTTCAAAGAACGATACGTCATAAAACACATTAAGTTTCTTCATGTTGATGAGGTGTCATATTTAAGTGACTAAAATATGAGCTATCTAGAGTTTTATAAGTCTATGCTCATCATATGAACATTAAAGGTGATTTATACGCATAGAGCTAATGTAACATCTAACACGTAGATATATGACCATATCGCACATTTTAAACAATACAACATGTACATCCAAACCTACACGTGTGTAGAGAAAATCACAATGTACAAGATAACTTATTTCATTCTTTCCAAGACTTGCATTGTTATATTATTATTAATTTAAATCTAGAATTACAATATGTTTAAACTTTGTTTCATGATAATTATGTGTCCATACAATATGCATGTGAATATGAAATAAAAAAACATGACAAATGAAAGATAGCTTCAAGTCAATACGTAATAGTTTCCATAACTACAATTTCTATAATATTCTTATTTTACTATATCTCCGTCATTCTTTAAGAACAACTCAATATTTTCTATAAACATATGTAGATACGAATAATCGACTGTCTTTATAACAAAGTAAAACTTCAATAGTTTTTCTTTTTTATGGCATCGAAATCACACATATGACAAAAATAATACTCCTTCCTTTTATCTTATGATAAATTATTCTCAGAAACTACTTTTCCATGACATTTTAAATCTTTAGTTCTTCAAGTCACAAACATTGATATCCTATATTTTATATATTATGTTGCTAATTATGATTCATTCTATATAAACTTTATGCCATAGACATAATAAATTATTATTACAAATAACAACAAGATTTAAACAATAATCTCCAGTTTATGTAAAATAAACACTTAATAAATATTCAATTGACGCTAATTGAACAACACAATTAATAACAAAACTAATTACCATATGCAAACCACAAACATAATTAATTAAACCGACTAACAACAAAACAAATCTAGTAACACAAATCAATAAAAACCACATAAAAACTGTTGCGCCGTCTATGTAAGTATATAAATTTTCTCGCATTCGTTTCATTTTTCTTAAATCAATCAAACGGTGTTCCTTCTCTGATTTTTAATTAATTTAATATTCGTATAGAAGTCTATAAGACAAAAACCATAGGACCACATAGAACTGATAGAAGTGATATGATATACATACAAACAAGCATATCGCTAGAGCTGCTCTAGTAGATCATATAATTAATGGTTACACCATATATGGTCACAGTCTCAAAATCACAAAAAAAATAAATAGCATATGATACGACATGTACATATTTGTGAGATACCAGTTAAGGAATAACATGATAACATTAATTTGGTTAGAAAACAATAACTGTAGAAAAAGAAAAATCATACCAACGTTGCATCGTCCCATCATACGTCGATTCATTGCGAATTGTATGACCTCTTTTAATAACCGAACGTATGTACAGTTGTATTTCAGGCGTAGAACGTGCTGATAACGTGTAGTGAACAATAAAATAAAAGATAATAGACAAGAACAAAGATATAGAGAATACAGAGAATTGTATTGCTTGATATCTGTTGGAAATACGTTTTTACGTATTTAGAAAGGATCGGTCACTCCAATGATATTGGGCTCGTGATCCAATATAGTCCATATAGCCCACATGTAGGGTGGGCTATATAAACCCCCTCCTAGCATGTTAGGAGGGGTTGGTCATTCACTTTACTCACACATAATCTAATCTTTCATGTTTCTCTCCAACCTCTCTCTAGTTTCTCTCTCTACATCTTCATATATCCTTCTATCTCTTTAGATAATCACAACACAAGGATAATCCAAGATTACGAGGACCTTCAAATGGTATCAGAGCCTTGGTTTGATTGGTTTGTTCTTGTGTTCTTGATTTTGTGTTTTGATAATCAATACCCACGTCCAAATTTCTTTTGTGTTTTTATGCTTTGATCTTAATACACGTAATCTAGTTACTTGTTGTAGTGATTTTGGTATCTTGGTTTTGGTTAAAAACACAAACTTTCTTGGATCAATCGTTCAAAATTTCTTGGTTTTTCTTCATCCCGAAATTCAAGCAAAAACCACCATCGGAATGTACAACTGAGAGGAACTTGATCGCAATAACCAGCTGGTTCCACATTGCGATCATTGTATTACGACACCTTATTCCGATCTGAGCATTCCGATCGAGCATTGCGATCTGGGATTCCGACGGGTTTAAGGGATCCTTGTGTCATCACTCTGCCCATTTTATTTTAGCTACATTCCGATCTGGACTTTCCGATCTGGACACTCCGATAGTGATATTCCGATCTGGACATTCCGATCTGGACATTCAGATAGTGTGACATTCCGATCTGGACTTTCCGATCTGGACATTAAGATAGTGTGACATTCCGATCAAACATTTCGATGGGTAATATTGCGATGGGTATTGCGATGGTTATTCCGATGGGTATTCCGACGGATTAAATTTGAGGATTCCGATGCAGTGACAAGTATTTCAAGATTTTTCAAAAACGTGCTTTTGAAAATTGTGTGTAATTTTGTCTTAGAATTTTTGGTTTATCGAGAACAATTATTAGGGGATTTTAACATTATTTCTCGACTTCTACTCACAACAACAAACACAATTACTTTCTTTCATTGATCGATCGACAAGTAATCCTTACTTTCATTTATCATAGATTTTTAATGGATTCGTTGAAATCGACATCTCGAGAGGGAGACTTGTATCTCATGCAAAACACAGCTAGAGAAAGTGGTATAACGTTCTTTCGACTACTCCAGTCTCATCTAGTGACCATTTCTTGGTTTCAAGGAGGAAACGAATTTCTGACACTCTTCGGTCAAGATCGTTATATATTCATCGATTCCATATTCCTCAACTTGAACCAACTAGCTGAGCAACTTCACAAAGAAGACTTTAATCACTCTGCATCAGCATCTGCATATCAAGCTCTAGTGACACAACTTACGCACTTCTTCAAATTCAACATTTTTAAGTCTGACAATTCAGGGATATGTCAATCATTTCTTCAGTACACACAAACGGAAATTAAAGAGTTTCGTGGTACATTGTTGAAATTAATGATATCAGTCTCATCTTCGATTTATGAAAGATCTCGACTTCAGCAAGAGTATGATAATGGAGTGCAAGAATCTACGATGCAGATGCAAGAGGAGAATGATCATACGGTTGAAAACTTGGAGCCTAAAGATTACAAGAGCAAGGATTCGGGAGGAACGCATGATACAAGCAGCATGTCAGGGATTGATGCCACCATACCTGTATCTGACGAAGAGTCTACAAACACGGTACTAAGGAATGTGGTATATGATGTCCATGTCGATGAACCACCGCATGTTGCGCATTCCAAACCTAATTATGACAAACATGGGATGGAAAAGGGTGATAATTTTACCACTTCAGATTCATCCGATGTGAGTCAAAATAGGGGAGAAATTGTTCAGAATGCTATAGTTCATCACGATAAATGCTTTATGATTGCTTCTCTAACTGATTCTGATTCCAAGATTAAAGAGCTTGAAACATTTTTAGCTCAGCAATCTAAAGCTCTTGAGGATGCCAAAATTGAATTTTCGAAGAAAACGGATAAATTTGAAAAGTATTTTGAAAAACTTGAAAATTCAAACGTTGTTCTTGAAAGAAAATTAAATCAAAAAATTCAAGATTCTAAAGCTGAAAAAGATAATTTTGTGAGACAAATTAATTCGCTTGAATTTAAGTTGGCATCCCAAGATGAATTGCTCAAAGAGAATGAGACTTTAAAGGCTCAAGTACAAGAAAAGGTCTTTGCTATAGCTGCGTTGAAAAACGAATTGAGAAAAACTAAAGGATCTAGTGTGGATACTAAGTTTGAAAAACCATCAATCTTGGGGAAACCGCCTCAAATTCAGTCTGTTAGACAACCGACTGCATTTAGATCTGAGCGACCAAAATCCTCGAGACCGCGGTTTGCCTCCCACGTTGATATGGTTCATCTCTCTAGACCAGTCACTCCACTATCTAGGCCCAATGTGACTAAAACAGCTCTTGCAAGACCTAATCACATGATTGCATCTAGCCTCCCTAGACATAGTCTAAAGAACACGTCTCGAACTAGTTCAAATGACGTTCGCCATACTTTTAGTCTAAGGGAAGCTAAGAAAAAGACACAAGTAAGAGATAGGAATTTTAAACCTAGTCAGATGCCTTCTAGATTACCCAACAATGCTAACCGTAGCATATCATATCCTAGGAGTATCAATCAATCATCTAGGAATTCTAGATCTTACTCGGACATTAAATATGCTACTTGTAAAACATGTAGGAAATGTGTCTTTAAAGCCAATCATGATTCTTGTGTCAAGAAATTACTTAATGAGGTGAACTCCTGTGCTAGACTTAAATCCCAGTGGGTGGCTAAAATAAAACCCATGGGTAAAATGTGGCGCCCCACTGGTAGAACTTTCACTCTTGTAGGAAACGAGTGCCCTTTAACTAGGATAGTCTCTGATTCTACTAAGACTACTAGGGAGGAAATTGAAAAGGAGGATACATCACTTAAGCCTGAACTTAAGGTTTTCTATAAAAGGAAACGCTTGCCAGCTAAGATAAGTGAATCCTCTCCTCAGGTCACCTCTAGGACAAGAAAAGAAAATTGTGAACCCCCACTTGCTTCTAAGATAGATATCGCTAACCCATATCAAAGCATGCAAAATCCCAATGAGAATGCAGGTACCAAAGAGAATGTTCCAAAAGAAAGAAGCGGTCCAATCATTGTATACCACTCAATTAAGGACTCTCTCGGAGTTTGGTTGCTAAAGAAGCTGATATCTAAGAAACAAGTGTCTCAGGGGATTTCCAGTTAAGCTTACAGTGCATCAGGACTTATAGTCACATCACAGACCATAACTCGATCTTCAAAGAAAGGAAAGTATATCGCCGATGGTAAACTTATCCTAACAACGAGAAATTAATTTTTCTCGAGCATGAGCTTATATCAAAAACATTCCAAGTTTTTAAGCTCATGCACAATGATTTACAGTTAAATGTCAGACTGTAACTCGAACTTAAATTAAAGGAAAGATTATCTTTTATGATAACTTATCCTCTTAACGAGAAATTCACCTTTCTCGGTCATGAGCTTGTATTAAAACATTCCAGGTTTTAAGCTCAGAAGGGTAAGTGAATCTTTTAAATAAGAGAACTTTTCCTCGTAACGAGAAATTCACCTTTCTCGGTCATGAGCTTTTCGTTAAAACAGTCAAAGTTTTTCAAGCTCATGAAAACGACTTCTAAGTAAATGTCAGCTTAGAACTCGTTCTTCAGTTAAAAGGAAAGTTTATCGCCGATGGTAACTTATCCTTAACAACGGGAAGTTTACAACTTCTCGGACTTGAGCTCGTTTTGTAAGATATTCAACATCTTAAGCTCAAGTAATTGGTTTTCAAAACATTGAACACAATTTTTCGAGAATTTCTCAAAAAGGTTTTTCTAAATCTTTCAAAATTGTGTGTTCAAAAAATGTTTTGATAAAAAGAGCATGTCTTCTGGAATCGATAATATTTACGATACTAGAAATGTCATTCAATAATGACACGGGGTTGTAAATAAAGTTCGAGCAGAAGTTCAAATATTTTAAAACATGCTCAAAATGGTTTGCTATTATTTCAGATAGTAACCCGCTTTTTATACTCTAGTCAAGCATTTCACCGGAAAGCTTTGACTCAACAACGGGAATTAATTTTCTCGGGCATGGTTTACTTTATAACCATGTAAGGGATTGTGTTTACGTTATAACACAATCTAACACGAATATATGTACGTGTCAGTGCATTTATTTGTTAAAACAAGAGAAATCTTGTTTTTATGAAGCTATCATCTCTACAACCATAGCAATATACAATTGGTATCTACATACTCGACGATGCGACTACTCAAATGGTGACTACAGCTCTTTCAATAGAACACGGGTCAACAATTGAGGGGGAGCAATTGTCCAGCATTCAGAATCTTTGACGCCGAAGGTGCCAAGTTCACATATTGGTGTCAAGACAACGATATCAATCGTACATATGGAGTCAAGAGATAACTTCAGACGTGATGAGGCGACCAACATTCGTGAACAAGAACCATGTGCCTCTTTCATATGATGTTCTTTATCATTTAGGTCCAACCTCATAAATCGCTAATCTTGTGAATAAATTATCATATATGATCTTTGCACGTGATAATTACCTTACACTTGTGTTTAAACGGTATTTTATTTACGTTTCAAGTACACCCTCATTAACTTGAGGGGGAGCTTGTGTAATTCATGAAGATAATCGGATTTGCATTTTTCTTCCCAAATTTTCTTAACATGCTATTAAATCAATTGATATTAAAAACATCGATTGGGTTAATATTTTTAATATGGGGGAGAAAATGTGATTTAATATGGGATATTATCACAAACGGTTTGACTTAATGTGCTGGCTCATCCCGACATGTGCGAAATGTTTTCGAATAGCGTGGCATATGTTAAGGGGGAGCAAAACGGATTTGCATATCAAAATGGATTTTCATGGTGACATATACTTACCCAAACCTCGTTTAATTCACGACGATGAAGATTGTGGTGACATAAGGATGGTAGGATAGGTTAAGTCCTATGATTCTTCCAGAACCGGAGGAATCTTCCCAAGGACATTCCATAGCTAGAAATAGTCGTCCTTAGGAAAGTTGGAGAAAGATTGTGAACGTAGCTGAATGCCGACCAAGTACTTAAGTTAGCACTGGAACAATCACAACAAGGTGCTAGTGATGACGTATTGGTAAGCATTGAAGGGGTTGAAGAATGAAAAAGAATTGTAAAGATAAAGGGTGTAAAGAAAGAAGCCCTCCTTTCAACTTAGGCAGAAACCGGGTCAATACATATGCTATTGAGATCATTTTAAAGGATGCTCGATATTGAAGATAGACATCATGGACCCAGTGATGCAATGCATAACCCATCCCAGCTAACTCAGATATCTCTCAAAAGGTATTTGTTTTAATCACACGGAGACAACACATCATCTATTGATTTATTCACTCCGAATAAATTAGTATTGAAAAGGTGGCACTCCTCTCCAGCCTCCGATCACTAAAATCCAAAGTGCACGATCGAGTCTAGAGCCATTTGAGATCATCAAATATCTCATTAGGACACACTTCCATATTTCCTTGCTTCTTCACACACTGTGAAAAGTAAGAAAGATTTTAAGAGTCCTACGCAAAATCTTCATGATCTTGCCTGAACATCCGAGTAATACGAAAGTATTTACAATGAAGATGGAAATCCTTCTTGAGCGAATATCAAAAAGCTCATGGTAGGTGACTTGTGCGATTCTTTATGAATCAAACTTGTGATAACTGGAAAGCAACAGCTGTTTAATTCTTAACTGAATTTAAACACGTTCCAGGCCTCTACGCAATATCTTAGTGATCTTGCCAGAACACTCAGAGTGATACCTTAGTATTCACGGTGATGAGTGGAAATCCTTCTAGTGTTAACCTCAAACAGCACTTGGTAGGTAACTTGCAAGATTCTATACGAATCAAGCTCGTGACAACTGGAAAGCAACGATGGTGCGGTTCTTAATTGAATTTCACTTGTTCCAGGAACATGAATTGACGGCTTCAAATCATGCGGATATTTTTATCCAAATGATTCACTCTTTATGTTCGCAGTCAGCTTTGGACGGTCGAATAAAGAGAACGGGTTTACCCGCGAAATCCTGTCAGGAAGTTACTTAATTGAAACTATCCGTCACGGGTACGATATCTAATATCGCCAAACGGTCTTCACCGACCGGAGGTAAAATGCTACCGATTTAGAATGAAATGTTCAAAGCCATTTCGTTCGTGTCTACTTATGTTGCGGCATTTGAAGACGGTGGTGTTGCGGAATCCAAGAAGAAGTCGTCCCCGCATGCTTATACTTTATGCACTTAATACCTCATCTAATTCAAGAAAGCCTAAAAGTTAAGTCTTCCGCTGTATCAAACTCTGAAGCTTTCAAGAATTACAAAGGTATAAGTATGTGGAACATGAAGTCACGAGGAGGCAAATATCACAAGTGATGAATGCACAAGGTCAAAGCAAGGACACATGTTCAAGACCAAAGTCAAAGATCTCACCAGCATATTCACAAGAACAAGATCGAAGACTCAAGCATAGTATGCTAGGTTTAAGATTTAGTAAAATGGTGTGACCTCCCTTTAGGGGAGATTGTTGGAAATACGTTTCTCCAAAGAAAGTCTCGGTCACATCATTATTAGCATAGATCACGAGCAATAGACTATTTAGGACATTGTAACTTGGAGTGACCTCCCTTAGGGGGAGATTGTTGGAAATACGTTTTTACGTATTTAGAAAGGATCGGTCACTCCAATGATATTGGGCTCGTGATCCAATATAGTCCATATAGCCCACATGTAGGGTGGGCTATATAAACCCCCTCCTAGCATGTTAGGAGGGGTTGGTCATTCACTTTACTCACACATAATCTAATCTTTCATGTTTCTCTCCAACCTCTCTCTAGTTTCTCTCTCTACATCTTCATATATCCTTCTATCTCTTTAGATAATCACAACACAAGGATAATCCAAGATTACGAGGACCTTCAATATCTAGATAATACATGCGTATTTATAAGATAAATTAGGGTAAAAACCCTAGTAGCTAACTGGGCCATGTGCCTAATCTGGACATACATAATTATTATTCATAACAAATACATGTTTAACCTAAATATTTTATACACCTTAATTTGATTAAATCATGCTTATATTTAATTAAATCATATAGTCTATAGTTTATTTAATTAACATGATATTATTAATAAACTATACTAATAATCACATGACTTATTTATTTAACCAGTAAACTTACGCTTATATTATTAGCTTATTAATTCAGCTTATTTCAAAATATGGAAACTTTCTAATTCAGGAAACTTACTATTTTTGGAAACTTTCTATTTTTAGAAACTGATCTATTTTTAGAAGTTAATCTATTTTTAGAAATTTCTACTTTTGGAAACTTTCTATTTTTGGAAACTTTCTATTTTTATAAACTTTCTATTTTAGGAAACCTGCTATTTTTAGAAAGTTAGTTAGTATTATACAACAAGTATAATAATACAAGAATACAAGTAATACTTAATCAGAATACATAGAATATATGATAAACACAGCATAACATTAAAACAGTAAAACAAGACAAGAACATATAAAACAAGCTAAGACATGATATAATCAGTTACGTACTCAGTAAACAGAATACTTATACATGTACCCTATTTTATGTAGCATTAGTGAGATCGAAGTAGGACTTTCATTCTTTCGTCTTCTTCGTTCACTGGACATAAGGTACGGATTTCCTGTCCCTTCGGTATGGACAGTCTTTCCTTATTAGGATTCCCCGTTTGTAGCCAACTGATTTCCTAGTATTGTTTTATATGTTTGATTACTTATGTTAGTCTAAGAGCCTAAGCCATATACATGCATGACTAGTGTCACCTAGTTATGGAGGTACCGTAACCATAACACTGGAGGCACCAGTGTTATGACTTCCCCACGGCGGAGTGATTGATCGTGGCATCCCTTTACAGTTTTACCCATTATATTATATTATCATGTTGGCGTATGGGTGCATCCTAGTTACATGTTTTACCAGTAATACCAGAGTGAATGTGATGTGTGCCTTGCATCCTTCACTAGGAGTTGATCCCTCCTACCCAGACTATTTAATTAGAGGCAACCCCTCTAATTGCATGACGAGGTCTCCCCTACAAGTATTCATGCCCGGTGGAACCTCATGACCTATATGGGCTATTGGCTAATTAATACAAATTTTACATAAAAACATAAATCTTTTCAAAATATAAAACCAGTTTTATGAACATGTTCCAGGTTACTTAGGACTTATACATTTCCGCTGCTATTAGTTTTATATGCTTATGTTATTCTAGGTTATACTTGTATATCCATGCACTGAGCTTTATGCTCAGTCGTTTTCCTTTCATGTTCCCAAACGGCAGGTACTCAAAGGCGCTCGTAGACTTTAAGCGTACGTGCATATAGATTGGAAGCTATCTAGCCTTCTCTACTTTATGTATTTCATCATACATTTTGCTACTTATATCTTTGGACATTGTTTAGTCCTTTTCCTTTACAGTACTTATGTTTGTGTGTGATGAGCTTATACCTGGACTACCAATGTTTGTTTCCGGTATTTCCATTCATGGTCATTTAATGTTTTTAAGACATTTACCTTGTTTGCTTTGATGACACGTTCCATTTACCAAAATGGGGTGTTAGAGTAAAGGTTTTCTCCGCCGGTTAAAGGAGGGTTGGTTGACTAGTGAAAGTCGAACTCTCGAGTTGGATACTCGAGGAGTGGAAGTTGGGGCAAGATAAGTGATATCTTGTTAGGCAGAATCACTATAAATCTCTTGTGTTGTGTGGTCTGATTATCTTATTCCTTATCTTTATTACTTTTCTTGACTTATATTACTCATACTTTATCTATATATCCCTTGTAATCACAACTAAAGTTTCAAAGAAATAAAACTAATTGGTAAAACTATTCAATCCCCCCCCCCCTCCTAGTTTTCCACACTCTTGATAACCTAAACTAATGAATTCATCCCTTCCTATTAAAGCTCTACCACCATTTTCCTAGAAAAGCCATGTTTTCTCGTAAATACCAAATATAAAAACCCCATCCTCATGTGAGACAACTAACGTTTCCCTTTTAAGACATGCAAAAAATTTTCACTTCACACACTCCGACTCAAAAGAATTTCTTTCTTTCACTCTCAAGCTCTTTTATCACACTCAAAGACACACGAAACATCGAGAAATAATACAATGGAAAGCTACCAAGAACCAACTTAACCAATGGCCCCGTGAATGACAATGTTTTAGCTTTCCATTCACGCAACGATTCTTTAGTTTTTCAATTACAGGTTTCAGAGCATTAATTTACCTCATGATTCCACAAATCAGTAAACCCAAATACATGAAAGGGAATTTCCCAACTTCACATCCCATCTAACTCGTCATCGACTCCAATTTTGTATCGTTGACCCCTATACATTATAGTTTGAATATGAAAAAAAGACTTCCTCATTTTCTTTATTCCATTACCCAAATAATATAGTTAAACCTTATTCGACCCTACTCTAACCCTTCTAAATATGTCTTTTTCGCTTTAATAACAAACACATCTACACCTTCGTTTCCAATTTAAATAAGAGAGGTGAAATATGGTCACCTTGTCTAACACCCTTTTCAAGCCTAGATTCTCTCGTTAGATGAGCATAAACTATTGGGAAATAAGATTTGATGATTACAAAACCAGAAAAAAAAACACAAGAAAAGTACCTTTCACAAATCAAAGTACCTTTCGTCAATCGAAGTACCTTTGAGATGAAGTACCTTTCACCAGTCAAAGTGCATTTCGTTAGTCAAAGTACCTTTGAGGTGATAATATTCATAATATCTTCTAAATACTCAGAAGAATTCTTTGTTTATTTACTCTTATCCCTTGTAAACCTTAACCTCTCTGGTATATAAAGAGGGGCAGGGTATTAGTTTTAAATATCCAGCAGACTTATAACTCTCCAATGAGAGTAAGAGTTAGTAAGCGCGTGTTTATGTTAGTTTAGAATAGCATAGATGTATGATCAACATCTATGTAGTTTTTATGTTTTATGCGTTAATAATGAAAACCTGGTTAGTGACATTGATGTTCTTAATGTTATTTTGCTGCATAATCAATGTTATATATCCTAGATGATGCTTAAATGATTGTTAGCAATTGGTATCAGATCCTTGGTGGCTCGTGATATCTAGGATTCGTTATAAGGTTTTCACGTTTGTATTTTCCATTTCTCAAATAAATAAAGTTAGGGTTTCCCAACAAACCCTGATGTGTTATAAGTAGTTGCTGGTGGTTCAATCAGGACCTAACGGTACAACTGTATCAAGGATTTAATATTAGAGTGCATATGCCAATATGACAAACGCTATGATGCAAGTTCGCTAGAACAAATTAGGATTTCCAACACCTTAATAAATTTCATACCAGATCCAGATAATGGAATTTGTTGTTTTGGGATTGTACAGTTGATGATTGATTGGTTCGTACCATGAATGAACTGGCTAAAGATTTCAACTTCAGATCCTAATAAGGGTTTCGTGTTCATTCTGACATGAATCAAGAAGCATTTGAACGCAGCTCAAGTAGGTCTAAAGAATGTTTCATGAAGAACCACCAACAATGATGATTGATGAGAAACCCTAAAATATGTTTTAAGGGTTTATGTGAACAGGTAGCAGGTTTGTGAGAAGTTATTCATGGTTACCATATTCACAATGGATTTATTCACGTAAGGTACAATATTGATAGTTTTGGAGTTTTTATAAATACTATTATACGTATTATACTTTTAAAGTATGGTATATATGGTCGTGGTCCAACAATATTTGTACTCCATGTTTGGTATGTGGTTTTCTTGATGTGTTTGTTTGTAGTCCAACGCTTTTGATTTTAAGCAAACAAGGGTAGTGATTTTCTATGGGCTTCATGTATTATTTTGTATAACTGTTATGTCTTGCGTGATGGTAGAAGGGTTGTGAATTATGGAAGCGATTGTGAGATGATACAAATATATGGGAACAAGATTCGGTATAATTTTGAAATGCCTAAGTTGTAGGGATTATCTTCTACTCCTATATGAGCTAGACGCGTTATGAAGTACATTACTTTTGTATCTCCTATTTTGGGCCTATATATGATCATCGAAATGAGTTGGTCTGTTACTTTCTATATTGGTTGGTAATAATATTGGGATACACTCATAAGTACCGTTCATATATGCTACCTTCCTTTGGGCAGCAACAGAATAGTGATAGAAGGAATGTCGCTAACATTATGAGAGGAATGAGTACATGGTTTAGTGACAGCCTTGTGACATAAACTTTGTCACTAAGCTGCTTTGAAACAGAAAATTTTGTTGCTAACTACCTGTTTGTAAATATCGCTAGATGATTGTTGGATCATACCGTTAGTGTTATCCGATATCTTGTCTAATTAGTTTTATCCTTATAAGATATCGGGTGACACGTGATTATTGGTACCATTTTGGATCTCGGATAGAACTAAGTTTATTTTAGGTTTTAGGCTCATTTTTGAAGGTATTTGGTCCAATGATGTTTTAATCGATTATGTGACAAGGTCAACATTTTGGTTACGTGCCACTTAGGATTGCAGGCAGATCGTCGAATGAGGCAGCAGTCACATAAGATAGGATGATGATATTGCACTTAGATGATTTTCATTAATTACTACTTGGAGGTTTCTATGAAGACGTTTGATTATTGCTTATTTGATGTTGGGGTTGATTTTCATAGGTTTGTGTTTTATCATATCTTAAAGTCGTTTTTCCTGTTGTACATTGACTTTATAGATAACTTGTTTGTGCTTATATGTTGTTGACGAAGACTTGCAAGATCTAGGAATGTGTGATTTTTCTTATCGTACTTTATGCTCACATTCTCTATCACTTGAAGGAGCTACGTTATTGTGTTAGGTGTCTAATTTCGTTGGTAAATGAGGATTTTGTAAGAGATTGGCTCTATTTATACTTTTCCTGCTTATTTATGAGCTCGACGTCACATGAATAGTGCAAGACATAAGATACAAGCTTGGGATTCAATAATGATCACTATTTGGAGCCTACATAGTCCGTGATTCAAGAGATGGTGAATATAAGTTTCAAGGGAAGCTTATTTAACCATCTACATGTATAAGGGGAGCTTCTTATCTTCAGAAGACCACTATTTGGATGAGTACGAAAAAAGGAAGAAGTTGATTATTTGTGGTGGCATCATCAATTCAAAGGGAAGCATGAAGATAGTTTTGTAATATCAAATAGGAGAATATTGTTAGGAATTAAGATTTGATGATTACAAACTCATAAAAAAAAAAAAGCAAAGTACCTTCCACCAATCAAAGTAACTTTTGTCAATCAAAGTACCTTTGAGATGAAGTACATTTCACCAGTCAAATTACCTTTGTCAATCAAAGTAACTTTGAGGTGATAAGTATTCAGAATATCTTCTAAATACTTAAAAGATTTGTTTGTTTATTTATTCTTGTCTCTTGTAAAAACTAACCTCTCTAGTATATAAAGAGGGGTAGGGTATTAGTTCTAAATATTCAGCAGACTTAGAACTCTCCAACATTTGTGTAGTTTTTATGTTTTCTGTGTTAGTAAAGAAAATATTGTTACTGACATTGATGTTTTTAAAGTTATTCTTCTATATAATCAATGTTATATATCCTAGATGAGCTTACATGATTCTTAGCATAAACATATCTCCACTCGTTAACACTTGTACCATAAAATTCATTTTCTTTATTGTATTTAATAATAACCTCCAATTAATATTAAAATGTGCTTTCTTGAGATCCATCTTGAATATTAATTTTTTTTATTTTTTATTAAAAAACTCCATTATCTCATTTGCTATTAGATACCTGTCAAGTATGTACGTTTATTTTACAAATTTATTTTGAACATCACCCACTATGTTACCACCATGTTCTTAACTCTTTTGGACATGCCACACTTCAATTGAACAATTTCTTCAGCAAATAATTTGAACGAGATTGATATAACCGAAAACAAACACACATTTAAGTTGCTCGTAATTTAGTTTAAAGAAATGGATGACTTAAAGTAAAAGTGTCAATAGTTGGACAATCTGTAAATATATAATCTCCAATAAACTACTCAATTATTTTTCAAGATGTTAAATAAAGTTTAAAAAAAGGCTGATGAGTAATTTAATCATTTTCTTACTTGTTTATTCAAAAACATCATCTCTTTATTACTATTTCTAAAAATTATTGTAGCCAAAAATCTTCACCATTCATAAAGTTCGTCAAACAAACTATGAAAGAAAAATATTTGATTGCCAAAAATGTACTATATAAGAAAAGAAACATTTACACACAAAAAAATCAATTAAACAATACCAGTCAATGCAACGTGTAACCGACGAGTTATTAATTAATTAGATAGTTTTTTGGTAATAGATGTTGTTATATTTTACAATATACTTTTTTTTATATATGTAGTACAGACTATAACAACATTTATTTTTGGTAATAGTTAATACAGTATATTTTAAACATATAATATTGACAATGTCTCGAATATTGTTGATTTCAATATTTTCATACACACGTATGAACATTATAGTATCTAATTAGATGTTTTATACTATATTATCTTTCATTACATTAACACTGTATGTTATTATCTTGCATTGTATTATATAACCTTATATTGCATTACATTTCATTTACATCTACATTCATGTAGTACAAATGATATCGGCAATTATTTATCTATTTGTTAATAGTCAATACATCTTAAGCATATAAAATGTGATTGAAGAATTTTTAATTTTAATATATTCACACATATATGTGAACATTATATTATGCTATATCATATTGTCTTTTATTATATCACATTATAATGTTATTATCTTGTATGGTATTACATTACATTATATTGCATTAAATTTCATTTACATCTACATTTATGTAGTAGAAATGATACAAGCATTTATTTTATTTTTTGGCAATATTTAATACATCTTAAACATGTAATAATGACAACGTGATTGAAAAATTATTGATTTTAATATTTTAAATACATGCATATGACCATTATATTATCTAATTAAATGTGTTATATCATATTATCTTTTATTACATCACAATATAATGTATTATCTTGCATTCTATTACATTACATTATACATTACATTTAAATATACATTTACTATACTGAATAATACGTTTTTTAAATCTGGTCCATGTGGTTTTCAATTTTTGCACTCTACACCACTCACAAACTTTAATTACATCGAATGTCATTTGATACACAAGTTTGTGATACCACCCGTCCTCTTAGTTAACGATGGGTTAAGGCAGATGAAATGAAAAATATACCCACATCTGGTATCATTTAAATTTGATTTCAAATTTATATTTAGCCAAAGTATGATATGCTAAAAAACAATCAAATACATATTTAAATTTCAAGAAGTTAAACTCATTTTTAGTGCCACACTCTCTACAACCCCATTGTATCATCAAGAAAACACAAACAATCAAAACCCGAAACCCTCTTGTTAACACCATCATTGATCCATAGATATCAAACACTAACACATGGTCGACCCATAGAACTTGAACACTAAAACATATTTCATGAACTCATACAAAAGAAAACTAATCCTTGTTAGAATTAATATCAAAAGGTAAACTGGATGTTAAAAAATCACATATTTATCAAATGAACCTAAATATACAAATTTAAACTTAATTGAAATCTATATAACTTAAATTCGGGAAGAATAATCATGCATATTAATTTGACTCGTGAACATCTTTACAGATCTCGAGTTAGTTTGGCTGAAAGAGGTCGAGAAAGCAAATAATTTTTTTAGATTTTATTAAGTTGGTGGTGAGGGAGATCATGTGGAACCAACAAAATCAGTGTTGTTGAACGAGAAGTTCAATTCTGGTTGGGTATAGTCATCGTATATGTCAAGGTTTAACTCTAACTTTGTCCACTCTCACTAACCTTAAATAAAGTATGCGTGACAATTTGTAAGTATTAAACATGTGATCAATATTGTCATAGAAATACCTAATCGGAATTAATAATTAAAGACCTTAAATCAATGAGGACACATGTGTGTTATTTAGTTGTCTTAAAGAAGTAAAAAAATCAAAAATTATAGGGTCGTATATGACACGAGAGGTGGAGGTGTATCATCATGGTGGTGGCGATAGAGGTATTATCATTGAAAATTCATGTTTGGACACTAGTTATTGGTGGTCTAATATGGGCCGACCAATCTTATGATAATACTTTTTCATTTAGAGAGTTAGTTTGAGTATGGTCACACCCAATTCATGTCAATCTAACGTGTCACAACGTCAAGATCTGCATTATCATACATGGTACTAGAGCCAAACCTCAAGCCAAAATAAAGGAGTGCGCCAAATCGATTTTTTCTTAACTTATTTTTTAAATTTTTAACTTATTTTAAATGTGTGTATGTGAGTGTGTGTATGTGCACGCGTGCATGTGTGATAGTATATTTTTTTGTGTTTATGTGAAAAACAAGACCTTGATATTTTGTTTATTTTTTTTAATAAACTAATTTATATAATATAAGATGATACATGTTATTTTTATTTTAAACATTCTTTTATGCAATGTTATTTTTTATATTTTACTTTGATATTCTGTTTTTGAAATTTTATGTAATTTTTTTTTTAATAATGAAAATTTAGTTGGGTTAAAAAATGTACAAGAATGAAAAAGCTTTAGTTATGAGTACGGGGTATTCGTTATGTGATATTACATGAGAAATGATGAGGTAGCTGGAAAGTGACTTTTTGGAGTTTATGGTGTGTTTTAGGTTTATTTATGAGTAATTTTATTTTTTCTTGTGACGATAGCAACTGTTTTTAAGACAAATTTATTTATGAAGGTATGTTACTCAAATAGAGGAATTTTTTAATTTTTTATATTTGTGAAACGAATTTTAACTACATGTATAAATTTTATTGTACAACATTAGATCGTTTTCGCGCTCTTAAAGTTTTTAGTATTTCATAAAATCCGATTCTATGTCTTATTTCTTGATTTCTTTTTTAAGTATACGTCACAGAGAAAATTAGTAAGGAAGAAAAGGAAGGTATTTTGGTCACTTACTAGTGTGATCCATCGTTGACTAAAAAAGGATGGACGGTGTTACAAACTCGTGTGACAAGGTATACATGGTGTAGTTCGAGTTTCAAAGTGACGAGAAGAGAAAAAATTTAAGAATTACATGGACGAAATTTGTAATTTAACGTATTCTTGACTAGCATTAATACACTTTATGTACTTACCCAAAACACATGTAGTTTATAGTTATAGATTAAAGCACCTATATATATAACAGATTTCAAGAGTAAATGGTTATAAGTGTTTTTGTTTAACATTTCTATACTTTATGCAAAGTTTTAGTTTGTAATAGCATATACGTGAGCCGCATGTCGTATCACCAAAATGATAGTATTCAGAATGCGAAGCCACTTGGAAATGTCCTTAGCATTTCTGGAGAAGGAGAAAATATGAGGAGTCACTACAATGCTCTCGAATTTTGTGGTCATATGTACAAGATTGTGAGTCTTTTAAGTTTCTTGTAAAACATTTATAACCAACAATTCGGTACTCTTTATAACCCATTTATTCCATGACTTAGTTAAAATTTTCTTCTAATATTATTTCAACATGTAGAACGATACTGTGCTTTTGGCAAATGATTCTCCAGGACAAATGAATAAGCCATTGGTAGCTATAATTAAGGTATGTTATTGTAACTCATAGAAAACATGTGTATTTAATATCTAATCGTGATTTTCATCATGTATATACAGGATATCACTGGAACAAAAAATGATGATATTATGGTATATGTACAATGGTTTTATCGTCCTAGTGAAATATTTCTAGGCAAAGATATGAAATCATTTGATACAAGGGAATTGTTTTATAGTTTTCACAAGGATGAGGTTCATGCTGAAGCGATTATGCACAAATGTATAATCCACTTCATTACAAAAAAACAACACATCCCGCTTCGTAAAAAATTTCCAGGTTTTATAGTCCAAAAACTGTATAATTTGAATGATAAGAAGCTTTTCAAGCTAACTGATCGAAACTTTTTACCTGCTACTAAAAGTGAAATCAACAAGCTTGTTCTATTAACAACTTATCGTTTAGGAATCGGTCCAGCAATGAAGAGTGGAAAAGCGAAATCAAAGAGCTTGTTCTATAAAAGAACTTCTAGATAAGAAATTGTTCCAGCTATTAAGAGGGGAGATGATGCTGATGAAATGAAAGTGGGCTAGAGGAGATGGCACATTTTATGTTTCGTGATTGTTTTAGTTTCACAAAGTACTCATTACAGCTTACAAGTGTTGTAACAACAACTTGTTTCTTAAAGTCTATATTAAAAGCAGTGCTGCAACTTTTACAAAACATGTGCGAGAATAAAAAATAACTCTTACCAAGACTAAATAAAAATTATCGAGTTAATTACAAGTTTCGTTCATGTTGTTCAACTACAATAATACAGATTTATATATCGTTAGTTATCTAACTTAGATAAGTTAATAGTCATGCAATTTAGCATGATAAATGTGTCTTTTATAACTTTATTGATCTTAAAGATTGTGTACGCACAGAGCTCGGGCAATAACTACACTAATAATATTATTTAAACTTATTTTTATGGGTCTGAAGTATGACAAAAAAGAATTATCCTATTTTTTGAGTAGTTAAACATTAAATTTTTACATAATTCAAATTGAGTTAATATAAGTGTTGATAATATGTTACAACTAATTCCATGCAGACACCTTAATAACAAATTCTTCGATTTTATATTCCTAACGTGTACATTTATGAGGTTTTTATTATTTAGTATTACATATTGTTTATATATGCTATAATTTATCTCGCGCATACATTAAATATGTGTTTAAGCAAGATATTTATAAATTCAATGTTCACGAAGGATTTAGTATTATTATTACGATCAATTTAACAACAACAACAACAATAGCAGCAACAGCAGTAGCTACTACAACAGCAACATCAATATCAGCAACAAAAAAATCAATATCAACAACAACAACAACAGCAACAGCAACAACTACAACAACAACAATAATAATAATAATAACAATAACAATGACGAGAACTAAAACAATAATAATAATAATGACGAGAACGACAACAATAATAATAATATAGCTTTGGCGCTTTTCCATGAGAGCATGTGTGCCCATGGTAAACACATCAGAGACCTCATGGTCATGATGTGAAGAAGAAGAAGAAGGTTCTTCCTCAGAGGCATGAGAGGGAGTTTGTTGAGGCTCACTAGCAGAACTAGAAGCCTCACCCTCATCATTAGTATTGGAAATCCACTTTATGTGACGACATTTAAGAATTCTCATTAGTTATCATAGTCACTCACGCAAGGACTAGACTAGGAAATGATGTATAGTATGTATGCGTGAGTGACTGTATATATCCCTCCAATGCTTCCAAGGCGGGGTTGTTGTTTGTGTTTTTCTCTTTTCATTTTATAAATTGTCTTTCTCTCTCTAGAAACACACACCTCCATCTCTCTCTCTCTCTCTCTCTCTCTCTCTCTCTCTCTCTCTATCTCTCTCTCTCTCTCTCTCTCTTCTCTCATCTCTCTCTCTCTCTCTCTCTCTCTCTCTCTCTCCTCCTCTCTCTCTCTCTCTCTCTCTCTCTCTCTCTCTCTCTCTCTCTCTCTCTCTAACCATGGCAATCACCTTCGTCCACCACCCTACACCACCAGATCTAGTAAAATAGCAAACCCACGTTTGGTATTAGAGCTGACGATTCAATCCTTGGATCGTGCGTATTTTTTGTTTATTATCCTGGTGGTCAAAATTTTTTTAGTCTCAAACAGATATATTTTTTGTCAAGATGGTTAATCTTTCTGTCATCTAGTTCTTTAGTCACGTCTTTAATTGGTTTCATCAGTTCGTTTTCCGAGCTTATTTTATTGGTCTTCAAACATTTCTGGTCAAAAGCTTGTAACTTTATCAGATCTGGTGTCTATAGTCTACTGTTTCTGGTTTCATTTTTTTACATCTAGTCAGATCTGGTCAAAATTCCATGTCTGGTGTTTACTATTTCTGGTTTCATTTTTTTCAGATCTGGTTTTGATACTAAAAGTATTTTTCTGGGTTTATTTGTTATATTTATGAAGATGAAGATGATAAGATCAGATCCATAAACCAGATCCAAAAAAATCCAGAATAATACCTTTTAGATAAGATTTGACTTATTCTAAAATGGGGTAGATCCAACATTGCAAAATGTTTTTTGCATTATTTACGAAATGAGACTCCTGTTTATTACAAAATACATTGCGAAATGGGACGACCAGATTGTGAAATGAGCAAAGAAAACATTGCGAAATGAACAAAAGAAAACATTGTGAAATAGGAGTTTTGTTAACATTCCGAAATACAGATGTAACACCCCCACAATTGCTATGCGCAGTGGAACTACAACAATGGGTGCTACACAGTATTCATTGCACACAAGATATATCAAACGACGCTAAAAAGACGTCAACTTAAAACTTGAAATTTAAAATTGTTAGATGATACATGTCCACAGTTTTTCCAACCCCAAATAGTGCACAGAGTTTAGCGTTTTCGGTCCCCATGAATCTCAACCCAAAAACCTCAGTTTTACAACAACATGACATTAAACTTAAAATGTTTAAGTAGAAAAAGGAGGGAAAAACAAGCGGACTCCAAGCCGTACACACAACATCCATCCCATGCATGCTCCATCCTACACCTCAGCGGTTACCTGAAACACATGCCAAAAATTTGGTCAACGAAAACGTTGAGTGGAATTCATAGGTTTTACAATCCATTTGAACGTATATATAATAAAAACCATTCGTGATCATTTATAGTCTTGTCGATCAAACAAACTATAATCAGGATACTGACAATTGTGTTTAAGCTCATGACACTAATCCGTTAACTCAATCACCCGCGTAAATAATACCGGCGTGATTCAGATGAAACCAGTGCCCCTTCTAAAGGCATCAGTTGCAATTATACCTTATTTCTCATACAAAATAATCTACCGCAGAACTTACTAAAAGTACAGCTTCTCGGCTAGCATTGGGTCGTTAACCCCGTAGTACTACAAATTGCATAAGCGGCTATTTCCCCCTACTCGAGGGCAGGACAATAGTTAATAGTTCATGATTTTAGGGACTTTTGCAACTTTGGTACTCAACACAATTTCTAAGGCAACTTTCGGGTCTAACAATCATTCATGATATACGTTCCTTTTAAAAACTAGCATGCATTTCCCTCGCGGGTAAAACAATTTGAAATAAATATAAGCGAGGCTATAAATTCACACCTTATATCTTAAGTAGTCGGTAGTTCGAGGGATGATCACTGACGATGTTACGGATGCCCGGTTAAATCAACACCTATCACAAATAACGCGTAATGAGTAATCTCATTTAAATACTTACGGTACTGTATAAAATACATATATACTAGTCACTTAGGACAAGTATAACTCACGCCAAAAACAAAAACAACAAGTATCACACATTTTATACCATTCGTTCTCATTATCTACGCTATCCATTTTTACCCATTCTCGCCGGTACTTAACTAAAGTACGGGCTGTTTTACCTTATTTAACCACACTTATAAAATTTGACAAAATTTCCAAAAATCCTATAAGACCTGTAGATAACATGTTTTTAAGCCCAATAAAAGTTTTTACTTTTACGACCCGTTACGCAACTCTTTTCCACGACTACATTTTACGGGCTGAAATTGCGCTTCGACCAATTTTGACCTCTTTGACCTATATGAAAAATACCTTTGACTTCTTTGACTCATAAGTCAACATATAGACCCATTTACACAGGTTAGGGACCAAATTTTGACCCTTGACCATTTACCAATTTATACTTGTGACCCTCGGGATTTGACTAAAACTTTGCACAAATTCGGATTATGAAAGTCCTCGTCTCCCGGTACCCGATCTTTAAAATGTCATAACTTTTAGCTCGTTTTGAGTCACGGGCTCTACCTTATACCAAATTAAAGCTAGAAAAACCCTCTATCACTATATTTAGTTTTCAAGTCCTGGAACAAAAATCATTTTTATGAAATGGACCAAATGTTTCTGCCTAAAAATGACCATACCAAAAACGCACTTAGACTCGATTCCAAGCCTTCTAACCACCACTAATCATCATCCTAAGCCTTCCCAAACATATCCTAACATCAATTTTCAGTCCTACCCCTATTGATCAACCAATCTCAAATTCAAAAATTCAAAGAAATGTACATGCAACTAATAAAACCTATGTGAATCATCCTAAAACAACAAACCAAACACAATAATAACATGCAAAATCAACAACCACCATGGCTCCCCAAACACCCCCTTTGCCGTGGGGTTTGGGTGACCCAATCACCACAACCAAATTAATTTTGGTGGGTTTTCTTGGTGTTCTTGCATCCATAACACTTAAAATCAACATGCATTAGCTAATTTAGCCACAAAAACGAATTTGGATCATATGGAAAAATCTTGAAAAATTTTTGTTAATGCATGTGGGATTTGAGCACATGAACATGTGGGGAATGACCAAACTAGATGTGGTCTTACCTTGGTTTTTAAGAAAATCAAGTGGAAAAAGATTTTTGGTGAATTTTTGGTGGTCTAGGGGTGTCCGTCGGTTTGAGAGAGAAGAGAGGGAGAGAGTGTTTGATTTTGGTGAAAATTTTTGTATGTGTTTGTATGTTTGTCACATTTGGCCTTTTTGGTGGGTTGGGAGGGGCCTTTTGGCAATTTTTGGTTTCTTTTGTCCTTAAATAGAAAACGTCCTCAAAACTTTGCGGGTTCGACTCATTTGTCAATTTTGAAAATTTTACGGGAGTCGGAAATCTTCCCGAACGCTCCAAAATATTTTTGGGATACTTTAAATGTACTCGGAAGGCTATAAAACTCACCCGACTCAACTTAACACGAACCGTAAATAAAATTCTCGAAAAATTACATTATCGATAAATCGTCAAAATTTATATAAAATTGGGCATCCCTCGGGATCGTAATCGTCATCGTCCTTCTTAAAACGTCAATCGTAAAAATTTTAACCTCGAACATCGGCTTTAACCAAAATACTTATAATTATAGAAATTATAATTTATTAAAAATTTCAAAAATTGGCGTAAATTAGGGTATCGTTAATGACCTCGAATCTAGGGTGTCACATCCACCCCTCCTTAAAGAGAGCGACGTCCCGGCGCTCGCCTCTTCTTGTACTCACATTTCGTCTTACTGGAACAGATGAGGATACCTTTCCTTGAAAAAGTCCTCACGTTCCCAGGTGTATTCCGGTCCACGCTTAGAATTCCATCGGACCTTCACAATGGGAATCCTACTACGCTTCAACCGCTTGACCTCCCGGTCCATAATTTCCACAGGTTCTTCCACAAAGTGCATTTTGTCGTCTAGTCGAATCTCGTCCAAAGGAATCACCAATTCCTTGTCCGCCAAGCTCTTCTTCAGGTTCGATACGTGAAACGTGTCATGAATAGCACTAAGCTCGGTCGGCAATTCTAACTTGTACGCTACCGGTCCAATTCGTTCAACGATCTTAAACGGTCCAATATACCTCGGACTCAACTTTCCTTTCTTTCCAAAACGAATTACACCCTTCCACGGCGACACCTTGAGCATAACCATATCTCCCACTTCAAACTCCAACGGTTTCCTTCGGTTATCGGCATAACTCTTCTGTCGGCTTCTCGCAGCAAGTAGTCGGTTCTTGATCTGCACGATCTTCTCTGTCGTTTCTAAAACCATTTCGGGTCCAGTCAATTGACTTTCCCCTACTTCACTCCAACACACAGGCGATCTACACTTCCTTCCATACAAAGCTTCGAACGGTGCCGCTTTGATACTCGCGTGATAACTATTATTGTACGAAAATTCCACCAGAGGCAAGTGGCGTTCCCAACTTCCTCCAAAATCAATCACGCATGATCGGAGCATGTCCTCCATCGTTTAAATCGTTCGTTCACTCTGGCCGTCAGTTTCCGGGTGATAAGCCGTGCTTAAACTCAATTCAGTGCCCATCGCACGTTGAAGCGATTTCCAAAATTCCGACGTAAATCTACTATCGCGATCCGAAATGATCGACAACGGCACTCCATGTCTACAGACGATCTCCTTCACGTACACGCTGGCGAGTTTTTCCATGCTGTCCGTCTTCTTCATAGGTAAGAAATGAGCAGATTTCGTCAACCTGTCCACAATTACCCATATCATATCGCATCCACTAGGAGTCCTAGGTAAACCTGTCACGAAATCCATTGCGATTTTCTCCCATTTCCATTCTGGGATTTCTGGTTGTACCAACAATCCAGATGGTTTCTTATGTTCTGCCTGAACCTTCGCGCAAGTCAAACACTTACTGACGTAACGAGCAATATCTGCCTTCATATTCGGCCACCAATAAACTTTCTTCAGGTCGTGGTACATCTTATCCGATCCAGGATGTATCGAATACTTCGACTTATGCGACTCATTCATAACCAATTCTCGAACTCCAGGCTTTCCTTCCTCAGATGAACACAGTGGTAACCAAATTCGATTCTCAAAATATCTTAGTCCGTCTGACCTAATCACGAAAAGAGGTTTCAACATTCGTCCCAAGTTTTCGGCTTCAACATTCCCTTTCATTAATCCTCTCTCCTGAGCCTTCAGTATGGTTTCGGTCAAGTCAACGCTCTCACTCATCACTAACGCTCTAACCCTCAAAGGTTTCTCCCGTTCCTTCCTACTCAATGCATCCGCTACAACATTCGCCTTCCCAGGGTGGTAGCGAATTTCGCAGTCATAATCACTCAGTAGTTCAACCCATCGTCTTTGTCGCATATTCAACTCCTTTTGATCTAAAATGTGCTGCAAACTCTTGTGGTCAGTGAATACAACACACTTTGTCCCATACAGATAGTGTCTCCACAGTTTCAACGCAAAAACTACCGCTCCTAATTCCAAATCGTGCGTCGTGTAGTTCTCTTCGTTCTTCCTTAATTGCCTCGACGCGTAAGCTATCACTTTTTCACGTTGCATTAACACTTCTCCATAACCTTTACGAGACGCATCACAATACACCACGAAGTCTTCGGTTCCTTCAGGCAATGATAAAATCGGCGCGGAACATAACTTATCCTTGAGCGTTTCGAAAGCAAGCTCTTCCTCAATTCCCCATTCGTACACCCTATTCTTTTCGGTAAGCCGCGTCAATGGTTTTGCAATCAAAGAAAATCCTTCAATGAACCTTCTATAATACCCAGCTAAACCCAAAAATTGTCGAACTTCAGTCGGCGTCGTCGGTGCTGACCATTCCCTGATCGCTTCTATCTTAGCAGGATCTACACGAACTCCCTCACTATCAATCACATGACCTAGAAACTGCACTGATTCCAACCAAAACTCACACTTAGAGAATTTTGCATACAGCTTCTCCTTCCTTAACAACTCCAAAATCTTTCTTAGGTGCTTCTCGTGCTCCTCCCTACTCTTAGAGTAAATAAGTATATCGTCGATGAAAACAATAACAAACTTATCTAGATACGGCTTGCACACGCGATTCATAAGGTCCATGAATACAGCAGGCGCGTTCGTCAACCCAAACGGCATCACTCGAAATTCAAAGTGTCCATACCGCGTACGAAAGGCAGTTACAGGAATATCCTCCTCTCTTACACGCAGTTGATGATACCCTGATCTTAAATCGATCTTTGAGTATACACTGGAACCTTGCAATTGATCGAACAAATCATCAATCCTCGGTAATGGGTACCGATTCTTAACCGTCAGCTTATTGAGTTCCCTATAGTCGATACACATCCTAAACGAGCCATCCTTCTTCTTTACGAACAACACTGGCGCTCCCCAAGGTGATGAGCTCGGCCTAATAAATCCTTTGTCCATCAATTCCTTCAATTGATCCGCTAACTCCTTTAACTCAGATGGTGCTAAGCGATAAGGTGCACGTGCAACCGGCGCAGCTCCTAGCACTAAATCAATTCGAAACTCGACCTCACGGGTAGGCGGTAAACCTGGCAACTCGTCTGGAAAAACGTCCGGATACTCGCAAATAACTGGTACCTCTTCGATCCTCGCCTCTACATCACCATCGCTCGAAACTTGTGCCAAAAACACATCGCATCCGCTCTCTACGTACTTCATCATTTTCAAACACGAAATCACCTTCAAACGAGAAGTGCATTCGTCTCCTTTTACCGTCAAAACCCTATTTCTCAACGGAATCTGAACCAATCTCTCACCACAGACGATCGTAGCACTATGCGCCATTAGCCAATCCATTCCCACAATCACGTCAAACGATCCTAGCTCTATAGGCATCAAGTCGATCTTAAAAGCGTAATTTCCTAACTTCAAGGTACACCCTATCAGTATAGAATTCGTACTAACAATTTTTCCATCGGCTAATTCAACATTATAACTAGTCGTTAACAACACCGGTTCTCTATCAATATGACGACTAAATCTAACGTCTACAAAACTCTTGTCGGAGCCAGAATCAAATAAAATACTAGCATAACAAGCGTCTAGCAAAAACGTACCGGTAACCACATTGGGACCTTGTGGTTTATCAGCAGTTCCCACTTGATACACAGCTGCCGCATTATTACCTCCCCGCCTGTTTCCTGCCTTCGGGCAATTCGCTTGCACATGACCCCTTTCTCCAAAACTATAACATCCTCTCATCCTAATAGCATTAGCCCCTGTGGCTACTCCTCCCGTTCGACAACCAGATGTCCTATGACCTGCCTTTCCACACTTGCCGCATGCCGGCGGGCAATTTCCAACATGATACAAATTGCACTTACCACAATGGGGATTCACTTTCACACCTCTAGGGTTCGTCACTGCCCTCATCCCTTCGTTCCTTCTCTGATTAAACTGTTGATTTCGATTCGGCCCATGGTTGTTTCGATTCCCACTTCGGTTCTGGCCTTGGGATTGATTACTTTGTGCCGCTTCCCATTTCCTTTTGTTGCCTTCAGCAATGTAGTTCTGCTTGTCCCGAAGCTTAACGTCCATCAAAGCGTGAGCCATTTGAACCGCTTCATCAAACGTTCCAGGTTTTGACGAAGTTGTTTCACCTTTGATGTTGCTAGATAAACCCTTAATATACTGCTTCATTTTCTTGGCATCATTGGCAAATATGTCCGGACACAAAAGACTTAACTCATTGAATCTCCTGGTGTAAGCAGCTATATCTTTGTTCTTTAAGGTCAAATGCCTCAATTCGTCCTCCAATTGCCCCAATTCCTCCTCTGGGCAAAACTTCTTAGTCAACAAAGCTTTTGTCGCATTCCACGTCCTTGCATTCGCTACAGCCAATCCAACCGTAGCTACCTGGGTATTCCACCAACTTAGCGCATCATCGAGAAACGTAGCCGCCGCAAACTTCACTTTATCCGCTTCTGCACAACCACTGATTTCAAACGTACTTTCAACTTTTTCCAACCATCGTCTTAGTTCTAAGGCTCCACCCGTTCCACGGAACTGCGTGGGACCGCACTTCATAAAACTAGAATAGGTACACACTCTCGGGGCTTGCTGTCTCCCCGCGTTCCTTCCTGGATCCTGATTTCTCCCAGCTCGGTCCGCTTCCAACGCATTAGCTATAGCTTCCTGAATCATGGTGTTAACACGATCGGCAGTCAACTTTGGAGGCATGGTGTTATCGAATATCTCTTTCTGCAAGACAAGGAAAATAGAAAAACAATGTAAGTATTCATATCAAGTTTCCCAGACATAAAATACATACAACGACACATCACTACGGAGTTACTAATATTCATCAATTCACATCACAAAAGATCAAATTTAAGACATATCACAGATCATGAAAGGTAACATAGATTGTATTGATAATTAACCAAAATCGTGACAAGTATTGCCACTACAATCGTTCACCACAAAACATCAAGTACTTGAGTTTCTCGTCATAATACCATCATACAAAGGTCTAAAATAGTTCTATTACAATGATCAAAGAAAATACAAAACAAGTAACTAGGCATGTGGTGATCCACACTGCCTCTTGGATGGCGGCTCGTCGTCGTCTTCCTCGGTTTCCTCATCACTAACGTCCTCATCCACATCATCCACTTTTCTCTTTCCTTTTTCATCCGGCTCACATTCCATTTCCTTTTTCGTCCCTGATGTGGATCCACACTCAATCGCTACCTGATTTCCCACCGTAACACAAGCACCTCTAGTAGGCGGCTGAATCATGAAGTCGTTCGCCTCCATCTCCAAATCGTCCACGAATCTCCAATCCGAGGGCAATGAATCCCTCACACGATGCTCCCAACTCTGCATCCTCGACAACCTCATCTGATCCTCCCTAACACGGTCAAGACTAGCACTTAAATTCGCAACCATTGATTTTAAACTGTTGATGTCACTTTTGTTCACATTCCCGTCATACTCAATTCTTGCCGTCCTTTCCAACAGTCTTTGGTGTTCCCTTTCAGTCTTATCAAACTTCTTAATCACCCTAGTCTCAACTACAAACCGCTCGTACATCAACCTTTCCATCCTCCCCAAACGACCTGCGGGATCCCAGTAGTGTCTCGGTCTCGGAAAGTAGACCCTTGCAATATTCTCATGAATCGATGGCGACTTGGATGACTTGCTGGACTCTCCACTGCTCCCATTACTTTCTCGAACAAATCCTGGCACTGTTCTCAAATAATCCTTACAATTGTCCATTGGGCGATTAAAGGTTTGCTGCTCATAACGACCGGTCGGTGGTACCTCAGCCATTCCTGCAATAACAGCGAATTTCGGAGGGTACATAAGTAATTATACAATAATTATAAATATATGCATGCAAATGCAATGCAAAGGTGGTACATATGCCCGAAATGTAATAATATGATGCTCATGCATGATTAATACGAAAATTACGATGTCGGATATTTCACGTAAAATTCAACGTCTACATATAGTAATTCCATACTTACGTAATAATTACCCACATATATACTTCACTCAAAAGTATACGTCAAATGCCATAAATACAACAATAAATCTTACCGGAGCCATGCAGGATAGTTGTGTGCCCTTGGACCCTTTCTTACGACACCAAAAGTTATAGTTTAGGATTTTCAAAAACGACCTAGTTCTCTATAACTCGTGGCTCTGATACCAATCTGTAACACCCCCACAATTGCTATGCGCAGCGGAACTACAACAATGGGTGCTACACAGTATTCATTGCACACAAGATATATCAAACGACGCTAAAAAGACGTCAACTTAAAACTTGAAATTTAAAATTGTTAGATGATACATGTCCACAGTTTTTCCAACCCCAAATAGTGCACAGAGTTTAGCGTTTTCGGTCCCCATGAATCTCAACCCAAAAACCTCAGTTTTACAACAACATGACATTAAACTTAAAATGTTTAAGTAGAAAAAGGAGGGAAAAACAAGCGGACTCCAAGCCGTACACACAACATCCATCCCATGCATGCTCCATCCTACACCTCAGCGGTTACCTGAAACACATGCCAAAAATTTGGTCAACGAAAACGTTGAGTGGAATTCATAGGTTTTACAATCCATTTGAACGTATATATAATAAAAACCATTCGTGATCATTTATAGTCTTGTCGATCAAACAAACTATAATCAGGATACTGACAATTGTGTTTAAGCTCATGACACTAATCCGTTAACTCAATCACCCGCGTAAATAATACCGGCGTGATTCAGATGAAACCAGTGCCCCTTCTAAAGGCATCAGTTGCAATTATACCTTATTTCTCATACAAAATAATCTACCGCAGAACTTACTAAAAGTACAGTTTCTCGGCTAGCATTGGGTCGTTAACCCCGTAGTACTACAAATTGCATAAGCGGCTATTTCCCCCTACTCGAGGGCAGGACAATAGTTAATAGTTCATGATTTTAGGGACTTTTGCAACTTTGGTACTCAACACAATTTCTAAGGCAACTTTCGGGTCTAACAATCATTCATGATATACGTTCCTTTTAAAAACTAGCATGCATTTCCCTCGCGGGTAAAACAATTTGAAATAAATATAAGCGAGGCTATAAATTCACACCTTATATCTTAAGTAGTCGGTAGTTCGAGGGATGATCACTGACGATGTTACGGATGCCCGGTTAAATCAACACCTATCACAAATAACGCGTAATGAGTAATCTCATTTAAATACTTACGGTACTGTATAAAATACATATATACTAGTCACTTAGGACAAGTATAACTCACGTCAAAAACAAAAACAACAAGTATCACACATTTTATACCATTCGTTCTCATTATCTACGCTATCCATTTTTACCCATTCTCGCCGGTACTTAACTAAAGTACGGGCTGTTTTACCTTATTTAACCACACTTATAAAATTTGACAAAATTTCCAAAAATCCTATAAGACCTGTAGATAACATGTTTTTAAGCCCAATAAAAGTTTTTACTTTTACGACCCGTTACGCAACTCTTTTCCACGACTACATTTTACGGGCTGAAATTGCGCTTCGACCAATTTTGACCTCTTTGACCTATATGAAAAATACCTTTGACTTCTTTGACTCATAAGTCAACATATAGACCCATTTACACAGGTTAGGGACCAAATTTTGACCCTTGACCATTTACCAATTTATACTTGTGACCCTCGGGATTTGACTAAAACTTTGCACAAATTCGGATTATGAAAGTCCTCGTCTCCCGGTACCCGATCTTTAAAATGTCATAACTTTTAGCTCGTTTTGAGTCACGGGCTCTACCTTATACCAAATTAAAGCTAGAAAAACCCTCTATCACTATATTTAGTTTTCAAGTCCTGGAACAAAAATCATTTTTATGAAATGGACCAAATGTTTCTGCCTAAAAATGACCATACCAAAAACGCACTTAGACTCGATTCCAAGCCTTCTAACCACCACTAATCATCATCCTAAGCCTTCCCAAACATATCCTAACATCAATTTTCAGTCCTACCCCTATTGATCAACCAATCTCAAATTCAAAAATTCAAAGAAATGTACATGCAACTAATAAAACCTATGTGAATCATCCTAAAACAACAAACCAAACACAATAATAACATGCAAAATCAACAACCACCATGGCTCCCCAAACACCCCCTTTGCCGTGGGGTTTGGGTGACCCAATCACCACAACCAAATTAATTTTGGTGGGTTTTCTTGGTGTTCTTGCATCCATAACACTTAAAATCAACATGCATTAGCTAATTTAGCCACAAAAACGAATTTGGATCATATGGAAAAATCTTGAAAAATTTTTGTTAATGCATGTGGGATTTGAGCACATGAACATGTGGGGAATGACCAAACTAGATGTGGTCTTACCTTGGTTTTTAAGAAAATCAAGTGGAAAAAGATTTTTGGTGAATTTTTGGTGGTCTAGGGGTGTCCGTCGGTTTGAGAGAGAAGAGAGGGAGAGAGTGTTTGATTTTGGTGAAAATTTTTGTATGTGTTTGTATGTTTGTCACATTTGGCCTTTTTGGTGGGTTGGGAGGGGCCTTTTGGCAATTTTTGGTTTCTTTTGTCCTTAAATAGAAAACGTCCTCAAAATTCGACTCATTTGTCAATTTTGAAAATTTTACGGGAGTCGGAAATCTTCCCGAACGCTCCAAAATATTTTTGGGATACTTTAAATGTACTCGGAAGGCTATAAAACTCACCCGACTCAACTTAACACGAACCGTAAATAAAATTCTCGAAAAATTACATTATCGATAAATCGTCAAAATTTATATAAAATTGGGCATCCCTCGGGATCGTAATCGTCATCGTCCTTCTTAAAACGTCAATCGTAAAAATTTTAACCTCGAACATCGGCTTTAACCAAAATACTTATAATTATAGAAATTATAATTTATTAAAAATTTCAAAAATTGGCGTAAATTAGGGTATCGTTAATGACCTCGAATCTAGGGTGTCACAACAGAAATGTAAAACATACCGAAACCTTAACATCATCTGCCAACTAAATCATATCTAAACCTCAATCAAAACAACACCGACTCAATATATTTCCCATCGCCAATTTAACTACTCAAAACACCTATCTCGTACAGACCCATAAAGTTAAACATGATCTCAGATTATATCTCGCTGCGTTATTCAAGATTCAACATAGATCTTTACGAATCGAGATCTACTCATCATAGATCTGTATTTGATATACGAAATAAAAGAGTGATTGATAACAATTATGTTTCAGTCAACTCCTTGTTTTGATCTAAAAACTCAGCACGAAATTAGAACACATGCTGAAAAACCTACCCGAGACCATAATATGATCTTGAAGAATTCGTTCTTCTCGATGGTGATCGGTCCATCAGAAAGGTGTTTATAATTGGGCTGTGGTTTTATCAAATTTGATAGATTTTGTTATATTATGTCATATTGGATATAGTTGGACTCCGTAATGACAAAGTGATGTGACAATGAGTCGAGACAAAGTGAAAATAATTATTTGAAGAGACCGAGAAAAATGGCTAATTTTGAATTTTAGTGGCTACGGATTTGATCGGCTATTATTATTTGAAATTGAAGACGGATTTATCGAAGGCGTGCACTCATTTTATCTTTGAAAGATAACTTGATCGTGCTTAAGATAAAGATTTGATTATCTAGTTTTGGGGTTCGGGGTGGTTGGTTGATGACTTGGATAACTATCACTTTAGTGAGCTACGTTATTGTACTCAGTGTCATGCGCATAGTCGATGTGGATAATTTTAAGAGGTTTTGTGCTTATATACTTCTTCAGTAATGTATTGGGTACTTAGAAATCTCTCACCAAGGAAATTTCTACATCGTTCCTCATTCAACAATAGTGCAAGCTTAAGTCACAAGGTCGAGGAATTCCTATTCAGTTTCACGTTTGATATATTACGTTTACTCAATCAATGGTCACTTCAAATAGCCTACAAAGGGGTTGGTAAAGATAGCCATCGAGAGTTTATGAGTAGAGAATTTCGATCGGCAACTGGTTCTCGCAAAATATAATTCAGCTTATTTAGTATTATCAAGAGATTTAAGGTAGATGTGCGTACGATTTATTGCTGGTTCTGAGGTTTCGAAACCATCAAGGGGGAAGAAAACACATACTGAACGCGCAACGAGTACACGTGATGAACGTTACACCTTCTTTTTATTTGAAGGCATTCCGGGAAGACAAATGTCATAACCGCAGAGAAAATCATTGGTTTAACTCGTGGCGTTTAGTGCATCTTTCAACTTACATGGGGGAAGAAATGAAAGAAACAGTCTATGATTGGTAAAATAGGTACACTATTGTTCGACGTTTAATTTTTTTGATGTTGCAATTATACATCATCATTATCCTATATGGAGAGATATGCATTTCCGGGACTTAAATGACTCTTGTGCATCTCTGGAAGAAGATATGTGCATTTCTGGGACTTAATTGACTCTGGTGTTACGATGTCATCTTCGTGAATGGGATAAAGTGTGTACTTCAAGTTTGTGGGCTTCATACATGGGATTGATTTCCTTTCTTCTTTGGTTTAAAAATGCGTGCATCATTGCGCAAATTGCACTCATTAATGCGTTGCATTCAAAATTTCGCATCAAGGTGCCTAATGCAAGGCCATCCTAGAATGCGTTCGCATTAGACCGTAATTTATCGCATTTTTGTAATGCTAGCAACGGTAGCAATTGTCGCAATCTAGTATTTAGGCCATTTTTGTCAAATTTTAACCATTTAAAAGAGACATACATATTTTAATGGCTTTTTAAAGACAATACTTGTTGAAAACATCTAAAACAAACACAATACAAAAATATAGTATCTTGCATTTTGCTAAGTGTCTTTTGTCAAGCTTTAGTTTCGATTTATTAATTTTACAAGGGATTATAGGCGTAATTTCAATATGCTAGTAACTTGTTTTTGTAATTTTATTGCATTTACGTGGTACTTAGTAGAATATACTATTTCTAAATAATTATTATACTTTTTTTGTACTAAACGCATCGCGTCTAAATTGCGCTCACAATCGCATCACGCATCACGCAATGGATTTTGGTACCTTTAGCGCAATGGATCACAAAATGCATTTTTAAACCAAGATTTCTTCAACTACGCGGGGGAAGAAATGTCTTGATTCTTTCTAGTATGCATAACTTGAACTCTCAAGAGAAAGAAAATTCAGAAGAATTATTCAAGCGTGATAGGAGACGTTGTTGATCTACTTGGTGTGCCCCAAAATTTCAATCACTCATAGCAACATTATCATTTCATATGGGGCGTTTGCTTGTTAAATTTTGTTGTGCGCTTAATCATTCTAAGCTTTATTGAAAGCTTTGAAACTACTCATAAGGATTGTCGGTTTAGGGGAAGCTATTAAAAGCTTCTACATCAAGAATATGTGGCATAAATTAGGGGGAAGTTAACTCAGAAGCTTCTCCTTAACCAGATGTATATGGGTTACTTAGCTCGTGCCATTACAGTATTTCTACTACAAGTTACTACAAAGATGAGTCACTCTGGAGTGAGGACTTGAAGTCAAAGGCCTCAGAAGACTTCATCAGCATTAGACGCTTCACAGAAGTTTTTGTTCTTAATCATTATGTACTTGTTAGGAAAAACATTGTAAGGAATTCTACACGTCGTCCCATGGGGGAAGATTGTTTGAAATACACTTTATGTGACGACATTTAAGAATTCCCATTAGTTATCATAGTCACTCACGCAAGGACTAGACTAGGAAATGATGTATAGTATGTATGCATGAGTGACTATATATAACCCTCCAAGGCTTCCAAGGAGGTTGTTGTTTGTGTTTTTCTCTTTTCATTTTATAAATTGTCTTTCTCTCTCTAGAAACACACACTTCCATCTCTCTCTCTCTCTCTCTCTCTCTCTCTCTCTCTCTCTCTCTCTAACCATGGCAACCACCTTCTTCCACCACCTTAGACCACCGGATCTAGTAAAATAGCAAACCCACAATTAGCTGACTCAACCAATATGTGAGCAAATAATGGAGTAACTATACCACTAAAGTTTTTTACCTTGTTGTTCTAAAAAGGAAAAGGTTCTAGAAGTGAAAGTAGTTACAGTCCATGGGTTGGATGAAGCAGGAAGCCCAGGCACTTGTTCACTTAAAATGTGTTGTAAGAATATAGGATACATCAAAAATTTCTTTTTAGCTTCCAAGTGTTTCAGCATTCCATCAAAAATCAATTTTGAAAAATTAAACACCCTATTAGTTGCTAAACAAACACCAACAGTAGCTGAGCTTAGAGAAATTTGATCAAAAGAACTAATTTTTGGACTTAAGTAGTGAATGATAGTATGAAAAAGCAACTTCCATTATGGTGAAAACAACCCTTTAAAGAAAGTAAGTGATTCACGTCTCCCTACATAACCCATAGTGGCCAAGCTATCATGTATCTCTAAATTAGGCAAACTATTAATACATTTAGCATCATTAAGCTGCAAAGAAGCTCTTAAAGATGCTTTAGTCACATATATAGATTTACCATGCACCTTGGCTTTAGTACAAGGAACATTTTGGCGAGTAATGGAAGACACAGTCCTCCAAAAGTGTTCCACAGCAAATATAGTAACAACAGGATTTACAGTAAGAGCAAAAGAAATGTGGCTTCAAAATAGAAAGTCGAGCATTTCATGAAATTCCCTGCATTCTGTATCAAATTGGCCAACTGATTGTGCTTAGAGGTCACTTGAAGGTTCGCCATTGTTGTTTGTGTTTTTCGTCGATGAAAAATTAGGGTTAAGGAATCGAGGTAATAACTGAGAGATTAGATGAGTAAATTATGCAATTAGGTTCGGTTTATATAGGTTTAGAAAACATGTTGCAGAAGAAACCTCCAAATTTACACAAAACACTCTCGAGTGGTACATTTAGCAATGGTAACCTAGCGATACATGATATAACTAGCGGTACTTTGTTAAGCCTAGCGGTACATGGTTTGAAAAAACGGTACCTAGAATGAACCACCGGTACATGCAGACTAAGTTCATTGCAATCTCTCTCTTCTTAATCCGTTCTACCTAAAAAAATCACAAACAACTACAAACACTATCCAAAACATCTGCAAACAATATTTTACAGTTAAATCCTCCCCTTAACATATGTAACCATACTGATTTAGCATTCCAATGTGTCTGACCAAAAACTCAAACCTCTTGGTTTCAAAGGCTTTGGTTAACAAATCAGCTACATTGTTGTTTGTATGAATCTTCAAAACTTGTATCAGCTTCTTATCATAAGCATCTCTGATAAAGTCATGCCTAATATGGATATGCTTGGTTTTAGAGTGAAACACTACATTCTTGATGATACATATAGTGCTTTCATTATCAATATAGATTCTGGTATTCATGAAATTGAACCCATAATCTAACATTTGGTTCTAAATCCAAAGCACTTGTCTATAGCAATGTGCAGCAGCTACATATTCAGTCTCTATAGTAGAAGTTGAAACAATGGTCTGCTTCTTACATTGCCAAAAAATAAGTCTTCTTCCAAGGAATTGACAATCTCCTATGGTGGACTTCCTATCATCATTTGCTCAAGCATAATCACTATCAAAGTAAGCTTCCAAGTCAAATGATGACTCTCTATGATACCATAATCCCAAATTAGGTTGACCTTTGAGATACTTGAAAATCCTTTTCATAGCATGTAAGTGTAAAACCTTGGGATTGACTTGAAACCTTGAAAAAACACATATTACAAACATTATATCAAGCCTATAAGCATTAAGATACATTAGTGTGCCAATCATGGACCTATATAAGTGTAGATCCACGTCTACACCATGCTCATCTTTAGATAAGGACTTCTTGGATTCAAATGGTGTACTTGTAATACTTGCAAATTTCTTCAAAATTTCAGCCACATACTTATCTTGACTGGTAAATATACCATCTTTCCTTTGTTTGACTTTGAGTCCTAAGAATAAAGTAAGTTCTCCCATAGAACTCATCTAAAATCTACCCTTCATTAAAGCTTCAAACTCTTCACACCATGACTTTTTGGCAGAACCAAAAATAATGTCATCCACAAACACTTACACAAGAATAATGTATTTCTTGTTCTTCTTGATAAAAAGAGTCTTGTCGATGGTCCCTCTTCAGTATCCATGGTCCAAAAGAAATTTTGACAATGTAGCATACCATGCTTAGGAGCTTGATGGAGACCATATAGAGCTTTAATAACTTTGTAGACTCTGTTGGGGAATTTAGGGTCTACAAAACCGGTTGTGTCACATACACCTCCTCATCAATTGTGCCATAAATAAATGCACTCTTAACATCTATCCGATAAACTATGAACCCCATATATGTGGCAAAGGCCAAAAATAACCTAATGGCTTCAATTCTTACCATAGGAGTACAAACCTCCTCATAGTTATCCCTTCTTCCTGTTTGTAGCCTTAAGCAACAAGTCTTTCTTTGTTTCAGACTACGACACATCTTTCATCCTTTTTGTTCCCGAAAACCCATCTAGTACCAATATATCTCTTTCCATATGGTAAATCTACAAGAACCCGTACCTTCTGCAATTCAAATTCCAGTAGCTCCTCTTGCATAGCATCCACCCAACTTTCATTCCAAGAGCTTGAGAAATATTTGTAGGCTCTATTTGTGATAAGAAGCAAGCAAACAAACAGTGCTGAGGTTCTTTATGATTTGTTCTTTGTTGTTGCTTGACATAACTAATAAGAGCATGGGCTTAATTTCTTGCTTTGGCATGTCTCCTAGTTTGAACAGTTAACTTAGGATCTCTAATAATTTGAGCTTTAGGATGATTGGTGTTAACTCTATGAGTGGGAATAGAACTGACTCGAATAGTTAACTCCATATTGTTAAAGTCAACCGCTATGTTGGGTCAAAAAGTTGATGTGGCAGAAACTCATAAACGAAGAAAACATGAAGGAGTTTGTTCAATGTTAACACATTGTGTCTTAAGCGTTTACAAGTGTAAATTAGGCGTTGTCAAGAGTAAATTAGGCGTTGACAGAAGTCAACAAAAGTCAAACACTGATGGACGTCTACGGGGCTGATAGAATCTTCTATTTAGAGGATATATTGAATATATTAAGATTGATATATTTAGTATATAGTTATTTAAATAGAATATATACATGTTATTCATAGTTATCTCTTGTAAACCCTAATCCTTAGTCTATAAAAGGAAAAAGGGTCTTAGGTTTTATTCATAACTTCATTCACAGTGTAAACCTAAAGCGTGTGTTGTACTAGACGTGGGATTAATGTATACACGTCTAGTGGTTGTTGATTATTAATATAATTAGCAACCCATTGATTAATTTATGTGTTCTTTGTGCCTAAACACCTTGTTTCCTAACTATTGTTCTTTTCCGCTTTGATTGTTAATCATATGAACAATGGTTATGCCTAGCAGCTAAAAGATTCGAGGAAACCAAGGTTTCCACAGTTGGTATCAGAGCCTCGTGGCTCGTGATGCTAGGACCAACAAGGTGTTCGTGTTTTGAGAAGAAAAGAAAAATCCGTATAGGTTTTTCTGGGCGATTTTGTATGCGCAGCAGTATTCAGAAGGCCATAACTTTTTATTGAACTGTTGGATCGCCACGAAATTTTTTGTGTGTGTTCTACACACATATATCTAGATATACACCGGAGGGATTGTCGAGATCTACTCCCAAGAAAAGTTATTAAGCGTCAAAGTCAGCAGTGGTCATATGCTGTTTTCTGTGAACAATAATAGTAAAAACGCGATTTCTCCTTCGTTAACCGTTGGATCGTCGTGAAATTCACGATGTAGGTTCTTGACACTTGTATCTTGGATCTCACTAAAGGGATCTTTGATCTGAGCTCTCATGAAGAAGATATTTGATGTCGAAGTTCACTGCAGTTTATGGTTTTTACATAAAATCATCATTTAGGGTTTATAAAACCCTAGATCAATTAGCCGCTGATGTATGTTATTTAGACGCTGATAGATGTTGGTGTGATGCTGATAGATATTGGTGTAACGCTGACAAGTCATGGATGAGACGCTGATGTCCAGGCGCTGACAGGTTTAAAGTTGACGCTGACAGGAATAAAGTTGACGCTGACAGGAGGCGTTGACACTTGTTGTCCGATATATACATTTTCAAACGCTGACAAGTGTTGTCCGATATTGTACAACACACAGTGTTGATATCTTGGACAAAGGAAGATATTGGACAACAAAAGGAATAGCTACTGTTTGGAAAATTGATACGATTTTGGCACACAAAAAGAGGTATTTACACGCAAAGGTACATGGAATCTCCGTTTTTATTCAGAATATCGACTTGATATTTATGGCTCGGATATATTTAAAAAGGGATTAATGATTTTAATGCGAGTTAGCAACAATTCGGGAAGTAATTTATTGGATTTGATTATGTAATCGGGGTAGCCTTGTAAAAGAGTTACCCGTCTTAATGCTTTTACATATGATATGAAGATTAAGATTCTTCATGAAGAGGTGTTGGCTTAAGGCGAAGTATTCTTATGGTAAGTTTGATGTTCGAAGAAGATTTTCGCGAGCTTGTGTTCTATCATATCTTTAAAAGTTGTGCCTAGTCAACATTACTTTTAAAGGTAACTTGTTCATGCTTACACGGTTAGTGACGAAGACTTGTCATAACACTTGAAGGAGTTACATTATCGTGCTCAGTGTCTCACAAAGGATGAGAATATTGACAAAGGGATCGAGGTCTACTTATATTTAATCATCGGTATAAGTTCTTCATCACATGGATAGTGCAAGACATGGAACACAAGGTTGGGTTATGCCTAGCAGCTAAAAGATTCGAGGAAACCAAGGTTTCCACACGCTACACCCTCCTCATCATAGGAAGAACTAGAGGAAATTCCTTCCTTTGGACTAACATACATGTCTTCATCATCAAGGTACTAAAGTACATCTTCTAGTGGATCATCTGCAGTACTTGGAGAAGTATCTTAATGTTTTAAAAGTTGAAACGATCAAATACATTCTCTGGTATCAAACTCTACACAGCGGTACTTGAAACTGAGGTTCCGTTAGTAGTTGTATGTATCGTTAACCCTATTAGCTCCAAAGGTTCTTCTCAATTTCGATCAGCTGCTGCTTTAGCTTTCTTTTCTTAATCTTGTATCCTCTGTAACTCATCCTTTGAGGCTTGATCAGCTACTGGTTATACTGGCTTCCTCTGGCTTGGACTAGTAAATGTAGGTGATGTGGCAGGCAAGACTAGCACAAAGATACTTTCATCAGCATCTTCCTCGGTATCAGAGGTAAGGGCATCCTTCTCTTGTGTACCTATAGCTAATGGTTGGCTTTATACCAGTCAAAAGCTCATAAAGAGTCTTATTATGAGGCTTTGTTACTAACACCTTATTAAGCACATAACATGCAGTGTTGATTGCTTCTGCCCAAAAGGTATTAGGCAAAATAGAATCAGCTAACATAGTCCTAGCAGCCTCAATAAGTATCATGTTTTTCCTCTCAGCTACTTCATTTTTTTGTAGAGTCCTAGGATTACTAAATTGTCTCTTGCTCACTTTAGACCTATAGAGTCCATCAAACTCAGCATTGTTGAATTTTGTCCCATTATCAGTCCTAATGATCATAACTTGTTTAGCAAGCTGTTTTTCAACTAGGGTAATAAAATCTTTAAGCAAATCATTAGTCTAATAAAGAAAACCCAACTAAACCTGCTAAAATCGTCAGTGATAACTAAACAAAAAGTCTTATGACTAATAGTCCTCATAGAAACCGGTCCGAATGAATCCATATGCAAAAGCTATAAGGGTTTAATCACTGAATTGACAGTCTTGGTCTTACAAGAGGCCCTGTGTTGCTTACCTTTTTTACAAGCAACACATGTAAGGTCATTTTGAAATACTTGGAAGGTAGACCTCTAACGACATTTCCCTTTACAAGTTTATTTAGATTTTTGAAATTGACATAACCTAACCTCCTATGCCATAAGTTAGACTCATCAAATGAAGCTGCAACTAATAAACAAGCAGTACCACCTTTAGGAACAATAGTATGGAGATTGAAAGTGTAAATGTTCTCCTTCCTTGGTACTTTGAGCAATATTTGATACTCTTTGGGCATCTCAAAGTCTGGTGTGACAACCATGCAATCTGTATTAGTGAACAGCACCTTGTTCTTTTTATCACATATTTTTTATACTGAAAAGAGGTTGAATTCTATCAAATCCTTAGCAAAGAACACTTCTTCAAACTCCAATTTTCTTGTGTTAATCTTTCCTTTGCTAGTAATTCGGCCTTTACTTCCTCCAAAAGCAACTGAACCACCTCTGAATTCTTCAAATTCAACAAGATAGTCCTTATTCCCTGTCATGTGCCTTGAGCGTCACTATCCATGATTCCTTTATCTTTTAATTCACTAGGTAGATGATCCTGCACAATTAGAATACAAATTAGTTTTCAACAGGGACCCAAGTCATATTAGGCTTGGATCTGGTGGGGCCAACATACTTATATTTCTTGTAGGTAGTCTGACGTGTGATATTAGATGTGGACCTATACTTCATAGTTCTGGTAGGCCAATCAAAGGTATAAGGAGAGGTCATATCTTTGGCATTTTTCTGAACAGGCACATGTACCGTTTTTGTATTGGTGGTACTTTCAGCGGTACTTGGTTTTTGCCCTTTTGGCACCCACATCTGAACTGGTCTTTGTTTTTGTGCAAAGATCTTGTATTTGTACATCTTAGTAATGTCAAACAAGTTTCTTGGAGAAGTCTTAAGGGGTTCCATGTTTTGGAGTGGAATTACTAAGCTTTTGTCTGGCGGTACGTGCATACATTGGTCTAGTAGTACTTGCAGAGGGTGACCTCAAAGGTACTAAACCAGGTCTCATAAGTACAGCTCTAGGAACAAAGTTCTTACTGGCATGAGGGTGACTATATTTATTGTTCTAATTTTGTTTGTTCACCCTTTGTGCATAACCCCACTTAGGTTTGACTTCTCTTTGTCTCATTTAACCCTTACCTTGTGCACCCTTTTTACTAGTTCCCATAGCAATCTTTTTAGCAGCTTGTTGTCTAGCAATTCTATTATCATGAAGAGTACAGTCCTTAATAAAATGACTTAAGCTACTACGTACAAACCATCCCCTTCTTTTCATAACCGAACCAAAAGGTAAGTCTGTCCTAGTGTTTACCAAACCAAGACCACCCCTTTTAACACTGCTATGATGCTTTGGGTCATTATCCATTGTCTTCCTAGGAGTTTTCACCTATTTGGGATCAGAATTAGGTGGTGACACATAACCTTCGGGAACAAAGCTGCTCATTAAAGGTGGATAGATAACCTTTTGTCATAATAGGTTATGGTCAAAATACTAGAGTTAGAGGTGCATGAGGTATAATTACTAGAGTCTGAGTCACTTGAAATTTTAGTATGTTTCTCATACATAATATTTGACTCATCTAGCTCTACATTGTTTTTAGAAGGCATGTATATTCCTGACAAGGGTGGGGGAACTGCCTTCATTCCCTTTGCATATCTATGATTTTTAGGAACATTCCCATTATCACTACTAGAGTTGTGAAAAATACCCTTTGACATATCTTTGTTAGTTAGTATTTGCCCAGGTTCTTCATTCATATACCCTAACCCAGTTTTGTAATAATAACTCATTTGAGAATTTAACAACTTTCCTATTCCTTTTGAAGAGTTTTACTAATTTTTAATTGTTTCTTCTTCATTAGATAATTTAGATTTTAAAACCTCATTTTCTATTGAAACTTTATAAAGTTGTCTTTCAAAAGCTTGGATTGTTGTTTCTTTCTCTTTTAGGTTAAGAGGCATAACTCTTATTTTCTCTTCATAGTTTGGTTGAGCCTTTTGATACAAAACTATGTTAGCTTGTAATTTCTTAACACCCTTTTCATAAGCATTTACTTCTACATTATAAGTATTAACCTTTTGGCATTGTTTTTCTAGTTGTACCCCAAGGCTATTAAACTTAAGTACGCAATCCATAGAACAAGGATGTACCTTACTATCTCCTTGAGAGAATGCCATTAGACCATGTTTTTCATCCTCGTGTCCTTAAGCCCAGTTGATTGTTCCATCTACTGAAACAATAGCTTTACAATCTTTTCCCTTCCATGGAGTCTTGTCAGAACTCTTTGAGCTACTTTCCTTGCTACTACTTCTAAAGTTGTTGTAGGTTCTTCGATTTCCTTCATCATTTTCTTATCTGCATTCCCTAGCAAAGTGTCTATTCTTTCCATAGTTGTAGCATTCCACTTTTAATTTATTATAACCTAGAGGCTCCCTTAGATCAACTGTCATAGTTCTCCAGTCTTTTTATAGAGTCAGTTTGACCTACAGACACCATAGTTACTTACCAGTTCAAATCCATCTCTTCTATATCAGCATCATCCATCTGGAATAGATCATCAAGGGTTAACCTTGGTCTGTTATCTTGATTATCAAAGAAGGATAAGACAGCTTCATCATTTAATAATGATTGAGGTCTTCCCTGTGGCTTGGGAGTGGAGGAAGAACTGCTAACGGTACCTTGGTAGTACGTACCGTTAGACTCTTCTGACGCAAAAGCTAGATTTGGATTTGATGTCGAAGGTGTTACAGCTGTATTATTTCCTCTTACATCAAACTCATAGACTCTGGGATTATTATATATATGATCAAAAGGAGTGACATCTAAATCATCTCTTGTAATGAAGTGCATAGCCATAGCCTTCCATTCTTGTGGAACTCCTCTTAAAAACTTAAGATTTGCTTCATCATTAGGAATGAAACACCAATAGTAATAGCTAAATAAGTAACTTACTGAATATCCCATAGCCTTTATGAATCCCTTCTACACTAGATATTGAAAAGATATCAAATTCTTGTTTCAACACAATTTTCTTCATCTTTTTAGATTTGTCGTTTCCTCTAAATCTAAGCTTGGTGGCTTCCCCCATAACTTTGGCATCTCTATAGTGATGAAAGCTAGGTAGAATATCTTTTGAGAAGGTCATGGTTAGAGTAGTTCTAGCCTTTCTTTCTCTAATATCAGCTTGGATCTCTGCTACAGTTATAGCAGGCATAACACAGTTTCATCAACTAAGTAAGTAACATGCTTTGTAATATTTCCATTCTTGATAACATCCCACAGAGTGTGATCTCTATGATTCGAGAAGTGTTCCATATGCATAGCCCAAGTTTCATAGTTGTCGATTTTGAGAATTGGGAGCTTGACAGCAAAGAGGGTATGTGGAACAGATGTAGAAGATTGAACTTTAGGTTCAAATTTTGTTGCTGCTACAGCTGGTGCAGCCGGTGCAGCTGGCTGAAGAGGATCACCATTCTGAATAACAGCTTCTATGTGAGGGTTTTCATCACCATGATGAAATTTGTTTTGGCTAGAAGATTGGTTGAGGTTAGTTCTTTTTGATTCAAAGTTTCTCAACAAGCTCTGATGCCACTTGTTGATCCCTTTGAATATATTGAGATCCTATTAAGGATTTCACTAATAGCTTGTAAACAAACTATAGCACGAGAGAGAATCTTACTTAACCTAGATAAGTTATGCCGAATCTAACTTAACAAACTTTTTGTTGAGGTACTTACAACTTGTTGTACCTATGTTCATTTTATAGTACGAGGAACCTTAGAATATTCTATTAAGATATGTATATCACACACGATATACTCCTATAATAACTAGAACATATCTTTACTAAAGATATACTCATCCTTATCTATACTAGCAGTACTTACATTATAACTAGCGGTACTTGCATGTACCGCGCCAACACTAATAGTACTTGCTAATACTAACATTACTTGGAACACATACTAACAATACTTGGTACTTATACAAATAATTCCCAACAATATGCATATCATCAACATATAAACACAAGATTACATATCCATTACTTGTGTCTTTGGCATAAACACACTTGTCGCATTCATTAATTTTGAATCCACTCTCTAACATGGCGTGGTCAAACTTTTTGTAGAAACTATAAGGGGGTTGAATTGTTTCACTAGTTAAAATGATCTAAAGATCAGTTTTAAAAATTCCTTTTCAAAAATTAGATTCAAGTGATTTATGTGAAATCTTCTTATGCACAATATGAACAAGTGATAGTGTATCTAAACTAATAATCACAAGTATATGCAATAATGAATAATGAATGATAAGAGATAAGGAAAGGAAAGATCAAACCGAACACCAAGGATTTATAGTGGTTCAGCAACGAAGCTCACTTTTCTTTCCTACTCCACTCTTTGAGTACTCCTTACTCGAGAGTTCACTAATCAACAAGCTCCTTGAGGTGGAGAAACCTTACATGTCGCTTAACCAATTTCAGACTCTAAGCTAAAAGTCGAGACCTAACCTTAGCTAGGACCAATCTACACCAATATACTTTGAGGCCTAAGTATTAACCACAATACATAGACAACTTCCAAATATACACAACAATTTGGATCTTCACAATGACACAAGAAAGAACTAAAGTTTGGATCTTGAATGGATCTTGAACTGGACACAACACTTCACGGATGAAAGTGTTAATCTCTCTTTGCACTTGAGAGGATGAGATCGGAGGAGAAAGATTCACTTCTAAACAAGTATAATCAACCAAATAACCAAGGATTGTGCAATTAAAGAAGGTGGATTAAATCTGGTAATTTTTGTGCAAAAGATGTGAAAAGGAAATCTAGAAATGGTCCACTATTTATAGGAGAAAGGTCCAACGGCTATATCTGAGTGTGGCTCATTATCAATATTGAGCCAAAGACACCTATATTAATCCGCAGGCTCTAGAGTCCGCTCCTTTTTGTCCTTTAGTGGGGAAATGCCATCTAGTGAAGATTTTATCCAAAATGGATATCCCTAAACCATTTGAAATATGCCAAATTCAAATTTCAATTTTCTATTATAATAAAATATTTTCTTAAAAATAAAGTTTATTAAAAAAATAACTTTTAAATAAAAGTGAGTTTTAAGAGAAATGTAAATCCTTGATCACTTAGTTAGGTTAAGAACTTGTTTATTCATACCTTAAGTGATTATGGATGAATGAAAAATACTTGAACTCAAGAATTCGATTTTCGTTGTTTTCGTAAATTCTTGTTTCTATATATTTTTGTAATCAAAACAAAGCGAGACTGAACAATGCAAGTAACGTTTTTAGGCATCATTGCATTAACAATCTCCCCCTTTTTTATTTCGCCAACCTATAAATTTAATCAAGTATAAAAACAACATTTTTGAACACGAGTTTATTTCATTTCTCCCCCTTTGTCAAAGCAAAAAGGTATCCAAAGTCTTTGAAGAAGAGAATAGACGACTTTGATAATGCTCCCCCTTGGTGCTTACTCCCTTTTGCTTGGGGCACCAAGAGATTGAGCTATGGTGACAAGATACATAGAAGGATTAGAAGAAAGAAAGAAAAACCCAACAAAATATAGCAATGGTCACAAAAAAAAGAACACAAAAAAATCCAAGATCCATAAGAAATCATGTTAAACCAAAGCATGAAAACATAAAAGGAAATAAGAAATCATACAAAGATGTATGAAGCACAAGCCTATAACTTAAGCATAATGTTAATCCTAGTTACACTAGAATTCTATTATTTGTATAAATTAGATGTCTTATTAATAAGCAACACATAAGCTTAATTAGAAGACGGAGTGGTAGCGGAATTTGTTGGTGGAGGCTTGGAAATGGTCTTGTAGTCATAGTTAAGAGGAGGCTTGACTAGAAGACATTTGATGTGATTCAAATCATCATAGATGTGAGACATGGCAAGATGTTGATATTGACAACAAAGACAATATGTTCTATGATGCATGACATTATCATGTGATGAAGGAAGAACACAAAAGGGAAGTGGTGGAAAAGGAGAGTTTCCAAAATCAATTTCCTTAGAAGAAGAAGAGATTTCATTTTGAGTGTTCTTTGGTGAATTTGGGTCAAAAGAGATTGGAGAAAATGGCGGAGAATCAAGGCTTTTATTTGGTGAATAAGACATTTTGCTTTGTGAAAGAGATGCAAAAATCCTTTGGGTTAAGTAGAGAAAGCATAAGATATTTTGGGAGTGGTTAAAGGTTTGAAACTTAGATTCTAAAAGTATTAGAACAGTTTGGGAGGTTCAGAAAACACAAAAATCACAGCTCTTGTCCGGGGCACAATAATTAAGCATGTAGTTCAATAAATATAATGAACCGCGGACAATTAATGATCCGTGGTTAGAGGGTGTGTTTCGGAGGATGAGGGAATTTTTCCAATTCAACAAATCCTAAAGTTTTAGTATAACTTATCATAAAGTTATGCTAAAGAGCAATTAAAGACTAAGAAACACACAATAACATAACAAACACGACTTTGAACAAAGTAGTTTTGTTTTGAAAGTAAAATCATGTTGGAGGTGCGATTATCTAGACACATATTCATGACATATTTTTGATAATCCATGTATCCTCCATAATTCAATGTTGTTCTTGCTATAATTGTGTGGCCCATACATACTGATTACGTATGTTCGATAGCAAAAGCAAGAACGTATGAAAAACGTTTTTAGATTGAATGAACAATGCAAAAACATTTCTCGACCATTGAGAAAGAATTTTGAGAAGTTTTGAAATCAAGAAAGAAAAGTTTTCAAAATCACTAGAATTTTCCCAAAACTCAAAGACTCAATCAAACATGCGCAATCAAGGAATATGTTCTATTAAACCTAGACCTAGACGCAAGTAACTAAAAGGTTCCCTCTTAAGTGGCTTAGTGAAGATGTCGGGTAAGTTTTCTAATAAGGGTACCTTCTCAATGGAAATATTCCCCTTTTGAACATTATCCCTAAATAAATGGTGGCGAATCTCTATGTGCTTAGTTCGTGAATGTTGTACGGGATTCTTACTATGGTCTATTGCATCCTTATTATCACACATGATGGGAACATCATTGAGTGTAATCCTGTAATCAACAAGCGCTTGCTTCATCCATAGAGCTTGTTGACAAGCTTTACCGGCACTCACATACTCGGTTTCCGTGGTGGATATGGTCAAGAGCGGTTTGTTTCTTAGAGAACCAAGAAGTTAAACAACAACCCATGAAGGTACAAATACCGCTAGTGCTTTTCCGGTCCACATAGTCTCCCTCATGATACGAGTAGGCGTAAACTATGGTTTCTACGCCGGTCCCTTTGGGATGCCATAATCTCAAATGTATAGTGCCTTTAATGTATCGGAAGATACGTTTAACCGCTTCAAGGTGAGAGGTTTTGGGAGCCTCTTGGAAACGGGCACAAAGACAAACACTAAACATGATATCGGGTAGACTTGATGTTAGGTATAACAAACTACCAATCATTCCTCTATATTTGGTATTGTCTACTGACTCATAATCATCATCTACGGTGAGTTTAGTATCCGAGGCTATGGGAGTCTTCATAGGCTTAGAGTCCTCTAATCCAAATTTCTTTAGCATTTCTTTAACATACTTAAATTGATTAAAGAAAATACCATCATCCATTTGTCTAATTTATATTCCTAAAAAGAATTTAAATTCACCCATCATGCTCATTTTAAACTCGTCATGCATGATTTTGGCGAAGTCATCACACATACTTTGACAAGCTGAACCGAATATAATGTCGTCGACATATATTTGAACAATGATAAGGTGAGACCCTTTCTTCTTTGTAAAGAGCGTATTGTCTACCATTCCCATAGTATACTCATTTTTACAAAAAAAAATCTTTAAGTCTATCATACCAAGCTTTGGGTGCTTGTTTAAGACCATAAAGAGCTTTCTTAAGCTTGTAAACATGATCCAGTTTCTCAAAATCAATGAAGATGAGAGGTTGAGCCACATATACCTCCTCATTGATCAAACCATTAAGATGCACTCTTTACATCCATTTGTTGAAGCTTAAAGTCTAATTCACAAGCATACGCTAAAAGGATCCATTTGTTGAAGCTTTCGTCATAATCAATTTCTTCTTGTTGATTATAACCTTGAGCTACAAGTCTAGCCTTGTTATGAGACACTACACCATTCTCATCAAGTTTGTTTCAATAAATCCATTTGGTTCCTATGATGGTGGTATTTCTAGGTGAAGGAACAAGTTCCCAAACGTCATTAGCGATGAATTGATTTAATTCTTCTTGCATAGCGATGACCCAACTCTCGTCCATCAAATCTTTTTTAGCATTCTTAGGTTCAATCAAAATGACGAAATAAAAGAAGTTACTTTGATTTTGGACATGAGATCTAAGGTTCCTTTAGTTGAGGTCGCCTATGACATTAACTAAGCATGGTCCTTGGATTCCTTAATTTTTACTTCCTTTTCAACACTAAGGTCTTCAAATCCTAGTTTTCTTACCTCTTTGGCTTTAACTATGTATAATTCATCTAAGTCATCATCTACCAAAGGTGGTGTCTTAGATGAAGGTGGAGTTTCATCGAATGTCACATTGAGTGATTCTTCAATTACACAGGAGATTCTATTAAGGACTATGTAGGCTTTACTAGATTGTGAATACCCTAAAAAGATACCTTCGTTTGACTTTGGGTCGAACTTAGTAAGGTAATATTTGGTGTTGAGAATGAATCACTTGCTTCCAAACACATTAAAATATTCTAATGAGGGTTTCTTACCTTTAAGAATCTCATAGGGGGTCTTTCTTAGGAAAGGTCGAATAAGAATTTGATTGAGAATATAGGTCGATGTATCCACGGCATTGCAACATAATTTATAGGAAAATATTGCTCGTTTAACATGGTCTTACTCAGCTATTTGAGTGTCCTATTCTTCTTTTCAACTACCCCATTTGATTATGGAGTGCGAGAAGCCGAGAAGTTATAGGTAATGTCATGAGCTTCACAAAAGGCACCAAATTGCACTTCATTATCAAATTCCCTACCATGATCCGTTCTAATAGACACAATTGGACATCCTAATTGATTTTGGATCCTGCGACTAAAGATTTCGAAACGATCGAAAGCTTCATTCTTATTAGCCAAAATCTAGTCCAAGTGAATCTGGAATAGTCATCAACTATTATTACGGTATAAAGGTTACCTCCATAACTCCATATGACAGAAGGTCCAAAGAGATCCATATGTAGGAGCTCTAGGCACCAAGAGGTCGAAACTAAATTCTTGGCTTTATGACTAGAGTGAACTTGTTTCCTAATATTGCAAGCATCACAAAATTGACTATCAAACTTGATCTTGGGGAGATGTCTTACCAACTCCTTATAGACCAAAGATTGAATCAAACGCATATTAGCGTGACCTAATCTCATATGCCAAAGAGTAGAACTCTCATTTAAAGTCGCTAGACATATATTGTCTTTAGACTTTCTACTAACCTTCATGACATAAAGCCCATGCTTTCTAACACCTTTTCCAATGATCTTTCCATCTTTTACAATTTCACTATCATGTTCGGAAAATATGACCTTACACTTATTGTCACAAATTTGACATATACTTAGTAAATTAAAATCTAAGTTATCTACATGCTCAACATTTTTAATGGTTAAGGAGTCAAGAGAAATCGAACATTTACCAATGATGTTACCACGTAGATTACTAACGAAAGTGACGTTACCTCCATTGTATGCTTTGTAAGTAGAGAATAGACTTCGATTTCCCGTCATGTGTTTAGAACAACCACTATCCTTAATCCACTCATCGGGCTCCAAATCAGTCCCCAAACATATCTAGGTAACAACACACAAAATCATACATTTGGTCCTTAATATATCATGGGTCCAAAGCTGTTAGTTCCAATCATCCCTTTCATTTGGTTTGGATGCATGAATGGAGGACACATACCCCACAGAGAAAAACATTGTTGTTGAAAATTGTTCCAATTTACCAGAGTATTTTGGTGTCCATTTCTTTCTTAGGTGTCTTAGACCTTGATCCAGAACGATTATTGTTTCTAGGTGTAGGTGTTTTACTTCTAGGTCGTGACTTATGATGGTCATTGTTTTTAGGTGCGGGTGTTCTACTTCTAGGCCTTGAATCATTTCTTACACTTCAAGGAAGAGTAGATGATTTTCTCATAACATCTTTCATTCCCATTAAAGGTTTACTCATTTGAGAATAAAATTTACCGAATTCCTTTTCATCAATAATGGGTACTTTGGCTTTGTAAATGACAAGATGTTTTGGCCCTTCACCTAAAACAAATTTTTTTAGAAAAAACTATTTTCTCATTTTTTGCACTCTTTGTCCGCGCGGCTCATTGCCTCTGCCTGCGGTTCCATAAATATATGGAACCGCAGTAAACTTTATTATATGTGGTCAGTGGGAGCTTTTTCTGAGAATTTAACTTGTTTAGTTTTACTAGTAGATGCTTCATTAGTGTCAAAAACTAAACCAAGTCTTTCTTTAGAATGAATTTGTCTACTTAGCATATCATCAAGAGCATTAGTACTTTTCAGGAACTTTTCCAACTTAATGGATGAGCTCTTGAGATCTTCATTCTCTTGCCTAAGGTTTTCATAACTTAGACAACCTATATCAACTTCTTTATTTTTCTCTAACTTAGCTAATTTATCTTTTAGCTCACTAATATCATTTTCAAGTTTAGACGTAGTTTATTTTAGCAATTTATTCTTATCAATGAACTTTAAACTAACTTTGCATAGATTATCATATTGACTCTCGAATTCTAAATCATCTAGAGAAGAACTATCAATGCTATAATATTCGGTTTTAGAATGTGCCTCTTTTGAAGAATGAGCCATTAGACATTTTTCGTTTTTTAGCACGATCATCGCAATCTTAACCATTATCGCTCGACGACCCTCCAATAAACACCGTGTGATTCTTATCGCGAGGTGGCTTGGGACAGTCAACAATTAAATGGTTTGGATCACCGCATCTAAAGCACTTCCTATCACCTTTGTCATTCTTGACAAATCGGTTCTTTGAGAATGCTTTCTTTTTGTTGCTTGGTTGCCTTACGTATTTACCTCATCTCTTGAAGAACTTCTTGAAAACTCTAACCGCCAAAGCATATTCCTCATCATCACTATCAGAGGAAGAGCTTTCATGATCACTTTGCACTTTCTTGGCTTTTAATGCTAGAGACTTTCTTTCACTCTTGCTTTTGACCATCTCTGAATCCTTCAAGATTATCATCTCATGAACTTTCAAGTTTCCAATTAGTTCATCAAATGATAATGTAGTGAGATCCTTTGATTCTTCAATCGTCGTGACTTTAGCTCTCCACTTTAGATGCAATGCTCGAAGAAACTTCCTAACATCGTTATTGCTAGAAAAACCTTCGTTAAGAGCTTTTAGACTAGTAATAATAGTATTAAACCTAGCAAATGCACTATCAATAGTTTCATCTTCTAAGATGAAAAAATGTTCATATTGTTGAACAAGAAGATCGATTTTGCTTTCTTTGACTTGGTTATTACCTTGGTAGGTTATTAAAAGAGTTTCCCAAATTTTTTTGGCGGTTTTACACATAAAAATCCTTTCATACTCTTTCTTAGGCATAGCATTATAAATAACCATTTTAGCCTTATTTTTAGGAAGTTTCTTTTTTAGTGTCATCATTTAAATTTTCAAAATAAACTAGTTCTTTCTTTTTAGAAACTTCATTATATTGTAAAGGAAAAAAGTCACCAATGGTAATAACATGTCAAAGATCTAAATCTTTTGATTTCACATAAGTCTTACATCTATTTTTCCAATAGATAAAAGTATCGATTTCAAAAAGTGGTGGTCTTTGCATTTGATTTCCCATCTAGGTACTTATTGGAATCCATAGATCGATTCAAGTTTTAAAATACAATATATTTCAAAAGCTTGAAGCAACCAGGATCTGATACTATTTGTAGAAACTAAAAGGGGGATTGAATAGTTTCACCAGTTAAAATGATCCAAAGATCGATTTTCAAAAATCCTTTTCAAAAACTAGATTCAAGTGATTTGTGTAAAATCTACTTTATGCATAATATGAACCAGTGATAGTGTATCTAAACTAATAATCACAAGTATATGGAATAATGAATAATTAACGGAAAGATATAAGGAAAGGAAAGATCAAACCAAACACCAATGATTTATAGTGGTTCGGCAACAAAGCTCACTCTTCGTTCCTACTCCACTCCTCAAGTACTCCTTACTCGAGAGTTCACTAATCAACAAGCTCCTTGAGGTGGAGAAAACTAACACGTCGCTTAACCAATTTCTGACTCTAAGCTAAAAGTCGAGACCTAATCTTAGCTAGGACCAATCTACACCAATATACTTTGAGGCTTAAGTATTAACCACAATACATACACAACTTCCAAATATAACAATTTGGATCTTTACAATGACACAAGAAATAACTAAAGTTTAGATCTTGAACTAGACACAACACTTCAAGGGTGAAATTGTTCTTCTCTTTGCACTTGAAAGGATGATATGGGAGGAGAAAGATTTACTTCTAAACAAGTATAATCAACCAAATAACCAAGGATTTATGTGATTAAAGAAGGTAGATTGAATTTGATAATTTGTGCGCAAAAGAGGTGAAAAGGAAATCTGGAAATGGTCCACTATTTATAGGGGAAAGGCCCACTGGTTATATCTGAGCACGGCTCATTAAATAGGCATGCGGCTCATTATCAATATTGAGTCACAGACACCTATATTGAGCCGTAGGCTCTAGAGTTTGCTTCTTTTTGTCCTTTAGTGGGGAAATGCCATCTAGTGAAGATTTTATCCAAAATAGATATTCCTAAACCATTTGGAATATGCCAAATTCAAATTATTTTTTTTCTATTTTAATAAAACATTTTCTTAAAAATAAATTTTATTAAAAACATTTGTCACTATTAAATGAAAGTGGGTTTTAAGAAAAATGTAAATGCTTGATCACTTAGTTAGGTTAAGAACTTGTTTATTCATACCTTAAGTGATTATGGATGAAATGAAAAATACTTAAACTCAAGAATTCGATTTTTGTTGTTTTCGTAAATGCTTGTTTTTATATATTGTCATAATCAAAACAAAGTGAGACCGAAAAATGCGAGTAACGTTTGTAGGCATCATTTCATTAACACTTTTGATGCTATTGTTTGGGAGCTTGCTTTAAGCTATATAATGACTTAACAAGCCTACAAACTTTGCTCTCTTGTCCCGGAGCCATGAAACCCTCATGTTGGTTCATATATATTTCTTCTTCTAAATCTCCATTTAGAAACGCCGTTTTCACATCCATTTGGTGAAGTTATAAAATTCTTAATGCGGCAATATCAAGTATCATTCTAATTGATGAATTCATGTAACTAGCGAATAACTATTAAAGTAATCTAGACCTTCGTGTTGTCTAAATCCTTTGATTACCAATCTTGCTTTGTACTTGTCAATGGTGCCATCATCTTTCATTTTCTTCTTAAAGATCCATTTATATCCTAGTGGTTTACAACCATGAGGTAAATTCACTAGCTCCCAAGTATGATTTTGTAAAATAAAATTTATTTCACTTTTAATAGTTTGCTTCCATCGAGGCCCTTTCGAGGAATTCATCACTTCTAGATAAGAAGTCGGTTCATTTTCTACCATAAGAAAAGATAAAATCAGGTTCAAACGATTTCTCGGTTCTCGCCCTTTTGCTTCCTCTCGGCTCAACCTCTTCCTTCGGTTGATCTTGTCTCTCATCATAAAGTTAATAATAAGTGTGAAAACACTTATCCTTTTACCACTTATTTCCAATAATAACAAGTCCAAAACGTGTGATTTATGTCGTAAAATTCGGAATTATGCGTGGTTTGTGTTTTTATTGTGTTTTAGGACCAAAATATGAAAAAGGAAGAAAACACGGGTTTTCACGGGCTTTTATCGAAGAAAACGGGAAAAGATGAAGTCAAAAGATCAAGAGTGCAAAAAGAACGGAAGTCCAAGGCCTATTCTGAAGATTTATCGAAGAAAAAGTCTAAAGACGGAAGTTTAACGAAGTCGAAGAACTTGAGTCTAATAGAAGAAGAAAATTAAAAGACAAGTTCAAATCCCGAGACGACAAAGACAAAGAATTAAAGTCGAGTCGAGAAAACGTGAAGAAAGCAAGAAAGAAGATGCAACACATGCACTCCTTCCACCTTCCCTATAAATACCCTCCTAATAGTCATTAGGAGGGTAGTTAGTGGTTAGATAGTTTTAGCTAGTTTTCACTTTTTCATTTTCTTTCTAGTTTTAGAGAGAGAAAGTCTTAAACTTTCTCTCACTAAAGTTCATCTTTTCATTTAATCTTTTAAGATTAAATACTTTGTATTGCTTATTTTCATTAATCAAAGTTCTATTTTAAGCTTTTAATCCTTAATCTCATTCTACTTTTCTTTGATTTTAGATTGATTTTGGTGCGATTATCATATGATCCGTGTTGTTCTAAATGATTTCGTGCTTAAAAAGTTAATCTTTTGATCATTTCATAAGTTTTCATTTGATTAAGCTTTAAGACTTTTGTGCTTATTGGCTTACTTTTATGATTAGCTTATTTACTTTATAAAAAGTTTTCTTAAAAAGTTTATGTTTTTATTGTTTGATCCAAAAAGTTGCTTATTTTGAGGTTGAATAAGTTGAGATTAGTGCTTATTTGATCCGATTTAGCTTTGGTTCGTACTAGTTTTTGGAATAAGCTTATCACAATAGCTTATTTCTTAGCTTCCCAACGAATCCCAAACATTTCGGAAAGGGTTAAAACCCCTTTCCGATTGGTGTTTTCCGAGCAGCCAACATACCACCCTTTCCGATTGATCAATTGGAAAAGGGTTTCTCCTTATTCCGATCTGCACCCTCATTATTCCGATCGAGTGATCGGATTAGGTCTTTCATATTCCGACGGTAGCCTTTGCTTAATATTCCGATTGTAGTTGTTTTCCCCATATTCTGATAGGTGATATCCATGTTATTCCGATTGGCTTCATTTCTAAGTATTCCGATTAGACCCTTTTAGCAACATTCCGATTTCCCTTTTGATACATATTCCGATTGGTAGTCTTTGTGGTTATTCTGATTGGGACTTTTTGGTGTATTCCGATTGAGTGCATTCCCCCATATTCCGACCACCAGATCGGAATACATTCCGATCTGGGCTTGTTTTGGCTTATTCCGATTGAGTTGTTTTGGTGTATTCCGATCTTACTTTCTTTTAGTACTTTCCAACTAAGTTCTTATTTTTAGAAAATTCTCCAAGTGTTAGTTTTATTTAGTGTGCTAGTACTTTTCCATTGTTGCCTTTAAGTTTCCAATCATTTATTTTTACTCGTCATTTTAAATATTAATCTTTATTCTTCCATTTTACTCAACGACACTTTAACTACTTGCTAATAGTTTAAATTAAACAAACAAACCAAACCATTCTCTTGATTCACCAAAAGACGATTGAGTCGCACTTAAGACCGGTTTTCAGTTCGAAAAGACTTGGGACTACGAATTTTGATACTAGACCAAAAAGCCAAGTATTAGTTAACTATCATCTTGTTGTCTCTTATCTTGGACAACATCATCATATATTATAGATGATCTTCTAGTTTCCTTTGTTAAACAAGGGAATATATTTTCAAAGAATGAAGCATTCCTTGATTCCATTACTGCGTTCTTTGTATATCTGAAATTTTTTGAATCACGTACAATGAAATGATAAGCATTTATACAATCCATAGATTTAGGTCCAATCTTTTAGGTCTTAGGTGTCGACACAACTACCTTGGCTAGACACCCCCACACTCGTAAGTACTGGTATGATGGTTTTCTTCACATCCATAGTTCATATGGGGTTTCCTCTTTATCCTTATGAGGTATCTTATTTAAAAGACAAGTAGCCGTTAGAATGGCTTCCCCCCACATGTCCTTACTCAAACCAGAACTTATCAATATGGCATTAACCATTTTTGTCAAGGTACGACTATTCTTTTCAGCAATACCGTTTTGCTATGGTGAATATGGAGCAGTGAACTCGTGTCTGATTTCATGTTTCACAAATAGGTCAGTAAAAGGAGACACGTATTCACCTCCTCTGTCACTTCGTACAACCTTGATTTTCCTACCAAGTTGATTCTCAACTTCGGTTTAGTATAGAACAAACTTGTCTATAGCTTCATCTTTACTTTTCAACAAGTAAACATAGCAATACTTTCTACAATCATCAATAAAAGTGATAAAGTATTTATTGCCACCTTTTGTGGGTAGTGATTTCAAATCACATTTGTCAGTGTGTATCATATCAAGTGGTTCGGTTTTCTGATCAACCGATTTGAAAGATGATCTTGTAAGTTTGGCTTTCACACAAGTTTCACACTTATAATTTGAATCAATATGAAAAATTGATATGCTATTAAATTTAATCAAATGACGCATTAAATTAAAATTAACATGTCCAAGACGTCCATGCCACACATTATAAGACTCAATCAAGTAAGCACAAGAATTCATTTTATTGATATCATTCTTTACAACAATTACATTGAGCATAAACATACCATTAAGAGCATACCCATACCAACATACATTTGATTCTTAGAAAGAACAACTTTACTAGACTAAAAAACAAGACGAAAACCAAACTTATTCAACAGCCAACCAGACGTAAGATTCTTGCAAATCTATAGAACATACAAGACATTAGTCAACTTAAGCTCTTTCTCGGATGTCATTTTCAAAATAACATCTCCTTCGCCCTTGATATCAGCAGTCGTAGAGTTTCCTATGTATAGCTTCTCTACATTGTCAACCACTCTGAAAGAGTGAAACATACTCTAGTCAACACACACATGACGGGGGTTGCCCTAGTATCAACCCACCCATCGCTGCTATTGGTACCTACCAGGTTAACTTCAAAGATCATGGCAACGACATCAATTACCATAGAAATCATGACCACATTATCATTCACCATATTAACCTCGTGTGAAGTCACCTGCTTCGGCATCTTGCAGTTAGTAGCACGATGACCTGGCTTGTCATCGTTGAAGCAATTTCCTTGGAACTTCTGCTTCACAATTCCAGCTTTAGGACCAAGGTACTCAGACTTCTCTTTGCTCTTCTTTTCATTCTTTCCTTTGCCTATGCTTTTTCCTTTAGACTTTGAAGAAGACGAACCATGCTCAACCATATTTGCCTTGGCAGAATCAGGTGCATAAGTGCTTTTCTGATCCAGGTTGTTTTCCTCTTCAATACGAAGACGAACAACCAAGTCTTCAACAATCATATCCTTTCGCTTATGCTTCAAGTAGTTTATAAATTCTACCCTGCTTAAAGGTAACTTTTCAATGATAGCATCAACTTGAAAAGTTTCACTCAAAGTCATACCCTCAACATGAATGTCGTGTAGCAAAACCTGTAGATCTTGAACCTGATTTATCACATTCTTTGAATCAACCATCTTTTAATCCAAAAAAGAGATACCACGAACTTCTTTGTACCAGAATCCTTAGTTTTGTACCTGCGTTCCAACGACTCCCATAATTCTTTGGTACTCGTGGTTTTGTAGTACACGTTGTCCAAAGAATTCACCAGGCCGTTCAAAATATAGTTGTGACACAAAAAGTCTGAATGTTTCGATGCTTCAACAGCTTGCACACGCTGTTGATTAGTAAGTTAACCTTCCTAAGGAGGTTCCACCTGAGGTACAAGTTTCAAGGTCGGGTAGAGCATTTTAGTAGAGCATGTCTACTAGAGCATCCGACGTGTACTAGTGTACAAAATGCTAGATTCGATAAAGTGATTCGGTTCAAAGATAAGTGGGCCTGGTAGAGCACGCCACGTGTCCATCTCTGGTATGGGTAGAGTGATTTTTGGGTAGAGCATGAGCTTAACAGGAAAAACAAAAATGTTTGGCTACATAGTGTCTACAGGGTAGGAACATGGCCCCAAACCGGAATTTTTATTTATGTACAGAAAATTTTATATATGTACCATCTCGTCAACCTGCACACTGATTTTTATTTATGTACAGAAAATTTTATATATAGTTTGTTGAAAAAGTTGACTGAAATATATCTCAAAATACATATGTATATCTATATCTATATTATATTATAGGGTTTTTCTAACATGTGTCATCAAACACATATTAAGTCATATTTATTGAACACCAATTTTCCTTTTATATTAAAAAATACATTTAATTCACATTAAATACACTTAAAATTCACCATAAATAAATAACAATTTGCATTTAATAAACCAAAACTTTACTTTTATATAAACACAAACATGTGCATTGAGGGCACATGTTAAAAATTCCCTATATTATATACATGTTAACTCCAAACTTAACTCAAAATCAAAAATTAAGATAAACATATGAATAACTTAACCATTAGATCAATTTTAATTCAAACTTAATTTCAAATCTTGATCATTCATTTATTTTGTAACAACTTTTGACAGTTTATTAAAAAACCATTTTTATTTTTAAATTGAAATATCTTTTAACTCATTTATTTTTTTCATAATCTAATTTAACTATATTTTTTTAAATTTTGTTCTTTTTAATTCAATATCCATTTTAATATATTTACAAATTTTTTGTTTTTTTTCTTTTGTATTGATTTTATTTATTTTAATTCAATTTTTTTTACATTTTAACATTAAATCGATTGTTAAAAAATAATCGTTTATTACTCGTCGCTGCATTGCACGGGTATCATACTAGGATATCATAATTGATGCAAAAAATGATACTTTAACTGAAAATTTGGGTTATATAAATCTCATAAAATCTAAAGGTAACTTAATGATATGATAAATGTTTGGTCTAAATAATATTACGCGCAAGTAACAGAAGATAATCTACGAGTTGTGAGATTCATCTGGTGTAAGTAAACATTTTGTGAATGAAATATGTGATTTTATAAAATTGGAAAAGTTGATGTAACACTGAGTTGACGATATTTGAGCACCTTATCAATGAAAAAAAAAATTAGATAACAATTCTGACTTCATGTATATATAATGTCATTATTAAGAAACACATTGAATGACTATGATTTTTATCAAAGATTTGATGTTTTTACCACGTCTTTGTAAACGGCTAGATCAAAAAGCCATGTTTTCAAACTCGAGTTAACCGGTTGACTCGGTTTCCGTTAAAAAAACGGGTTATATTGACCCAGGTTTTACATTTTTGAAACCCGGCTAGACCCGCCGGGTTTAGGGTGACCCGGGTTAACCCGGTTCTCGAGACCCGGCTAGGTTTTGATTTTTTCGAGTTTTTTTTTTTAATATATAAATTTTATGTATTTGCAACGTAATTTTATTTTTACATATTATATTGGTTGGTAAACAATATATATTTTCAATATACGGGAGTTTCTATGGTTTTTTATATATAATTTTTGTTAATTATCTTGATTTTATTAATAATTATAATTTACATATTAGGATAAGGCAAACGGGCAACAAGTTGTAAGTTGCGCCGCTAGCCCTTTTTGTATTGCAAAACCAAGTCTATTAAATACAAAGTTTGTGGATTTAGGAGTCAAAACATTAATATTCACAATGACTCGACTGAGTCGATTTGAAAAGCGGGTTTCAAAACATTGGCTAAAAGCTTTACTTGAAATGGTAAAATCACTTAAAAAAAAACTTTGTAATTGCCCATGCTGTTATTTCTAAGGGAGCTGAGTAGACTGGTACTTTGCTGGGCCTAGCCACTCTCAGATTATATACTTCTACAGTTCTACTGCATGTTCATATAATACCTAGAAGCTAGAGCCAAGGTATCATTTCCACTCACTGTATAGATTCCACAAAGATATGCATGGTTCTATATGGTATATACATGTGTGTGTATGTATGAATGTACACAGTCAATTCTTATGGAGGTGACAAATTATTCTTCACTGCTCAAACTTTGTTGATGTTTGACCCAAAATATTCTCTTTATCTCCTTGATTAACACCATTTTTTTACAAATTCTATTTACTTTTTCCTCATTAAGAGAAAAGAGCAAACCTTTTCAAGATTTAAGGCATGTTTTGGGTAACACCAAACAATGACCAAAGCCTGAGGTTTCTTTATAACTTTATGTCTCTTAATACTTTTCTGTCACACTTCACTAGCAAAAAATACTACTCCCTCCGTCCCAGAATTATTGTCCATCTTTCTATTTTGGGTTGTCCCAAAATTATTGTCCAATACTAAAAATAGATAGGAAATTTTGATAAATTTACTCTATTATCCTTGATTAAAATTGTTATTACAAACTTTAAAAAAGAATTAATTAATTAGCTAAGGGTAAAGTTGTCATTATGCTAAAAAATAAGAGAGAAAAAGCTGTAATAAATGTATTTTTCTTAAACTATGTGATTCTTGTCTGGTGACAATAATTTTGGGACGGAGGGAGTAATTTGGTGACCTGCTGTTTCTTCATTTTCTCATGTTTTTAATTCAAGTTTAGTAAAATCCACCCCTAAAAAAGATATTGAATGAATTTTGGGCCATTGACACCCATGTGGTCCATGTAATCTAATGATTACAAGGAAGAAAGTTTAGGGTTGACAAGGCCTTTTGCCCACCCCATAATTTGCCTAGACCAAAAGCAAAAGTAAATTAAATCACATTCTAAATCAAAATTATCATACCTTTTGTTTTTGTAGGCCAACATTCCTTTCATCCTATTACTACCAGCTAAGCATTATAATTATAAATGGCCTATGGGCCAATACTATATATTCATATAACAAATTTTGCAATTTGCATCCAAAACATCGTGTCAACTCTTTGTTGTGTGTTTTAATGATCCCTTTCAGTGTTGATAACTGAGTTACATCCATGATCTTTATTGGATTAATGGTTGAAAAAACATGTCTACATGGGTAAAAGAGGAGTAAACATCTCTAAAAGTTAACCAAAACAAATTTCCAACGCTAGATAAATGGCGGACAACAAGGTTTTTATGATAATATTGTGAAAATCTTAGTTTTAGCTTATTGCAATAGCTACAGGACAGTTTTTTTGCTTCTTCTTTTTTTGATAACCCGGGTATTCGAGCTGACATTACAAGCCCACTATTTTCAATGCCGACTGTCTTTTTGAATAACCCGAAGTCAAGGCATGCCATCAGTTGAGTTATAGTATTCAACATGGGTACGAAATATAAAAATGACATGTACAAGATATTACAAAGAATCCAACATTATATGACCATGTCACTCTTGTCGTGTCCTTTTTTTTTTTTTTGCAACCTCTCACCAACTTAGTATTATTGTCTTAAAAGTAAAATCCAATTATTCAACATTTTGTAGTTTTATTGCAAGTATTTTCATGTGAGACTTTAGCAAACAAGTCAAAAAAAAAAATAGTGATTGTATTTGTTAAAATATGAAAAAGTTAAACAGATACTAAATAAATCTAAACATGGCAGTATGGCACTAATCAAAGTTATAGCAAATCCTAGATAAGATTAATAGTTAATTAACTATAATCATGACAACTTGGGGATGTAGCTCATATGGTAGAGCGCTCGCTTCGCATGCGAGAGGCACGGGGTTCGATTCCCCGCATCTCCATATTTTTTTTATATTTATTACAATTCAATGCTACACTTAAACTAGAACATCAGACTATCAGAATATCAGCTCATGAACCAGGCAGCTGGTCTACTTTTTTTCAGTTAACCAAAAGGAAGCCGGTCTACGGGTCATGAACTTCTTTTCGTTTTGGGTGTGTGATCTAATGAGCAAAAAACTAACAGTTACTACTACTAATTGGAAGTTGGAACTTTGTCTAAACGAAAAATCATACTGATCAAATTTGAGAAGTATAGCTCTGATAATTAGTTGTTTGCATTTTCTCATCAACTATACAAGACCATGTAAAGGCTTGGGATTCTCCAAAGAAGATCCTCTCAGCTTGAATCCCGTTGGTGGTCTTTCTGACTCTGAGGTTTAGCTGCCCCAAAACGAGAAGTTTCCTCTACTGTTTATCGTTAGTAATCTGGTTATTGTGTAATTGCAACAATAACCATGAATGTGGAGGGTTGGTGATCTTTCTGACTCTGAGGTTTAATTGCCCCAAAACGAGAAGTTTCCTCTACAGTTTATCATTAGTAAACTGGTTATTTGTGTAATTACAACAATTGTTTTTACTTGCAATGCTTTTGCTTCAACTTCAAGCATTAAACATAGCAGCAAATTTTGATGGGAAGTACAATATAACATAGCCAAAAGCGGAACGATATAAACCAATCCAGTTTTTGTTTAGCACCTACTTATCCAACCCAGACTATAAACTGAATGCAATCTGAGGGTTTTCTAACTCGAAAGATACAAACATGAAAAAGCACTGTCCCAGATTACATCAGGATTAGGAACCTAAATCAAAAATCAGGTTCTTTCAAAGTCGGTTTTATTCCTGGACTTAACCAAAAACCAGGTTACATCAGGATTAGGAACCTAAATCAAATTTTTAAAACATACCCCTTCTTGTCATGTTTTGGTTTGGCTTTGATAGCCTAGATAGACAGGTTCTTTAACACCACTTTATTGCAGTATCATTTATCTACTACAGAGTATCTATTTAGCTTTTCGGATCTATAAAAACTTTTATCTCAATTGTAAAAGAAAATGAACAAAAACAACTACAATGAACATTCTTATCAATATTAATCAAACAACCAATACAATCGTTTGGAGATACTCATGAACCTGACATTACTCAATCCTAAAAGTACATACTATCTATAACTCTTTGAGGATGGTCATTTCTAGCCATCACTGCTAGTCAATTAACGAGTCGTTTGTGCTCTAAATTGCTCCAATTGGATCCATTTCAGCAACCTCTGAATACCAAGATTTCCATGCATCCACGTAATGAGCAAACAGATCACTCAATGCTGCAATTCCACACAAAAAACATGTCAGTGATTCTGTACCATTTAGTGCATTATTGGTCAACAATAAGTCATCATACTAGGTGCCAAAACCATAAGGCAGCAAGGCATGGATCTTAAAAAAAAAGACAACGTTTAACTATATATTTTGTAGGAAAATCGTAGACTAACAATCAAATATCTTTAATATAAAGAACGCTCACAAATCACTATATATGTTTTATGTAATTGCACAATCGCAGTATAAAGCAAGTAAAGCTCAAACAAGTACCTGGATTATGATACTGAGGACGAAAAGCCGCCGCTAGACCTTCCCAATCTTGAGTCTTCTTTAACTTGTTACTCTCACCATCACAATATTTCAGCATACTGACAGGAGCCGTAAGACCAGAAACCTGATCTGAGTTGCACCTGTCACCTTGAAGATGCAGCGGTCTCACATCCTGATATGCAGCCCTATCATTCACTGAATCCAACTTACTTCTTTTGAAACAAATGTTAGTAAGATCAGTCCCAAATGCCCTTTTCCTGGAGTCCTGATCAACCATGGCATTCGATGTTCCTGTTTGATCAAGTGGTTGGTCTTGCATACCCAGCCACTTAAAGACAGGTTTTCGGGTTTCTGGATGATGGGTCTGCACATCATGTCAAACAAATTACAGATGAGTAATAAAAGAAGGATATTGTAATGATTACGCATCACAGAAAGCAGTGTTAGTTTACCTTCTCAATGAAATTCATTGAAGTCAACACATTAGCAATATCATATAGCCGCCTGACTTTAGCTGCAGCCATGTATTCAAAATTAACTGTAGCTACAAAGTTATTTACTTGTTGGATCTATAAATTGAAAGGTATGGTTAGATCTTTACGCGTACTTCTTGTCAGTGCTGGATTATGAGCATCTCCAAGCAAGATTTTTGCAGCTTCGTCTAGAGAAAACATATCCGTCTAAAAAACATAATGCCAACAATTAATATCAAGCTAGTCAAGGAACATATAGGTTTACAATAATTTAAAGAATGAAAATAGCAATGCAATAATTCACTCACATTGGTACATAGGAACAGCTTGAGGAAGTTCTTAGTAAGAAGTGCCAAAGATTTTTCCTTCCGATTTTCTGTTAAAAAAACAAAAAAGTTAAGTAAATAATAATCTTCACTTTAGCTGAAGAACATGTTCCTAATTCAATAATCTCAATCTGATACTACAAACAAGATATGTTTATCGCACTTTTATACTCACAAGCCTCAACATGAAAATCTTTGTCTCGTTTCAATTAAATCATTCATTCCCCTCTCCCAAATCCATCTTTAGTACTAATAATATAACATGCAATTTTACAAAATATGCAGTTGAGAAAACAAGCATTAAACGCTTTGGTGATTGTTTATATTACAACAACATACAACAACAATAGCAACAAGAAACCCAATCCCGCCGGACCAGGGTAAGGGGGAGGTAAAAATGTAGACAGACGCATCCCTACCACCAGGATAAACCCGTCAATAGACAGACTGCTTCCAAAGGACCTCCAGCCATAGAAAATGAGCAAAAAGGAGGGTACAACATGTAAAAGGGAAAACACGTGAAGCGAAAGACGCGAAGCAGGCAAACAACAAGCACACAAGCAACCACACCAAAAACGCAAACAAGCAACCACGCCAAAAAGGCAAACAAGCAACATGCAAACCAAGCAAGAGGCTGAGGCCACAGGCAACATGCAAAAAAGCAAAAACAGGCAACGACAACAGCAAGTAGCACAAACAACAAAGCCCGATAAGAAACAAAACTAAAACTAAAAAACGGGTACGGGCAAAGAAGGAAGGAAACACCACATAAAAAGACCTAAGGGCAAAACTAATACAAGGAACAACGCATATTCAGTAAGATAACACAACAAGGGAACAAACTTACAGGCAAAGAAGAGGGCGAAAGGAGGCAACCACACTCCTATAAAGCCTAAGGACACTATCAAAGAACCCCCACAGGATAGAAAGCACAAAACATACTAGAAACAAATACTCCTACAACCTTAATAGACAAGAAAAAAGCTTAACGAGCATAAAAAACAAAGACTACATCACACATACAACATACAACACTCACACAAAGCTTAACAAACATAAAAACAAAGGCTACCTCACACAAACAACCAACACAATCTACCCTCCTATATTAATCCTATCTCTCCACATTATCCTATCAGAGGTCATGTCCTCGGACAAAAGAAGATCCTTCGTATCCAGCTTAACTCTATCCTCCCACCTAAGTTTCAGTCTACCCCTTTTCCTCAAGCCGTCAACTTACAGCACTTCAACTCTCCTAACCGGTATATTATTGCTAAAAGAAGATGATAATCTTACGACCACAAATCAGTATCATTCATTTTATGTGACCAATGCCATAAGCAAGTAAATAAGATAGAGGGTCACTTTGAGTTGCACTAACATGAAACTTCAATTTTTCAGCAAACATAATGAAAAAGTACCTGGTTTTAACAACCCATCAGCTTTCTGTAAGAAAGCACTGCGATTGGAAAATCTCTCATCTTCATCATCATAAACCTAGAAAACAGTTAAACAAAACCGTAACTTGAATTTTCCATTTCCATTCTATAATCCAGCCACAGAAAACAAAACTAAATGAAGACTCAAAACTGAAATCAGTCAAATACCTTGACTGGTTTAGCATCACTTAATTCATCATTCTTGAAACCTTCTTCCTGATAAACCATTAAGCAACATAATAAGCAACCAGATTAGTCTATAAAACAACGTCTATCGTCTTGTAATAAACTATGATAACCACCTTTATTTGCGCTAAAGCTATTTGAATTGCTCCCAATCCTCTCCAGTAATACGTATTTTTCGCCTTTTTCACAAGAACCTGCCAGGTAAAAAAAAACTCAAACTCAGATCTGAAATTTCCCCAAATTTGCCCATAAAACTTACAGCAAGAAAACTTACACCAACGCTTTCCAAAACATTGACTATGTCATAAATCCTTCGTCTCTCGACACCTGAAAATCCCAATTCATATAATCACTTACAAGATCTAACAAGACTAAAAAACATAAAAACTCACTCTACAATATCAAAATCAAGAAATTACCTAATCTTGATGAAGCGTCATCCAATCCAACCGTTTCGACTCCTTCTCGATTGTACAAGCTCAAGAAACTGTACAAATCAACATACAAAAATACAATTAAGGGGCTGTCTGTTTCAGCTTATATGATTTTGGGCCTATGTTTCATAAGCTACTTCTTATCGCTTATTTGAAACTTTCCGGCTTATATAAGGGGGTGTTTGTTTCGACTTACATGTGGCCTTATTAGCTTATTTGATTTCAGCTTATATAACATAAGCTCTGATTATCCAGCTTATTTTGAGACTTGTGGGCTTATACAGCGATAGATAAACTTATAATAAGCCCATAAGTCTCAATTCAAGCCAAAAAACTAGGGCTTATATATAATCCAAAATCGAATAAGCTTATAAGCCCACATATAAGCCGATACAAACACCCCCTTGTATAACATTCAAGGGAACAAATACTGCGTGACTACTAATGAACACGGGACAAGAAACGCCTAAATAACATCTTTAAACAAATATAACATACTAATCAAGAAACGCACAAATAACATCTTTTAAATAAATAGAATTAATTAATCAATAAACGCGTAAATAACATCTTTAAATTAATATAACTAACTAATCAAGAAACGCGCAAATAACATCTTTTAAATAAAAATAACTAATTAATCAACAAGCGCGCAAATAACATCTTAAAAAAAATATAACTAACTAATCAAGAAGCGCGCAGATAACATCTTTAAATAAATATAACTAACTAATCAAGAAAAGAAATAAGATAATTACTTTGAACATAACAAACCGAGCGATTTCTGTTTGCGGCAATACACGCCGGATCCCGATCCGGAACCAGATGCGGGTACAGAAGGGGAAGGTGTTTGAAGCGCCATATGTGGGGGGGAAACACAGTGAATTTGGTTGGATCTTGGGTTTGTGTGTGGTGAGATTTGAGGGGGGTTTAAGTGGTTAAAAAAAAAGAGGGGGTTTTTTTGTTTTAGGGTTTTTGAAAAAATTTGAATTTTGGGAAAATGAATTCGTTGGTGGGTGTTGCAGGCGGGAAACTGTTTTTTGATTTTGGTTTTTTATGAGACGGGTTTGCCCCTTGCTTCGCGTGACTAGTCAATCTTATCACGTGTCATTAACTAAAAATATTGGAAAATTTTATTTTAACAATTACCAATATGCTTAATCATTATCTTATAAAATATTTTACTTTAGGATAAGGATTTAAACACGAAACTGAACCGAAAACGTACCGATTTTCGATACTTGAATTTCGTTCGATACGGTACTGATACTACGAAATAATATGAAAAAAATCGGTACCACTAATTCGGTACGGGACTAGTACCAAATCGGTAAATTCTCAAAAAAAACGAGAAAATCCCGATTTCCCGGTACCGGTACCGATATCCGAATCCCGTTCGGTACAGTACTGGTACCATTAATTTATGTTCGGGAAGAATACTACTGATACCGTGCTCATCCTTATCTTATTCACTCTTTCTTCATTAAAAATTTTAAATAATACAAATTTTAAAACATATTGTACAAGTCAATTAAGCATTTCTTTTAAACCATTTTATGCACTTTCTCATCATTAAATTTTTAAGTGATACAAATATTAAAACATATTGTATAAGTCAATTAAGCATTACCGTCACTTTTATAAAATTAATTTTAATTCATACATGTTATAAAGCATATATGTTACAAGTACACATTAATTAGTATATTAAACACTCTAATTAATAATATTTTTAAATTATACTTAAAATGAAAATTACATCTTATTATACATATTGTACAACTAATAAAACACAAAAAAAAATATTCATCACTTACAAGTTCGTGGTATATATGATTTTAAAATCGGACCAGACCAACAGGTTTAATCGAAAACTGGAGTGGCCACCGGTTCGGGTAGCCGATACAAGCCGTGCGATAAGGCAATAGAGATAACCAAGCGAACTCGGCATAAACCGGTGAACCAAGTCAGACTGTGATATTCTTTTATTATACTCCGATTCAACCATTTATCATTTTTATTATGTGACGCATAAAAATTAACCACAAAAGCAAAAAACCGATCTTTCATAAAAAAAATCAGGATAATTGTTTGAAAATAAATGATGCAAATTGATAACGTATAGTCCCCAGCCGGGTCATGGACCCGGCCCACGGGTACTACCCGCATCCGGCCTGTTGCTAATGGGTTGGATTAATATCTTTTAAAACTTATGGGCTTCGAATGAACAGTAGCCGCATACATGTGTGCGGCCCACGGCCTGGCACGGCCGATACAAGGTTAGACAGAATCATAATCTTATTATGATTGGGATTTACCCCAAAGTGGAGGATATACACTCACCATAATTAAAAGATAACAATCAAACTAATTATGACACTTATCCTTTGTTTGGGGCCGAAACATCGGTGACAGCCCATTAGGGTTTCACCGCCTATATAAGGAACCCCCAAGGGTTCCACAAAGGTATGACATTCCACATACTCTAAACTCACATCCGATTCTTAAACCCTAACCGATTACTTACTCTCACGCCGGAGTCTAATCGTGGGATACATTCCCACGGTAAGCCTAACGCGTGTTGCTTTAGTGTGCAGGATCTTAATAACTAGGTTTTTACTCAGTTAAAAATATCGTTGTTCCAGTCTCTTCGAATTGATTACTGGTTTAAGTGCGACTCAGTCGTCTTTTGGTGGAAACAATAGATTTGTCGTTGTAGTAAAGTAAATGTGCAAAACGTTAAAATAGATGACGGTAATTAAAACTAAAACTAAATAAAAAGTAATTGTGCAAAATTAAAACTTTAAAAGTAATTAATTAAATGACTTAAAATTAAAGCTTGACGAAAAATTAATTTGACAATGTAATAAAAATGTAAACCTGAAATTTAAAATAAAGAAAAACGATTAAAATAACACTAAAGTAAAATGGAGGAAAAATAAGCTTTAAAAATTAAACTAAAAATTACTACTAGAAAAACACTTGGTAAAAACAGAGATTTCGGGAAACGTGAAAAAGTTGAAAACTTAAAACAATGTAAACTTAAAAATAAAACTAAAACAAAATATTAAAAACAAACCTGTCGGAATCCGATCGGAATCCTGTCGGAATGAAGACTTACCACTCCTAATCGGAATCAAGATCGGAATGCGTCCCCGTCGGAATGTTATCGGAATCCCCAATCGGAATACTGAAAATCAAACCTATCGGAATAACTACCTTGGGTCCTATCGGAATGAGGATTGGAATCCTGGTCGGAATGCTGTCACCATAAGACCTAATCGGAATACAAACACACACCCCTGATCGGAATGTCATATCGGAATCCAAAAGGAATGCAAAACCCTTTTCCGATCTACTGATCGGAATATTAGAAACCCTTTTCCGATCTACTGATCGGAATGTAAATCCCTTTTCCGATTGGTATAATCGGAATACAGTAAAAGGAAACGTAGATAAGCAAAACAAATAAGCTATTAACCAATAAGCACTTGACTAAAAACTTAACTAAAACACGTATAAGAAAAAGCTAATAAGCTAGAATTTAAAGACTTTTGAAAACACTTAAATGAACAAGATATACGAAAACAACTTTTATATAAAAATAACTTCTATAAAAACTTAAGTAACTTTAAGATAAACACAAATAAGCTATAAAATCAATAATCTAAAACAATCAACAACATAAAAACATAACACTTAATCAAATAAACATAACAATAAGCACATAAACATAAAGATCAAGCAAAACAAAAAAGGTAGAATGAGAGATTAAAAATAAGAACTTGATTAAAAATAAGATTTAATAACAAAATTAAAAGACTTACTTGAAATTAAAGGCAAGAAATTAAAGGTGCAATTAAGTAAATGACAAAAATAAAGTGCAAGTAATTAAAGGTGCAAGTAATGAAAATGGTGGAAGACTAGTTTGTCAAGTTAGCCAACACCTCCTAATGTGTCATTAGGAGGGTATTTATAGTGATTAGGGAGGTTAAGCATGTGTTGCTTCCTTCTTTCTTTCTTTCTCGTCTTTTCGTCTTCTAAATTCTTCGACTTTATCGACTTTGTCTTCGGGATTAATTAATTAAACTCGTCTTGTAATTTCTTCATAAATTAGACTTGAGTTCTTCGGCTTTATTAAACTTTCGTCTTTAGACTTTTTCTTCGATAAATCTTCAGAATAGGCCTTGGACTTCAGTTCTTTTTGCACTCTTGATCTTTTGACTTCGTCTTTTGTCTTTTTCTTCGATAAAAGCCCGTGAAAGCCCATGTTTCTTCCCTTTTCACATTTTGGTCCTAAATCACAACAAAAACACAAACCACGCATAATTCCGACATTTACGACATAAAATACACGTTTTGGCTTGGTTATTATTATAATTAAGTGGTAAAATGATGGGTGTTTTCACACCTATCAAATCCCCTACACTTGACCATTGCAATGTCCTCATGCAATGCATTAATTACAAAGCAAGTTTTACATTTTCTATCACAATCAATCTATATTGGCTTTTATTAAAGAGACAAAATATTTAAAGGAAGAAACAAGTAAAAATATCAAAAAGTTACCTTGGGGTTTTGGAATGTCATGAATGATTATCATCCTCAAGTTTCACGTTCCCCATACCAAGCTTAAAAACGAGATCATTGTTATTATAAGTTAGCAAACTATCACAAACTCATGTGGGCCAATTATTTACTTAGACTCCCTTATTCCTAGGTGTATCTCTTATATTTTATTGTTGTCTTGAATGATCACGAGGATGCATTGTTGACTTATTTCGATAGTTATTTAGGCTAAAAATAAAGTAGGACGATTTTATCAATAGTTAGCTAAAGGACAAAATCTTTTAAAAACTGCTTCTCGAGACCTCATAAAGTTCATATCTTGGCATAACTCGCTTCACGATTTGAGACCTTTCTCGGACCGATATTTGGCAGTGACTTCATACTTCAAACCTTGAGAGACGTTCATGAAATAATGGTCTTCTCTTCATAATAGGAATTTCTTCACTTGAACTTTTTGAGAGATTCTTCATATTTGGACCACGACTTCTTCATTTTTCTTCAATCTTTATTTGGGATTTTGATATACAACGATCCGCCTCCTTTTAGGACTTGGATCTATTTATCCTCACACCTTGTTAAGCCCTTTTTGGATAGACTTATCCATGATCTTTAGGGGAGTATTTGCTTTTCGTCGTGTGTCTCGATCCTTCATATTGAGTTTTGATAAATTATTCTTCACATCACTTTGGATCTTTAGCAACAAAATATAGCCCTCATGTCTTGTTAGGACCTTTTCGGACTCGCCAATCTTCGTATCCCGCTTCAATAAGTTATGCCTTGGCTATGAACCCTATTCAATACCGAGCAACTTTTAAACGATCTTGTGCTAGAAGCTAAGTAACTTTTCAAATCGTACAACCTTACTTATTGCAATTATATTTATTAACAAGCGATGGGAGAAAAAGCTTATAATCAACTCACATAAATTCATGAAAGAATACCAAACTTATAATTGACTCTATCATCTCTCGTTCTCCACAATTTAAAATCTCAAGGAATAAGACTCGTGGATGCTTAGCCTATTAAATCAAAGTTTTGGGTTTTCAAGTCATTTATAGGATCTTGCAACTTCTTAGACCTTTTCAAGTTTAGAATTCGCATTTTAAAGTTCCCTTGATAAACGACTTTCTAGGATCAATAATAGGAACTTGCGAAAAGTTCTTGTTCTTAACCCGTAAGAGTTAAGACTTTCGCGTTTTAAAGCTCCCTATATAAAGGCCTAGAAAAACTTGACTTAAACACGTTAAGGATACTAGCTAGAGTAAACTTAGATAAGTAAACTTGGGTTGAGTCAAAAGATTCACAACGTTGAAAAATTAAAACCACTTTATTAAAATTTATTCTAGCAAAGAAAGAAAATAACTATAACAAAGGAAAACTACAACTAGGCCAAAATAGATCAAAAATTTTGAAAAATGTCGAAAAATCAATTTTCCGGTTAAAATGAGGATAAATACAAGGAAAAGCCCACTTAACTTCGATAAAAGTCCCCCTACACTTAATATAAACGTTGTCCTCAATGTTTAAGCATGTGGGATTAAAATCCCCTACACTTAGGACATTGTGCACGTTGTTTAGATCTTGCTAAAGAAGAGACAACTAAAGTGATTCCTATTTTTATATTGAAACATATAAAATAGTGAATCAAAAGAGTTTAGGATAGAACCGGGAAGAAGGGTACACGGGATCACGGTTCGTCAAAAGTCATCAAGAATGGATCTTTGAAAGCTCGAATCCCTACATATGATTAGAAAGAAGACAACAAACACATACTAGGGTCTCCCCCTACACTTATTATAAAAACATAATAAAAGGATAGATACTGCGGGTTGCCTACCGAGAAGCGCTTGTTTTTGTTCACCGAGTCGTGAGCCTGACTCGACCTTGATTAGCATAGGAAGAAGCTTGAAACATGTCCACCAGGATCAAATACATGGTTTTCATCAATCAAGTAGCACAAGCTTAAGGCGAACAAGGCAAGCAAAATAAGAGTAGGCAAGGTTCCCTTAAGCAAAGATGGAGCACGGTGGTAGCAAGTGTGCTGAGGTGCAAGCATATCTCCATAAGTTCCAAAAATATTTCCTTTTATTTCATCAGATGGATACTGAGATGGCTTAGATATTGCAATACCGGGATCGAACACCTTTCCCTTTAGGGGAAAATAACACTCAGGCTCAGTAGACCTTGAAGAGGATCTGCTCATAAATCGCACAATCTCATCCTCAGAAGGTGGATAGAGAGGTGTCAAGACATAGGTGCTGCAGATATCGGTGTCGGTCGGCTTCTTCTTTTTTGCAATGGGTTTCTTCATATCTAAAAGAGGATAAAGATCATAATCATCAAAGTCCAAAGGAGGAGCATCACTCTCATTGGGGAAGTAGGTATTGAGAAAAGTAGCAAAGTCTTCCTCAAATGAGTAGTCATCCAAAGTAGGATCAAGTGTTGTTGGTGGAGGATCTTCATCAAAAGTAGGTGCAAGGTCATCATGTGAAGAATCACTCGAGAGAGTATCAGCCTCATCAAAGTCATCATAAGTGGGCATGTCTGGATAGTCAGAAGTAAAATCATCAGAATCATCCATATCAGAACTCGAATCATCATTGTAGTCATCATACATCGGTGGAGAATCATAAATTGGTGGAGGATCAGAATTGGAGAGAGAATCATCCACATCATCTTGGAACAGTGGATTATCATAGCAAGAATCGAATAGAGGATTGTTGTAGACGACAAAATCATCAAGCACATTAATCATATTCGCTGATTCTCTTCCATTTGATTTTGTTGTGATATTCCCCATTTTAAAAACTTGTGCCTCAATCCCGACTCTTAAAATGAGCTCACCTTCAGCAACATCGACTAATGCTTTTTCGGTTCTCAAGAATGGCCGACCAAGTATTAAAGGAATACGAGGGTCCATTTCATAATCAACAACAACAAAGTCGACCGGAAAAGTGAAGGTGCTAACTTTAATGAACACATCTTCGGCAATACCAACGGGGTAAGCGAGAGTACGATTTGCTAGCTCAAGAGACATCTTTGTTGGAGTAAGATCGGGTAGTGATAACTTTTTCCAAACACTTAATGGCATCAAATTAATACTTGCCCTGAGATCGGCTAAGGCAATAAATTCTTCGGTTTGGTGAAAAGTACATGGTAGCACAAAACGACTGGGATCTCCAAGTTTCTCCAGAAGTTCTTTAAGAAGGATTGCAGAATAGTTTTCATTCAATCGAGTATTAACAAACTCGGCCATCTTCTCCTTCTTGTTAAGAAATTCCTTAAACATCTTAACAAATGTCGGCATTTAGGCAAGAGCTTCAACAAGGCTAAGGGTGATGGTTACTCCCGAAATCTTCTTCAAAAAGTTTGACACTTGAATGTCATCCTTTGTGAGCAATCTGCCTTTGTCTAAGCGAGAAGGATAAGGGATATTGGGTTTATAGGTGGAAGGTGGGGTTGGTGAAAGGTGTTTCTTAGGTAGTTCTTCATGCATAGGTGGAGACGGTAATGGAGAACTAATACTAGGTGTGGGAGTAGGGGGATAAATGGTGGTGGAGGAGGTGTAGATGGAGTAACTGGGGGAGGGATAGATGGTCCTACTAAGGTAGCTCCACTGCGTGTAGTAATAGCACTCACATTCGCTCTCGGGTTGGTGACGATATTTGAAGGTAGAGAGCCCGAAGTAGAGGGTTGAGGAGTTGGTAAGAAACTAGCCAGCATATTCTTCAAATCATTTGTTTGAGTGCTAAAAGAGGTTTGTATATCATGTCGAACCTTGGATCTAATATCATTACCTTGCTTAGTGATATCCCCTTTCAAGTTGATAATTTGGCTTTGCAGATTCTTGATTTGCTCTCCTTGGGTTCTCATTAAGGTTTCAACATCTTGATTCATGGGTGGGGCTTGTTGAGCGGGTGGGTGATAAGGATTAGAAGCTCGAGGTGGGTTTGGGTTGTTTCTATTGTAGTTGTTTGTGTTGTGGTTTTTGAGGAGAAAACCGGGTGAAATAATGTTGTTAGAACGGTAACTTAGCAAGTTACGATCACCTTGAGGTCTGGCTTGGTAGTTTTCCGTTGAGTAGTTACCATAAGCCGCATACACGTTTTCCGGATTGTCATGAGTAGAAGGACAATCAGTGTATGAATGAGGACCGCCGCAGGTCTCACAAGAAGTTGCAACATCTTTAACTTGTTGTTGTTGATTTGTAGCCAAAAGTTGCATGTTCTTGCTCATTTCGACCATTGCGCGGGTCAATTCGGTGATATCAGTGTTTGAAGAAGTAGAAGACACATTGACTCTCGGGTTTGATCTTGAGGATGCGGATGAATCCCAATTTTTGTGATGAGTAGTCATGTTCTCAATAAGCTATCTACACTCCTCAGGTCTTCTTTTCATAAATGTGCCACCGGCGGCTGCATTAATCGTATCACGATCACGAAAAGTTAAACCATTGTAGAAAGTATCAATTAAGGTGACGGGGAGCATGTTGTGGTTTGGACATCGATCGATCAAAACATTATATCGTTCCCAAGCATCAAAAAGTGATTCATCAAGTTCTTTTGTAAATCCACTAATTTGATTTCGAAGGCTCGTGACCATGGATGGTGGAAAGTAGCGCGACAAAAATCGTTGAGTCATCTCGTCCCAAGTATGAATTGAATTCTTCGGAAGACAATCAAACCATTTTTCGGCATGGTGGGATAAGGTGTGTGGAAATAGGTGAAGGCGAAGAAAATCCATAGTAACACCGGGCAACTTCATGCTTTGAGTAACGGTAATGAATTTGTCGAGGTGTTTGTTGGCATCATCATCCGGTAATCCGCGAAATGGACAAGTGTTCTGAACTTGTTGGATCATGTGATGCTTCAACGAAAACTCTGGAGCCGTGATTTGCATCGGCGCAATCGTTCTTCCTCGTCCATTCATCGTAGGTTGACACAACTCTTCCATTGTTCGAAGGTCGGGTGGGGGAACATTGTTGTTGTTATTGTTGAGGTGCGGTGGGTTATTGTTGTTGTTCACACCAGCCATATCTAAATCTTCACGAGTCTCGGGCTCTGGGTAAGTTGAAGATCTAGTACGCATACACCTGCAAAAGCAAAAGAAAAAGATACCAAAGAAATAGAGAATATATATGTACGTGCAAAAATAAAAATAAAAATCTTTTTGGATTTTTGAAATTTTTTAATTTTTGTGGATTTTTAACAATTGTTAATTTTTATGGATTTTTTAGATTTTTAGCAAAAAAATAACGTTCACGGGTGAACGGATCCCAAAATTCAACGCGTCTCTCACAGAAAACTGTTAATCTTTACGTAAAGAGCCGGCAACGGCGCCATTTTATAACTAGATTTTACTTAGTTAAAAATATCGTTGTTCCAGTCTCTTCGAATTGATTACTGGTTTAAGTGCGACTCAGTCGTCTTTTGGTGGAAACAATAGATTTGTCACTGTAGTAAAGTAAATGTGCAAAACGTTAAAATAAATGACGGTAATTAAAACTAAAACTAAATAAAAAGTAATTGTGCAAAATTAAAACTTTTAGAGTAATTAATTAAACGACTTAAAATTAAAGCTTGACGCAAAATTAATTTGACAATGTAATAAAAATGTAAACCTGAAATTTAAAATAAAGAAAAACGATTAAAATAACACTAAAGTAAAACGGCGGAAAAATAAGCTTTAAAAATTAAATAAAAATTACTACTAGAAAAACACGTGGTAAAAACAGAGATTTCGGGAAGCGTGAAAAAGTTGAAAACTTATAACAATGTAAACTTAAAAATAAAACTAAAACAAAATATTAAAAATAAACCTGTCGGATTCCGATCGGAATGTGATCGGAATCCTGTCGGAATGAAGACTTACCACTCCTAATCGGAATCAAGATCGGAATGCGTCCCCGTCGGAATGTTATCGGAATCCCCAATCGGAATACTGAAAATCGAACCTATCGAAATAAATACCTTGGGTCCTATAGGAATGAGGATTGGAATCCTGGTCGGAATGCTGTCACCACAAGACCTAATCGGAATACCAAGGACACACCCCTGATCGGAATGTCAGATCGGAATCCAAAAGGAATGCAAAACCCTTTTCCGATCTACTGATCGGAATGTAAAGCCCTTTTCCGATTGGTATGATCGAAATACAGTAAAAGGAAAACGTATATAAGCAAAACAAATAAGCTATTAACCAATAAGCAATTGACTAAAAACTTAACTAAAACACGTATAAGAAAAAGCTAATAATCTAGAATTTAAAGACTTTTGAAAACACTTAAATGAAAAGATATACGAAAACAACTTTTATATAAAAATAACTTTTATAAAAACTTAATTAACTTTAAGATAAACACAAATAAGCTATAAAATCAATAATCTAAAACAATCAACAACATAAAAACATAACACTTAATCAAATAAACATAACAATAAGCACATAAACATAAAGATCAAGCAAAACAAGAAAGGTAGAATGAGAGATTAAAAATAAGAACTTGATTGAAAATAAGATTCAATAACAAAATTAAAAGACTTACTTGAAATTAAAGGCAAAAAATTAAAGGTGCAATTAAGTAAATGACAAAAATAAAGTGCAAGTAATTAAAGGTGCAAGTAATGAAAATGGTGGAAGACTAGTTTGTCAAGTTAGCCAACACCTCCTAATGTGTCATTAGGAGGGTATTTATAGTGATTAGGGAGGTTAAGCATGTGTTGCTTCCTTCCAGGGCCGTCCCGTGAAACTTAGAGGCCCTGTGCAAAAAAATTAACATAAACCCTCCAACTTTAAAAACCCAATGAATTTTTAATATCCATCAAAAGAATAAATTTTCGTATTGCGATTTACATAATCTTTATTCTAGGTTTGACAATTCAATTCCGGGCTAAAAGATACTAACCGGAACAAAAGATACTAATTTCTAATACAAAATAGTTGGGATGTAAAACAGATTTTATTTTTTACAAAGAGACGTATGACTTAAAGTAATATGATTTTGAATCACATGATTGTAATGAACATATTTCAAAGTAACTGCAATTTAATAGAAATAAAGAAAACTTATTTTTAAAAGACACATTAAACTAAAAGGTCCTAACTGCAATTTATCTCACAACTTTGGGTCATCTTCCCCACATATTCAATACTGCATTTCATTTCTTCCATTATAGAACACGAAAAGTTTTCTCCATTACGTTATAAAAAGTCTATATAGTCCATCTAATATCACCTGTTGTCTAGATTAAATCCTCCATAAACGAGTTCATAGTAAAACTGAAGATTAGAAATGGGAGGCCCCTAAACAACGGAGGCCCTGTGCGGTTGCCCTTGCCGCACACCCTTAAATCCGGCCCTGCTTCCTTCTTTCTTTCTTTCTCGTCTTTTCGTCTTCTAAATTCTTCGAATTTATCGACTTTGTCTCGGGATTAATTAATTAAACTCGTCTTGTAATTTCTTCATAAATTAAACTTCCGTCTTTAGACTTTTTCTTCGATAAATCTTCAGATTAGGCCTTGGACTTCCGTTCTTTTTGTACTCTTGATCTTTTGACTTCGTCTTTTGTCTTTTTCTTCGATAAAAGCTCGTGAAAGCCCATGTTTTCTTCCATTTTCACATTTTGGTCCTAAATCACAACAAAAACACAAACCACGCATAATTCCGACATTTACGACATAAAATACACGTTTTGGCTTGGTTATTATTATAATTAAGTGGGTAAAAGGATGGGTGTTTTCACACCTATCAAATCTCAGCAAGATAATTCACTTGGTGCAAGAGCCGGAGCCCAGCCAACCCGAATTAAGCTAATTCGGGTCTAGCAAGGATCATCCAACTTTTGTATCAACACAAATATAGAAAGTGCTAAGTGCTAATATAATTATAATATATTAATAATTATAATGTCTAATTTTTATGGATATCTATACTACTTTATAAAAGGTTTACACCTTTCCTAAATATAGAAGTCTTAAAATATTAAGACTCAAACATTTCTTTATTAAGTAATAATCTACTATGCATAAAAACTATTACTCAAAGTGACCAATTGACCATTGACCAATTAAATTAAAACATTATAACACACGAATTCAAATATTAATAAAACTAATTAATATTTGGTATTTATAACAACTATCATTCATGTAGTCATTTAATATAATGTAACAATCTATTTGTAACAGTCAAATTCGAGTCAAATAAACTTTGTAACCTATTAATATCATAAAATTTGTAATAATGCTAATTAATAATTCGGTATTTGTAACAGCAAATTGTAAGCCAAATAATACTATATAAGAAAAAAATGTGTATAAAAACTATTGAACCGAAACAACAACAGATTCCGATTACATAGAAATCCATGGGTTTACACGAATCTCTTACATAAATATATCTGATAATATACATAATTGTGTATCAAAGTCCGTGTGTTTCCACCATCTTGCATACAAAATAAAATCAAACGAGAAACAGCAGATTCTGGTACATCGTAATCCATGTGTTTTACTCATAATTTGGTAAACTTACGATTTTTGTGGTGTTTCACTCAAAATCCTAATTATATGATCGAGTTCACTTGATAGAAACCACTCGATCTGTAAAAAGGGTTTGGCGGTATCGACTAGATCTGAAGACGGTTGCAAATAAATCTTTGGGTTTCGAATGGGCAACGGCGGAATTGCGTTGCTGTGAGGTTTCTCGGACGCGTTTTAGAAGTGGCGGCATATATTTTGTTTTTGATAATGGAAGTTGTATACTTTGTTGTTAGTGAAAAAGGAAAAAAATGTTAGATGAGAATATGAGATGCGCGGCTGAAGATATAGTGATATACCCTAATTTTGATATAGTATTACTCAAAGCCCAACTCAAATATGCATGATGGCCCATTGAAAAATCAACAGAAGTATACAAAAATTGCTATATGTATTTACGTATGAGTTATTTATAAATTCTAATAATTGTATTTTAAAGTTTATCAATATATAAATGTGCCTATTTTAGTAATTTTGCACATTAACTCTCCAAAACCATTGTTTCACCTAAACACAATTGTCTCTTTATATAAATATTTGTCACCACAAAATATAATCACTGGGTGCCCGCATGCGCATTGCGCGGGTACCGGCTAGTAATATAGTATTAATAAACACTTTTTTATTTATGTCTTATATCTACGTAAACATAGTTCTTAGTGTGCGTTTGGTATGCTAAGAGGAATCACTATCGGTAACGAAATGTTATAAGGGTGGAATGGTAATGAATATATCATTATTGATATTGTTGTTTGGTTTGTATTATTTGGGTATGAAATAATTTAATAAAATTTAAAATTCAAAAATATATATGGTGGAGAAATTTGATTTTTAATAAATATGTGATAGAGAAGTAAAATACATGGGACCCACGGGAATGAAATATGAAAGTCACATTTACCCACAACTATGAATCTATGGGTATCTATTCATAACTTCATTCACATAGCCATTAACCAAACATATTTATTGATTACGATAGTCATTCCAGCATTTCCATAATACATACCAAACGCACCCTTAATATAAATATGTTTATAAATATATATATTCACATTACAAGATGTAAATTCGTAAAACTGTTTTTTGTTAACATATGTAGGAAAGTATGTTTAAAGTTTTTACATGATGCTCCTTAAAAAAAATCTCATTTTCTTACTTGGAGGTACATTTTTGTTATATATAAGTATAACTTTACAAACTAACGTCCATTTTTGACGCAATATCGTGTTAATGTTTGAAAATTTTAATAATTTAGTTGGTTGATTTTGTTCTTTATTTTCTAAAGTTATGCAAACTCAATATATTTTTATTATGTGTGATATTAATAAAAAACACAAAATTGGAGTTATTTTCATCAAAATCTTTATTGCAAGATACCCGCCGCTGTAACGCGCAGGTGTCTTACTAGTTAAAAATTAAGAATTAAACCGAAGTTTTATCATTGCTAGCTTGAGGATTACTTGTTTTCATATCAATTTTTGTACTAATCAGTGAGTTTGCGATGGAATTAAAGGTGTGTTTAGTTGTGAAAAAAAATTGTTTTTGTGTTTTTAAATTTTAAGAGAAGGGTTGATTTTCTTTTCTAAAGAATAGTTAAAAAAATTGAAAACTTGTTTAGATGTTTTTTTTCTAAAAATAAAAAAGTGTTTAGATGGAGAAGGAGAATAGAAAAATGTAAAATGGTGTTTTTTATTTTACTATATAAAAATGGAAAACAAGAATTTCTCATTTTTTAAAAATCTTGGAAAAAATGCAACTAAACAAGTTTTTTATTTTTTGTATTTTTATATGAAAATTTTTCTCAAAAAGTGGAATATTTTTCCCCAAATAAACAGAACCTTAGGGCGCGCTTAGTTGGAAAATATTTTCCTTTATTTTCTATTTTCTGTTTGTAAAAAAAAGGGGGATTTCCATTTCCACAAAACACTTAAAAATTTGGAAAACACATTTAGTTAGAGAAACATGTGTTTGTGTTTTCCATTTTGCAAAATTAGGAAAACATTCTCAACAATTCATTATTATAAGTAAATACCGACAAAAACGTAAAATTTTGAAAAAAAAAACATTTTCGTTATGGTGGTAAGAGGGTGTTAGGGTTTGATCGAGTGTTATTAAGAGTTAAGGGGAAAAGGGATCTTTTCTATCAAAAGCAAAACATGAATAACAAATAAAAGTTGTTTTCTTTTTTTTGTATAAAAGGAAAAAAATGTGTTTTTTAGATTCTTTTTTTTTCTTTTTAAAACGCGATTTGAACGCAAATTATTTTTCCTTATTTTTTTACAAAACATTTTATGGCGAGTAAATAAAGTAAATAAGAAAAAATCTTTATGAAAGCAAGTCCCATCGAGTGAAGTCAAGGCATGCCTTAAGGTAGCGACTGACTTTTTTAGGTGAGATGGTTCATTAGATAAAGGCTCTTGCTACTTCCCACGGGGGGGGGGGGGGGGGGGGGGGGGGGGGGGGGGGGGGGGAAGTCAATAGCGTAGCTTTCTCTTATACTTATAGGGGTCTATTTTCTCTGACTTGACTCAGCGGTTAGAGTATCGCTTTCATACGGCGAGAGTCATTGGTTCATATCCAATAGTAGGTAAAACCAATCGAAAGCCCTGCTTTTGCCAGCATGGCAGCAAGCACGGACTGCAGCAAGGAGTCAACTGAATGACCAAAGCATTGGTTGCTTCCATTTGTGGCCTTCTTCGAGCGCCTTGACACCTTAATATCAACTCACCCCCTCTTCCACAAGTAGGTGGAGACCAGGAGAGCCGGGAACCCCAACGGGAACCCTTCACCGCGCCACACGATTCTTTCGCGAAGCGCTAATTCAGTGTCAGCCGTTGGTGAAAGACCTACATGGAGCCGAGCCCTTCTCACCTACCTGCTTTGGGGAGAGTTTGATCCGGACAAAACGAGTGGATGTCGCGTCCTCGAAGCAGCTCCCTCTCGCGCCGATTGATGAAAAAGAATTCGAATTGGAAAGTCCAAAGAAGACTTTGACCCCGTAAGCTAAACTGGGAATCTAGTGAAACGAGACCGCCCGCGCCGACGAATAATAGGTACCACCACTCCAGGCTTTAGGTCTCTCGTTTTCCTCTTTTTATTGGCATTACTATAGTGGGATTTCAAAGAAATGGGCTTCATTTTTTAAGCTTCTTATTACCCGCAGAAAAAACAAAGTGTTTTTCTCCTACCTAAACACAGCCTTAATATTTCACTTTTTCAAAAAATGAAAACTTAGTTAGTTTATTTTTCTCTGATATTTTTTAACTCTTTATTCTTAAATAGTAAATATCATTTTAGCATTTTCTACTTTTTTTCTCTTTTCCATCTAGCTGATCTAGGAAAATAACATTTTCATACTCTAAAGGGGAGAGAGTGATGGTGCAAAACATTGCACGAAGGGCTTAGGCGCTTTAACGCGAGTCAAACCTTGGCGCACTGCATTTGGCCTCACATTCGAAATATGTGGCGCCAACCCCACAAGTCACGCCAACGATATTTGTATTTTTTTTAATTTTTTTTAAATTTAGCCGTTGCCCAGGTAAATATAACCGGGTTTTTGAAAAAATTCTACTCTTTTTTAGATTTAACCTATTAAAAAAAGAATAAATACCTCATCTTTTCACCGTGTTTTATATACTTTCTTCTTTTCACCATGTTTTATATACTTTCTTTTATTTTTACCTCTATCACGATGGATCCAAACACTCCCAACACCTACGATCCAAACACTTCCAACATAGTTGATTATTATGATATGTATTTCAAAAAACGATGTGAAGCGATACATGCGATGTTTTATGGAGTATGAAACATTTCTATCTGTGTGTAATCAATATGCCGGTTGAACTTTAGTAACAATCAAAACAAAGGCATGTGGTAGAATGAGATTAAATGCGCGGCACTTCGGGAGAGATTGGTGTGTTGATTTTTCGTATCAATGCAGCATGCATTATTTGGTGAAAAAACAATAAAGAGGATTTTCATGGATGTACAAAAGGCGGCGACAAAAACGTACCAAAACAGTTAAGTTCGGAAATGGTGCGCCATCATGAGTAACATATTGCCATCATTCGTAGTCTGGAAGGCAAACCAATGTAACTTTAGTGTATAAATATACGATAAGCATAGATATAATGATCTTCTGAATTGACACATCGTATGACATCTGAAATAAAAAAAATTAACCATAGTCGTCAAATTAGCATTGGTGTCATCTCAAATTTGTTGTAGTCACAATGCTTTAATGGAAGCTGCATTACATAATGTAAAAAACGTATATATATCAAAGAAGACAAGTTAGGAAAGGATTTATACAGATTCCTAATAAATTATCAATCATTAGGTGTTTCAATGCCAGACTTTTAAATGCGATTTATTTTTAATGACTAAATGAATTGATTTGGGGCCAGATCTTCGTGAGCAGATTTGGACTTGAACATTTTTAGAAATGATAAAAACAATGGGAGAATGATTTGACTCTTTAACTTTTAGTCAACATATTAAAAGATTTTGACTCTTTTGACAAAACTAGATGATTAACCGCGCATAGAAGCGGAATTACCTAACAACATATAATTAGTGATATGCTAATTGATTCGGTGGTCGAACTCGTGACCCAATAATTGCCTAGCGATAGATAGTGACTCGTCCAGGTTGAACCGGTAGGCGAGCCCGTTTTTAATGGTCGAACCTGTGTCTCGGTGGTTGAACCCGTGACCCGGTGACTCGATAGTATTGACCCGGTGGTCGAAACCAGTGACCCGGTGGCTCGACAGGATTAACCCGGTTGTCGAACCCGTGACCCGGTGACTCGATCAGGTTAACCCGATGGTCGAACCCGTGACTCGAAAAGATTGACCCGATGGTGGAACCCGTTACCCCGGTGACTCAATCAGGTTGGTCCGATGGTCGATCCGTGACCCGATGATTCGACCGTGTTGACCCGTTGATCGAACCCGTGACCAAGTTACCCGACCGAATTAATCTGGTGGTCGAACCCGTGACCCGGTAACTTATGAAATTGTTTATGGTTTAAATTTTCAACATTTCCTATTATATCCAATTGTATGCATTTAATTTTTCAACAATTCCTTAATTAAATTATTTTTCAACATTCAAGGTTTTAGGGTTTTTCCTTTATATGTAGTATAGATAATAAATTTGTTTATACACCACTTGTCAAAACGTGAGGCTTAGTTATTTTTGGAAAAAATTAATTAAAAAGTTGCTTTAAAAGTTGTACAATAGCTGCTTTAAAAAGTTGTATAAAACTGTGGTTAATTAGATATAATAGATAGATAGTAATGTTACTAATGCACTTTCCACATACACGTGCACAATAATTGCCATATGATTGCACCAACATTGCAACCTACACCAAGCTGCTGCAACACCTTTATCATTTCAGTTTTAATTTCTACCTCTTATTATAGTGTGTAGCTTGATAGAAACGGCTAAAATATCTTATGAAGAGGCATCATACCAATAAGAAATTGGGTAAAAAGTAGTATCCCTAAAAAGAAGCAAAATATTACCTCAACTATGAAGGATAAAGATAAGGCACAATGAAGGAGAAAGAGGACACGCCGCCATGGCTGCAGTCGTAACAGGCTGCCCTGTCAAGATACGGGCGGTCTCAACTGTCTCCTCGACCGGTTTTGGTCATCATAATCTAAATACGTCGTTTGCTCGCAATACCAATAGTATATGCAAATCCCAATCAATTTGACATAGAAATTTTCAAATTTGTGCTCAGATAAAAAAAAGCCCATAGCAACCACAAATGTATCCAGTCACTCTATCATAAACAACACAACACCTCTTCCATCACCATAAGTTGATCGTCACCAATCACCAAAGGTTGGGGCAACGACCGTGGTGACCAAACGCACAATAACCCACTCCTAAATGCCAACAACAGATCAAAGTATATTATAACATATACATGTTTATCATACACACTTTGCACGTGTTATGAATAATGAACGAACATAATTCACTATGTCATCAATGAAGCAACTAAAATCAAAAACAGAAGTTGAAACAATTATCATAACCACTAAAAACAAAAACAATCTCACCTCATTCAACTGAAGCTTGTTAAACGCAAAAACAACCACCAAAATAGGCCTTATCAAACATTGGTGGACAAATCCGTGAGGTAACCAAACCGTTACCAACCCCTGTATCATAATCAATATGTAAACAAACTAAAATTAAAAACAGAAGCTGAAACAATTATGATAAGTACTAAAAACAATATCAATCTCACGTCATTCAACCCAACCTTGTTAATCGCAAAAACAACCCAAAAAAAGGCGTTATCAAAGATTGGGGGCAACAAATCCGTCACCATAACCCAACCGTTACCAACCCATGAAAGATTGGGGGCAACGATTTTGGTGCAAAGAGAACGTCGCTAAGTTAACCGCCACCAACCCGCCAAAGATGGGGGCAACAATCATGGTCAAAAGACCATCACAAAGAAAAGAAAATCAGATCCAACCAACCTTATGTCGAACGTTACTAAACCATCATAGATCATGGCCAACAACATGGCCAAAAGACCATGCAAACAGAAAAGAAACCCACACTCGAAAAGTTTTCACAATATATTCGTTCACTGTTCATAACAAATCGCCAACCCAACCACCATCAACCCATCATAATAATTAATTGGGTGGTTAATTCTATTAAAAATTTATTTATCGAAAATACTAAATTGAACTTTTTATGTTCTATTTAATTGTGTTATTGCAACATAATTCGTAAACTAAAGTTGTTTTCTTATAGAAAACAAACATATTCTCTTTTCCTGGTAAGAAGAGCGAGACTTGTTCCTATATCTTCTCATTATTTGACAAGAATAAGATTGGATTATAATCGAATAATTATCGATTATATTTAAACTCACTTTTAATATTTGATTATCCTAATCCGGTTCTGAAATCTTTGAAAGATAACATATTTTGTGTATCTAGAGTACTTTTGTATATAGCTACCAAAATAAATGACATCTTGCACTTGTCACGAAATATGAGTTTAAACCGCAAAAAGTAAAGAATTTACTAGCACTTTCTAGGTAACTTTCTTGGACTAGTGTTATTCCTTAAAGTGCTAAATACTCTTGCGGTTGTGCATACGATAAAAGAGGAATTGCATGCTAAATATTCAAGTTAATTGAAAGCATAAATGGCTAGTCCCTCATCTACGTAAGTAATATACTTCATTTAATACCTAACTATATTTCTACTTGTAGGCATTTTTCATACATAAGGAAGTCAGTAAATTGCTATTTGCATTCTACTGGTGATGTATGTTGAAAATACGTTTTACGTATTTAGAAGGATCGTAGAAGGATCGGTCGCTCCAACGATAATATTAATTTAACGGGCTCGTAGTTAGAATATTATTACATTATTAAGCAAACCGGTCTATGGTTTGTCATGGACCGGCGGCCCAAGCCCATCTTATAAGCTTGGATATATAAACCCTCTCCTTGGATGGAGAGGGTGGTTGGTTCTTTAATATTACACATACGTTTTCACACTTTCTCTCTCTAGTTTCTCTTTCTATATCGTGTGTATGTCAACCATCTCTCTATCCTTTCTCTTTCTAAAACATATTAAGGATTACATAAATCTTTAGTTGGTATCAAGAGCCATGGAATGAAAGATTAGTTTTTGTGTTTGTTCTTGGTGATTTCGAGTTATATAAATAATATATAGATTTAAAAAAAAATTGTGTTTTTATGCCTAAATCCACATACAAATCATCTACTATCATTTAGTATTGTTTTGGTTTTCACTTTTTAGCATAAAAAAATCTTGTTTGGATTGATTTTTGGTTAAAAAAATTTAGATCAAGTAAAAATATTGATTTAAATTTTTGGCGATAAATTTAAAAAGGTTTGCATTTTTATGGTTCCCTGAAGGTTATATACTTGGTTTTACAACTTGTTTCGTTGGAAAAGATCAAAAACCTATACGGGATAGAAATCTGATATGAATTGTTGGGAAGTCTACAACAAGAGTTGAGGGGGCTAATTGTCATTAACTATTAGTTAATGGTTATTATGTTATTTCTGGTTTATTTTGGTATTGTTTTGGGGAATAAGTAATCTGCTACTATACTAGGAGGGGATCACCTTAGGGTTTAGGGGAGAGAATTCGTATTTTACTTTTATCATTGTCTGTTAGTTTATTTTCCTTGTCAATTTGTCTTCAAGCATCCGACTACGGTTGCTAATTGTTATCAATAAAGTGTTATTAGTTTGGTGCATATCAAATTGGTATCAGAGCGTTGATCCACACCCACAACATCACAAACCAAAAAAAAAACCAATCATGACCAAGATAACTGATTTGGAGGCGAGTTTCGAATAGTACAAGGAGGAGCAAGCCGCAAGTCACACAGATCTAATCGAAGCTTTGGAAAAAAACAAGGCTGAGCAGGCTGTGAGCCAAGCAGAATTGATACAAACCATGGTAAAGAATAAGGCCGATGCTGACAAACAGTATGCTGAAATCATGCAACTGTTGAAAGCACGACCATCGACCGCCACTGTTACAACCACCGTCCCACCAACCCTCTACACCCAACCGCTGCAATCCTACCACCCGATGCCGCAACAACACCCTTCTGCCACCACTACATCGCCACTGCCAACCTCTGCCATCTCCCAACCGCTGCAACGACACCAGTCGAGCCTACCATCATCTGTTGCATACACTAGTTTTTTTTGCCTACCCTTTGATTCACAGGGGTTTCCGATTCCATATGGGTAGAATGGTGAATTTTTGGGGCCATTTCAAATAGGGGAGTCTAGTAGCCATAACCGAAGGTAACCGGTCAGTACCGAAGGGATGTACCAAACCTTTCCAGCTATTTCATTGGGAAAAACTGGTGGGTTTTTCCCGGGGCCAAGTTAAACACTACCACCGCCACTTGTTCACGGTAATAAACGGGGGTGGGTGTTAGGGGCTGACTATCGATTGCGAAAACTAAAGATGCGTCTTTTTAACGGGGATGACGTATATGAATGGGTTTACCAGGCTGAGAGATTCTTTGACATCCAAGGCTTAATCACATCGGGGGAAAGACTCAAGGCTGAAGTGATGTGCTTAGAGGGTCCAACCTTGTCTTGGTTTTGATGGAGTGACAACAGGGAACCATTCCGGAGTTGGGAAGATTTAAAGCAACGAATGTTAGTTCGTTTTCAATCCTCGCAAGCGGGTAGCTTATACGAACAGTTTTTCGGCATTAGCCAGAGCAGGACCGGTCGGGACTATATAACTATGTTTGAGAAGATGGCAACACAATTACCAAGGTTACCAGAGGAGGTACTCGAGGGGGTCTTCATGAAGGGGTTAAAACACGAGCTACGTACGGCCGTGCGAACTCATAAACCTACGGGATTGAGTCAAGCCATGGATTTAACCTTAATCATTGATGAAACGGGTAAGGAGATAACCCCCAAACCTACAAACCGAACGAGTGGTGATAACTCTCGGCCTCTAGCTGTGGCTGCAGGGGTAGCAACGGGGGAGGCTTCGGTTAAGCGTATGACCGATTCCGAGTTCGCGGATAAGAGAGCAAAGGGGCTCTGCTATCGTTCTGATGAGAAGTATTTCCCAGGACATCGGTACCCCGGAGAAAACACTTCAGGTTCTTCTCGTGGATGATGATGAGGAGAATGAGAAAGAAGGTGGGGTGACGAGGAACAAGCTCCACCTTAAGGACAAGGTGGTTTTTCAAGGCGGGGTAATGATATGAATTGTTGGGAAGTCTACAACAAGAGTTGAGGGGGGCTAATTGTCATTAACTATTAGTTAATGGTTATTATGTTATTTCTGGTTTATTTTTGGTATTGTTTTGGAGAATAAGTAATCTGCTCCTATATTAGGAGGGGATCACCTTAGGGTTTAGGGGAGATAATTCGTATTTTACTTTTATCATTGTCTGTTAGTTTATTTTCCTTGTCAATTTATCTTCAAGCATCCGACTACGGTTGCTAATTGTTATCAATAAAGTGTTATCAGTTTGGTGCATATCAAAATCTCGAAATACCGGATAGGAATTCTCAAATACCGGGATAAGAAACAGTTGCAAGACCATGATAGAGAGCTTTTCAAAAGACCGGGAAAAGGAGATTGAAAACCAGAATAAAGATTCCAGAAAACCGGAATTGAGTCTTAGAACTCTCGTCATTTCAACTTTTTGGAATTTGGAAAAATTAAGTTACGATCCGATTTGGTTTTAAATCAACACAACCTTGTAAGAATTTAACCTTTAATCTACATCAACAAACAAGGACTTAAGAATTTTTACGGTTTTTCTTTGGTTTGTAAAATCCCGCGAATTTAAATTTTCCGGCGGTAAATTTTAAAAGGTTTGCATTTTTATGGTTCCTTGAAGGTTATATACTTGGTTATACGGCTCGTTTCGTTGGAAAAGATCAAAAACCTAGACGGGATAGGAATCTCGAAATACCGAGATAGGAATTCTCAAATACCAGGATAAGAAATAGTTGCAAGACCTGGATAGAGAACTTTACAAAAGACCGGGATAAAGGAGATTGAAAACCGGAATAAAGATTTGAGAAAACCATAATTGATTCTTAGAACTCTCGTCATTTCAACTTTTTGGAATTTGGAAAAATTAAGTTACGATCCGATTTTGTTTTAAATCAACACAACCTTAGAAGAATTTAACCTTTAATCTATATCAACAAACAAGGACTTAAGAATTTTTACGGTTTTTCGTTGGTCTGTAAAATCCCGGGAATTTAATTTCTCGGTTTTTTCACGAATATAAAATCCCGTATTGTTCTTTCTTCACAAACACAATTACTTACTTTCATCGCTCGATCGCCAAGTAATCCTTAACTTCATTTCTCACATCAAACTTCAATGGAACCGTTGAATTCAAAGTCTCAAGAGGTAGAATTGCATCACATGCAACATATGCTAGATGACACAAGAAAAAGATGCATGGTCTCATATCAAACACTTCGGTCTCATATCCATGATCTTTCAAGGCTCAAGGGAAGACGATACTTTGTGGCACTCTTTGGACAAGATACTTATATATTCCTAGACTCATTGTTACTAAACTTGGATCAACTGGCAAAGCAACTTGACAAATAAGACTCTAATCAATTTGCATTCGCATATGGATTTAAAATTTTAATGACATAGTTTAAGCCTTTCTTCCAATTCGATCTCGTTAAGTTTGAAAATTCAATGATCTGCCAGTCATTTCTTGAAAACCCACATACCGAGATTCAACAATTATGTGGGAGTTTGTTACAATACATGGAATCTATTACGATTTTAGTTTATGAAAGAACAAGACTTCAACTAGCGTATGATCGTATGGTGCAAGAAACTCATATGCAGTTGCATGAGAAAAATGTCCAGACGGGTGACACGATGGAGGCTCATTTGGTTAACAATGATAACGGTGGCATTCAATCAACAAAGCAGGATTCAAGTAGCACTTCAGGAAATGCTGCAGATATTAATGATGTCGACACCACATCTGTGTTTGACAAAGAGCCAACGGTTGAGGTACAATTGAACGTTGTATCAGACGGATGTGTAAATAATATACAACATGTTGAGAATTTCGGACCTATTTATGACAAACATGGGATGGAAAAGGGAGATAGCAATACCATATCTGATTCATCCGATGTGAGTCATAACGCGGGAGAGATTGAACAACATGTTGTAATAAATCTTGATAAATTCAATATGCTTGCGTCATTAACCAAGTTTGACTCTAAGATTGAAGAGCTATAAATGATTTTAGCTTAGGAATCTAAAGATCTTGAGGATGCCAAACTAGAAATTTCTAAGAGAACGGAAAAGTTTGAAACATATTTTGAAAAACTTGAATATGCACATTGTTCTTGAACGAAAACTGGATAAAAAATTTCAAGATTCTAAAGCGGAAAAAGATAATTTTTGAAACAAATTAATTTGATATAATCTATGTTGGCATCCCAAGATACCTTACTAAAGGAAAACGAGACTTTAAAACAACATAATAATGATTTGAATAATTCTATCAAAGAAACGAGGTCTAAGACCATCGAGCTGGCCACTTCTTTATCTACCGAAAATGTTGACTTAAAGGCTCAGGTTCAGAATAAGGTTTTTGCAATAGTTGCGTTGAAAAGCGAATTAAGGAAAATTAAGGGAACTAGTGTGGATACTAAGTTTGAAAAACCATCAATCTTGGGGAAACCGCCTTCGAAACCTCTCATAAACCAATTAGTTGTTAGACAACAGAGTGCGTATAAATTTGAGAGATCTAAAGCCTCTATACCGTGGTTTGCCTCCCAAGTTGATGTGCAACATATTTCAAAACCCGTCACTCCACTAACTAGGCCTAATGTGATTAAACCAGCCTTTGCAAAACCTCAAAACAAGACTGTTTCTAGTGATGTTACATATAGGTCATATAACATGTCTCATAATCACTATGTAAAGGAAGTTAAGAAAAGGACACAAACAAGAAATGCCAACGTGATGCCTTCTGTTAGATTACATAACAATGTTGATGGTAGCATCCCTAAACCTAGGAGCATTAACCGATCATCTAAGAATTGGCCTGCATCTAAGAGTAGTTGTGCAAAGTTATCTGAAGTGCGTGTAGCATATCACACTAGGATTTCTAGATCTCATTTGGACCCCAAACACGGTTTTTGTTCTATATGCATAAAAGGTGTCTTCATGACAAATCATGTTGCTTGTGTCACTAAAGTCTTGAAGGAGCTGAACTCTCGTACTAAAAGAGGGATTCCTAAAGGAATATGTTTTCTCCCGCCAAGTCTTTAGTTGTGCATAAGAAAACCATGTCGCCTAGATCCAATCTTAGGTAGTAACCCACATGTAGAATCTTCAAATCTAATGCTCTTAAGTGGTTCCTACAGAAAGGATATTTCCCTCTAACACTACCAAATTTGGTTGTGAACCCCCACATTGTTCTTTAGATATCACTAACCCATATGAAATCATACATCCTATTGATGAAAGTGCAGATATCGAGATCAGGGTTCAGCAAGAAAAAAGCGGTAACCTTATTGTATACCATTCCAGAGCTCGGTTGCAGAAGAATGGGAAATCTAAGAATCAAGTGTCTCAGGGGATTTGCGGTTAAGCTTACAATTGTGGCTCATAGTCAAATGACAGTATGTGACCCGAACTTCAAAGAAAGGAAAATGTATATTTGATTGCACTTATCCTCACAATAAAAAAAAAATTCTCGAGCATGGGCTAATATTAAAAACATTCAAAGTTTTTAAGCTCATGTACAATTGTTTGCTATTATTTTAGATAGTAACCCGCTCTTCATCTTAAAGGCAAGTATTTCTTTATGAAAACTTGACCTCACAACGAGAAAGTATTTTTTTCTCGGTCATGGGCTATTGTTAAAAACATTCAAAAATTTTAAGCTCATGAAAATGGCTTATGAGCACAGCAGCTCCGAACCCGCGCTTCAGGAAATGGGACCCAACACAATTAGTTTTGGTCTTGACCCAAACAAACCTTCTTCATCATCATTTACACCAGCTACTAGGTCTAAGTGGGATGCTTTGTTTTAGCCGTTATTTGGAAAATTCTTTAATCCACCAGTTGATGCTCAAGTAAATACAATAATTGATCCAATTCACAAAGTTGTTGCTCAGGAAAATGAAGCACAATCCAATGCATCTACAATTAAAATTGTACAAGAGGCACCTTCCACAAGTAATTCTCAAACAACACCTGAATCAGCACCCCAATTCATTCCTAATTATGACTAAGAGGATGACGATGATCATGACCTCGATTTCGCTCGTATACAAGAAGTTCCATTCTTTGATGTATTGTTTCCTGAGGATAATGTCTGGTCATCCACTTTAGAAGAATCTCCTGCTACGATTTACTCCAATCGCAAGATTCGTGAACATGATAACAAATAGACTAAGGATCATCCTATTGACACCATCATTGGTGACCCTAACCGACCGATATCCACACGAAGTTAGTTACAAGAACATGTATTGTTTTGCTATTTTTATGCCTTTCCCACTGTCGTTGAACCTAAGACGTGGAAAGAAGCTTTTACACAGTCTTGTTGCATAGAAGCTATGTAAGAAGAACTCAATGAATTACAACGTCTTGATGTATGGGAACTTGTTCCTCTCCTAGACAAAGTACAAATACTTACTTTGAAATGGGTTTACAAGGTGAAACTTGATGAGTTGAGGGGGAATATTGAAGAACAAGGCTAGGTTAGTAGCTCGTGGGTATCGACAATTAATGGGCATCAACTTTATAGAATCCTTTGCACCCGTAAGCAATTAGACTATTCCTTGCATATGTCGCTTATATGAATATAATCGTCTATCAAATGGATTTTAAGACAACGTTTTTAAATGGTGTTATCAAGGAAGAGGTTTATGTTAGTTCGCCGGCTGGATTTCTAGATCCTAAATATCCGAACCACGTGTACAAGCTTAAGAAGGCTCTCTACGGGTTGAAGCAAGCTCTACGCGCGTGATACGATTTACTATCACAATATCTCATCTCGGAAAGCTTCTCCAAAGGCAAGGTGGATCCTATGTTGTTCATTCATAAACGAGGGAAAGAAATGATGTTAATCCCACTTTAATCTATAACACAAGATTTAGAGTAGATTTAGAGAGAGAAAGAAAAGAAAGTTAGAGAGATAAAATAGAGAGATAAACTAAAATGGTGGAAGGTTTACTATGTGTAAAATAATGAACCAACACCCTCTTCTACACATGGAAGAGGGTATATATACCCACGAACCACATGGGCTTTCTATAAGCCGTGGGTTTGTTTCTATGGGTCGGGCTTGGCTTGTCTTGGGCTTAGAGCCCCTAGCTTATACAATATTAGCTTAAAGTCTAAGCCCGGTTTTCCCGACTAACCTATTACAATACAAGACCTTTAACGACTAAGATGGCCTATTACATTCTTGTTCGACTATATAAAATATAGGGCTAACAATCTCCCCCAATGTATCAGTCATCTTTAAAATGCATAAGATGATTGAGTGAATACATTCTTGTGGAGGTGATCTTCCTTCTTATGTCTTGTTACTTGGTCTTGATCTTGTTTGTAATGGTTTTGTTCCTTCATGCCTTGTGATCTTTATCTTGAGCCTTTGTCTTTTGGCTTTGAGTGCTTAAGATCTTTATCTTGTGCTCCTTATGACTAAGATGACCTATTATATTCTTACATTCTTAAGTATCTTGATTATCGCCATCTTGTGCTCTTGTGACTTCTGATTCAACATGTTCACAATTTGTTGAGTTAAAAAGGCTAACAATTTCCCATACAAGTATAGTTGTAGTTAATCCTTCAAATATTCATCAGAGTTGCGGAAGACTTTATCTTTTAGTATGAACATGTGAAGACGACTTCGGTTAGTACATAGCTACGCCACCATGTTGATATGTAGCAACATATATAGACACGGATAAAATGGATTTGAACATTTCACCCTAATTCGGTAGCGTTTTACCTCCGGTCGGTGAAGACCGTTAGACGGTATTTGATACCATACCTGTGATAGGGTAGATTCGATTAATAACCTCCTTGACAGGGTTTCCCGGCGGTAGTATCCAGTTCTATTTACTCGACCGTCTCAAAGTAGACTGCGAACGTAAAGAGTGAATCATAAGGATAAATTATGCGTCTGATTAGAGTCGTCAATTCAAAAATCCTGGAACAAGTTTGATTCAATAAGAATCGCACCATTGTTGCTTTCCAGTTTGTCACAAGCTCGATTCATAATGAATCTTGCGAGTTACCTATCGTAGTGCTGTTTGAGGTTGACACTAGAAGGATTTCCATTCGTCATTGTGAACACTCAAGAGTGTCACTCTGAATGTTCTGGCAAGATCACACGGATTTTGCGAAGAAACCCTGAATCAAGTTTGAATCAATTAAGAATCCAAACTTAGTTGCTTTCCAGTTCTCACAAGTTTGATTCATGTAGAATCACACAAGTTACCTACCATGAGATTGTTTGATGTTGGCTCAAGCAGGATTTCCATCTTCATTGTGAATTGTATCACTCAGATGTTATGTCAATATGATAAGGATAACGCGTAGGACTCGATAGGGTCCTACTGAGATGATAGATGGATCTCTTTTTGGCTCTAGACTCGATAAGTGCATTTTAGTGGTTGGAGGCTGGAGCAGACTGCCACATTCTCAATATTAACTAACTCGAAGTGAGAAAGCCAATAGATACGTGTTGATATCCGTGACAATGAGACAAGTTTCTTTTGAGAGAAACATGAATGGCTGGGGAAGGGTTGTGCATTGCATCACTGGGTCCATGACGTCTTGTCTTCAATAGATGTATTGACCCGGTTTCTGCGTAGGTTGCATAGAATATTCAACTCCTTCAACGCTTACCAATACGTCATCACTAGCACCTTGTTGTGATTGTTCCAGTGCTAACTTAAGTAATTAGTCCGCATTCAGCTTCATTCAACTCCATCTTTCCTAAGGACAACTATTTCTAGCTATGTAATATCATTGGGTATATCCCTCCGGTTCTGGTTGGATCATAGGACTTAGTTTCCTATCCTGAACCACCTTTTGACTACATCGTTCCGTCATGGACAGTAGGTTGTTTTGGGTAAAGATCGTAACCATAAAACCATTGAAAACCATTCAAAGTGCTTGATAAAAATCAAAACTTTTAACACTCTGAAAGTTTTACATTTTCGAAAAGCTCCCCCTATACACATGCATTGATATAAGAAATGGTTTAGCATGTGAAGGAAAGAGTTACACTTGAGTCTTTAAGATCACATGTTGCAATATATTACATTTTAATCACATTTTCTCCCCTATCTCTAATATTAAAATATAAAATATTAGAGATACCAATTGATTAAAACATGACAATTTCTGAAAATCGATTGGGAGAGAAACATGTGTGTACGCATGAATCATGGGACATTTGTAGTCAGGATGCTCCCCCTCAACAATATATGTGTGTCTTGAAACAAAAGTTTGGCAAAATTTTGGAAAAACGATACCACAAAATATGTTGAGGTACGGAGTTGAGATGCCTTATCCGATATAGTATATTACATATGACAGTTTTAAACCATTTCTGGAATGTGTTGGATACATAAAATATGACAATTTCAGAGATGTACCCAACAACATTAAAGGCTTGATTTTAAAACGCCCCCTCAAAAATTGATCAAAATAACATATGACTTTTTTTAGATATAAAACCACATTATGAGGAAGGGAGTGTTGAACACACAATTTTGAAAGATTTAGAAAAACCTTTTGATAAATTCTTGAAAAATTGTGTTCAACGGTTTTAAAAAAATCATGATAGAAGACTTCTCTTCTATTGCTTAGAGAAAGCGCACTGAAACGTACACTCCCCTTTAAGGTCCGCTTTTCATGAGCTCAAAACTTTGATTGTTTTGTGACGAGCTCATGACCGAGAAAGATAAATTTCTCATTGTGAAGGATAGTTATCATCCATGATAAACTTTCCTTAAGTTGAAGTTCGAGTTCTAAGATGACATTTACTTAGAAGTCGTTTTTCATAAACTTAAAACTTTGAATGTTTTTATGAGAAGTTCATGAACGAAAAATATGAATTTCTCGTTGAGAAGGATAAGTTATCGTCCGAGATAAACTTTCCTTAGTTGAGGTCCGAGTCCTAAGCTGTGATGCGCTTAGAAGTCATTATGAGAGAATATCTAGCAGCTTCATTTGCCAAAACCTCAAAGTCTTCTGGAGTCATATACTTCATACCAACACGGCCAACGACATACTAAAACCTATTTTGGGATAGGGCTTTAGTAAACAAGTCTGATATTTGGTATTCACTTCCGAAAAAGTATAATTCCACGATACCACGTTCCACTTGTTCTTTGATAAAGTGATTTCTGACTACGATGTGCTTGGTACGGGAGTGTTGAACCGGATTGCAATAGATGGCTATGGCCGACTTTGAGTCACAATACATAGGTATTTTATCAAAGTGGAAGCCATAATCCGTGAGTTGAGTTCTCATCCAGAGGACTTGATCACAACACGCGGATAGAGCCAAATATTCTGCTTCAGCTGATGAGAGCGAAGTGCAATCCTGCTTCTTTGACGACCAACTCACAAGCTTGTCTTCCCCTATAAATTGTACGCTACCAGAAGTACTTTTTCGACTATCAAGGCAACTTGCGTGATCAGAATACGAAAAAGCTGTTAGATGAAAACCGGTTTCCCTCGGATACCAGAGTCCCATGTGAATGGTATTCTTAAGGTACCGAAAGATTTGTTTAACCTCCTTGAGGTGCTTTTGAGTGGTTCTGGCTTGATATCGAGCACAATAGCATGTGGCATGATGAATATCAGGCCTACTGGCGGTCAGGTACATAAGAGACCCGATCATACTGCGATATCGCGTTTGATCTACGGGATATGAGTACAAGTCAACGTCTAGGGATTTGGTCGACAATGGTGTACCAACGTGAGCACATGAGGTCATACCATGCTTTTTAAGTATCTCTTGAGCATACTTAGCTTGGTTAATGAAGATACCACGTGGGGATTGATGAATCTAGAGGCCTAAAAAGAATTTTATCTCCCCCATCATTGACATTTCAAATATGTTGTGCATTAATTTTTCAAAACTTATTGAAAGTTTGGGTTCGTAGAACCAAAAATAATGTCATCAACATAAACTTGCACCAGCAGTATGTCATCCCCATATTTATTAATAAAGAGAGTAGGATCAATAGAACCTTTGGAGAATCCTTTGGAAACCAAGAAGTTTGATAGTTCTTCGTACCATGCCCTTGGAGCTTGTTTAAGTCCGTATACAACCTTCTTGAGACGATAGACTTTGTCAGGATGATGAGGATCGATGAATCCTTCTAGCTGATTCACATACACTTCTTCCTTCAAATGACCGTTGAGAAAATAAGTTTTAACGTCCATCTAAAAACCGTGAAGCCCTTATGTGCAACATAAGCAAGGAATATCTTGACAGCTTCCAAACGAGCAACTAGAGCAAATGATTCATCGAAATCTATCCCTTCTTGTTGACGATATCCCTTAACCACAAGACGAGATTTGTTTTTGATGATGGTTTGTTCTTCATCCAGTTTGTTTTTACAGATCTATTTGAAATCTGAAAGCAAAATTCCATAGGGTCTGTCAACAAGTTCCCAAACATTTAGGCATTCAAACTGATGAATTTCGTCTTGCATTGATTCAATCCACGCATAATCAGTCATGGCTTGCTTGATATTTGTAGGTACAATTGAACTCACGGTGAGTGCATACATACATACACACATCACCGTCGGTGTCGAGTTGTCTGCGTGTTCGAACCGGTTGTGAAGGATTTCCAATGACTTGCTCCAATGGATGAACACGTGTCCAATGGCGAGTGGATGGATATCGTTGGTAGAATGTATGCATGTTGGATGGATCAACATGTTGAGTAGAAGACTCTCCGACTTCGTGTACCGGTGTACCGAACAGGTTGATAAATTCTTCTTCGTCTAATTGTGCATCGACTGCTTGATTGTTGTTTTCTCCTTCAGCATTGACGATTGGTAATGTTGGTTGTATGATAGTTTGTAACACCCCCAAATTTATACAACTCAATACAGCGAAAGACTCGTTGGTGTTACGGGATAGCACATTACTCACATCATAGACAACGCTTAAAAATCCTGTCGTTTATTAATAAAGCATTTCCATTCATAAATATCAAATTTACATAGGTCCCAAGTCATTGTATATCATACAAGTTTTACAAAGCATTTGAATGGAAATTTATTATTTAAGTGCGGGCCATGAATTCTTGTTGTCTTCCCGAGAATTACCTTCAAGTACCTGAGACAAAACATGTTAAAAGAAAAGGTCAGCGATAACGCCGAGTGAATTCATAGAGTTTAATAAAATCCATCAATATAACATCGGTATAAAATTATTACCGAAAATCATTTTGTACAAATCTTTGTAATAGGCCATAAAATAGCCAAAATCATTTTATACAATTCCTTGTCAAAATCATAATAAAGGCTTTCGCCTTCAAAACCATTATACGAACCAATGTCGTAAAAATATCATACAATACGTTTTATAACGTTGTATAAGCCAAATAAAAATCGTTACATGAATATGGTTATGTAAAACCAAAACACGAACATAAAATCAATAATAAGACCCCATATTGCTAGTCAGGCAATATATCGTAATTCGGTGCATATAGCAGTATTTCGTTAATTGGATTATTACAAGCCGCATGGCATTGTTACCTTACTAAACCAAACAACGGGTAGCTAGCCCGAAACTCAATTTGCCCATCTAAATTAGCGTGTCGTCACAATAATCACGCTTGTGTAAATCTTCTCATACATAAATTCGCTTACCAATCAATGTGGCACGACGAGGATCAACCGTCAAGGCGCGAACTGGGGTGATCGTCCCCAAATAGTACTATTATATGCATAAGCGTCTACCAAATCCCGGTAGTTCACAATTCATGCTAATGGGACTTTTAGTGACATAACCTAACTTTAATAGTCCATTTTATTTCATCTATCGGGTCATTTAATCATTCATCGGGTCATATAATCATTCCGGTCCAAATCAATAAACAAGCAATCGGGACAAATGGTGTCCTATTTTATAAAAACAACATGTTATCTCCCTCGCGGGTTTATAAAACATTTATAAAAACATTTAAAAGAGTGCGAGGCTATGAACTCACGTTGATGTGGGAAGGCGGGTTATCGGCAATTCGGGCGTACGGTACGTGCTTCAATCACGGGAAACCTAGACAAATAATACTTGTCTTAGACTCTTGTGCAATGAATTTATAAAAATAACAATTATGTATACATATGATGATTATATATATATGATGATCAAGTGGGTTTATATATTCTCATTTGCTCATTTTAGTGTTATGTGTCGATAACTTTTATACTAGTTTACTAGTTTTACCTATTTACATATTTTAAGTCCAATAAACTTATTATAAGTTCTTTAACTTGTATTAATCCATTTTATACTTGTATTATCAGTATTTATACTTTACATGTTGGGCCCAAATGGGTTAAGCCCAATAAATAAATTTATAAGTGTTTTAGCCCATTTTGTTGTATTATTAGTCCAATAACGTTAACTTAGCCCGTTAATGTCCGTATGTTATATAGTTCGGGTTTTTATCGATTTTTACTTGTTATATATGTTTATATATCAGTATATGATTTTATAAAAGTTTACATTAGACGGGTCCAATCGTCTAAGTTTTATTTAACAAAAACGTAAATTTTACGGTAATAGCCGAAAAAGTCGTAAAAATCATGTTTATAGTTTTATAACTTATAAAACTTATCAAACTACCATTTTTATAAAATGTCCATTTATTTATCCTTATACATATTTATATGAATGTATTATATAAGTTAGTGGGTTTTAATTCACATTTTATACTATTTTTATTTGAGTGCTTATATAATACTATTATACTTTAATTCTTCAAAATCTGATTTTTAGTTTCATGTTCACCAAAACAGCCATATCTAGAGTTCTATATGGAGATAGAAGCTCAAATGTTTATGGCATAAACTAAATGATATGTGCTCCATTTAACTCTTTTATGGCTACTGTTGAATCAGCTTCTAAGTATTTTATAAAAATCGTCCAAAACAGTGTACTCAGATTTGTACTTTAAACTTGTTTTGATCATATCTCTCTCATCCTAATGATTCCATTGCATGGCCAACTCTCACATGTGTACAAGACATATTAATTACTGTATATCCATTAATCTATACCATTTTATCAGTTCATCACATGGTTCTTTACTGTTTTATACAGCCTACTAAATTAAGCAAGATTTTAGCCTTGTTTCTTATAGTTTTTCATCTTTTTAATCATATTTATCAACACCAAATCCCCATACAATACTTTTATCATCATATAATCATCATATACATATACAATAGGAAAGAAAATACATGATTACATAATCAAAATAACAAGAGGATGAGGAGAACAATCTTTATACCACCATGATGATGTAGGTTATGCTCAAGACATGGATTTTGATGGAGAAACTTGTGATAAACCAAGACCATCTTCAAGACCACCATTTTTCAAGAACTCCTTGTGGAAAATCAGCCCTAAGACTCCATAGAAACTCCTCCTTGGATGTTATAATCACCACCAATCAATAGGGCTTCAAAAGGGCATCATCATATATGTAAATAACATAGGATTTATGGTTGAATCAAGATCAAGTGAGGGTGTTTTTGGTGAGGATGGGACGGAATCTAGAGAGAAGGGAGGAGAGAGTTGTGAGTTTTGCATGTTGTGAATGAAGCTAGTTGTTTAGGATAGATGGTTTTGTGTAAGCTTTGCTTATTTTGTAAGCTTTAAGACAACAAGTGGAAGCTTGTTGCTACAAGCTTGACACATCACAAGTGTGGTGTCACTTGTGTAACCGTCCCATATAGTGGGATGGGACAAGTGTATACTTGTCTCATCCCACTAATTTACGGGTATTCCTCGATTCTAGTTTCCTCGATTTGCGTGCCCTCGGGTCGTTTTACGAAATTTTTTTTTATAAATTATGAATCAACGGCACAAAACGAATCTAATAAAATTTGTCTCATCAAAAACGGAGTTCGAAAACGTAAATACGTAATCCTAAGGTTTCCGGTTTAGTCGTAAAGGACGTTAAATTAAAACCGTAAGTCCTAATCTTTTCTCGTAAATTTGTGAGTTTATGAACCAACACAAATTTAAAACTCCAAAATAATATTCACGGATAAATTCATTTTCTGAAATGTCGGACTGTCACCAAAGACGGTGTATGTAAACGTGAGCACGTGACGTAGAATCCTCCGGTTTAAACGTAGTTGATGCTACTTCAAGACGTAAATCCAAATTTCTTCCCAAAAATAAGTGAGTTCATAATATAACATTAAAATAATATTTTTAAATAATATTTGAGAACAAAATATCAACCATAAATTGACGGATTGTCACAGCATTTACCCCTAAACAGGATCTTTGTCCTCAAAGATTATCTTACTACTCGCTTCTTATAGAGTTAAAGCCATGTGGGTATTTCCTCCACATTCGGTCTTTTCTCACAAGTGTAATCCTATTACAATAAGCGAGTTTCATCAAACATAACTACAGGAATAAGATCAGGCTTAATGTTGACTTACTTTCTCTATCCATAATGTTCACGGGTTTTTGATGAATGCAACTTTTCGCCGATCTAAACTTTACTAAGAAACAATCAGATTTTCACTTGATAGACATTTTATCAAGTTAGATATACGAATCATAATTCACGCAGCCCTTGAAGTCCTAGGGTAGATCCAGCTTATATGCCTTTCAAACAAATTTTTACATCATCTCAATGGTCCCATACAACGGGGACTTAATTCCCATGATCTTTCAGATCTTCAATTCATCTTTCTATGGTGAAAATTTTTGGCATAACTTCGCTACCCATCTGGCACTTCAAGATCCACATTTCATATTCACATAACCTCTTGCCCACTATCGACAGTCAATAATCAGATCCTAATTTCAACAATCATTTCAGGTCTCGCGGTTTGTGTATTTTGCAAGGATAGGTTCGCCATCATAGGAAACCTTAAACCTAAAAGACATGTCCAACTCACAATGGGTGTATGTCGGGTGTCTTCATCCCAACTCCTGCTTACAGATGCTCTAATAATTAGATCATGACAAGATTCGATCTCGATCCTAATGCGATAATTATCAATGATAATCTCTCTAAAGGAAAACGATTATACGGTTTATTACCAAAGGTCAATCATTAAAACATAAAACAAGACTTCTAGTGTTTTGTATTGTTACTTTACCTCGTCCCTTCGATTTGGGGTGGTAAACAGTACTCTCATCAAGGTTCGTTCCCAACGACTTCTGAGCAAATCTCTAGAAATACTATGCGAAGCGAGGATCTTGATAAAGATGTTCGATACAGGCATACTATGTTTACATAACTCCTTTAAATACAAAGAGTCGATTTCTTCATCAAGAATTTATCATTAACAGGAATGATATTAGCAGATTTGGTCAGTCTGTCGACGATGACCCAAATCGAATCAAATTCAGATGATGACCTTTGCAATAGCTAGATGTTTACTAATGTATGAGGCGGTGTCTGCCTTCATAACTTTTCCATCAGTACAACTTCTTCTGATAATGATACATTAAATCAGAAATGACAAGAATAGAATACTTATACTTATAAGATTCCAACAATGACTACACCTCACAAAGCTCCATATTTAGGCAATCACAAGATATACATTTAACGCTTATCGGCTTCTCAATTCTAATGGTTCACATTAGCCGTGAACCCCTTTTATTATCTATGTTATCCTTTTTACAAACATTGTTTATTTTTATATTGTTCGGCAATTTATTTTGCACCTTCATCACTAAGGAACATGTCCTAATTGGTTCTTTATATTTTCTACATAATGTGTCAGTAATTACGTTCATCTTTCTTCATATTTTCTAAGTTTTAGTTTTGTTTCAGCTATCGTTTTCATCAGTTTTGCTCAATTCGACGTTTAAAGCGTCGATAATCATTACAAGTAATTAAATAAATTTTTAATTTTTATGAAACGTAAACGCAAAAAGTTTTTAAATTTCCTCAGTTTGTCCAATTATATAAAAATGTTCAAAATAAATTTGAATTTAATTAACACATTTTTGTTGATTTATCGAAAATAATTAGTAAGATCCGTAAATGTTCGAAAAACCTTCGTTTATTCTTTGGTAAAAATTTTCGTAGTTGAAAAGAAAAAAATGTTCTTTCAAATTTCAAGTCATGGTTTAAATGGTTTCCTCAATCCCCCTTAGGTTGTCTTGAGGTATACACGAACATTTACCCCTAAACAGGAGTTTAGTTAAATGTTCAGGGTATAAGGGAATAATCCCTCAAAAGTTCTTTTTGATAAAACATTTGTCAAAACACATTTGCACTTTCTTTTTGGTAAAACCAAAAGTCTTAAAAGGGCTCTTAATTTTTTAAGAGTCAATATAGATATATCTTACCATCATTAATCAAACAGTCATTTTATGTAAAGGATCAAGCCTTAAATCACACGTTAAAAATTCAAGGTACATGTTTTTATTGTTCAGTCAATTCAGGGCAATCTATAAATAATTATTAACTCATTCTTATTCTTATAAACATACAGATGGTCCTTAATGATCACAAGCATGAATTTATCAAATTACAGCCTTCACACGTGATTCACCAAATTTATGAATGCTACGTGTGTATTAGTCAATCCAAACGACATCACGTGAAACTCATAATGTTCATTACAAGTTCTGGATGTAATGATTGGAATATATAATCTTTTTCGCAGACGCGAAGTTGATGATAACCATGCCATGGATCAAATCTTTAAAACATACGCTAGAACCTTGTAAATGATCGAACAAATCTTCCATTTCGAGTCATGGATATCGTTTTCGATTGTCAATTTACTCAGTTCACAGTAATCTATAAATATAAGGAATGATAGTACCATAGCTCTTCATAATGACGAGCTTGGTAGAATAAAATCTTTCTCCGACAACTCTCTCAGTTGTAAGGTAATTCCTTTAATTCAGATGGTGCTGACGTACAGTGCACACGCCACAGGTGCAACACTGAGAATATAATCAACACCAAATTCAACTTGCCTTAATGTTGAAAGTCTAGGTAATTCACCAGCAAATACCTCCTAAAGTTTCATATAACATAAACATCTTTTAATAAATTCATCTTAGGTTCTTTCTAGATTATAATATCTATGACTAATTCACAACCATTCACGGTATAATTTCAAGTCTAAATGCAGGATATGGTCATCCATCAAGAATCATTTAGATCACTTTTGATAATCAGCATCTTATCATTTAGGGGAATTCTATTCGAGTTCCCATCAATTAAGACAATGTCGTCATGTCATAATCAATCAATCAATCCATTCTACTGGCACTATCAACTTTTCAGTTTTATTGCCGTCGATAAGATGTGATCTTCTCAAAAGACTAATAATAACTCATGATTCTTCACAAATTCAAGGATATCCGGAGACATAACTAACCTTAAAAGAGTAAGGTCAACGCATAATCTACACGAGAGAATTTCAAATCAGATACAGACGAAAACATTTACGAATATGAATATATCCCATGTTTTCATGAATTGAGTACGCATTCGAGAGCTCCTCGGATCGTTACCCAGGTCATTCAAATGAAATCAAATCAAAAGAAATGATAGGAACGTCGATACATTCAGTCGGGTATCAACATTCGGCAATCAGATACTTTTCCCAAGAATCTCACCACGGGAGAATTGGACAAGAAGGGAATATCAATTGTCAAATAAGACAAATTCCACAGATGAGTAAATTCGACTCAGAAGAATAGATGCTACAGGCACATATGTAGGTGTCCCTATCAATATGTCCCTATTTTTCACTTCTTGCAGATCTTATAAAATTTAATCTTTCACAATCTTTAAAGAAAATGTAGTGTTTATTAATCAGTTTTATGGTGACTACTAATCAGCCTTGCCTGGTCCATTCCAAATTGTATGTAGGCGCGCAACTATATATAATTTCAAGATAACGATGCAATACTCAGTTCATCAAAATTTTATCATCATGTTCATAATAAAAACATTTTCATGCTTAATTCTTGATTAAGAATCAAAAATAAATTTACGAAGATTTTCTTTATTATGAAAACAATTAAGTTTTCCAAGATGTTTCATAAATAACTTCATTTCGATAACAATCAATTATAAATCTTACTTTGAATAGTCCTTATAGTGATGAAAAATCAATTTTTCTCAAGGGATACTGTTTTATCTTATAAAAACAATGAGTGATCTGTAAAAGAGTGATGAAAGCTTGTTCACCAAGAATTAACTACGATATGATAAGAAATGAGCTTAGCCAATTAATCATGAGGTTCATGACCTCGATGGCACTAAAAAGAGAATAATTCACAACGTAACTCAAATTGAGATGAGTACTTGTTCAATGGTTGCATCACTAATGCGAACATTAGGATGAAACAATAAAAGATAGATAACATCGATATATGTAGAATTTAGAAATCAAAGGTAGTCTTTTCATTAATCACAAACAAGTCAAAATTGTACCGTAACACATTACGTGTCACTATGTCATACAATTCCAAGAACTCATCCTACCAACTGATGTCTCAGTTAAGTTAGGGATTATTTTTAAAAGATACCACAATGAATACTAATCTACAAGAGTTATTAGGTGTTCCACATGTCCCGGAAGATCCATCGGTCCCTATTCAGAAGAAGATTTCTTCAATTTATTTCTTGGACACTGGGCATCCTCGTTAGTGGACAATGGCCTAAGAACAACCCTTAACACAAACTAACAATCATTTAAAACCTTATAATTCAATCACAGGACTTAACGACTTCCTCTTAACAGTCTCATATTCCATACGGGTTAAATTTTACTTTATTCAAGTTTCAATCAACTTATACTCAATGCGATATCCTACCTCATTTTCCAATACTTTCAATCTTTATTCTTAGACCTTAATAGGGTAATAAAAGCTCAATATGATCAACACTTAATTTCCAATCCTATAACTCCTTACAACAATAGTTATCAAATGAGTCATTAGTATGAAATGACTCACACATTCGATTAGACTTCTCGGAAAGGTACTAGTGGCATGAGGATTTTGGGTAATGGTTCCAATGACAGCCTCAAGTGTAACATTCACCCTTTCGATTTCAATTTAAGAATTGGATGACAACGAATCAGATGACATCTTTCTAGGTGGTAACGTTTTGTCAAACTCCACTCTATAAGGAAAGATCGTCATGGCATCGATATCAGATTTAATCTCGCCAATTTCTTTAATATCATAATCAACTAATATCTACATTTCTACGAATATCAACCATTTGTTGGGATCATAAATATCCACAACTTGGTTTAGATCTAGGATAGCTAGAATTCCTACGAGAATAGCTTCGATTAATTTACTAGGGGATTTAGGGTTCCTTGTGACAATCTACGTCGTATAAATACCTCGTATAAATATCAAAATAATCATCAAACAATCATGTAATAAAATTACATCATATATATATATATATATATATATATATATATATATATATATATATATATATATATATATATATATATATATATATATATATATATATATATATATATATATATATATATATATATATATATATATATATATATATATATATATATATATATATATATATATATATATATATATATATATATATATATATAATCCAAGTTATATATATATATATATTAAAATAACACTTCTCAGTCTGGCCTTGTCGGTAACTCGAGAATTTTTCGGCACCGTTATAGTCAAAATATTTTTAGACATTTTTAGAAAAATGTTTATAGTTAAAAGATTTTAAAATGTTTTATTCAAAACCTTGGTTTTAAAAATCTTTCGTTCTCTATAACGAGAGCTATGGTACCAAACTGTAACACCCCCAAATTTATACAACTCAATACAGCGGAAGACTCTGTGGTGTTACGGGATAGCACATTACTCACATCATAGACAACGCTTAAAAATCGTGTCGTTTATTAATAAAGCATTTCCATTCATAAATATCAAATTTACATGGGTCCCAAGTTATTGTATATCATACAAGTTTTACAAAGCATTTGAATGGAAATATATTATTTAAGTACGGGCCATGAATTCTTGTTGTCTTCCCGAGAATTACCTTCAAGTACCTGAGACAAAACATGTTAAAAGAAAAGGTCAGCGATAACGCCGAGTGAATTCATAGAGTTTAATAAAATCCATCAATATAACATCGGTATAAAATTATTACCGAAAATCATTTTGTACAAATCTTTGTAATAGGCCATAAAATAGCCAAAATCATTTTATATAATTCCTTGTCAAAATCATAATAAAGGCTTTCGCCTTCAAAACCATTATACGAACCAATGTCGTAAAAATATCATACAATACGTTTTATAACGTTGTATAAGCCAAATAAAAATCGTTATATGAATATGGTTATGTAAAACCAAAACACGAACATAAAATCAATAATAAGACCTCATATTGCTAGTCAGGCAATATATCATAATTCGGTGCATATAGCAGTATTTCGTTAATTGGATTATTACAAGCCGCATGACATTGTTACCTTACTAAACCAAAAAATGGGTAGCTAGCCCGAAACTCAATTTGCCCATCTAAATTAGCCTTTCGTCACAATAATCACGCTTGTGTAAATCTTCTCATACATAAATTCGCTTACCAATCAATGTGGCACGACGGGGATCAACCGTCAAGGCGCGAACTGGGGTGATCGTCCCCAAATAGTACTATTATATGCATAAGCGTCTACCAAATCCCGGTAGTTCACAATTCATGCTAATGGGACTTTTAGTGACATAACCTAACTTTAATAATCCATTTTATTTCATCTATCGGGTCATTTAATCATTCATCGGGTCATATAATCATTCCGGTCCAAATCAATAAACAAGCAATCGGGACAAATGGTGTCCTATTTTATAAAAACTAACATTTTATCTCCCTCGCGGGTTTATAAAACATTTATAAAAACATTTAAAAGAGTGCGAGGCTATGAACTCACGTTGATGTGGGAAGGCGGGTTATCGGCAATTCGGGCGTACGGTACGTGCTTCAATCACGGGAAACCTAGACAAATAATACTTGTCTTAGACTCTTGTGCAATGACTTTATAAAAATAACAATTATGTATACATATGATGATTATATATATATGATGATCAAGTGGGTTTATATTCTCATTTGCTCATTTTAGTGTTATGTGTCGATAACTTTTATACTAGTTTACTAGTTTTACCTATTTACATATTTTAAGTCCAATAAACTTATTATAAGTTCTTTAACTTGTATTAATCCATTTTATACTTGTATTATCAGTATTTATACTTTACATGTTGGGCCCAAATGGGTTAAGCCCAATAAATAAGTTTATAAGTGTTTTAGCCCATTTTGTTGTATTATTAGTCCAATAACGTTAACTTAGCCCGTTAATGTCCGTATGTTATATAGTTCGGGTTTTTATCGGTTTTTACTTGTTATATATGTTTATATATCAGTATATGAGTTTATAAAAGTTTACATTAGACGGGTCCAATCGTCTAAGTTTTATTTAACAAAAACGTAAATTTTACGGTAATAGCCGAAAAAGTCGTAAAAATCATGTTTATAGTTTTATAACTTATAAAACTTATCAAACTACCATTTTTATAAAATGTCCATTTATTTATCCTTAAACATATTTATATGAATGTATTATATAAGTTAGTGGCTCTTAATTCACATTTTATACTATTTTTATTTGAGTGCTTATATAATACTATTATACTTTAATTCTTCAAAATCTGATTTTTAGCTTCATGTTCACCAAAACAGCCATATCTAGAGTTATATATGGAGATAGAAGCTCAAATTTTTATGGCATAAACTACATGATATGTGCTCCATTTAACTCTTCTATGTTGAATCAGCCTCTAAGTATTTTATAAAAATCGTCCAAAACAGTGTACTCAGATTTGTACTTTAAACTTGTTTTGATCATATCTCACTCATCCTAATGATTCCATTGCATGGCCAACTCTCACATGTGTACAAGACATATTACTTACTGTATATCCATTAATCTATACCATTTTATCAGTTCATCACATGGTTCTTTACTGTTTTATACAGCCTACTAAATTAAGCAAGATTTTAGCCTTGTTTCTTATAGTTTTTCATCTTTTTAATCATATTTATCAACACCAAATCCCCATACAATACTTTTATCATCATATAATCATCATATACATATATAATAGGAAAGAAAATACATGATTACATAATCAAAATAACAAGAGGATGAGGAGAACAATCTTTATACCACCATAATGATGTAGGTTATGATCAAGACATGGATTTTGATGGAGAAACTTGTGATAAACCAAGACCATCTTCAAGACCACCATTCTTCAAGAACTCCTTGTGGAAAATCAGCCCTAAGACTCCATAGAAACTCCTCCTTGGATGTTATAATCACCACCAATCAATAGGGCTTCAAAAGGGCATCAACATATATGTAAATAACATAGGATTTGTGGTTGAATCAAGATCAAGTGAGGGTGTTTTTGGTGAGGATGGGACTGCATCTAGAGAGAAGGGAGGAGAGAGTTGTGAGTTTTGCATGTTGTGAATGAAGCTAGTTGTTTAGGATAGATGGTTTTGTGTAAGCTTTGCTTATTTTGTAAGCTTTAAGACAACAAGTGGAAGCTTGTTGCTACAAGCTTGACACATCACAAGTGTGGTGTCACTTGTGTAACCGTCCCATATAGTGGGGTGGGACAAGTGTATACTTGTCTCATCCCACTAATTTACGGGTATTCCTCGATTCTAGTTTCCTCGATTTGCGTGCCCTCGGGTCGTTTTACGAAAAACGTTTTTATAAATTATGAATCAACGACACAAAACGAATCTAATAAAAATTTTCTCATCAAAAACGGAGTTCGAAAACGTAAATACGTAATCCTAAGGTTTCCGGTTTAGTCGTAAAGGACGTTAAATTAAAACCGTAAGTCCTAATCTTTTCTCGTAAATTTGTGAGTTTATGAACCAACACAAATTTAAAACTCCAAAATAATATTCACGGATAAATTCATTTTCTGAAATGTCGGACTGTCACCAAAGACGGTGTATGTAAACGTGAGCACGTAACGTAGAATCCTCCGGTTTAAACGTAGTCGATGCTACTTCAAGACGTAAATCCAAATTTCTTCCCAAAAATAAGTGAGTTCATAATATAACATTAAAATAATATTTTTAAATAATATTTGAGAACAAAATATCAACCATAAATTGACGGATTGTCACATAGTTTCTTGAGTTTGTTTAGTATCTAATGGAATTGTCTTTTGAGCAACGGTTTCTGAAGTAGAGGCAGTTGTGTCTTGTTGACTTTGTTCGAGTGCATCAGTAGTATTGACAGCGGAAGGCTTTGACACAACTTGATTGTTTCCATAGTAATATTCATCAAACATTGGATCATATAAATCAACCAACTCATTCATTTGTACCGACTCCGTCGAGGCTGCTGTAGGAGTACTTTCTTGACGTTCTTGCACGGGACGTACACTGTTGTGTGTAGGTGCCATTGCTGGACATTGAGGAGCGGGACTTGAGCTGTTGTGTTCAAGTACCATTTGTGGTAATTCGTCAAAGTTCATATGAATTGTTTCGACAATAATCCTTGTTCTCTTGTTGTAAACTCGATATCCTTTTGACAATGTAGCATACCCCACAAAAATACACGCATCACCTTTTTCTTTCATCTTGTCTAGATTCTCACCATATTTAAGAGTGTAGCATAAAGATCCAAATACGTGAAAGAATTTAACAGTAGGTTTCCTTCTATTGATGATGTGGTAAGGTGTCTTTTCATGTCTAGGGATTACGAGAGAACGATTCTAAGTATAACATGCAGTTGCAATTGCTTCAGCCCAGAAGAATAGTGGTAATTTTGAAGCAGAAAGCATTGCTCGAGCTGCCTCAACCAAAGTGCGGTTCCGTCTTTCGACAACGCCGTTTTGTTCAGGAGTTCGAGCAATAGAAGTTTGATGTTCTATGCCTTCTTCTTGAAAGTAAGATTGTAAGTTCTTGTTCAAAAATTTAGTACCCCTATCCGTTCTTACGGTTAAGAATTGAGCTTAAAGATTGCGTTGTATCATCTTGAGAAAGTTTTTGAGAACCTCTGGTGTTTCATCTTTGTACCTTAAGAAGAAAGTCCATGTGTATCTAGAGTAATCATCAACAATCACGAGAATATACTTTTTCCCGTTAATACTCTCTACACACATGGGACCACATAAATACATGTGTAGAAGTTCCAATCGTCCTTTTGAGTAGTCTTTGTTTTGAAAGACTTCCGTTTTGATTTCCCCAACTAACAAGAAGAACAAAGATGGTCTTTGAGGAATTTTAACTTAGGAAGACCGGTCACAATATCATTCTTTGAAAGCAAGTTGATGGTGTCAAAGTTGAGATGTGGCAATCGTTGATGCCATAACCATGCGTGAGAGGATGAAGCTTTCGCCATTAAGCAAACTGGATTTGATGAAGATGTGTCTTGAAGAGTTACTGTGTAGAAATCAGAACCACGAGAACCTGTGAGAAGGTCATTCCCATCGTAGTCTCTAACATAGCAAGTAGTTTTCCGAAAAGCCACTTCCAAATCCGCATCACAAAATTGACCAACCGAGAATAAATTGTGATTCAGTCCCTCGATGTAATAACCCGTTTTATAGTGATATTCCCTTGAACCAGATCTCCATATCCGAGTATCGGTGCAAACTGATCATTTCCAAACCGTGCCATACCCAGAAACTTCTCCAGGAAGTTAATTAGAAGCTTGAGATTTCCCTTCATGTGCTTTATGCACCCAGAGTCCATTATGAAGAGAATGATCTCGACGAGTTGCATAAGAATTAGAAGACAATGTAGAGTTTGACAAATGGGAGCCCTTGATAGAAGTGGGTTCCAAAATATTAGTAGGCTTAGATATATATTTTAAAGGCAATCTAACATTCATAGACCCAATTAGAATAGTGGCTGTCTTAGGGATCCATTTGTATCTGGGTGGTTTAAATCTTGAGTACCCCCATTTACATGTCCTACTCATGTTCTCATAAAGCTTTTTTTAACATGTTTTATTTATGCAGAGTAGTGGATTCTAACGTACTTAGTTTCTTAAGTGGTTGAGCAGTGGACTGGTTCAAAGTTCTTGTGGGTTTTCTAGTACTAGTGGGCACAAGAATAGGCTTCCTAGTTCTAGCATTCACGCCATTATGATTAAAAGCACAAGCATCATGATTGAAAGTACGAACTCATTTTCCACATTTAACACAAACAAATTCAACATTCGAAGTCTTAACATTCAAACTGTCATTACATGCAGTTACATACGTTTTATTCTTAGAAAACTTAAAATTCCTATGATGGTCTTCTACTTCCAACTTCTTTCCTTAACTATTGTTAGGCATGACCTTATCTTGCATTCTAGTGCTCTTAAGCTGTGGTCCGTTAACGCTAGTAGTGGGAATTACTCCTGTAGAAGAAGACACACGTTGATTAGTTTTCCTAATATTCTAAGGTAACCGCGATGTTCCAGTTTGAGTGGGCTTAGTGTTCATCTTATACATTCATAGTGCTATCACATTTGTGCTCTTATCAGTTCTTAGCTTAGGCAAAGTTTGTGGGGGTTTGCCCAGAATAGACGATTTAGGGCATTTAACCACATTCGGTTGATGAACGGCGGATGGTTTACCCAATTCAGACTTTCCTTTCATTTCTCAATGAGTTTTTGTAGTTCACTGATGGCTATGTCCCTTTCTTGTAGCTGAGCTTTCAAATCATTTATTTCGAAACCTTTTTCATTTAGTTGACGATCCGAAGAAGTTGCCATTTCTTGACACTTTTTATGATTATGAGATTTTTCACCTTTTTGTAAAGCAAGTTCAAGAGAAATAGAGTGTTTCTCAAGTTGGGAAAAAATTTTCGAAAGTTTGTTATATTCTTGAATTTGTTTCGAAAGCTCAACTTGAAGATTGTGACATTTCTCGTCCGTTTCTGACACTAGAAATGCTACATGACAATATTGATCAAGATCGGTATACACACCAAGTATAGCATTCATATGGTCAACATAAAAAATATTCCTTCGGAAGTCGATCAATTTCGTTAGAAAGTTAGTGTTCTTGTGTCTTTAATTTAGTTTGAAGAAAATCAACTTCATCTTCAAGAGATTTGACATATCTTAAATCAGTTGTCATTTCCTCAGTGAGAGCATTATAAAACATTTCCACATTATTTGAAAGATCATCAATGGTTGGAACAATACATTGTTGAATGACGACTTCTACTTGTGGGTTGGGTTTAATATTCCAAACGGTATACCTATAAACTTTTTCATAGTCAACGACACCTTTGTACAAATTTAAAACCCCTTGTTTTATAAACTCAAATTACTGAACACTTTTGCTTTTCTCATCCCATTTACGTTTTTCATCCAAAATTCGCTTTTCTAACAAAATTGATTGCTTTTTAAAACTCCTTTTTAAAGAAACTTTCTTTTGGGGTTCGTCACTTGGTGGTGGAACACTATTATACATCTTTTGTTCTTTTGAAAGTTCTTTTTGAGGAAGAAACTTAATATGATTGTTAGAATCAGAAAGGTTTATTAAATCACTTAAGTTCGATCGACTTTCTTCTTGATGAAGAATGATTTCGTCGCAGTCAGGGGAAAGCATAAGAGCAAGATTATCAAAATAACAACCGATATCATAAAGAGCAGGCTTGAGAGTTTGAACTTTCTTGAAATATTCAGGCTTAGCAAAACTCGTTTTGATATTTTTATTGAGCATGTTCATAGTTTGAATAGACTGACCCGTTTTGTAAACAATGTTGTTTAACGTTTCGACTCTCTTTTCCAAATCAAAAATTTTTTCAATATCCTTTTCTTCACGAGTTTTATAAAGCTCAGTTTGTTCTTTGTTAACCGACTCTAACTTAGTAATCTGGAGTTTATGTAGCAGCAGTTGTTCTTCAAGTTCCGATATCTTTTGCTTTGACATATGAATTTCGTGTGTTACTTCGGAACAATATTGTACGTTGAGCACCTTACGTTCATATACCAAACCATTAGCTATTGCAACTCGTCAATCAACTTCTTTTACATAATCACACTCTTTAAGCCTGTCTATCTCCTCGGCTAAGGATGTGTTTGCTTGCTTCAGACGTTTATTAGCCTCTTTGTTTTCATTATTTTCATGTTTTAAAGAATCAATAATAGACGCAAGCAAATCACGGTCCTCTTCCGAGTCAGTATCCCGAGTAGCATTTCCGTCACCATTACACATATGCTGTGAATCCGTAGAGATATTGCTATCCTCCGTGTCCATTACATATGTGTCATTGATGCTTTCGGGTTGCCCAGGATGCCGTCATTTATTAGCAAACATATTATAGTTATCATTTGATGGTACCTTTTCAATTGGCTGAGTATCAAATATTGGTCCAGAATTTTCAGTAGTCTCTGGAATCACTTCTTGAATCTTTGCCATGTACACATAATGCGCCTCCAACTCTTGATCATCGGCTTCATCATCAGTGTCATCACGCCAGTCAACTTCATCTGTTGTGAGTGGAATCCCTACTTCTTCTTTCTTACACAGCAGCATCTTTTCCTTGTGATATCCCAAATCCTTAACCCGTTTTGGCTTCTTGTATTCCCTAGCCATGTGCCCAAATCCCTTGCAGTTGAAGCATTAAATCCCATTCTTTTGCACAACCAGAGTGCCTACAGTATCTCTAGCCCCAACTTGATTCGGCATCCTCTGATTATCATACCTAGCATCACGATCATACCTAGGTGCATGATCAACTTCCTTATATCTATCATTAGATGATGATATGAGGTTTTTGTTGGTATGTTTGTAGATCTTCTTATAAGTTGTGGTGAGTAAAGACATGAGTTCTTCAATCTTCTTGTCCCTTGAAGTCTGTTCATCATCACTGTCTCCATCTGACTTGGTGTCATACTTTGGAGGTGGAGTGGGGACAATTTCTTTTGCTTTGTTTCTAGCAGTAGCTAAAGGTTTAGTGGATGAGCTTGATGACCTTGAGGAATGTGTAGGTGGTTGTTGACGGGGAACGGGTTTTGTTGAAGTAGCAGCCATAAAAGCAATAGAGTTCGCAGATCGTTATTCCTTTTTAGTCCTAAGTTCATTCACTTCCATCTGATGTTGTTTCAATATATCATAAAGTTTGTAGTAAAATATAGTCTTAATATCCTCCCTTTGTTTGACCAAAGTCACAAAACTTTGCCATTCCGGTTTGAGTTAAAGTAGAAACCGAACATTGGCATGATGATTAGAGATGGTGCACTGATTTCTAACAAGCTCATTCATCATTTTGTAGATTATCAAGTAATATGAGTCAATGGATTCACCATCTTCGGATGTGAATTTTCCAAACTCCCAAAGTAGATTAGTCTCGAGATCTTGAACATTTATCGATTCACCTTGCTTCAATCGATAAATTGCATTCCACATTTCCATAGCATTAGGACATGCATCAACCGTAGAATAGATATCGTTATCAATCCCAGTGAGTATGTAGTCAACAACATCGACTTCAGCTTCGTGGAGTTTCTTTTTCTCAGCAGGACATGTGTCGAAATCCTCCATAGATCGTGTAGTTGATGAAGTACCATCTTCGGCTTGTGTGGTAATGGGTCTGAATTCAAAAACTGTAGGTGGATTCTCAAGGCAATGACGAAGAGCGGTTCGGTTCTCTTTTCCATCTAGAAATCTCAGGAAACGAGATCTTCATTGAATGTAGCAACCGGTTGTCAGCACAGGTGGATTACCATTGCCACCTTGTTCCAAACGAATTTGATTAGCAGTCGCAATGTTGATGTTGTTGTTAGACATGGTGAATACTTGTGAATGGATGAGGATCTTAGTGGATGTGTTGTGATTTGATTGTGGTTGAAATTCCGGAAAGTTCCAATTTTTTCTCAGTCCGACAATAAATTCCTCAGTCCGAAAAAACGGTAAGCAGAAAAACTTTGTATCGCCAAATTTTGAAATTGAGTTAGAAATAGCCAAAAACTAGTAGGGAAATTTTTTGATTTTACTTGACCTAAAACTTTTAACTCTTTTTTTTTGGTAAACTATGATCCGGGACTAGTCTAGATAGTGGCTTTGTCTGAAAAGTACTCGAACAAAATATCCATCAGAATACCTGTCGGAATGTTCTATCGGAATACCTGTCTGAATGTTCTATCGGAATACGTGTCGGAATGTTCTATCAGAATGTTCTATCGGAATACTTGTCAGAATTTTTTATCGGAATACCTGTCGGAATGTTCTATCGGAATACCTGTCGGAATGTTCTATCGGAATACCTATCGAAATGTGTTTTCGGAATACCTGTTGTAATCTTGATCAGAATAGCACTAAAGAGATTTGATCGGAATGTAGAAACCCTTACAACACTATCGGAATATTACAACAGAGATGCTATCGGAATACTTGATCAGAATGTAGAAACCCTTACGCTATTCTGACGCAATAGTACCACAATGATCAAAATTTCTACTTTTCTCGGACAAAACCCAACCAATTCGAGATTTTAAGCCAAAAAATGATCAAACACCAAAAAAAATTGTGTTTTAGCCAAAGGAAATATACCAAATCTCTATCACAACTATGTAGAAGATTTGTATCAAGAAAAAACTATAAAAAACACAAAATAATTAAATTGGATCGAATGTTTTAGATCAAAATAGGCACGAAAATCAAGAACACAAACACGAATCTTCAATCACCTATCCACTATAGGCTCTTGATACCAAATATTAATCCCACTTCAATCCATAACACAAGATTTAGAGTAAATTTAGAGAGAGAAAGAGAAGAAAGTTAGAGAGAGAGAAAGTAGAGAGATAAACTATAATGGTGGAAGGTTTACTATGTGTAAAATAATGAACCAACACCCTCTTCCACACATGGAAGAGGGCATATATACCCACGAACCACATGGGCTTTCCATAGGCCGCGGGTTTGTTTCCATGGGCCGGGCTTGGCTTGTCTTGGGCTTAGAGCCCCTAGCTTATACAATATTAGCTTAAAGTCCAAGCCCGGTTTTTCCGACTAACCTATTACAATATAAGACCTTTAACGACTAAGATGGCCTATTACATTCTTGTTTGACTATATAAAATATAGGGCTAACACATGATTATGGTAAAAATATATGTTGATGATATTATATTTGTTGCCTCGACCTAAACTTGTCTCGCCAATATGGGAAATTTATGTCTTTAAAGTTTAACATGTAGATGATGGAAAAAATCTCATTTTTCTTAGGACTTCAGATTTCTCAAAGTCCCATAGGCATCTTTATTGACCAATCCAAATATTCCCTTGAATCACTTAAAATGTATAAGTTTGAATCTTGCGACCCCATGGATATTCCAATGGTGGAAAAATCCAAGCTTGATGAGGATAAAGAAGAAATAGCTATTGATCCTTAACTTTACCGTGGAATGATTGGTACCCTTCTATATCTCACAGTTAGTAGACCCGACCTACAATTTGCTATATGTATGTGTGCTCGGTACCAGGCTAGGCCTACCAAAAATCACTTGACTGCTATAAGAAGGATCTTTCGGTATCTCAAAGGAACCATTAATCGGGGACTATGGTATCCGAATAACTCCTCTATTGCACTAATAGCATATGCAGATGTGGATCATGCGGGTTAATCCCTAATTAGTCACTTTAAACCTTTTGTTAGTTTTGTGAAATTTAGGGTTTCAAATTTGAAAAAGATGGTGATGATCAATCAATCACATAATCGCGTTAAATGCCATCACAACGAAAAGAAAAACGGATCCAAGTAACCATAGGTCAAACATCACCAAATCATGGCCAACAACAATGGGCAAAACAACATGCAAATAGAAAAAGAAATCCAGATCTCAAAACTTTCCAGATCGTGAGAGAGAAAACAGATGGTGGGTAATGGATGTGTGTGGAGATTAGATAGTCAGAGAGAGACAATAAACGAAGGGTAATAGGTTATGAGTGTGGCACGTGCCTAATGAGTAATATAATATTCGAGAACGAATTTTATATTCGTTTAGTGTTCATAAAACACACAATGTATGTATGCTAAACTATATATAGTTATCATTTGGATTTTAGCTACTCAAGATTTCTTCTAATTAAAATATCAAAATTAATTTTATGTGCGATGTAAGGTGTTTTTAAGTCTTTTTTACTTTTTGATAAATATTTCAAATCATTTTTCTTGTGGAAATGACCAATGTGATGCATAATCATTATTGAACATTTAAAATCCGGCTAAAATTATGACCAATAACCAATTTTGAAAAGTAAAAAAACTTTACATCACACGAAAAATCAACTTTGATATTTTAAATTAAGAAGAAAAAAAGTTAACTGCTTAAAATAAAATACAATTTTGTGTGACATTTTCTATATAACACACTGAATCATTTTTACAATTACATTACTTTATTTAAGAATATATTTTTTATTTTTAAGATAAATTTAAACATGGTATTAAATGAATCAAGTTTTTTCTTAACTTGTAATTTGTCATTACTTTTTAGTTGTTTATTTTTTAATCTTGATTTACTAGTTTTAATGTCCGTGCACGCAGGGGACTTGAACATAAACGATAAATTAAGTAATAATTTCGTTATTGCGATTATATATATATATTATATATGTTTTTAAGAACATATAATATTTATACGTTTAATTATGTTTTTGTTTTACTATGCATCGTGTAAATTAATATGAACTCACCTCAATTTTTATTTTTTGAATTTCGTACTCTTTTTACTATCGATATATTTATTCTAGATAGTTATATTTTAATTATTAATAAAAAACCATTTACATCAACCTTACACGTACACGATTATAAATTCATGATTTTGTAATGCTTAATTATTTTATAAAACAGCATTAAAAATTAAATACTTAAATAGTTATCATGCTCATGAACCCACGAGTTTTACATGATTTTTCATTATGTTATAATATTAATTGCTATTTTGTATAAATATTTGTTTCATAAAGGATATGATTTTGTTTAACTGAAATGTTAGTTATCCTTTTCTAGACATTATGTGTTTAGTAACACATAACGACTTTGAAAAAATTATATGTTGTTGTAATATATAGAATTCCATCTATTTATTTTCATATCATACTGATGTCTGAGAACCTGCATTCATTTTGATATTGATATTCATGTGAATAATAATTTACATAGATTGCATTGCATAATTTTGTTGAGTGTCAAAATAAAAATAGACGATAATTTGTGTTTTTATTCAAATATTTATAATCATGTGATTTGTTGATTTGTTGATTTTTTAATGTAACATATATGTTATATTTTTAAAATATAAAGTCTAGAAGGTATAAAGTTTAAGGGGGTATTTTGTTTATTTTATAAGGTTACTAAAAAATATAAAAAATTATAAGTTTAAACTTAAGTCTATCTAATTTATTTAAAATTCAACCACTAAAGTTTTATTAATACCCTCTTCCTTTTTCAAGTTTTTATTTTCATAAACTTGGCACATATATTTTTGTGTGTTTTATCAAATTCCTCCACCAAAATTTTTAATTTTGACTAAACTGAATAAAATTTTGAGTTTTTTCGACCAATCACATCGCTCAATTTTGTTTATGTGTCAAAATCAAGCCATTTGATTGGTTCAATTATTATTTCTACAACCTCCACTTTTCACTAAAATTCTCAAATAATCTAATTCTTTTATTATATAAAAGATTTTATCCAAACATTTCTTTCATTTTTTAGTTCAAGAAATACGAGTAATAGTTTTTCATAAACAAGTTGGTATATGTTTTCTTCTAAAAGGATGTACATCGATCTGAAATTCCTAAATACAGACTTAAACAATAATTAAAGGATTCGAAATATTTTTCAAACATGTAAATTTTTTATTAAACCTAATCAAAACATTATAGTGTGTTATTGATCATACAAGTTGAATGACAATGTATGCTATATCATTTGGACAAGTAACTCAACAAATTTGTTAAGTCTACAAGTAAACTATGAGGGTCAGTCATTTGGAAGAACAATTTACTCTGTGAATTTGACAAGAAGTAAATGCGTTTTACAATTAATACAAAATAAATTGAACAAAGCATTTACTCCTACAACATTCTCTATTTATAGTGGTATGAGGTTGAGTTGGTAGTGGATTAGGTAGCACATGTCAAAAATCTGGTGGAGTCGTACATCCTCATTAAATGAACTTCTATTCTTTGAAGTGCTACTTTTAGACTTTCAGCGAACAGTGCTGACACACTTCCCTTTCTTTCACAACTGCGTACTTTAGGAAGTTTTAATTCAAAAATACTATTTGTCTCGCCAAAGTGCTTTATCAAGTAGTTCCCGCCTAAACACTAAGAGATGCCTAAAGGGTGTATAGAAATACTAGGGTATTGTCACCCCTGATATCTTTCAACCATTGAGAGTTCCTGATGCATCTCATCTATTATCCATCATAGCTGATGAGTATCTCTTCAAGTTATCTTCTAATTTTTTGACGATGTCTCTGACTTGAACTTTCTTGTCACAGTTGCTCTGGGAGACTTTTAATCTCGCTGACTTGCTAGCTCAAGCAAGTTTACAACTACTTGACATATTATTAATTAAATCTAAGTTTAGGGAAAACTAACATACTTAATTTTTCCATATTTATACATAAATATTACTATGTCTGAAAATTATTATAAGTGAGTACACAACTTCTTCTTACACATAATTTGAGATAAGGGTTATAACAATGAAAGATAACTTTAAACACATTAGACATTACAATTACATCAATATAGATTATCAAAAGTATGTTCTTCAGACCTCATGTTTTCCACTTATGTTATCCCACCTCTGGTGTTCCACCTATAGGGTGTCATACATTTAGTTTCCCGGCTTTAGTGTACCACCTTTGCATTATTATAAGATAATTATAGATCTAAATCATCAAGATTATTCTCTACATTTTCTTCAGCGTTGTCTTTTTCAGCTCTTGTTTCAATCACACATTTCAACTCATCAGCAAAAGCCTTAGTGTAATCAAAGTCTTTGCTGATTATTAGTTGCAGTCTGATTAGTTGGGTGGTTGATGCTGGTACTTGTTCACTTTCCCTATAAAGACAATAGTTTGTGTTCATGTTCTTGAAGATCAACCATTTTCTCAAGAGTCTCAATTACTTTGCCATGTATAGGATGTGTGACACCTTGTGGGGGACTAAGGTTCATGACATACCATCAGTAGATACTTGAAGGGAGAGGGGGGAGCTTGAATAGTTTCACCATTTGAAAATATTATTTAAAATCTTGTTTCATAATTATTAATCCAGTTTATAATGTTTCAAAAATATTTTACATATCAAGTGATCTCGATCATGATTGACTTAAGAGAATAACAATGATAAGTAAAGAGTAAGAAAAGAAACAACTTAAAGAAAGACACCAGTGATTTATAGTGGTTCGGAAACAAAGCTATCTATTAGTTCCTACCCACTCCTCGAGTACACATACTCCATATTTTCACTATATCCAAAAGCTTCATTCTTGGCAGGAGAAAACCTTACATCGTCGCTTATACCAATTTTCGACACTATGCTAAATATCGAGTTCTAATCTTAGATAAAACCAATCTACACTCGTCACTTATTTCCATTTTCCAACACAAGGCTAGATGTCGAGTTCTGATCTTAGGTATAACCAATCTACACTCATCACTCACACTCACATCACTTTAGATCCAAGTGAGAACTTATACATACAACACTCATACATACATAACGTTAAAGCTAAATGAGAACTTAGACATACAACACTCGTACTCACGTCACTTTAAAGCCAAGTGAGAAATTAGATACACAAGATTACTAAGCATACACATAACTTGGATTTATACAAGACACAAAAGAATAAATATAATGAGCATGACTAGATCTATAGAAGAGGGATCTTCATCAAAGTTTCATATTTTAACATTTCACAAGTATGTGAGTGATCTTCTCTTTGGACATATGAAGAAGGGGATTAAGAAGATAATCATAAGTAAACATACTTAACACATTAACTAATCATTTACTAATTATTGGAAAATATATTTAGAATCAGAAAAGAGAAGTCCAAAAAGGTTAAGGTGAATGAAAAAATTATCCACTATTTATGGGGACAAGAGGCCAACGACTATTCAATCATGGTTCTTTATTATTCCCACGGTTCGATATATATATCGAACTGTTGGAGCCTATATGGAACCGTGGCGTAGACTACGCTCCTAATTTTGTCCTTTGGTGGGAAAAGCTTATCTAGCCAGTTTAAACTTGAAAGGAATATCCAGTATCACCTGGAATATCCAATATTAAAATTTTTCATTTTTTATTTTTCATTTAACATTTTCTTGAAAAGAAAGTATTTTTGAAAATATTTTGTCACAATTAATCAAATGCGAGTGTTAAGGTAAATCACTTTTAATGATCACTAAACATGTTAAAATTATGTGTGCAATACTTAAATGATTATTACCTAAATGGTAGTATTCGTTAAGTAATTCGTTATACGACTATCTTTAACGATAAATGTTTTTTCACTTTTCGTGATCAAAAATAAGAAAGATTGGGTATAACAAATAATGTTTTTAGGAGTCGTTTGTATTAACAATATCCCCTTTTTTATTATGACAAACTATAAACTCATTTATGTAAAAACAAACATTTTCGAATTATTAACGAGTTTATCCACTATCATGTCTTCCCCTTTTGTCGAAGCAAAAAGGTAGCAAAGGTATTAAGGAAGAAAAGAACCGACTTTGCTAAAAGCTACCCCAGGTGCTTAATCCCCCTAGATTGGGGCATCAAGTGATCGAGTTATGGTGAAGAGCTACATACAAGGGTTAGTAGAGAGAAAGAAATACCCATGTAAAACAAAAGTCACAAATATATGCTAGATAATTTGGGAGGAAAAAAGAAAAGAAATATCAAATTAAAGAGCAAAAAATTGCTAAGTATATTCAAAGAGAGTATTTGACAAAATAAATTCAAATGTGTTGAATTTGAGAGAAAAAACATCTAACAAATTTGAAGATATAATGTCAAATGGTTGAAATTTTGAACTTTTAAGGTCACAATAATCAACTCTCAACAATATATGTGATAAAGAAAGAAATAAAATCAACAACAACAACACATAAGGATCATATTAGATTAAATATAATAGAAACATACATAAAAATATTCATATATAAGTGATGAGACTGTATTTATACATAGTCTCATCGTCCAAATCGGGCTTAAAAACGCTTAAAATATCATCAAAATACTCAAAAATGTGCTTGTATTTGTTCATTGTGTATTTCAGGTACGGATATCGTGAATTCACCAAAAGATTACAAGAATAGAGCAAAAACGAACACGGGAAACGAAGCCACACAAAGAACCGGGCCCGAGTAATGAATTTCCAAAAAGACCCTTGAAGTTTTGAAGATTGGCAAGTTTGGTCCCTCAACTATTGAAGAATGACACTTTATACCCCTCAAATATCCATAAATATGAGAGGGGTCCCTAAAGTTTTAAGACCTTACAAGAATAGCCCTTGAAGTTTGCTAAAAAGTGCAACTATAACCCTTGCCTAAAGTTTGTGAAGAGTTGTGCCAAAATTGACAACACCCTCATAGTTGTTTACAAAGGATGTGACAAGAAAAGCTGAAAAAACATTGCTATGCACTTATTTTGAAACATGAAGGACCAATGCTGGACAAACCAAACCCAAACCCGGTCAAACCCACCAAAAAACCCAGTCAACACCCATCATAAGCCCAACCAAACCCATAACCCGCCAAAAACCCGACCCACATCCATTGCCACGTTGGGCAGACTTATTAAACTCTATTTAAACAATATTAGTTTAATAAAGTCGCGCTAAACACATTTCTTAATCCCACATCAGATTCAACCCTCCCTGTTCTTATGATAAACCCTAGTTTCCAAGGAAATTAATTATCCTAAATTAGGATAATTATCATTGGGGGTTTTGGTTAATAGTCAATAAAGAACACTCCCACATGCTGAAAATGACCTCTCCCTACTCTTGTCCCCCCCACAGGGATCACAGGTCACGTGTTTTCACCTTTTCTTCAAAGCATAAGACCAAATCAACGATCCAGATGGAATGCGTGCTCTCCACAACAAATACACGGCCAAGATCGATTTTACACTCCTGTCACTTCACATGCCAGTCAAGAATCATCCAGAACGGTTTAAATTCAAGGAATATGCTTCAAAGATCCAAGGGTGTTATGGGAACTTCACTTAGTTAGGGTTTTCATCCAAGTAGTAGTATAAATACCAAGGTCGACATGTGACCTGGTTTTTGTTCTAGTTTTTGTACCTTTTTAAAATTATTAATGAAAATGAAAGTTTTAATTGTTCAAATACTGAGTTCCATTTTCTTTGTTTTCTTAGCTTAATCATAATCTTATCCAAGTTAGTTTAAAAGTTTATGAGGTTTTCAGTTTATAAGACGTTTTCAGAAAGTTCATTTTCTGAAAGCTTTTGACAAAAGTTTTCATAGCCTAATCCCATTGACTAACTGAAGTGAAAGTGGAAGTGTCATGGGGCGCAGCTTATTTTAAGTTCTTGTTAAGGTTTGCTTGTAGTTTCAAAAGTATTTGTTTTTTCAAAAGTGGTATTGAAAAATCTTTGTTTCCAAAATCTTTCTTTTTTCTCCCTTGCTTAAGCTTACTGTTCAAAAAGCCTTACCCAAAAGCTGCTTGACAATAGCTTTTGGTGAAGGACTTTTGAACTTGCATCTTCTTGGTTTGTGTTGTGTGCAGGTTACAAGAGAATCAAGCAACCATCATTCCATTTCCATTTTTTGTTTTGTTGAAGACATATTGTCACCCCCGTTCAGTTGTTGAACCACAACGGGGTTCTCTACAGTTCAATAATCTCCCAAAAGCTCAAAAAATTCTCATCAGGGAGGCATCAACTAGGTAAAAGGCTTAGAACCCCTTTTGAGACATTTTTTTGTTGATTTGTGAGATTTATGTGAATTTGAGTAGAACCTGCCTAAATGCTATTTGTTCTATTTGTTCATGTTTGTTTTACTGTTAAATGCATGTTAGAAGTGATAGTAATCAGTCTAGTTAATTTTTGTTAGCACTTACTTTGTTAATTTTTCAATTTCAGAATTAAGGGAGTGTTTGGATATTGGTGTTAGCTAGGCTCTTGTGATAGCTCTTGGCTTAAAATCAGACTCAACAGACTCCATTTGTTAGTGGTAGTTAATATCAGTCATTTGCTTTAGGTTTTGTAGGATAAAATCAGATTTGCATGCTCAATATTGGTAACATATCATAAAAATCAGTAAGTCCTTGTTCCTGTTAATTTTAATGTAAAATTTTACTTGAAATCTTGTGGATTGGTAGAGTTTAGTCACATCTAGGTTTCTAGATAGTTTGTGTGTAATTTGTTTGGTTTGTGTGCAAGTAATCAGCAGCCAAAATCCATTTTCTTGCCAAGAACACCAGTACTGTTCATCAGACCCCATACTTAGCATATCAGTGACTAAATTGGCCATTTTGTGTGCATAATTTGTGAAGTACTTGTTGTTTTTATCATTTATTTGACTCCCCACAACCCAACTGGTTGTGGGGGTGCCTTTGGATTTGATTAAAACCAAGAATCAAACAAGTTGCAATAAAAAACGTGCTCATACCAATATTAACACTAGCAGTGGGAACTTAATTACCCCTGCTAGTGCTTTTGTTAGCACTGCTTAGCTAGAAGACAGAAAGTGACCAAGTGTCACTGTCATCTTTTGATTTATTTGTCTTTAGTGAACTTAAATAGGAGTTAGGACTTAATTTTTTTTTCATTATTTTTCTTTTTTTAATCCTTGATTTTTCTGTTTAAATAGTTTTTATTTTACTGTTCATTTGATATTTTTTAGATTAATTGGCTATTTTAATTAACTTTTTAAATACTGTTTTTGGCATTTAGTGTAAAAATTCATTATTTTTCAGATTTAAAATTTTTCTTAGATTTAGAAAATTAGTTTAAGATTTTTAGTTTAAAAATATTTACTGTTCACTATTTTAATTATTTTTTATAATTAAATTAGTTTAATTAGGGTTTAATTATTAATCAGTTTTGTCTTTTAGTGCAAAATTTTACATTTTTCAAACTTTTTCAATTTTCTACTGTTCATTAGTGTAATTTAGGATTTTTAAAATTGTCAAATTATTTTTGGCATTATTTTATTATTTTTTATCATTATTTTAATTTAGAAATAGTTTTTAGTCATTTAAAAATAGAAAAATAGTTTTTAAAATTTAGGAAAAATACTTTTTAGTCTTTAAATAATACAAGTGACTTATTAGTTCAATAAAATTATATTTTGGGCATTTTGTTAATTATATTTAATTTTAGGGCTTTAATTAGCATTTAAAATTGAATATTTAATTAATAAAAGGTTTTAAAATATATTTGTTGGATTTTTATTCTTATTTATATTATTTTAGACTTATTTTAATCTTTTAATTAATTTTTAGGTTAAATTTTTAATTTCGTCGCGTTTTACGTAATTACGTCATCGTTTTACGTCAACGTCGTAGTTTAATCGTAATCGTAGCTCGTCTTTACTTTTTCTCTCTTTAAACCAAAAACGTCACTAATCCAAACATTGTTATTTTATATATTGGCACAATAATACACACACCTCCTTCGAGAACGAACCCGCATTTATTCGATTCTTCGGTTTTCCTAAATCGTCGAGTTTAATACTTGCCGCACTAATACGCTCTTTTTCCTAAAAGACGTGTTTCTACAAAATATCATTTTGGCGCCGCTGCCGGGGAGGTGTTTAGTGTTCCATTATTATTATTAGTATCGTGTTTGTGTGAGTAGTGCGTTTTTGCTTTTCATTTTTGAAAAGCGTGAATATCGTACATACTCATTTTTGTTATTTTATCTTATTATATTATAATATCCAAATAAATCGTGTTTAGTTTTCCTAAATTAAACATACAACAATCTTTTACTATATTGTAGATATATTGGTTTTCGTTTTTTGTAAATATTATTACTATATTGTATTTACGTAAGAACAATAAATATACAAGTACTCCAAAAGCGTGAAAACGCAACCTTGATTCGGGATTTCATCACTCGATCATTGTATTCGAATCTAAAGCAAAAGTCTAAAGGCAAAATAGATAAATACTTTCGTGAGGCTTAATTTCAATTAACACAAACTATAAGGTGGGTATAAGGCGGTTGTATTTCACGACCTAAGGGAAAAAGGCTCTTAAGTGCTTAGCGCCGCCTCGTTTCCCCCGCTTGCTTGTGCGTGTTTTGAGAAAGAGGGCTAATCAAGGGTTTGCCGCCCAAGTATTATCTACGTATATTATATTTGCTTGTGTTTTCAAGATTAAACCCTCTTGAACGTTTTGGTGTTCCACCAACGTTCTAAAGTCATCGAGAACGTTCACTCAACGTGATCGTTTTCATTCTTTGAGGCTCCTTTAATCGAGAAAGTCGATTCGAGGGGAGATTTGTAGATTTGTGTCTACGTAATACATTCAAAAATCCAAAAAAAATTTAAAAACAATCAAAAACCAAAAAAATTGAAAAATCGAAAAACCGCAAAAAGAATCTTCTTTGCTACCACCCATTCTACGCTTAGTGCATGCACACTCGATCGAAGGATTATTCCAATTCTAGCGAAGCTTCGAGTTGACGCAATCGTAATCGAAGGAATCGACGACGTAGACGAGAATTAGAAACCGACGTTCCTAATATCGTTGTTGAAGAAACCGTAGAGGAGATGGCTGACAATCGTTCGATGATGGAATTGCTCCAAGCGCCCACCGAGGGTTATGGAGACGCGATCGTAATTCCCGCTATCGAAGCGGAGAATTTTGAGATAAAGAGCGGAATGCTTTCGTTGATCCAAGCTACGAAGTTTCGAGGTCGTGAAGCCGATAATCCTCACGACCATATTTGGAATTTTGATCGTCTTTTAGCCACGAGCAAGTTTAAGAACGTCGACACCGATGTCGTCAAGCTTATGCTTTTTCCTTACTCGCTCGATGGGGCCGCTAAGGATTGGTACGAGAAAGAGCCACCTAATTCGATAACTACGTGGAAGGATCTCGTTTCCAAGTTCGTTAATTATTTTTTCCCACCGTCTAAGACAACGTTTTTCAAGAACGAAATTACGAAATTTGAGCAAAAACCGAATGAATCTTTTAGAGACGCGTGGGATCGTTTTAAGAAATTGCTTAGGCAATGTCCTCACCATGGTTTTTACGAGTTGCACCAAATCGATACGTTTTACAACGGTCTTAATTTTCAAGAACAAGACTCGTTGAATTCCGCCGCCGGTGGCAACTTTTTGTGTAAAACTCCGAAAGATGCATTGATAATTATCGAAAACCGATCCAAGGTTTACCAACTCCGCAACGCACCGAGTGTTGCCAATGTCGCCAATATTAGTAGTTCTAATCGCGACATTGAGAGAGTTGATGCAAATGTCGACAAGTTGACGAATGTGTTTACGTCTTTTCTCGTTGAGATGCAAAAGAAAGACGCTCCCGCTACGGTGAAAGCGGTTGAGGTTTCGTGTACGTTTTGTGGTGGACCTCATAATTATTACGAGTGTGCGGCTACGGATGGCCAAACGTCGAATGTGAGTGCGTTAAATTGAAACAACAATTTTCAAAATCAAAATAACGCGGGTCCATCACAACAAGGCAATTATAACCAAGGCAACAATTTTCAAATCGAAACAATTTTCAAGGAAACAATCAACAAGGAAATTTTTCGAATCAAAATCAAGGAGGTTATAATCAAGGTCGTAATATAACTTGGCAAAATCGAGATAATAATCAAAACTCGAATTTTTCAAACAACAACAATCAAGATAACAATTTTTCAAGTGGGAATCAAGGAAATTTTCAAAGAAACAATCAAAACCAAGGGAACTTTAATTCAAATCAAAATAGTTCGTCAAACGATTTTCAAAATTACATGAAAACGAATGAGGCTAATATGAGACGATTAGAGGGAGAAATTGGTACTTTGAAAAACGACTTTTCTAATACATTGAAATTGCAAAACACGAAGATTGAGCAAGGGCAAATTGATATTAAAAAGATGTTTTCGGCCATAATGAACAAGTCCTCGGGTGCGTCATCGAGTTCGTTACCTAGTGACACCGTTGCAAATCCGAAGGAGCAATGTAAAGCCACCTCGTCTCGTGAGAAAGGTCGTGTGATTACCCCTAACCTTGAAGGATTCCGTGTTGTTTATTCCTCTCAACCCCCGACTTCTAAGACGTCTTCCTGTTCTAAATTCGATGAGGTGAACGTGGCGACCAAGGAAAAGAGTGCACACCCTCGTGTACCTCAAATTCCATCCACGGTTCAAAAAGAGAGCTTTGTCGACCTTACCAAAGTAACCCTGGAAGAAACTTGTGCTTCAATCCTTCTTAAAAAACCCAAAAGGGGTATGCCGAGAAAGGAAAAGGATCCGGGCCAATTTCTATTACCTTGTGATTTTTCCGAGATTGAGGGATGTTTAGCCCTTGCCGATTTAGGTGCTAGCATCAATCTCATGTCTCATTCTCTTTGGAAATTGATGAGATTGCCTTCGCTTACCCCCACGAACATGACAATCGAGCTTGAAAATTGTACGCCACTTATACCAATTGGAATAGCCGAGGATGTCTATGTCAAAGTTGGAAAGTTTGTTTTTCCCGCGGATTTCGTTATATCCGATTACGAGTGTGACCCTAAATGTCCCATTATTTTAGGCCGACCATTCTTATCGACGGCTAGAACCGTAATCGACGTTCACGAGGGGAGACTTACTATGAGATATGGGGATGAGAAAATAGACTTTTTCGCTAGAAAATCCCAAGGGTTTAATGAAAATGAAAAAACCGAGGTTTCAAAACCTAATGATTCAAATCCTAATGATTTCAAAATATTCACTTTAGCGGAAAGAATGAAGCTTAATGCATGTTTTGAAAGAATTAAGAAAAACGGTTTTAAAGATGATGATTTTAATGATAAAGAATACGTGTACCTAATTCAAAAGGGTATGTGTAAATTTATGGATGAAAACTCACTTTGGGATGTTTTTAGCAAAACAAGTGAACCACCAATTTCGAAGGGCGACGTTAGTGCCATCACGACAAAGACCAATATGGGCTCGTCTTCACCACCTTCGAAGGACCACGTCTTTGAGGCTTCAACTTCTAACTCCATCGAAGTGCCTCCTTTGCCTAGCCCAACACCCGTTGAGGCTAAAGGTTTTATCGACATCGATCCTCTCGTCTTAGAAAAGTCACCTAAGCATAGTCATTTGACTTGTAAGTCCATGGTTGTGAGTGCTCACATCGACTCTTTCTTTGACGATGACGATGGCGATTTTGCCGAGATTGATCACGTACTTCGAAATCCACATGCCATTTTTGATTCTCCTAAGAAGAAACATGTGAAGTACGATGATTATGAGTTTGATCCCGAGATTGAGGAAATCATTGAACGAGAGCTAGCTCTTATGCCTTCACTTCCACCTACGAGTGAGGTCGATCTTTCCAAAATCGAGGATGAACTTAATGAGTTGGAACGTCTTATTTTCGATGACGAACCAACTCATGTGACCAAAAATCCAATTCTCGAGGAGTTACCTAATCAACACTCCTCATTTGAGAATGACGTTTACCACATTCGTGAGGATCTAACTTATCAACGATCCCCACAAAAGAATGATGGTTTCGTACTTGATCGTGATCTTTTCGAGAGAGTTTCTAAGATACTCAAGGAGGGGAATGACAAACCTTGGTTTGACAAGCCTATCTTTGATGAAGAAATCGATGAGATCGACGTTCATGAGGATGACGAGTATGTAGACCCCGAGGGGGCAGTGTTCTTTATTGATAAACGTTTTGAGAACTTATATAATCCGCCACCCCCTCCCACCAAGGACTTAAATGTGAGGATTTTTAGCGCGACTAATTTTGAATTTGACACGCCAAATATTTTCGACATTATCAAATCGGGTTTTCATAAAGAGTTTTTGAACAATGAAAAAGGAAAAGATTTTAAAAATGATTTAAAAGATTTTTCTACATGTTTAACTCCGTCATCACCGCGTTTTATGAGTGCTACCACCTTGTCTACTCCTTTTGACGATGGTGTGTGTGGTTTTAGTGTGGGGGAAGCCCCAAATGTTCCCTCACATTTTTCCACCGAGGACGAGATTTACGATCCCGGAATTGCTTGTAAAGGGAAGTCTCGGTCTTCCACCGATGCAATAAATGGAAAATCTTTTCGTTTGCTTGGTGTGAGTCTACCTCGAGTAGCTCATATTGTTGACTTACCTATTGCCCCACCTTTCTACTTCTCATCTCTTTTCTTTTACCCCATTGGGGTTTGTGTTGAAGTAGCGTTGTTTCGTCTTTCATCCGAAAACGAAGACGCTATCTTTGACCCCGGTATACGTGTATCGGGTTTTTAAAGTGCTCCATGTACTTTTGGGAATTGTTTATCATGTAAGCCCCACCAAAAATGACCAAACCAAGATTATCCCTAAATGATCACATTTATGGGGATTCGAGTCGAGCTTTTGACTCGGTTATCAAAAACAAGGTGCCTCGTGGGGGATTCTCATGCTTATCCTTGTATATATTATTGCTTTCTTAGTTAATGTAACGAGGGGACTTGTGCTCTTCCAACCTTTGTTCCGTGGTTGTTTGTGATTGTGATTCATTAGGTTCATCGTCATCATTGAAGCCTCTCGTGTTCGTTTTACGGATCACTCGAGCTTCGATCGTTGCCTTTGGAGATTCCGATATCTGATGATATCCTTTTATGTTCTAACGTTTATCTTATTAGCATAATTCATAAACGGCTTTTAGGTTATTCGTTTTACCCTTTCCATGCTCGAGATTAAGCATTCGACTTCGTCTCTAGTATGGGGGTGTTTACACCCCTAGACTCGAAACATTGAGGACAATGTTTAGTTTTAGTATGGGGGAGTGAGTAGATACTTCACCTTGCTTACGTCAACACGCAATCCAATATTCATCTTTTTGTTATCGTTTTGTTGCAAAATAAGGCTTAAAATGGCCAAATTTTAAAATTTTTCGTATTTTTCATAAGTGTTTAAGACACGAATGTAGGTTTTACGATGGTGAGAACGAGAGTAATTTTTGACTCGACCGTGCGTGTTGAGCACTTAGCTTCGATTCCTTAACTTTTTAGGCTAAGTCTCTTAAATGAGGACGAGAAATGATAGAGTTATTTATAAGTCTCGTAATCGTCACGATCTTATGTGTAGTAATTATTAGCTTATTCTCCCAACGCATTTGCATAATAAATTGTTAATAAATATTGGTTTGGTGGTTTAGTCACTATTGTTGGTTTCTAATTTGTTTTGGTAGCTTCCATGTAATTAAATTGGGAAAACATTAAGGTATCGCCAGCGTCACGGTTTTGAAGTATTGGCACCCGAATAATCGAAAGCTTCACCTAATAATAAGATTTCAAGTGCTCACCTAAATTAAGCAAAAATTTGAAGCTCACAAGGCCGAAAAATCTATGCCCAAATTGAAAGTGAATCAAGCCTTAATCTTCGAAGCTTTAAAGACCCAAAATTCGCTTTAGCGTGAGGATATACGTCTTTGGCTAATAAAACCACCAATGAGGCGGATAATAAAAGGCAAGGCAAGACCGAAGTCATAATAAAAGCTTCATGGCGAAGTTGAATAAAAGATGGAGGTAAACCAAAGATAACAAGGCCCTTCCGTTAGGGGGCGTATAAAAGTCTTGGTAATAAGTCTCATGTTCAAAACCGTTATAAAACCGTGTTTATCGATCCTTCTTGTTGACTTAATTTTTTGACATCGTTGTCTATTAGGATGAATTATTAATTTAATGATTTTGGTTACACCGTTAAGTTTCTATTTTTAGACTTAATCTCTATTCACGCATAAGTCAATGATGTATCCTCGTGATCATTAAGACATAATAACATATAAGAGATATCAATTAGGAATAAGGGAGTTTAGGTTCGTAATTAACACTCATGAGATATGAACGTGTTGCTAACTTATAATAACAATGATCTCGTTACACGCTTAGCATGGAATTGGGTGAAAATCGAGGACGACGAAATTATTTCTAACGAAGCATTCACGTGTTCTTGTTCTATGATCCCAAAAGTCACGTTCTCGTGATGAAAACAATACATTATGTCTAAAACACGTGTAGTAGTTTATTTAATTTTATGTCTTCAATAAAAGTCATCATAAAATGAATTTTGGAAGTGCTAAGATACTTAATTCTAGCATTGCGTGAGGACACGACAATGGTTTAGTATGGGGGAGTGATGAGACTGTATTTATACATAGTCTCATCGTCCAAATCGGGCTTAAAAACGCTTAAAATATCATCAAAATACCCAAAAATGTGCTTGTATTTGTTCATTGTGTATTTCAGGTACGGATATCGTGAATTCACCAAAAGATTACAAGAATAGAGCAAAAACGAACACGGGAAACGAAGCCGCACAAAGGACCGGGCCCGAGTAATGAATTTCCAAAAAGACCCTTGAAGTTTTGAAGATTGGCAAGTTTGGTCCCTCAACTATTGAAGAATGACACTTTATACCCCTCAAATATCCATAAATATGAGAGGGGTCCCTAAAGTTTGAAGACCTTACAAGAATAGCCCTTGAAGTTTGCTAAAAAGTGCAACTATAACCCTTGCCTAAAGTTTGTGAAGAGTTGTGCCAAAATTGACAACACCCTCATAGTTGTTTACAAAGGATGTGACAAGAAAAGCTGAAAAAACATTGCTATGCACTTATTTTGAAACATGAAGGACCAATGCTGGACAAACCAAACCCAAACCCGGTCAAACCCACCAAAAAACCCAGTCAACACCCATCATAAGCCCAACCAAACCCATAACCCGCCAAAAACCTGGCCCACATCCATTGCCACGTTGGGCAGACTTATTAAACTTTATTTAAACAATATTAGTTTAATAAAGTCGCGCTAAACACATTTCTTAATCCCAAATCAGATTCAACCCTCCCCGTTCTTATGATAAACCCTAGTTTTCCAGGAAATTAATTATCCTAAATTAGGATAATTATCATTGGGGGTTTTGGTTAATAGTCAATAAAGAACACTCCCACATGCTGAAAATGACCTCTCCCTACTCTTGTCCCCCCCACAGCCATCACAGGTCACGGGTTTTCACCTTTTCTTCAAAGCATAAGACCAAATCAACGATCCAGATGGAATGCGTGCTCTCCACAACAAATACACGGCCAAGATCGATTTTACACTCCTGTCACTTCACATGCCACTCAAGAATCATCCAGAACGGTTTAAATTCAAGGAATATGCTTCAAAGATCCAAGGGTGTTATGGGAACTTCACTTAGTTAGGGTTTTCATCCAAGTAGTAGTATAAATACCAAGGTCGACATGTGACCTGGTTTTTGTTCTAGTTTTTGTACCTTTTTAAAATTATTAATGAAAATGAAAGTTTTAATTGTTCAAATACTGAGTTCCATTTTCTTTGTTTTCTTAGCTTAATCATAATCTTATCCAAGTTAGTTTAAAAGTTTCTGAGGTTTTCAGTTTATAAGACGTTTTCAGAAAGTTCATTTTCTGAAAGCTTTTGACAAAAGTTTTCATAGCCTGATCCCATTGACTAACTGAAGTGAAAGTGGAAGTTAGTCATGGGGTGCAGCTTATTTTAAGTTCTTGTTAAGGTTTGCTTGTAGTTTCAAAAGTATTTGTTTTTTCAAAAGTGGTATTGAAAGAGCTTTGTTTCCAAAATCTTTCTTTTTTCTCCCTTGCTTAAGCTTACTGTTCAAAAAGCCTTACCCAAAAGCTGCTTGACAACAGCTTTTGGTGAAGGACTTTTGAACTTGCATCTTCTTGGTTTGTGTTGTGTGCAGGTTACAAGAGAATCAAGCAACCATCATTCCATTTCCATTTTTCTGTTTTGTTGAAGACATACTGTCACCCCGGTTCAGTTGTTGAACCACAACGGGGTTCTCTACAGTTCAATAATCTCCCAAAAGCTCAAAAAATTCTCATCAGGAAGGCATCAGCTAGGTAAAAGGCTTAGAACCCCTTTTGAGACATTTTTTTGTTGATTTATGAGATTTATGTGAATTTGAGTAGAACCTGCCTAAATGTTATTTGTTCTATTTGTTCATGTTTGTTTTACTGTTAAATGCATGTTAGAAGTGATAGTAATCAGTCTAGTTAATTTTTGTTAGCAATTACTTTGTTAATTTTTCAATTTCAGAATTAAGGAAGTGTTTGGATATTGGTGTTAGCTAGGCTCTTGTGATAGCTCTTGGCTTAAAATCAGACTCAACAGACTCCATTTGTTAGTGGTAGTTAATATCAGTCATTTGCTTTAGGTTTTGTAGGATAAAATCAGATTTGCATGCTCAATATTGGTAACATATCATAAAAATCAGTAAGTCCTTGTTCCTGTTAATTTTAGTGTAAAATTTTACTTGAAATCTTGTGGATTGGTAGAGTTTAGTCACATCTAGGTTTCTAGATAGTTTGTGTGTAATTTGTTTGGTTTGTGTGCAAGTAATCAGCAGCCAAAATCCATTTTCTTGCCAAGAACACCAGTACTGTTCATCAGACCCCATACTTAGCATATCAGTGACTAAATTGGCCATTTTGTGTGCATAATTTGTGAAGTACTTGTTGTTTTTATCATTTATTTGACTCCCCACAACCCAACTGGTTGTGGGGGTGCCTTTGGATTTGATTAAAACCAAGAATCAAACAAGTTGCAATAAAAAACGTGCTCATACCAATATTTAACACTAGCAGTGGGAACTTAATTACCCCTGCTAGTGCTTTTGTTAGCACTGCTTAGCTAGAAGACAGAAAGTGACCAAGTGTCAGTGTCATCTTTTGATTTATTTGTCTTTAGTGAACTTAAATAGGAGTTAGGACTTAATTTTTTTTCATTATTTTTCTTTTTTTAATTCTTGATTTTTCTGTTTAAATAGTTTTTATTTTACTGTTCATTTGATATTTTTTAGATTAATTGGCTATTTTAATTAACTTTTTAAATACTATTTTTGGCATTTAGTGTAAAAATTCATTATTTTTCAGATTTAAAATTTTTCTTAGATTTAGAAAATTAGTTTAAGATTTTTAGTTTAAAAATATTTACTGTTCACTGTTTTAATTATTTTTTATAATTAAATTAGTTTAATTAGGGTTTAATTATTAATCAGTTTTGTCTTTTAGTGCAAAATTTTACATTTTTCAAACTTTTTCAATTTTCTACTGTTCATTAGTGTAATTTAGGATTTTTAAAATTGTCAAATTATTTTTGGCATTATTTTATTATTTTTTATCATTATTTTAATTTAAAAATAGTTTTTAGTCATTTAAAAATAGAAAAATAGTTTTTAAAATTTAGGAAAAATACTTTTTAGTCTTTAAATAATATAAGTGACTTATTAGTTCAATAAAATTATATTTTGGGCATTTTGTTAATTATATTTAATTTTAGGGCTTTAATTAGCATTTAAAATTGAATATTTAATTAATAAAAGGTTTTAAAATATATTTGTTGGATTTTTATTCTTATTTATATTATTTTAGACTTATTTTAATCTTTTAATTAACTTTTAGGTTAAATTTTTAATTACGTCGCGTTTTACGTAATTACGTCATCGTTTTACGTCAACGTCGTAGTTTAATCGTAATCGTAGCTCGTCTTTACTTTTTCTCTCTTTAAACCAAAAACGTCACTAATCCAAACATTGTTATTTTATATATTGGCACAATAATACACACACCTCCTTCGAGAACGAACCCGCATTTATTCGATTCTTCGGTTTTCCTAAATCGTCGAGTTTAATACTTGCCGCACTAATACGCTCTTTTTCCTAAAAGACGTGTTTCTACAAAATATCAATAAGCATATGAATATTACACCATAAAGAAAATAAATGTATGCATAATAACTATTCTAGTAGAATTAGTCCTGCAAGAGTTTCTTAGATATTTTGACCCAAAGGATTAGAACACACAATTTGTTTCAATTGGTAGTAGAAGAAGAGGGAATTTTTTCTGAAGATTTTCTCACAAGAACAAACACTCGAAGAGGAGGTCGAGTGAGAAGAAATTCAATAAAATTTAACTTGTCAAAAATATGAGCAAATTTATTGTGTTGGAACCTACAACAAGCGCAATTGTATCTATGATGCATGACGAAGTCAAAAGAAGGAGGAGGTGCATGATTAGAAAAGGAATGAGGTGGTGAAGAAGGAGACTTCGGGGAAAAGTAGAAAAGGGTATCATCATAAAATTTTGTGAGGTTAGGGTAAAAAGAGAGATCATTGAGTTGGGGTGTGGCGAAGGGTTTTGAAGGTGGTGGAATAACTTTCTTCTCTTCAGTTATTAGATCGATAGAGTAAGACTCATTCCAATACTCAACAGGGGAGAAGTTGGAAGTCTTGAAGAGTTTAGGAGGAGAAGGCTCAATGAGATCCATGTTCTTTTTAACCCATATTTATTTGACCAAAATCTTGCGCTTTTTGGTAAGCTTAGAAGAAGAAGTTTGGGGTTTAGAAGTAGAGAATTGAGACAAAGGATTGTCTAGGTTTTGTTTATGAGAATAAGATATGATGGATGAGAAAGAAAAGACCCAAGAGGAGGGTTTATAAAGAAATAGTGGAGGCAAGAAGAAGAAGATGAAACTAGGGTTTCAAAAAATGTTGGGGTTAAAAGAAAAAAGAAGGAATATTTTAGAAACATCGTCAAGGATAGAAAGAGACAAAAAAACTGAATACACTGATCACGGTTTGATAAAGACCTTCACGGTTCTTTATCAATAAAGAACCGCATAGTTGTTTAATGAATCGTGGACAGTAGGTATCATAATACGATTTTCCCAAATTTTGAAAAAGATAAGATATTTTTCAATTTTTAGCAAATCTTAGATTTCTATCTCTATTAGAAGTAGTTATATGCTAGGGTTGCATAAAAAGCAACATACTCAAAATGAGAGTATATTCACAAAAAGGTGACAAAATATTAATATAACATTTTGATCTAATTATAGTCAATTTTGGAGGTGACAATAGATTAGGTTCAATTATAAGATATTATTGAAGTTAATCAAGATATGTCAAAAGAATCAACACATAAGGAAAGATTCAAATACATTACTCAAACAATACATGTAACAACATGTATTGAAAATATAACAAGAAAAGAAAATTATACAAGAAAATAGAAAAACAATTAACTACACTAGTTAGTTATTTTCTTTATGTGGATGATCTCTAAAGCTTAATATCTTTAATATTTTTTAAAAGGAGATCATCATCTAACTCCATAGGTGGAGGTGGAGGAGGAGCAAGAAAGGTCATGAGGATGTGCTCCATCCTTGGATGCATGTGATGCAATTCCACCCACAGAGAGTGAATGAGATGATTGTATAGACAACATGGACAATTAGTTCCACGTGCCTCAAGGAAAGCAAGAAGATATATGTCACCAACAGAATGGTAGATGGATATACCCAAGATGGGAGTATTTTGAGGTAGGGGATGTGGAAGGTTGTTAAGTGGAGAGGAAGGAGAGGGAACATCAAATTTATCCTCAAAAAGTAATGCTTTAGAGAGGTTGAGGAATCTCTTCCAAGAAGTTACTTGGAGAGAAAGGAAATTTGGCCTCATTCAGCCTAGTTGGAGTGAAGAGGATGTAGAACCATATGAGTGGTTAGTTCCATAGTTGACAAGGTTTTGCATGGTGCATTTGGTGGAGAAGGTGAATAAGAAATGAGGATGGGTGAAGGAGTCATTTCATCTTTAGGTTGGAATTTTTATTTTGATTTTAAGGCTTTTGAGAGTTGTGGAGTTTTTGGAGGAAGAAGAAGATGCTCTTATGGAAACCATGGTAGAATGGTTCAGACATGAGAAATATGAGGGATGAAGAAGAGTTTTATTAAAAAGAGGAGGGATTTAACAAATTGGTAACGAGTTTAAAATGATTTTGGAAAATCCTAAAGCATGTCATGCGTTTTGTAGAAAATCCGGTGTTTATAAAACGTTTTGACTATGTTAATAGAAATTTAGAGAGAACAGTGAAGAGGAAAGATTATTTTCAAAAAAGAGACCCACGATTCTTTAAATATTTCCACGGTTCAATATATACATTGCACCATGGAACAATAACGAATCACAGACATAAGGGCTGGAAAAAAGAAGTTCTATAAATTGTCAAAAATCCAGATCTTTTATGTTTTGTATTTAGCCTAAAGAGATCAATCCATCAAAATCTAAATAGACAGGCAACACAAATACTGCACACAAACATGTAATTCGGATAACCAAAAACATAAACATAACATAGATTAGAGAAAATCATTCCAAACAAATAATCCAATTAAAAGTCTAACACCAAGTTAAGTTAAAGTTAAACTAAGTAACTAAAGCTAAAACCAAAAACCAAAATGACATCTAAGAAGAATCTTCTTTCCCAAGCTCTTGAACATTCTTCGAATTGACTTAAATGCTCCTATTGTTTCCTCCCGATGCTCATAAGCATCCTCCCGGATTTGAAGGTTTTCCCAATAAAGATTCTTAAGACTTATGTTTTGAGGGACATCGGAAGAAGTGGAAGACTGAGGGTGAGGAATTTAGGGTAAACCATCAACATTATTTACCATGTGAAATCACTCGGGGAACCCACACCGGCACTTGCTTCACCTTCATGATGATGATGAGATGAAGATGGCTCTTGCCCAACATCGTAGGTGGCTTCCCAATGAGTACTTCCCCTTGCACCAACATGACTCCTAGTCTTACGTAGACGGTTCCCATCACACACTCAACTTGGTCATAGAAGGATAATTCAAGGTGAGGAAGGTCACGATCAACCCTTCTAAGAATGCGAGTGAGGAGCATGACATAGAGAAGGTTTGTGGTTGGCTAAAAAGGACAAAATTGATCCTTCTAGCGATTATACGAGATGGAATTTGCGAAACAATACATCATGTGTGCAAGACACGTTGGTACGTGATCGCGGTTACCACCTAGACAAAACGTGTTCTCCTTAATGAATTCGACCCATGGACACATACAATCATTAAGTTCGCTAGTTAGCAATTCTCAATGAGTTAAAGCACGAACAACTCCTTAAACGCTACAAAGGATCGAACGCTGACGGGGTTTTTGGATGATTTGGGTGATATCCGCGATGTCGGGAATTTCGATGTCATAAAGGCTATCGACAGAGGTCGAATTCAAGGACTCAAGACTCCAAGCTTCGGTGAACCGACATTGGCCTTCATAAGGCACCTTATGGATTCGCCTGAATTCGGTGAGGGAATACGAGATATGTTGACCCTTAATAGAGAACCTAGTAAATAACCCATCATCGTTGCAAATGATGGAAAACAAGCTAAAGAAATCAAGAAGGAAATGATGATAGATTGGCTCATTTATGTCAGGAAAATAAGTGAAGCCAATGGGCTTGAACATGAATCGAGTGTATAGATACCCATCAATATCTAGATAGACTACACGATCCTCGTGAAAGCATTGTTTTCTAGTGAACGAAAAGTGTTGCTAAGGGTACGAAAAGTGTTTTCTAGTGAACGAAAAGTGTTTTCATGATTTTTGGAAAATACTAAAAAAAATAAAATAAACATGTTTTTAATCCGAAATTTAGAAAATTAAAAAATTTGAAACTTAAAAGAAAACTAATAAAAATATTTTGAAAATTAAAAACAAAAAATAAAGGTATTCAATTTTATAGTGAGTTTAAGTATATGGGTTAGTAACTTTTAAACAAAAACCTCACCACAACAAGTTGGTAAGTTTGATAACCCCTAAACAAAAGGTCCCATGTTCAATTCTTGCAAATGGCATATTTTTTATAAAGAATACGAAAATAAAGAAAAAATGCGTTTGCAAAACGCAATTTTGAAAATTGCGTTTCCAATCAAAACTGCGCTTCAAAAACGCAAATTTCAAAACTGCGTTTCGAAAATGCAATTTTCAAAACTGCGTTTCGAAAACGCAGTTTTCAAAACTTCGTTGTTTCAAAAACGCAATTTCTGAAACTGTGTTTCCAAAACGCAGTTTCTGAAAAGTTCTAAAACAGCGTTTCCAAAACGTAGTTTCAGAAAAGTGCGATTTCAAATCACAAAAAAACGTGGAAATGGAGATTTCCTAGGAATTTCTCACATCCTATTGGTTTAAAGATGTGACTGGGATATGACTGGATTAAAAAGTGTGGTTTTTAATCATAATTATACCTATATACATATATATATATATATATATATATATATATATATATATATATATATATATATATATATATATATATATATATATATATATATATATATATATATATATATATATATATATATATATATATATATATATATATATATATATATATATATATATATATATATATATATATATATATATATATATATATATATATATATATATATATCTATATATATCAAATTCAAACGAAATCAAAGGCAAAATAGATAAATACTCTTAATTGGTTTAATCTCGATAAATACAAACTATAAGGTGGGTATAAGGCGGTTGTATTTCACGACCTAAGGAAAAAAGGCTCTTAAGTGCTTCGCGCCGCCTCGTTTTCTCCGCTCGATTGTGCGTATTTTGAAAGTGACGATTAATTAGGGGTTTGCCACATCAAGTATTATTAATCTATTTTTGTGAGTTTTAATTATTGAACCTCGAAAGGTTTTGGCGTTCCGCTAACGTTTCAAAGTCGACGAGGGTTTTTACTTCACGTAATTACCTTCATTCTTCTTGGATTCATTAATCGAGACCTTTGATTAGTGGATAGTTTTTGTAGATTAATTTCTACGTAATACACCAAAATTCCAAAAAAATTAAAAAACCAAAAACACAAAAAGATTCTTTGATTTTTTCCTCTATTTTCATATTTCTCTTCTTTCACCCTCTATAACGTTTAATTCTCGAATCGTCTTTCTCGTTGCATCATGTCGAATGATGGTGGATATTATTCGTGTCCATATTGTGGAGGCCCGCCCGATGGTGCCAATTGTTTTAATTGTAAGGTTATTGGAGGTCGAGAGGGTTATATCTATAACTCCGCTCCATGTGATCTTGGTGACAAGTTTCGATCTTACGACCAAGATCACCGATCGTCTTCGTTTTATTCGTCATATGATTCGTCTTATAATTGTGATCAAAATGATGAGATGAATCAAAACGCCTTTTGTGACTATGTGAGACGTAATAATAAAAACTTAACGATGATTCAAGAACAAGTTACGAATCTTAAGGAACATTACGAAAAACAATTGGAAACTCAAAAGGAATTTTACTTAAAGGAAATGGCCTCCATGAGAACCGAGTTGGAAAACGAATATGATGCCGCTTCTAAAGAACAAGAACGTTTATTTGACCTAATTGACGAGAGATGGGATAAAATTGTTGATAAAGTTGTGGAGGCTTACACTAATGAGCAAAATGAACTTCTCTCAACGATTGAGACCTTAGAGAAAAAAGTAGCTTCATACGAGTCGAGTTCTTCATCGAATGTCACCAATCCTAATCTCAAAGGAGAGGTTCAAGCCTTATCGACTCTTAAGACTCGTACGTCTCGTATTGATCCATGTCTCTCGAATTTTAGAGTCGTGCAACCTTCGCCGTCTTGCAAAAACGTAGAGGAAACGGAAAAGTCATCCAACGAAGTTTTGAAAAATGTTTGTGAAAATAAACCAAAGGAAAAACTCGTAGGATACTTGGGAGTATTAAATCTAATACCTTGTAAACCTAATTTTTCTAATGAGGATGAAATTATTGAAGATTTTATAAATCAATATACACTCAATTTTGACGAAGAAATTCCATTAAATGATTTTAAAAAAGAAAAATGTGAAAATGTTTTAAAGGAAATCGTTGAACCCTCGTTTTTACAAGATGAGCGAAAATTAATTCCGAAGGGATGTGTTAGTAGTTTTGCTAAAATGTTTGAAAACCCACGTTCGATCCCTTCGAAGGACAAAGTTGAAACCGTCAAGGCAAAATCGTCACGAGACGAGCCTTTTACTCCTAATCCCACACCGAGTGAGATTTTGGATTTATCATGTGAGAAGTCCGCCGATGGCCTTGCTCACATCGATACGTTTTTCGATGTCGAGGTCGAAACGACAAAGGCAAAATCTTCACTCAAAGAGCCTTCTTTTCCTAGTTTCACGACGGTTGGAGCTAGCGACTCGATTATCGATAATTTGATTTTCAAACCTCTTCCACGAGGAAGAGAAGACGTTTTTTTATCCTAATGGTGATTTTTCTGAGATCAAACGTATTCTTGATGATCCGCCTTCTATTTTCGAGTTTGATGAGGACCGTTGCGTTAGCCCGGAGGGGGATATTTTATTAGTCGATTCACGTTTTAAAAATTCAAATCCTCCTCCCGCCTTCAAGATAAATGTGGAAATTTTAAGTGTGCCTAGAATTGTTTTAGAAACACCAAATATTTTCAATTTAATCGACTTGGGTTTTCGTAACAAAGAGTTAAAAAATGAAAAAGGGAATGAGTTTAAAATTGATTTTAAAGATTTTCCAAAGTTAACTCCGTCATCACCTCGCTTAATTGAACTTGCTACAAACGCGTCTACTTCTTTTGACGACGTTTTGTGTGGATCTAGTATAGGGGAAGCCCTATTTGTTCCCTCACACTTCTCCACCGAGGACGAGATTTTTGACACCGGTATCACGTTTAAGATAAAATCTCGGTCTTTTACCGAAGTAGTCACTAGAAGATACTTCTACACTTACGGTATGAGTTTACCTCGAGTAACTCGATTTGTTTGCCCACCCAATGTCCCACCCTTCTCTTCTCATTCTATTTTCTTGTGTCCCATTGGGACGATGTTACTTTAAGTCATGTTGTTTCGTTTATCATCCGAAAACGAAGACACGATCTTTGATCCCGGTATAAAGGCTTTGCCTTTATTCACGGTTGCTTTTGGGCCTTGATTACATGTAAGTCCCACTAAAAATGACCGAACCATGATTATCCCTAAATGATCGTATTTATGGGGATTCGATTCGAGCTTTTGACTCGGTTATCAAAAACAAGGTGCCTCGTGGGGGAGTTCCCATGCTTATCCATGTACATATTATCGCTTTCTAATGTAGCTTACGTGAGGGGATTTGTGCCCTTCCAACCTTTGTTCCGTGGTTGTTTGTGCATTGTGGTTTTTAGATGATCATGATCTTCACGATTGGAGCCTCTCGTGTTTGTCTTATGGGAGCACTCGATCGTTTGCTTTGAAGATTTTCTCAATATCCAAATGATATATCCTTTTAATGTTCTAACCTTAGGTTTTAGCACACTTCATAAACGGCTATTAATTTATTGGTTACACCCTTTCCATGCTAGATTAAGCATTCGACTACGTCTCTAGTATGGGGGTGTTTTCACCCCTAGACTCGAAACATTGAGGACAATGTTTAACTTTAGTATGGGGGGGTGAATAGATACTTCACCTTGCTTACGTCAACACGCAATCCAAATTTCATCTTTTTGTTGTCGTTTTGTTGCAAAATAAGGCTAAAAATGGCCAAATTTTAAAATTTTCTTGATTTTCATAAGTGTTTAAGACACGAATGTAGGTTTTCCGATGGTGAGAATAAGAGTAATTTTTTACTCGATCGTGCGTGTTGAGCACTTAGCTTTGATTCCTTAACTTTTTAGGCTAAGTCTCTTAAATGAGGACGAGAAATGATAGCGTTATTTATAAGTCTCATAATCGTCACGATCTCATGTGTAGTAATTATTAGCTTATTCTCCCCACGCTTTTGATAATAAATTGTTAATAAATATTGATTTAGCGGTTTAGTCACTATTGTTGGTTTCTCATTTGTTTTAGTAGCTTCCATGTAATTAAATTGGGAAAACATTAAGGTATCGCCAGCGTCACGGTTTTGAAGTATTGGCACCCAAATAATCGAAAGCTTCACCTAATAATAAGATTTCAAGTGCTCACCTAGATTAAGCAAAAATTTGAAGCTCACAAGGCCGAAAAATCTATGCCCAAATTAAAAGTGAATCAAGCCTTAATCTTCGAAGCTTTAAAGATCCAAAATTCGCTTTAGCGTGAGGATATACGTCTTTGGCTAATAAAACCACCGACGAGGCGGATAATAAAAGGCAAGGCAAGACCGAAGTCATAATAAAAGCTTCATGGCGAAGTTGAATAAAAGATGGAGGTAAACCATGATAATAAAACCACCGATGATGAGGCGGATAATAAAAGTCATGGTAATAAGTCTCATGTTCAAAACCGTTATAAAATCGTGTTTATCGATCCTTTTTGTTGACTCAATTTTTTGACATCGTTGTCTATTAGGGTGAATTATTAATTTAATGATTTTGGTTACACCGTTAAGACTCTATTTTTAGACTTAATCTCTATTCACGCATAAGTCAATGATGTATCCTCGTGATCATTAAGACAAAAATAAAATATAAGAGAAACCAAGTAGGAATAAGGGATTTTAGGTTCGTAACTAACGCTCATGAGATATGATCGTGTTGCTAACTTATAATAACAATGATCTTGTTGCACGCTTAGCATGGAATTGGGTGAAAATCGAGGACGACGAAATTATTTCTAACGAAGCATTCACGTGTTCTTGTTCTATGATCCAAAAAGTCACTATATCGTGATGAAAATAATACATTATGTCTAAAACACGTGTAGTAGTTTATTTAAGTTTTCAATAAATGTCATCATAAAAAAATGAATTTTGGAAGTGCTAAGATACTTAATTCTAGCATTGCGTGGGGGCACGAGAATGGTTTAGTATGGGGGAGTGATGAGACTGCAATTATACATAGTCTCATCGTCCAAAAAGGGCTTAAAATGCATTAATTATCATGAAAATACCCAAATATATGCTTGTGTTAGTTGCTTGTGTATTTTAGGTACGGATATTGAGAAAATGACAAAAGATCACAAGAATCATGCAAAAACGAACACGAGAAACGAAGCCGCACAATGAACCGGGCCCAAGTGTTGAATTTCCAAGAAAATGCCCATCAAGTTTGAAGATTGTACAAGTTTGGTCCCTCGTCTTTATAGATTTGTCAACTTTGGTCCTCCAAGAATCAAGTTATACAAGAAGTATCCTTGAAGAATGAAGACTTGTTAAATACAGCTCTTGAAGAATACTCAATTTACAACAAATGCCCTTGTTACAAGTTTATCAAAGTATTTGTGCCAAAATTATAATTTGGCCAAAGATATTATAAAGGGAAAAAGGGAGATTCTGCCAAAGACTTTGTGTGACCACTTTTTAGAAGTATAAGGGGGTAATCTGCCAAACCATGAAATCTAGCCCACCAATACCCACATGCCACGTCAATAGATCCCACCACATCACCCACTACCAGCTCATATGTCCACTAATCCTTTTTAATATTTAAAAAAAACGTTTTTAAATGTTGTTTAAGATAAATCAGTGAAGCGCCAAACATACTATTTCCTTCTAAATTAATCTAACTCACCCCTGTAAACACCCATAAACCCTAATCCCATGCCCAGATTTAATTATCACCAACCATGGGGCTTTTTACAATTGTTAGAGACAAAAGGAAATTAAGCTCATGTATTTTCAAACCCATGTGCTATATTGTACACCTCATCACTATGGTCCAAGAACATAGCTGTGGAAGATCACGGGATGTCACAAAATGCCAATTCCCTTACCAAATTGACGACTAGGATGCTTCTGCTTGTTCTCCTAACAAATCAACCGCCAAGATCACTTAGAAGCTTCAAGAACAAAGTATCTTCAGGGTATATTCGCAAAAGATCCAAGGGTAATTGTGGAAGTTTGTAGATGTTTTAGGGCTAGGGTTTTTAATTCTCATCTTGTATAAATAGTAGTTTAATAGTTAGCATCCTTTTTTGTTCCAATTTTTATCAAAGTTTATAAGAGACGAAATTTGAAATTAATTGAGTTCCAACTTATTTTCTTGCATTTTACCTTTCATGCACTCTTTAATTATCTGTCATTTTTATTCACCTTGCAAATTTACTTATCATTCTCTTAATATCTGTTCTCCATTTCCACCAAATTTCAAAAATACTGTAGCATAAGCTAGTTTAATAAGCTCTATGACAAAGAGTTTATTCAAAGGCTTTTGAGTACGTGACAAGTGTTCAAGGAAGTTTTGGGGGTTAGTTGTAGCTACTAGTTCTTGGTTTGAAGAAGAATCTCATTGGTGTTTTCAGTTTTGGGTATAATAAGCCGTGGAATAAGCTCTCACAGCTTATGGTGTTGATAAGCTGTAAAGGGATGTGGTTGAGGTGCTTATAGGATAGTTGGTTAGAAGTCTTCAAGCTTTGGACCCTCTGTAAGAAATTTCCCTTTCTTTTTTATGCTTATCCTTCTATAATCTGTCTTACCATATCTGCTTATTTGATCTTGGCTTATGATGCTTGTTGGTTTTATTTTTTGCTTGAGTTTATGTTCATGTTCTAAGTCCTAAATTCTATTTACTTGTTTTATTTTTAATTTGTATGTGTTTAATTTCAATTATGCCTTTAAAGGGGTGTTTGGGGTATCGGGTTCACTCCTAAAGTGACATAGGTTTTGTCCTGCTTGCTACTCACACACATTAGTTAGGTCTTATTTAGTATTTATTTTTGTTTTATTCAGTTTTCATAGTTAGAAAATCAAAATTTTGTTCTTTGCATTATTTCTGTCTTAAGAAGATCAGTGATATGTGTTAACTAATATGTTTGTATTTTTTTTAATTGATATCTGAACTAATTTGATACTTGCGCTAGCCTAAGTCACCACTGTGCATTAGAGTAATTGCTTAAAAGTAAATTAAGGGTTCTAGTGTATGAGTTTTGAAGTGGAGTGCATTCTAGGATAATTCTGGCAATCGTTGGTTGTGATTTGGTTTAGTGTTAGTGCTTGTGCATCAAGCTAAGATAAGTTACCAAATCCTTATTGTGCCATTGTTTGATTATCAAGGCTAAATGTGTAGTTGAGTTTTTCTCATTTTCTGTCTATGGCATTGCTGTGGTGATTGTGGTAGTTACTGCTTATTGAGACTCCCACAAGCAACACGCTTGTGGGTTCCCTTGTGAAATCAAACAGAAAGAAAATGAGTAAAAAAGAAAAACGCCAAAGAAAACAAAGTAACAAAATAGTAAAGTGTCTGCTGGTGTGCTTGTCTTTGTGTGTAACTGTGCACAAATCCATCATGGCGTGATTTCGTTCATTTGTTCATTATTTTTAGCTTGTAGGCATTGTGTCGTTTAGCATTAGGGTGCCCTGTGATTACAACTCACCAAACAGCAAAATATACGAAACCAAAGAAACAAAAGCTAAGATTAGGTAACTTCTTGTCTTCAATCGCGTGTTACTGTGCATACAAGAGAGTGCCTGTTGTAGTGTGCATACAGTGTGTTTGATTTATCGTGTATTGTGTTTGTGTTTGGGTGTTTTGTTAATCCCTTTGTACCAACAGCCAACATAACAAAAGAAAAGTGAACAAGTAAAAAGAGGCATGTTAGAGTTTGTTGTTCATTACTGTGCACACAATCCCTTAAAATTTGGTGTGATTTGTTGATTATCGGTTGTGATTATAGTTGGTGTTTGTGTTTTGTCTTGTGTATTGTTGCCATGTGCACCAACAGCAAGCACCATAACCGAAACAAAGCAAAGATACAAGAAAAAGGGAAAGTTAATAGTGCCTGCTTGTTACTCTCGTCATTCGCTGTGTAATCATCTTTTGGTACTGTACTCGTAGATTGTGGCTTGAATTGTCAAATTTAGTTTTGTGTTAGGAGTTTGTTAATGACCAGTGCACTCTAGAGTAAACAACAAAACATTGCCTGCTGTGCTTATTTTTTCTGTTAACTGTGCCACCCAAACGACCAATAGATAGGTCCGATGTATTCATTTTTAACCAAATCTGTGGCGTGGTACATCAAAGGTTTTGGGAACTGAGAATTTGCGAATTGTGGTGCAATAGTGGTAATAAGATGTTTACTGATCTGCTGATAATTGTGGTGTTTTGTTGCTGATGATAAGTTTCTATCTAAACTAAATACAGAAAGCTTTCCAAAAAACGAATCTGTCAAAAGTGTAGGAGCAGGGTTTCGAACCCCTGACCTGTAGGTAACATCAGACGCAACAGCCCTCACCATCATCTGATCTACTGGCACTTTTTATCTATCCTTCTTTTCATTTTCTTTTTATACTTCATTTTATTTCGTGTGAGCATACATAGAAAGAAATAACAAAAAGTGGCAGTCAGTGGGACCACTTGTTCACAGTTACAACAGCACAGCCAATTGAGCTACTACACTTTCTTGTTAAACCATTGCAACTCATTCCTTTTATCTTATGTTTCACAAGTTGGCTTAATAGCTATTTAAGCTTAATTCTCAGCTTATAAGCAACTTATTTTCGAGGCTTTTATTTTTCCTATTCTTAAAATAGTATTTTAGACTTTCTGTAATTTTTTCAGATATTAGAAAAATCATTTATTATTTTTAAAGCATTTAATTTGTTTAAAACGTATTTAATTCATAACAAAAAAAATATAAAAGTAAAAAAATGTAATTTTTTTTTAAATTTTTTTTTTTGTCATTTAGGACGTAGGAAAAATAAATTTGATTTTATATAGTTTAAATTTCATAATTTTATTTTTATTATTTATTTTCTAAGATTATTCTCATTTAAAAATTTAAAAAAAGTCATAAAAATAGGAAAAGGTTTAGAAAAATTTTCCAAAAATATTTTTTAGGTTTTAAATAAAGTACTTTAGGATTACGAATAAAAAAGTTTGAATTTTGTCTTTTTCTTAGTTAAATTATTTTTAGGGTTTTTAATCTTCTTTAATATTTAATAATAACTAATTAAAAAGTTTTCAATTTTTTTTGGTTTGCGTACTTTTCTTAGTTAGGATTTTTAGGACTTTTTAATTATTTTATAGGTGAAATTTTTCGTTGGGTCGCGTTTTTACGTTCGTACGTTCGCGCGTTTTCGTCCGTTTTGAGCGTAGTCCGATTCCGTTTTCTTTTCTTTTCGTCTTTCCAAAAACGAAATCACTCGATTAAATACGTCTAATATTATTGGCTAAACACCATACCTCCTCGAGAACGAACTCGATTATCGGTATTCACGTTTTTCACAAAACGTACGTACTAATACTTACCCGCTTTTGTCACTTTGTGTTTCCTAAAACAAAAGTGTACAAAAAAACACCAACATCAAAATGGCGCCGCTGCCGAGGAGGTGTGTTTAGCCGTACTTATTTATCGTGTTTGTTTGAGTGTTTACGTTTTTATCGTAAATACTTCTTTTTATTTTTCTATACTATTAGCCATACAAATAAATAGTGTTAAATAGAACTCTATTAACACAAAATCGTTTTCTTGTTTTTATTGTGCACAATATATTGTATTTACGTAGAACAATTAACACACAATAGTTATCCAAATACGCGAGAAATCTCACCTCAATAGTTGAGCGTTCCGGTCACTATTGTTGTATCAAATTCAAACGAAATCAAAGGCAAAATAGATAAATACTCTTAATTGGTTTAATCTCGATAAATACAAACTATAAGGTGGGTATAAGGCGGTTGTATTTCACGACCTAAGGAAAAAAGGCTCTTAAGTGCTTCGCGCCGCCTCGTTTTCTCCGCTCGCTTGTGCGTATTTTGAAAGTGACGATTAATTAGGGGTTTGCCACATCAAGTATTATTAATCTATTTTTGTGAGTTTTAATTATTGAACCTCGAAACGTTTTGGCGTTCCGCCAACGTTTCAAAGTCGACGAGGGTTTTTACTTCACGTAATTACCTTCGTTCTTCTTGGATTCATTAATCGAGACCTTTGATTAGTGGATAGTTTTTGTAGATTAATTTCTACGTAATACACCAAAATTCCAAAAAAATTAAAAAACCAAAAACACAAAAAGATTCTTTGATTTTTTCCTCTATTTTCATAATTCTCTTCTTTCACCCTCTATAACGTTTAATTCTCGAATCGTCTTTCTCGTTGCATCATGTCGAATGATAGTGGATATTATTCGTGTCCATATTGTGGAGGCCCGCCCGATGGTGCCAATTGTTTTAATTGTAAGGTTATTGGAGGTCGAGAGGGTTATATCTATAACTCCGCTCCATGTGATCTTGGTGACAAGTTTCGATCTTACGACCAAGATCACCGATCGTCTTCGTTTTATTCGTCATATGATTCGTCTTATAATTGTGATCAAAATGATGAGATGAATCAAAACGCCTTTTGTGACTATGTGAGACGTAATAATAAAAACTTATCGATGATTCAAGAACAAGTTACGAATCTTAAGGAACATTACGAAAAACAATTGGAAACTCAAAAGGAATTTTACTTAAAGGAAATGGCCTCCATGAGAACCGAGTTGGAAAACCAATATGATGCCGCTTCTAAAGAACAAGAACGTTTATTTGACCTAATTGACGAGAGATGGGATAAAATTGTTGATAAAGTTGTGGAGGCTTACACTAATGAGCGAAATGAACTTCTCTCAACGATTGAGACCTTAGAGAAAAAAGTAGCTTCATACGAGTCGAGTTCTTCATCGAATGTCACCAATCCTAATCTCAAAGGAGAGGTTCAAGCCTTATCGACTCTTAAGACTCGTACGTCTCGTATTGATCCCTATCTCTCGAATTTTAGAGTCGTGCAACCTTCGCCGTCTTGCAAAAACGTAGAGGAAACGGAAAAGTCATCCAACGAAGTTTTGAAAAATGTTTGTGAAAATAAACCAAAGGAAAAACTCGTAGGATACTTGGGAGTATTAAATCTAATACCTTGTAAACCTAATTTTTCTAATGAGGATGAAATTATTGAAGATTTTATAAATCAATATACACTCAATTTTGACGAAGAAATTCCATTAAATGATTTTAAAAAAGAAAAATGTGAAAAGGTTTTAAAGGAAATCGTTGAACCCTCGTTTTTACAAGATGAGCGAAAATTAATTCCGAAGGGATGTGTTAGTAGTTTTGCTAAAATGTTTGAAAACCCACGTTCGATCCCTTCGAAGGACAAAGTTGAAACCGTCAAGGCAAAATCGTCACGAGACGAGCCTTTTACTCCTAATCCCACACCGAGTGAGATTTTGGATTTATCATGTGAGAAGTCCGCCGATGGCCTTGCTCACATCGATACGTTTTTCGATGTTGAGGTCGAAACGACAAAGGCAAAATCTTCACTCAAAGAGCCTTCTTTTCCTAGTTTCACGACGGTTGGAGCTAGCGACTCGATTATCGATAATTTGATTTTCAAACCTCTTCCACGAGGAAGAGAAGACGTTTTTGATCCTAATGGTGATTTTTCCGAGATCAAACGTATTCTTGATGATCCGCCTTCTATTTTCGAGTTTGATGAGGACCGTTGCGTTAGCCCGGAGGGGGATATTTTATTATTCGATTCACGTTTTAAAAATTCAAATCCTCCTCCCGCCTTCAAGATAAATGTGGAAATTTTAAGTGTGCCTAGAATTGTTTTAGAAACACCAAATATTTTCAATTTAATCGACTTGGGTTTTCGTAACAAAGAGTTAAAAAATGAAAAAGGGAATGAGTTTAAAATTGATTTTAAAGATTTTCCAAAGTTAACTCCGTCATCACCTCGCTTAATTGAACTTGCTACAAACGCGTCTACTTCTTTTGACGACGTTTTGTGTGGATCTAGTATGAGGGAAGCCCTATTTGTTCCCTCACACTTCTCCACCGAGGACGAGATTTTTGACCCCGGTATCACGTTTAAGATAAAATCCCGGTCTTTTACCGAAGTAGTCACTAGAAGATACTTCTACACTTACGGTATGAGTTTACCTCGAGTAACTCGATTTGTTTGCCCACCCAATGTCCCACCCTTCTCTTCTCATTCTATTTTCTTGTGTCCCATTGGGACGATGTTACTTTAAGTCATGTTGTTTCGTTTATCATCCGAAAACGAAGACACGATCTTTGATCCTGGTATAAAGGCTTTGCCTTTATTCACGGTTGCTTTTGGGCCTTGATTACATGTAAGTCCCACTAAAAATGACCGAACCATGATTATCCCTAAATGATCGTATTTATGGGGATTCGAGTCGAGCTTTTGACTCGGTTATCAAAAACAAGGTGCCTCGTGGGGGAGTTCCCATGCTTATCCATGTACATATTATCGCTTTCTAATGTAGCTTACGTGAGGGGATTTGTGCCCTTCCAACCTTTGTTCCGTGGTTATTTGTGCATTGTGGTTTTTAGATGATCATGATCTTCACGATTGGAGCCTCTCGTGTTTGTCTTATGGGAGCACTCGATCGTTTGCTTTGAAGACTTTCTCAATATCCAAATGATATATCCTTTTGATGTTCTAACCTTAGGTTATTAGCACACTTCATAAACGGCTATTAATTTATTGGTTACACCCTTTCCATGCTAGATTAATCATTCGACTACTTCTCTAGTATGGGGTGTTTTCACCCCTAGACTCGAAACATTGAGGACAATGTTTAACTTTAGTATGGGGGGGGGGGTGAATAGATACTTCACCTTGCTTACTTCAACACGCAATCCAAACTTCATCTTTTTGTTATCGTTTTGTTGCAAAATAAGGCTAAAAATGGCCAAATTTTAAAAATTTTCTTGTTTTTCATAAGTGTTTAAGACACGAATGTAGGTTTTCCGATGGTGAGAATAAGAGTAATTTTTTACTCGACCGTGCGTGTTGAGCACTTAGCTTTGATTCCTTAACTTTTTAGGCTAAGTCTCTTAAATGAGGACGAGAAATGATAGAGTTATTTATAAGTCTCGTAATCGTCACGATCTCATGTGTAGTAATTATTAGCTTATTCTCCCCACGCTTTTGATAATAAATTGTTAATAAATATTGATTTAGCGGTTTAGTCACTATTGTTGGTTTCTAATTTGTTTTAGTAGCTTCCATGTAATTAAATTGGGAAAACATTAAGGTATCGTCAGCGTCACGGTTTTGAAGTATTGGCACCCAAATAATCGAAAGCTTCACCTAATAATAAGATTTCAAGTGCTCACCTAAATTAAGCAAAAATTTGAAGCTCACAAGGCCGAAAAATCTATGCCCAAATTAAAAGTGAATCAAGCCTTAATCTTCGAAGCTTTAAAGATCCAAAATTCGCTTTAGCGTGAGGATATACGTCTTTGGCTAATAAAACCACCGACGAGCCAGATAATAAAAGGCAAGGCAAGACCGAAGTCATAATAAAAGCTTCATGGCGAAGTTGAATAAAAGATGGAGGTAAACCATGATAATAAAACCACCGATGATGAGGCGGATAATAAAAGTCATGGTAATAAGTCTCATGTTCAAAACCGTTATAAAATCGTGTTTATCGATCCTTTTTGTTGACTTAATTTTTTGACATCGTTGTCTATTAGGGTGAATTATTAATTTAATGATTTTGGTTACACCGTTAAGACTCTATTTTTAGACTTAATCTCTATTCACGCATAAGTCAATGATGTATCCTCGTGATCATTAAGACAAAAATAAAATATAAGAGAAACCAAGTAGGAATAAGGGAGTTTAGGTTCGTAACTAACACTCATGAGATATGATCGTGTTGCTAACTTATAATAACAATGATATCGTTGCACGCTTAGCATGAAATTGGGTGAAAATCGAGGACGACGAAATTATTTCTAACGAAGCATTCACGTGTTCTTGTTCTATGATCCCAAAAGTCACTATATCGTGATGAAAACAATACATTATGTCTAAAACACGTGTAGTAGTTTATTTAAGTTTTCAATAAATGTCATCATAAAAAAATGAATTTTGGAAGTGCTAAGATATTTAATTCTAGCATTGCGTGGGGGCACGGCAATGGTTTAGTATGGGGGAGTGATGAGACTGCAATTATACATAGTCTCATCGTCCAAAAAGGGCTTAAAATGCATTAATTATCATGAAAATACCCAAATATATGCTTGTGTTTGTTGCTTGTGTATTTTAGGTACGGATATTGAGAAAATGACAAAAGATCACAAGCATCATGCAAAAACGAACACGAGAAACGAAGCCGCACAATGAACCAGGCCCAAGTGTTGAATTTCCAAGAAAATGCCCATCAAGTTTGAAGATTGTACAAGTTTGGTCCCTCGTCTTTATAGATTTGTCAACTTTGGTCCTCCAAGAATCAAGTTATACAAGAAGTATCCTTGAATAATGAAGACTTGTTAAATACAGCTCTTGAAGAATACTCAATTTACAATAAATGCCCTTGTTACAAGTTTATCAAAGTATTTGTGCCAAAATTATAATTTGGCCAAAGATATTATAAAGGGAAAAAGGGAGATTCTGCCAAAGACTTTGTGTGACCACTTTTTAGAAGTATAAGGGGGTAATCTGCCAAACCATGAAATCTAGCCCACCAATACCCACATGTGATGAGACGGCTTTTATACATGGTCTCATCGTTCTTTTTGGACTTAAAATGCATTAAATATCATCAAAATACCCAAATATATGCTTGTGTTTGTTGCTTGTGTTATTTAGGTACGGATATTGAGAAAATGACAAAAGATCACAAGAATCACGCAAAAACGAACACGAGAAACGAAGCCGCACGATGAACCAAGCCCTAGTGAGGAATTTTCCAAAGAAAACCCTTGAAGATTTGAAGAATATTGAAGATTGGTCCTCCAAGTTTGAAGAATTGACACTTTATACCCTTGTATCTTCATAATTACAAGTTTGGTCCCTAAAGTTTGTCAAAATTACAAAAAGGACCCTTAACTTTGAAGAATTGGCAAATTTAGTCCCTCATCAAATCTAAATTGTCAAATATGGTCCTCCAAGAAGTCAACCAACAAGTCAAAGCCTTGAAGTTTGAAGATATGGCAAAATCAGTCCTTGGAAAATGGAAATATTGCATAAATAGTCCTTGTTTCAAGTTTACAAAAACATTGTGCCAAAAATGACACATTGCCAAAGTTGTTAACAAAGGAAAAGAAGAATTGGCTGTTTATTACAACTTGAAGAAGTGAAAGGAGATGAGGGACCATTTATGGCCAGACAACCAAACCTAGCCCAGCCTCTCACAACACGCCACCTCACCCCACTCAGCTCCATCCTCCAATCAAAACCTTCCATCCACCCACGTCACTTCCCACCACCACTTTTTTTTTTAAACCGGTTAATTAATTAATTAATTAAGTGGGAAACACGTTTTTTAAAAAAACAATTAACTCCAAACGAATTAAACCCTTACCTGCTAATCCCCTCATCACCATAAACCCTAAAACTCTATCTCTCTCAAATCAAAGGGAAAAATACTAATTGTTTCCAGATTGCTGATTAATGTCAAGTTAATCACAACCCACTCCCAAAAAACCCATCACCATCACTAAATGGTCCCTCCCCACATGCCCCTGCTACACGTTTTTACAAAACTCCAAAAGATGGCAGAAGAGATCAACGGACAAGGGAAGATTTCGTGCTCCCAAAGGTTTTATATGTGGCCAAGATCATTTGTACCTGCTGCAACATCACAAAGCAACAAAATCAGTCACATGGCATCTTGACTAAATGGAAAAATTCAAAATCTTCAAAGGGCAAAGTAGGAAGTTTAGACATTAGGGTTTAGCAAGATTTCCAGCTTTCTAGAATATTCAATGTAGCCTATAAAAAGGCACATAGGACGTAGCATAATGTTGTTCTTGAATTTTTCTCCTTTTTGTCACAAACTTTGTAAATCCAGTTATGAGATTAATATAATGGTATAAGTGTTGCTGATGAGAAAGATTTGAGCTCCATTTTACATTTTCAGTTTATTTAAGTTTACTTGTTGAGTTTGGTTTACTTTTAGCAAAAGACTTCAAGATTTCCAAGTTTTCTGTTTTTTCTTTTTTAAAGTTTTCTGTCTTCAGAAATCTTCACAAACCTGATACTATGTTGGTTAAGGGTGTTGGATTGATGGTGTTTGAACTTGTGTATGTCCATAGCACCATGGCTTGTTCTGGTGCAGTGGGTACACAAGCTTAAATCACCCATTGGTTTGGCTATTTTCTATTTCTAAGCTCATTATATCCTATCCATAAGCTCAAGCTTTCTTCTAGCTTAATCTATAAGCTAGGGGTAAGTCTTAAGTTTTTTACACAATCTCTATATTTTCTTTCTCTTAGCAGGATTCACTTGTTTGAAGATATAGGGTGTGTAGTCAACATTGACCACCACCCCACTCTCTTCCTTTGTTCTTTGATCATAAGCCCTCAGCACAAGCCCGGGCTTGTAGGAGGTGGCTTATCAGCCACTGTTGGGCTTGGAAGTAAGCCCAACAAGGTAGCTTTCATTTCCCTTTTATTTCTTTAAGTTTCTGAAAAATTTGTAGCCTAAGTGATTTTGTATGAATCTGCTTGGATTGTGTGTTTAAGTTGTTTGAGTTGTGTTATTATATGTTTACATGCATGTTTAAATTGCTTTGAATCAGATTTGTGTAGAGTTGTTTAGGTTTGCTTGATCAAATTTGTGTTTTCTAAATTAAAGGGGTGTTTGGGTCAAGGAATCAGCAAGAACTTGTGATAAGTTTGCATGATAAAACCTGTCTAGAAACATCACCTAGGGTATATTTGAGTGTTATATGGTCTTGGGTTTCAGTTTGAGTAGGTTTCTAACACTTTTGCATGCTTAAAAGGGTAAAATATTGCTAAAACCAGAAAACTGCATATTGAGCTTGATTTTGTGTTGATTTGACCTTCAAACTTTGTAGGTTGCTAGATTTTAGGGTGTTTAAGCATTGAGTGTTACTTGTATGCATGATTGTGAGTTTATTTCCAAGTTATAAGGCCATAAAATTCAGATTTGTGCATGAAATATCAGCAATTGTTCATCAGACCTGTTTTAAGCTTAATCAGTAACTTTTAAGCTTGATTTGTGCTTATTCTTGTTAAGTGGTTGCTTGTTTTTTATGCTTATCAGACTCCTTATACTCCAAAGAGTATAAGGGTGCCTTATTGTCCAAAGAAGCTATCAGGATAAGCTTTCCTAAGCTTATTAAAATCTAAGCAAAATTTTACACTGTCAGTGGGAACTCCTTTCCCACTGCTAGTGTCTTTGTAGCCACTGCTACACAAAAAGACAGAAACTTCAGAAGTGTCACTTTCAGAACCAACATTTTTTGTCTTTTGTGACCTTTTTTAAGAATTAGGGCTTGATTCTTGTTGCATTATTTTTCTTTTTAAATTTCTGATTTTCTAGTATAATTTAATTTTTATTTACTGTTCATTTAATAATTTTTAGGTTATTTAGCTATTTTTAATTAACTTTAATATTTCTGTTTTTGTCCTTTAGTGCCAAAAAGTAATATTTTTAGGTTTAATCAATTTTTCTGAACTTAGAATAATATTTTAAGGTTTTTGGTTTAAAATTTAGTTACTGTTCATCTTTTTATTAATTTTTAGAATTAATTTAAGTTAATTAGGGTTTTAATTAAACTAGTTTTGTCATTTAGTGGAAAATTTAGTAATTTTCAGCATTTTTCATTTTTCTACTGTTCATTAGAGTAAAATAGGATTTTTACAATTGATAGATTAATTTAAGCATTATTTTATCATTTTCTATAATTATTTTAATTTTAAAATAGTTTTAAGTAAATTAAAAATAGTAAAAAGTAATTAAAAAATACAAAAAAATAGTCTTTAAGTTTTAATTCATGTTTTTGAGGTTTACAGCTTATTAGGTTTTCAATTTGGCTTATTTTTAATTTTATTTAATTTTAGGGTTTTTAAGCAACTTTAAAAATTAATATAAAATTAATTAATAGGTTTCAGAAAATTTGGTTTGCATTTTTGTTCTAGTTACAATATTTAGGATTTTTGAGAATTTTTTAGAATTTATTTGAGGACTTTTAATTTTTTAGAATATTTTAATATTATTTTATTCATTAAAATAAAAAGTTTTATTTTTATTTCTTTTTCATTTTTCCTAGGTTCTTTATCATTAATTAGGACTTTTGTCACTTTCCAATTAATTTTTAGGCTTTTCAATTAATTTTTAGAATTAATTTAAGATTTAATACATTTTAATAGTTTTTAGTGTTTAAAAATAGTTTAAATTGGTTTTAAAATTTTTAAAAATAGTTTTTAGCTTAATTAGGATATTTTTGAGGTTTACAAACTATAAAATCTTGTTTAGGGCTTTTTAATATTTAAAAGTGATTTTTAGGGCTTTAATTAGCATTAAAAAGTCATTATTAAATTAATTAAAAGGTTTTGGCAAGTTTGGATTTTTTGTAAACTCTTAGAATATTATTTGGGAGTTTTTAGTAATTTTTAGGAATTTTTAGGTTTAAATTTTAAATTTTGCACTTTTTCACGTTCTACGTCGTAGCTTTCTAATAGTGTTTTTGCCTTATTTTTCTATATTTTTTTCGTCTTCGTCATTATCTCTTCTTTTCTTCTAGTTAATAATCAAAAACATAATCAATCAATCATTCATTACACAACACACGTGCCTCCTCGAGAGAACGATTCCCATCAAGGGTCATAACTTGTGGTTTTCCTAAATCACTCGTTAATACTTACCGCTTTTCCCTTGTTTTCCTAAACAAGTGTGATTTTACAGACATCATTTTGGCGCCGCTGCCGGGGAGGCGTGTTGTGTTTTGGTTGAACAATTGTTGTTTTCTATATTAGCCATAATAGTATTTGTATTAATAGCACTCTATTAATACGTATTATCGTTTTTCGATTTTTGTGTGAATATTATTACTATATTGTATACGTAGAACAATAAATTTACAAGTACTCCAAAAGCGTGAAAACGCAACCTTGATTCGGGATTTCATCACTCGATCATTGTATTCGAATCTCAAACCAAAGAAAAAAGGCAAAAATAGATAAATACTTTCGTGAAGCTTAATCTTGATAATACAAACTATAAGGTGGGTATAAGGCGGATATTATAAAATATATCCTAAGGAAAAAGGCTCTTAAGTGCTTCGCGCCGCCTCGTTTCCCCGCTTGCTTGTGCGTATTTGATTTTGAGAGTGAATCGAGGGTTTTGCCGCCCAAAGTATTATTACGTATCATATATATTTTCTTGGTTTCATTGATTAAACCCTCTTGAACGATTTGGTGTTCCACCATCGTTCTAAAGTCATCGAAGGCGTTCACTTCACGTGATCGTTTTCATTCCTTGAGGCTTCGTTAATCAAGAGATTTGATTAGTGAGGAGATTTGTAGATTTTGGTCTACTTAATACATTCCAAAAAATCCAAAAAAGTTAAAAACAATCAAAAGCCACAAAAAAATTGAAAAAGTAAAAAACACCAAAAAGAATCTTCTTTGCTCGCCTTCTCGTTGTACGTGACGTTTATGCAAACTCGCTCTAAAGCTAGACGTGCTCGTAAACGAAGAAACAAATCACTCACTCCTACTAGTGAGGACTCTCCTATTGACGAACCCATTGTAGTGAAAGAAGCACCCATGGCTAATCGAACTATGATGGAGTTGCTTCAAGCACCCACCGAGGGTTATGGAGAAGCGATTGTGATTCCCGCTATCCTTGCGGAGAATTTTGAGGTTAAGACGGGTTTGTTGTCCATGATTCAAAACAACAAGTTTCGAGGGGACGAAAAGGACAACCCGCATAACCACATTCGCCAATTTAATCGTCTCACCGCCACGTGCAAGTTTAAGGACGTCTCAAACGACTCGATTAAGATGATGCTTTTTCCGTATTCCTTAGCGGGGCCCGCAAAAATTTGGTTAGAGAAAGAGCCACCCAATTCTATATTGACGTGGAAGGATCTCGTTTCAAAATTCGTGAACCAATTTTTTCCGCCCTCTAAGACTACGCACTTGAAAAACGAGATTTCAAAGTTTTCGCAAGAGTATAATGAGAGTTTTTCAACGGCTTGGAATAGGTTTAAAGAAATGTTGCACGAATGTCCTCATCATGGTTTTTCCGACTTGCATCAAATAGACACGTTTTACAATGGCTTGAACGATCATGAGCGTGATTATCTTAATGCCGCCGCGGGTGGTAATTTCTTGTGTAAGACGGTCGAGGAAGCATTGGTAATTATTGAGAATAGGTCTAAGGTGTATAATCCTCGTAGCACGTCGAGTGTTCGTAAGGCTTCGTCTTCATCTTCACCTAGTTTGTCACACACCGTTGATGCTTGCCAAGTAGAGGCTAATTTGGAGAACAAAATTTTTGACATAGTGAAAGGCTTGTTAGTTGAGTTTAAAGTTGGTGAACAACCCGCTCCCGCTACGATTAAAGCGGTTGAGGTTTCTTGTATGTATTGTGGTGGAGCTCACGATTATTCCGAGTGCATTACCAACGGTGGTAACACTTCGAGTGCCTTCGCGGCCGCGGGAACTTATAACCAAAACGGTCAAGTTCCTCGCACTAATCAATTGACTCCACCGGGTTTTTCACCAAATCAAAATGCTAACAATTATCGAAACAACCAAGTTGGTTACCAAAGCAATCAAAGGAACAATTATAAGGGTAATAACAACTATGGGAATCAAGGGAGTAGTAGTAATAGCCAATTGCAAAATCAAAATCAAAACCGCAATTTTCAAAATGCAAGTCAAGCTCTTCAAAATAACAAAGAACTTCCATTGGAATTTTTGAATTACACTACTTCAAATGATAAGATTATGGAAAACATTCAAGAGCAAATGGCTAATCAAGCTAAGGAAACGGCTAAGAATGCAAAGGAGTTAGCTACTTTCATTAAGGAAAATCTAGCCATGAGAAATGAATTGAAAAATGATTTTGCTAACCAAATTCGAGGTCAAAACAACAAGATAGAGCAAAGTCATGCTAGGCTTGAACAAAGAATTGACCAAAAAGCCGCTAGCCAAGATGTGAAGTTTAATAATTTTGATGCTAAGCTTAACACAATTTTAGAATGTGTAATGGTGAACAAAGCCTCTACTTCGGGTGGTTTGCCTAGTAACACCGTTTCAAACCCGAAGGGAGAGATGAAAGTGATTACCACACGTAGTGGTAAGGCACTTAAAGAACCGACTCCTCAACCAATTACTCCAACGGTGGAGGAAATTGAGGAAGAACCCGAGGTGGTGGTCGAAAAGGAGCATATTTCAAGCCCACAAAGTACCGCTCATGCCACACCTACGGTTGACCCATCACCCATATTGGAACCCGAGATTCCAAAGGCTATGCCTATGCCCCAACCCACACCACCCTTGCCTTACCCATCGAGACTTAGGAAGGAGAAACGACAAGAGCGCGATAACTATCAATTTGAGCTTTTTATGAAAATGTTTCGTGATTTGCACTTTAATGTGAGTTTCGCCGATGCCTTGGTCATGATGCCTCGATTTGCCGCTAACTTTAAGAGTATGTTGAACAACAAGGAGAAATTACAACAAAAATCTAGTTGTTCGTCGGTTTATCTTAATCGCATACCTCAAAAAGTCGGTGATCCCGGTAAATTTTTGATCCCTTGTGCAATTCAAGACATGGAAGAATGCTATGCCTTGGCCGATCTTGGTGCTAGCATTAACTTGATGCCACTTGCAATCTACAAGTCGCTCAATCTTCCTAATCTTACTCCTTCACGAATGTCTATTGAGTTGGCCGACCATTCCACGATTCTTGCATGTGGTTTGGCGGAGGACGTTTTTGTGAAAGTGGGGAAGTTCTACTATCCCGTAGACTTTATTGTTGTTGACATCCCCACGGATCCTCAAGTTCCTCTTATTTTAGGTCGTTCATTTTTAGATACGTCTATGGCTTTGATTGATGTGCATGCTAGAAAGATCACCTTACGTTTCAACGACGAGGAACTTGTTATAAACGCAACTCAAAATTCTCAACTTTCTCATGTTTATTCCGTTGCTACCATAAACCTCGTTGATATGATCGACGTGGTTTGCGAGGAATTTTCACAAGAAGTTTTAGGGTTTGGTGATGAAGAAACTAGTGGCAATCCCACTATGTTAGATCCAATTCTTGATAATTCGACACCAACCTTCACTCCTTTCGAAGGTGGTGGTTTTACGTTGGAGGAATTCGATGTTCCACGTACTTGTGACGAAGACCTCGACAACTATGAGGACTTCTCGATTATCAAGGATTTTCTCAACGATTTCCCATTTCCTCCACCCGAGGAGGTTATGAGTATCGAGCCCAAATCTTCACTCGAAGAACCACCTATTCTCGAGTTGAAAGATTTACCTCCTCACCTCGATTATGTCTATTTGGAGGAGGACGACAAGTTGCCGGTTATTATTGCGAAGGAACTTTCGAATGATGAAAAAACCGCACTTGTCGATGTTCTTAAGGACCACAAAGGGGCGATTGCGTGGAAGTTATCCGACATTAAGGGAATCGATCCCAAATTTTGTACACACAAAATATTAATGGAGGAAGATTTCAAGCCAACAATCCAAAGTCAAAGAAGGGTGAACCCCAAAATTCACGACGTCATCAAAAAGGAGGTCCTTAAACTCCTTGACGCGGGAATGATTTACCCTATTTCCGATAGCCCTTGGGTGAGTCCTATTCATTGTGTCCCTAAAAAGGGAGGGATGACCGTTGTGCCAAACGATGCCAACGAGTTGATTCCCACAAGACTCGTGACCGGATGGAGAGTGTGCATTGACTATCGTAAGTTAAATGAAGCCACTCGAAAAGACCATTTTCCCTTGCCCTTCATGGACCAAATGTTGGAGCGTCTTGCGGGAAACGATTTCTATTGCTTTTTAGATGGTTTTTCCGGTTACTTCCAAATTCCCATCGATCCTCGTGATCAAGAAAAAACTACGTTTACGTGTCCATATGGAACGTTTGCCTATCGTAGAATGCCATTCGGACTTTGTAATGCACCGGGAACTTTTCAACGATGCATGATGGCTATTTTTCATGATATGATCGAGAAGACGATGGAAGTCTTCATGGATGACTTTTCCGTGTTTGGTGATTCCTTTACTTCGTGTTTGTCGAACCTTGAGAGAATGTTAAAACGTTGTGAGGAAACCAACCTTGTGCTCAATTGGGAAAAGTGTCATTTTATGGTTAAGAGTGGAATCGTCTTAGGGCACAAGGTCTCGAAAGCGGGGATTGAGGTAGATCAAGCTAAGGTAGACGTCATCGCCAAATTACCTCATCCCAAAACCGTCAAGGGAGTTAGGAGTTTCCTAGGCCACGCGGGCTTTTATCGACGATTCATCAAGGATTTCTCGAAGATTTCTCGACCCATTACACATCTTCTTGAAAAAGAAGCACGTTTTGTCTTTGACGAAGATTGTGTACGAGCCTTTGAGATCCTTAAGAGGAAACTTACCGAAGCTCCCATTCTTGTTGCTCCAAATTGGAACCTCCCCTTTGAGCTTATGTGTGATGCAAGTGATTACGCTATTGGGGCCGTTTTGGGGCAACGTCATGATAAGCATTTCTTGCCTATACACTATGCTAGCAAAACGATGACCGAGGCTCAACTTAAATACACTACAACGGAAAAGGAGTTCCTTGCCGTGGTGTATGCATTTGAGAAATTCCGACCTTACCTCGTCTTGACGAAATGCATAGTGTATACGGACCATTCGGCTATCAAGTATCTCATGGCTAAACAAGATGCAAAGCCGAGATTACTTCGTTGGATTCTCCTCCTTCAAGAATTTGATCACAAAATCGTTGACAAAAAAGGAGCCGAGAATCTAGCGGCCGATCATCTCTCTCGTTTGGAAGATCCTCACCAAAGTATTTACGAGCCAAAGGAAATCACCGAAACATTTCCGCTCGAGACACTTGGTGTAGTGAATTCCAAGCTTGATTCTTCTACCCCATGGTTTGCGGATTTTGCAAATTACCATGCGGGTAACTTCATCATTAAGGGTATGACAACTCAAGAAAAACGAAAATTCTTTCGTGATGTCAAGTTCTACTTTTGGAACGACCCTTACTTGTTTCGAACTTGTGCGGATCAAATCATCCGCCGTTGTGTATTTGGCACCGAAGCTTCTAACATCCTTAGAGCTTGCCATGAGGGACCCACGGGTGGTCACCACGGTGCTAATCTCACGGCTAAAAAGGTGTTTGATGCCGGCTTCTTTTGGCCTACTATTTACCGAGATGCACAAGATCTTGTGAAGTCTTGTGATTCATGCCAACGACAAGGAAAAGCCTCACAAAAAGATGAAATGCCACAAAATATCATTCAAGTATGTGAGATCTTTGACGTTTGGGGCATAGACTTTATGGGGCCGTTCCCATCATCTCGTGGTAATAAGTATATTCTTGTTGCGGTTGACTACCTTTCTAAGTGGGTGGAGGCGAAGGCCTTGCCCACCAATGATGCTCGTGTGGTAGTCAAGTTCTTGAAAAGTTTGTTTGCTAGGTTTGGAACCCCTCGTGCTATCATAAGCGATCGTGGAACCCATTTTTGTAATGACCAATTTGAAAGGGTTCTAAGGAAATATGGGGTTACACATCGTCTTTCTACGGCTTATCACCCACAAACAAGTGGGCAAGTCGAGGTTTCAAACCGAGCATTGAAGAGGATCTTGGAGAGATCCGTGGGAGAAAACCGACAATCTTGGTCGGATAAGTTAGACGATGCTTTATGGGCCTTTAGGACCGCTCATAAGACGCCCATTGGGTGCACTCCCTATAAGCTTGTGTATGGAAAAAATTGTCATTTGCCTATCGAGTTAGAACACAAAGCTTATTGGGCCCTAAAGCATTGTAATGATGACATGGAGACCGCGGGAAAACACCGGAAAATGCAACTAAATGAATTGGATGAATTAAGGGACATTGCTTATGAAAATTCATTGATTTACAAAGAGAAAACTAAAAAGTTGCATGATTCAAAAATTAAAAACCGGGTTTTTAACATTGGGGATCAAGTATTACTTTTTAATTCAAGATTGAAAATATTTTCCGGTAAATTGAAATCCCGTTGGTCCGGTCCATTCACCGTGACTCAAGTATTTCCTTATGGGACCATCGAGCTAGCTCAAGATGATGGTCCTAACTTCAAGGTGAATGGACATAGGTTGAAGCACTACTTTGGTGGGGAAGTTCCATCCTTGAACTACCTCGACCAAGTCACCTTCCCCAATGATAATTAGTATTGAGGGGATCGAGTCGAGCTCATGACTCGGTAATCAAAAACGAGGTGCCTCGTGGGGGAGTCCCATGCTTATCCTATGTACATATTATCGCTTTCTTAGTCTAATGTAGCTTACGTGTGGGGATTCGTGCCCTTCCAACCTTGGTTTCGTGGTTGTTTGTGATATGTGTTTTTAGATCATGATCTTCACGATTGGAGCCTCTCGTGTTCATGGGAGCACTCGATCGTTTGCTTTGGAGACATTTCTCAATATCCATGATATATCCTTTATTGTTCTAACCTTAGGTTTTTAGCACACTTCATAAACGGCTTTAAATTTAATGGTTACACCCTTTCCATGCTAGATTAGGCATTCGACTACGTCTCTAGTATGGGGGTGTTTGCACCCCTAGACTCGAAACATTGAGGACAATGTTTAACTTTAGTATGGGGGGTGAATAGATACTTGCCTTGCCAAACCTTCACGCTTTCCAAAGTTTATCATTTTGTTTATCGTTTTGTTGCAAAATAAGGCTAAAAATAGCCAAATTTTAAAATTTTTTCTCATGTTTTATAAGTGTTTGAAGACACGAATGTAGATTTTCCGATGGCGAGAATAAGAGTAATTTTTGACTCGACCGTGCGTGTTGAGCACTTAGCTTTGATTCCTTAACTACACATTAGGCTAAGTCTCTTAAATGAGGACGAGAAATGATAGAGTTAATTATAAGTTACTATGCTAAACGTAGAGTACTCGTATTCTTTCAAAAACTCATGTGTTCTCGTTGCTTGCTTATTCTCCCTTCGCATGTAAATATTTTTTGCTTAATAAATATTGACTTAGCGGTTTAGTTAGGATTGTTGGGTTTCTAGTCTTTTCTAGTAGCTTCCGTGTAATTAAATTGGGAAGACATTAAGATATCGCCAGCGTCACGGTTTTGAAGTATTGGCAACCCGAATAATCGAAAGCTTCACCCAATAATAAGATTTCAAGTGCTCACCTAAATCAAGCAAACAATTTGAAGCCCCACAAGGCCTAAAATCTATGCAAAATTGAAAGTGAATCAAGCCTTAATCTTCGAAGCTTTAAAGATCCAAAATTCGCTTTAGCGTGAGGATATACGTCTTTGGCTAATAAAACCACCGATGATGGCGGATAATAAAAGGCAAGGCAAGACCGAAGTCATAATAAAAGCTTCATGGCGAAGTTGAATAAAAGATGGAGGTAAACCAAAGATAATAAGGTCCTTCCGTTAGGGGGCGTATAAAAGTCTTGGTAATAAGTCTCATGTTCAAAACCGTTATAAAACCGTGTTTATCGATTCTTCTTGTCAACTTAATTTTTTAACATCGTCGTCTATTAGGAGGGGTTATTGATTTGATGGTCTTAGTTACACCGTTAGGACTCTATTTTTAGACCTAAATCTCTATTATCGCATAAGTCAAACAATGTATCCTCGTGAAACATTCAAGACATCATAAAATATAAGAGATACAACTTAGGAATAATGGGAGAATAAGTGCGTGATTAGGGCATATGAGTAGTGTTAGCATTACTAACTTATAATGACAATGATCTCGTTGCACGCTTAGCATGGAATTGAAGTGAAAATCGAGGACGATGAAATTATTTCTAACGAAGCATTCACGTGTTCTTATTCTATGAACCTAAACGTCCCATTTTGCGATGAAAATCATACATTATGTCTATAACACAAGTAGTAGTAATAGTAGTAGTATAGCTAGTTTATCATTCCAATAAAGTGAATAAAAATGAATTTTGGAGATGCTACGATACTTTATTCTAGCATTGCGTGAGGGCACGGCAATGGTTTAGTATGGGGGAGTGATGAGACGGCTTTTATACATGGTCTCATCGTTCTTTTTGGACTTAAAATGCATTAAATATCATCAAAATACCCAAATATATGCTTGTGTTTGTTGCTTGTGTTATTTAGGTACGGATATTGAGAAAATGACAAAAGATCACAAGAATCACGCAAAAACGAACACGAGAAACGAAGCCGCACGATGAACCAAGCCCTAGTGAGGAATTTTCCAAAGAAAACCCTTGAAGATTTGAAGAATATTGAAGATTGGTCCTCCAAGTTTGAAGAATTGACACTTTATACCCTTGTATCTTCATAATTACAAGTTTGGTCCCTAAAGTTTGTCAAAATTACAAAAAGGACCCTTAACTTTGAAGAATTGGCAAATTTAGTCCCTCATCAAATCTAAATTGTCAAATATGGTCCTCCAAGAAGTCAACCAACAAGTCAAAGCCTTGAAGTTTGAAGATATGGCAAAATCAGTCCTTGGAAAATGGAAATATTGCATAAATAGTCCTTGTTTCAAGTTTACAAAAACATTGTGCCAAAAATGACACATTGCCAAAGTTGTTAACAAAGGAAAAGAAGAATTGGCTGTTTATTACAACTTGAAGAAGTGAAAGGAGATGAGGGACCATTTATGGCCAGACAACCAAACCTAGCCCAGCCTCTCACAACACGCCACCTCACCCCACTCAGCTCCATCCTCCAATCAAAACCTTCCATCCACCCACGTCACTTCCCACCACCACTTTTTTTTTTAAACCGGTTAATTAATTAATTAATTAAGTGGGAAACACGTTTTTTAAAAAAACAATTAACTCCAAACGAATTAAACCCTTACCTGCTAATCCCCTCATCACCATAAACCCTAAAACTCTATCTCTCTCAAATCAAAGGGAAAAATACTAATTGTTTCCAGATTGCTGATTAATGTCAAGTTAATCACAACCCACTCCCAAAAAACCCATCACCATCACTAAATGGTCCCTCCCCACATGCCCCTGCTACACGTTTTTACAAAACTCCAAAAGATGGCAGAAGAGATCAACGGACAAGGGAAGATTTCGTGCTCCCAAAGGTTTTATATGTGGCCAAGATCATTTGTACCTGCTGCAACATCACAAAGCAACAAAATCAGTCACATGGCATCTTGACTAAATGGAAAAATTCAAAATCTTCAAAGGGCAAAGTAGGAAGTTTAGACATTAGGGTTTAGCAAGATTTCCAGCTTTCTAGAATATTCAATGTAGCCTATAAAAAGGCACATAGGACGTAGCATAATGTTGTTCTTGAATTTTTCTCCTTTTTGTCACAAACTTTGTAAATCCAGTTATGAGATTAATATAATGGTATAAGTGTTGCTGATGAGAAAGATTTGAGCTCCATTTTACATTTTCAGTTTATTTAAGTTTACTTGTTGAGTTTGGTTTACTTTTAGCAAAAGACTTCAAGATTTCCAAGTTTTCTGTTTTTTCTTTTTTAAAGTTTTCTGTCTTCAGAAATCTTCACAAACCTGATACTATGTTGGTTAAGGGTGTTGGATTGATGGTGTTTGAACTTGTGTATGTCCATAGCACCATGGCTTGTTCTGGTGCAGTGGGTACACAAGCTTAAATCACCCATTGGTTTGGCTATTTTCTATTTCTAAGCTCATTATATCCTATCCATAAGCTCAAGCTTTCTTCTAGCTTAATCTATAAGCTAGGGGTAAGTCTTAAGTTTTTTACACAATCTCTATATTTTCTTTCTCTTAGCAGGATTCACTTGTTTGAAGATATAGGGTGTGTAGTCAACATTGACCACCACCCCACTCTCTTCCTTTGTTCTTTGATCATAAGCCCTCAGCACAAGCCCGGGCTTGTAGGAGGTGGCTTATCAGCCACTGTTGGGCTTGGAAGTAAGCCCAACAAGGTAGCTTTCATTTCCCTTTTATTTCTTTAAGTTTCTGAAAAATTTGTAGCCTAAGTGATTTTGTATGAATCTGCTTGGATTGTGTGTTTAAGTTGTTTGAGTTGTGTTATTATATGTTTACATGCATGTTTAAATTGCTTTGAATCAGATTTGTGTAGAGTTGTTTAGGTTTGCTTGATCAAATTTGTGTTTTCTAAATTAAAGGGGTGTTTGGGTCAAGGAATCAGCAAGAACTTGTGATAAGTTTGCATGATAAAACCTGTCTAGAAACATCACCTAGGGTATATTTGAGTGTTATATGGTCTTGGGTTTCAGTTTGAGTAGGTTTCTAACACTTTTGCATGCTTAAAAGGGTAAAATATTGCTAAAACCAGAAAACTGCATATTGAGCTTGATTTTGTGTTGATTTGACCTTCAAACTTTGTAGGTTGCTAGATTTTAGGGTGTTTAAGCATTGAGTGTTACTTGTATGCATGATTGTGAGTTTATTTCCAAGTTATAAGGCCATAAAATTCAGATTTGTGCATGAAATATCAGCAATTGTTCATCAGACCTGTTTTAAGCTTAATCAGTAACTTTTAAGCTTGATTTGTGCTTATTCTTGTTAAGTGGTTGCTTGTTTTTTATGCTTATCAGACTCCTTATACTCCAAAGAGTATAAGGGTGCCTTATTGTCCAAAGAAGCTATCAGGATAAGCTTTCCTAAGCTTATTAAAATCTAAGCAAAATTTTACACTGTCAGTGGGAACTCCTTTCCCACTGCTAGTGTCTTTGTAGCCACTGCTACACAAAAAGACAGAAACTTCAGAAGTGTCACTTTCAGAACCAACATTTTTTGTCTTTTGTGACCTTTTTTAAGAATTAGGGCTTGATTCTTGTTGCATTATTTTTCTTTTTAAATTTCTGATTTTCTAGTATAATTTAATTTTTATTTACTGTTCATTTAATAATTTTTAGGTTATTTAGCTATTTTTAATTAACTTTAATATTTCTGTTTTTGTCCTTTAGTGCCAAAAAGTAATATTTTTAGGTTTAATCAATTTTTCTGAACTTAGAATAATATTTTAAGGTTTTTGGTTTAAAATTTAGTTACTGTTCATCTTTTTATTAATTTTTAGAATTAATTTAAGTTAATTAGGGTTTTAATTAAACTAGTTTTGTCATTTAGTGGAAAATTTAGTAATTTTCAGCATTTTTCATTTTTCTACTGTTCATTAGAGTAAAATAGGATTTTTACAATTGATAGATTAATTTAAGCATTATTTTATCATTTTCTATAATTATTTTAATTTTAAAATAGTTTTAAGTAAATTAAAAATAGTAAAAAGTAATTAAAAAATACAAAAAAATAGTCTTTAAGTTTTAATTCATGTTTTTGAGGTTTACAGCTTATTAGGTTTTCAATTTGGCTTATTTTTAATTTTATTTAATTTTAGGGTTTTTAAGCAACTTTAAAAATTAATATAAAATTAATTAATAGGTTTCAGAAAATTTGGTTTGCATTTTTGTTCTAGTTACAATATTTAGGATTTTTGAGAATTTTTTAGAATTTATTTGAGGACTTTTAATTTTTTAGAATATTTTAATATTATTTTATTCATTAAAATAAAAAGTTTTATTTTTATTTCTTTTTCATTTTTCCTAGGTTCTTTATCATTAATTAGGACTTTTGTCACTTTCCAATTAATTTTTAGGCTTTTCAATTAATTTTTAGAATTAATTTAAGATTTAATACATTTTAATAGTTTTTAGTGTTTAAAAATAGTTTAAATTGGTTTTAAAATTTTTAAAAATAGTTTTTAGCTTAATTAGGATATTTTTGAGGTTTACAAACTATAAAATCTTGTTTAGGGCTTTTTAATATTTAAAAGTGATTTTTAGGGCTTTAATTAGCATTAAAAAGTCATTATTAAATTAATTAAAAGGTTTTGGCAAGTTTGGATTTTTTGTAAACTCTTAGAATATTATTTGGGAGTTTTTAGTAATTTTTAGGAATTTTTAGGTTTAAATTTTAAATTTTGCACTTTTTCACGTTCTACGTCGTAGCTTTCTAATAGTGTTTTTGCCTTATTTTTCTATATTTTTTTCGTCTTCGTCATTATCTCTTCTTTTCTTCTAGTTAATAATCAAAAACATAATCAATCAATCATTCATTACACAACACACGTGCCTCCTCGAGAGAACGATTCCCATCAAGGGTCATAACTTGTGGTTTTCCTAAATCACTCGTTAATACTTACCGCTTTTCCCTTGTTTTCCTAAACAAGTGTGATTTTACAGACATCATTTTGGCGCCGCTGCCGGGGAGGCGTGTTGTGTTTTGGTTGAACAATTGTTGTTTTCTATATTAGCCATAATAGTATTTGTATTAATAGCACTCAGTGAAGCGCCAAACATACTATTTCCTTCTAAATTAATCTAACTCACCCCTGTAAACACCCATAAACCCTAATCCCATGCCCAGATTTAATTATCACCAACCATGGGGCTTTTTACAATTGTTAGAGACAAAAGGAAATTAAGCTCATGTATTTTCAAACCCATGTGCTATATTGTACACCTCATCACTATGGTCCAAGAACACAGCTGTGGAAGATCACGGGATGTCACAAAATGCCAATTCCCTTACCAAATTGACGACTAGGATGCTTCTGCTTGTTCTCCACAACAAATAAACCGCCAAGATCACTTAGAAGCTTCAAGAACAAAGTGTCTTCAGGGTATATTCGCAAAAGATCCAAGGGTAATTGTGGAACTTTGTAGACGTTTTAGGGCTAGGGTTTTTAATTCTCATCTTGTATAAATAGTAGTTTAATAGTTAGCATCCTTTTTTGTTCCAATTTTTATCAAAGTTTGTAAGAGACGAAATTTGAAATTAATTGAGTTCCAACTTATTTTCTTGCATTTTACCTTTCATGCACTCTTTAATTATATGTCATTTTTATTCACCTTGCAAATTTACTTATCATTCTCTTAATATCCGTTCTCCATTTCCACCAAATTTCAAAAATACTGTAGCATAAGCTAGTTTAATAAGCTCTATGACAAAGAGTTTATTCAAAGGCTTTTGAGTACGTGACAAGTGTTCAAGGAAGTTTTGGGGGTTAGTTGTAGTTACTAGTTCTTGGTTTAAAGAAGAATCTCATTGGTGTTTTCAGTTTTGGGTATAATAAGCCGTGGAATAAGCTCTCACAGCTTATGGTGTTGATAAGCTGTAAAGGGATGTGGTTGAGGTGCTTATAGGATAGTTGGTTAGAAGTCTTCAAGCTTTGGACCCTCTGTAAGAAATTTCCCTTTCTTTTTTATGCTTATCCTTCTATAATCTGTCTTACCATATCTGCTTATTTGATCTTGGCTTATGATGCTTGTTGGTTTTATTTTTTGCTTGAGTTTATTTTCATGTTCTAAGTCCTAAATTCTATTTACTTGTTTTATTTTTAATTTGTATGTGTTTAATTTCAATTATGCCTTTAAAGGGGTGTTTGGGGTATCGGGTTCACTCCTAAAGTGACATAGGTTTTGTCCTGCTTGCTACTCACACACATTAGTTAGGTCTTATTTAGTATTTATTTTGGTTTTATTCAGTTTTCATAGTTAGAAAATCAAAATTTTGTTCTTTGCATTATTTCTGTCTTAAGAAGATCAGTGATATGTGTTAACTGATATGTTTGTATTTTTTTTAATTGATATCTGAACTAATTTGATACTTGCGCTAGCCTAAGTCACCACTGTGCATTAGAGTAATTGCTTAAAAGTAAATTAAGGGTTCTAGTGTATGAGTTTTGAAGTGGAGTGCATTCTAGCATAATTCTGGCAATCGTTGGTTATGATTTGGTTTAGTGTTAGTGCTTGTGCATCAAGCTAAGATAAGTTACCAAATCCTTATTGTGCCATTGTTTGATTATCAAGGCTAAATGTGTAGTTGAATTTTTCTCATTTTCTGTCTATGGCATTGCTGTGGTGATTGTGGTAGTTACTGCTTATTGAGACTCCCACAAGCAACACGCTTGTGGGTTCCCTTGTGAAATCAAACAGAAAGAACATGAGTAAAAAAGAAAAACGCCAAAGAAAACAAAGTAACAAAACAGTAAAGTGTCTGCTGGTGTGCTTGTCTTTGTGTGTAACTGTGTACAAATCCATCGTGGCGTGATTTTGTTCATTTGTTCATTGTTTTTAGCTTGTAGGCATTGTGTCGTTTAGCATTAGGGTGCCCTGTGATTACAACTCACCAAACAGCAAAATATACGAAACCAAAGAAACAAAAGCTAAGATTAGGTAACTGCTTGTTTTCAATCGTGTGTTACTGTGCATACAAGAGAGTGCCTGTTGTAGTGTGCATACAGTGTGTTTGATCTATCGTGTATTGTGTTTGTGTTTGGGTGTTTTGTTAATCCCTTTGTACCAACAGCCAACATAACAAAAGAAAAGTGAACAAGTAAAAAGAGGCATGTTGGAGTTTGTTGTTCATTACTGTGCACACAATCCCTTAAAATTTGGTGTGATTTGTTGATTATCGGTTGTGATTATAGTTGGTGTTTGTGTTTTGTCTTGTGTATTGGTGCCCTGTGCACCAACAGCAAGCACCATAACCCAAACAAAGCAAAGATACAAGAAAAAGGGAAAGTTAATAGTGCCTGCTTGTTACTCTTGTCATTCGCTGTGTAATCATCTTTTGGTACTGGACTCGTAGATTGTGGCTTGAATTGTCAATTTTAGTTTTGTGTTAGGAGTTTGTTAATGACCCGTGCACTCCAGAGTAAACAACAAAACATTGCCTGCTGTGCTTATTTTTTCTGTTAACTGTGCCACCCAAACGACCAATAGATAGGTCCGTTGTATTCATTTTTAACCAAATCTGTGGCGTGGTACATCAAAGGTTTTGGGAACTGAGAATTTGCGAATTGTGGTGCAATAGTGGTAATAAGATGTTTACTGATCTGCTGATAATTGTGGTGTTTTGTTGCTGATGATAAGTTTCTGTCTAAACTAAATACAGAAAGCTGTCCAAAAAACGAATCTGTCAAAAGTGTAGGAGCAGGGTTTCGAACCCCTGACCTGTAGGTAACATCAGACGCAACAGCCCTCACCATCACCATCTGATCTACTGGCACTTTTTATCTATCCTTCTTTTCATTTTCTTTTTATACTTCATTTTATTTCGTGTGAGCATACATAGAAAGAAATAACAAAAAGTGGCAGTCAGTGGGACTCGAACCCCTGACCACTTGTTCACAGTTACAACAGCACAGCCAATTGAGCTACTACACTTTCTTGTTAAACCATTGCAACTCATTCCTTTTATCTTATGTTTCACAAGTTGGCTTAATAGCTATTTAAGCTTAATTCTCAGCTTATAAGCAACTTATTTTCGAGGCTTTTATTTTTCCTATTCTTAAAATAGTATTTTAGACTTTCTGTAATTTTTTCAGATTTTAGAAAAATCATTTATTATTTTTAAAGCATTTAATTTGTTTAAAACGTATTTAATTCATAACAACAAAAATATAAAAGTAAAAACAATGTAATTTTTTTTTAAAAAATTTTCTTTTGTCATTTAGGACGTAGGAAAAATAAATTTGATTTTATATAGTTTAAATTTCATAATTTTATTTTTATTATTTATTTTCTAAGATTATTCTCATTTAAAAATTTTAAAAAAAGTCATAAAAAATAGGAAAAGGTTTAGAAAAATTTTCCAAAAATATTTTTTAGGTTTTAAATAAAGTACTTTAGGTTTACGAATAAAAAAGTTTGAATTTTGTCTTTTTCTTAGTTAAATTATTTTTTTGGGTATTTATCTTCTTTAATATTTAATAATAACTAATTAAAAAGTTTTCAATTTTTTTGGTTTGCGTACTTTTCTTAGTTAGGATTTTTAGGACTTTTTAGTAATTTTTAATTATTTTATAGGTGAAATTTTTCGTTGGGTCGCGTTTTTACGTTCGTACGTTCGCGCGTTTTCGTCCGTTTTGAGCGTAGTCCGATTCCGTTTTCTTTTCTTTTCGTCTTTCCAAAAACGAAATCACTCGATTAAATACGTCTAATATTGTTGGCTAAACACCATACCTCCTCGAGAACGAACTCGATTATCGGTATTCACGTTTTTCACAAAACGTACGTACTAATACTTACCCGCTTTTGTCGCTTTGTTTTTCCTAAAACAAAAGTGTACAAAAAAACACCAACATCAGCCCCCTAAATAGAAAATAAGTAGTAGTTTGGATGATGCAACCTAATACCACTCACAATGGGTAAAATATATTGGATGCATACGTCCGAGATGATCCCAGTGGCTCAGGTAAATGGTTTTTTTTTGTTTTCGTATTTTAGAAGCAAGCTGAACATTTTTATAGTTGTGGTGAGTTGTACTATCATAAGCTTTCTCATTTAACATCAGATTTGTGGCTTGACGGATATGTTGTGTTATTCTATTTATTTATAATATTACTTCTTCGGCAGAGCAGCTGTGTTCTATTTATTTCTAATATTGCTTTTTCTGAAGAGCAGAACTGCAAAATGAAATCGAGAATGAAACTATGCGTTGGCAACTGAAATACGTGATCAAATGTCCAAGCTGGAGTCTGATTCATTGGTTGCATCAATAAATTCCCAAACCTTTGAACAAGTTCATATTGAGTTCCGTTTAGTCCAGAAAGATGGATATGTGGAAAGACGAATCGGTGGTGGCTTTAACCGTAGTTATGGTAATTGTGATGCTGTAAATTATCAATACTCAATCAATCTCATTGTCAATGCGCTTTAGGCTACAACAGGTTACAGAGACATTCGTGTTTGCTCTAATATTAATGATTATATGCTTTTAATATTTATTTATTTATTTTTATGTGTCTTTTATGATTTTCTTTTGCCTGTTTAGGAGTTACCCGAAAAGTTTAGGTTGACATACAGACCAAAAAGAAGACACTGAGACTACTCAAGATACAAATTCATCTATCTACCCTCTTTGGTGATTAACTACTGCACATATTCCTAACATCAGACAACCAAACTCCAGAATAGTGATTTGAAATTAAGGTATCTCTATCGTACATTAGATAGAACAAAAGCCTTTAAACAGTTGTTGCACATCATTTTTTATACTTCTTTCGTATAACCAAAAATGACGTATGGCTTGTGACCCACCTGAAAAAAGGTCGGGTTTTGATAATTAAAGACTATATAAATAAGATATAACGCTTATGCAAACTCATGCGCATTTTTACTTCCGGGCCTTTTAATCAGGTGCAAACAATGTTTAAGGCATTATCTGATTTATCCGTCTTAAAAATGCAATACTATTTTCAACTTCTAACTAAAAATGTTCTTGCTTGATGTAAGCATCTGGTTATATGTTTGAATTTTGACATGTATAACCCATTATTTCGTCTCAATGTCAGTTACTTTTTCTTTTTTGATTACTTTCTGCTATATTCCCTATATGATCCATTATTGACACGTTTTCGTATGATAGGTTGCTATACAGGATAAAACCGTCGGTATTGAATGCATAGAATATTAGGACTTTTAACTTTACACATTATGTTTAAACAAACTGACTTTGTGCCTCAAATTGATGGTATTGCGTGGTCACTAGGCAATGCCAAAAACCCCTTATCAACTATCATCTTATTAATGAAAAGAAATTCTATAATTTTTAATATCTTTGACTAATAAAAGGTCAAACAGTAGACGCAAGTGAACACCAGATAGTAAATAAGCGAATATGACGATCGCTGAAAAAGGTTTAGATGATGCTGCTGAGAAGATAGTTGTTGCTGAGAAGATAGTTATTGGTATGTTCACAACTCATTTACCTTTATTTGATATTAATAAACAATATTCAGAAAACATCAGGTACAATATGACCGTACAGGCGTACATAATATTGTTTTGATCTTCACAACTCGATATTGCTCACTTCTAGGATTTGATTTACGTAAGTTTATAAGAGTCATCATTTTTAGAACTAAACAACTATTTTAATACTTAGCGTATGGATTTTTCCCATTTCTGTAGAACTTGATCATCCATCGTGCAACGTGCCTAATAGACATTATAACAAAAGATGGAGATAGTGACCAAATTTTGACTAAATATAGAACTTCCTCTAAAATAGATAATGTACAGGTCTGAGATATAAACGGGTCATTTCAAGTTATGCATAACCCCTGACGGGTCAAATGGGAGAAAAAAGGAAGGAGGTCAAAGGGGTTTTGTTAATCATACAAAAGTAATTTACAAACATTTTGGATCCCGCATATTAAAGTAGTTAAGGTTGGTTGTAAAAATAACATCACCTTTACTACTGATACTCAAGTAGTGAAAGTGCTTAACTTATGCCAGTAATTATGACACGACCAGTAGGTTTAACCATCACCTTTTATCACTATTTATTGGTCTTTCTGGTTATAACTATGTTGTTGTGGATTTGGAACATGGCTTTGGGTGGGATATCTGATGTTGTGGTGTGTTTACGCGCTCTTGCGGATGCAAATACGTCTGCCATTATTCGTATACCTGATCCTGAACCAGTGTGGGTTATAAAAGCACTTGATATTGGACCACGAGATTATGTTTCCCGTGATTGATAGTTAGAATATGGTGAAAAAGGCAGTTTTGTATTGTAGGTACCCGCCTAATGGAATCGGGGCTGGTGCTCATAGTGTGGTTGCATTTACGAGTTATGGGATTGATAATGGGTATTTGAGTAACTGTGAAGATGAGATTTTGATCATGTATCAGTGGAATCTGAATAGAGGGTTAAGAAGATTGAGGAGATTGCGCGGTTAATGATGTTGAATGTGTGAAGATCGGACTGTTGGATTTGAGTGTGAGTATGGGCATTTGTGGGATCCTGGGAATAAGAAAGTAAAGGAGATGACAAGAACTGAGGAGAAGGTTGTGTTGAAGACTATTGGTGGCTTTGCACCTCTACTAAAGTATTTGAGCAACTCACATGCTAACATACGAGCCAAGGCTGCTGAGATTGTAAGTACTATTATTCAAGACAATCCGAAGAGTCAACAATTGGTTATAGACGCAAATGGTATGGAACCTTTGCTTACCAATTTCACTTCTGATGATGATGTTACTGTTCGGACCAAGGCACTTGGTGTAATATCCTGTAAGTAGTCCTTTGAGTCTAGAATTGTAATCGATGGATACCAGGGGCGTGTTTATTAAAGTAATGGAACTGATTTTGTTTTTCATCCTTGTAACTTAAGGGTCACAATGTGTTTTAAATGGTCATATACCTTTTGGATATCTTTTGGTCATGATACGGAGTTCCAAATGTTTAAATGAATTAAAAGAAGATTAGCCAGAAGAAGACGTTCCAAGTGTTTCGCTTTTTCATTCGGCTACTTTTATATTCTGATGCATTTAATTAGAAACGTTTAAAATGAACTTTACACTAATTAGTAACAGTACCTGATATAGGAGGTCATTGAATGAGGTTTTAAAATTAATGTGATGGTTATTCAATAAGGACGTTTGGCTGGTCAAGAGAGTAAATCTTCTTTCATATCACATCTACTAAGTCGGTCTGGTCAAAAAGTTGAGAGAATCAGGGAGATCATACATGGAAAAGCAACTGAGTGAATGAGTAATTACATAAGTGACAGTACACTATGCATGTTGAAGCAAAATTCCCTGGCTAGCTAGTCACGAGTAAATCAGCTTCGGTCACAATGATCGTGTCGCATGAGTCTTGGCGACGAACCTACAAACACAAGCCAACACACGTTAGCCTCGCCCCAGGTGTGACCCTGAGACCAAGCTCTGGTGTGAAAGTAAGTAACTTTCTCTTGGATGGTGTCCGGTGTTGAATACCAGAGTGTACTAGGAGTATTTAAGAGTAAAAATGGTGAGTATGTATCTTAAATCAGTTGAATGTGTATTAAATGTGGGCAGTATTTATACTACTCCACAAAATATACATGGATGTTTAGTCACATCAATAGATTAGGCTCCAAGCCCAAGACAAGATCTTTCCCACAAATCAAGGGATTTGTTCCTCAGGCGGCGGTGCAACTTATTACCCGCTGGGTCGATACATGTATGCTGGTTAATACGTTAAATCCCTTTTGCTTTTCCCTTTCTCCCAGGCTAGTGGCATTAAATGCAAGCCGCCCTTATCAGTTCATTAATTGCCAACCATGTGGCCAATATCCGAGGCCTAGTATGGAGTCCGGAGGCCCTTGGCCGGAGACATACGTGGACATGTCCCCCCCAGTATTACGGTGTTAGCTTCGGCTGACGGTGTGATACTTGATTATGTTTGTCGTCTTGTCATTTGTCCTTAGCGTTAGGTTTAATAAATGCAGCTCTTGACATTAATTGCTCCTTAATTACCTTTTTCTTACCCTAATCTTACTGGCATCCACTCGAAACGCCTTCTTCTGCGTTGTTGTTTCCCATGCCATGCTACGTGTGTTCGTTTGCCTTTTATGGTGAAGATTAGACTTTGGAAATTATGCACGTCACTTCAGTGTCCCCTCCTTTAGTATAAATACTTTCTTTTTTCTCATTTTCATTTCATTTTATTTTCTTATTTCCTCCATTGTTGTGTTTCTTCATCTTGGCAGATATTCCATTCCATAGGTGTGCGCTCCGTTCCCCCTTTTGATTTTTTCTAGGCTCTTTTCTTGTTTGTTAGTGTCATGTATGTTAGTGGTTCTGATGAGGAGGACGACGTCAACACCTTTCATGATCCTACATGTGATATGCACATTAGGGTTTCTACTTTGACCGGGGATGATCTTAAACTTATCATTAGGAAATATCGTATTCCTGATGAGCTTCACCCTCGAGTACCGGATCCCTTATTAACTATGGATCGAATTCCGGAACGGTTTATTGGAATTTATGAGGAATATCTGAAACATGGAGGACTACAGATTCCCTTTTCTAGCTTTTTCTTGGTCGTCATCTGGTACTTCTGTGTACATATTTCTCAATTGATACTGATGAGTGTTAACCATGTTGTTATGTTCGAAATACGATGCCACAGCCTAAACATTCCTACCACCGTCAATCTCTTCCGAGTCTTTTATAGATTGTACAAACAAGGGCACTGGTTTTCTTTCGAGAGCCGCTGGCCCGCCAAATATGGTAAATGCTTGAGAGAGAAAACATCTAGCTTGAAGGGATGGAAACGTAAGTGGTTTCTTATTGATAGGAGGGCCATTCCCCATCTTATGCCTTGGAGAGACAGGGATACGGATGTCCACGATGATTTCCCTACTCACTTCAATGAACAACATGCTAAGTTGCTTGCAGATAACCCCATAGCTCTCCGTCCTCCTCACAGGCATTTGTTGTTCCTTTCTGGTTTGTGGTATCCTTATGAGAACCCTCCCCTCCGTCGTATTGTTGTTGATCTTGATAAAAAGGGTACTTATATATGCTTTCTTTTTAGTTTGCTTCCGCGGGCTATTTTTGCTCGCTCTAACCACTATTGCTTTTCTTCTATGCAGAAATTAACATGGATGAGTTTCTAAAGCTCCCTTCCTTTAACAATGTTAAAGTTGGTAGAGATGAGAATGCAGTGATGCCAAATCCACCTCCTCAAGTTACGCAGCCGTTACCCGTTAGTGCCAAAATACTTGCTCTAAACCCTCAGCAGGTGGTTGTAACTGTTCCGGATCCCAAGATCCTAGCTACCCGTCTCCGTAGCGAGGGTAAGAATGCTGTTGTGAATGCTAAGAAAAGACTACATGGTGGCGAGGCTTCGGTCGTAGAACCAAGAGGAAGATTATGAAGGAAGACGGATCATCAGGGACTGAGGATACCGAGGTGCATTCTACCTCTCCTCTTAATCACTCGCATCCTTCTCCATCTCAGGAAAAGACTAGTAAGGCCAGCGGTAGCAAACCGAAGACCCCTCCGTACATCAATCTTAGCGATCAGTCTTCTCCAGTCAATAATAATGCTCATATTGATGACGCTACAGGTATTCTTATTTTTAGTTTCTTTTTTGTCATCCCTGTTCTTCTTTTTTATTAACTTGGCCTCTTGTATTCTTTTAGGAGGTTCCGGTCCTATGTTTCAGGAAGGAGGACCATCTCGTCGGTTTGTCCCTCCATGGAGGTTAGATAAGGATGTTCGTATCGACTCCCATTATTCATCCCTTGGGTTTCTGTTCCACTTAGCTACCCCGACAGAGCAAACTGAACTTTCGCTGCTTTCAAACTATGATGTGTTGAGTCATTCCTACCAAGCTTTGGCCAGGAGTACCCTTACTCTCTCTGAGTTGATGAAAATATATGAGGCTTTGAGTCGCGAACACTCTCGTTTATCTTCTGCTCAACGAGGCGTGCAGGGTCATTTCGCATCTGGGAAGACCATGTTGGATCAAATGGCTCTTGCTCACAATAAGTTGGAAGATAACTACAATGGGTGTCTGGCCCGAGAGCAGGAACATCTTGGTACGATCGAGAGGTTGGAAAAAGATGTTCAGGACCTTTGAGGCTTTCTGGAGTCTAAAGACAAGAGGGTTATGGAATTAGAGAGGTTTCATGCCGAGAGTACCCAAACTCACATCAAGGACTTTGATAAGATCAAGGAGCTAGAAGGTGATAACCGCCATTTGACTTCCCTCCTTGCCCATGCCGAGGTGGATAAACAGGTCCTTGTGAGGGATGGCCTTCCAATCCTTGTTCGTAAACTCTTTGCTAGCTTTGAGTATCGCAGGGCCTTGTCTTTGAAAGCTAGTGTTGTCTTCAATGGTGGATTTATGAATGATGTGGATTTCAAACGTACACCCGAGGAAGTCAAAGAGGCTATTGCCACGGCAGACAATCTTGATGTGGAAGCTGCAAAGACTTGGAAGAAGATTTCACCACCCTGTTCTCGGACAAGTATCCCTTTATTTCTAAGGTGGCTGCTGCCAATAGGCTCCCGGTAGTGGATATCATGCAACTTACTCCAGCTGAAAAGTCCCTGGTAATTTCATCCGAAGATCCCTCTGCTTCTGTTAATGTCAATTCTTCTCAAGCCTTAGGAAATGGTGCTGGTTCGACCCAAGATCCTACTCAGAATGATCAAGGCTCTCCGGTCAATAATGAACAGCCGAAGGAATGAAGGCCCGGTATGCCGGTGTATTTTGTAATCGTTTCTTGTTGAACACTTATCTCTTTTAATTATGTTTTTTAATACTTATGGACAAGTTTCACCCGTGACTTCTGCTACCACTCTTTAATAATATGTGTGCCTCTTGCTTTATCTATTGCGTCTTTATGCTCTAGATTATGTGTAACAATATGTGTGCTTCTTACTTTATCTATCCCTTTCTTGTATACGTGTTCTAATGAGAGACATCAGCATCGGGCCGCTTTTGATTTGTCTCCAGACTACCCTTGGGGTGCGTCCTACACTTGTGTTTTTTTAACACTAGTGTTCTTAGGTTATTCGTGGGAGACATCGGCACTAGGCCGCTTTTGATTTGTCTCCGGACTGCCCATGGGGCGCGTCCCATACATGTGTTTTTTACACTTATATATTTTTCTTATTTATTTAGGAGACATCGGCACCGAGCCGCTTTTGGTTTGTCTCCGGACTACCCTTGGGGCACGTCCTACACTTATGAAATTTTCTTGTTACTTGGGAGACATCGGCACTGGGCCGCTTTTGATTTGTCTCCGGATTACCTCCTAAGGCGCGTCCTACACTTTTAACGCGTATTTATATACCTTTCGGTTAGCTAAGCCAAGGTCTATAACTACTGCAATTAATTATGCTTAGAGAAAGGAAACTTTCATTCATTTGGCAAACACTAGTACATTGTTGTTCATATTACATAAACACTTCTGCAAGTTGGTCGCGTGCCAAGTGCGTGGTATTTCCTTCCCGTCCAGGGTCTCCAACTTGTATGAGCCGGTTTGGTAAGCTTCCACCACTCTGTAGGGTCCTTCCCAATTAGGGTCGAGTTTCCCGATCTTTTCCTGTCTGCTGGCCATATTACGGCGGTAGACGAAGTCCCCAACTTTGGAGGAGCATGGTCTGACTCGCTTGTTATGATATTACTCAACCTTCTTCTTGTACTTTTCTTCTTGTATGGCCGCAACTTCCCTTCTTTCTTGGAGTAAGTCTAGATTCAACCACAGCTCTTCTTCATTTGTGTTCTCGTCAAAAAGCAAAGTTCTTGCCGACGGAATGCCTATTTATATAGGAATTACGGCTTCACTCTCATAAGTGAGGCTGAAGGGAGTCTCTCCATTACTGGTTTTGAGCACTTTCCGGTACGCCCATAGCACGTGAGGTAGCTCATCAACCCAACCGGTCATCCTTCTTCCTAGTCTGGCTTTCAAGCCATGCATCAACGATTTGTTTGCCCTCTCGACTAAGCCGTTGGCCTGTGGGTGTGCTACTGCGGTGGTCATCTGCTTAACATGCCTTTTATCACACCACTTCCCAAATGACCCATCTATTAACTGCTTGCCATTATCGGTTAATATCACCCCCTACAATCCAAATATGCAAACAATATTTTCCCAAGCGAACTTCTTGACCTCTTTTCCAGTTATTTTGACCACCGGCTTGGCTTCAATCCACTTGGTGAAATAGTCAAAGGCTACAATTACAAACTTGATATTACCGGAGTTTCCACTGAATGGTCCCAAGATATCCATCCCCCATTGGTAGAAGGGCCATGGTTCCATTATCAAAGTCAGATTTGTCTTGGGAAGTCTTGGTATAGGACCATGTATCTTTCACGAGTCACATTTGGAGATCTCGTCTCATGCATATTGATGCATCGTGGGCCAGAAGTACCCTTGACGCATTATTTTTGCAACAACCGATCTTGATCCGGCATGCATTCCGCAGGCTCCCTCATGCACCTCTCGGATAATATAATTCGCTTGCAATGGGCCAACACACCTCAACATCGGAGACAAGTATGACTTTTTGAACAGGACCCCATTCTCCATGGTATATTGGGGAATCTTCATCCTTAGATTTCTGGCTTTTTCTGGGTCTTGCGGCCATATTCCTTCTTCCAAACACCTTTTCATGGGTGTCATCCAACACTCTTCTTCCTCCTCCACTATATCGTTGACTTCTTGCACATCGATAGACCTTGCGTCCAAAGATTCTACTAATACTTCCTTGGTGAGGTGGTGGAATGCAACCGAGGAGAGTTTACTCAAAACATCGGCCTTTTGATTCTTGTTCCGGAGGATGTGCTCGATGCTTAAATCTGTGAAGGTGGGAAGCCGTTCTTTGACCTTAGCAAGATACTTAGACATCCTATCATCGCTTGCTTCAAATTCTCCCTTGATCTGACAAGCCACCAATTTCGAGTCCACCTTGGCTTGTAACTTCTTTACCCCCATCTTCTCAGCTAACCGGAGTCCAACCAAAAGTGCTTCGTACTCGGCTTCATTTGAGCAGTTGAAGTTAAATCTTAAAGCATATGTAAACTCTACCCCTTCTGGATTGATTAGCACCAGCCCGGTGCTATCTTCTTTGCTGTTGGCTGCCCCGTCTGTGAATAACATCCATTGAACCTACTGTGACGCCCCCAAATTGAGTCAAATGCAGCGGAGGTAATATTTGGGTGTCACGTAGGTGGATCAACAGCAGACAGATTATAGAGCGACAGATAAAAGATTATCCTTACATTTATTACATGATTAAAAGTGCAAATGTTCTTAAAACAAGTCTTAAACAATATTCAGTAGTTTGAATTATTCCCCGGTTTATAAAACCCCAGATGAGCTTTATAAATGCAGCCTATCATGATGCTTGACTCCATGCACACCAATACCTGCTTTAGTTTCCTGAGAAAACATGCTTAGAAAGTCAACATAAAGTTGGTGAATTCACAGGTTTAATTAATATAAGTTTGGACATATAAACATTCACTGAAGTAGCAATGCACAAAGCATTAATACTTAAAAGTAATTACATTTCCATATTGCCCGAAACTGAAGCTTGACAGTTAAGCCCTTAACAAATAAGGGCCCTTCGCCTTATCATTATCAAAGCACCCATAAATAATAATGTACTGACATGTGAAACATCTGTTGTCCTGGCCTAGGCACAGTGAGCATGACTCACCCAGATGGGGACGGTCAATCCCAAATAGATCTATTTATAACATTCAGGCAATTCAAAAATTCTAACAGTTTCGGATGCACGGGTCATGCGGGTTCATCTACAATAGGCATTGTAATCAAAAGTTTTGCAGTTCAGTTTACGTCCATAAAATAAAATATGTTGCATGTTTTCTTCCCCATAAAAGAGTTTAAAAGTTTGTCAATATATAAAAGTGGGGCCATGAACTCACCTCAATAGTACAGCAATTAGTCAATAGATAAGTCTGATAGGGATGCTCACGATACAGTCAACGACCTAAATAATTATAAGGTCTCAGTAAATGCATAATATAAATGCATAAAAGTTTCAGAATAAATCTGTACATGTTTAAACGGGTTTAAGTATTTAATAATAATACTTGAAATTTGTTCGTCGAAGTACAAGTTCTAATAGTATTTATTTTAGGTGTAAAATAAATAATAAGGTTTAATTAATTAATTCGCTTAATTAATATTTTGTACTTACGTTGTTATAAAACACTTTAAGTATTCATATAGGATGGTTTTATATATATTTAAAGCGATAGGAAAATAAATATAATTAATATATTTATTTTATAAGTTAACCATTTACAATTCATATTTAATATATAAATAAGGTTTATAAATGTATGACATTTATTTAAAATCCATGTTTACGTAAAATTTACATTTATTAGGTTATAGGTTTGAAAATAACAACTGTTACATTTATTTAAGTTTTACGTTTAAATAAAAGACTTAAAATATATAAGGTTTTAAGGTTCGTAATAATTGTATAAAAGTACGTTTTAGTCCTTTTAAATAAACGGATACTCGCGATTAAATTACTTTTATACCCCTAGGGTTTCTAAATCTTTCAAGTATTTACAGTTTTGGTCCCTCCTAGTTACACGTGTAACTAGGGTTTCTTAAAGTTTCATAAAATGTCAATTTTGGTCCTTATAGTATGCGGCATATTCTAGGGCTTATAATAGTTTCACTTAATGGCAGTTTTAGTCCTTGAAGTTTCGGCTAGTATTAGGGTTTATTATAGGTTACAATTTTGCCCCCTAGGGCTTGTTTATGTTTCGGCTTTAGGCAAGTTTAGTCCCTAGGGTTGCTTAGTGTTGTATTAAGTTTAGTAACTTGACACTTTTAGTCCCTAAGGTTAATATTATGTCACGGCTTGTGTCCAAAGTGGTCCTTAGGCTTTCCAAAATTTACACAACTCACCCTAGTATTTTAGTAATCTCTTTTTAGTCCTTTTTAACTTTACAAAGTTTCGGATATGTGCAAAATACACCCTTGGACTTTCGGCATGTTTTTAAAAGGGGTTTAAAGTTTATGTTTTTGAAATACCAAGTTCTATACTTATTCATTTAGCTCCCTTATACTTTATAAATTTACAATTTAGTCCAAAAGTATTATATAAGCTATTTTTAATCCGAAAATTTATATATATATTATTTTAGTTTCAAAACTTCTTAGATCTATTATTTAAATCCAAAATGATTATAGATCTATATTTTTAATATGTAACTTTATAAAATCATAACTTTGACACAAAAAGTCTTATAAAACATTTATTTAATAAAGATGATTATTTATCTAGGAAAAGTATTTTAGTGAGCTTAAACTAATCCTATAAGGCCTAATAGTGATCTTAATATTTTAAGGCACCTAATAACATGAAGCTAATATTTCTAGTTATATCTAAATATTACAAGGTCACTCAAAATCATCATATGAGCTCTAAAGCTCACGTCCCATTTTATTTGCATGGTTAGGTTTTCATGATTTTATAAGTTAAACAAGGTCATGTTGATGTGTTCTTCCAAGTTGACAAGTTTTTACATCAAGTTTTACTATATACAAAAATTAGCCGTGGGTTTTACCTTGGTTTTTAGGGTTTCCATGTTTGTTTAAATGTTAACTTTACCATAATAAACATGTACACATCAATATATATGAATGTAATGTATTGAAAAAGATAGGTTTTAACTTGGACTTACTTGTTTAGTTAGGTTTAGGAATGATATGAGAATAGGTAGAAACAAGTGACAAGCTTTCAACAATGGAGGTCTAGGAAAACAAATGCATGCCGTGGGCTTCAAGTGAGGCGTCTAGGGCTTCTTTGTTGCTTCAAGGATCAAGGTTTCTTGTAGGTTGAGCTTAGGATTAGCCTTTAGGTTGTAGAAGACATAGTATGGATGTAGTAGTAAACTTTGGAGGTTTAAAAATGGTGGTGAAGGTGTTGTAACCGTGAGTTGAGAAGGAGAGAGTGAAGTTGATGGAGCAAAATGCTAGCAAGTGATTTATGTTGTGTGTTGGTGTGGGTTTCGGCTTAAGAAGAGAGAGAGAGACAAGATTTTGCAAATCATGTACCTAGTACTCAAGATCTTAAAGGATATTGGTTGGATTTGAAATATCTTCCAAGTATTTGACACATGCCTAAACTAGAAAGTCCACTTCCTTCCCATTTGGTGTTTTAGCCGTGTGTTTACAAGTCAAAGTGGGGGACAAAACTTACAAGTGTAGTAGGTTGCATGGTGGTTGAGTGTGTAAGTGCCTAAGAGTGCTTTGGTGTAAGTAAAGCATGGTTAGGTGTAAGTAAGACATGGTTTATGCATGTGTTAGTATAAGGTATTAGTGGAGTGCATGATTACATAGGTTACTTGTAGCTAGTTGAATCAAATGATGGTATTGTATGCATGCATGCACATACACGTCTAACATATGCTTGGGGAAGGGTTTTGGGTAAATTTTGCCAAGTGTTGTATGATAATAATAGCCTTTGTATATTATTATAGGTACTTGTGGTGTTGTAGGTATTTTGTTGAAGCTTTTAGATAATTTAATGAAAGTGTATAAAATATATCATTGTAAGTATTTACTTGAAGAAAATAAATAAATGACACTTGTTAAAATAGTGTACATTATATTTAGAGTGTTAGGTGTTTATTCCCTTTAAGTATTATATGTAAATATATACATATAAAAATAATTCAAGTACTTAATAAATAAATTAAGTAAGGTTACTTATCTTAAATATGTACTGAGGTGATGAGTTCATTAATACATCAGGTGGCCAGTCAGTTGCCAGAGTAGTCAATACATGACTAAAGGTCCACATAAATATAAAATAAATGGGATAAATAATATGACAAAAAGTATATGCTTAATAATAAAACATAGAAAGGTGAAATTATATAAATTCCATAAATAAGTAGTACAACAGTTGACAAAGTCAATAAGGTAAAATCAGGGATTTTACAGCACAATCCCGTTATTTTAGCTTTGTCCTCAAAGCTTAAGATGAAGTCATTGGTCAGGTGAACAAGTGTGGGTACTTGGTTTTGAACGAGTCTTCTCGTTCCCAAGTGAACTCAGGGCCTCTCCTAGAGTTCCAACGTACTTTGACCAACGGGATACGACTGCGTTTCAATTTCTTAACTGTTCTCTCCATGATTTCTACTGGTTCCTCTGTGAACTGGAGTTTGTCGTCAAACTGAACTCCTTCTAATGGCATAGCCAATGGTTCTTCAGCATAGCACTTCTTCAAGTTAGACACATGAAAGGTAGAGTGTACCCGACTCAGTTCTTGAGGCAACTCTAAACGGTAAGCTACTTCCCCGATCCTGGCTATCACTTTGAAAGGGCCAACATATCGTGGATTCAGCTTTCCACGTTTGCCAAAACGTACTACACCCTTCCAAGGAGATACCTTGAGCATAACACGGTCACCTACTTCAAATTGCATAGGTTTTCGCTTCAGGTCCGCGTAGCTCTTTTGTCGATCGCGGGCAGCTTGAATTCTCTGTTTAATGAGGACAATCTTATCTGAAGTCTCTTGGATTAATTCTGGTCCGGTGAGTCGAAATTCTCCTACTTCTGCCCAACACACAGGTGAACGGCATTTGCGACCGTACAGTGCCTCAAAAGGGGCAGCCTTGATACTGGCATGATAACTGTTGTTGTAGGAGAATTCCACTAAAGGGATGTGGTCAACCCACCCACTTCCAAAGTCAATTACACATGCTCGCAGCATGTCTTCTAGAGTCTGAATGGTTCGCTCACTTTGTCCATCAGTTTGTGGATGATAAGCTGTGCTCATATCCAATTTGGTACCTAAGGCTCGTTGAAAGGCTTTCCAAAAATTTGAAGTGAACCTACCATCTCTATCACAAATTATTGAGACTGGTATTCCATGCTTGGTCACGATCTCCTTCAGGTACGTTTTTGCCAGTTTGGCCAGGGAATCGTTCTCCCTAATTGGCAGAAAACGGGCTGACTTAGTGAGTCGGTCGACAATCACCCAAATAGTATCGTAACCGTGAGATGACTTTGGGAGTTTGGTGACAAAGTCCATAGTGATGTTGTCCCACTTCCATTCCGGTATCTTGGGTTGTACAAGCAAGCCCGATGGTCTCTGGTGTTCAGCTTTGACACGTGCACATGTCAAACACTTCTGAACGTAGGTGGCAATGTTGGCTTTCATATTCGGCCACCAATACAACTTCTTCATATCCTGATACATCTTCTCAGATCCGGGATGTATAGAATATTTAGACTTATGAGACTCGTGCATGATCACGTTCCTCAAGTCTCCATAACAAGGTAACCAACTTCGTCCGTGAAGGCATAGGGTTCCATCTGTCCTTGGTTCTAGCTTTTCCTTAGTAAGGTCGGTCCTGAGCATTCCTCCAACATCTTCCTTCACAAGGTTTTCAGGTAATTGGGCTTGAGTCTGAGCTTCCAAAATCTGTTTGGGTAAGTCCAAACTGATCGTCATAACTAATGCCCGAACTCTCATAGGAGGGTCCGTATCCTTACGACTTAGAGCATCTGCAACCACGTTTGCTTTACCGGGGTGGTATTTGATCTCGCAGTCGTAGTCACTCAACAACTCAATCCAACGACGTTGTCTCATGTTCAGCTCCTTCTGGTCCAATATGTGTTGCAAGCTTTTGTGGTCAGTATGCACTGTACATCCGTATAGGTAATGCCTCCAGATTTTGAGAGCAAAGACCACGGATCCGAGTTCCAGATCATGAGTGGTATAGTTCTTCTCGTGCTTCTTCAATTGTCTTGAAGCATAGGCGATCACTTTCATTCTCTGCATCAATACTGCACCTAAGCCTTTGTGTGAGGCATCGCAGTACACAACGAAATCATCGTTGCCCTCGGGCAAGGCCAGAATAGGTGCACTACACAACTTCTGCTTAATCAGTTGAAATGCTGCTTCTTCTTTCTCTCCCCAATCAAACTTCATTCCCTTCTGTGTGAGCTTGGTCATTGGCTTGGCTATTTTGGAGAAACCTTCAATAAATCTACGATAGTACCCGGCAAGGCCTAGAAATTGGCGGATCTCCGTCGGTGATTTAGGAGATGCCCAATCTTTGACAGAATCGACCTTTGCTGGATCTACGTGTATGCCGTCACAATCAATGACATGACCAAGGAAGTGCACTTTGGGAATCCAGAATTCACATTTGGAGAATTTGGCATAGAGCTGTTCCTCCTTGAGTACCTTCAGTACTTGTGCAAGATGTTCCCCGTGTTCTTGTTCGTTCTTAGAATAAATGAGTATGTCGTCAATGAAGACTATCACGAATTTATCCAAATAAGGTCTGCACACGCGGTTCATAAGGTCCATGAAAATAGCGGGTGCATTGGTCAGCCCGAAAGGCATAACCTGAAATTCATAATGACCGTAACGGGTTCTGAAGGCTGTCTTTGGAATGTCTTCCTCCCTGACTCTCAGCTGATGGTATCCAGATCTCAGATCGATCTTGGAATACACACTTGACCCTTGCAGTTGGTCAAATAAGTCATCAATGCGAGGTAGCGGATAACGATTTTTCACTGTTAATTTATTAAGTTCTCTGTAGTCAATACACATACGGAAAGAACCATCCTTCTTTTTGACAAATAGGACAGGAGCTCCCCACGGAGAGGAACTGGGTCGGATGAATCCTTTGTCAGATAATTCTTGGAGTTGTTCAGCTAATTCCTTCATCTCTGATGGTGCCAACCGGTATGGAGCTTTAGCTACAGGTGCTGCTCCGGGAATCAAATCAATTTGAAATTCCACTTGTCGAGTCGGTGGTAAACCTGGCAACTCATCAGGAAAGACTTCTGGAAAATCTCGGACAATGGGTACGTCCTTGATTTGCTTCTTCTCGGGTTTTTCTTCTTCATCTGTTCGAGAAATATGGGCCAAGAAGATAGGACATCCTCTCAACAAATATTTCTGAGCTTTGGTACAAGAGACAACACTAAGTCTAGTGTCAGTGAGGTCAGTGTTACCGTCTCCTCTAATGATTAAGATCTCGTTTCCCCAAGGAATACGGACTAGTTTTTCATCACAAACAATGACTGCGTGGTATTTTGCTAACCAGTCCATGCCGATAATTACATCAAAACTACCAAGGTGTACTGGGATAAGGTCAATATTGAACGGATGTTTCGAAAGGTTTAAGGTACAACCTCTAACGATGGTGTTAGTGACTACAGTTTTACCGTCAGCTAGTTCTACAGAATAATGGTGATCTAAAATTGATGGGACGACTTCTAACACATTGCTAAATTCAGTGGATATAAAGCTTCGGTCCGCTCCAGTATCAAACAAAACAGATGCATAACGATTGTTTAGTAGGAACGTACCAGTAACGACATTTACATCGGGGTTGGCTTTTGCATTGCCGACCACGTATACTCTGGATGAAGCTCCTCCACTGTTCTTGTTCTGGTTGGCCCGCTTAGGGCAACTTGGTCTTACGTGTCCCGGTGCTCCACACTCATAGCACACCACTCCTTTCTTGGGTCCGTTTCCATTTCCTCCGATAACATTACGGTTTCCTTGCTGTCCGTTCCCGTTCCCACGAGCATTATACCCGCCCCTGTTGTTGTAGTTCCCAGTGTTCTGATTGGGTCAGGCCTGAGTGACAGCATTAACTCGACAGGTCTTAGCAAAATGACCTACTTGTCCACATTTGTAGCAGGTCTGGCATGGGCTATCAGTAGTGTGATGATAATTGCACTTTGAGCACAAAGGTTTGGCGCCCACGTACGAGTTAGCTCCTGCAGAAGTAGCACTGTAAACCTGTCCAGCATGTTGTTTCTTAGGATGCTGCTGGTGCTGACTGCGGAAATACTCGTCTGCCTTTCGTTTGTTGTCAGTGTGCCTCTCAGATATGGTACGGACTCTTTTGTTTATCAACTCAGTAGCAAACTCAATAGCATTCTCGACGGTAGTAGGTCGAGATGCGAGTACACTGTCGTGAATGGTGTCTGGGAGTCCTCCCACATACTTCTCAATCCTATCATCCTCTTCCACAAACATCCTGGTGCACATTAAGGTCAACTCTTGGAACCTCTGGTTGTACGCAGTGATGTCATTGTTTCTGCATCTGAGATCCCACAATTCGATCTCCAGTTTCTTCATTTCTCCCCTTGGACAATATTTCTCCGTCATTCTTTCCTTCAGCTCGATCCAGCTGAGAGTATAGGCAGCATCGTATCCAAGGGTAGCAACAACAGAGTTCCACCAAGTCAGAGCACTCTCAAGTAAGGTGCAGGTGGAAAACTTCACTTTGTTCTCTTCTGTACAGTCGCTGATGCGGAACACAGTCTCCAATCTCTCAAACCACTGCATTAGTTCCACTACTCCTTCTTTTCCTTTGTAGTAGGAAGGCTTGCATTTCAGAAAGTCGGGGTAAGAGCAACCTCTGGTGGCTTGGTTGTTCCTGCGAGCGTTGGAGTTTTGAATGTCATCTACATTCCTGCTGGCAGCCATCGCAGATGCGATGCCTTGGTCAATCAATTCCCTTAATTGGGCAGCAGTGACGTTTTGGGCAGTCTCGGCATTGACGGGGTTCGTTCTAGTGTTTACCATTTTTCTATAATTTATACAAAAAAATGAAATCATTAGTTCAAGGTGTTAGCACAGTTTTATATAATTACACGAAAAGGAATTTCATGCATATACTTTGCAACAAATTGGATAACCTGTTTAAAGTTCACAATATAATACAGTACAGATTTAACAAAAGTTAATGAGTACATGCCATAAGTCTAGAATAAGAATATAGTACAAAATGCACAACCTAATCCAAGACAGAGCACAGCCCGCCTGTCTGGGATGGTGGTACATATAATCTAAGGTACATCGTCTACAATCTAAAAGTACAGTACAAGGATACAACTGATGAAAGGAAAGTACAAATACAAAAGATCCTAAATCATGCGAGCCGGGATGCAACCCTAATAGCTTGTCATGATATACAGAAATCTAGTATAACTACTCTAACCACGTCTAACAGACTCCTCGGAAACTGCGGGTGCCGCTGGTGGTGGTGAGGCAACTGGTGCCCTCCTAGCATCCTGCATCTCTGTCAGCGCAGTCCTGGTCTCCTTGAGCAGTCGGATTGCCTCAAGAAACTGGTCTCTGAAAGTCTGCTGAGCTCCTCTGAGATGAGCGGTCTCTGACGTCAATCCCTGATGTCGGACATCCTGGAGGTCAAAGAAGATAGCAAGAGTCTGCTCCATGGACGATAGAGAGATCTGAGTCTCTGTCTGCAGGCTCTGGAGCGAGTAGATCTGCTCACGTAGGAACTCATTCTCATCCAGCAGCCACTGGATGGAATGGTAAGTAGTAGACCACGCTCCTCGGGCGGCGTGCGCCTCCGAACTCATAGTCCAAGATAGAAGGTCCTGACGCTGCTGTAGAACAGCGCGTCCCGCCTGTCCAGCCGACAGCAGAGCATGAATGTCTGCTACATCCTGTGCCTGGCGTGCGGCCAGTGCAGCAATCTGGGCCTGGACAGGGTCTGCCTGTCTAGCCCGGGAACCCTCTCCGATCTCATAGGTGGAGTCGAGAGGTGCCTCGTACCTCCTCTTACGAGGTGGTAGAGACTCCGGAGCATAACCCTGAAGGGTAGAGGCTGGTGGTAAGGGTGGCAAGGCAAAATTCGGTGAGACCTCTTCCCCAGCGGGGGAAACAGGTGAGATAGGTGGAGTGGAGATAAGTGCCTCCGATGATGCAGCATCAACTGAAGTGTGGCTGTCGTCTGCGTCACTAGCAGATAGCCATCCGCATAAGACGGTAGTCGGCGATACGGCAGCAGGAGTATCGGTAGGCGATGTCATGATAATCTGAAAGTAATTTAGTTTTAATTGACATAAGTATAAACTTACTCAAATTAAAAGTTTTGGGAAATAATAATTTGATTTATGTGATAGTGCCGTTAGTATGGCGATATAGAAGGTTACGTTAATACTTAATAGATTAATCAACCGGGTGTTAATAATCAATGCACAGTCAATCACACAATCGATGTATGCTCTACAATCTATATGCTTAACTATTCTAGTCCCGAAAATCCCAAAAGATTTTTTTTTTTAAAAGCAGTTATAGTCCAGATTATATAAAAATTTTATTTTTATATTTATTTTAATTTTGCTCTGGTTCTCTATAACTATCGCTCTGATACCATTTCTGTGACGCCCCCAAATTGAGTCAAATGCAGCGGAGGTAATATTTGGGTGTCACGTAGGTGGATCAACAGCAGACAGATTATAGAGCGACAGATAAAAGATTATCCTTACATTTATTACATGATTAAAAGTGAAAATGTTCTTAAAACAAGTCTTAAACAATATTCAGTAGTTTGAATTATTCCCCGGTTTATAAAACCCCAGATGAGCTTTATAAATGCAGCCTATCATGATGCTTGACTCCATGCACACCAATACCTGCTTTAGTTTCCTAAGAAAACATGCTTAGAAAGTCAACATAAAGTTGGTGAATTCACAGGTTTAATTAATATAAGTTTGGACATATAAACATTCACTGAAGTAGCAATGCACAAAGCATTAATACTTAAAAGTAATTACATTTCCATATTGCCCGAAACTGAAGCTTGACAGTTAAGCCCTTAACAAATAAGGGCCCTTCGCCTTATCATTATCAAAGCACCCATAAATAATAATGTACTGACATGTGAAACATCTGTTGTCCTGGCCTAGGCACAGTGAGCATGACTCACCCAGATGGGGACGGTCAATCCCAAATAGATCTATTTATAACATTCAGGCAATTCAAAAATTCTAACAGTTTCGGATGCACGGGTCATGCGGGTTCATCTACAATAGGCATTGTAATCAAAAGTTTTGCAGTTCAGTTTACGTCCATAAAATAAAATATGTTGCATGTTTTCTTCCCCATAAAAGAGTTTAAAAGTTTGTCAATATATAAAAGTGGGGCCATGAACTCACCTCAATAGTACAGCAATTAGTCAATAGATAAGTCTGATAGGGATGCTCACGATACAGTCAACGACCTAAATAATTATAAGGTCTCAGTAAATGCATAATATAAATGCATAAAAGTTTCAGAATAAATCTGTACATGTTTAAACGGGTTTAAGTATTTAATAATAATACTTGAAATTTGTTCGTCGAAGTACAAGTTCTAATAGTATTTATTTTAGGTGTAAAATAAATAATAAGGTTTAATTAATTAATTCGCTTAATTAATATTTTGTACTTACGTTGTTATAAAACACTTTAAGTATTCATATAGGATGGTTTTATATATATTTAAAGCGATAGGAAAATAAATATAATTAATATATTTATTTTATAAGTTAACCATTTACAATTCATATTTAATATATAAATAAGGTTTATAAATGTATGACATTTATTTAAAATCCATGTTTACGTAAAATTTACATTTATTAGGTTATAGGTTTGAAAATAACAACTGTTACATTTATTTAAGTTTTACGTTTAAATAAAAGACTTAAAATATATAAGGTTTTAAGGTTCGTAATAATTGTATAAAAGTACGTTTTAGTCCTTTTAAATAAACGGATACTCGCGATTAAATTACTTTTATACCCCTAGGGTTTCTAAATCTTTCAAGTATTTACAGTTTTGGTCCCTCCTAGTTACACGTGTAACTAGGGTTTCTTAAAGTTTCATAAAATGTCAATTTTGGTCCTTATAGTATGCGGCATATTCTAGGGCTTATAATAGTTTCACTTAATGGCAGTTTTAGTCCTTGAAGTTTCGGCTAGTATTAGGGTTTATTATAGGTTACAATTTTGCCCCCTAGGGCTTGTTTATGTTTCGGCTTTAGGCAAGTTTAGTCCCTAGGGTTGCTTAGTGTTGTATTAAGTTTAGTAACTTGACACTTTTAGTCCCTAAGGTTAATATTATGTCACGGCTTGTGTCCAAAGTGGTCCTTAGGCTTTCCAAAATTTACACAACTCACCCTAGTATTTTAGTAATCTCTTTTTAGTCCTTTTTAACTTTACAAAGTTTCGGATATGTGCAAAATACACCCTTGGACTTTCGGCATGTTTTTAAAAGGGGTTTAAAGTTTATGTTTTTGAAATACCAAGTTCTATACTTATTCATTTAGCTCCCTTATACTTTATAAATTTACAATTTAGTCCAAAAGTATTATATAAGCTATTTTTAATCCGAAAATTTATATATATATTATTTTAGTTTCAAAACTTCTTAGATCTATTATTTAAATCCAAAATGATTATAGATCTATATTTTTAATATGTAACTTTATAAAATCATAACTTTGACACTAAAAGTCTTATAAAACATTTATTTAATAAAGATGATTATTTATCTAGGAAAAGTATTTTAGTGAGCTTAAACTAATCCTATAAGGCCTAATAGTGATCTTAATATTTTAAGGCACCTAATAACATGAAGCTAATATTTCTAGTTATATCTAAATATTACAAGGTCACTCAAAATCATCATATGAGCTCTAAAGCTCACGTCCCATTTTATTTGCATGGTTAGGTTTTCATGATTTTATAAGTTAAACAAGGTCATGTTGATGTGTTCTTCCAAGTTGACAAGTTTTTACATCAAGTTTTACTATATACAAAAATTAGCCGTGGGTTTTACCTTGGTTTTTAGGGTTTCCATGTTTGTTTAAATGTTAACTTTACCATAATAAACATGTACACATCAATATATATGAATGTAATGTATTGAAAAAGATAGGTTTTAACTTGGACTTACTTGTTTAGTTAGGTTTAGGAATGATATGAGAATAGGTAGAAACAAGTGACAAGCTTTCAACAATGGAGGTCTAGGAAAACAAATGCATGCCGTGGGCTTCAAGTGAGGCGTCTAGGGCTTCTTTGTTGCTTCAAGGATCAAGGTTTCTTGTAGGTTGAGCTTAGGATTAGCCTTTAGGTTGTAGAAGACATAGTATGGATGTAGTAGTAAACTTTGGAGGTTTAAAAATGGTGGTGAAGGTGTTGTAACCGTGAGTTGAGAAGGAGAGAGTGAAGTTGATGGAGCAAAATGCTAGCAAGTGATTTATGTTGTGTGTTGGTGTGGGTTTCGGCTTAAGAAGAGAGAGAGAGACAAGATTTTGCAAATCATGTACCTAGTACTCAAGATCTTAAAGGATATTGGTTGGATTTGAAATATCTTCCAAGTATTTGACACATGCATAAACTAGAAAGTCCACTTCCTTCCCATTTGGTGTTTTAGCCGTGTGTTTACAAGTCAAAGTGGGGGACAAAACTTACAAGTGTAGTAGGTTGCATGGTGGTTGAGTGTGTAAGTGCCTAAGAGTGCTTTGGTGTAAGTAAAGCATGGTTAGGTGTAAGTAAGACATGGTTTATGCATGTGTTAGTATAGGGTATTAGTGGAGTGCATGATTACATAGGTTACTTGTAGCTAGTTGAATCAAATGATGGTATTGTATGCATGCATGCACATACACGTCTAACATATGCTTGGGGAAGGGTTTTGGGTAAATTTTGCCAAGTGTTGTATGATAATAATAGCCTTTGTATATTATTATAGGTACTTGTGGTGTTGTAGGTATTTTGTTGAAGCTTTTAGATAATTTAATGAAAGTGTATAAAATATATCATTGTAAGTATTTACTTGAAGAAAATAAATAAATGACACTTGTTAAAATAGTGTACATTATATTTAGAGTGTTAGGTGTTTATTCCCTTTAAGTATTATATGTAAATATATACATATAAAAATAATTCAAGTACTTAATAAATAAATTAAGTAAGGTTACTTATCTTAAATATGTACTGAGGTGATGAGTTCATTAATACATCAGGTGGCCAGTCAGTTGCTAGAGTAGTCAATACATGACTAAAGGTCCACATAAATATAAAATAAATGGGATAAATAATATGACAAAAAGTATATGCTTAATAATAAAACATAGAAAGGTGAAATTATATAAATTCCATAAATAAGTAGTACAACAGTTGACAAAGTCAATAAGTTAAAATCAGGGATTTTACACCTACGGCTCCTCTTCTTCGGAAGATTCGTAAATTGTTGCGGCATCTTGTTGATCCAAAGGAGCTTCATTCATAAAATCTACCAACACTTTCCCTTTGATAGAATTTCGAGAGACATAAAAAATTTCATATGTTCCCAACTCCACTGCTTATTTTGCTAATCTTCCTGAGGCCTCAGACTTGCTTAGTATTTGCTTCAAAGGTTGATCTGTTATGACATGAATGTTGTGAGCCTCAAAATATCTCCTCAATCTACGTGACAAATGCAACAATCCGAGCACCAATCTTTCCAACGGAGCATATCTTTTCTCGGCGTCATGCAGCGTCCGGCTTACATATCTTATCGGCATTTGTACCCCATTTCGTTCAGCCAAGAGTACACCGCTGATTGCTTCTTTGGACGCGGCAAGATACACATATAAAACTTCTTCTTTGACAGGAGAGGTTAGCAATGGGAGATCTAGGATTTCCTTCTTGAGTTGTTGGAAGGCCTCCTCAGCCTTTTCCATCCAACGGAACTTCTTTATTCTATTTGGTGATATTTTTCAATGTTTCAAAGAATGGCATTGACCTTTCGGCTGACCGAGACAAGAAGCGGTTAAGCGCTGCTAGCTTACCACTTAAAGACTGCATCTCTTTTAACGTTTTTGGAGACCTCATTAATGTGATTGACTTTGTCTTTTTGGGGTTTGCTCTTATGCCTTCTGAGGTTACCATGTATCCTAGGAATTTCCCTTCCTCAACTCCAAATGAACACTTCTTCGGGTTTAATTTCATGTTAATCCTTTTCAAGTTGTCAAAGGTTTCTTGGATATCTGCAAGCATGTCTTCCTCGGTTTTACTTTTGATCATCAAATCATCTACGTATGCTTCCAAGTTCGTACCAATTTGTGATCGGAATGTTGAATCTACCAACCTTTGATAAGTAGCCCCGACGTTCTTTAGACCGAAAGGCATTTTTGTGTAGAAATATGTGCCTTCGTCAGTATAGAACGCCATTTTCTCTTCATCTGCTTCATCCATCAGCACTTGGTGATATCCCTTATAGGCATCTAGGAAACACTTGAATTTATACCCCATGACTGCTCCTATTTTTACATCTATGTCTTGCAAGGGATAGTAATCCTTTAGACAAGCGGAGTTAAGGTTCTTTAAATATATGCACATTCGCCAATCACCATCTGGCTTCTTTACTAGAACAGGGTTGGAAATCCATGTAGGGTACCTTACTGGTCGTATGATGCCAGCCTTCACCAGCTCCGTTACGTCCCTTTTGACTGCTTGACTTTTTTATTCCCCCTATGTCCTTCTCTTCTATGCAACCGGAGAGACTTCTATATTGACATTCAACGAATGTTTTATGATCCTTCTTGGTACCCCAGTCATGTCCGAAGGCTCCCAAGCGAACACATCAACATTGCTTCTTAACAAATCTATGAGCTGCAATCGACATTTCTTAGTAAACAACCTTCCGATAGTGACTAACTGTTCCGAATACCCGGGGTTAACACAAATTTTGCTCTGTCATATCTCCCGCTATCCTTTGTTGTTGGTTAAACTTTTCATGGACGAGCCATTTGTCCAACTCTTTTCCTACGGTCGTTGCTTTCATCTTTTCTATCTTTCGCCCGTCCTCTATGACTCTACATTCATAGATCGCTTACGCCTTATTACTCATTGTTTCAATTCCATTAGGGGTGGGGAACTTCATGGCTGAGTGCACCATAAAGGGTACGGCTCTTAATTCCCTTATCGCGGTTCTTCCAAGTATGATGTTATAAGGGGATGGTACCCTAATCACCGTGAAGCTCATTATGGTTCGTCTTGTCAGGTCGTGTGATCTGAAGGTTACTTCCAAATCAATCTTTCCAAGGGGTGTGGTTTCTTCCCTGAAAAGCTTAAGACCTTTTCGTGGTCGGGGGTTAGTCTCTTTCAAATCGAGGGATCCAAATTCAGAAAACAATGTTCGAACATGACCTGCATCATGGCACCTTCGTCCACGAACACCCTTTTTACCCAATATCCCTCTACCTCTGCTTCAAATATCAAAGGGTCATCGGATGCTTCGGCATCAGTAACCGAAGGAAAAGTAATGGGAGCATTCATCCAATCAACCTCAATCTTACACGCCTCTTTTCTTTTCATGCCGCTATACCTGCTTTCTATCATATTTATTGTTTTTCCTTAAAAATCTCCACTTCCTCTTCCTTGATTTCCCCTATTCACCCTTCCTCGTAAATCTTTCACGAGATGATTCAATTTACCGGATTCCAAAGTGGCTTCCAGCTGTTTTCTTAACTGATGACAATCATTGGTGAAATGTCCCTTTTCTTGGTGATAATCACAATACTTATCCATGTTCTCTGGCCAGACCATGCCTTTGGTTGGCGGTGGTAGGGGAAGACACAATTGTAGCTCAGTGGCTAGGATCTCCTTAGGGAACTTGGTTAAAGACTCTAATTCAGGACGTTGATATGGCGCCCCTCTTCCTTGGTTCTGGTTCACCGGAGGCACATATGGGGAAAAAGTGGGCTTGGATCGATAGTCGTTCCTTTAATGACCTCTGTTGCGTCCACGTTATCTGGATGAGAGGTATCTTTCTTCCCTGCCATACTTTGAGCTTTCGCTGCCAGTTTCTCCTTGTGGTAGCTCAGTGTTCCTAAAAACCTTTTCAGATTTGATGAAATCATCTACCCTTCACATCATCTCCGCCACTATTGCTGGGTTATCGTCTGAGAAACGTCGGGCTAGTTTCGGACATTTAGCACCATTCACAAAAGCTGACATCTTCATCACCTCAGGCACCCCTGGATATAGCTAGCTTCGTCTGTCCAACGTTCTTTGAATACTGCCAAGGTTTCGTGTGCCTTGCGGATAATGGCGGTGATTTCCATGGAGATTTTGAGGCTCTTTCTTCTTAGAGAGAATCTCTCTATAAATTGGTCCTTTAAATCATCCCAGTTATCTATGCTACCCCTCAGCAACCTTTCGAACCAACCACCTACAGATCCGTCCAACGTCTGCTGAAAAAATCTACAGCACACCGACATTGGCCATTCTCCAGAGTTGGCTGCACCAGCGAAACGAGTGATGTGATCGTTAGGATCAGTGGGCTCCCGTATATAAATTGATGGTTGTGGGTAGTATATGCTTCGGCGAGGAGAACTATATGATTTTTTTGGTGAAGGGAGAAGCGATAACGTCCTTAAAAGCTTTTTGAAAATCGTCCACCAGCACCTTAGCTTCCTTTTGAACCCTCTGTTCCTCATTTTTGTCTTTGTGTGCATCCCGCGGGTCGTCTTCGAAGACCAACCTTGTAGGCGAGATAGGTTTTTTGGATACAACGTTGTGGCGCTCCACCAAACTTTGCAACACGCTCATACTTTCCAAAATCTTTTCTTGTAGGTTTGAAGGTGTTTTAGTCTCCTTTTCCACGGTTGTGGGATCGCGGTCTGGAGACAACGGTATGGGTGACCCTCCCGACACTCCTGCCATAGATAGCTGTTTTGTGGAGATCCGAGTTTAGGGTCCCACGGAAGGCGCCAATTGTTGAAGCAAAATTACTCGGCTAGCTAGTCACGAGTAAATCAGCTTCCGTCAAAATGATCGTATCGCTTGAGTCTTGGCGATGAACCTACGAACACAAGGCAACACACGTTAGCCTCGCCCCAGGTGTGACCCTGAGACCAAGCTCTGGTGTGAAAGTAAGTAACTTTCTCTTTGGTGTTGAATACCGGAGTGTACTAGGAGTATTTAAGAGTAACAATGGTGAGTATGTATCTTAAATCAGTTGAATGTGTATTAAATATGGGGAGTATTTATACTACTCCACCAAATGTACCTGGATGTTTAGTCACAACAATAGATTAGGCTCCAAGCCCAAGACAAGATCTTTCCCACAAATCAAGGGATTTGTTCCTCAGGCGGCGGTGCAACTTCTTACCCGCTGGGTCGATACATGTATGATGGTTAATACATTAAATCCTTTTTGCTTTTCCCTTTCTCCCAGGCTAGTGGCATTAAATGCAAGTCACCCTTGTCAGTTCATTAATTGCCAACCCCGCGGTCAATATCCGAGGCCTAGTATGGAGTCCGGAGGCCCTTGGCCGGATACATACGCGAACAATGCACATAAAACAAGTATCTTTTACCTTTACTGTTTTGCACATTCATAGTTTATGGATGTTTGAGTTATCTTAGGTTAAGAGTGCTTACCTTTAATCTATTAGAGGTAGCTGCTGTAGACAAGCCAAAAGATGCATCTTTGGGGAAAGCCAAAATGCATCTTTGGGAGAGTGTGATCATTTGAAGGTCACAGTCTAGGATTGGGTTATAGGAACAAACCAAATTCGTTGCAATCTAACAAGTTGTGTGGGTCTTTTTTTTTGTTCACTGTCTTTAGTTAAAAAGTTCATTTTGATTATTGACCCTTTTTTTTCACTGTCGTTAGTTAAAAAGTGCAGTTTGATTATTGACCGTGATACTCTCATACCTACCAGCATATACGGATTTTGCAGAGTGGTTACTTTTCTGAAGTCGGAACACAATCACAATGCAAGGTGAAAATAGAGACGTCATTTGGAAGGACTATAAGGTATGCGTGTCATCGGTCTCAATAAGGGGGTGTTTGGATTTGGTGCGTATACTTCTTTCCAACAAAGGAAATTTACTGAGTAATGTAATCTATTTTTTGGTGCAGGATAAGATTAACAAGTTCTTGATGCTTCGTGTTCTGCTTACAGTGGCTAGGAAAAGGAATCCATAGAGTCCTGAATTGCATTGCGGTTGTCTGTAATTTAAACAGAGATTAAACATGGATATACTTGTGAGTTAATACACTCGCCTTTTGGAAATGTCGGATGGATTTGGCATGGCCAACTCTTTTTCATATTAAGATGATATTTGCAATCAATTGGGTTTTTCTATATTATTATCTGGTTAAGTATATGTATCACTGATTAGCCTTATCAATTTATGTTAGTTACGACAGAATGCGTTGAGTATTAAAATCGCAAAATTTTAGAATAATTGCCTTGAGTTACCATTTAGGTAGTTAGGTTTAACAAAAGTTCATATTAAGGCATGCATGGTTCCACTATAAAGAAGGAAGCATCAACTGAATAAGCAAACAAAAGAAGAACACACACCGTTCAGTGACTACATGTGTTATTGGGTTTCTACATATGGTCTGTGTATCTGTAATCGACAAAGATCAAACAACTAAAAACCAAAATGTTTGCAGCTATTTGGCTGTGTTGACACTATAGATGATAAAATAGTATCTAGATTCACTCGATCCTGTTTAGGGTCGTCTAAAGCTTTTGATGCAGTTGTGTAAAAAAGCTGCTAATCTCAGTTAGTTTGATATTTCGTTGGCGGCCTAAGTTACAAAATACATCATAAATGCGGATACAAAGTTTTTTTTTCCACAAATAGAGGTCTTTGGATCAATTGTGTATGCTTTCTTAAGTGTTTTAAATCACCTTCTACTTTGTATGCTTAATGTCGGGACAAAAAATAATTTATACTTTTACATTTACGGGCCACATTCATATGGTCTAAAAGTAAAATTTTATTGTGTTTGTGATGTATGACGAGGATTACAAGTATCTTGAGATGCAAGCCCCAACCGGTTATTTCAAAATTCGGAACAAAAAATCGAACCCGTTTTTCTTTAACCGGATCGGTTAAAAATAACCCGACCGGGTACACTCGTTTTCTAATTTTTACTGTAATCGGTTTTTTACCAGTTATATAACCGGTTTTACTTGGTTTTAAAAAAACGGTTTTATCATTTTATTTTATTTTGTTTGCTAACTAAACAAATTGATCATTCCACAACAAAACGTTAGCAAAACAAATGATTTTCAGCCATAGGTGATTTGACTTTCAAACTTAATATAAAAAATGAATACCAGTGGATGGATTTTAATTTTTTAGATACTTCAAAACTAGGGGTGTAATCAAGCCGAGCTTTTATCAAGCAACTCGAGCTCGAGCTCGAGCTTGGCTTGATTAAATTAGGCTTTTATCAAGCTCAATCTCAAGGTCAAGCCTAAGAAATAGCTCGAAACTATATCAAGCTCAAGCTCAAGCTTTTGATAGCTCGACTCGAGTTTTTATCAAACTTTTTCAAGCTCTATCAAAAATATGTTTTTATGATGAATTTATATAAGCAACTAATTGTTAATTTGAGTATTAACTTAATTTTAAGGACTAATAAATAAATAATATATTTTAGAAGGACTTTTAACTATAATTACATTTATATTTTAGTTCTTTGTATTTTAAATAATTTTTTATTTTTGTAAATTAAATTATTGCATTTACTCGATATTTGGTGGAATACAATATGTGTATAAATATTTTTTGTAATCTTTTTAATACAAAACGCAACGTGTCTAAATTGTGCTCGGATTCACATCATGCAATAGGACCTTCATCGTATTGGAGTGCAAAACACATTTTTTCACACCCCACCGTGGCGGAATATGGGGCACGACGTATGGATAAAATCACAACATGGCATGTCTATAGAGATAACTAAATGAAATAAGAAATGTCATAAATGGGTGACACAATGTCATGACAATATCTCAAACAATGCAGGCGTCTAGGTAAATAGGTAACAGGTCTACCCCTTACCAAAGACATACAAATACACACATCAACATATAGGTGTCCACAACGTATCACTTATTCAAACATAAAATAAAGGCTAAGAGGAAAAGGGGTTCCTCCAAATGCAATCCTAAGCCTCCAAAGCTAGCCACTCCTTTTCTCACGCTTAACCACATTCTCACCTGAAAGAGACACTAAAACTCATCAACAATAAAGTTGGTGAGAGTCATAGGTTTAGACTCCAACGCCAAATCAGTTATAAGTTGTGAATAACAACCATCAATAAAAGAACATATTGACAATGTGCTACAGTTATGCATTAACAACTAACATTCAAGATTTAACCATTCACCTCAATTCCAAGGCTCCAAGCCTTACCAATCACCATGGTCCCATAGGCGCCCATACACCTATGAACCAATCCCAAGGCCCCGCCTTGTCAACATCCCTTGGTACCAAGTCAAACCACAATAACTGAGACAGTACGTGTCCCCCGATCCAAATCATAAACACAATCAAGAATCACATAGTAGTTAATCACATAAGTGTACACACAAGTCCATCACAAACCATAAAAACATTCACATCATTATTTATAAAACCATACAGTGTCTCTTCCATCCCATATGGAAATCAAAATCATTAAAAGATATGGGACTATGAAACTCACCTGAACAGCTTCTCCAAGTATCCGCGCTCTAGCAAAATCTAAACACACAAACATATACAATCAAGACATGAACCACATACCAAAATGGATCATCAATCTATGATGGATATCTAACCTTCTCCTATAACTTAACCCCATTTATATGCCATAAGCATCTCATTACACCCCTCTATAAAGCCCTTAACTTAGTTTTGTTCATAACTCGTCTCGTTAACATTTAACCCAAAACAGTCCTGTTTTTCACACTCTGTATTATGAGCCAAATGTCCACCAAACCTAAACCACGTTCCTTCAATGAAAACCCCATAAACTTATATGTGTTAGCTAAAATCTCAGCCCTTGCCCCAACATCAAAGCTAATCTTAAGTCCCTGATATACAACTTCTACTTTCGCCTATCCAGATTTTATCGATTTTGAACATGAAATGTTTTTTATGATCAGAGGGTCTTACCCTATCCCATTTGCCTATCCCTTCTTCAGATATTTTATTTAATATATAATCTAAATCTCATGTTCATTTGAAGCTCCAATTATAAACCTAAGTACCCTAAACAATTCAAAACATAAAATGAAAACAGCCTGATCCAAAAACTGTTTTGACACCCGACTTATGTAACGTGTTTTCGACCCACTTCGCTACCTCCAATTTAGTTCTCGTTTCTTGCATTTGAAATATAATTCAATTATCTTTCCAGGGACAATGTCTTATCTTCAAGGTCATAGCGCTCCTCATTTTGTCTCAATTAGACCAAGCCCTTCGTCTCCCATGACACCTCCCATCTATAACTCCTCATCCATTGGATTTTCGATACTAAGCCTTCCACTCAAACAGTATAGGTCAGTGCCATTCCCTTTACCATAATACAACAATATTAGCATGCTTTGTGCTTTAGTATACTCATTAGGCTATACCAAAGTTTTACCTTCGGTTCCTATCTCGACCTATCTCATTCATGATTCGCATCTATCCACACTTATTTCTTCTTCCTCAGCTCATGGCATACATCATGATGTTATGCTTCCCGTCTTTCAAGTCATCTATACGTCAAAATTGTCTAAGTAGCTTCACTTGTTTACATCAGGACCAGTTCTCCTACTCCATCCTAATAGGGACACACTAGAGTTTCTTGTGATTCCATGCGGATCACACTCTCATCTTATACCCATATTAGTTTCCATTTGCCTAAACCAAGCCATAGTCTAAATTCTTACTCAAGTCTCAGACTTCTATTTTAACCTTGCACCTATCATGAGGTACTTTCAATCATCATCTTCTAGGAATACTTGGTTCTCTCCTTCCATGGTTCTCCCTAATTCCTACACTATCCCGTCCAACAGAAATTCCATACTCCATTCATCAAATCTATGGAAATCGCTAGTACATTGGACAATGCATAATTGTCTCTTCTAAAGATCCATCATAAGCACCTTCACTAGACTGACCCTCTAATCACTTCTCCACGAACTTATTCAGCCCAACTTCACTACTCATCCCTCGATATTGATTGCCACGAAATTCTATCTTTGTGTAGTCACTTGACTCCCCTTGTTACTTCCACGAGTTCTTAATCTCCCATGTTATGTAGTCACTCCATCACGATCTATTGGTTCATCTCTTTGTAACTCCACTCCGGTACTCGATCTGTCCTTCTTCATCACGAACCATACGGAGATTCCCATCATAGTGCTTGTCACCTTTCCAGTCCTTGCAACTTTTGTGACTCCTTCGAAATCTCTTGCATCCTTCTTGCAGCCGACACGTAGTACTTTCAGCTCCTTGCTTCACGATGTAGCTCTTCACGCACTCCTTCTCGTCTCCATGATGTTACCTAGGAACTTCACACTACGCGGTAGATTATAACTTCAACTCATCTACCATAATATTTCTAAAGGTACTTCAACCCCTCAATGGCTCACTCTTCCTTACTTGTTGTACTTCACCATTAATCAGCTTCCTACCAATCATTCTTTCACAACCATGTTTTCCTTCACGTGTCTACTACTACCTTGCTTCGATAACTATACCAATTCCCTTGCGTGTTATTTGCCCAATCTTTCCATTAGTAGAAACTTTCTACTCTACCCTCACATCCGCTAGTACTTTCATCAATCTCCTAATGGTACTTCAACCAACTTCTCATAGCATGACATCTCGTTCCCATGACCAGTCAACCAACTTTACTTACTCTCTTATTTACGTAACCAATATAAGTTTCAAAACTCCACAAATCTTAATCATTCCTTCAACACAACCTTTAAACCAAAATACATCTCTCAATTCTAATATCTAACCATAAGTAATACTACCCAACTCTATCCTCTCATCCTAACGTTTCCATAATCGCATAACTAAATCAACCATGACGTGTACCAAAAGAATTCTAAACAACCGTGTCCCAAAATAAAATATAGGGTAAAACGAACCCTATCCAAAACAACTGAAAACAAAACAATGTAATCCAAAAGATCAATGGAGTGTGCCCACAACGAAAAATTAGACTCGTCACGATTAGTTTTCCAAATTTCGATACCTTAGAAAATTTTAAACTTTCGTCCCAATTAGTCACTTCTCATAAGAACCAAACTTCAATACTACTAAAATCAATCATACCCATTTTTAACAAATAACTCATCTTTTATCTTCATTATTTTATCAAAGATATCAACTAGTTAGTATACTACAATCTTATTCTAACCATTATCTTGTTTACTCATATTAAACTTATTTCGTTTGTTATTATGAAACCAATACATGTTTATAAATATAGTGTTTTTTTCCTTTAATTTTATTCTATATGTTGGGAATAAATTAAGGCCAGATCACTTGAGCGCTGACAAGAACAAAACAAGCGTTGACAAGAACAAAACAAGCGCTGACAGCTCAAGCGTTGACAGGTTAAAGTCAAGCGTTGACACATTGAAGACAAGCACTGATGGAAGATATATTCTACGTGTGTATATTCTAGAATACTTCTAGTAAAGATACGAACAACAATGTATTTTCTATATTTATCTTTACCTAGAATAGTTGATACGTAGATTATTGTACAAGGCTTCTTATGTCTATAAAAGAAGACCTTTAGGTTAATGTTTAATATAAGTTTCATATAAGTTTTCATTCGTAAACATCTTTCATTGTAAGCAAGTTTGATATTAATAATCAAAGTGAAAGTTTGTTTATATCATTGTGTGTTCTTGTTTAAGTGTTAAATTCCGCATAACACTTAGATTCATAAATCATATACAAAGGTTTCTCTACGTGTATTACTTGATCTAATCTCGTATACACATAGCTAATCGATCTAAGTTTGGGATCAACAAGTGGTATCAGAGCTTGTTGAGGAACTTTTGATCTTAAAGAACACCAGAACCCTAAAATCACCAAAACCCTAATTTTCTCAGAAACCCTAACAACATCATGTCTGAAGCAATAACCTCCTCCTCCTCAGCCTTACCAAACATCAAGATTCCCATGCTTGATGCAACCAACTTTGACTTATGGAAGTTCAACTTTGAACAATATCTGGGGATCTATGACTACTCACTCTGGGAGATTATTGAATATGGAAACACTTTCAATAAAGCTCAAAAGATTCTTAATGCCATTGCTCAAAGAACAGCTGTTGCTGGATGTCCTGAAGAAGATAAGAAAGAAAAACCTGGAGATGGTAGAGCTGTGGCTGCTGATGACATTGCAAAGAAAAGGGTTGACATGAAAGCCCTAAATATTCTGAAAGTCTCTTTGGGACAAGAAAACTAGCATAAATATAGAGGCTATGAATCTGCTAAGGATCTTTGGGAAGCTCTTGAAGTTGCATATGATGGAAATGCAGACACTAAGGAGGAAAAGAAAAAGCAACTTCTGCATGATTATGTTGTCTTCAAAGCTCAACCCAATGAGAAACTGAGTAGTGTGAGAAGCAGATTGCTTGATATTACAAGCAAGTTGTCCTTCATGGGGACACAAGTTGGTGATGTTGACATCAATGCTACCTTTCTTAAAAGTCTTGGTGAGGCATGGAAAATTGAGGCAAGATCTATTCTTGCCAACAATACTTACAAGAGCTCCTCGTTTGATGACATCTACAACAAACTAAGACTGTTGGAAGATGAAACTCTTTTAGAGCATGGAAGCAAATCTACCACCAGCAACATGGCTTTCTTCTCTCATAGTGAAGGTCAATTCAATCAGAAGGACTCTTATATGCATCCAGTTACTGGATCATCATATGTCAGCGCTGGAACAAGTCCTGTCAACGCCTCCTATTCAGACGCTGACATATTTAAGAGTGACTCCCCAAGAGTTAAACCTGCTGGTTTAGATTTGGATACTGTTTGTGCTTACATTGCTTCTTTTCCCAATGGTTCAGTGATTACATATGAGGACCTTGAGCAGATAAGTGATGAGCACTTGGAAAAGATGGACATCAAGTGGAACATGGCTCTTGCTAGTATAAGAGCAAATAGGTGGAACAGAAGGTTTAAAAAGAAGATGACCTTCAATGCTAAAGACACAGCTGGATTTGATAAATCCAAAGTTGAATGCTACAACTGTCATTGTATGGGGCACTTCATGAGGGAATGCAGATCTCCTAGAAGATCTGATGCTGGTAAACCCTCAAGTCAGGTTGTTAAAGCTCAGGATTCCAAAGCCATGGTTGCAGTTCAAGGAATTGATGGTACAGGATGGGATTGGAGCTATCTGGCTAAGAATGTTGAAGAGGATAAAGCTTTGGTTGCTGATATTGAAGAAGAAGAGCATGTTGAATATGCTCTCATGGAACACTCCTCCTCTTCATCTGATAATGGGGTATATGATGACGCTTTTTGTAGCAAAGGTTGTAGGTTAAACACTGAAAGACTTAATAAAGAGGTGTTAAAACTAAAAGATGATATGAGTACTGAAAGATGTAAATTGTCTAATTACCAACTAGCTCTTACTGAAACTGAGAAAACCGTTTCTGAATACAAGAAAATGGAATTTGATTTAAAAGATAAGATCAATATCTTAAAACATGAGTTAGAGGGTAGTATGGATATTAGAAACATCATGGAAAGGGTTAATGGGGAATTACAGGCTAAGTTAGATGAGGCCATTAAAAATAAAGATAGCGTTGGCCTGAAAATTCAAAGATTTGATAGAGCCACCCAAACCGTAGGAGACTGTGTGGCTAAACAAAGGGATCCTAAGGACATGACTGGGATTGGGATGAATGATTACTCTTTGGTTCCACCACCAGCTGGTGACTTCTATGGTGTCCAACAAAGGGACTTATCTTGGACTGGTTTGCCAGAGCTCCAAGAGGAGGAATTCATTCCTCCACCAAGAGTTGTCACTCCAGTTGAAGAGTATCAACAAAAATTGACTGACCTAAATGAGTGGAAGAAAGCTAACCCTACTTTATTTGTTAAGGGAGGTTTGCTATGTGAAAGTCCAAATGAGTCTACACCCATTAAGGTTACTAACCCAATCACTGGTAAAGTTGTTGACCTAGGCTCAAACACTGTTAGAAGACCTAGAATTAAATATGCAGAGATGTATAGGAATACTAGGTCTCCCAAGAGCCAAGTTAGCAATCATGGAACAGGTTTCTTCTCTTCTAGACCTAAGTTTGTGTCTAAGAAAGCCTGCTACACTTGTGGTAGCTTTTCACACTTGGCATACAAGTGTGTCAACGCTCCCAAAGCCAGCGCTGATAGAAACAATTTCAGCGCTGACAGGAACAAAGTCAACGTTGTTAGGAAGTCAAACGTTGTCAGACCCAAACCTTGTGTGCAGCAAAGTCCACAAGTGATTAGACCTGCCTCATTCTTTTCTAGAAGGTCTAACACTCATGGACAAAGACCATTTCAAAAGACAAACACCTGGTCAAATAGGCAATGGGTTTCTGTAGCAAACCCTAGGTTCAACGCTGACAAAGGTAATTTCAGCGTTGACAGGACAAATTCTAACGCTGACAGAAACGTGACCAAACCTAAATATTTGCAGCCACAAGGTAAGGGGTCTAAAGCTTCTTCAAGCTTAACATGGAGACCCAAGAAAGATCAAAACCCTAATGATAATGGGATTTCAATGACTTGCAATAGATTTAATTACATTTCAAAGGTCATTACAAAACCTATTAGGGTTAACTGGGTATTTCATCCTAAAAAGGATGAGAATGGGGTTGTTGTGAGAACTAAGTCTGTTCTTATTGAACAACCAGATGAATCCAAGTCTTTTAATACTTGGGTTCCCAAAGAAAACTAATTTGTTTTCTTTATGTGCAGGGCATTCAAAGACAGATCAATGATTATGGATATTGGGATAGTGGATGCTCAAGGCACATGACAGGGAAGGAAGACTATCTGACGAATTTCACCCCTATTAAAGATGGTGATAAGGTATACTTTGGAGGTGGATATGGAACTATCACAGGCAAAGGAACCCTTCTCACCAATAATCTGCGTTTTGAGAACGTCTTCCTGGTAAAAGAACTTGATTACAACCTGTTTAGTGTATCATAAGTTTGTGATAACAAAAATAAAGTTCTTTTCACTGATACTGAGTGTTTGGTGTTAAGTAAGGATTTTAAGATCCCTGATGAGAAATATATTGAGTATAGAACACCTAGGCATAAGGACATATATAATGTGAATTTAAATGGGATTAAAATGAATACCAATATGTCTTGTTTTTATGCTAAGGCCTCAGTAGATGAGAGTAATTTGTGGCACAGGAGACTAGGGCACATAAATTTTAAAAATATAAATAGACTTGTGAGGATTGGTTTAGTTGATGGTTTGCCTGAGAAGGCCTTCCACAATGACCACTCTTGTGTTTCATGTCTTAAAGGCAAGCAGCACAAGGTCTCATTCAAGTCCAAACAGGTGCATACTAGTTCTAGACCTCTTCATATGCTTCACATGGACCTCTTTGGTCCAACTAATATAGAAAGTTTGAATGGTAAGTCATTTTGCTTTGTTATCACAGATGACTTTTCTAGGTTTACTTGGACATTCTTTCTAGCTATGAAGAGTGACACAACTGATGTTCTTATTGATTTTATCACTCAGATTGAGAAGAGGTCTGGCAATGAGGTTAAAATGCTTAGGAGTGATAATGGTGGAGAATTTAGAAATAAGAAGTTAGATGATTTCTGTGCCAGGAAAGGAATTACTAGGAAATTTAGCATTGCTAGAACCCACAACAAAATGGGGTTGCTGAGAGGAAAAATAGAACCCTAATTGAAGCAGCCAGAACAATGTTGGCTGATGCTCACTTTCCTATAGCCTTTTGGGCTGAGGCTTTTAATACAGCTTGTTATGTGCAAAATAGAGCATTGATTAACAAAATTCAGAACAAGACACCTTATGAGTTACTTTGGGGTAGAAAACCTAATATTGGTTATCTCATACCTTTTGGTTGTCATGTAGTAGTCTTGGATACTAGTGATGCCTTAGGGAAATTTAGTGCAAAAGGTGATGAGGGTTACTTCATGGGGTATTCAGTCCAGAGCAAGGGTTATAGGGTTTATCTTATAGAGGACAAACGTATAGTTAAAAGAGTACATGTTAGGTTTTTAGAGAATAAACCTAGTGATCCTGAAAGTGGTCCTAATTGGTTGTTTGATTTGGAACCCTTATCTAGAACTTTAAATTATATGCCTGTCACTAATCCAAACATTGTGGAGGTAACTTCAAATGTTGTGGAGGAACAAGTTGTTGATGTTTCAGGTACACAGGTTAATAAGAAGGTTGGATCACAAGCAGACTAGGCATCTCCTATATTAGAATATGTCACAATTCCCATTTGGACAGATGCTTTTGCTGCTGCTGCTGCTGCTGGACAAGATAATGGTGGTTTCCAAGTACCACCAGATACAAACATGCATGGTCCTTCAGGCGCTGACAAAGGCAAATCTAGCGCTGACAAGACCAATTCAGACGTTGATGGCTCAGACGTTGACAACAACAGTTCAAGCGTTGTTAGCCCAAGCGCTGACAAACAAGGTTCAGACGTTGACAACACCTTTGCACATCTTTTCTCTTCCACTTTTGAACAAGGTGAACCTTCCAATTCTTATGAAGAAGGTCATCCTTATGTTGATATAAGAGAGTTTGATGAAGAAGATATTGGCAACATGGAGCATGAGGTTGAGGACACCAGACTTTTTGAAGGAGGAGTTCTCACTTCTACTATGAAGAATCACCCCCCTTCTCAGATCATTGGTGATATTATGACTCCAGTTCAGACTAGAAGGTCTCATCAAGGTCTTGGTGGGTTTATTGCCAATATACACAAGAAGGTTGATACCCCTCTTGTGCAAGCATGTTTGTTTGCATGTTTTCTGTCACAAGAAGAACCCAAGAAAATATTTGATGCTCTCAAAGAACCAAGTTGGGTGGAAGCAATGCAGGATGAGCTTCACCAATTTGCAATTCAGGATGTTTGGGAGCTGGTTGATTGTCCTAGATATGTCAGACCTATAGGGACAAGATGGGTTCTCAGGAACAAAAGAGATGAAAGAGGCATTGTGGTCAGAAACAAGGCAAGGTTAGTGGCTCAAGGTTATACACAAGAGGAGGGAATAGACTATAAGGAGGTCTTTGCACCAGTTGCAAGGATTGAAGCTATTAGGATTTTTCTAGCCTATGCATCCTGCATGGGCTTCACAGTCTATCAAATGGATGTCAAGAGTGCCTTTCTCTATGGCACCATTGTCGAGGAAGTATATGTGATGCAGCCTCCTGGTTTTGAGGATCCAGAGAATCCAGATAAAGTTTATAGAGTCAAAAAGGCTATGTATGGCATTCATCAGGCCCCTAGAGCATGGTATGGTACTTTGTCTACCTATTTGGTGGACAATGGATTCAAGAGGGGCACCATAGATCAGACACTATTTACAAAGAAGAAAGGCAAGGATGTGTTGCTTGTGCAGGTCTATGCTGATGACATCATTTTTGGATCTACTGATCCAAAGATGAGTGAGGATTTCTCCAAGCTTATGACAGATAAATTCAAGATGAGTGCTATGGGGGAGATGAACTTCTTTCTTGGTTTACAAGTTCAGCAGAAAGAAGATGGTATCTTCATCTCCCAGGACAAATATGTTGCTGAGATCTTGAAGAAGTTTGGCTTTTCTCCACATGAAAAGAGGGCTACTACTCCTATGGATAGAGAACACCCTTGGGGAAAGATTGGAGATGGGAAAGATGTTGATGTCAGGCACTATAGATCCATGATTGGATCCTTGATGTATCTTATTGCCTCCAGACCTGATATCATGTTTGCTGTGTGTGCTTGTGCACGCCATCAAGTGACTCCCAAAGAATGTCATCTTTATGCTGTGAAGAGGATCTTTAGGTACCTAAGATGCTATCCTAGTCTTGGTTTGTGGTACCCAAAGGATTCACCATTGGAGCTGATTGCATATTCAGATAGTGATTATGGAGGTGATAAGTTTGATAGGAAATCCACAATTGGTGGATGTCAGTTTCTTGGGAGCAGGTTGATATCTTGTCAATGCAAGAAACAAACAGTGGTGGCTAATTCTACAACTGAAGCTGAGTATGTGGCTGCAGCTGCTTGTTGTGGACAAGTGTTGTGGATTCAGAACCAGCTGTTGGACTATGGGTACAATTTCATGCATACTAAGATATTTGTTGACAATAATAGTACTTTATGCATCATTAAGAATCCTGTACATCATTCTAAAACTAAACACATAGAAATTAGACACCATTTTATAAGAGATTGCTTTGAGAAAGGTTTAATACAACCAGATAGGGTTGACACTGAGGAAAATGTGTCAGATTTATTAACTAAACCTTTTGATGCTGGGAGATTTCAATACTTGGTAACAAGTATTGGAATGGTCAATCTCACATAATATGTGTTTTGGATTCTTTTTATAAAGTATGTACAGGATGATGCATTATTATTGTTGGTCTTATTGATGATTTAGATTTTCCACTATATTTTTCTAACACTGACAAAGGTTGCTTGAACACTGATAAGTGTTTTTGTAACGTTGTCAGCAATATAATTGTCTAACGCTGACAAAGCTTCCCTCAACGCTGTCATGTGTTATCGGGGCGTTGTCAGCAACAATGTTAGTTTTGTGGTTTTCAATCTAAATGTGCAGATGGTGTTAGCAGTATACCATCGGATACAGAGTTGCTTATGGATCAATGGAGAAGCATTTGGACAAGTTTTTATTTATGGATGATGGTTGGAATGTTTCATTCCTATCTTGACATAAAATTTTTTATGTTCATGCATGATTTTAGCAAACTTTTGTATCATTGTTTAAGGGGAGGTTTTAGGAACCTTTAGGATTTTTGGGTATCCATATGATACTCTTATCACAATTCTAGATTGTGTCCACAGGTGAGTATGAGTTAGTTTTACTAAATCATGAGGCACTATAGCATGCAAAGTTGATATACTATGCATGCTGCCAAGACATTTTTGGCCTAGAATTGGTTGTGGTCTGTTGAGAGACTTGGGAATGATTTTGATATGGGATTTACCTGGGAGTAACAAGGATTTTATAAGGTAACTTGGTTGTTAAGAGTTTTGGTTAGCAAGGGACACTAGAGGACTGTTATGTCTATCTTGCTTATGCAAGTGTGCATAACTGGACAGTGCTTGCCGCCCTATAATAATTATCAGCTTTTGGTTATCTTCTCTAGGATAAATTACTTGTTAAGGTCATTTTTCATTTTTAAAACACTTTTATTTTTAGACGCTGACAAGAATTTTCCAAGCGTTGTTGTGACCAAATTGGACGCTGACATGGCTATAGGCAAACGTTGACAAGATTATAGCCGTTGGGCGTTGATAGGTTATTTTTGACCGTTGACACTCAATGGGACCTACCCAGTTGTTACTTTTTGATAAATTTTTGGGCCGTAATTTTAGGAGTTGTTACCTTCATTTAATGCATGAGATAACTTATAACTTTTTCAATATTTTCATGATTGATTTTTGAAAATACTTGCCTCTTTTTAGGCCTATCACATGCATCTATTTCTCCTATAAATTTGGCTCCTATTTTAAACAGGGTATCTATAATTCTTGTCTAACAATTTTCTCTTATCAACTTCATCTTCTTCACTTAAAATTAACAGCTTTCATCAATGGCACCAAAGTTTAAACCAACAGAATTGGAATTGGGGTTCAGATCTCAACACAACATGATTGCTTATCTTGTCGCTGATGATACTCTGTTTCCTCAATACACACAAATGGTGGCGTATTTGAACGCATCCCCATTAAGGTATGCTCTTTCTCATGCACCACTCATTCCAGTCACACACATTAAGTAGTTTTGGAACACTGTTAGTTCCTCAACAGTTAATGGAGTGACCACATTGACTTCTATTGTTCATGGGAGATCTTGGGTGGTTACTGAGGCTTTGGTACGCCAAGCCTTGCATCTTGATGGTATAGCCACCCTTCCCATAAATGAAATAGAACAAGGGCTTAGGGCTTTGGGATATCCTTTTCCTGATGAAGGTACTCTCAATAAGTATCATAAGCAGGAATTTCCCCCAGCCTGGAAGTACCTCATACATGTCCTCCTTCAATGTTTGAGTCCCAAATGTACTGCACACAATGAGATCAATAGATCCATTGCCAGTGCTATTGTGTGCATTGCAACAGGGCAAAAATTTAACTATTCTAAAATGATTTTTGAGGGGATGTGTAAAAACAAGGGGAACAAAATGACTTTAGCTTATCCCCGTTTTCTGCAAATGGTTTTTGATGTTCAAGGTTACTGCTCAAGGGATCACAATGATTTTTATAAAATCCCTGAGCAAAAGAAAGCTATTTTTATGAAGATGAACTCACCACCCCATAGAGACCTACCTTTAACCCCAACCATGCTTGCTGTTATTGCAGCAGCACAACCCCAACCTGACCCCAACCTCAAATTGACCCTCAACCACAACTTGAACCAATTTCTGAACCTTTACCTTCCCCTGAACAAATGCAAATTGACTCAGAATCCTTCAACGCTGACAAACTCAATATTGGCGTTGATGTGCCTATTTCCAACGCTGACACACAACCTTTACAATCCCAAACACCCCTTAACCAACCCACATCCACCCATTCTTCCACACCATCTTCCACACCCCCTGAATATAGGTTGATGAAACGCCAAAGGACTACTGGAGTGTTCTCCTCTGGTGGTCCTAGCCATGTAGCAGAGAGAACCACCACCACAAGTGTGGCTGGTGACCTGGATGAGGCTGGGACTATTGGTTCAGGCTTAGATGCTGGCCAAGGCAGTCCCACCATCATTAAGTCCTCATCCATGCCCAATGAATCTGACTGGGGAGGTCAAATTCCCATTTTAGAAGAGGGTAGACTGGAACCAATGACTCTTATGGAATTGACGGTAGTTTGCATAAGCTTGGAAAAGCAAAATGCAGACTTAGTACAAATTGTCAGCTCACAAGGCCTTGAACTCAAGCAATTGAGGGAGAGGATTGTTGTTTTGGAAAGTGATCGTGCCAGGAGGGGTATGGAGGAATCTTCCAAAGGGGAGGAAGATCAAATAAATCTGAGTGATAAGGGCAGCCAGGATGGTCAATCAATGGATGTTGCTGAAGCCCTTACAACTTTGAAGAAACAAACAGGTTTTGATACGTCCTTAGTCTCTCCTACCAACTTAAATTTATCATTTACAGCCATGTTGAGAGAGGTTACACAAGGCGCTGAGGGAAGATATTTGGGCGTTGACAAGGAAACTTTGGACGCTTACAGAAATATTTTGGGCACTAATAGAACAAATTTGGGCGTTGACAGACCTGTACATGAAGGTGATGTATCCCAGTCATCATCTATCATCAAGGAAGTTTCTACTCAGGTATTACCATCTACCTTACCAACCATTGCACCATCAGATAAGGGTAAGGGTAAAATGGTAGAAGAAATTGTTCCAAAGGATGCAGCTCAAGTTGAATTTGATAGAAGATTAGCTGCACAAATCATGGAACAGGATGAAAAGGAAAAGTCACCATTTGTTGGGACTTCTGAAGAAGGAAGTGATGGAGCTAGCTCAGACTCAAGTGTGATAATTATAGAACCTGAAAGGCTTGAGTATGGGGATGAGTTGGCCAAAGAGAAGCTGAGAGAGTTGAAATTGCAGGTTGATTTTAACATGCCAGAGGTGGTTCAAATGTACAATGCTTGGGAAGAAAGATGCATGGATAATCCAGATTTGACTATTTCATATCAAATATGGGGTTTGGAGCTTCTTCTTAGAGTTCAGAAGGATTGCCAGGTAATTTTGAAACACAAGGCAAGCAATATTCTCTCAGAGTTGAAAAGGGATAGAAGGGAGCTCTATTTTATGTTGCTCAGATGTCATGGAGTTGGATGGACATATCAGAAGTTGAAGGCTTTGACATTTGATGAGTTGGAAAACAGGGCTTATCCCATTTGGGTGAGAGTGCAGGAAGCAAACACTCTCAGACTTCTTTCAGATGAAAGAAAGGAGGAACTTGCAGAAGAAATGGAACTCAAGAAAGCTATGATTGTTCCCAGGCCAGTGAAGAAGGGAATTTCATTTGAGTTTCCAAAAGATATGGATCCACTATATCCAAGTGAAGCAGTTATAAGAAAGAGCCTCAAGCTCTCTCCATTAGAAGCTTCAGATATGGTGCAAGTGTTACCATTAGATTCCAGGAACCCAATTGTGAGCTATGAAGAAGATGAATGTGGGTTCTGGAAGATTGGTAGATTTGGCAAGGAGGTACACACTTTTACCACTCTCATATCTTTATTTGCAAGTTGTGATAGAGAAGACTTGGTGGACCTTTGGAGGTTGCTGGAGACCAAGTATGAGGCTGAAGCACCAACTTCAGCTAATGGAATAAAACTTTGGACCACATTCAAAAGAATGTGTGGACCAAAAGATGAGGATCCTGCAATATGGAAGGATCTTGAAGATGACCTCAGTGGTCTTCAATGGAGGTTATATTCAGCTGCTGGTGTATACCATTTGAGTTCTACAAAGTTTGCTGAGTATCTACTTGTGGATGCTCAGTATTTCATATCCAAGGCTATTTTGGAGAAGATGAAGGACACTCAGCTGGAAATAGATTATTCAAGTGACGTGGCAAAAGATTTGATCAGATTTATTCACTATCAATATGAGAAGGTTTGTAAGATTCCTCCTAGTCCTTAATGCTTATTCAGAAACTTGATCATAAGAGTGGATATCAAGTTTAGGGGAGGATTGTTGGGAATAAATTAAGGCCAGATCACTTGAGCGCTGACAAGAACAAAACAAGCGTTGACAAGAACAAAACAAGCGCTGACAGCTCAAGCGTTGACAGGTTAAAGTCAAGCGTTGACACATTGAAGACAAGCACTGATGGAAGATATATTCTACGTGTGTATTATATTCTAGAATACTTCTAGTAAAGATAAGAACAACAATGTATTTTCTATATTTATCTTTACCTAGAATAGTTGATACGTAGATTATTGTACAAGTCTTCTTATGTCTATAAAAGAAGACCTTTAGGTTAATGTTTAATATAAGTTTCATATAAGTTTTCATTCGTAAACATCTTTCATTGTAAGCAAGTTTGATATTAATAATCAAAGTGAAAGTTTGTTTGTATCATTGTGTGTTCTTGTTTAAGTGTTAAATTCCGCATAACACTTAGATTCATAAATCATATACAAAGGTTTCTCTACGTGTATTACTTGATCTAATCTCGTATACACAAAGCTAATCGATCTAAGTTTGGGATCAACACTATATTATTATTATTATTATTATTTTATATAATCCATTTAGGCTGGTTATAACTAAACTATTACACGTTTACAAGGTGTGGTGTTATTATTATCATTACAATAATAAAATCTCCCTTTTTACTCTTTCTGTCTAGTTAAATACTTCTAAAATTTTAACTCCACTTAAGAAAATTATTGTAAAATTTCTTCACCCTTTAAAATGTATTATCACATGTTACCTAGAAAACTAATCCAATTATTTTCAAGACAATGTTTTTGATAACTTACTACCACAAACTTAAAAAAAAGATATGTAAGTCACGATATCATACCATACACTTACAAATTATTTTCAAAATCGTTTTCCTATAATTAGACATACTTATTTGCAAGAAAATTTAGTGGTTCTCATTAATTAAAATACATACCCGAATGTAGACACACATCAAAAGACTCAAAATGTCGTTGGAACTCCATCAAACTCCAGCACCATAAAACACGAGCAAACACAAGGTACGTTCAAGTTATAATAACTACTAAACGACCATATATCATAACTTAACTCATACTATTATATATACATCCGCATATATATACCTATTAAATCACCCAAAACATACTCGTTACCATATATGTCAGATCTATCAATCACGTCATACCCTCGTTTTTCCATACGAGTGATCACCATCTTACAACAAGGCATAAAATCCATCACTGAAACCAGTCCATATCGTGTGACACCATAATCACACAACATGACTATAACCCAAAACATATAATACACTCAAAAATAGCCATATCGTAGGCAACCGTTACATAAACCCACATATACCCAAAATCCACATCTCGTCATATACAAGCATGTACTAACCCTCTTTCATGCAATCATACTTAGGAACCCATTGAAGTTGTGGTACTTGTATAACTATGTTGGCCACCATACTTATACAATTATCCTTTCCCTAAAACCTGTCTCTGATACCATTTTGTCACACCCCACCATGGCAGAATATAGGGCACGACGTATGGATAACATCACAACATGGCGTGTCTATAAAGACAACTAAATGAAATAAGAAATGTCATAAATGGGTGACACAATGTCATGACAATATCTCAAACAATGCAGGCGTCTAGGTAAGTAGGTAACAGGTCTACCCCATACTAAAGACATACAAATACACACATCAACATATAGGTGTCCACAACGTATCACTTATTCAAACATAAAATAAAGGCTAAGAGGAAAAGGGGTTCTTTCAAATGCAATCCTAAGCCTCCAAAGCTAGCAACTCCTATTCTCATGATTAACCACATTCTCACCTGAAAGAGACACTAAAACACGTCAACAATAAAGTTGGTGAGAGTCATAGGTTTAGACTCCAACGCCAAATCAGTTATAAGCTGTGAATAACAACCATCAATAAAAGAACATATGGACAATGTGCTACTGTTATGCATTAACTACTAACATTCTAGATTTAACCATTCACCACAATTCCAAGGCTCCAAGCCTTACCAATCACCATGGTCCCATAGGCGCCCATACACCTATGAACCAATCCCAAGGCCCCGCCTTGTCAACATCCCCTTGGTACCAAGTTAAACCACAATAACTGAGACGGTACGTGTCCCCCGATCCAAATCATAAACACAATCAAGAATCATATAGCAGTTAATCACATAAGTGTACACACAAGTCCATCACAAACCATAAAAACATTAACATCATTATTTACAAAACCATATAGTGTCTCTTCCATCCCATATGGAAATCAAAATCATTAAAAGATATGGGACTACGAAACTCACCTAAACAAGCTTCTCCAAGTATCCGCGCTCTAGCAAAATCTAAACACACAAACATATACAATCAAGACATGAACCACATACCAAAATGGCTCATAAATCTATGATGGATATCTAACCTTATACTACAACTTAACCCCATTTATATGCCATAAGCATCTCATTACACCCCTCTATAAAGCCCTTAACTTAGTTTAGTTCATAACTCGTCTCGTTAACATTTAACCCAAAACAGTCCCCTTTTTCACACTCCGTATTATGAGCCAAACGTCCACCAAACCTAAACCACATTCCTTCAATGAAAACCCCATAAACTTATATGTGTTAGCTAAAATCGCAGCCCTTGCCGCAACATCAAAGCTAACCTTAATTCCCCGATATACACCTTATACTTTCGCCTATCCAGATTTTACCGATTTTGAACATATGAAATGTTTGTTATGATCAGAGGGTATTACCCTATCCCATTTGCCTAGACCTTCTTAAGATCTTTTATTTAATATATAATATAAATCTCATGTTCATTTGAAGCTCCAATTATAACCATACGTACCCCAAACAATTCAAATCATAAAATGAAAACAGGCTGATCCAAAAACTGTTTTGACATCCGACTTATGTAACCTGTTTTTGACCCACTTCGCTACCTCCAATTTAGTTCTCATTTCTTGCATTTGAAAGCTAATTCAATTATCTTTCCAAGGAGATAAAATTCGAAAATTAAAAGTTTATAGAACTCTAGATATGATCGAAACAATAGACCAAATATTCTGCCCAGTTTTTAAAAACGAATTTAAACATGATTAAACCCTTGAATCATCATTAAGCCCCATAATAACCTAATTAGTTTAATATTAAGAACCCTAATATTATTTTACAGAAATCATCATTCCTAGTATGAAACCTTAATCAAAAATCAAAAATCCCAAACCCTAATCCATCTTACTAGATTACATACGTAAATTTAATGTTAATAGAGCTAGTTTAATTACGTACCTTTAACCCTTATGCAAGATTTCGGTTTTGATCTTCCCCCATGGATGTTTCAACTGATATTAGGGATATTGTTGGATTATGGGTCGTTTTTAGGGGTCTAGGGGTGTTTATATAGGCCTTGGTAACCTCCTTAACAAGTTTGAGCCCGAAAAGGACTCTACTTTGGCCTTTCTTACCCGTTTCCTTCCTTTAGTCTGTAACATACCTTAATTTTCAGACTCTCTAAAATTCCAATTTTTCCCCTAGACTTTTTTTTGTTTAGGCAACTGTGTGCTAAATTGCTAATTATGTGGGAAGCGTTCCCTTATTCTGTGAAATAACGTGTGCTGGCATGTATTTTGCTTACATTGTGCTTAGTCTGTGTTGCTGTGAACACTGCGAGTGTGTCACTATTGGTTGCGTAATAATTTACGATCAATACTTTAGCGTATCTGGAATTTATTTCCATTACGTGTGCATAGTTTGTGTAGGATTTGTCTGCGTCGCGTTTGCGTGAACTATCTGCGATTTAACTGCTGTTTGCGTATCTGTGCGTGTTAATATTGTGCGAATAATTATGATATTTTCATAATTGTTGTTATAATTAATTTTATTAATTATTTTAACAAATCGATAATTATTGTTTTATTTTCCATAGAAATAATTGAGATCAACTTAGTTATTCGACGCACTGTGTGAATCTAAGTACCCCAAATAAATACTTATGACTAATTATCACCCAATATTATCATTTCTAATTAAATCACCTAGCATTTTTTTTATCCACTCATATATCTTTTCTAAACAAACTTAACTAACAAACACTTTTGGTAAAACCCTACCATACTTATACAAGATACCACCCTTGGTTAATTAAACCTGATGCAAAACTTACTAACTTGCATGATGCGTACTACCCACATGCACATTTTGAAATCTTACCAAAAATGAGTAGGCAACTAATATACTATCATGTTTGTCTTTTGTCCACTACCAAAACTACATTTCAAAACATACTCCTACTTTCACCTTTAACCCACAAAACACACACACAGTAAACACATTTACAACTTTCTCCTTTACAACTCATCTTCAACTTCAACATATTCACAAGTTACAAACCCCATTTTCACACAAATGTACATCATTCCATCTAAAAACTTGTACAACCATTAACAAAACACACCATTCATACAAATACTAAGCCAACTCATTCGAAGTTCTCTCTTTGTTGTGGTTGAAGAACGTGGGTTTCACTTATTCGAAGGCGCTAACTGCTGTTGACGCGAATACTACACGGAGTGGGTATCGTTTGTGAAGCGGGTTCTTTTGTTTCTTTCGTGGGTCGTCTTTTTCGCAACGTGGGTTTTGTTCGAGTGACGAGTTTTGACGTGGGTTATCTACTCCCGAAGGTCTTTTGAGTTACAAGTTGGGTTGTCGCGGTTTACGTGGGTCATCTCGTTATAGTTGCAAGCTTCGTCTCCATACGCTTGAGCTAGCTAAGGTTACACGCGTACCCTTATATATTCATTCCTTGCTACATTTCTTTTGCATGCATATGTGTTGTCTTTACCACTATTTCGGAAACTAAACTTTCAAGATTATGACTTGTAAATCTATAATTTGTCATGTTGTGGCTTCAAAAAAGGGGTTTTAAAGCATGTGTTTGTAATGGGGTTATACTAAAAGTTTTGAGCAACTTATTAGAAACCATGTTAGGACATTTTTGTGTGAGTTAAACTAAATGAGTACGTTTGAGAACGGGTTTTAAGTCGTGACTTGGTCGAGTTAATGTGAGACGTGAATTGTTAAAAGTTTTGTGAGAGATTTGCAAACGTTCTGTGGAGGTTTTGTTAAGAGCTTTTGTGCGGTTGAGACGAGAGGGAGACACAAGTCGGTAAAGTTTTTAAAATGGTCTTACAAAAGGGTTTTCAAACTTAGTTTTAGTTACTGATATTGTTGTCGAGGGTGAGACCGAGAGATGTTTCTCAAACTTGGGTTTAGCTGCTGTGAGTATGTGACGAGAGTAAAATGATTTCAGAAGTTTTAATGTTAAATCTGTGAGAGTTGTTGTGTGAGTCGAAGGTAGCTTTTGTATGAATTGGTCATGGCGAAAGTTGCTGTTGGGTATTGTCGAGAGTGAGAGAGAGATTAGAAAGTCAAGGGAAATGGTTTACAAACTATTCTTTCTTTTTGATTTTGATGAGAGAGAGACGAGGGAGAGGGAGTAAATGATGAGATCATAGGTTGTTTCTTTGCAAATGTTTTATACCGAGAGAAGATAGGAAATGAAGTCACTGTTGCTTTTCATAATCTGACATTTGCGTTGTCCCTCTTATGGCCATCAGTCTAAATATATTTTCAAAAAGAAAGGGGACATCACGTGGGGCTTTGTACCTCTCTTTTAATTCTTAAGCCACCTTCAATTTTAGATAAAAGTCTTAATAATTGTAAATGGTTGTTTGCAAATACTTAAGTTGGAGTGACTTTTGTGTTGAGTTACATTAAAAGACCACCGAGTTCGAGTTGAGAGCTATAAGTCGAGTGTTGTTTAAAATGGTGATATTAAAACTTACGCGTAAAGATTGTCGATTTTCATTTAGAAAGTTATAAAAGATTTTAGCTAAGTTAAAATGGTGAACATATATGTGACGCCGAAAGGTTGTCGAATTTTATCGAGTCGAGCCGACATCTTCTTTACTTGGAAGTTTGGTCGAATATTGCAACAACAAATATTTTGAGCATATAATTTATAACTTAAACCGTGGTAAAGGGTGACATGTGCGTGTGACAAGTGCATCATTACATTCTTTGACTGTGACCTAACTTAGCACTATATACCTAGGTTGCAACTTGTGTTTGCTGCATCTGTGATTGTCATATTCTTGCTGTGAATCTTTTGCATTTTGAGGTGAGTCATAGCCCTTATTAAACTGTCTTTTATGTTTAATCATTTGGGTGAGATAAATGATTTTTTGCCTGCCTGATGGACGCAAAATCTGTTTATATTGCTGTCTTGCCAAAAGTTATGTGTGATATGCCTAAGTAGTGATAGCCCACTAGTCCCCTGTTATCATGAACCGTTAGTTACTCTGGTTGAGTAGGCGCTTATGTTATGGAGAGATCTATTGGGGTTTGACAACCCCCGTCCGGATGTTCAAATACATCGCCATGCCAAACAGACGTATATCATATGGTTGTTGCTAGGTGGTCATGGGTTAGGCACCTACTTGGGGCAATCTTATATATTACGCGTGCATCAGTTGTACGTGCTTGTCAGCAGCCTCGATGTCATGAGCTTAATGCTATCATAACTATAATTATCACATCTGATTCCCATATGCATGACATTATATCTCCCATAATGGCCTCATATGCTTTAAACAGTTTGTTTGCGGTCCAATATTGAATGTTATACTTTTAACTTAAACCTATGCACTCACCAGCCTTTGTGTTGACACTTTTAAGCGTTTATCTCAGGTGTTGAACTACTTGCTTGTTGCTTGCTTTGGAGTCTCATGCATACTGTACTTGGATTTGAAGACTAGCTCATGCTTACTAAACTTTTTACCTCATTGTTGCTATTTAAACTCTGACTTCCACTGCACTTGCTTAAACTTATTTATGATTTGAACTTTGTATTCTAAATCTAATGACGAGGTAAATTATTTTAAAACGTCTCATTTAGAGTCGTTCTATTGCACCTTGGAATTTGTTATTATGACGTAACAGCCCTCGAGCTTTACCGCTTCCGCTGGTCTATTTTTGGGGTGTTACAGATTGGTATCAGAGCCTTGGTTATAGAGAACTAGGTTTGCATCTTAGGCCTAGACTATAACCGATATGTGATTACATGATTTATGTGCTATTATATTATACATATACATATTATATATATTATCATATATACACGGCTACTTTGTGCATGCATACTTTTGCATTGCCTTAACTTACGTTTACCGCTCCTTACGCGAATCTCACATCATTTTATATGAAGGCTATTTATATAAACGCTGGAACTTTCGTTACACATTGTAAGTGAAACAATGACCCCCTCTAATTCTGTGACATTGTAATTGTTACGATGGTTATTAAGATATCTCTCCCTTGACTTTACATAACTTTTGTTTCATAGAAACTCGTCATAGTCTTTCGATCTCACTTATCATCTTACTATATGGCTTTGGGTTTTATCCTCCGTCCGTTTAAAAAAACTTATTTCGTCTCATGACCAGTTACCTATTAAAATGTCGATTGATTCGAATGCGACTTCAACTCATCACTTCGTAACATTTCATTTTGGAACTCAACCTTAAGAACTCAACTTATTTTATATTCTTTTACATTTTTTAATTTCAAGGGGTGTTAACAACAACAAGAAAAGCTCGTGATAACCCTAATGGCAACGTGGAGTACACTAATGCTTAAGGAAGATTTTCTTGCCTTACCGAGTGTGACCTGGTAGAAGTCGTCATGTGTTGTTTTCATTTATGTTTTGTGCTTTAATTTAAGACTTATCGTCTCGTGTGTAAGCTTTAAATTTGAATCCTTATAAATGAATGTGTTTTGACGGTCCGTTTAATTATATCTCTTTCGACAGCGTTACCATATCTTGAATCATTATGCCATTGTCTTGCAAGATTTCTTCTTTCATAGCATCTCATGAATTATTTTATATGTCTTGACATCACCTTACGAATTATTTTCAATCCCATTAAGCATCATTTTTCCATCACTTCATAAACTACTCGTTGCTATTTTGTCACTATTTCGCTAGACCTTTTAAAGTGTTGCGAAAATGCCTTGTAAACTATTTCTTGGAAGATTTTAAAATATTTGGTTCTCATTTTACAAAACTATTTTCATAAATTGTTTTGGTTACTATCTTATAAACTAGTATAGTATAAACAATTTGATTACGATAATCATAACACTATTTGACGAAAAGGAGCATCACATCGTTAGTCCCCAATTATACAAAGCCTGATCACCTATGTATAATTTGAGAAGGACCATACTATGCTCGTAGTAGTCACCATAAACATTTTGTCAAAATCCACGTTTTTATATTTTTGAAAAGCAAAATTTTGCGCGTGTACACTTAAATTGTGCAAGACATGGATTTTTATGCAACTGCATCATGTAGATCCAACCTCATAATTCGACGTTACATCATTTTTCGTATCGAACCATTCGTTCAGCATCGACTCACATCCGTATCAATTAGTTGTCCAATGTCGCGTTGTGATTACTTGCGAGGAGAACATTGTTCGTACTTCTTTAGCAACAAATGGTGGAGATGAAGTATATGGAGAGTATCACCTTGGAAAGGTATGATACGTTTTAGAAAACGAGGGTAGTGAGCCTCCATTACAATAGACTTTTCAAGATCTTGGCAAAGGTTGGAACTGTAGCCTATAGGTTGGAGTTTTCGCAAGCACTCAACCGGGTGCACAATACTTTTCACGTGTCAAATTTGAGGAAGTGTCTTCTGATGAAACACTTGTCGTGCCGTTGGACGAAATCCAAGTCAATGACAATTTGAATTTTGTTAAGGAGCCTGTTAAAACTATGGACCGCGAGGTCAAACGGCTGAATTAGAAGCGCGTACCAATTGTCAATGTGAGGTGGAATTCTAGGCGTGGTCCTGAATTCACCTAGGAGCATCATCTCGTGTAAGTACACACACTTGTATGTTGATTCCCGTGTTGATAACACACTCTAAGCTTTCAGGAGAAAACTTCTTTAACGATGGGGGACTGTAACACACTGCAATTTTCAGACTCTCTAAAATTACAGTTTTGCCCCTAGACTTTTTTTTGTTTAGGCAACTGTGTGCTAAATTGCTAATTATGTGGGAAGCGTTCCCTTATTCTGTGAAATAACGTGTGCTGGCGTGTATTTTGCTTACACTGTGCTCAGTCTGCGTTGCTGTGAACACTGCGAGTGTGTCACTATTGGTTGCGTAATAATTTACGATCAATACTTTAGCGTATCTGGAATTTATTTCCATTACGTGTGCATAGTCTGTGTAGGATTTGTCTGCGTCGCGTTTGCGTGAACTATCTGCGATTTAACTGCTATTTGCGTATCTGTGCGTGTTAATATTGTGCGAATAACTATGATATTTTCATAATTGTTGTTATAATTAATTTTATTAATTATTTTAACAAATCGATAATTATTGTTTTATTTTCCATAGAAATAATTGAGATCAACTTAGTTATTCGACGCACTATGTAAATCTAAGTACCCCAAATAAATACTTATGACCAATTATCACCCAATATTATCATTTCTAATTAAATCACCTAGCATTTTTGTTATCCACTCATATATCTTTTCTAAACAAACTTAACTAACAAACACTTTTGGTAAAACCCTACCATACTTATACAAGATACCACCCTTGGTTAATTAAACCTGATGCAAAACTTACTAACTTGCATGATGCGTACTACCCACATGCACATTTTGAAATCTTACCAAAAATGAGTAGGCAACTAATATACTATCATGTTTGTCTTTTGTCCACTACCAAAACTACATTTCAAAACATACTCCTACTTTCACCTTTAACCCATAAAACACACACACAATAAACACATTTGCAACTTTCTCCTTTACAACTCATCTTCAACTTCAACATATTCACAAGTTACAAACCCCATTTTCACACAAATGTACATCATTCCATCTAAAAACTTGTACAACCATTAACAAAACACACCATTCATACAAATACTAAGCCAACTCATTCGAAGTTCTCTCTTTGTTGTGGTTGAAGAACGTGGGTTTCACTTATTCGAAGGCGCTAACTGCTGTTGACGCGAATACTACACGGAGTGGGTATCGTTTGTGAAGCGGGTTCTTTTGTTTCTTTCGTGGGTCGTCTTTTTCGCAACGTGGGTTTTGTTCGAGTGACGAGTTTTGACGTGGGTTATCTACTCTCGAAGGTCTTTTGAGTTACAAGTTGGGTTGTCGCGGTTTACGTGGGTCATCTCGTTATAGTTGCAAGCTTCGTCTCCAAACGCTTGAGCTAGCTAAGGTTACACGCGTACCCAGGGGCGTACCCACATGAGAGCCGGGTGTTGCACGGGCTACACCCAATTTTAGATCACGAAAGGTAAATTTTTTATAAAACATGTCTTTCTTCGATACGTGCAACATCCATTTTACGTAATGTAAGACAACTTTCGTACTAATAACCATAGGAAAATTTTTGTGCAACACCGTAAAATAAATTCTGGGTTCGCCTCTGGGCGTACCCTTATATATTCATTCCTTGCTACATTTCTTTTACATGCTACTGATATTGTTGTCGAGGGTGAGACCGGGAGATGTTTCTCAAACTTGGGTTTAGCTGCTGTGAGTATGTGACGAGATTAAAATGATTTCAGAAGTTTTAATGTTAAATCTGTGAGAGTTGTTGTGTGAATCGAAGGTAGCTTTTGTATGAATTAGTCATGGCGAAAGTTGCTGCTGGGTATTGTCGAGAGTGAGAGAGAGATTAGAAAGTCAAGGGAAATGGTTTACAAACTGTTCTTTCTTTTTGGTTTTGATGAGAGAGAGACGAGGGAGAGGGAGTAAATGATGAGATCATAGGTTGTTTCTTTGCAAATGTTTTATACCGAGAGAAGATAGGAAATGAAGTCACTGTTGCTTTTCATAATCTTACATTTGCTTTGTCCCTCTTATGGCCATCAGTCTAAATATGTTTTCAAAAAGAAACGGGACATCACGTGGGGCTTTGTACCTCTCTTTTAATTCTTAAGCCACCTTCAATTTTAGCTAAAAGTCTTAAAAATTGTAAATGGTTGTTTGCAAATAATTAAGTTGGAGTGACTTTTGTGTTGAGTTACATTAAACGACGACCGAAGTTCGAGTTGAGAGCTATAAGTCGAGTGTTGTTTAAAATGGTGATATTAAAACTTACGCGTAAAGATTGTCAATTTTCTTTAAGAAAATTATAAAATATTTTAGCTAAGTTAAAATGGTGAACATATATGTGACGCTGAAAGGTTGTCGAATTTTATCGAGTCGAGCCGACATCTTCTTTACTTGGAAGTTTGGTCGAATATTGCAACAACAAATATTTTGAGCATATAATTTATAACTTAAACCGTGGTAAAGGGTGACATGTGCGTGTGCCAAGTGCATCATTACATTCTTTGACTGTGACCTAACTTAGCACTATATATCTAGGTTGCAACTTGTATTTGCTGCATCTGTGATTGTCATATTCTTGCTGTGAATCTTTTGTATTTTGAGGTGAGTCATAGCCCTTATTAAACTGTCTTCTATGTTTAATCATTTGGGTGAGATAAATGCTTTGTTGCCTGCCTGATAGACGTAAAATCTGTTTATATTGCTGCCTTGCCAAAGTTATGTGTGATATGCCTAAGTAGCGATAGCCCACTAGTCCCCTGTTATCATGAACCGTTAGTTACTCTGGTTGAGTAGGCGCTTATGTTATGGATAGATCTATTGGGGTTTGACAACCCCCGTCCGGGTGTTCAAATATATCGCCATGCCAAACGGACGTATATCATATGGTTGTTGCTAGGTGGCCATGGGTTAGGCACCTACTTGGGGCAATCTCATATATTACGCGTGCATCAGTTGTACGTGCTTGTCAGCAGCCTCGGTGTCATGAGCTTAGTGCTATCATAACTATAATTATCACATCTGATTCCCATATGCATGACATTATATCTCCCATAATGGCCTCATATGCTTTAAACAGTTTGTTTGCGGTCCAATATTGAATGTTATACTTTTAACTTAAACCTATGAACTCACCAGCCTTTGTGTTGACACTTTTAAGTGTTTATCTCAGGTGTTGAACTACTTGCTTGTTGCTTGCTTTGGAGTCTCATGCATACTTTACTTGGATTTGAAGACTTGCTCATGCTTACTAAACTTTTTACCTCATTGTTGCTATTTAAACTCTGACTTCCACTGCACTTGCTTAAACTTATTTATGATTTGAACTTTGTATTCTAAATCTAATGCAACGAGGTAAATTATTTTAAAACGTCTCATTTAGAGTCGTTCTCTTGCACCTTGGACTTTGTTATTATGACGTAACAGCCCTCGAGCTTTACCGCTTCCGCTGGTCCATTTTTGGGGTGTTAAATAGTCGGTCATAACAGCCCATCCATGATCCACCCCCTTAAATTTGTTATTTACACTCCCCCCCCCCCTTCTATTTTATGTTTACCTATACTTCTATACACTTCCGGGTCGAAACCGGACACCCTTTCGCTAATTTTTCAACATTATGCGTAATTTTTGATCTTAACTTTATTTTCAAAACTTTTCTAAAATAGAAAACTCCTATAATTCATAGAATATATATATATATATATATATATATATATATATATATATATATATATTTATATATATATACTAGTTGCAAAACCCGCCCGATGGGCGGGTATGACTTGTGATTGTCGTTTACATTTTTTATTTATCTAAATATTGTTTTTAATAAATTTTATTATTTAATTTATATTTTTTAAACATAGTATAAATGTTTATCGAATTGTTTTCATTACTTATATTACTAAGTATATTTTATGGTTTTTATAATTAGCCTATAAAGTTGGTACTAACTTTGTTTTAAATTTTGTATACTATAAACCATCAAATGACTTGTACATTAAGCGACATAACGCTAAAAAGTAGTTTATTTTTAATAAGAGGATGTGTTTTGTATATTTGCAATAGTTGACGGGTTATATAGATGGAAAAAAGAACGTGATAATTACCGGTAATTTGATAGATATTTCATCGACTTATATATATTATTATGATTACACTCCACTTCATAAAAAAATTAAAAATACAGTAAGATGCAATTTATGTAGTTGAATTTTATTTTATAGCTTTTCCATCTTCAAACTTTTCAATTTAACTGCAATCGTAATTTAAAGGCTCTATTCTAGTCATGGCAAAAAAGTATGCCTATTGTTTGTGTTTTTTTAGTATGGCTTTGTTTAAATACCATGTTTATAGCAAACATCAAGGTTGTAAAAATCGCTTAGCGTTGGTTAGACGGTTCGTACCGTCAAGCGATTAATCGGTTTAGCGAAGATTAATCGAGAATTAATCGGATTGTATTTCTCTAATGCATAAGATTATAAGATTTTGAAAGTATTAGGCTGATTTTTCCGATTTTTATCCGGTTTATCCGATTTATTTCGATTTAGTCGATTTATTCTCGAACCCGAATTGTCCGATTTATCTCTTTTTTCATGAATTGATCGATTTGTCCTCGATTTTCTGATTTTTAACCAAGCCGATTTATAAATTTTTGCGTGATCTCATTTCATTTCATTTCATTTCATAGTCACTATAATGTGAGCTTATGATTCATGAAATAACCATTCATCGATTTACTTAAGAGCACTTCATACTCATAAACGATGTCCAAACCATCCTCATTCGCACCAAATAAACACGTATACACATAAAACACATAGTCACACATAACACCCTAAAAATACAACTAAGTGACGAACCTCAAAACCACGATTGTCACACATTTTAAAACCAAGATTGTATGATGATTTTTTATTGGTTTTAATAATGTTAAATAAATCAAATTTGTTTTAAGTAATGATTTTTATTTTTTTTATTTTATAAATATGTTTATTGATGAGTTTTATTATAAAAATTAAATTTATACACATTCAAGCTTTTCAAGCCAAACTCAAGCTTTTATCAAGCCTTATCAAGTCAAGTTCAAGCTTGAATTGGTAAAGCTTGACAAGCTATCAAGCCAAGCTCAAGCCTACAATTTTAGTATCAAGCCAAGTTCAAGCCCTACTAAGCTTGAGCTCGACTCGACTCGATTACATCCATATTCAAAACTACTTTACATAGTTTTATACATTATTCTTGATGTATAATCATAATAAAATATCATCAAAACTTAGATATATCACTGGCTACTTTGTTGATAAAACAAACACATAAAAGTAAAAAAAGTTCAAAATAAAAGAAGAATGAAATTTAGTTTAAGCATCAGATAGATTTCCTAAGTTAAGCCTCAAGCTTTTTCGGTTAAAGTGAAGCTTTTGCGTCTTTAAGGCGTGAGTTAAGACGACACAAAAATATAAAATATTTTTTATATTTATATAGTTTTATAGAGACAAAGATTAAAAAAACGTTGTAATACATAATGAATAAGGTTAAACTGCTATTTTTATATGTAATCTTATTTATTTTAAAAAATAAAAAATTTGGAGTTGAATAAAAAACTCGCCATGTCTCCTTTGCACGTCATATCGCGCCTTTTCACGCCTTTTCTCACATCACGTCTAGAATACACGCCATGGTTTATATCGTAACGACGAGGTCCCCCCTCACGCTTTGACGACGCCTTTTTGCCGCCATGGCGCGCCTTTTAGAGCCTTGGCCCCGGATTTATCGGGGGTGCAAAATTTGTTCACTCTACTGTGTTATGTTCAAGGGTTGAAGTTTCGGCTCAGTTTGGTTTCGTTTGTTAAGTGGTCGCCTGTTCTTTATTAGATACACAATATTCTAAGACGTGACCTCAGAAACTAATGTTGATTAGACAACGGTGTACGTAAACAATTATGTTGGATCGAAATAATTGGTTATACGCCCGACCAGACTATAAATCAAAGATAGATCGACTTAAACGCTATAGGATGAATTGTGCACATTTTCATCAAAAATCAATTCTAGTATTTTTTTTATTGTTTTTAAGTCTACGACGATGAGTTTCTATCGCCTTTAGAACGAGTGGCTTAATCTCCCGCGAGAGTTTGCTCGGTACCTCGATAGGTAGTATCCATCTCAATTGAGATTTTTTCCATTCTCAAATAAATCAATTCCAATATTTAGATAGGTAGTTATAGCTTAAAAGATATCATATTGGTACATTACTACATTAGATAACTTGTGAAACCATGAGGTCACAAGTAAAACGGTAGGTTGAAGTTAATATATTGGAGCTTCTTTTAATTAGTTTTCAGAAGTTTCTATGTAATCAATATATAAAATATGAATGATTTATGTATTAAATATGTACAGATAAAAAAACTACCATGAAAATAGCGTTTCACCTTTTTAAAACTTCAAAAATAATATATTTTATCAACTTTATAGGAGTTTGATATTTAAATGTTTATATTTTTAAGTAAGAGTTAATTCTTGATGATAGGAAATGATTAGAAGGGTTAGGATCTTTTATATGATATTGAAAATGAGTTGAATTGCCTCAAAATCGGGTACTGTTATAATGGATTAACTTGATTTAAAAAAAATATTTACAAACTGAATTTAGTCGTTGATCTTTATACGTTCAAAGATGAATTAATTAGTCAAGGTAAGGTTTGGTTGTTGACATAAACATAAGTAATGTTATTGCTAAAAATATGCCTTGCAACGATTTTAGACCCGTTAATCATATTGTTTTATTGCTATCATTTAAAAATTCACACGGGACAAAATATGTTCGTTAGGTAGACCAAGGCTCAATAATATCAAATATTACTTACCTTTTAGTTTCCTTTTAACAAAAATGAATCCAAACGCTAAGATATAACGGATACACAAACGTACTCTAAAAGAGATTTACGAAACGAACCACCAAAAAATGAGGCCCACTGCAAACAAACAAGAAAACTTAATATCCTGGGGATAGCTTGCAAAATAGATTGGTCAGCCGGCTTACGAAATGGGTTAATCAAAGTTCCGATTAAAAAGGATAATATTATGTACAACCAAAGATTAACACGGGCCAAAACATGTATATATGATGGACCAAGACATAAAAAACAAACACACAAACAAAAAAATATTGAGTTTAAAAAATTATATTAATCTGACTTTAAAAAATTAAAAATATTAAGAATTTTTATTTAAATTCGGATTAAATTTAAAATTTATATAAAAAAATTAAACATAAATTTAACGTTACTTAAGCGTAAACTATAACTAAAATATACTAAATGATGAATTAAAAACAATAAACTAAAAACACATGCGAAACAACAACAAAAAACTCCGCCTGTTGGGCGGGTTACGACGCTAGTATATATATATATATATATATATATATATATATATATATATATATATATATATATATATATATATATATATATATATATATATATATATATATATATATATATATATATATATATATATATATATATATATATATATATATATATATATATATATATATATATATATATATATATATATATATATATATATATATATATATATATAGATATATATATATATCAAATCAAATCAAAATCAAATCAAATCAAATCAAATCAAATCAAATCAAATCAAATCAAATCAAAAACCCTTATATAGGAAGGATGGTGAAACAATTCTTTAAATATAAAATTCTATAAAAATGACACATGTAATTCATTAAATGGTTTCCAGAAAATAGGAATTACAAATGATGCCATAAATACAAATTCTATAAAAATATGTAAGGAAGGATGGTGAAACAATGCCTTAAACTCAAAATTCTATAAAAATGATTCCATAAAATTCTTCAAAAATAAAATAGGAATTACACATGATGCCTTAAATACAAAATTCTACATAAATATATATATAAATTACAAAATTCTATAAAAATATATTAGGAAAGATGGTGAAACAATGCCTTAAATACAAAATTGTATAAAAATGATTCCATAAAATGCTTCAAAAATAAAATAGGAATTACAAATGATGCCTTAAATACAAAATTCTATCAAAATATACATAGGAATTACAAATGATGCCTTAAATACAAAATTCTCTAAAAATATATAAGGAAGGATGGTGAAACAATGCCTTAAATACAAAATTTTATAAAAATGACTCCATAAAATGCTTCAAAAAAAATAGGAATTACAAATAATGCCTTAAATACAAAATTCTATAAAAATATATATATGAATTACAAATGATGCCTTAAATACAAAATTCTATAAAAATATATAAGAAAGGATGGTGAAACAATGCCTTAAATACAAAGTTCTATAAAAATAATTCCATAAAATGCTTCAAAAATAAAATAGAAATTACAAATGATGTTTTAAATACAAAATTCTATAAAATTATATATAGGAATTACAAATGATGCCTTAAATACAAAATTCTATAAAAATATATAAGGAGCGATGGTGAAACAATGCTTTAAATGCAAAATTCTATAAAAATGATTCCATAAAATGCTTCAAAAATAAAATAGGAATTACAAATGATGCCTTAAATACAAAATTCTATAAAAATATATATAGGAATTACAAAGGTTGCCTTAAATACAAAATTCTATAAAAATATATATAGGAATTACAAAGGCTGCCTTAAATACAAAATTCTATAAAAATATATAAGGAAGGATGGTGAAACAATGCCTTAAGTACAAAATTCTATAAAAATGATTCCATAAAATGCTTCAAAAATAAAATAAGAATTACAAATGATGCCGTAAATACAAAATTCTATAAAAATATATATAGGAATTCCAAATGATGCCTTAAATACAAAATTTTATAAAAATATATAAGGAAGGATGGTGAAATAATGACTTAAATACAAAATTTTATAAAAATGATTCCATAAAATGCTTCAAAAATAAAATAGGAATTACAAATGATGCCTTAAATACAAAATTTTATAAAAATAAATATAAGAATTACAAATGATGCCTTAAATACAAAATTATATAAAAATATATAAGGAAGGATGGTGAAACAATGCCGTAAATACAAAATTCTATAAAAATGATTCCATGACATGCTTCAAAAATAAAATAGGAATTACAAATGATGTCTTAAATACAAAATTCTATAAAATATATATAGGAATTACAAATAATGCCTTAAATACAAAATTATATAAAAATATATAAGGAAGGATGGTGAAACAATGCCTTAAATATAAAATTCTATAAAAATGCACAACAATAATATTAATTTCAAAAAATATTAATGTAAAGACGTTATTCATAACATTAACATATACAAAATTTATTACCTCATAAAATTTAAAAATACATAAAATATTTATACAATATTATTAAAATTCTAAAAAACATTTATGTAACAAACTTATTCATACCGTTAACATATGTAAATTCAATTAACTCATAATATTCTTAAATAAATAAAATATCTTAAACTACATTATTTTTGTTTATTCTATGCTACATTATTAAAATATCAATGCCATAACTGACACTATATATACTAAACTTCTAATACAAACACACATAAATTCAATTTTCATTAAAAATATATATACTTAAAGCTAGCCCGTCCACCGGACGGGTCTAAAGGCTAGTGTATATATATATATATATATATATATATATATATATATATATATATATATATATATATATATATATATATATATATATATATATATATATATATATATATATATATATATATATATATATATATATATATATATATATATATATATATATATATATATATATATATATATATATATATATATATATAGGGGAGAGATCAAATAAAAAGACTTTTTTTTGTGAGAAGGATAAGAAGGATTTTCAGCCATTGATTTAAAATCAATGGATGAGATTAAATCACGATCCTAACAAACTAACTAACTAACCATCTAAACGTGTTTTTTTTAATGTTCTCCAAAAATTATGAAAAAATTCCAGTAGATCGGGTATGTTGGTGCAAAAAACTTTTGTGAAATTTTTTTTTTTAATTTGAAGTTTTTACGCTTTTTTAATTCACAAAAACAGAATTTTGATGCACAAAAACGTTTTCTTTTACGTTTTTTAGGTTTTTTGTGCATCAAGAATTCATTTTTATGCCCAACTTCTTTTGACTTTTTTCTTTAAAATATGATTCCACATCAAACTATATTAATTTGAAAATTTTTTGAATGAAAAAAATTTTGTACACCAAAATTTACGTGTTTGTGCATCAAATTTTGTTTTTTGTGCATCAGAAAAACGTAAAAAAACTCAAAATTAAAAAACGTTTATTCACAACTTTTTTATGCACCAACAAATCCGACCATTTGGAATTTTTTCAGAATTTTTTGAAGACTTTTTTAAAATCGTGTTTTGGTGGTTAGTTAGTTAGTTAGTTAGTTAGTTAGGAATATGGATTGATCTTATCCATTGATTTTAAATGATTGGCTAAAAATCCTTCTTATCCTTCTCACCAAAAAAAGTCTTTTTATTTTAACTCTCCCCTATATATATATATATATGTATATATATATATATATATATATATATATATATATATATATATATATATATATATATATATATATATATATATATATATATATATATATATATATATATATATATATATATATATATATATATATATATATATATATATATATATATATATATATATATATATATATATATATATATATATATATATATATATATATATATATATATATATATATATATATATATATATATATATATATATATATATATATATATATATATATATATATATATATATATATATATATATATATATATATATATATATATATATATATATATATATATATATATATATATATATATTAAGTCGTGGCTTAGAACCGTGGACAATGTCCACATTTTAACCATGAAAATGAAAGAAAATTTTCAAAGGGGTTTTATCAAAAGTACTTAAAATAAATTTTGGATGTTTTGAAATTCATTTGACCAACCGAGAATGAGATTATAATGCCTTTATGAAAATCATGAGTAGATTTGAGACCGAGAAAAGGAGAAAATAAGACTTATGATTGGAAGAAGATGGGAGGACCAAAGAGGATTAGCTCAAGTCAAAAGTTCAAAGCTTAAGAGATGAATGACGGCCACAAAGATGTGGAAATATCGAGTTTGTGTCATATATAGTGATTAATGACGTGTCTTTTTGGCAAATGAAGAAACGACTTTGATAATGATTAATGACATGTATTTAAGTGAATGTCTTAAACTCATACAAAAGGCGAGAAAATATATAAATTCACTTTCTCTCTTTCTTGATCGGATTTAGAGCATTCTTATGGGTGGCAATATCAATATCCTTCGAATGTTTCAATTCTAAATGTGTAGTGTCTTGACTACATAGTATGATGTTTTTAAGTGTTTCAAATGATTTAATAACGATCTATGAAATGAGCTCAATTGTACACACTACACATGATGTAGGGCCTACTTGTCGTGAATGATATGCAAACTATATAAATCATGTCTCTATAATTTATGCTTAAACTAACACACATTACACAACCCATGTGAATCAAGTATCTGAGACAATGAAAGTTTGGGAGGGTAAGAGAAAAAAAGAAATCAAGACAACACAAGACTAGAGGCAAGGATGCCACAACTAAACAAGAAAATAGTCAAGTAATGATCAAAAGATTGATCATAGGGCGTTTGAATGGAAGAAAGCGTACTTTGGCCGCAAAGTGCATTCATAGTATTCTATGAACCAATAACCAATCATCCTAACTTATGATCACAAGCCCACGATAGTGAAGATCGAAGGAGATGAGTCTTTGACAAGTGTAAGTATCTCATGATCACTAATACATAATCAAGTCAATGATTAATCTTCATGAGTACCCACACCAAAATAAGATGCAAACTTGTAGATACATTTCAAAAGAGAATCTAAGATGTACTAGTACTAGTGAAATAATCATAATCAATATAAACCGATATAACATCAATTTTAATATTATCACTCGATGAAAATGGTTTTAAGCAAGAGTCTTTGAAAGCATCCCTTCTATGTAGTCTAATAACCATAGAATGATGCAAGATTTAAAGTAAAATATACTTTAAAATTTTTAAGTGACCTCGAATCTCATACCAATTGTAAAAACTAGAAAGGGGGGGGGGAGGGTGAATAGTTTCACCATTTGAAAATATCATTTGAAAATCTTGTGTCATAATTATTAAGCCATTTATAATGTCGCGAAAACATTTGCTATATTAAGTGATCTTGATCATGACTAATAAGTAAAGAGTAAGGAAAGAAACAACCTGAAAGAAGACACCAATGATTTATAGTGGTTCGGAAACGAAGCTCTCTCTTCGTTTCTACTCCGCTCCTCGAGTACACATACTCGATATTTTCATTATATCCACAAGCTCCTTTCTTAGCGGAGAAAATCTTACATCGACGCTTACACCAATTCCCGACACTAAGCTAAATGTCGAGTTCTATTCTTAGATAGAACCAATCTACACTCGTCGCTTATTTCCATTTTTCGACACAAGGTTAGACGTTGAGTTCTAATCTTAGGTAGAACCAATCTATACTCATCACTCACACTTAGATCACTTTAAAGCCAAGTGAGAACTTATACACACAACACTCATACTTACATCACTTTAAAGCCAAGTGAGAACTTAGACACACAACACTCATACTCACATCACTTTAAATCTAAGTGAAAACTTAGACATACTAGATTCCCAAGCATACACATACCTTCGATTTACATAAGACACAAAAGAATAAATGTGATGAACATGAATAGTTCTATAGAAGAGGGATCTTCATCAAAGCTTCATTTTTAACACTTCACAAGTATTTGAGTGATATTCTCTTTGGACATATGAAGAAGGGGATTAATGAGATAATAATAAGTAAACATACTTAACACATTGAGTGATCATTTACTAATGATTGGAAAAGAGATTTAGAAGCAGAAAAGAGAAGTAAAAAAAGTTGAGGGGAAGGAAAAATGATCCACCTATTTATAGGGACAAAAGACCAACTACTATATAGTCACGGTTCTTTATTGTTCCCACAGTTTGATATATATATCGAACCGTTGGAGCCTATATGGGACTGTGGCGTACACTACACACCTCTTTTTGTCCTTTAGTGGAGAAAGCTTATCTGGCCAGTTTAGACTTGAAAGGAATATCCAATATCAATTGGAATATCCAATTCAAAGTTTCTATTTTCCATTTAACATTTTCTTAAAAAGAAAGTATTTTTGAAAATGTTATGTCACATTTAATCAAATGTGAGTTTTAAGGTAAATTAGTTTTAATGATCACTAAACGTGTTAGAAATATGTTTGTGCAAGTCTTAAATGATTGTTACCAAAATGCTAGTATTCGTTAACTAATTCGTTTTATGATTATCTTTAACTATAGATGTTCTTACACTTTATCTTGATAAAAACTAAGAAAGATTGGGTATCACAAATAATGTTTTAGGCATCCTTTGCATTAACACCATCAACATGTACATATTTGCTCACGAAGGCTTCCCTTACAATCTATTGAGTCATCTTCCTCTTCTTATTAGCATTTGTTATTTCCTTTTCGAATAGTTGTGGTGGAGAATCAACTTTAAGCTTATCAGTTGTCTCCAACAACCATGAGAACTTAGCCTTCAGGGTTTTGAGTAAGGAAGTGTTATCCTTACCCGTATTCTTATATGAACGTTGTTAAAGTTCAAGACACTGTGTCAATCACAATGTTTTAACCTTGAAGTCATCATATATATGATAGAAGGAAGGCTGATTGTTTCTCTAGATCATCACTGAACTTGGTAATTTCCTCAACGAAGAGTCTTTTGGAAACACATGTGCTTTACCAGTGACCCATCATATTATCTATGGGTTATTAAAGCCCAAGGGACTTAATGTATATATTTTATAATATGATTAGGCTCGTAAATACACATGTCATTATGATATAATACTAATTCGTAAGTTTGAACATTCAATATGTTGTCAAACAAATTAGTGTTATAACACATGTAATATATCAAACGTGTTTGAATATGAATAAAATTTATATATTTTCTCTAACTTTTTTGAATAAACTGTAACAATTTGAAAGTTCAAAATTGAGTGTGATGTATGGTTGGAAAGCTAAAAGTTTGTGTTTTCAAATTCGATAAAAAAACAAAACCAATTGTGAATCATTTGAAGCTCTAGACAAATGTCTATGCTAGTCCTATAACAACATCTTGAGTGTTCGAACTTACAGATTAGTGTTATAACACATGAGATATCTTACAAACTCTTGTATTGATAAAAACATTAAAACAAAAAAAGTGTCGAAAGTATATGAAAGGGCATCTCTATTGAAAGATAATTAAATTATTTTTGTCACCATGTTATTTGTTTCGCCTAATGATTGCCGATTTTTGAAATATATTATTTTTCAGAAAAGGTGAAAGTGCGTTTTAAGAAATGAGTTGACGGTGGTAAAAGTGGATGTTTTTTAGTTCAATAAATAGGTAAGATTGATAACTCATTTCTTATGTTGTTTATAATTTTTAGAATAACTCATATCATATCTATGTTCATGAAAAATAACTCACTTTTTTATTGAATTAACCGACCAACTTGCCATAAAACATTTATGTGAATGCGATTGTTTATGCAAAAAATTAGGTATTGGATCGATAAGCTAAATACACGAGGTAGGGGTCGTTGGTAGCCCTTTTTGATTTTATAATGCCTTTCAATGTTTGTTATGGCTTGGGGTCCAATATTCGAGATGAGATCCGTGGGTGTTTGAGATTACTTACTAAAAATATATTATGCGTTTTTAAAATGGGTAATCAAATAATCAACTTTTATAAAACGTGACTTCTAATTGTAATGTTTAAATTTACTTATGTTGTTTGAAATCACAATAATCAAATAATCAAATTGTTAGTATTTCATATCAAATTATTTAACGACTTATATGGTAAATGACTAAAAAAACAACATTGTATGATTGAACTATGTATAATTTACGATTATAATTAAAAAGTTATTTTTAATTATAATTGTAATTATACATAATTACGATTAAAAGTCACGCTTTTACGGACACTTATATGTTTTAAACTTATTTTAGTTTCATTTTGTCTTTTGATTTTTTAAGTGTCACTCTCCTTCAATAAATAAATAAAACAATAATTTCGTGGGTGTCTTTCTCTATATGTTCTTATTATGTTGGTGATAAAGATATCAAGGTTACAAAAGTTGCTAATCGTTAGCCGGTCGATCGACATCCTTATAACTTATAATCGGTTTAGACGGGATTAATCGGATTGCCATTGTGAGCAAATTTTAGGAATTTTCGGCAAGTTATGTGTATTTTGGCCAAATTTTTCTTAAAGCCGAACTTATAATAGATAAAAATAGCTACGATAAGTGATTAAAATATGTTTACGGCGAGTTTTAAATATTTGTATTAAGATTTGCATGTTTCCGGCAAGTTTGACTACCATTGGTCGTCTTTGACTGTCATTGATCATGGTTGATTTATTGGTCAACCGATTAATCGACCATCGAAAGGTTGACGACCTTGTAGCGTCTAAGCGACGATTAATCGGCCTTGTAGACATTGTTTTGCAACACTGAAAGATATGCTTTAATCGTTAAGCGAAGAAAAATATCTTATAAAACGTTTTCACCTATATTTTACAATTCAAATATTTCATAAAACGTTAATCGTTAATCGTTTTCACCTATTTTATATAACTTAAATATCTCATGAAACGTTAATCGTTAAGCGAAAAAATATAACATCACGATGAACATTATATTATCTTTCTAAATATACATACTTGAAATACGTTTGACATTTTTTTTTGCCTATTACGTTTTTTTCGTATTTTTCTTTCTTGTTGTTAAAAGTTGCATGAAAAATCTAATAATATTAGTGTTAAATCATATATTAATGTTAAATTATTTAATAGTGTTGAATTACACATGGTATTAGTTTTAAATCACATATTAATGTTAAATCATATAAAATACGTGTCATAGCATATATGATTTAATACGAATATTCATATTAGTGTTATATCACATGTGATTTATTTATGCAAGTTTCAACAATGAAAAAATTTTACTCTCTCCGTCTTAAAATTATCGTCACTCGATAAAAAACATACAATTAAAAAAATTGCATTTATTATAATTTTTCTTACATACTTTTTAATAACATAACAGTTTTATCTTTACCTAATTAATAATTTTTTTTAAAAGTGTATAATAATTTTAATCAAGACTAATATAGTAAAATTCATCAAACTTTCTTATTTTTTTTAACAAACAATTAAATTTGGACATTAAAAAAAAAGTGGATTATAATTTGAAACTAAGGATTAAACTTAAAAAAACCAAAACAAAAAAAGAATTTCTACAAAAATATATTAAAATGCATTATCTAAAAAAAAAATAATTATATAAATGTTTTAATAATATATATTTCTTCTCTCTTAACAATTTAATTAATAGTTTAAAATACTAATATTTGAAAAAAAAAGTTGTTGAGTTTTGGGTATTAGTTTGTAAAATTTAAGTCTCCAAAATAAACAAACTTAAAAAGACCAAACACACTCTCACTTTCCTCATTTCAAAAAACCAAAAAAAAACCAAAAATTCAAAAAACACAAAAAAACACCAAAACACACACTGAAAAAAACACACACATCCATCCATCCAATCCAATCCAATCCAATGGGTATAAGCAAAGAATCTTGCCGGAACGAACTCCGTTCATCAATCCGTCAACTCACCGATCGTTGCCTCTTCTCCGCTGCAAAATGGTAATTAAAAAAACAAAAACCCATTTCATTAAACCCTAAAACCCTAATTTTTTTCATCAAAATTCAATCTTTTTTCATTTTTTCTTGTTGTAATCAGGTCTGCTGAGCAATTAGTTGGTATTGAACAAGACCCAACAAAATACCCACCTTCAAATACTCGATTACAGCGTGATTGTTCCAGTATTTTACGTCGATTTCGGAGTAATGAGAATGAGGTCGTGGGAGTGATGGGGACGCCGATTGCGGGGACGTCGTATGTGTCGACTCCGGTTTTGAGTGAGGAGAGTGAGTGTAATGTGGATTCGGATTTTTATTTGTTGGCCAAAAGCTATTTTAATTGTAGGGAGTATAGACGCGCTGCTCATGTTTTGAAGGATCAAGTTGGGAAGAAGGATTTGTTTTTGAGGTGTTACGCGCTTTATTTGGTCAGTTTTTTTGCTCTCTCGTTTAATTGTGTGGAAAATGTTCGATTAAATGCCAATAACATAGTAAATCAGTAAATGACAGGTTTTTCATTTATCGTTTCTTTTGTATCGGTTTTTGTTTGATATCTTTAGGAAGATAGTGCTGAATAGTGGTGGATACGTTCGGGCCGATGGTATTATGTTTGCTGATCGTATTGACTACTCTTTCTTTAGAAGTATCTAGTAGGGGTCTCCCAAAAATAGCTTCTTTTTAAAAAGGACAATAAGTTCATAAGCATTTAAGCTCCTCGGATAGGCTTTTCTCTAACACGCTCTCGTTTAATTGTGTGGAAAATGTTCGATTAAATGCCAATAACATAGTAAATTAATGACAGGTTTTTCATTTATCGTTTCTTTTGTAAAATAGTTGTATCGGTTTTTGTTTGATATTTTTAGGAAGATAGTGCTGCATCTGCTTAGTGTGTATTACGTTTGTCGATTGTATCGGCTACTCTTTCTTTAGAAGTACTATCTAGTAGGGGTCTCCCAAAAACCGCTTCTTTTTAAAAAGGACAATAAATTGATAAGCATTTAAGCTCCTCGGATAGGCTTTTCTTGAACACGCTCTGTACAGTTGCGTGAGAAATAAGTGAAGATATTCCGTATTTATGTCCTTGTGTAGTCATGTACTCACTGAGATGCATATGGTGATTAATGTATTGATTAATCATGAATTAATGATAATAAATGCTAATGTAGATAGACAACTGCGTGATTTTAATGCCTCTTAATATTACTTGTTTGCGTTTTTGTATCGTGTTTTCTCTCTGTGTTTTTGTACCGTTCACCATTGCTAGATTTTAGAGGCTGAATAGCAGTGCCGTCATAAGGAGTTAGTACCCTTACAGAACTGGTGCACTCCTCGACTATAATGTGGGTTTCCAGACAGAAAAGTTAGGCTTTGTTTCATAGAAACAATTTTATCAAGTGATTAAATGTGTTTTAAAATGATGCTAAAACAAGGTAAATACATGTTTATAGTGTCGAGGCTGTAATCATGAGTTATTGTGCTTCTTTTTATCAAATAAAATATGCCCTGAAGGTGTTCGATTAAGTGTAGATAACAAATGACATGTATTTTTCTTTGTAAAATAGTTTTTGTATCACTTGTTTGGTATTTCTTTTTAGGGACATAAGTATTGTGAGTGACAGAAGTTGTTTTGAATAGAGCAACGAGCAAGTAAGAAGCATATATGTAGATTTAATAAGCAATCTCGAAGCCCCTTAACTCTAGGCATGATGCACTTTTGGTTCTATTAGTTGTGGTGTCTTGTGCACTTTAAAGAACTATCATATCCACAACTCTTATTATAGAAACTAGTCAATGATATATTTCGTACAGTAACAGTTTCGCAAGAAGCGAGATAGGATATTCTCAAATCCGTGCCTTCATGTGGTCACTGAGATGTATATGGTAAATTAAGGCTAAGTTTAGTTGACAGAGTTGATCTACAACTGCGTCATGCTAATGAGTCTTTTCTTTCTTAGTTTTGCGCTGTCTTCCTTTTTCTTTCACTGCTCGTTAGTTTATCTATTTTTACATGGTTCACCAAGTTCTAGAAATGGAGGCTGAACAGTAGGTTCCATCTTGATGAGTCAAGTACTTAAAACTCACTCTAGTCCTGGTGCACTTCTTTCCATATAAGGTCACTTGGAAAGAAAAATAGGGGTTGGTACCATAGGTACAAACTTAGCACGCAATTAAATAAATGTTAAAATAATGCTTGTTCTTAGTATGAGGCTTGTCCTGCAGGTGTTTATTGCTTCATTTAGTTGACCAACCCTTTTAAAATGATATCCTTATCTTTTCCCAATCTTTTTGCTGTCACCATAATTCAATGCAAGCTTCTGGTTTTCCCTACATATTTATCACTGATCTTGATGATATATACTTGGAAATTACACATGTCACAGTTGTTATAACTTAAAAAAAAAGTGTTATATGTACTTGGTAATTACTGATATCACACTCCATTTTGGTATGCAATCCATTGTTGTTGAGCATCACTATGAATCTATGATAAGTTTTATTTGTGAATGGCACTTCACTATGACAAATAGTTGGATGTATATGTGTACATCTTAAATGAATTCTTTTTTATTTGTTTCTTAGTCTGAATTAAATTATTCTAAGGTATGAACCCTTCTGTTTTTGCTTATAGTTGAATGTTGGTTCTTACAGGCTGGGGAAAAACGAAAAGAAGAAGAAACAATCGAACTTGAGGGACCTTTGGGTAAAAGTGATGCTGTAAATAGTGAATTGGTGTCCATAGAACAAGAGTTATCTGCTGTTCGTAAGAATGGCACAATCGACTCTTTTGGGCTTTACTTGTATGGTCTTGTACTCAAAGAAAAAGGTAACGAGAATCTGGCTAGAACGGTACTTGTTGAGTCTGTTAACAGCTATCCATGGAACTGGTCCGCTTGGCTAGAGCTGCAGTCATTGTGTACCACAATCGAGACACTAAACAGTGTTAAACTGAATAACCATTGGATGAAAGACTTTTTTATTGCCAGCGCTTATGGCGAGTTACGATTGCATAACGAGTCTATAGCCAAATATGAGTACTTACAAACAACTTTTGGTTGTAGTAATTACATCAAAGCCCAAGTCGCTAAAGCCCAATACAACCTACGCGAGTTTGAGCAAGTAGAGGCTATTTTCGAAGAGCTTCTCAGAATCGACCCCTATCGTATTGATGACATGGACATGTATTCTAACGTCTTGTATTCAAAAGAATGCTTCTCGGGTCTAAGCTACCTTGCTCACCAAGTCTTCATGACGGATAAATACAGACCCGAATCTTGTTGTATTATTGGAAACTACTATAGTTTAAAGGGTCTTCACGAGAAGTCAGTTATGTATTTTAGGAGGGCACTGAAACTAAATAAGAAGTATTTATCGGCGTGGACTTTGATGGGACATGAGTATGTGGAGATGAAAAACACTCCGGCAGCTGTTGATGCTTATAGACGGGCTGTGGATATAAGCCCATGTGACTATCGGGCTTGGTATGGGTTAGGTCAAGCTTATGAAATGATGGGAATGCCCTTTTATGCCCTTCATTATTTTAAAAAAGCAGTGTTTTTGCAACCCAACGATTCTCGGTTGTGGATAGCTATGGCTCAGTGTTACGAAACGGATCAACTGCGTATGCTTGAAGAGGCGATTAAGTGTTACAGGAGGGCGGCAAATTGTAACGATATGGAAGCTATTGCTCTTCACAGGCTAGCTAAATTGCATAAAGAATTAGGGCAATTGGAAGAGGCCGCTTACTATTATAAGAAAGATTTGGAAATAATGGAAGATGAAGAACGAGAAGGGCCAAATATGGTCGAAGCTCTTTTGTTTCTCGCGGAGTATTGTAGGACACAGAAAAGATACGATGAAGCTGAAGTGTATTGCACCCGTCTTCTGGATTATAACGGCCCTGTAAGTTTTAAAAACTCATTTCTTTTGATTTTTTTAACTTCTGTTTTTTTTAGTTGTCCAGTTAATTTTGGAAATACAATATAGGTCTATTCATGTTATGTTTTGTAAATCGGTCAAACGGGATGCAAGTCGCTGAAAGTGTAGTTTAATGCAAAAACCAATTAATTTATTCCACAAATAATTTTTTACAAATTAGTTGTATAGAGAAATTCATGCTTTAAATAACATAAGGTGTTTTAGGCCAACGGCCAACCCAACTGACTTGACTCATTACCCGACTTGCGCAACCTGCTCATCTTGACACCTCTAAGAGAAACCCCTCAAAAGGTGAAGGCTTTATTAATCTCTGATGTATCTTGTAATTGTAATCGCAGGAGAAAGAACAAGCAAAAAGTCTTCTTAAATCAATCAAGTATGCCCGAGGTAATTTCCCTACAATGGATATTAGTCCCTATACTTCCTAATATTCGACTAGTGAGGTATGCTCTTTGTGTCCCTTTCGGCACATGAAATATGAAGAACATTTAGTGAAGATTAAATACAACACCATCATGGGAACCTGGTGTGGGAAAATTTCCGATTCAATTTGTTTAAGCTGTACTGTAGTAGTAATAGTAGTAGTTTGATTGTTTTATGTAATCATTCTTTACAATATATTGTAGTTGATTGATAGCTTGATCAACATTACATGTATCTTTGCTATTTATTTTATGTTGATCTGTATCTGCAAATTCTCTGTTTTTCATGAATGAAATTTTAGGCTTTGATAAATTGGATTTTTATCATATGTTTTAAGTGCATACTGTTCTGGCTCGGTTCACGCACTTTAGCATACATGCTACAGTTGAACCTCATTTTTGCTTACATACAACTTTTTTTACATAAACATTTGCAGATATCGGACAAGAAAGCATCAAATACAATTGTTGTTAGCTTTCCACATTATGTCCATATCCACTCTTTATTATGAACATTTTTACAATAACGAAACAGAGAACAAACTAAATTGTACAGAAAACTATTCACCCTGAATTCATCTGGATATCTGCTTAAGCAGAAGCGCAGAATCTTCCTTTCAAACTAAATAGTCGCGGTGGTCGAAAACAGTTCCTTAAGTAGTCGCTTCTTGATCTCCCATCTATTTGGTGGAAGCTTGGCAGGGCAGGCAGGACGACCTTTGGTCACTTGTTTACCGTCTCCGAGTATCAACTCCTTGAGAATTCTTTTCTTGATCTCCCATCTGTTCGCCGGAAGCTTGTCATAAGAAGACCCCTTGGTCTTCCGACCATACCCTCGGGCGCCGATTGGTTGCTTTCCTATCTCACCCATCGCTCCTAACTTTTTGTTGTTGTTGTTGTAAAAGAGAATGTAAGTGTTTGTGTGTAAGTGTTGCTTATAAAACGTGTGTTATTTGGAATATTGGTTTGAAATGAATGTAGTAGTTGTGTGTAAATGTATTTATAGAGATGGGTTAGTGTGATGATTACGCGGTTAACAATGGATAACTTGACGTTGTCTTTGGTAAGTGTCACCTTCTCGTTGTGAGAAAAGGGCAGCTGTGACTTGGTCATCACTCAATAATCTGACGGTTTGGTTTTATTTGAGGGAACAAATAATAATATTTACACAATAAAATTTGACTCAAGGAACCTTTTACTTGGTAAAGAAGTCATTACATTAATACATTGAACATGAAGAAAATAACTTTTTAAAGATTTTTTAGGATTATTATATAGTAGAGGTGCGAATAAACCGGATAAAATCGGATTCGGATTTTTGAAAATCCGGATTTGATAAAACCGGATTTTTGAAAATCCGGATTCGGATCGGATCGGATTTTTCTCAATCGGATTTTTTCGGATTAAAAAGTTCGTATCGGATTTTTTTCGGATTAAAATTTTCGTTATCGGATTTTATCGGATTTTTTTCGGATCGGTTTTTTCGGTTAAAAAATGTTCGGATCGGGTTTTTTTCGGTTAAAAATGTTCGGTTCGGGTTTTTCGGTTAAAAGTGTTGGTGTCCTTTTTTTTCGGAATTTATTTACAAACATTAAAAAAAAAAATACAACTATATAACATTAAAAAAAATACCATAATAATTTTTATTTCAACAAGACAATCATATAACTTCATAATTTTTATTTAAACACTACAATAAAACTACAATAATCACTAATACATTTCGAGCTTCGGCATAGCCATCACCCGAAAAATATTAGTATACTTCAAGTATCTCGAGCTTCGGCATTGCCATCACCCGTTTTACTCAAAGTATATCCTCATATTCTTCTTCGACATCTCCGGCTTCATCCGGTTTTAACCGGTAAAAAAAAAACCGGTTTTATAAATAAATAAAAAAAAAAAAAAAAAAAAAAATTTTTTAATAAATTGTAAAAAAAACCGGTTAAATCCGGTTTTATCCGGTTTTAACCGGTAAAAAAAAAACCGGTTTTATAAATAAATAAAAAAAAAAAAAATTTTTTTTTTTTTAATAAATTGTAAAAACCGGTTAAATCCGGTTTTTTAAAAAACCGGATAAATCCGGAATTTTATCCGGTTTTTATCCGATTTTTTTAAAAACTGAAAACCGGTCTAACCGGTTCGGATAAAAAAATCCGGATCGGATAATTTGAAAACCGGATTTTAAAAAATCCGGTTCGGATTTTTGAACCGGATTTTCAAAAATCCGGTTTTCATTTGCACCTCTATTATATAGTATCTCAAAATACATGAGACTAGAGAATATACCAATACAAGACAATGGGCTCAATGGTTCAATGCTAAGAAAAGCATGGGCCCAATATAGTTTATTTATTTTCAGGGTGGACTCAGAAAACTAAACCATCAGGTGCACAAATGTTGTTTTTATAAAACCATATAATTGACACCGGGTTCATTTTAAAAAAACCGCGATTTTTAGCGAAAATTTACACTACGTAACAAACTGTCATCGACTTTCCGTGAACCCAAAATCCCATAGGTCCACCCCTGTTTATTTCTTAAATGGGTAGTATATACTTTTTTACACTAGAAGAATATGTGGTGGTTTCTAGACGACTTAGGCTACAAGGAGGTGTAACGGGTCCGCGTATTAACCGACTTACGTGTTTTACTACTGATATTTGTGTTATATAAAAAGAATTTCTATTACTTGACTCTTTTCATGTCACAAGAAGAAATAATTGTTTCTAGACTCATTGCATAGTGTCATATTATTCTTATTATGACCTCCTAACTGTTGACAAAGTCTAGATAATTTGTTTTAAATAGTTGAGTACTACGAGTATAATCAAATACAAGAATTCAAGAATATTAAAAAGTGACATGCACATTATTAAAATTTTATTTTTCATACATTAATTGTATCGTGTGCATCTCAATTTAGTGGTATAGAATTGCATAACTGATGCACAAAGTACAACACATTAATGCATAAAATAATGATGTTTAAAGAAGATATAATTTAAACAATTCATGGTGTAAAAAAGATCAAAGCATAATAATACACTCTTATTGAGAGTTAGGATCAAATAACAAGATTAAGTAAAATGAGAAGAATGAGAAGAAACTACAACCACACATTTCAGATGAACCTGTAAAGTCAGATGCATCTCCTCTTAAAATTCTCATTCTTTTATGGAATTTGTGGTCAGGATTTCTTCTTATTCTTCTCATTTTAATTTTTCTTCTTACTGGATCCCTACTCACTCCTCTTATAGAAACATGAAAAACAAACTATATATAGAAACATTTACACTGAGAGCCGTCGTCGTCATAAAACTCAAACTCCAAAAGTTGAAAATCACACTAGATGCACATCTATAAGGCTTGAATTTCACCCATAAAAACAATATCTAACAAAACGTGGAAAGAAAAACTTAAAAGATCTCTTGCACAAGAGGCCACGAACTAGACCAAAATCATTCTCAACTAGTCCATAAAGAGTGATCCCATAATTTTCACCGGGTCCGGGTAGAGACCAAAGATCTTGAGTGACCGATCCGACAGTATATGACCAATTTTCAGAGGAAAAAAACTCGATTTAACCACACCAAAGTTCAGTTAGCAGAATAGGCTTTCCTAGCTCCTACCAAGTACCAACACAAGTCACATCTTCAATGGTTCATTAGCTCAATGCTAGCTTCACTACATTAACTACCCGCCCATTTAAATCCGTTTCTTTTGCTTTAATTAGCTCATTATCGTTTTATTCCATCTTATGGTATTCATTATGATCAGAACACTCATTCTCGTTATTGTTATCCATCTTATTACCTTCAATACCAACACAAACTGTTGATTGGTCAAACTTATTTAGTTTGTTTATATTGTGCTTTTTATGTTTGTTTTGTTTGTGCAGGGACCTTTTGTGTCAATCCTGTATTCTCCTTGTGGGCTGGTGATGGGCTCCCAACGGTTGGCCCATGTTTTCTCTTGAGTTATATGACCCTAGCTGGTGCTAGGGTTTGGCTCATTCTCTCACATTAACACACACATAAAAGTGTGTGTGCTCTCTCGTTTAATCCGCCGTGAAGGCTCATATCAAGGGAGGATCTTCATCTTACCTTTGTTTGTTTAGATTAGATTGAGTGTGAGTGAATCTGTAGTGAGGGAGATTGGATCAACCTAGTTGGGACAATCTCATCATTTATCTTGTATTGTTTGATTAGCATCCGTTTTGGGGACTAATCTTTTCTTGTTCTGTTTTGTACTTGAATCTTGTTATAATAAATCACCAAGGGGTGGATGGTTGGGTGATAAGATCTATTCTCTATTTCTATTATTCATGTTCTTTACATGGTATCAGAGACCACCAGATCATCAACATACACAAGAATGACAAGGAAGATGTTGTCAGTATGTTTAATATAAAAAGAGTAGTCAAATTTGCTTTGAACAAAGCCATGCTCAGCCAGAGCAGTGGTAAGTTTAGCATTCCACTGCCTTGGGGCTTGCTTGAGTCCATAAAAGGACTTGTTCAATTTGCAGACCTTGGATGGATTTGGGTTATCAAATCCAGGAGGTAAATTCATATAGACATCCTCCTCCAAGTCACCATAAAGAAAATCATTGTTGACATCCATTTGACATAGGGGACATTCATTAGAAATAGCAAGACACATAATGCATCTAACAGTAACCATTTTGACCATAGGACTAAAGGTTTCATCAAAGTCAATTCCTTCTTTTTGCCCAAACCCCTTAGCCACAACCCTAGCCTTATACTTGTCAATAAGCCCAGAAGCCCCATACTTGATTTTATACAACCATTTGCAACCAAGGGCTTTTCTACCCAAAGGGAGGTCAGTAATGGTCCAAGTGTTGTTCCTAATGAGAGCCTCAATTTCATTGTTCATGGCCTCAATCCAGTTAGGGTCATTCTTAGCATCATTAAAACAACTAGGTTCAATAGATTTGTTAACGGTGGTAGCAAAACACAAATTCACAGAATTAAGTCTGCAGTAGTTGACATGTTTTTCAATGCCATATCTAAGTTTGCTATCAACAACATAATCATTTAATTTAGGAGGCAACTTAGTACTTATACCAGAATTTCTTATAGGGACGGACACCTCATCAGTCATAGGATCATCAAAATTAGGAACTGGTTCAGAAGAAATAGGCAAAACATTTAAAATATTGCCCTCAAATGGATTGTTATCATCTATTTGGGTTGCAATATCCACTTCAAGTGATTGTTGAGTATTGGACTCATCACTTGGAGGGTTTCTACCATCCTCGGTAGATGTTGCTCTCTCCTCATCATTGGGTCTTGAAGGAGTAGGATTATCAAAGAAAGAAAGGTGTTCAGCTTCACTTGTATCAACATCAGCCAAAACATCATTCTTATTGTTTTTCATTTTAAAAGGAAACACAGTTTCATAAAATCTCACATCCTTAAAAAATAGGACACCCCTAGTGTCCAAACTTAAGAGTTTGTAGGCCTTTTTTCTAGAAGAGTATCCAATTAAGACATATTTTTCAGACCTAGGGGTGAGCTTATCACTGCTGTTTAAATTAGTAGAAAAACAAAGACAACCAAAACACCTAATGTGAGAGAGAGAAGGTTTTTTGTTATAAACCAGTTCATATGGTGATTTTCCTTTGAGGACAGATGAGGGAAGCCTGTTGATTAAGTAAACAGCAGTTAGGATGCAATTTAGACCAAAAAACAAGAGGAATCCCCCCTGAAACATAAGGCTCCTTGCAACATTGAGCAAGTGCCTATGTTTCCTTTCAGCAATGCCATTTTGCTGAGGGGTGTAGGTGCAGGAAGTTTGATGGACAATTCCAAGGTCAGTGAACAAAGAAATCATTTTCTTGTTGGTAAATTCAGTCCCATTGTCAGATCTGACAACTTTGTTACACATATTAAATTGAGTTTTGATCATTTTAATGTAGTTAAAAAAGATGTCAAAAACTTCATCTTTAATTTTTAACAAATAAGTCCACACAGCCCTAGAATAGTCATCAACAATGGTTAAGAAGTACTTGTATCCCTCTTTGCTGGAGACCCTATAGGGACCCCACAAGTCAAGGTGAACAAGTTCACCCAGATGGGTGAACTTATGATCACTTATGGGAAAAGGCTCTCTTGTTTGTTTGGCCTTATGGCAAACTTCACAAACAGAGATACAAGTATTTTTGGTAAGGTTGAGGTCATTTTTGAGGACAGATAAGACTTGGTCAGCAGGATGACCAAGCCTACAATGCCACAAGTTTTTGGACACATTAAAAGACATGATCATGTTAGACTTACCTACACAATTTTTGGTTTTATCAAGGTCAAACAAGTAGAGGCCCCTAGAGTCACTACTAGTTCCCAGAGTGGTCCCCTTGGTCAAATCCTGAATATAGTATTTATCCTCATCAAACCCAACAAACAATTTACTATCTTTTATCAATTTATTAACAGAAAGCAAATTGACACAATAACCACGAGCAACAAGAACATCATATAAGATAACATTGTTGGACAGTCTCAAGTTACCCACATGACTTATGGTGGCAAGAGTCCCATTGGGATGCCCCACAGTGAGCTTGAGATTGCCAACATCAACAACATTGAACATACCTACAGTGGAAACTATCAAGTGTTGGTTACACCCAGAGTTTATAATCCACCCACGAGTGATAGTACAAACCAATCCTTTCAAGTTTCTACAGAAGTATTTAGAGAAATTAATATTGAACAAGACATTAAAATTATAGAAGGAGCATCATGCCATGTTGGCATGAATGTTCCCAGCAGAAGAGTATTGATCAAATGTAGAAGTTTCTTCATTTGATCAGAAGTGAAGGAAGTAGGGACATCACAAGCAGTATGTTTCTCAATCATCTTAGCATCATTCAACTTAGGATCACAGTTAGCATTGAAGTTAGGTTTAGACACATAAGTTTTAGCATTAGAGGGCCTTTTATAACCAAGGGGGTACCCAATGATCTCATAACATCTATCCACAGTGTGACCAATCATCCCATAGTTTGCACAATTAAGATTAGGATTGGGACCCCTGTTGGGATAAGATTGATTGCCACCTTTAGAATTGTTCTTGTTAGAACCATTTCCTTTCCTTTGTTGCCCAAAAGTTTTAGCAGCATTGGAGGTGGCATTAAGCTTGGGATTAGTCACAGCAGAGGGTTCATGGATACCTCTATGTGACTCCTCACTAGAAACCATTACATAAGCATCCTTCACATCAGGGAGAGGGTCCCTAGTAAGAAGTGCAGTTCTAACAGGTTGATAACAGTCATCAAGACCCATTAAGAACTGCATAAGCTTCATAAGCTGCTGATGTAAAATAAATTCAGTGCTAGCAGGGCAAGAGATTTAATGGGGCAAACACATTTAGGCAATTTGGTCAAAGCATCGAACTCTCTCCATAAAGAGTTAAGTCTGTGATAGTATTCAGCAACAGATGTGCCTCCTTGCTTCACAGAGTTAATCTTTTGGAGAAGATTATAAACAACAGACCCATCAACCTTATCATAAGTTTCAGACAATTCATTCCAAACAGCAGAAGCATTTTCAGAGTAAACCAACCCTATATAAACATCTTGAGACACATAATTCATAAGCCAAGTCAAAACCATAGTATTACATCTATTCCATTGAGCAGACAACACACTACTATGAGCATAAGTATCCTTTAAACAAGAACCATTAATGAAACCAATTTTATTTCTAGCTTGAAGAGCAAGTTTCATGGCATTGTTCCACATTTTATAATTAGCAGTACCAAGCAATTTAAAAGGAATTAAAGCAGAAGTACTACTATCACTATTTTGAACATGCAAAGGGTCACCAGCATCAAGACTACTAATCAAAATAGGTTCAGTCACACCACCACCACCTGTGTTAACAGGGGGGTTAGTAGCACCACCAGCACTCATGATAAAGTAAAAGAGAGCAAAGCAGATACAAAGCAGCCAAAAAAGGTATAAGCCAACCAAGTAACAAAAAACAAGTATGGGGCTTCTGGGCTTATTGACAAGTATAAGGCTAGGGTTGTGCTAAGGGGTTTGGGCAAAAAGAAGGAATTGACTTTGATGAACCTTTAGTCCTGTGGTTAAAATGGTTACTGTTAGATGCATTATGTGTCTTGCTATTTCTAATGACTGGCCCCTATGTCAAATGGATGTCAACAATGCTTTTCTTTATGGTGACTTGGAGGAGGATGTCTATATGACTTTACCTCCTGGATTTTTTTTTGAACGACAGTTTGGTGCAGCGGAGTATCTTGCGTGCCACCGAGGCACCAAGTCTCTCAACCCGAGTTCGAATCATCTCAAAAAGAGAATATCAACCCCCATGCTAGCCATCCAGTTTCCCATTAAGGGGCTTCAAGGCATTGCGATGGGATTCAAACCCGGCTGCCAATTCTGGGAAAATTCCCCATATGGGGAATGACAGGAGTCGAACCCCTGACCTCCCCACATGGAGACTATAACCAAATGCATCCATCCAACTGAGCTAGACTTCATTTGCCTTTACCTCCTGGATTTGATAACCCAAATCCATCCAATGTCTACAAATTGAACAAGTGCTTTTATGGACTCGAGCAAGCCCCAAGACAGTGGGATGCTAAACTTACCACTGCTCTGGCTGAGCATGGCTTTGTTCAAAGTAAATTTGACTACTCTCTTTATATTAAACATACTGGCAACATCTTCCTTGTCATTCTTGTGTATGTTGATGATCTGGTGGTCACTGGCAATAATATGTCTGAAATTAAGAAGTTTAAGAGCTTTCTCAAAAACAAGTTTATGATCAAAGATCTTGGTCCTATGAAGTACTTCCTTGGCATTGAGGTACTACACAATATTTCTGGTGTATGTATGGCTCAAAGGAAGTATTGTCTTGATTTAATCCATGAGTTTGGTCTGTTAGCTGCTAATCTTGTCACCACACCCCTACCTAAAAATTGTGTTCTAGCTGTGGATGAAAGTGACTCTGATAAGTTTCTTATTAATGTGTTTAACTATCAAAAACTTATTGGCAAACTCATTTACTTAACCCACACTAGGCCAGATATTTCCTATGTTGTTCAATGTTTGAGTCACCATATGCATGCCCCTTTACAATCTCATCTTAAAATTGCTTTAAGGGTCATTAGATATCTGAAAGGTGCTCCTGGTACTAGAATTCAAATTTATAAGGACAATAGGCTTAATCTGTCTTGCTTTACTGACTCTGATTAGGCTAAGTGTTTGAAGACTAGAAAGTCTGTCTCTGGCTATTGTGTGTTTTTGGGCAATACTCTTGTTTCTTGGAAAAGTAAAAAACAGCCAACTGTTTCTAGATCCTCTGCTGAAGCAGAGTATAGATGCATGGCTAGTGCTACTTGTGAGATTATTTGAATTTCAAACTTGCTTAATGATCTTAACATTCCAAGGGTGTTCCCTGTAAACATGTATAGTGACAACTCCTCTGCCATCCAAATTGCTGCCAATCCTGTCTTTCATGAAAGGACAAAGCATTTTGAAGTTGATGTTCACCTTATAAGAGAAAAGGTGCAGTGTGGGATTATTAAAACTATCAAAGTGGATTATGCTGATCAAACTGCTGATCTGTTTACCAAAGGTCATGGTTCTCATCAGCATTCTAAACTGTGTAAACAGTTAGGATTGGTTGATATGTTCAGAAGATAACTTTGGAAACTTGATAAGTTTGAGGGAGGATGTTGACTGATCAAACTTATTTAGTTTGTTTATATTGTGCCTTTTATGTTTGTTTTGTTTGTGCAGGGACCTTTTGTGTCAATCCTGTATTCTCCTTGTGGGTTGGTGATAGGCTCCCAACGGTTGGCCCATGTTTTCTCTTGAGTTATATGACCCTAGCTGGTGCTAGGGTTTGGCTCATTCTCTCAGATTAACACACACATAAAAGTGTGTGTGCTCTCTCGTTTAATCCGCCGTGAAGGCTCATATCAAGGGAGGATCTTCATCTTACCTTTGTTTGTTTAGATTAGATTGAGTGTGAGTGAATCTGTAGTGAGAGAGATTATATCAACCTAGTTGGGACAATCTCACCATTTATCTTGTATTGTTTGATTAACATCCATTTTGGGGACTAATCTTTTCTTGTTCTGTTTTGTACTTGAATCTTGTTATAATAAATCAACAAGGGGTGGATGGTTGGGTGATAAGTAGGGCTGAGCATCAGTTCAAAACCGAACCGAAAACCGATTTTGAAAAAATCTCCGACCGAAAACCGAACCGAATTATATTGAGCAAAACCGGAACCGAACCGAGTAAAACCGAACCGAATATGTATTTTAGGCGTATTTTTCATGTTTTTACCCCGAAACCGAACCGAACCGAACCGAGCAAAACCGACACAAATATACAAAACCAAAAACGGAACCGAATTTGCTCGGTTCAGCTTGACTTGGCTCGGTTCGGTTCGATTCGGTTTTCAGGTTCATTTGCTCAGCCCTAGTGATAAGATCTATTCTCTATTTCTGTTATTCATGTTCTTTACACAAACCCCATCTCCTACACGTCGTCAATGGATTTTGTTAGCTCAACGCTGATGTCGCCACTATCTACATTAACTACCATTCCATTTAATTTCCTATCTTTAGGTTCAACTGTCGTATTATCATCATCTTCCACCTTATTATCTTCACTAGGATTTGTGCCCGCGCTTCGCCGCGGCGAAGTACGGGCGTTTTTAGCAACGGTTTTATGCTCTTGATGAAGCCCGTCATAATTTGTAGTGTGAAAGCACTTAAGCACATAAATCTGCTGCTATTAAGTTACAAAAACATTTTTAGCCTAGTGGATCTCTGTGATAGCTTATTGTTCTGGATTATACAAAAAGGATCTATCACTAAAATACCATCTCATTAAGTAAAAAAAGAATAAGTGAAGTCAACACACAGTATACAAAGTTGAATTGGTATAGGCATGCTAGTTCAGCAAATTTCCAAGAAACAAAGGAATTCAAAATCTAGAGTATCCAGAAACACTTGCATATTATAACAATTGTAATTATAATAAAGTTAAACTGAGTATTAATGACTATAGAAATCAAACATTTATCACTGTAGGAGCGAACCACATCGAACTGAGGCCTCTTCTTTTACCTATTCTCTTTTTGCTTCATCTACTGCTCCACTTAGCATTGTCTAAGTCTCCATATCTGCAACACGCACCTCCCTCAACTGCTCCTCCAAAACATTTATCGTCTCATCTTTTTATTCTATCTTTTGCAGTTTAGGGAATTGCTTTAGTATCTCCATTTGAAACGAAATTGCTACTTCTTTTTTGTTATTCATAGATTAGCTTCCTGCGGACATCATCAACAGGTCCCAACATGAGGTCTTGTACACGAACGACAGTAAGTTTTTTGCCTTTATCTGAGTACACTTGACACCCCCTATTTACAGCCCACAATTAGTGACAATGTTGACTGAAAATGCTATGACGCGACTGTTAACTACGCGAAATTCTTAACATGCAAGAAATCCATCAGTAGATTTTAACCTACCATGCACATGACATGTTCCCATTGGACGCTGCAAACAGTTAAGGGGGTGTCCGGGACTGCACAAATTTCATCTATTTTACGCGCAAACCTAAATTTTCCAAGTATTTAGTGGATTGAGTAACAGGTCACTAAGTACAAAGAGGATAAATTTGGATTAGACATATATAACTCCAAACAAATTTACATACACAGTGGTGCGAAAAGTCGACTATGGGTAGGTACGTACCTCGGTTTCCATTTTCTGCAATAGCACGTCCAAACGCCCCACAACTCCCTATAATCCTCAAACATAGTCAGTTGCTCATCAACCACACCTTTCCCCTGATAAATACAAACGTACAAAAATCAACCATGTGAGTACGGGAAATAGACGTCCAAAAAATGTTGGGGCATGAAATATTACTAAATCAGTTAATACGGAGTACAAACTAACAGAAATGAGCCATTCCAGCTACTGCATATCAACAATCAAACACATAAACTTAATTAACAAAACCCAAACATACATGAAGAACAACGTATATAAACTAATTGTTTGTTATATAATGTAACTATAAGCTCTGTAAATCACTATATAATTGTTTCGCCAGTGCATCTAAGAATCCTACAACCACGAAACCAATGGATAATTTCACCTATTGATGCAAAGACAGTTTCTGGTCTCTTGATTTTTGCCTAAAATATTAGTACCCACAGTCAAGTTTCAACTTAACTTGGTCTCTATGACATAGGTCATCCAAGAACCTAATAACCCTTAAATTTTTGTCACTATGTTTTCCTCCAACTGTCTTAATAACTGTCGTCCGAGCGACGGTGGGCATACCAACATTTGTAATAGGTGTTCCCGAACAATTGGCAATCATAAAATGGTCATCAGATTCTTTTTAGATTGTTGGTAATAACATACAGGTTTAGCGCCTTTTGTAGATGAAATAATGAAAGGATTTCCAAAACCTGTGTATATAAAGTGTTGAAATGTTTTTTTGGCATCATTCGTGATGCCTTTTAGTATATAAACTTAAGAAATCAGTCTTGTATAATCATTTTAATATCAATTGAACACGATTTAGTATGATATACAAATCAAATTGGTTTAGAAGTACATACTTACTGGCATTACACCTGTGCCACCATCGATACCAGCATGAACGTTTAAAATTAGCTTGGTATGTTTGGTTTGCACCATTAATCAGAAAGATTCAAAGCCCGAATATTGTTGTTGTTGATGTTGTTCATGACGATTAGTCCCCAGTCAACTCACAATGGAGGCTATCCATTGTGAGTTTAAGATCAGTGATTCGCAAAAAAAAATCTATGCTTAAAGTTTATTTATGTATGTTTTATTTTCAACGTAATTAGAGCCTATTTCGGTACCAAGATTTTAAAAAACCAAATTACCATAAGTTTAGTCCAGTTGCTGCTACACCGATGTTTTTTAACCATCTGATTTTTCTTATATGCTCTGTATTCAAACTAATTAGACCCTATTTCTTTCCTGAATTTTCTTATATGTTGTGTATTTCTTTCCCCTAACCCGGCTGATTCTTTGCTACTCTAATTTTCAAACTTTTTGCACCTATATACGTAGACACGCTACTCAATAACATTTACATTAAAAGTAACAGATTATCGTTTCATTTTACGCCTATTATACCTAAATCACTAACTGGGAAGCTAACTACCACTTCACATCTCATAATACAGTTACGATATATGACACTCATGATTAGGAATTTTCAACACACACAATGTATATACCTATACCTAATCAACTCTGGCTGAAAATACACTTTGTTCAAACAATCTGATTCTTCGGTATTCGTATCTTAAACTCCTACACATATATACACACTGCACAAACACGCCACTGACTAATAACAATTACATCAATAAATGTCTTCCTAACACGTGGCACGGGCAATCCGCAAGCTTAAATCCATCTCACACTACACTCACTGAAGCGGCAATCTACGTTACTTAATGTTCAAAATTTTTTGCCAAATTGAATTTATTACATAAATATACCTTCATGCTGGTACTCCTAATCTTATGATTGGGATTTGGAAACGAAGCATCCGTTCACCCACCCACTGGTCTACCGTGTAGCGTTCGTCTGCATAAACATATCATCATCATCAGAAAAATAATATCAGACAAATTTATATAAAATACCTAAAAAATAGATACATTACCATGGATAAGAAAGCGGAACATTTCAGTTCCATTTGTGACCACCCGTTGCACAGCGGTGCCAAGAACCTGCCAAAACTTAATTCGCACACTTGGTGTGATCGCCTAGGCAGGATACATGGTAGCTTAGCTATAAGATACACAATTCAAAGAATTCGGTATGCCGACAACCATAAGAGGTCGGATGGGCAAAACCAAACAACTTTATCAGTGCATAAGTTTATGTATGTTGTATATATCAGTCGTACAATGAACATGATGCACAAATTATAGAAAAATTAAAGGCGTATAAAAAGGTGTAAAGGAGCAATAAATATTCAGGCTCAGATTTGTATATGGTGGGTAGGTCATACACGCACCCGAATTCCGCTAGGCTGCAAAGAATTCCGGTTGCAGAACAGGCATATATGCAATGCCATCCGGTCAATGCCCCGCCTAGTTAGGATCGGATCTTCGGTAACCCTTTAATTTTGGCGAAACCACAATAATCATCACAGCCTAATTTTTTTTTCATAAAAATCAATGGAAAGCGTAATAAGCATATATAAGCAAACGGCCATACGGAATTCTCCTTTCTTATTAAAGTCTAATAAGCAGTCGTTTATTCCCGTAATAAGCATATATAAGCAAAGGACCATAAGCTGCCAATATAATCCGAGACAAACATCCCCTATGTAATAAAGTTATCCTGATAAATCACAACCCAAAGTACATTATGATATCAGGAATTAAGATTTATGAACGGGTCATACCAATTAGTGGTGCAGAATGGGAATAAAGCGTATGTGACCCGCCATGGCTGCAAGCACAAACACGTGCTGCCCCGCCAAGATACGGGTCGGTTTCACCCACCACGAACCGCGTACCAGGATATGAAAATCCAACTCATTGTTTATTCCATCTTAAAGTGGGTGTGAATTATACATCAACCCACTTAATGTTTTCCTTTCATATTCCTCTGTCCAAAAACAACACGCACAAATATTTTTTTCCACTCACGGCAAACTAAACAGCCCAAAAGTAGCGCCTTATGCCCAAAAGGGGTTAAGAAGCCACAAATAATCATAGCTCTAGAACCCATTTATTTATGAGCGTTTCACGACGGCGTTTCGTCGCCTGCATCAACAGCGGCAACAAAAGCGACGGATGTCACCATCGTCGCCTGCCATCAATAGCGGCAACGAAGTGAACACGTTCCATTGAATCACCACAATTGCCTCAACAAAAAAGTATAAGGAACTGTACAAACAATAGGCAATCAAAACAACAAAAAACAGTTTATAAGATATACCAGTATCACGAAAACCAACATGTACGCTAAAAACCCATCTCCCCCATCCCATCTCTAAGATCGAAAGATCAACCCCATCATAATACGCCGGAACCATCTCATCTGTAAGATCGAAGAAAACCCAAATAAACCATCACATCACAAAAACACGTATCAATCGTTAGATCGTACAGATCTTGGATGAGAAGATCAATTTTTAGTTAGGTGATAGCTGAGAATGAAAGAGATGAGTATGTGTGAGCAGGGGTCAAACTATTGTTTATCAACACACCAACAATAAGAGTAGACGACGAAGATTTAACACCAATAAAATCAACGGCGGTGGTGTATTTTGAGAGGGGTGTGTGAGAGATCACACTATTCACCATTTTTTTTTATTTAGAGTGTGTGAGAAGAGCACAGTACAATAACCAATAAACAAATGGGTATGAGAGGGGATCACTGTTCCTAGGAGGACGTGATTCCCCTCTATTATTAAGTATCTAATTATGAAGAGAGCACTCGTTTTCGTCATTGTTATCCATCTTATTTCCGTCACTGTTATCATTATCTTTACTCCCACAATCATTCTCATAATCATCCTGTTTCTTAACCTCCAACGACTGCAGCCTCGTCCTCAAAGTACCCAACTCCTCTCCATAAAAAATAGTCGTTCCTTCAACAATATATTCTCTTCTTCCAATCTCGCTATATGACTATCCTGATCAGCAACTCTATTCTCCAAACTACTACTACGCTCACCACCATTACTCGGGTAAACCATTTCAAATCTACTCAAATCATTATCCAATCGCCCTTCAACATCATCAATCACACCCGACCCGTTAACACCCTCGTCCTCCTCATCACTGTCACTCCTAAGCCTAATCAACCCTTTCATACTCCCATACCCATCCACCCCCTACTCTTGTTTCGCCATATCAACTAAAACCTCACTAGCCGGCGAAAAAACAGGCGTGGGCAACACAGGCGGCGTAACAGCATGCGGTGAAACTAAAGAAGCTATTCCTCCTGATTTTTTCAAACGAGGTAGTATTCCTACTTTCCTAGGCGCTAATGGAGCGGATTTAGCAAACTTTTTCTTGGTAAAACGTCGCGGCTTTAGTCGATTCTGTTGTTGCAATGTAGCTAAATTACTCTTACTCTTTTCATTATTTTTAGCATTACTAACATTCCTATTGTTCATTTTCCAGTTATTATTAGTAGTTCGCTAAGCGGAGTTATTAACCGCCGGCTGCCACGTGGCATGACGTCCGTAATCTCCGGCGTAACGGTTATTAAACATCATTACCTGTGATTGATGATTCATGGTAAATTGATCAGAATTTATTATTATGATTAACCTTATTAAGATTATTATTAAATCTGACCTGATTATTATGCGATTGATTGATCGTCATCATCATCTTCTTTAAATTTGAAACCCTAAATTTCACAAAACTGTCAGAAGGTCTGATTAAGGCGACTAATTAGCTATTAAAACAGTTCAATTCAAATTCGCACAAATTTTATAGAACTGGTTGATTTTAATTTATCGAATTATTTGTTTGATTTGAGGTTGATGAAAGTGAATAAGTGGTGCACATTTTCAAATTTGATCGGGACAATTTAAATTGTACTGTTACTTTAACAAATTGTATATATTTAAGTGTCGTAAAGTGGAGTATGTCAATCAACTCCTCTTATGTAGAGGCAGTGATTGGGCCGAGCAAAACCAATCAAAAACTAAAACGAACCAATAAATCGAGTCGAACTAGATTGATCAAAATCAAACTGACTAGTTTTGGTTCGGTATTTGGTTTTATATATTTATGTCGGTTTTACTTGGTTCGTTTCGGTTTCGGGTTAAAAACACGAAAATGCGTCTGAATTATATATTCATTTCGGTTTTCTCGGTTCAGTATGGTTTCTTTATTCGATTCAATTTTCGGTTCGTGAATTTTACAAAATCGGTTTTTGATTTGGTTCGAGTCGGTAAAGACTTATGAGAGAGTGATGACTAAAGTGTAACATTTAGGGTTCGTTTGGTTGGAAATAATAAAATGTCAAATGAATGAAATAAACGATGTAATGAAATAAATGATGTAATGTAATGATTCAATAATATTATTAATAATGATTGATTAGTACAATGAGACGAAACATAATCGATAAAAAAACTAAAATGCCTCGTTGTTAATAAGAAATTTATTTAATGTGGTTAATTAATGATAGACATTTATGAATGAATCCTTACATACTATAATTGTAAACAAACAATATTTTTTCATTCAATCGTACGTAGGAACTTAGAGTTAATAGTTTTATATTTATCAAACAACTTTATAAAAATATAAATTTCAGCTTTTGGGTTATACAGCCTACCAAACGCTATGTTAAAAGGTACGACGGAATTTTGTGAGTAGGAACTTAGGGTTAATAGTTTTATATTTATCAACCAACTTTATAAAAATACAAGTTTCAGCTTTCAGTTTATACGTAAGCTCCAACCTCGACCCATTTCGCGACACATACCCATAGTCATAAATCTTATATGCGACTGAACTACTTGCATATATCTTGTTTTCAATATTTTCTGTTTGCCTGTTTTGCTGTATGTACATGAATAAACTCGCAGCATCCGAATCCGCTTAACTTATCAAGACAGACGACCGAGAAAGAAAAAAATCAAAATGAAGGTGTCAGCTATATAACCACAAAAGAATTTTCAAACAGTACATTACATTCCCTTTTTACATAGTAAGGCTACAAAATAATAAACGCGAAGTTAGATAAAACCAAACGATGCATCATCATTTAAGCTTTGCGCACACGATCACGCCATGAGCCTTGTTGCAGCGACCGAACCTATGAAAAACAAATCAGCATCATAGCAAAATATAATCAGGCAATAACTTTATGTCAATAGGTGAAATTTCGACCCATCTACATAAGAATGGGTCAGTGTTTGGATATTTTAATCTTAATGGGGTCAACTAAGTTGAATAAATTGTTCTGCAAAAATATAAGTAAACCATGTTGATGGTCTCCTATATGCGTTTTTTTATGAATAAATTTGCTTGTTTCGGCAATTTTTATGCAGTAAAGTAAAATAGTAATATGTTTTGCATAAAAGTGTTGAACCAAGTATTTTAGGAACACAACCAGCCCAATTGCCCAAACAAGTACAAAAATTGCCATTTTGACCCGTTATCCACTTTCCCCAATTTGCTTGTTTTCGGCAATTTTTATGCAGTAAAGTCAAATAATATGTTTTGCATAAAAGAGTTGAACCAAGTATTTTAAGAACACAACCCGCCCAATTGCCCAAACAAGTACAAAAATTGCCATTTTGACCCGTTATCCACTTTCCCCACCAACCATCTCTTCTCATCTGTAGAATATGACAATGTTCAAAGATTCACACCTGGTCACTTATGAGACTTGCAGCAGGGGCAGTTTTCGGACTTTCTTTCGGGCTATTGTTTGCTTCTGGTTCACTTTCTGTATCAACAGGCGGTGGAAGTGATGGAGTTCCGAAAATAGCCTCATCATGAGTAGCCTTTACCTTCTCTTCCCTTCTCGCCTTCATGATGTCCAAACGATAAAATCAGTATCCAAAGCTCAACAAAGTTTTGGAATGTATCTTCCGTCAAATATTAAGTAGAAAATGGTAAAATGTGAAATACCTCCACCGCAGAAAATCGGAAAGTTTGCCCAATGTGCTTCATTAAAGCTCCATCATCTTCTGCAGCTGAAAGATGCACAACAATAATATAAGTGTATATATCTAGAATAGCGTATGAATTTTCTTAAGCTAAGTGAAATGCTACAGTTTTAACAGGACAAAAAAGGTGTGCTCGGGGTATTCAGATAGTAAATATGTGATAAATAATAAAGAGAGATTGAGATTGTCATTATCTAGCGGTAATCACCAAACAATTATTGTGCAAAACGCAAATTAGGTGACATTTATAAACTTTAACCTTCAATTTCGTCTTCATCATCAAGTGGGGCTTCTTTGTCAAAGTTAAACCTCTCCCATCCAGATCCCATGCCATTTGCTTCATCCTGTTTAACTGCAAATGACACAGCAAATAAACGTTTATTACCAAGGATAATGGGAAAACATATTAGGGGCAGATATGTCATTGCACATAGAGAATAACAAGTTCATGGAATTATATACATTTCATTTTTTAGGCAGAAGATGTTGATTCAAAACATTGAAAACATAGACAAGATACCCTTGGTTAATTTTGGAGCATAAACATCATAATCATAAAATAAAATTAACTTACCGGTTGCAGAAAGCTGAAGTTTCATCTTTGCTTTGACCCTTTCAGCGGGTGTCTGTATACAACACAAAACATGACATTTGTTAAGGGTACACAACACCATATATATCATCTGTTAGCTATATAAGTAAATAAAACTAGCAAACACATATGATAGGTACTGGTTATTACATCATAGATATTTGTTGATAGTTCTACAGGATCTGGGATCCCTTAATAACTCCACTATGCTTTAGTTCATCATTACAACATTTCATGTCACAATTAGTTTAGCAGATAGTGATCAATTGCTTTAAGATTCCAGTGTCCATAGAAAGATTGTAGGAACGCTTTTTTATTTCACCATCAACATACCAGACCTCTCTTTTGCTGCATAGACCTTGAGTCACATTGTCAGTGCCCCTACTACAAGTCACATGCAATCTCTCATTCGACACCTAAAATGCATCAAGACGTCACATGGCCCAGACCTTCTATTTCCACTCTCGCTGTATTTTATGACACTATTGTAACTTTTTTTTGGTTCATTTCTTATACTATAGCAATCAGCCAATAAAAGAACCAAAGTTTGGTATCTAGATCTTCTACTGAAGCCATTGGGTCACAATATTGACACAACGTTGCAAATGTGACCAAGCACACACATACGGTTCACCATCTCAGGTCTCCAGATACACTTAAATACCAAATTAATGTTATCTGCTACTTGATACAAGTTTATAACAGTTACCATACAACTAGCTAGCTGTGCAATGTTTACATAACCAACTTTCCCTCTCTGCCATGTGTATGTATGTTAATGTACCCAGACAAACTCAACTTACAAACAAGAACTTTTTGTCGACAATTGTTTCATAATTTCATTCTCTCAATCCAATGTGCAACATCAAAGTTCACTTCGTATACACTAAAATTCAGAGAGATCTTATGGTATTAGAGTATTCTACATCACCAAAAAAGACCTGATTAGTCATGGTCTCAGGTGTGAATGACGATAGACCAATCGAGACCTCTATGGCGAGCAAAAAGAAAAAGGATAATGTTGATTTCTATTCATTGGAATATATCCTACACAAGAACTTTTAACCTATAAAGGATTACTGGACCAGCTTACTATGGTTCTTATGACATAAAATCTCTTCTATTATGAACATACAAATTGTAACTTTCTATATAGCAAAATGACTTTAAAAAAAATGGAAAAATTAAGAAACGATTCATATCTTTACATTGACTCTTCCGGGTAACATAAACATACATATATACACAACAAAGAGGAAGTTAGTAAGATGGCTAACAAGATTACCTAGTTCTAAAAACTGTTTAAACTTATTTCATGTTATAGTAGTTAATCTACTCATATAAACTCGCATTATATCCAACAGGTAAATATACTCCACATATAGTCCAATCTTTGCGTAAATTCATGTAATGCACATATTCTAATCACACTATACATACAGATTAACTAAACTAAGGGTGTGTTTTGTGCGGAGCATTTAGGGCGGTGAGCGTTGAACGTTGTGTTCTTTAATGCTCGTTTCACAAGCAACAAGTAAGTTTATCTGTTTTTTCGGAATGCTAATTTTCCAACGCTCCATAAAGTAACATTTAGGAGTTGTTTTATACATTATGATAATAACAGCTACAACTACGTTACCAACAGAAGGAAACTACTACCACTCACTTCTTCTACTGCTCACCGCTGCTTAAGAAACTAAATAACGCGAGTAACACAATAGCAAGAAAAAGCGTTAAAAAGAAGTAATACCATCTTATCATATCCTTGAATCAACTTCTCATAATCAACCCTTCCACTTCTCTCCTTCCCACCTTTCCGATCACTATGAGCATCCTCCCTCCTCTTGTCTGATTTTCGCCTTGGAGACACACTTCTACTTCTACTCCTCCTCCGCTTATCCAAGTTTCGCCTCGGAGAAGCACTTCTACTCCTACTCCTCCTCTTATCCGATTTTCGCCTTGGAGACACACTTCTACTTCTCCTCCTCTCCGATTTTCGCCTAGGCGACACACTTCTAGTCCTCCTCCTCCTCTTGTCCGATTTTCGACTCGGCGACTCACTTCTACTTCTACTCCTCCTCCTCCTTTCCTTATCCCTATCACTATCCCTATAATCTCTGTCTCTATTATCTCTAGAATCCCTATAATCCCTAGAATATTTATAATCCCTATGATCATTTGAAACAATGGGTTTTTTCTTGAGCTTATTTTGAATAGATTCGATATGGGTTTGTTTATCAGAAGCATTTGAAGCCTTGACGAAGCTGGTGAGGAATGAAGACGAGGATGGGAGAGCCGAGGCTTTTTCTGGTTCGGAGGAGGGAGTGGAGAAGCCGAGTCCTTGTTTGAATCTGGCGGCGCCGCTGCCTTTGCGGGTGAGCTCCTCGTAATACGCTGCTGCTTTTTCTTCTTCCATTGATTTTGGGGCTCAGATTCTGCTTCAACCAAGATGAATTAATTCGAGGGTGTTTTTACCGATTCAAACAAAAACTCGATTAACAATTAAGTAAAACTTTATATCATTAAAATTGTCTTAATAATAATAATAATATTTTTTTATTTAATTACTCCCTCCGTCCCAAAATTATAGTCCACGTTTCCTTTTTGGGTTGTCCCAAATTAATTGTCCACTTCTAAAACTTCTAAAAATAAGTATGAATTTTAGATCGAGATTACTAGATTACCCTTAATTGAAATCATAATTACAAATTTTAAAAAGGTTTTAAATTAATTAGTTAAGGGTAAAACTGTATTTCTGCAAAAAGTAAGAGAGAGAAAGCTGAAAAGTTGGTGTTTTTCTAAAACTGTGTGTTTTTTGTCGGGGGACAGTAATTTTGGGACGGAGGGAGTATTATTTACTATAGCTTACTATGTTGTTAATTTATTTATGTTTTTAGTGTTAATAAGCTTTATTATTAGATTTTTTATGTGCTTAATAAATTTAGTAGATTTTTTTTTAACTGCAGCGGAGTATCTTGCATGCTGCCGAGGCACCAAGTCTCTCAACCCGAGTTCGAATCATCTCACGAAGAGAATATCAACCCCATGCTAGCCATCCAGTTTTCCATTAAGGTGAAGTAAGACGTGTTTAGCTTATTAGTTAAAATGATTGTGGTAAAAATACACCTCTTGTTTAGGAAAACAAAAGAGCGTAAATGAGCGGAATGTATTAAACAAATGAATTAGAAAAATCAAGTGTTAATTACTCAATTAAGTTCGTTTCCCAAGGAGGTATATGTGTGTGATTAAAATGTAAATATTTTGTGTAAAACCCGCATGCTTTTACCATGAATAGTGCCCTTAAGATCGTACGTCCTAGATTAAAACTTACCTTATTCAGTATTGATCACATTCATGTGCTATTAATCAAGTAAGTGCATACGTGTATGACATGATAAGTATCGATTACGTACAAACTCATGATAAGCAGTTAATAAGTAATTACTATGCACGATCACGTAATAATTATTTAAACAATAATTAATCACGAACATGCGATCATGAAATCATGAACATAATTAAAACACGAACTAAAATAATTACGTAAATACATATAATATAATTACGAGCGTTAAGATTACGATAAACTACATGATAAAATAAACAGAAACACTTTAAACACGAACACGTTTAACCACGAACGAACACGAAACATCGGGACACGAAAAACATTTGAGTTACCCCCTTGTGGGCCCCATATCCACGAAATTTGGAAGAAGAAATGGGCTTAGCCCATGCAAAATTACTAACATGAAAAATTTGGAAAACTTGTTCATTTTGACAAAACCTAGAAAAAAAATAAAACCCTAAAAAGTTTCTCCTCTCCTTCTTCCTCCCCATTTTTGGCCGCCACTTCTACAACACCAAAGGAGGTGTTCTTGTTGATTTTGATCATGGATATTGTACAAGTGTTAGTGTTTGTTCATCCTTTATTGATCCACACATTCGGTATACCTTTTTAACCTTTCTTTTTAATTATTTCTTTTGATTTGATTTGGTAAAATTAATTAAGAACATGATGTTTTTAAAACCTAATTAAAAACATAAAATTAACATGTATTTGGTTAAAGGGTAAAATCAAAAGGGTGTTTTACGGGTGTTTGGTTTAGCCGACGCCTAGACCGTGCCCTAAGGGGGTCACGGCTTGGCCTAGAAACCACCACCGAGACCATGTGGTCCCGGTTTGGTGGTGTGGGTCCCACGGCAGCAAGGAACCAAGGGGAACCCCGATTTGGTTCGGGGTACGGTGTCGATTTCATGCCCGGTTCACGGTTCGTTGGTTAAATCATGATCTATGTTACATGTTAATTTTTATGAATCATGAACTTAGGATATAAATTAATTAATAACATGAGATATTAATTAAATCATGACTTAGGTTATTCTAATTATTAATTTAGCATGACATTAATTTAACCTAAGTATTTTATGTTATAAGTTATAATTAATTAATTATTAAAACATGCCTATAATTAATTAATTTAGACATGACTTAGGTTATATTATTAATAATAATAATACACATTTTAACCTAAGTATTTCATTTCATTTTAATTAAAACATGTTATACTTTAATTAAAATGCTTAACCTATAGTTTAATTAAAATACATGAAATAATAATTAAACTATACACTATATCATATGACTTAAGAAATCAGCTTATAAACACGTAGACTTATATGTTAGCTTAATTCTAAATATGGAAACTTCTATTTATAGAAACTTAATTAAATAAGGCAACTAATCTATTAATGGAAACCTTCTATATATGGAAATCTATCTATTTCAGGCAGCTAATCTAATCATGGAAACCTTCTATATATGGAAACTTAATTAATTAAGGCAGCTGATCTATTTTTGGAAACTTTCTATTTTTAGAAACTAATCTATTTTAAGCAGTAAATTCTATTTTAGGAAACTTTCTATTTTTGGAAACTTTCTATTTTTGGAAACTTTCTATTTTTGGTAACTTTCTATTTTTGGAAACTTTCTATTTTTGGAAACTTTCTATTTTTGGAAACTTTCTATTTTTGGAAACCTGCTATTTTTGGAAAGTTACTTATTATTACACAGTAAGTATAATAATACATGAAATACCAGTAGTACTTAAACAGAGTAATCAAAATACAAGATAAACACAGTTTAAGACTTTAAACAGTGAACCATGACCTAAAACATACCAAGTCAGCTAAAATGAGACATAAAACCCAGTACGTAATCAGTGAATCGATACTTATACACGTGTGTATTCATGTAGCGTTAGTGATCCAGAAGTAGGAGTCTTTCTTCCGTTCATTCACTGGACTTGAGGTACGGATTCCCGTCCTTTCAGTATGGACATTCTTTCCTTATTAGGATTTCCCCGTATGCAGCCAACTGTTTTCCCCAGCATTTGTTTTATTGTTTGAACTGCTTATGTTTAATTAGCATAATCTATAGCCATATACAAGCATGACCAGTTTCACCTAGTTATGGAGGTACCATAACCATAGCATTGGAGGCACCGATGTTATGACTTCCCCACGGCGGAGTGATTGCTCGTGGCGTCCCTTTTCAGTTTTGGCCATATTATTATATCAGGTGGGGCGTATGGGTGCATCCTAGTTACATGTTTTATTCAGTATATCATGGTGAATGTGGTGTGTGCCTTGCATCCTTCACAAGGAGTTGATCCCTCCTACCCAAACCAGTATATTAATTAGAGGCATCCCCTCTAATCAGCATGATGAGGTCACCCCTCCAAGTATTCATGCACGTGACCTTTTCATGACCTATATGGGCTATGGTATATATATGTTAAAACAGTTTTCATAAGATAAACATAAGGCTTTTCAAACTATAAAACCAGTTTTCTCAATACTTAACCCGTCTACTCAGAACTTAGTCTTCCGCTGTTATATGTTACATGCTTATCCTATTTCATGCTATATTGTATATCCGTGCACTGAGCGTTTTGCTCAGCCGTTACTTTCCTTTCCATGTCCCAAAACGGCAGGTACCCAAGACTCGAGCATTTGGAGGACATGCATAGGATGGAAGCTGCCATAGACTTCTTCTCCTGTTTCCTTCATATATTTATGCTTGTTTAGTCTTTCATTCAGTTCATTTACTTTATTATGTTTTGGGCTTATGTTTGGGAACCGATGTTTGATTCCGGTTTTCCCTATGGTCATGTATGTTTTACTACATATTACCTTGCTTGCTTTGATGACACGCCATAATTACGCGTGACATTCCATTTATCAAAATGGGGTGTTACAATTATGGTATCAGAGCCAAGGCTTCGACCTGTAGGCTCTAAAACTCGACCTGTGACTAGTGGGTAGTCACCAGGAGCTTCCTAAGCCAACGATTGTTATTCCACGTATTGATGTTTCAGCGCGTTGTTGTTTTAACCATTATGTTTTCAGCACCTTTTTGTTTTAGCCATGACGTTTTCAGCACCTTGTTGTTTTCACCATGATGTTTTCACCAGTATCGTCTTACTAATATGGAATGAACAACCGTCATCCATACTTAGTTATGTGTCAGTGTCTATGCATGATGTTCCTAGTGAACTGTGATTATGTGAACTAAACCCCAGTAGTTCATAATTTTCACATAAAATTTTTTCTGTTAAGTTTTGACAATGACTTTTAATTATTATGTTCCATGCATTCATGCATTTATATCATATGTCATCTGTTGCAGGAATTTTGACTAAGTAATGGTTGGTACAGGACTGGCCCTATTTAGTCGCATGTGCTTTTATCGAAACTTTTAACTTTGGGACCGACCCATAGGCGTCCCCTCGCCATGTCTTTTGTTTAGAACCGACCCATAGGCGTTCCCTCGCACATATAAAGGTTTTATAAACTACATTACGCATTCATGCACTGTTTTTCTTGCATAAATTTTTTTTCTCATGATTTAAATTGGCATAAATTTTTTTTTTCATGTCCAATCATAAGTTATTATGTCTTTATGTCAAGTATGCCTTCATACTGTCATGGTTAACTTCAGTTTCATGCTGATTATGTTATACACTTCTTCGTTATGGATGGTTTCATGTTTCCTCATGATAATTCCGTCTTCATGTTGATTATGTTTCATGCCTCTTTTGTTATTTACGTTGTCCTGCAAGACATTGTTAGATTTCTTTAATCATGCTTTCATGATAGTCATGGTTGGTTTTCATTGATCATGCTGTCAGGCAAATCATCGTTGAATTTTGTGTAACCACACTTTAGCGTTTCTCTATGCAACCAGAATGATGTCTATGCTAATACTGCCAGGTTATCATGATGGTTTTCCTAACCGTTTAACCGGTTTACTTTCCTTAAATCAGGACAAATGATCGAGCCCATACCGATCATTTCATGTGCATTCCATGTGTACTCCAAGTACCGTATTTCATGTGTATTACTTGTACCTTAATCCATGTGTATTCCACTTGCAATACTTCACGAGTATTCGCTAGTCGATTCTAAATCATCTCAGGCGTATGTTCACTTGCTGATATTCTACAAGGTTGTCGATGCCGCTCATAGCTTGGAGATGTTACTGAAGGTTGATGCTGCTGATGTTGGGAGACGCTACGAGATGCTGATGCTGATGCTGTTCACAACCTGGAGATCCTAAAAGACGAAGACAAAGGCGTCGGAGCAAAGCAATTGTACGAGAAGATGCTTCACCATCAGACAATTCCCATCAATCATTGTCCCCAATTCATAATTACATGTCACACGTCGTTCGGCTGTCATTTCAGCCATATGAGTGCAAACCAGTACCAGCCGGCCACTCAGCTAAATAGTTACATGAGTCACGGTCATGAGAATGACCGTCATGGAACCGACAGACAAGATGATAGTAACCACTACTATGACAGCAACTATCCTAGAAATCGCAACCGAGGCTCCGGCCACGGACGTGATCAGACATACAAATGATCAGTAGTCCAACCGATCCGCCAATTCTGGCATATTAACCTAATATTTGTAATTCTAATTGTTTCACATCTCGAGACACATGTCAAGACATCAGTCAAGACACATGTCTCACGTATACTTTCTGAGGACACATGTCAAGATACCAGTCAAGACATATGTCACGCTTACATTTCTCAGGACACGAGTCAAGACACATGACTCACGTCTAATTATGGAACATTTCTAAGAAATTCAGGGTACCCCCCAAGGGTATATCTATGTTGTTGTGCCATGTATTAATCAGGCCACAAGAATTTCAATACCATTATCGGCGCATCAGTGAGAACTGTCACGTTGCCGATGTCACTTTCATTTCTTTCACCATAGTTCATATATTCATAACCATGAAGGACGCCTTTCGTATTCCCACGTATACGAAGGTTTTTCTTCAGCTTAATGATAAGATCCAAGCTGCTAACGCATTTTTCCTCGGACAGACACGAGATAAATTTTTACCCTAATTATGTACTATGAACATCACACCATGCTACGATTCATAATTATGTACAGTAATGTTCAGGCTCCTAAATACATTCAGCTTGATTTTCCATCAGGAAAATCCGTACAAATTATCTACGCTTACAAGTAGGTTCATTGTTAGCCATGGTCGCTAAAATTTTCTAGCTGTCAGTAAGACACGACTACTTAAGTCCTTTTACGCATAGCCAGTGGATTATTCCAAAATCTTCCTATACATTCCAGAAGGACCTACAAGGAGAAGAACGGTACCATGAGATTATGTGTCGACTACCGTCGACTTAAACAAATCACCATTCATGACCATTATTCTCCTCCTCATATTGACAACATGTCCAATCAACCTAATAGTGTTAATCACTTTTCCAAGATCGAATTCATAATCATGCTGCCAACAGTGACGAGTGAAAAAGCAGGACATGTCTGTGACTGCTATTCGTGCACGACTCAGTCATGCTAGATTTATGATTTTGAATTAGTCTCATCAATGCTCTAACGACATTATAAGAATGAGTTTCCATGAACTCATAGCAAATTCATCAGTGTTTTCATTAAGGATAACCTGATTTCCTGCAAGCCCAGAGAAGAACAGGAGGACCATATCTGCACTATGTTACAAATTCTATGACAAGAGAAACTTCACCCTAGAAAATTTTCCAATATCAATTCTGTTTGATTACAGAGACATGCTGAATCACATGGGTTTCTATGGTTAATCTTGCCATGACTCAGCTTATGCGTAAAGGAGAGAACCCTACACTACATTAGGTGTTCTAGGAAATCCTACGCTAGGAGAAGTCTGATTCAAAGACTCAGAGTTTCGCAACCTTCTATGTATCAAGTTTCTACGAAGCAGGATACAGCTACGTCCATATATGTGTACCTGACATACCAACAGGTTAAGATAGGACACCAACAAACTGGGATGTTTTCATCATATGAAATTGTGAATCGAAAAGGGACAAGATCTCCATGGATTTTAGTTACCAGATTTCATCAAACTCAGAAGAAGCAGGATGCTATCTAGGTTATTATCAACAGTTTGATCAAGTCTGCAGAATCCTTACATCCGTACGGATTTCAGAACCAACAGATTGAACAAACATGTTCCAGCCAAGGCTCATCCGATCACTTGGCAATCCCTCAGCAATCGGGTCAGACAAAGATTCGTAATTGTACTCCTAACTTACTTTACGTCTTCATTCTAATTCTACGACTTGCTTTCGCGCTCACGTTCATGACACTATTCACGTTCATGATCGTATTTTGGCTTACGATTTTACGTTCATTTCTTTTCTCATTTTGGGAAGTTTGCAAGAACTTGTGAGACCAGACCCAAGTTTAGTATAACCCTCCATCATCAGATAGACGTTTCACGTCATATTCCACGTCTCACCTTGTAGCGTTTGGCGTTACCAACATTATATTCTATGATCACGATATTCTCACATGTCATGTTCATTCCACGTTCCTCATATCATGATCAAGATATGTTACACGTATCATGGATCACGATATGTTTACTCATACTACACTCGCCATATCTCCACGTAGCACGTTCAAAATTTTTCACGTATCACGTTCAAAATTTTTCACGTACTACGTTTCCTTATGTCTCGCGCATCGTTTCTAATTATCAGTTAAGTCAGATTGTCTTGCATCGTAACGTTCAGTTACCCTTGCACGTTAACTCTTTTACCTCGATCGAATTTAGGGGATCTACCTTCCGTTGATAACCAAGAATTTCTTCGTATTCCAAGTCAAGGTCAGGAGGACCAAGATTTATCATTAGTGTCAGGATCTTTTGAAGGAACCGTTCCAAGAGGGAGGCCACTTGGAAACGGACAAGTTCATCCGGACTTTTATCCGTTTTCTCATCAATTAGCTATGTCCTTTCAGTCACGTCACGTTCCATGTCCTTTCAAGACATGTCACGTTCCACGTTCCCTTCTACCATGTCACCTTCATTTCCGTTATTTTGCATACCTTTCCAGTTTGATTCGGGTATGTTTCGCTTCCAGTTACTTTATCTATAATTCGGGGACGAATTATTCTTTTTAGGGGGGAAGAATTGTAAAACCCGCATGCTTTTACCATGAATAGTGCCCTTAAGATCGTACGTCCTAGATTAAAACTTACCTTATTCAGTATTGATCACATTCATGTGCTATTAATCAAGTAAGTGCATACGTGTATGACATGATAAGTATCGATTACGTACAAACTCATGATAAGCAGTTAATAAGTAATTACTATGCACGATCACGTAATAATTATTTAAACAATAATTAATCACGAACATGCGATCATGAAATCATGAACATAATTAAAACACGAACTAAAATAATTACGTAAATACATATAATATAATTACGAGCGTTAAGATTACGATAAACTACATGATAAAATAAACAGAAACACTTTAAACACGAACACGTTTAACCACGAACGAACACGAAACATCGGGACACGAAAAACATTTGGGTTACCCCCTTGTGGGCCCCATATCCACGAAATTTGGAAGAAGAAATGGGCTTAGCCCATGCAAAATTACTAACATGAAAAATTTGGAAAACTTGTTCATTTTGACAAAACCTAGAAAAAAGATAAAACCCTAAAAAGTTTCTCCTCTCCTTCTTCCTCCCCATTTTTGGCCGCCACTTCTACAACACCAAAGGAGGTGTTCTTGTTGATTTTGATCATGGATATTGTACAAGTGTTAGTGTTTGTTCATCCTTTATTGATCCACACATTCGGTATACCTTTTTAACCTTTCTTTTTAATTATTTCTTTTGATTTGATTTGGTAAAATTAATTAAGAACATGATGTTTTTAAAACCTAATTAAAAACATAAAATTAACATGTATTTGGTTAAAGGGTAAAATCAAAAGGGTGTTTTACGGGTGTTTGGTTTAGCCGACGCCTAGACCGTGCCCTAAGGGGGTCACGGCTTGGCCTATAAACCACCACCGAGACCATGTGGTCCCGGTTTGGTGGTGTGGGTCCCACGGCAGCAAGGAACCAAGGGGAACCCCGATTTGGTTCGGGGTACGGTGTCGATTTCATGCCCGGTTCACGGTTCGTTGGTTAAATCATGATCTATGTTACATGTTAATTTTTATGAATCATGAACTTAGGATATAAATTAATTAATAACATGAGATATTAATTAAATCATGATTTAGGTTATTCTAATTATTAATTTAGCATGACATTAATTTAACCTAAGTATTTTAGGTTATAAGTTATAATTAATTAATTATTAAAACATGCCTATAATTAATTAATTTAGACATGACTTAGGTTATATTATTAATAATAATAATACACATTTTAACCTAAGTATTTCATTTCATTTTAATTAAAACATGTTATACTTTAATTAAAATGCTTAACCTATAGTTTAATTAAAATACATGAAATAATAATTAAACTATACACTATATCATATGACTTAAGAAATCAGCTTATAAACACGTAGACTTATATGTTAGCTTATGTAACCAGCTTAATTCTAAATATGGAAACTTCTATTTATAGAAACTTAATTAAATAAGGCAACTAATCTATTAATGGAAACCTTCTATATATGGAAATCTATCTATTTCAGGCAGCTAATCTAATCATGGAAACCTTCTATATATGGAAACTTAATTAATTAAGGCAGCTGATCTATTTTTGGAAACTTTCTATTTTTAGAAACTAATCTATTTTAAGCAGTAAATTCTATTTTAGGAAACTTTCTATTTTTGGAAACTTTCTATTTTTGGAAACTTTCTATATTTGGTAACTTTCTATTTTTGGAAACTTTCTATTTTTGGAAACTTTCTATTTTTGGAAACTTTCTATTTTTGGAAACCTGCTATTTTTGGAAAGTTACTTATTATTACACAGTAAGTATAATAATACATGAAATACCAGTAGTACTTAAACAGAGTAATCAAATACAAGATAAACACAGTTTAAGACTTTAAACAGTGAACCATGACCTAAAACATACCAAGTCAGCTAAAATGAGACATAAAACCCAGTACGTAATCAGTGAATCGATACTTATACACGTGTGTATTCATGTAGCGTTAGTGATCCAGAAGTAGGAGTCTTTCTTCCGTTCATTCACTGGACTTGAGGTACGGATTCCCGTCCTTTCAGTATGGACATTCTTTCCTTATTAGGATTTCCCCGTATGCAGCCAACTGTTTTCCCCAGCATTTGTTTTATTGTTTGAACTGCTTATGTTTAATTAGCATAATCTATAGCCATATACAAGCATGACCAGTTTCACCTAGTTATGGAGGTACCATAACCATAGCATTGGAGGCACCGATGTTATGACTTCCCCACGGCAGAGTGATTGCTCGTGGCGTCCCTTTTCAGTTTTGGCCATATTATTATATCAGGTGGGGCGTATGGGTGCATCCTAGTTACATGTTTTATTCAGTATATCATGGTGAATGTGGTGTGTGCCTTGCATCCTTCACAAGGAGTTGATCCCTCCTACCCAAACCAGTATATTAATTAGAGGCATCCCCTCTAATCAGCATGATGAGGTCACCCCTCCAAGTATTCATGCACGTGACCTTTTCATGACCTATATGGGCTATGGTATATATATGTTAAAACAGTTTTCATAAGATAAACATAAGGCTTTTCAAACTATAAAACCAGTTTTCTCAATACTTAACCAGTCTACTCAGAACTTAGTCTTCCGCTGTTATATGTTACATGCTTATCCTATTTCATGCTATATTGTATATCCGTGCACTGAGCGTTTTGCTCAGCCGTTACTTTCCTTTCCATGTCCCAAAACGGCAGGTACCCAAGACTCGAGCATTTGGAGGACATGCATAGGATGGAAGCTGCCATAGACTTCTTCTCCTGTTTCCTTCATATATTTATGCTTGTTTAGTCTTTCATTCAGTTCATTTACTTTATTATGTTTTGGGCTTATGTTTGGGAACCGATGTTTGATTCCGGTTTTCCCTATGGTCATGTATGTTTTACTACATATTACCTTGCATGCTTTGATGACACGCCATAATTACGCGTGACATTCCATTTATCAAAATGGGGTGTTACATTTTGAATTAATATTGAGAAAGAGGGGGATGAGAAAATTGAATAACGGATACATGAAAATTATTACTACGACGACTAAATTAAAACCGTAAAAAAAATGCCAAAATAAAAATTAGTTCTAAAAATTCCCAAAAAATTACCAAAAATCAAATTAAATAAACTAAGAGTTTAATGATCAAAACTTTTTCAAACCTTTTAATTAATTAATTAATAATTTTTAAATGCTAATTAAAACCCTAAAAATCTAATTAATTATCAAAAAGACCAAATAAAGATTTTTCACTTTGTAAACCTCTCAAATGACTAAATAAAACTAAAAACTATTTTTATAAATTTTAAAACTAATTAAAACTATTTAAAATGATTTAATACTATTAAAACTTTGAAATAATTCTAAAAATTAAGAAAGTGATGCTAAAATTAATCTAAGAGTTTTAAAAATTCTATTTTAATGTATTAGACCTAAGAAAAATATAAAAAGTGCAAAAATGTGAAAATTGAAATTTAATAATAAAATAATATTAAAATATTATTAAAAATCCAAAAATCATAAAAAATTCTAAAAACTTACAAAGTAGTTTATTTTAACCTAAGTAAACAGAAAATGAAAGTGAAATTACCAAAATACCCCTAATGGGCCCCCCAAATGGGCGAAAAACCAAAACAAGCCACTTAAATGGGCTTAATGGCCCAGTTTTAAGTAGGTTTTGATCAAAGTGTATCATATATCATATATGATACTCGTAAGATATGATATATGATATCATATATCATATCATATATGATATCATATATCATATATGATATTGTTTTGTCATATGTGTATGATATGAGATTAAGAGATCATCAACACCTTTTTATTTATCATAATTCTAATATACTTATCCAAACCATTGATCTTACAATGATCTAATAGTGATGATCAAACCAATATTTCACTTAACCTCTCATATTAAAAAAAAAAAAGATCGGGACATACCTTTTGGTTTATCAGCAACACCCTCACCGACGACCACAACAACAAACCCATCTCCCACCTTTTTTTGGCGACCACCACAACAAACCCACCTTCTTCCAACGACCACCACAACAAACCCACGTTTTTCCGGCAACCTCCACAACAAATCACCCTTTTTCCGACGACCTCCACACCAAACCACCATTTTCCGACGACCTCCACAACAAACCGCGGTCTTCCATACATATGGATACTAATGCCATAAATGAAGTTGATGCCGATGTTATTGAAGATGTAGCTGTTTGTAATATAGGTAATACTATAGGTAAAGCACATGTTATGATATTTGATGCATATCATATGTTTGATGAAATGACACAATGATAATCATATGTGATTTAGCAAGTTCTAATTTATGAATGAGTATTTTTATTGAAGTCTGGTCGATTTTTGTAGTTGATAAGATGATTACAGAAGTGGGACTTATGATTACAGAACTGGGACTATGACTCGTATATGAGTCGTTATGAAACTGTACATATGTAAGTTTTTTTTTTGTAATATGGGTAATAATATAGTCTCTTTTGTAACAAAATCATGGTGAATCATATATGAGTCACTATGACTCATATATGAGTCATGATGACTCACATATAAAATTGTACATATGTAAGTATTTTTTGTAATACGTGTAATAATATAGCCTCTTTTGTAACAAAATCATGGTGACTCATATATGAGTCACCACGAAATATATATGATTCATGATCAGTTATTAACTTGTTTTGTGTTTTATAATAAGGTTCTCTGTAATCCTGAAGATGGGTCAGCTGAGTGTACATGTAGGCATTATATGCGTTATGGATTTCTTTGTCGCCACATATTCTATGTTTTGAAGAACCGTGATATTGAAGTGATTCTGAAAAAGTACGTTTTAAGGCGCTGTAGAAGGGATTTGATACCTCTATCATTGGGAAGAAACACAAAGAGATATAGAGAGAAAAAACGAAGCAATTGAGAGAATAACAAATCATATATGAAAAAGAAGCACAAGAAACAAGACAATCTAATACAATAGCTACTTGATTATTTTTGCGTTTTCTTTTTTATTATGTTTAGATTTAATTTTGTTTTTTTGTTATGATGTCGAACTGTTGTAAACATGTGTTGAATATCTGGTTTGTTATTTTGTTATGATGTTTGATGATTTTGAAAATATATTATAAGAATATTCTGTAAAAATGACTAGTGACTCATATATTAGTCATTATGAATCATATATTATTTATGGGCATAAATGATTCATGGTGAAACATGTATGATTCATAGTGACTCATATATGAGTCATGTTGAAACATGTTTGTTTCATAGTGACTCAAGCATATATGTTTTTTAGATCAGATTACACATAGCATAAGCAGTAAATACGTAAAACAAAATTGTAAATTTCTTAAATAAAGAAGCATGTAAAAACACATGTCATACAATGAAAAGAAACCATCAAATAGTTATGTTCCGACTACAATCAATTCAAAATAACTTAGCATTCACAGAAGACCATATAACTACAACTATCATCAGTTTTATTATCCAACTACAATTCACCAAGACTACGATTTAGGAGACTCCTCATCATCACCAGACCACTCCTCTTAATTATCACCCTCATTAGACTCCTCCACCTCATAATGGGAGACGGATAAATGTTGGTTTTATAAGAGTTGGTGTCCCTTTTAGGAACTGCAAAAAAAATAAAAAATAGTAAAGTACTACAAGTTTCAATACAAAATCTATATGTTTCAGTTTCATACATGAGTCATCATGGTGACTCATATATGAGTCACCATTATTTTGTTACAAAAGAGGCTATATTATTACCCGTATGACAAAAATACTTACATATGTACAGTTTCATATATAAGTCATCATGGCTCATATATAAGTCATAGTGACTCGTATATGAGTCACCGTGACTCGTATACGAGTCACATCGACTCATATACGAGTCATAGTCCCAATTCTGTAATCATAAGTCCCACTTCTGTAATCAGCTTATCAACTACAAAAATCGACCAAACTTCATTAAAAATGCTCATTTATAAATTAGAACATGCTAAATCAAATGTGATTATCATTGTGTCATTTCTTTTTAGGGTAAAAGGGAACAAGGTTCCCCGGTAAAATATATCAATCACCAAACATTAAGTACACTGGAATACGGCTGAAATACCGTATTAACATCAAGAAATTGCTTGAAACTACAAGATTATATGACAGGCCATATAATCAAAACTACAAACACAAGTACACATATGGGAAAGAACCACCTAAAGGTACACAAGCACATAAAAAACCATCAACTTCTCCTGAGTAACGAATTGGTAAGACTCCATCTCTGAAAAAAGTTAATAACATTGGGAGACTGCTTCCACCGACATGACATGAACTTCAGCCGAACATTCGACTTGATCAGATCAGCAACTTGACTTGCCCGTCTCTTTTCCTTCTTAAATATGCGATAATTCCTTTCCTACCAAACGATATACATGGCTGCTGCAACCATCAGCTTAGCAACCATACTCCTAGATGATTTAAGGCTAGCAAAAGGTAAAATATCGTTTAATATAGCATCAATAGACGATAACGAACCAGAAAGACCAGCAAGATCCTTCACTTCATTCCAAACGTGCGTAGAGAAGCCGCATTCAAAAAACAAGTGTTCATGGCTATCAAGTTGCAACTCACAAAGAGGGCATTTGACATTCACATCCAGATGATCCCAAGAACGTAACCTGTCCTGAGTCTTAAGCCTGCGTCTTATAATCAACCAAAATAAAAACGCATGACTTGGAATACAACCCGGTAACCACACAACAAAGTATCATGGAACCAGAGTATTCCAAGGACGAAGCACTTCCCATACAGCTTGAGTAGAGAAAGGCTTAATATTACCGTCAATATCACGCCATTCCAGCTTATCCGGTCTGTTGGACAGAATAGGGGCTGCAATAGAATCTAACATAGGATATTTAGATAACCAAGGATTCGGCCAATGCACACTATTATTCACTAGAATATCCCTAACCTTGGTATCTTTAGTAAAACCAGCATTAAATATGTCTCTAGTTGTTATAATACTAGACAACGGGCTAAGTGTACACCATTTATCATACCAAACCGAAGTAGACATACCATCACCATTATTATGCCATATAAATTCACGTAAGAAAGGACGAAGAAGAAGAATCTTACGCCAGCCCCAAGTGATATTGCCACGAACAGGGACATCCCAAAAACTCCTACCACGAAGTTTGTAAGCACGAATCCGTTGGACCCACAGTGATTCCTTATTCGTGAGCAGCTTCCACACATGAGAAATCATAAGGGCTTGATTAAAGGGCTCAAGTCTACGAATACCTAAACCACCTTCCTTTTGGGAAGACAAACATCATCCTATGCCACTTTGGATTTCCCCCGACTCGACTTTCCTTGACACCATAGAAAAGCTCTCAGCTTTTGCTCAATATCAAGTAAAACACGATCCAGTAATATGAAGACCGACGCCCAAAAGACATGAAGCGATCCAAGCACATAATTAACAAGTTGCACACGACCAGCCTTCGAAAGAGCTTTGTGACCCCACCCATCAATCCTTACTTGGATTTTTTCGATCAATTCCCTGCAATCCTTGTAAATCAGCCTCGACAATATTAACGGGACACCCAAATATTTCACCGACGACTTACCTTCTTCAATCATTATGTCATTTCATCAAACATATGGTGTGCATTAACAATCATAACATGTGTTTTACCTAGAGCAGCTATGAAATTTTCTAAGCATAATCAAAATGAAAAAAAACATAAAAATAAGCATAATCAAAACAACTTACAATCATCGACTTCTATTTTGTCTCGTGTATCCATCAATAATGAAACTTAGCGCTAAAAATAAGGGTTGTTGGAAATACGTTTTACGTATAAAGAAAGTCTCGGTCACTCCAACAATATAGTTATAGGCTCGTAGTATTGTTTAAGTAATGTTTATGTTAAGTCCGACCCATGAGCATGTTCATGGGCCGGAGGCCCAAGTCCATTTAAGGACTTGGGTATTTAAACCCCTTTCCACCATGGAAAGGGGTGTTGGTTGTTTTATTCTCTTAAGGAAATACACATAGTTTCTCTCACTTCTCTCTCTTGTTTCTCTCTCTAGAAAAACATCAACCCTCTTGAAATACAAAGATTATCACGATTCTACAATTGGTATCAAGAGCTATGGGATGAAATATAGGTTGGCCTTTGTGTTGTTCATGCTTATTTAAGCATTTCGTGGTGTGTTTGATATTTTTTACCAAAGCTTCAAAAAAAATTCGTGTTTTTAGTGTTCCTCATAAGTCGTATACCTTTTTCATTGTTACATTAGTGATATTGGGTATCTTGGTTTCAGTTACAACACAAATCGTTTGGATCAAAGTTAGGAATTTACTTGCTTCAACTTTGCGAATTTCATATTTCCATTGCAACTGATTCCATCAGAAAAGTACAGGTAAGTACGGTTCGATCGCAATAACCCAAGGGTTTTACTTTGCGATAACTGGTATTCAGATACCCTTATTCCGACGCTTATTGTGATTGCTCATTGCGATCGTGGATTGCGACGGTTTTAAGGTTTATTGAAAAGTCACTCTGTCCAAATTTTATTGGCTATATTGCGATCAGGGATTCCGATAGTATCTTATTTCCGATACTTGTAGCATTCCGACAGATCTCATATTCAGACAATAGACATTCCGATAGAAGGGGTATTCCGATAGAACCAACATTATGATATTTGAGACATTCAGATAGAAGTAGTATTCCGACAGAACCTACATTCCGATACTTGAGACATTCCGATAGAAGGGGTATTCCGACAGAACTTACATTCCGATACTTGAGACATTCCGATAGAATTTGCTTTTTGGGATAAAAAGTTGCATAACTTAGAGGATTTTTCTATTGTGCATTAATTTGGTATTTTCAAAAACACACACAACAAAAAGATAACAACATCTTTCATTCAACAATACAAAAACACATAACCTTATTTCATTGCTCGATCATTTTTGATAATCTTTATTCAAAGGATTATAAAATGAATTTAAATTCATATATGCCAACAATGACATCGCTTACCGATATCTCAATCATCTCGGGTACCGACACTCGCCCACCTTTGCTCATCAAAGATTTATTTGAAGCATGACAAGGTCGTATGAAAACTTACATCATGGGTAAACCCAATGGTAGACTTATGCTTCAATCCATTGAAAAATGTCCACTAGATTGGGGAGAAGTTACTGTCAACAATGTAACGCGGACAAGGTTGTATCATGAGTTACTGGATGCTAACAAAATCATTGCCGATGCTGATGAAAGGGTCGTTCAGACAATACTTCAAGCCCTTCCACCCGATATCTATAGAATGGTAAGTGAACACACAGTGGCAAAGGATCTTTGGGATCGATTAGCTGTTTTGTTACAAGGGACCTCTCTAACTAAGCAAGAACGAGAGTGTCAATTGTATGACTTGTTTATAGGTTTACATACATTCCAGGGGAAACTCTTCACGATTACTACTGGCGTTTCACTACTTGATGAATGATATGAACGTGTATAATCTAAGGATTGCTCAGTTTCAACTAAACACAAAGTTCTTGAACACGTTACCCCAAGAATGAAGTCAATATGTCACCGATGTTAAGATGATTCGAGATTTGCACAAGTCAAATTTAGATCAACTCTATGCTTTTTGCAACAACACGAGAAGCACGTGATCCAAAAACGCATCTCTCAGGGATCCTATCAAGAACCATTGGTATTAATGGCAAACCATCCAACATTGTCAACTCTCCGTTTGCTTTGGGACACCAATCTTCCTATCAACCATTGTATCAAACACCAAACTTCCCACAGTATTCGATCTTGCCACAACCGCCTACATCTTATCACCAACAATACAAGCAACCAGCAACATCATCACAAGGAGACTCACATCAGTTACCTTATGTTGCACAACAATATTCACTATCAACCTCCAGCAAACCCTGCTATTACCTATCAACAACTTGAGGCTCCTCAACCCCATTTCTCACAACATGTTTGTAAAACCCGCATGCTTTTACCATGAATAGTGCTCTTAAGATCGTACGTCCTAGATTAAAACTTACCTTATTCAGTATTGATCACATTCATGTGCTATTAATCAAGTAAGTACATACGTGTATAACATGATAAGTATCGTGTACGTACGAACTCATGATAAGCAGTTAATAAGTATTTCACGGGAACATAATTAAATCATGATCACCATTAAAACACGAACTAAAATAATCACGTAAATACATATAATATAATTACGAGCATAAATAAATACGTTAAGGTACGGAAAATATTTAACGAGAACACACTAAACATGAACACCAATAAACACGAATAAACACGTAACAAATTAAAACACGTAAAACACGAACACGAGAGCACACTATAATATTTTAGACACGGAAAACATTTGGGTTACCCCTTGTGGGCCCCATATCCACGAAATTAGGAAGGTAAATGGGCCAAGCCCATCAAGTTTTACATGAAAGGGGGGTAAAGGTAAAAACTTGATTCATTTTTCACTTTACAAGAAATTAAACAAAAACCTAAAAATAGTTTTCTCCTCCTTCTCCTTTACCTTTTGTAGCCGCCACCCATAAGAACACCAAAGAGGTGTTCTTGTTGATTTTGATCTTGAATAATTGTACAAGTGTTCGTGTTTGTTCATCCTCTATTGATCCACACATTCGGTATACCTTTTTAACCTTTCTTTTTAATTATTTCTTTGATTTGATTTGGTAAAATTAATAAGAACATGATGTTTTTAAAAACCTAATTAAAAACATTTATTAAAACATGTATTTGATTAAGGGGTAAATTAAAAAGGGTGTTTATGGGTGTTTTAGTTTGGCCGCCGCCTAGCCCGTGCCCTAGGGGGTCACGGCTTGGTCATTAAGCCACCACCGAGACCATATGGTCCCGGTTTGGTGGTGTGGGTCCCACGACAGCAAGGAACCAAGGGGAACCCCGATTTGGTTCGGGGTACGGTGTCGATTTCATGCCCGATTCATGGTTCGTTGGTTAAATCATGATTTATGCTACATGTTAATATTATGAATTATGAACTTAGGATATAAATTAATTAATAACATGAGATATTAATTAAACCATGACTTAGGTTATTTTTAATTATTAATTTAGCATGATATTAATTTAACCTAAGTATTTTTTTATGTTATAAGTTATAATTAATTAATTATTTAAAACATGCTTATAATTAATTAATTTAGACATGACTTAGGTTATATTATTAATACATGTTAGTATACATTTTAACCTAAGTAATTTATTCCATTTTAATTAAAACATGTTATACTCTAATTAAAATGCTTAACCTATAGTTTAATTAAAATGCAGGAAATAATAATTAAACTATACACTATATCATATGACTTAAGAAATAAGCTTATAAACACTTAGACTTATATTTTAGCTTATGCAACCAGCTTAATTCTAATTATGGAAACTTCTATTTATAGAAACTTAATTAAATAAGGCAAATAATCTATTAATGGAAACCTTCTATATATGGAAATCTATCTATTTCAGGCAGCTAATCTAATCATGGAAACCTTCTATATATGGAAACTTATCTAATTAAGGCAGCTGATCTATTTTTGGAAACTTTCTATTTTTAGAAACTAATCTATTTTAAGCAGTGAATTCTATTTTTGGAAACTTTCTAATTTAGGAAACCTTCTATTTTTGGAAACTTTCTATTTTTGGAAACTTTCTATTTTTGGAAACTTTCTATTTTTGGTAACTTTCTATTTTTGGAAACTTTCTATTTTTGGAAACTTTCTATTTTTGGAAACCTGCTATTTTTGGAAAGTTACTTATTATTACACAGTAAGTATAATAATACATGAATTACCAGTAATACTTTATCAGATTAATCAGAGTACAAGGTAAACACAGATAGGGCTTTAAACAGTAAACCATGACCTAAAACATACAAAGTAAGCTAAGATGAGACATAAAACCCAGTACGTAATCAGTGATTCGATACTTATACACGTGTGTATTCATGTAACGTTAGTGATCCAGAAGTAGGAGTCTCTCTTCCGTTCATTCACTGGACTTGAGGTACGGATTCCCGTCCTTTCAGTATGGACATTCTTTCCTTATTAGGATTTCCCCGTATGCAGCCAACTGTTTTCCCCAGTATTTGTTTTATTGTTTTGAACTGCTTATGTTTAATTAGCATAATCTATAGCCATATACAAGCATGACCAGTTTCACCTAGTTATGGAGGTACCATAACCATAACATTGGAGGCACCAATGTTATGACTTCCCCACGGTGGAGTGATTGCTCGTGGCGTCCCTTTCAGTTTTAGCCATATTATTATATCATGTGGGGTGTATGGGTGCATCCTAGTTACATGTTTATTCAGTATTTCATGGTGAATGTGGTGTGTGCCTTGCATCCTTCACAAGGAGTTGATCCCTCCTACCCAGACCAGTATATTAATTAGAGGCATCCCCTCTAATCAGCATGATGAGGTCACCCCTCCAAGTATTCATGCACGTGACCTTTTCATGACCTATATGGGCTATGGTATTTATATGTTAAAACAGTTTTCATAAGATAAACATAAGGCTTTTCAAACTATAAAACCAGTCTTCTCAATACTTAACCAGTCTACTCAGAACTTAGTCTTCCGCTGTTATATGATACATGCTTATCCTATTTCATGCTATATTGTATATCCGTGCACTGAGCGTTTTGCTCAGCCGTTACTTTCCTTTCCATGTCCCAAAACGGCAGGTACCCTAGGAAAGACTCAAGCATTTGGAGGACGTGTATAGGATGGAAGCTGACAGAGACTTCTCTTCCTTTTTGCCTTCATATACTTATGCTTGTTTAGTCCTTCATTCATTCATGTTGCTTTATTATGTTTTGGGTTGATTCCGGTTTACCCTATGGTCATGTATGTTTTACTACATATTACCTTGCATGCTTTGATGACACGCCATAATTACGCGTGACATTCCATATATCAAATGGGGTGTTACAATTATGGTATCAGAGACCAAGGCTTCGACATGTAGGCTCTAAAACTCGACCTGTGACTAGTGGGTAGTTACCAGGAGCTTCCTAAGCCAACGATTGTTATTCCACGTATTGATGTTTCAGCGCGTTGTTGTTTTAACCATTATGTTTTCAGCACCTTTTTGTTTTAGCCATGATGTTTTCAGCACCTTGTTGTTTTAACCATGATGTTTTCACAAGTATTGTTTTACTAATATGGAATGAACAACCGTCATCCATACTTAGTTATGTGTCATTGTCTATGCATGACGTTCCTCGTGAACTGTGATTATGTGGACTGAACCCCAGTAGTTCACATTTTTCACATAATTTTTTTTTCTGTTAAGTTTTGACTATGATTTTAATTATTTATGTTTCATGCATTCATGCATTTATATCATATGTCATCTGTTGCAGGAATTTTGACTAAGTAATGGTTGGTACAGGACTGGCCCTATTTAGTCGCATGTGCTTTTATCGAAATTTTTAACTTTGGGACCGACCCATAGGCGTCCCCTCGCCATGTCTTCTATTTTGGAACCGACCCATAGGCGTTCCCTCACACATATAAAGGTTTTATAAACTACATTACGCATTCATGCACTGTTTTTCATGCATAAAATTTTCTCATGATTTAAATTGGCATAAATTTTTTCATGTCCCCTCATAAGTTATTATGTTTTTATGTCAAGTATGTTTTCATACTGTCATGTTTAACTTCAGTTTCATGCTGATTATGTTATACACTTCTTCGTGACAGATGGTTTCATGTTTCTTCATGATAATTCCGTCTTCATGTTGATTATGTTTTACGCCTCTTTTGTCATTTACGTTGTTCTGCAAGACATTGTTAGATTTCATTGAATCATGCTTTCATGATAGTCATGGTTGGTTTTCATTGATCATGCTGTCAGGCAAATCATCGTTGAATTTTGTGTAACCACACTTTAGCGTTTCCCTATGCAACCAGAATGAGGTATTTACTGGCATTGCCAGGTTATCATGATGGTTTTCCTAACCGTTTAACTGATATACTTTCTTTAGATCATGATAAATGATCGACTCCATCCCGATCATTTCATGTGCATTCCACGTGTACTCCACGTACCGTATTTCATGTGTATTACATGTACCTAAATCCATGTGTATTTCACTTGCAATATTTCACGAGTATTCGCTAGTCGATTCTGAATCATCTCAGGCGTATTTTCAATTGCTGATATTCTACTAGATTGCTGATGCCGCTCATAACTTGGAGATGTGATTAAAGGTTGATGCTGCTGACGTTCGGAGACGCTACGAGATGCGGATGTTGTTCACAACCTAGAGATCCTACAAGACGAAGACAAAGGCGTCGGAGAAAAGCAATTGGACGAGAAGATGCTTCACCATCAGACGATTCCCATTGATCATTTTCCCTATTTCTTAGTACATGTCACACGTCATTCGGCTGTCATTTCAACCATATGAGTGCAAACCGGTACCAGCCGGCCACTCAGCTGAATAGTTACATGAATCACGGTCATGAGAATGACCATCATAGAACTGACAGACACGACGATAGTAACCACTACTATGACAACAACTATCCTAGAAATCACAACCGAGGCTCCAGCCGCGGACGTGATCAGACATACAAAGGATCAGTAGTCCAACCGATCCGCCAAGTCTGGCATAATAACCTAATATTGTAGTTCTATTATTTTACGTCTCGGGACGCATGTCAAGACATCCGTCAAGACACATGTCTCACGTATACTTTCTGAGGACACATGTCAAAATACCAGTCAAGACATATGTCATGCTTATAGTTCCAAGACACGAGTCAAGACACATGACTCATGTCCAACTATGGAACATTTCTAAGAAATTCAGGGTAGCCTCCAAGGGTATATCCATTTTGTTGTGCCATGTATTAATCAGGCCACAAGAATTTCAATACCATTATCGGCGCATCAGTGAGAACTGTCACGTTGCCGATGTCACTTTCATTTCTTTCACCAGACTTCATATATTCATGACCATGAAGGACGCCTTTCGTATTCCCACGTATACGAAGGTTTTCCTTCAGCTTAATGATGAGATCCAAGCTGCAAACGCATTTCCTCGGACAGACACAAGTTGAATTTTATCCTAATTATGGACTATGAACAGCACACCATGCTACGATTCATAATTATGTACATTAATGTTCAGGCTCCTGAATACTTTCATCTTGATTTTCCATCGGAAAATCTGTGCAGATTATCTATGCTTACAAGCATGTGCATTGTTAGCCATGGTCGCTAAAATTTTCTAGCTGTCAGTAAGACACGACCACTTAACTCTTTTACGCATAGCCAGTTGATTATTCCGAAGTCTTCCTATACATTCCAGGAGAACCTACAAGGAGAAGGATGTTACCATGAGATTATGTGTCGACTACCGTCGACTTAAACAAATCACCATTCATGACCGTTATTCTCCTCCACGTATTGACGACATGTCCAATCAACCGTATAGTGTTAATCACTTTTCCAAGATCGAACTCATGAACAAGTTGCCAATAGTGACGGGTGGAAGAGCAGGACATGTCCATGACTGCTATTCGTGCACGACTCGGTCATGCTAGATTTATGATTTTTAATTAGTCTCATCAATGCTCCAACAGCATTATGGACTTAATAAATTGTGTTTCCATGAACTCCTAAACAAATTCATCAGCATTTTCATTGAGGATAACCTGATTTCATTTAAGCCTAGAGAAGAACAAGAAGACCATATTTGCACTATGTTGCAAATTCTTGACAAGAGAAATTTTACCCTAGAAAATTTTCCAATATCAATTCTGTTTCATTACAGTGACACGCTGAATCACATGGGTTCCTACGGTTAATCTTACCATGACTCTGCTTATGCGTAAAGGAGAGAACCCTACACTACATTAGGTGTTCTAGGAAATCCTACGCTAGGAGAAGTCTGATTCAAAGACTCAGAGTTTCGCAACCTTCTATGTATCAAGTTTCTACGAAGCAGGATACAACTACGTCCATATCTATGTACCTGACATACCAACAGGTTAAGATAGGACACCAACAAACTGGGATGTTTCATCATCTGAAATTGTGAATCAAAAAGGGACAAGATCTCCATGGATTTTAGTTACCAGATTTCAGCAAACTCAGAAGAAGCATGATGCTTTTTGGGTTATTGTCAACAGTTTGATCAAGTCTGCAGAATCCTTACATCCGTACGGATTTCAGAACCAACAGATTGAACGAACATGTTCCAGCCAAGGCTCATCCGATCACTTGGCAATTCCTCAGTTATCAGGTCAGACAAATATTCATAATTATGCTCCTTATTTACTTCGCGTCTTCATTCTAATTCCACGACTTGCTTTCGCGCTCACGTTCATGACACTATTCACGTTCATGATCGTATTTTGGCTTACGATTTTACGTTCATTTCTTTTCTCATTCTGGGAAGTTTCGCAAGAACTTGAGAGACCAGACCCAAGTTTAGTATAACTCTCCATCATCAGATAGACGTTTCACGTCATATTCCACGTCTCACCTTGTAGCGTTTGGCGTTACCGCCATTGTATTCTATGATCACGATATGTTTCACATGTCATGTTCATTCCACATTCCTCATATCATGATCAAGATATGTTACACGTATCATGGATCACGATATGTTTACTCATACTACACTCGCCATATCTCCACGTAGCACGTTCAAAATTTTTCACGTATCACGATCAAATTTTTTCACGTACTACGTTTCTTTATGTCTCGCGCATCATTTCTAATTATCAGTTAAGTCAGATTGTCTTGCATCGTAACGTTTCAGTTACTCTAGCACGTTAACTCTTATTTTCCTCGATCCAATTTAGGGGATCTACCTTCCGTTGATAACCAAGAATTTCTTCGTATTCCAAGTCAAGGTCAGGAGGACCAAGATTTATCATTTGTGTCAAGATCTTCTGAAGGAACCGTTCCAAGAGGGAGGCCACTTGGAAACGGACAAGTTTATCCAGACTTTTATCCGTTTTTCTCATCAATTAGATATGTCCTTTCAGTCATGTCACGTTCCATGTCTTTTCAAGACATGTCACGTTCCACGTTCCCTTCTACCATGTCACCTTCATTTCCGTTATTTTTGCATACCTTTCCAGTTTGATTCGGGTATGTTTCGCTTCCAGTTACTTTATCTATAATTCGGGGACGAATTATTCTTTTTAGGGGGGAAGAATTGTAAAACCCGCATGCTTTTACCATGAATAGTGCCCTTAAGATCGTACGTCCTAGATTAAAACTTACCTTATTCAGTATTGATCACATTCATGTGCTATTAATCAAGTAAGTACATACGTGTATAACATGATAAGTATCGTGTACGTACGAACTCATGATAAGCAGTTAATAAGTATTTCACGGGAACATAATTAAATCATGATCACCATTAAAACACGAACTAAAATAATCACGTAAATACATATAATATAATTACGAGCATAAATAAATACGTTAAGGTACGCTAAATATTTAACGAGAACACACTAAACATGAACACCAATAAACACGAATAAACACGTAACAAATTAAAACACGTAAAACACGAACACGAGAGCACACTATAATATTTTAGACACGGAAAACATTTGGGTTACCCCTTGTGGGCCCCAAATCCACGAAATTAGGAAGGTAAATGGGCCAAGCCCATCAAGTTTTACATGAAAGGGGGGTAAAGGTAAAAACTTGATTCATTTTTCACTTTACAAGAAATTAAACAAAAACCTAAAAATAGTTTTCTCCTCCTTCTCCTTTACCTTTTGTAGCCGCCACCCATAAGAACACCAAAGAGGTGTTCTTGTTGATTTTGATCTTGAATAATTGTACAAGTGTTCGTGTTTGTTCATCCTCTATTGATCCACACATTCGGTATACCTTTTTAACCTTTCTTTTTAATTATTTCTTTGATTTGATTTGGTAAAATTAATAAGAACATGATGTTTTTAAAAACCTAATTAAAAACATTTATTAAAACATGTATTTGATTAAGGGGTAAATTAAAAAGGGTGTTTATGGGTGTTTTAGTTTGGCCGCCGCCTAGCCCGTGCCCTAGGGGGTCACGGCTTGGTCATTAAGCCACCACCGAGACCATATGGTCCCGGTTTGGTGGTGTGGGTCCCACGGCAGCAAGGAACCAAGGGGAACCCCGATTTGGTTCGGGGTACGGTGTCGATTTCATGCCCGATTCATGGTTCGTTGGTTAAATCATGATTTATGCTACATGTTAATATTATGAATTATGAACTTAGGATATAAATTAATTAATAACATGAGATATTAATTAAACCATGACTTAGGTTATTTTTAATTATTAATTTAGCATGATATTAATTTAACCTAAGTATTTTTTTATGTTATAAGTTATAATTAATTAATTATTTAAAACATGCTTATAATTAATTAATTTAGACATGACTTAGGTTATATTATTAATACATGTTAGTATACATTTTAACCTAAGTAATTTATTCCATTTTAATTAAAACATGTTATACTCTAATTAAAATGCTTAACCTATAGTTTAATTAAAATGCAGGAAATAATAATTAAACTATACACTATATCATATGACTTAAGAAATAAGCTTATAAACACTTAGACTTATATTTTAGCTTATGCAACCAGCTTAACTCTAATTATGGAAACTTCTATTTATAGAAACTTAATTAAATAAGGCAAATAATCTATTAATGGAAACCTTCTATATATGGAAATCTATCTATTTCAGGCAGCTAATCTAATCATGGAAACCTTCTATATATGGAAACTTATCTAATTAAGGCAGCTGATCTATTTTTGGAAACTTTCTATTTTTAGAAACTAATCTATTTTAAGCAGTGAATTCTATTTTTGGAAACTTTCTAATTTAGGAAACCTTCTATTTTTGGAAACTTTCTATTTTTGGAAACTTTCTATTTTTGGAAACTTTCTATTTTTGGTAACTTTCTATTCTTGGAAACTTTCTATTTTTGGAAACTTTCTATTTTTGGAAACCTGCTATTTTTGGAAAGTTACTTATTATTACACAGTAAGTATAATAATACATGAATTACCAGTAATACTTTATCAGATTAATCAGAGTACAAGGTAAACACAGATAGGGCTTTAAACAGTAAACCATGACCTAAAACATACAAAGTAAGCTAAGATGAGACATAAAACCCAGTACGTAATCAGTGATTCGATACTTATACACGTGTGTATTCATGTAACGTTAGTGATCCAGAAGTAGGAGTCTCTCTTCCGTTCATTCACCGGACTTGAGGTACGGATTCCCGTCCTTTCAGTATGGACATTCTTTCCTTATTAGGATTTCCCTGTATGCAGCCAACTGTTTTCCCAAGTATTTGTTTTATTGTTTTGAACTGCTTATGTTTAATTAGCATAATCTATAGCCATATACAAGCATGACCAGTTTCACCTAGTTATGGAGGTACTATAACCATAACATTGGAGGCACCAATGTTATGACTTCCCCACGGCGGAGTGATTGCTCGTGGCGTCCCTTTCAGTTTTAGCCATATTATTATATCATGTGGGGCGTGTGGGTGCATCCTAGTTACATGTTTATTCAGTATTTCATGGTGAATGTGGTGTGTGCCTTGCATCCTTCACAAGGAGTTGATCCCTCCTACCCAGACCAGTATATTAATTAGAGGCATCCCCTCTAATCAGCATGATGAGGTCACCCCTCCAAGTATTCATGCACATGACCTTTTCATGACCTATATGGGCTATGGTATTTATATGTTAAAACAGTTTTCATAAGATAAACATAAGGCTTTTCAAACTATAAAACCAGTCTTCTCAATACTTAACCAGTCTACTCAGAACTTAGTCTTCCGCTGTTATATGATACATGCTTATCCTATTTCATGCTATATTGTATATCCGTGCACTAAGCGTTTTGCTCAGCCGTTACTTTCCTTTCCATGTCCCAAAACGGCAGGTACCCTAGGAAAGACTCAAGCATTTGGAGGACGTGTATAGGATGGAAGCTGACAGAGACTTCTCTTCCTTTTTGCCTTCATATACTTATGCTTGTTTAGTCCTTCATTCATTCATGTTGCTTTATTATGTTTTGGGTTGATTCCGGTTTACCCTATGGTCATGTATGTTTTACTACATATTACCTTGCATGCTTTGATGACACGCCATAATTACGCGTGACATTCCATATATCAAATGGGGTGTTACAATGTTAGTGTTCCCTCAAATCAGCTTGTAGCTCAATCAGCACCAGCATTCTATTGTGATGATGAGATCCCTGTCCTTGAGTTTAGACAAGGGGATAGTCCTACTAATATACTTGCTCAAATGTCTGCTTATCTCACTCAAACATTGAACAAACGAGGTTACAGAGGACCAGCTCTAACAAACAATCAGTTAAGGAATTCTTTTGACTCTCGACAACAAGCTACAATTCAAGATGGCAGAGTAATGGTGCAACCACTTCAGGGGAGACCAAGCTCATATACTTCTGGTGCACGTCCATCTAACACTGCTGCTACAAGGGGTAATAACACTGGCAACATGAAGATGATTATATGTTATAACTGCAAAGGGGAAGGGCACATGGCTCGAGAGTATAAGTAGCCTAAGAGGAAAAGGGATAGCACATGGTTTCAGGAGAAGATCTACTTGGTGAATGCTCAAGCCCAAGGACGTGAGCTCGATGAAGAAGAGTTAGCATTTCTCGCAGATCCGGGAGTCGCAGACACTGACGGTCTCACAACAGCCATCACAAACAATGCGACATATCAATGTGATGATCTGGATGCATACGACTCTGACTGTGATGATTTCAATACCGCCAAGGCAGCTCTCATGGCAAATCTTTCACTTTATGGAGCTGACACAATTTCTGAGGTACCAAAGACTGCCACGGATAATAATATTGTACCTTATCAAGTTGAGCAAGTGTCTGAGTATCTGGAACAGCCTCCGGTGGTTAGTAACTCAAACGAGGAGACAAACAATGATAGCAATATCAATGCAAGTCCCCAGACTTTGAGTGAACCACAACCGGGAGCTATTACGACTACAAATTCGTTTGCTCAACCCGATTTGGTTATGGTGTCGGCATCTATGCTTAGCCAAATGAATAATGCGGTCCTTGAAACCCTCAGTGTTAATCAGACTTTATCTGCCGAGCTTGCTTTGCATAAGGAAAAGGTTAAAACCTTGGAATTAACTCCAGTGACCACTACTTTAACCAATCCTGAATTTGATAGGTTTAGGAAAGTCCAAATAGATAATTTGCTAGAAATTGAGAGTTTAAGAGCAAATCTTTCGACAAAACTTAAAGAAAAAGAGCCAGTCGTTAATAATTTTCAAAAACTACGAACGGATTTCGAAATTCTCGAGTCTAAAAGGGTTGAAACAAAAATTAAGGCGTCTGAGAAAGTTAAAAAGACTGAAATTTTGCTTTTAAAACAATACTCTGCTTCACATTTAGTACACTTGTTTCATTATTCTTTTCAAGAGTTCAATCTATCACGTCGACCTACCACCTAACTCGGGGTATGCAAAGCAAGCATTTAACCACAACCCACGACTTTATGATGCAACCAAGTTAGGATTCGTCTTAGATTCGATTGTGTTCTTAAATGAATCTGAGAGCATGTCACTACATGAAGAGAATCAGTCAAAAGTAATTTTTACATATCCTGAGTATGATTATGCACAACTTAGTGCAACATATGCAAAAATAGATCTTAGAAACTCGCTTTAATATGCAAAAGGATTTTATCCATACACCAGCTTACATGCATACTAGAGAAAGCCTTAGTATACTTCCTACACTTGTTAATTCGGACGAACCTAAGGAGATTTCTAAGAATCTTCCACCGGTAAGTACGGTATTGCTAAGCTTGGAAGAGATTCAGCGATACCTAACCGAGTTTGACAAGGTCATGCTGGAATGTACGACTTCAATGGCTCAAACCGCTAGAGAATGGGCTTTCGAACACATGAAAACGGTGTTTGAGAAAGAGATCGTTCCGTTTGTAGATAATATTAAAGAGGGATTTCACGACCTTGTGGAAAATCTTAGTTTCAAAATGGGTGAAGTTCGCAAAGTTTTCTATGAAATGGATGATGTTTATTGTTGGGTCCACTAGATGTGGATCTTGCAGCCTGTCAGGAACGGTGAACGACTTCTGTAATCACAAGTCTATTCACAGAGAGACTCTATACACAATACAAGTGCGGAATACAAATACTATAAAGAAGAACAGAATAACTATAATGACTTGATCCTTTTCTAAGGATTTCTAATATTAATGATAACTAGAATTACGTTTGATGAAGGTGTGTCTAACCCTTCTGCCTAAGGTTCCTTTTATACTACAAGGAAATCCTAATACATCATTAAACAAAACGTGTAAAACTGATATGCATATCTATCCTAACATATCTCATGCATATCCTAACAGAATAATAACTAAATAATAAAGTTTGACTTTAAATAAGACCAGGAGCATGACTTGCTCCTACTACTACTATGACCAGGAGGAACTACATACCTCCTAGTCTACCTATTATAAATAACTATTCCAATGGTCCTAGCAATCCTCCCCTAAACTTGAATTTGACCTGTTGAGTTCAAGTTTCCTGGTAAAACGAGCAATAAAGCTTGAGGATTGAAACATCAAAAGAAACAGCAGCATCAACAAGATAAGAAACATAAGAACCGCTACAACATGGAACACTAGAAGCTTCTCCAAAACTTGAAACAAATCAGCATCGTGTTGAATCTTGACAGCAACATGAGCAGATTTGATGAGCCTTTACCAAGTAGCTGCTCGCTCTTGGGCTAGCCAGTCTTTATGGTGGAATAAGCATCACCCTGGAAGACTAGAACCCAACCCAACTCTTAGAACGTGAATCATTGGTGAGTGGGGGTACCCTGATGATTTTACGCAGACTATCACAGCCGTCAACGGATTTGATATGTCTTTACCAGAAGCCGTACCCTTCCGGACTCGCCAACTCTTAGCAATGAAGCATCGGTGAGTTGAAAACTCTATAGCTTTAAGCAAGCTATTACAGCTATCAACGGATTTGATAAAACCTTTACCAAGAGCCGTACCCCCTTGGATTAGCCACTTTTTAGTCTAGGACCATGGCAAGTGAAAACTATCTAGTTTTGGGTAACCTGGCAACCATCAACGGATTTGAGAATCACACCAGGAGCCGTACCCTCAAGGTGAATCAACTCTTTCTTGTCTGTGAGACATGGTGAGTTGAGGACCATTTGTTGTGTGGACCAAGTCCAAAACCAGATGAAACATCAAACCAGCACAAGTGTGAAGCAGCAACAAGAACCCAATGTTTTGAAACAGTATAAGCAGATGGTATATTATTCACAAGTGTAAAATCCATGATTTGTTTAAAGTATAAGCAGATATTATATAAAAAGTATATATATATATATATATATATATATATTTTAACTATAAAAATGGAAGTCACCAATCACTTTACATATTGGTGAAAAGAATTGCAGTATTAACAGATGAACATAAAACACAAAACATAAAAACTTACAAACCAACCACATCACATACCAGACGCAGCCACCTTCTCAGCTTGCAATCGAGCTTGTATCCCTTCCACCAGTGTAGTCGCCATAGAAGTCTCATTCCCGGAAGGAGCATTGGAAATCTGCAAATGACAAGCAAGCATGGCCTCCATCGAAGCAATAGTCAACGGATAGTCCAAATCCGTGAGCATGAACAACATAACACCAGACTCCAACTCCAAGACATGCACACCACAGCCAACATATAACTTCCATCTCTTGATAACCCATGTTGGCTGGTCCTTCCAGACACCAGAAAGGGGAGCATGTGGAGGGGAATCAAGCATCATTTTCAAATCAGCCCACATTGTCAGACCAGACCAGGAGGGCACTGCACTAGGATGAACAGGCATACCAGCATCCACAAACCCATACAACGACATAAGATCTTTACGATCCGCCCAAGACAAAACACCTTGCAAACCCGAAGCATAACGAACATAACCATCAATAATGGTAATCCTATGGGTGAAAGTACCAGGAATAGTCGTGGAAGGCTTAACCGTCCAACCAGTAAGAGACCCAGTACCCATTGGCAATTCTAAGTCACTATCGGAAGCTGCATCAATAAGATTCTCAGGAGCACGCTTCTCATAAGGAACAGACTTGCCACGTCTAGCCAACTGCTTGCGGATGGAACGACGAGGAGTGGGAGCACCAGACGAGGGTTCAACCTTTACCTTCGCAGCAGGAATAGGATTAGCAGAAGCAGAATCAATACCTTGCCCAACCAGAGGATCAACAGTAGCTACACCAGAAGAAGGAATAGGTTGAGGACCAGTCACGGGTGGTGATGGTTGTGCCATAGCAGGAGTAGCAGTGGTGGTGGTAGTGGTAGCACAGGTGGTGGTGGTGGTAGGACCTGAAGATGACACAGGAGGAGCAACCGAAGGTGTAGGTGTGGTACCAGTAGTAGAAACATCAACAACCGATGGAATACCAGTAGAACCAAGAGGAACATCAGATGAAGAACCAGGAGCAACAACAGGTTGAGAAGTAGGAACCACTCGAGGAGGAGGACGATAGATGAAACGCTCCGGAACCGGTGTACTCTGACGCTTGATCATTCATTCATATAGAGCCTTAAGCTCGTCAAAAGACAATGCCCGAACCCGTTCCCATGTCCAACCAACAGTAAAATGAGCAGCCGACTGATACTTGACATACCTTTACATCAACTTTTTCTCCTCGGTTCTCGTCAAAGGCCTGTTCTTACGCTTTTCACGCAGTTGAGCAGCAAGCGCTAATTGTTGCTTACGCATCAACACCATAGCTCGAGGAATACAATTCTGCTCATTCACATCAGAGCCCAAGAGATCAGTAAACTGCGAATAATCCGAGGTAAGAATAGTGAGCACCCGCATCCAATCGTTATCGTCCCAATGCATAGCATCATGCTGCAACTGTTCACGTCTCTGCTTCTGAAGAGCTTCCTCCTCAGTCCTAGCAGTTTGGTCAATTTCCGCTTGCATTCTTTGTGCAGCCTCCTCACCTAACCTATCCTCTTCAAGTTGTCTGCGAGTACGCTTGCGAGGGGGTGAGGGAGCAGCAGGCATAGGTGCTTTCCCCTTAGGATCATGAGATGGTCCAACAGTTGAACCAGCAGTAGTACCAGCAACATCTTCCTTTGGTGTAGGGGTAGCAGCAGTAGGAGGGATGCTTGATGAAGTAGGAGGAATCGGCAGATCATCATATGACTTATCAGCAAACGCAGCCTTCGCCAACAAATTCAAGCCATCCTCCACAAGATCTTCAACCTCCTCATCAGAATTAGACTGAACCACATGCTTCTTCCTTCGCCTCTTTTGTGTCTCCAAAGCTTTAATCCGGTCATCCATGGGAAGAACAAATTCCCGGGTAAGCTTACGATGTTGATTCAAATCCGCCTCCAAAGAAAGAATCCTTGCATGGTACCTGTGCATGAGATCAAGCAAAGAAGTAAGTGTAATAGGCTCCTCTGCTTTCCCACCAAGAGGACTTGGGTCTGGGAAGGCTTCATTGGAACCAGAAGCAATAAATGGGTCATCATTATGAGCACGAGAACTAGAGGGCGTATCAGAAGAGCGAGGGACATGACTAGGAGGGGGGGTATCCATAAATGGAGACGAATGTGGCATTGAAGAGGGGGCAACCTTGGAAGTGGATGGCCTTTCAACCACCACTTCCTCAACCGGCTCTTCCACAACCACATTAGGTGCACCACCAGCAGGATGCTCCTCCTCCATAGGGTCATCACCTAATGGAGGTTCCTCCTCGGCTTGGACAGCCGTAGGAACAACTTCAGGAGGACCTTGGGCAAGGCCCAGCATTGCATCAGTAAGGGGCCTCCAATCCCCGCTAAACCCATGAGCCATATTGTAGTAAACTTTAGCAGTAAGCTTGTGGGTCTCATACTCCTCCCTATCACGAGGTAAACACACAAGTATCTATTGTAAAAACCTAGGATACATTAAAAATTTCTTCCTAGAACCGGCACTAGACAGATTGCTAACCATCCCATCAAACAAATAGCGAGAGAAATTAAACACCCTACCCTGTGTTATGCAGAACAGACCAGTAGCCAAAGGAGTGGGAAAAGCATCCCAACTCCCAGACTTGGGGCTTAAACAATGAATCAAAAAGTGCACTAGAAGCTTCCACTAGGGGGAAAACCTATTCTTTTGGAAGTTAAAGTTCCCCCCATGGTTATACCCAATAGCAGCCATCCCCTCCAAAACCTTAGCATTGGGGATGGAAACAACACCACCTTCATCTTAAAGATGAAGGGAACTCCTAATAGAAGCTTCAGTAACCACATAAGAACGTCCATCAATGGTAGCATGGAGTTCACGTGGACGACCAACCACAGCCACAAGTGTAGCAGAATCCTAAAACTGCCAAATCACACTATCATAAACAATGGGGCACACAGTAAAAGCATACCTGAGGTTAGAAGCCTCAATAAACTCCAGAATGTCTGTGAATTCATCACGTTTAGGACCATCTCCAGATATGCAACCTTATTGTGAGTGGGTTGGTAGACCAAAGCAGCCATTGATGTTGATTAGAAGTGATGGAAGTTGATTTGTTAGGGCTTGAGAGAGTAGGAGCGTGTGTGTGTGTGTTATGATTGTGATGAATGAGTCAAGGGGGTTAATTGACCATAAATAATGGTCTAGTAACTGTTCATTGACCCCTAATAATGTGGGTTGCCCTTTCAAATTAGGCAGTTAATGCAAAGTAACCACTTGCCCCTTATAACATTATTTGCAAATCCCAATTTACCAAAGTTAAATAAGATAATATATACCAGAATTTGCGTGCGTTGACTAAAACTCAAAACGCATAAAGGTCAACACTAGAAGCATAATGTGGTCAGCAGAAGTCAACGAAGTGAACAGTGACCCAAACCAAGACTAGAAGCCAACCAGCACTTGACAAAGAAGGATGTTTATCCACTAGAAGCCAACCACAAATGATTAGAAGCCAACCATTAAGGAAGACAACCATCAGAAGTGAGCAAAATCCTCCACTAGGAGTAACACACACCACAAGAACCCATTCAATCTGTTGTTAAAATCTACAAATATGTTAATCTGTGCAAGTAAATATGTACACTAAGCCTCCCCTTAGGCTTAGCCTCCCCTCAATCCTAGGTCTCAAGGATTGACCATCACAATGTGAACCACCAAGTGGTTGAACCGAGGACCATCAAAGGCTTTAGTCAACAGATCAGCAACATTATCATCCGTATGAACCTTAAGAACCTGTATCAACTTCTTCTCATTGGCATCCCGTATAAAATGGTGCCAAATTTCAATATGTTTTATACGTTGATGAAACACAGGATTCTTCACAATGCATATAGTGCTTTGGTTGTCAATGAAAATGTTGGTGTTCATAAAATTGAACCCATAATCCAGCATCTGATTTTGGATCCACAAAACTTGTCCACAACAACTAGCAGCAGCTACGTATTCAGCTTCTATGGAAGAAGTAGCTACAATCACCTGTTTCTTGCATTGCCATGAAATAAGTCTTCGACCCAAAAACTGACAACCACCAGTAGTAGATTTTCTATCATTATTAGCACCTGCATAGTCACTATCACTATATGCTTCAAGAACAAAAGGTGATTCTCTAGGATACCACAAGCCTAGCTTGGGTTGAGCCTTGATGTACTTGAAAATCTTCTTGACTGCATTCAAGTTAGAAACCGTTGGAGCCACCTGATGTCTAGAACAAGCACTTACTGCAAACATGATATCCGGACGTGATGTAGTCAAATACATGAGTGAGCCAATCATAGACCTGTACATGTGAACATTTACCAGAGGATTTGGCTCATTCTTGAGTTTGACTTTAGCAACTTCATAAGGTGTTGCTGCTGGTCTAAGAGGATCCATATCAAACTTCTGAAGGATCTCATGAACATACTTATCTTGACTTATGAAGATTCCATCTGACTGTTGCTTGACTTGAAGACCAAGGAAAAATGAAAGTTCTCCCATAACACTCATCTGAAATTCGCCCTTCATCAGTTGTTCAAACTCATCACACCATTCCTTTTTAGTAGAACCAAAAATAATATCATCCACATACACCTGAACAAGGATAATGTCCTTGGTATTCCTCTTAAGAAATAGTGTTTTGTCAATTGTGCCTCTTCTATAGCCATGTTTCAACAAGAAAGTTGAGAGACGCTCATACCAAGCTCTAGGAGCCTGATGAAGTCCATAAAGAGCTTTGACCACCTTGTAAACTTTCTTGGGATGAAGTGGATCTACAAAGCCCTTAGGTTGAGTGACATAAAATTCCTCATCAATCTTTCCATAGAGAAATGCACTCTTGACATCCATTTGAAAAACTGTAAAGCCCAATAAGAAGCGAAAGCAAAAAACAGACGAATGGCCTCAATCTTAGCAACAGGAGCAAAAACTTCAGTATAGTCAATGCCTTCAAGTTGTGTATGACCCTGTGCAACCAACCTCGCCTTATTTCTCACCACAATACCCCGTGCATCTTTCTTGTTTTTGAGAATCCATTTGGTACCAATTGCTGTCTTTCCATCCGGCAAGTCAACTAGGATCCAAACATTCTGAAACAAGAATTGAGCATTTCCTCCTGCATAGCCTCCACCCAACTTTGATCCTCAAGAGCATGAGAGACTGATCTAGGTTCCACCTGTGAAAGAAAACAAGCAAACAAACAATGTTGAAAGTCCGTATGATTATTACGCTTTTGATCTTCAATATAGCTCACAAGAGCATAATGATCAGACGTGGCCTTCTTATGCATTCTGCGAGTCTTGACAGTAGAACCAGGATCTCCAATGATTTGAGTAGTAGGATGATCTTTGTGTGACTGCAACACTGGATTGGAAGCTACTTCCACTTCTGGTGCTAAGTTATTAAGATCCCCAACAAAGTCATCATCATATGAAGCAGAGTTGAAAATTCCATCTATTGGTTGCTTATAAATATCATCCAGCTTGGTAGAAGACTTCTTTTGATAGTTCCCCAGGTCAGAAGGACTTGAGAATCTAGTATGGGAAGTAGTATCACTAGCCGGACTACCAATAGGTGTTGAACTAGCACTAGGAGTAACAAGTGGAGTACTAGGAGTAGCTTTGTCAGCAGACGTATTCAAGGGAAACTCAAATCCACCTTGAGCAGCTACTGTAGTAGCTTCTTGTTGTTGTTTGAGTAATGTGTCAAGAGCTACTTGTGAATCCCATACATCCAATGGAGTTGCATCACTAGGAGGAGTAGGAGAGACTGTGGTGGAATAGGATGGAACAACAAAAATATCATCCTCGTCATCTGATTCGGAAAGACAATAATGAGCACCTGTACTAGAAGTTGCAAACACTTGTGGACCTGCATCATGGTTGGTTTTGAAACGAAAATATCCTAATGAATCACTAAGATAATCAAGATCAAAATACCATTCAGGACCCTTGCCTTGGATGTTTGACTTCTCCTCAAAATACCTGAGATTTATAGTTTCAATTACTCGCTTGGCTTGGAGATTGTAGACACGATAAGCCCGAGAGTGAGCTGAATATCCCACAATGTATCCTTCATCTGCCTTGCCATCAAATTTCCCCAAATAGTCACTAGTATTCAGAATAGTGACAGGACACCCAAATGGCTTCAAATGAGCAATATTTGGTACTTTGGCTGTTAGTAGCTCATAGGGAGTCTTCTTGTGAGGATTTGTAATAGAAACTCTATTCAAAACATAACTTGCAGTATTAACAGCTTCTGTCCAGAACATGGTTGGAAGTTTGGAATTGGCAAGCATTGTTCTGGCAGCTTCTATTAGAGTCCTGTTCTTTCTTTCTGCCATACCATTCTGTTGAGGAGTTCTTGTTGCACTATAATCTCTTTTAATGCCTTTAGAATTACAAAGTGCTATGAGGTCTGTATTTTTGAATTCGGTTCCATTATCACATCGAATACCTTTAACCTTATTGGACAACTGATTCTCTATAAGGGTAATAAAATCTTTGAGAATTGAGTAGGTTTCACTCTTGGCAGCCATGAAGAAAACCCACGTAAACCTGCTATACCCATCAGTTACCACCAGACAGAATTGTTTATGGTCAATGCTCCTAATAGAGGTAGGACCAAATAAATTCATGTGTAGTAGCTGCAATGGTTCAGTTATAAGGCTGAGAGCAGTAATGGCCTTAAAGGATGCTTTATGTTGTTTGCCTTTGCTACAGGCAAGAAAATTAATATCATTTCTGAATAACTTGGGAGGTAAACCAGAGACCATATTCAGATTCGCTAGTTTGTGAATGGTCTTGAAGTTCACATGTCCCATCCTTTGGTGCCATTGAGTGGCTTCATCTTCGGAGGCTTTAGCAACCAAACATGCTAGTTGACCAGTAGGGTTGACTTCATTCAGCTTGATACTATAGAGATTGTGTCTTCTAGGGATTCTGAGTAGAACATGTGAGTCATCCAGAAGTTTAAAGTCTTTGCATAACACAAGTGCATCAGTATCCGTAAAGAGGACAAACTGCTTCTTGTCACAAATCTGAGAGACAAATATCAAGTTGAAGTGTTGAAGTGCTTCCACGTAGTAGACCTGCTCAAAATTAAGATTAGGCGTCTGAATCGTTCCTTTGCCAGTGATCCTGCCTTCACCTCCTCCAAAATAGACCTTTCCGCCTTGAAATGGTACAAAGTTAGATAGAAGACTTTTATTTCCTGTCATGCTCCTATAGCATCCACTATCAACAATTCCTAGAGTAGGATCTTGGTATGGAGTAACCTACAACAACAAGAAAAGAGAAAGACAAAAGTTAGTGTCTTAAGGGGACCCAAACCTTTGCAGGTTTGAGCCTGCCTTGTGGATCTTTAGTAGATAGCTAAGAAGATTGATGAGATCCACCGTTGTTCTTTGGTTGCCCATTCATCATATTAGTGTGATTGTTTGACCAAGAACAACCTTCTGAGGGCTTAACAGCAGTTCCCAGATTTCCCAATCCAAAATACATGTGGTCAAAATTATATGCATAATTTGGATTAAAATTCTGAAAATAGTTACTGGTTGGTCTATTTGATGTTAATCCAATGTTTCTCCAATGATCAGAAGCTAATGGAGAGGTCCTTCTAGAAGAAGAAAAAGATTGAGCACTTGGGTTTAGTCTTCTAGAAGAATATGGAACAGCTCCTGGTGGACCAGGAGTAGGAAATGTTTGATGAACAGAAGAATGTTTGTCATAAAAATCACAATCTTTAATCAAATGAAAATCACTCCCACAAACAAAACATGTTTTAAACGACCTTTTATTAGAATGATATTGTTTTATACTGCTAACTTTATTACACACAATTCTAGGAGAAACATTCTTCCTAGGACTCAATAAACCAGGACTAGACACTGTTGAAGTAAAAGAAACTCTCTCTTCACACTTCCTAACACTAGTATCAGCATGATTATTCGACTTGGAACTTGTAGGTCTCGACTCTTCACTTGAACCACTTGATGCAGAGTCACTGGCTTTGTCACTGAAAGTACACGAGACAAAGTCATTAGAATTAGTAGAACTTTTTGGGGACTCATGCATCTGTGATCCATCCAAGTCATTATGCCTAGGAATGGGCATGAAAGTTCCTGTAAGAGGTGGAGGGACAGCGTGCATTTCTGCTGCTGGTTTAAACCTATTGTAGCTAGGTGCTCCCTCTTCCTCTTTGTCAGGATCAAAGACACTCGAAAAAGATAAATCAAACACATCTTCTGAATCAATATATTTATCAAATCCTAACCCTCTTTTAGTCCTACCAGACATGCTACTATCAATTAACTTTGAAAGATTCTTAGGTGCATTTTTCCATTTTTCAAATCTCAGAAGTGTAGCATCCAATTTTTCTTTTATCTCTTGTTTTTCTTTGATACTGTCATCTTTTACCTTTTCGGTGTATTTAAGCATATTTGTTGTGTTTTCTAAATCAATGTTCAGTATCCTAATTTTATCCTCATACTCACGTTGAGTATCTTGAAGCCACCTCTTTTGTTGTTCCAATGTTTTTAAAGAAGCCTTATAGGCTTGAACCTCTAAAAAATACTTATCATTCTGATCATTTAAGTCATTATATTGGGACAACAATTCTGAATATTTATCATGACAACCAAGAGGACAATGTTGTACCTGAGGTGAGATGACCATAAGAGCAAACTCTTCTGCTTCCTCTGCATCAGATAGATTCCCAACAATCATTGCAAACACGTCAGTAGAGGGCTCAGCTGTTTCCAGTGTAGTAGTCTGATGATCATTCCAGTTGACCATAGAGTCAACAAACACCAATGCCTTCTTGTCATCCTTCACCTCCTGAATCTTAAAAGCTGAATATCTGCTCTTCTCCTGGTCATTCTTGTTAGGGCATTCCCTTGCAAAGTGACCTTGCTGCTGGCAGTTATAGCATCGAACCTTGCTTCTATTAAACCTTGCTGGCTCTCTTGGGTTGTAATTAAATTTTCGACCGGCTTTCTTCTCAAACTTGTGAACCCTAAGAGTGAGCATGGCCATCTGCCATTTGAGATCCATTTCATCCAGGTCAAGTTTATCAACCTGTTTGAAGTCATCAAAAGCAAGTTGCTGTTGAGCATCAACGTCAGCAACAAAAGAGTGAAGAACAGCTTCTACCATGCTACCAGACTTGGCTGTTGGTTCAGAAGTAGAAGTATGCTGAAAAGTATGTTGAGAAGACACAGTATTACTTGGGCTACTAGCATAAGACATGGGACTGGATCCCATAGAACTCACAAAGGCAGAGTTAGCAGGAGTAGGAAAAGAATCACTTGAATATCCCCTTACATGAGGCTCAAAAGTTTTGAGCTTATGAAATAAATCATCAAAATTAAGATAGTCAAGCCCACCTTTTGCTTTGAGAGAGATTACCACCTGATTCCATGAGTAGGGTAAGGCTCTAAGAAATCTTGCATTGATATCACCATCGTCAGGTTTCGACCGAAGTTGATTCAACTGCTCAATATCTTTTGGAACCTGTCATACCCTTGATGGATACCTTCAGTTTCTGAGATCTTGAATTCTGTGAATTCATCTCTCAGCATGGATCTTCGCATTTTCTTTGACTCCTCATTCCCACCAAACCTTGCTTTTATTCCATTCCAGATCTCTCTAGCATCATTCAAATGATAGAAGTCACCCATGTGATCATCAGGAAGGGACTGAAGCAAAATAGTTTTTGCTTTGATCTCCTTCTGAAGAGCTGTGATTTCTTCATGAGTTTTAGGGTCAAGAAGAGTAATATTACCCATGTGATCATCAGGAAGGGACTGAAGCAAAATAGTCAACTTCCTGCTGTTCCCATTCAGAATGATCTTCCAAAGGTCTTGATCAGTGTTGGTGATCCACCATTCCATCTTCATTGCCCAGCTATCATACTCGTCCTTTTTTAGAAGAGGAAACTTACCATTTGTGTTGGAAACCGTAGCAACGATTTGCTGAGGTTGCTGAGTTCTAGGAGTACTATCTTCTCCTGTTTGAGTGGAACTTGAGGCAGACATGATTAAACAAAAATGTTAGTAATGAGAAAAATTGATTCTTCTTGTACAAAGACTCTCCCAGGCTCTGATACCACTTGTTGGGTCCACTAGATGTGGATCTTACAGCCTGTCAGGAACGGTGAACGACTTTTGTAATCACAAGTCTATTCACAGAGAGACTCTATACACAATACAAGTGCGGAATACAAATACTATAAAGAAGAACAAAATAACTATAATGACTTGATCCTTTTCTAAGGATTTCTAATATTAATGATAACTAGAATTACGTTTGATGAAGGTGTGTCTAACCCTTCTGCCTAAGGTTCCTTTTATACTACAAGGAAACCCTAATACATCATTAAACAAAACGTGTAAAACTGATATGCATATCCTTTCCTAACATATCTCATGCATATCCTAACAGAATAATAACTAAATAATAAAGTTTGACTTTAAATAAGACAAGGAGCACGACTTGCTCCTACTACTACTATGACCAGGAGGAACTACATACCTCCTAGTCTACCTATTACAAATAACTATTCCAATGGTCCTAACATTTATGAACAACATTTAATCGAGAAAGAAAAGATTTTGTCCGAATATGACCGATTCTTAGAACATATAGTGTCTCTCGAAGTGACGCAAGTTGTTACTATTGGATTTGCTTTTGTGATGACATCTGCTATAAATAAATGTGATGATGTGCATGATATATCTGCGAATATTGTTGAACCTGTGAATAATGTAGTTAATCATCCTTGCCATGAATCTAACGCTGATTTTTTAAAGCTTCAAGATTCTTATAACTTACTTTTAAAACGTTTTGATGAGCTTCAACAACATTGTATATCTCTTGAAATTGAAAATCAATTTAAAAATGAAACTCTTTCAAAAACAAATGATTGTGAAAACTCCGTTGAGACAAGTGACAAGATGATTCAGGTGGTTCAGGCATTAGAGGAAGAAATTATGAGACTTAAGAGAGAATCCGTAGAAGAGAATTTGGAACTAGAGGCTGCAAAGATTAAAAATCATGCCCTAGAAGATAGAATTAATTCTATGCTAGGGGAGTTTGATAAAGTAAAGCAGGGTTTTTTTTCACAAATTTATGGTTCATTAGAAGATCGCTTCGCTTTTAATACGGCAGAGCAAAAGTCACTCGTTGACCAACTGAACCGTAAGTGCGAGGAAATCTCTGACTTAAATATTCAATTCATAGACAAAAAACATGGTTTTGGCTGAATTAAAGGAGACACTTCAACTCAAAGGACAAGAAGTTATTGATAATCCAGCTACAATCTCTGCCCTGACCTCTAGTGCTCCAATAACCAACAAGGTGGTGATCACTAAGAACCCGTACCATAAGAACAATCCACTATCATATAAGTCCTATACGGAGCACGCAGTTGAGTACGCGAATTTTGCTAGGGAAGAGTTAGATGATCTCTGTGAACTTGAACCTAGGAATAGTCACTATTACCATGCTCACGCTTTCATTGAGAGGGTACAACAATGCTTAGAGCACTTAAAGTACATAGGACTACCGGGTTCTGCACCACTTAAACAACAAACCACCACCATTGCCATTACTCCATTCAATAAGAATCCATGATCTAAGCCTATATTAAACATACCCATCAAGGCTAAATCAAAATCTGTCACTAATGTTCCCATGGCTTCTACAGGAGTAATTATGTCTACTAAGGCTAAAGGATCTCAAGACAAGAAAGATAGGATCAAGCCTTCCACTAGTAGGACTGCCAAGAAGAAAGTAGAAGTTCACCCTAGGAATGTTATTTCAGTTTCAAATAAAAAGAATCATGCATCTAAGACAAAAGGATCTGCCTCTGTGCAGAAGCCTAAGCAAAAAGTGAATTCGAATTTGCGATGTTGGAATTGTAATGAATGCATGTTTTCTCAGCGTCATGATTTATGTCTTGTTGATCATGTGAATGAAATGTATGCAATTAGGAACAATCTTGAATGGATTCCAACGGGGAAGAAATTCACCCAAGTTGGTTGGCAATGGAAACCCACTGGTAGGACCTTCACTGCTAATGGAACTACGTGCCCTTTAACTAGGATCACATCCACAGAAGTTAGGTCTCAACGTCCTTTAAATAGGAACACTAACACTAAGAAATGGAAAAAGCGCCCTTTAACTAGGTCTGCCCCCACTATTGTGCCTACCAGTGAAGAAGTACATCAGGATCTTAGACAACTAGAATCTAAGCCGGCATTTAGGAAGAAAATTTGGAAGCCTAAGAATTCTTCGGTTAGCAAATCTAAGATAAATATATCTGTACCTGCTAACACAGAGGAACTACTAGATTCCGATACATCGTCTTTGTCTGGTGATATTTTCAGGTGGTCCAAATCATCCTCTGGTACTTGGACTCTGGATGCTCAAAGCATATGACTGGAGATCGCTCGATGCTCAGAAATTTCGTCAGCAAGTTTCTAGGAATGGTTAAATTCGGCAACGACCATATTGCAAAGATCATGGGTTATGGTGAATACCAAATTGGGAATGTTACGATTTCAAGGGTATATTATGTGGAGGGACTTGGTCACAATCTATTTTCAGTGGGACAAGTTTGCGATTCAAACCTTAAGGTGGCTTTTCGACAACATACTTGCTTTATTCGTGATCTTGCAGGAAATGATTTGTTAAAAGGTTCTCGAGGGGATAATCTCTACACACTGTCCATTCAAAACATGATAACCGCCTCTCATGTATGCCTTCTTTCCAAAGCATCTAAGACCAAGTCATGGTTGTGGCATCGTCGGTTATCTCATATTAACTTTGATGCTATAAACCATTTGGCTAAAAACGAACTTGTTCGTGGTCTTCCAAAACTTAAGTTCGACAAGGATCATTTATGTTCCGCGTGTTCTTTGGGGAAAAGCACCAAGAAATCATACAAACCTAAAGCTGAAGACACCAACCAAGAACCACTGTATCTTTTGCACATGGATCTTTGCGGGCCAATGCGTACGGTTAGTGTGAGTGGTAGAAAATACATCCTCGTCATGGTGGATGATTTCTCAAGGTTTACATGGGTAAAAATTTTAACATCCAAGGATCAAGCACCAAAGTATATTATTACTTTCTTAAAGATGATCCAAGTACGTCTTCATGCTACTGTTCGCCGCATTCGCACTGATAATTGAACTGAGTTCGTTAATCAAACTCCACGAGACTATTATGAAAAGGTCGGTATTTCACATAAAACTTCTGTTGCTCGCACTGCACAACAAAACGGTGTCGTGGAAAGACGTAACCGTACACTTATGGAAGCTGCTAGAACTATGTTGATTTATACGAATGCTCCTTTATTCTTATGGGCTGAAGCAGTGGCAACCGCATGTTATACCCAAAACCGCTCCATCATTCGTAAATGCCATGGTAAAACTCCATATGTGCTACTTCATGGACACAAACCCGATATTTCATTTCTTCATGTGTTTGGTGCACTGTGTTATCCAAACACAAATAGTGAGAATTTGGGCAAAGTTCAACCGAAGGCTGATATTGGAATTTTCATTGGTTACTCACCTGCAAAGAAAGCTTACCGAATTTATAACCGTCGTCTTGGCAATATAGTAGAAACTTTGGATGCCGATTTTGATGAGCTGACATCGATGGCTTCTGAGCAACACAGCTCTGAACCCGCATTACATGAGATGGGAACCGGTACGATTAGTTCTGGATTAACTCCCAACAATCCTAGTTCTCCATCATTTATACCACCTACAAGGCCCGAGTGGGATGAGTTATTTCAACCTATGTTTGATGAATTCTTTGATCCACCTAGTAATGATGCTCCAACACCAGCAGCAGTAGCTCCGATTCCCGAAGTTGTTGCTCAAGATAATGGAAATCAGTCCGAGACATCTACTGTTACTATTGAACCAGATGTCCCATCCTCCAACAATACACAAACTACACCTGGATCATCACCCCCACTTGTTCCTAATGATGTTGAAGAGGATCACTATGATCACGATTTGGAATTTGCTCACTTACAAGAGCTTCCTTTCTTTGGTTCACAAATTCCTGAAGACCCTAACAGTGCGTCTACCTCAGAGGAAGCTCCTGCAATCGTTCACTCCCGACCACCACAGATTGAAACTCACAACACAAAATGGACAAAGGATCACCCAATCCGTAATATTATTGGTGACATCAATCGACCAGTCTTAACTCGCCACCAACTCCAAGAACATGCATTATATTGCTACTTTGATGTATTTCTTTCCGATACTGAACCAAAAAATTGGCAACAAGCCATGACAAAATCATCTTGGATTAAAGCCATACAAGAGGAACTTAATGAATTTCAACGCTTGAAGTGTGGAAATTAGTTCCTTTACCAAGCAACGTTGAAATCCTTACATTGTTGTGGGTATATAAGGTTAAACTCAATGAGTTAGGTGGAGTGCTGAAGAACAAAGCTAGATTGGTTGCTAGAGGTTACAAACAAGCTTTGGATATTGACTTTGAAGAATCCTTTGCTCATGTGGCACGATTGGAGGCAATTAGACTATTCCTTTCTTATGCTGCTCACATGAACATGATTGTCTACCAAATGAATGTTAAGACGGCATTTCTCAATGGTGAATTAAGGGAAGATGTCTACGTAAGCCAGCTGAATGGATTCGTCAACTCGGAGTATCATAATCACGTGTACAAGCTCAAGAAGGCTCTCTACGGGTTGAAACAAGCTCCACGTGCGTGGTACGATCTCCTATCGTCTTATCTCATCTCAAAAGGCTTCTCCAAAGGCAAAGTGGACCCAACATTATTTATTCTCAAGGAGGACAACGACATGATACTGGTACAAATTTATGTTGATGATATAATTTTTGCTGCCACTACTCAAAGACTGTCTGACCATTTTGAGAAAATTATGTCCACACGCGTTAAGATGTCGATGATGGGAAAATTTTCATTTTTCTTAGGGTTGCAAATTTCTTAGAATCCCAGAGGCATCTTCATTAATCAATCCAAATTTTCTCTTGAATCATTAAAGAAGTATCATTTTGAAAATTGTGACCCCATGGATACTCCAATGGTGGAGAGATCCAAGTTAGATGAAGATAAGGAAGGGATAGCTGTCGATCCTAAACTTTACCGTGGAATGATCGGCACCCTTCTCTATCTGACTGCTAGCAGGCCTGATTTGCAATTTGCTACATGCGTGTGTGCCCGGTATAAGGCTCGGCCTACCGAAAATCACTTACATGTTGTGAAAAGAATCTTTCGGTATCTTAAAGGAACACTTAATCATGGTATGTGGTATTCGAAGGATTCCTCTATTGCACTAATCTCATATGCAGATGCGGATTATGATGGGTGTCAAGATACTAGACGTAGCACTTCTGGCAGTGTGCAACTTCTTGGAGATAGACTCGTTAGTTGGGCATCTAAAAGGTAGAAAGGTGTTGCGATATCAAGTACAGAGGCTGAATACATTGCTATGTCCGGTTGCTATGCTCAAGTTCTTTGGATGAGATCACAATTAACTGACTACGGTCTTGGATTCAACAAAATCCCGATGTACTGTGATAACAAAAGTGCAATTGCTCTGTGCTGCAACTACGTTCAACATTCCCAGGCGAAGCACATTGACATACGCTACCACTTCATCAAAGAGCAAGTGGAAAATGGAGTGATCGAACTGTATTTTGTCAACACTGAGTATCAGCTGGCAGATATATTCACAAAGGCCTTAGATCGAGGACGTATCGAGTTTTTGATCGAAAAGCTAGGCATGAAATCATTCTCACCAGCGACACTTAAGGAGTTGGCAGAAGAATCTGCAGAATAGTGGTGGTAAACTATTCTAGAGTATCCTTTGATCGTGATCTTGTATATTATCGTATTTATTTAAACTACCAAAAGAAAAATACAAAAATATAAAACATACAAAAACCATAAAAAATATAAAATCAAGAAAATCCAAAAATATTTTTTATTTTAAATCAGGCATGTCTTTTAGTACGGTAATATTTACGGCCTTAGAAATGTCGATTAAAGTTGACACGACGCCATAAATAGAGTCCGTATAAAAGTTGTACATATTTTAAAACATGCCCAAATGGCTTGTAGTTATTTCAGACTGCAACCCGCTTTTCGCATTAAAGTCACGTATTTCTTATGAAAAGTTGGCTCACAACAGGAATTAATTTTCTCGGGCAATGTTTACTTAAAAATCTTGTAAGGGATCAAGTTTACGTTATAACTTGGTCTAACACAAATTAGTGTACGTTTCAGTGCACTTGTTTTGTAAAAATGAGAGAAATCTTATTGCCACCAGAATCGTTTCTAACCAATCACTTAACCGGAAAATGTCTTCATCGATATTTGCTTCTTTAAAATCATTGACTACAACTCTTTAAATAGAAAATGTGTCTGTGTTTAAGGGGGAGCAAATATTAAATCTTCGTGGAATTAAAATTGGTCTTCAAAAAGGGTTTTCAGAAAATATAAACCAATCATTTTCATCATTATATGCTTTGTGTGCTTTATGTGGAATATACCTTGAGCAATAGGTTGTTTGAAATTAGGCTTTAAGTGTAAGTGTTCGTGCTTGTGTGCGGGTTAGTACTTCGTTAAGTCATTTTGTTAATCCTAATGTTCTTATCAAATCTTACTAACTGGGGGACTGAATTTGCAATATTTTCAAAAAGAGGGTCAAATATGTCATTTTGGCATCAAGTTGACCAAAGTCAACCATATTACACCCCCTTCCATGTTTGTGTTCATCGCAAAAAGAAAAAAAAACACAACACACAAACACAACCGCCATTGATAAACCTTTCACATCTTCGATCCTTGACTTTTGATTACAACTCCATCCATCCAATACTAGGTATCCTAATTTCTTATATGTTTATTATGATTCCCATCTTAACATCACAAACAACCCGAAATCGTGATTTAATCATAATTAGGGTTTCGAACTTTTTGTGTGGAAACTTAATTTGACTAGTGGGATATGTTTAGATAACCTAGATGCACATAGGTCTTGCCCAGTTTTGCTTAAAACATTGACAATGTCCCGTAATCGTAAAGTCAAACTCAAAAATCGAATCCCAGTCTCGGATTGCGATGATCATTGCGACACAACATTGCGATGCATGGTCATTGCGATGAGTCATTCCGATGGCTCATTGCGATGGGTTATTGCGATGGGTCATTACGATGGCTCATTGCGATGGGTCATTACGATGACACATTGTGATGGCATATTGCGATGGTGCACTTTGAGGCATCATTGCGATGGCATTGTAATGGTATTACGATGGAGACATATTGCGATAAATTTTCAACATTGCGATGGAAACTTAGATATTGCGATGATTGTGAGATTGCGATAGGACAAAGTCGACCATTTACTACCGGAGATAGTCATTGCAATGAGCTCCAACCTTCGTCAATATGCAAGAAAAATCGTCATTCAAAACCGGGTGGAAGATTTTCAACTTGGAGGGGAGAGCTATCAAAAGCAGCTAAACTTGCAACGTCCCCATACAACTCCGCTCAGTAATTTCCACAAGAACAAGAAGCCTTACATGGGAACCACGACACCGGAAGCAGGGATATTTTATTCGAATGAGACTGGCGTCATGTAGTTTATGCGATTCTCCGATCTGCACAAACTCAACGATGGTACGCTCAAGCATGTTCGTGATGATCTGACTGTTCTAAATTCCGACTTACCGCTTCCAGCAGTCAAGTACACCTGGACGAGCCAGTGCAAAAAGGAGCTAAGTACGCGATCAAAAAGATCGAGGAACTTTTAAGGAAGCGCCGGTTGCTACGAAGTGTGGAACGTTTCGTAGGTGGAAGACCATATGGAGCTCACCATAGGTTCACGGAATGATCTATTTAATTATAGATCGTCTACTATCAGGTCAACTCCATATGTCTATTACAGTGAATATGTTAATTTATGTATACTCGGCTTTTGTGGCATCTTGTAGTGTGAAAGTATGATATTTTTCAAGAATTTCTCTCGAGATTCTAAATCTTTCAAACATATCGTACTCGAGCACTACAACTAACCCTCATCAATTTGAGGGGGAGCATTGATACGTTCTTTGGCCAGCATCTAATTTCATTTTATTACCCAAAGACCGGTTAATCCATTAATATCCAAAATATTGATGGTTAACATTTTGGAAAAGGGGAGAAAATGGGATTAAGGAGACTTAATGATATTTGGCTAACCAAATGAAAAAGACTTAAAAGATAAACCAACTTAATATGTGTAATGCACATATTAAGGGGGAGCGTTTTTTATGAACAAAACACTTAAGGCACAAAAACTTTGATTATAATATCACAAGTGCTTTAAGTGATTTTCAAGGATTTTTCATGGTGACAATTGTGATACCAGTGAAAGTGCCATATGATGCTAAGTTATTGTCCCAAGAGCTGTTCAGTATGAGCATCGCTCTTTAGTTGCGACTCACTTGAGGATGTGATACCCCGAGCCAAACGTCATTTATTTAATCCTATTTTACGAATATTTTTGAAATTTTTAAGAAATTTCGTTTGTTATATACTTGACGGTTTAAGTCGAAACCAACGTTTACGGTCGTAATTTTAACATTTGACGGTTTAAGAAGAACCGATGACGACTACGATACCGACGGATGCCCAAAATTTATCTTTTGTTATCGATTGATCGATATTTGAGTTTTTTTTTCGAGATTTTATTTTATTACGTTTTAAGTCGAGTCGGAACCATGTGAATATTCGTTTTGTGTGCGTTTGAACCATTAAAAAGTATTTTGAGGTAGCCGGGACGAATCCCGACTCCCGTAAAATTTAAAACCCGTCATTTAGCCAAAATCCCGCTCTTTAAATGGTCGTTTGTTATTAAGGCCAAAATAAATCTAAAATTGCCACTTGGGCCCCTCCATTTTTACAAAAGGGAATAAGGACACACACACACTTTATTTTACAAAAAAAAAATACCATCTCCTTCTTTTTCTCTCTAGGTTGCCGGTCACCCTAACCACCATCACCACCACCATCATTTTTTTGGGTTTTGCTAAAATCTAATCAAAGACCACCTCCTAATTAATCATTCTAAGTGTTATTACACCCTTTAATCCAACATGCATTAACATTAGTTTTTCAAGAATCAATTGTTTTTCAAAAACATGTTTTGATGTAATTAAATCATGAATTTGTTTAATTAGTGAGTGGGTAATGTTAATTAACCCATAAAACAAGATGGGGATTTATGATTTTGGTGTTCTACAGCCCCAAAACCCACGAATTTATGGGGGTTTTTGGGTGTTCATGGTGTTTGATAAAATGTGTCATGGGTTGTGTTTATAATGTTGTTTTTGGTGTTTTTGAATAGGATAAACTAATTGCATGTATGATTTAGGACTTGGGTTTTGATGAAGGTTTGATGTTCTTGATGATATAGGCTGTTTGGGGAGATTAGGAATGATTACAAGTGGTTAATCTAGGTTTAGATGATGTTTGGATGGATTGGAATCAAGTATTGAATTGATTATGGAAGGGTGATTTTAGACCAGACTGTTTAGGGCTTATTTTCGTGGGTTTAACTTTGTAAACAGGTCATAAACATAGGATAGAGTTGTAGAGATTTTTCTTAGCTTCGTTTTGGTATAAGGTAGAGCTTACGAATCCAAACGAGTCAAAAGTTATGCTATTTTAAAAGTTCGTGTACCGGGAGATGAAAACCAACACAATCCGAATTTGTGTTTGGTTTTGGGTCAAATCCCGGGGACCATAGATAGAGTTTGGTAAATGATTGAAAGTTAATTTTTGGTTTCAAACCTGCATTTGTGAGTCTATTTTTAGACTTAGGTGTTGGATTGGTCAATGGTGTATTTTAAATGGGTCAAACAAGTCCTACGTGTTAGAAGTGCAAAATCAGTCCTAAATGTGTACGTCTAGTAATGTGATGTGTAACGAGTCATAGAAGTGAAAAATTTTTATGGGATTAAATATGGGTTTTATACAGGTCATGAGGTATTTGTGTGAATTTTCTTATAATTTATAAAAGTGCTTAAGTCATAGCAAACAGCCCGTACTTTCGGTAAGTACCTGCAAATTTATAAAAGGGAAATCAACTTTAATTACGTAGATAAATGGTATAAGTCTAGTAACAACTACTTGTTTGGTTTTGGCGTGAGTTTTCATAAGCATTAAGGGTTTTTATATGCGTGTGTTTAGTACAATAATGTACGCGGAGTATTTATTTGGTTTTCGTACCTTGATTTTAGGTCAAGTGTTAGATTTTTCCGGGCATCCACGTCGTCGGTGACATTTCTCGTTACGTCTTCGCTAGAACTACTACTACTACGCAAGGTGAGTCTATAGCCTCGCTCTTTACTTATTTCAAACGTTTTTACCCACGAGGAGGATGCATTCTATTTAAATGAAAAAAACATAAGTCATGAATGATTGTTGGACCCGAATGTTGCCTTGAATTGTGTTGAGTACCTAGTTGTAAAAGTCCCTAAATTCGTGAACTATTAACTATTGTCTTGCCCTTGTGTGGGTTGGAGATAGCCGCTTATACAATTGATAGTACTATGGGTTTGACGACCCTATCCGAGACGAGAGCTAGTACGTTGAGTACCCTCTGCGGACGGATAACTTGTGATAAGAAATAAGGTATAATTACAACTAATGCCTTTAGAAGGGGCACTGGTTCAACTTAAATCATGCCGGTGTATGTACGCGGGTGATTGAGTTAATGGATTAGTGTCACGAGCTTAAACACAATTATTAGCTATTGCTAAAGATAATATCCTTGAATAATAGATTGTGAGTACGACAATGCTATTGAATGGTCATGATTGGTTTTAATACTTATGTTCAACTTATGATTTGATAAACCTATAGATTCGCTCAACCTTTGTGTTGACGGTTTTAAGCATGTGTTTCAGGTAACCAAGATTGATAGCAGCGGAGCATGCGAGGATGGAAGTTGTTGTGGCTTGGCGGTCTACTTTGTGTTTCCTCCCTTTTAGCACTTAAATATTTTATATTATGTCATGTGAACGAAAATGTACTTTTGGGTTGAGATTCAATGGGGACCAAAAAATGCGACTCTGTTTTGTATTATCTTTGGGGTTTTGAAAAACAGTAGAGTTTGTTGTTTTAAACAATCTTTAATTTATGTTTAAATTTCTACGTCTCTTTGAGTCATTCAAAATAGCTTATGTGTGATGATAACTGCCTAACACCCAAATGTTGTAGTTCCGCTGCGCATAGCATTTGTTGGGGGTGTTATAGATTGGTATCAGAGCCATGAGTTATAGAGAACTAGGTTATTTTGAAAAATCCTAAACTATAACTTTTGGTGTCGTAAGAAATTGTCCAAGCACACAACTATCCTGCATGGCTCCGGTAAGATTTCTTTAGCATTGCTTTATATTTTAGATGTATCCCTAAAAACTGACACGAATTCCATAGTATTTAGTAAGTAAATACTATGATAAATATTAAGATATATTGTTGTGTACGCTGAGTACTTATTATCGTAAATTCTCGTAAGATTATCTTATATGTTGCATGTAATTGGCGTACGGGCTACATTGCATTACATGACAACACTGCATTGTGATCCTATGTGTATGTGGGAATGATTGTATGTATAGGTATGTATATACTATGGTATTTAAAGGCATTGCACGCGAAGCAATGGTCCTTGGGTGATTATCGTACATTTAAAATGCGGTTTTGTTGAGAATTCAGCCTCACCGCCAATTATCAATCTTGATAATTAATTTATCGTTCGAATAACCGAGTGTGAAACTCGTTTGATATTCTAGATACGTAAATAATTCTTCGTAACATATTGTATATCGACTAGATTGATCTCGATTGTCGTTATCGCACGGTGGTGTGTCATTTTGGGACATCTTCTTTTTGGAACGTAAATTACTCACGTATTACTGTATTTCCTTTATCCCTTATGGGTTTGATATATTAGTTCGTGTAACTATAACATAACCGAAGTATAATCAATGATGCGTACGTATTAGCGGCGATTACGTGTGTATATTATGAAACGTGGTTGAGGCGCGTCGTCATTTAATCGTTGTTTACCATTTTACTCGAATTTAAAAATGCATTTTAAAAATAGACTAGCGTTGTGATCAAGCGAGATAGCTTGAAGTTTGGATGTTTTGTGTTAATTTTATTTGAGTACGATTTCGAGACTCATCCGAGGCCGATAACAACATTTAGTTGACATACGTATTCTCGCTTTGTTTATTTCATTTTGTTTTTGTTGATTCATTATTTTGAATTCGATATTATACATGACGAGGTCCTGCATTTGTGCGAGTTAAATAAAGCATTAAACTTTGTTGATCGAATGATTTAAACATAAAGTGTTTTACATATTAAATAAATGGTAAATGAAGTTTTTGGATAAAAATGACCTATGATATGTCTTGTAACAAGTAAAACTCTTATAGAGAGTAAAGTGACAATGTGAAATTATTTTTCCTTCAACCTTGGTTGGTAAATCATAATAAGTAATTTATATTACTCGTAAAAATCCTTGTTTTCATATATTAATAATTTGATACTAAGAGCTTGTGATGGAACTGTCAAAATTTGCTAAATTTAATTTGAAAAGTGAGTTATTAATAAAATTAACGATATGACTATTGAGTATATGTAGCATTGGGCTTGGTATGAGTTAATTTTCGGGTCAATATAGCAAACTTTTGGCATAATTTGTAATATAGAACACGAGTAGAAAAATTGGTCATGCGTTTTGGAGCTAGAGACTTTGAAAAATTGGTTTTATTTTAAACATAAGGTCATGTTATATGCATTGGTATAAACTAGAACTCGTCACTTGTTGTAGTGAATAAACTGGGATAAAATCAGAATGTACACTTTAAAGTGAGAAATTATAATGCTTGAAACAAATTATTAAATATTGATGGAACGTTATTTTATTCCGCTACGAGATGTGTTAATTTTAAAATCGCTTGATAACGGGCTAAAGATTAAAAGTTGAATTTTATATATTTTAGAATAATTGAAATAAGCATCTTAATTATTTATTATTATTATTATTATCATCGAGATTCAAGTGTCGACTAAAATCAGTAATTTATCTGAAATAATACAACGTGAAACTTCTTTAGCATTTGAGTCGAATCGCGTGAATATGATTTAACAAATCAGTTTTAAGGAAGACATGTGTATAATAAAAAGTCAAAGGTTGATTTTTAAGAGTTAATTGGACTAGTTTGAGTCATGTTGGATACGTGTATATTTGCGATAATATAAGTCGTAATAATAATAACGTAAAACTTTGAAAATTCTTACTATGTACGTTTTTGGTACTTAAGATATGAACATTAATGACATTTTGACACAAGTAGCGAGACTTTCAAACTTAATGATTTTGTCGATTATGATAACCGAGTCACCGCATCTACTAACGTTAATAAGTTCCGAGAGAATGAAATTTTTCCAGAAATAAAAACTTTGTAAAGATTGAAACATGAAAGGTATAAGTTCTTTAACGGTGTAACATAAATTAAAAAAAGATATATATGCAAAGGATCGCTCTACAATATACAAGGTAACAGTAATTAGAAAATGAAAATGGATTACCCAACACACGCCTACTTGTATAATATTTTCTTAATATGTAATATTTTGAGTCACGATGGTACGATCGTACAACATCACTTCTTTGATTTTGCGAGTCTATATCTAATCTTGAGTAGTCATGTGATTGTTCATTTTAATATTGTCAATGGTATGAAACCATTATTATTATATCTATTTTTTTTGGATTGCTACTTCGCTAGTACTTGATAATGAGAGTATGTCACCCGGTGTATTTTTGTCCTCTTCATGGACGTCGTAACTTTTCTCCTTTCGGTTAATGGAACCTAAAATTATGTATTTACTTGAATGATGCTATAAATCTTCATTAAAGTGGTTATTTATTTATAATTGAACAAAAGCGAGGAGGCGAAGCCGCTTTACCGACTTGTAGAGGTGAAAGAACTCGATCTCCCTGGTGAAATAGCTTCTATTCGACCAGGTGATTCTTCTCCTCTCCCCGTTTACCCTTGGTGGAATGTGTGTGCAACTCGAGACGATGGGAATTATGATTGTTGTTCTATTTTTGACGCTTGTGTTGATATTCAATTTTTACTCCATGTATTCGTAGATCGTTGTTGTTATCCCGAGACTTTTGTCATATATTTGAAGTATTTTCATTTCTAGTGTAGTTAATTTTAGTTGGCAATTATATTGCTCTTTTACCTCGTTCGATCTCATTGCTTTTTGATTTTATTACTTTTTGTGCTTGCAATGATCTTTAATCTTGACCCACCTTACCGTTATTTTGTGAATAGTCTATTTTGAAAATATGTATGAGTGTGTGAAATGTTTTGGTGAACCAAATGCAAATGGTGTCGATTTCTTTATTTAATTATTTATTTATTTTTCTCACAAATAGGCAAAGTACAAGTATGTTTTCAAAGAGGATGAAAAAAAAATGTGTTTGAAGTGTTTCTTAAAACGATGGTAACAATATTTTCCCATTTCAAATTCCATTTCAAATGATTTAATTATTTTGAAGATTAGGTCGAAAACTTTCATAGTCATATTTGGTATGTAATAATAATGTTGTGTCGTCACTCGATCCTCGATTATGCACAGCTTAGCTAACTATGCATAATTCGGGAAGAGTCCTGTTTTCTTGGTTGTCGTTGCTTGGTCCTCAAGTATGCATGATCTAGCCAATTATGCATAGTTTAGGAAGAGCACTAGTGTGTCAAACAAATTGGTCATCTTGAAACTTTTAGTGTTTTGATAAATGTTTGGATGAGAACGCTTTTAAAAATGGTGGATCCTTATGCAAGTAATTATATTCTCCTTGATTCCTAAAGAAAATTTTGAATTTTCTTGTGTTCCTTGAAATCTTTTCTTTTCGTTTGGCGTTGACTTAGTAAGTCACCGTGACCGAGTAATTATGGAAAATATTTTTATGTAGTGTAAGTAACGTGCGAATTCCATCGGAATCAGGAGGGTGTTGATGAAATACCAAAGGAGCTCGTACCGACACTGAGAAGAAATTTTAAACAAAAATAGAAGACTGTCAAAGTAGAGGAAATCAGAGTTCGAGTGACTCTGAGGGGAATGACGACGACTTCTCCTACATCAAACGTATCGTACTTTATTTATTTTCTTTTCTCGTTCTTTTGATATGTTTAACGACACGCGATAAACTGTTGAAGTTTACCAACTGCGCACCGGTAGTTGGAAGACAATTCCATTTGCCGCCTTCGTTTATTCAAAGTAAGGAATCCTCTTTGTTTGACTCGATTTTCTTTAATCATCGATGGTTAAACGATAGATAAACATAGTTGATGTTTTATGGTGAACCCTTGTCTTTTATGTGTTTATGTTGTATGTGATATAGTCGGGTGATCGAAAGTTGTGAGAACTTGAGACGACATTTTCCAATGACGTCCGATCATGGAGAACACATGCCATGTAATATATTATTTTTTTAACTGTGAACGATGATGCTTATTGAGATTTTGACCACGTTTGGGACGGAAGTAAGATGGTGTTCTTGTATTATATATATATATATATATATATATATATATATATATATATTTTGGGTATGAATCCGTGTGTGAGCACCCTGCGATGGCATATGTTTGTATTTTATTTCTTTTTGGATATGCATCCATAGCTAGCAAGCCTGTGAACCTTCTTAAACTTGCAATTTTCTTTTTGACTGGAATCATCCGAGAATCATCTCAAATATCCTTATTTTATCCTGGCTTGGCTGATTAGCAAGCATGGATTAACTCGATTGAACTGACTGACTTGGGATGGTTTGGCTATGTTGTAAACATGTCGTAATGTGGTTGTATGTGTTTTATTATGGCTTTTGTGTTTGATTGGATTGTGATGTCTTCGAGAGAGTTATGTATACGTCAAATGATTTTTGAATCGATAAATTCGTTTTTGACGAAATAGGTTTGTATGTACGTAATATTGCAATAAGGTTATTTTGTACGACCAGTATTAATTACTTCGTCTGGTATATTATGAACGTTTTCGATAGGGTTATGTGCGACCCGTGCGATTTTATTTTGTGAATAATTATTTTTATGAGACGATGAAACTAAGTGAAAGGACGATTCGAACGTTGGAAGACATGCTCCGAACGTGTGTGATTGATTTTGATAGTTGTTGAGATCGACACTTGCCGTTGGTAGTACCTTTGTACAACGACATTTACCATGTTAACAATGAAGATGCAACATTTGAAGAAATATGTTGATGAAAATGTAGATCGCCAGTTGGATAGAATGAAGTAGGAAAAAGTCAGTTGAATGGACTTGAGATGATTCGAGAGACTACGGAAGAGATGGTGCAGATTTAGAATCACTTGTTAACCGCGAGAAGCTGTGGTAAGAGATGTGTTGATACCCATAGGAAGAATTTGAGAAATTGAAGTGGAGATCATGGATCGTGATGTTAAGAGATTGAAGCAAGGTATAATACTCATGGTGAAGGTGTGATGGAACCCGAGACGTGAACCAAAGTCCACACCGGAACGTGAAGACCTCTTTAGGAAGAAGTACCCTCATCTTTCTAGTAGTACGAAATGCGAGTATAAGAACCGGAGAGCACCGGGACGTCTCTCCCTTAAGGAGGGGAGGATGTGATACCAGTGAAAGTGCCATATGATGCTAAGTTATTGTCCCAAGAGCTGTTCAGTATGAGCATCTCTCTTTAGTTGCGACTCACTTGAGGATGTGATACCCCGAGCCCAACGTCATTTATTTAATCCTATTTTACGAATATTTTTGAAATTTTTAAGAAATTTCATTTGTTAAATACTTGACGGTTTAAGTCGAAACCAACGTTTACGGTCGTAATTTTAACATTTGACGGTTTAAGAAGAACCGATGACGACTACGATACCGACGGATGCCCAAAATTTATCTTTTGTTATCGATTGATCGATATTTGAGTTTTTTTCGAGATTTTATTTTATTACGTTTTAAGTCGAGTCCGAACCATGTGAATATTCGTTTTGTGTGCGTTTGAACCATTAAAAAGTAATTTTAGGTAGCCGGGACGAATCCCGACTCCCGTAAAATTTAAAACCCGTCATTTAGCCAAAATCCCGCTCTTTAAATGGTCGTTTGTTATTAAGGCCAAAATAAATCTAAAATTGCCACTTGGGCCCCTCCATTTTTATAAAAGGGAATAAGGACACACACACACTTCATTTTACAAAAAAAAAATACCATCTCCTTCTTTTTCTCTCTAGGCCACCGGCCGCCCTAACCACCATCACCACCACCATCATTTTTTTGGGTTTTGCTAAAATCTAATCAAAGACCACCTCCTAATTAATCATTGTAAGTGTTCTTACACCCTTTAATCCAACATGCATTAACATTAATTTTTCAAGAATCAATGGTTTTTCAAAAACATGTTTTGATGTAATTTATTCATGAATTTGTTTAATTAGTGAGTGGGTAATGTTAATTAACCCATAAAACAAGATGGGGATTTATGATTTTGGTGTTCTACAGCCCCAAAACCCACGAATTTATGGGGGTTTTTGGGTGTTCATGGTGTTTGATGAAATGTGTCATGGGTTGTGTTTATAATGTTGTTTTTGGTGTTTTTGAATAGGATAAACTAATTGCATGTATGATTTAGGACTTGGGTTTTGATGAAGGTTTGATGTTCTTGATGATATAGGCTGTTTGGGTAGATTAGGAATGATTACAAGTGGTTAATCTAGGTTTAGATGATGTTTGGATGGATTGGAATCAAGTGTTGAATTGATTATGGAAGGGTAATTTTAGACCAGACTGTTTAGGGCTTATTTTCGTGGGTTTAACTTTGTAAACAGATCATAAACATTGGATAGAGTTGTAGAGATTTTTCTTAGCTTCGTTTTGGTATAAGGTAGAGCTTACGACTCCAAACGAGTCAAAAGTTATGCTATTTTGAAAGTTCGTGTACCAGGAGATGAGAACCAACACAATCCGAATTTGTGTTTGGGTTTGGGTCAAATCCCGGGGACCATAGATAGAGTTTGGTAAATGATTGAAAGTTAATTTTTGGTTTCGAACCTGCATTTGTGAGTCTATTTTTAGACTTAGGTGTTGGATTGGTCAATGGTGTATTTTAAATGGGTCAAACAAGTCCTACGTGTTAGAAGTGCAAAATCAGTCCTAAATGTGTACGTCTAGTAATGTGATGTGTAACGAGTCATAGAAGTGAAAACTTTTTATGGGATTAAATATGGGTTTTATACAGGTCATGAGGTATTTGTGTGAATTTTCTTGTAATTTATAAAACTTCTTAAGTCATAGCAAACAGCCCGTACTTTCGGTAAGTACCGGCAAATTAATAAAAGGGAAATCAACTTTAATTACGTAGATAAATGGTATAAGTCTAGTAACAACTACTTGTTTGGTTTTGGCGTGAGTTTTCATAAGCATTAAGTGTTTTTATATGCGTGTGTTTAGTACAATAATGTACGCGGAGTATTTATTTGGTTTTCGTACCTTGATTTTAGGTCAAGTGTTAGATTTTTCCGGGCATCCACGTCGTCGGTGACATTTCTCGTTACGTCTTCGCTAGAACTACTACTACTACGCAAGGTGAGTCTATAGCCTCGCTCTTTACTTATTTCAAACGTTTTTACCCGCGAGGGGGATGCATGCTATTTAAATGAAAAGAACATAAGTCATGAATGATTGTTGGACCCGAATGTTGCCTTGAATTGTGTTGAGTACCTAGTTGTAAAAGTCCCTAAATTCGTGAACTACTAACTATTGTCTTGCCCTTGTGTGGGTTGGAGATAGCCGCTTATACAATTGATAGTACTATGGGGTTGACGACCCTATCCGAGACGAGAGCTAGTACGTTGAGTACCCTCTGCGGACGGATAACTTGTGATAAGAAATAAGGTATAATTACAACTAATGCCTTTAGAAGGGGCACTGGTTCCACTTAAATCATGCCGGTCTATGTACGCGGGTGATAGAGTTAACGGATTAGTGTCACGAGCTTAAACACAATTATTAGCTATTGCTAAAGATAATATCCTTGAATAATAGATTGTGAGTACGACAATGCTATTGAATGGTCATGATTGGTTTTAATACTTATGTTCAACTTATGATTTGATAAACCTATAGATTCGCTCAACCTTTGTGTTGACGGTTTTAAGCATGTGTTTCAGGTAACCAAGATTGATAGCAGCGGAGCATGCGAGGATGGAAGTTGTTGTGGCTTGGCGGTCTACTTTGTGTTTCCTCCCTTTTAGCACTTAAATATTTTATATTATGTCATGTGAACGAAAATGTACTTTTGGGTTGAGATTCAATGGGGACCAAAACGCGACTCTGTTTTGTATTATCTTTGGGGTTTGGAAAAACAGTAGACTTTGTTGTTTTAAACAATCTTTAATTTATGTTTAAATTTCTACGTCTCTTTGAGTCATTCAAAATAGCTTATGTGTGATGATAACTGCCTAACACCCAAATGTTGTAGTTCCGCTGCGCATAGCATTTGTTGGGGGTGTTATAACAATACTTACCCAAAACACACTTAATTCACAACGGATGTGGTGACAAAAGGGTGGTAGGATTAGGTATTAGTCCAATGATTCTTCAGAACTGATGGAATCTTCCCAAGGACAATTCCCTAGATAGAATTAGAAGTCCTAGGAAACTTGGAGATGATTGTGAACGTAGCAGAGTACCGACTAATTACTGATGCTAGCACTGGAACAATCACAACAAGGTGATAGTGATGATGTATTGGTAAGTACTGAAGGGGTTGAAGAATGAAAAAGAAGTGTAAAGATAAAGGGTGTAAAGAAAGAAGCCCTCCTTACAACTTAGGACAGAAACCGGGTCAACACATCTATTATTGGGATCATTTTTAAATGATTCTCAATATTGAAGACAAGATATCATGGACCCAGTGATGTCATGCACAACCCCTCCCAACTAACTCAAATATCTCTCAAAAGATGTTTGTTTAAATCACACGGAGATCAACATGTTATCTATTGGTTTATTCACTCCGAATAGACTGATATTGAATAGGTGGTAATCCTCTCCAGCCATCGCCCACTAAATCAAAACGCACTATCGAGTCTAGAGCCACGAGATCATCAAAAGTCTCATTAGGACACTTTCCATTTATTCCTTGCTTCTTCACACACTGTGAAAAGTAAGAGATCGTTATGAGTCCTACGCAGTATTCTTGTAATATTGCCAGAACATCCGAGTAATACGCAAGTACTACAATGAAGATGGAAATCCTGCTTGAGCCAACATCAAACAAGCTCATGGTAGGTGACACGTGCGGTTCTTTAAGAACCAATCTTGTGAAAACTGGAAAGAAACAGTAGTTTAATTCTTAACTGAATTTAAACTCGTTCCAGGCCTCTACGCATTATCGTATGATCTTGCCAGAACACTCAGAGTGACACTCTTTAGTGTTCACAGTGACGAGTGGAAATCCTTCTAGTGTTAACATCAAACAACACTTGGTAGATGACAAACAAGATTCTACTTGAATCAAGCTCGTGACAACTGGAAAGCAACGATGGTGAAAATCTTAATTGAAATTCACTTGTTCCAGGTTTCATGAATTGACGGCTTCAATCATAAGGATTTTTTTTAATCCAAATGATTCACTCTTTATGTTCGCAGTCAGCTTTGGACGTTCGAATAAAGAGAACGGGTTTACCCGCGAAATCTTGTCAAGGAGATCTTTAATTAGAGCTACCTGTCACAAGTACGATATTTATTATCGTCCAACAGTCTTCACCGGCCGGAGGTAAAATGCTACCGAATTAGAATAAAATATCAAAGCCATTTTATTCGTGTCTTATTATGTTGTTGCATTCGAAGGCGGTGGCGTTGCGGTGTACCAGTTGAAGTCATCCTCACATACTTATTCCTTCTGCATCAAATATTTCAGCAAATTCAAGAAAGTCTGACCTAAAAGTCTTCCGCTGTATCAACTCTGAAACTTTCAAGAATTCAACAAAGGATAGGTGTGTGGGACATGAAGTCATGAAGAGGCGAACATCACAAGAAGATAAAGATTGCACGTGAAAGGCCAAAAGAACATGTTCCAAGGAAAAGTCTGATATTATTCAACGCATATTCACAAAAGGAAGAAAAGATAAAGAAGAAAAGAGAAAGTGGACTACGAGCTCAAGAACAAGATCTAACATGCTAGATTAGGACTTTGTAAATTTGGAGTGACTTCCCTTTGGGGGAGATTGTTAGAAATACATTTTACGTATAAAGAAAGTCTCGGTCACTCCAACAATATAGTTATAGGCTCGTAGTATTGTTTAAGTAATGTTTATGTTAAGCCCGACCCATGAGCATGTTCATAGGCCGGAGGCCCAAGTCCATTTAAGGACTTGGGTATATAAACCCCTTTCCACCATGGAAAGGGGTGTTGGTTGTTTTATTCTCTTAAGGAAATACACATAGTTTCTCTCACTTCTCTCTCTTGTTTCTCTCTAGAAAAACATCAACCCTCTTGAAATACAAAGATTATCACGATTCTACAAGGGTTTTGTGTCGTGGATTTGATCGGGATAGTGTGGATCTCATCGTGGTTGCTGGTGGTAGTTGGTGTTGGTGGTGGTGGTTGGTGTTGGTGGTGGGCGGTAGTGGTGGGTTCATGGGTGTTGTGTTTTTTATGTTAACGGTTGAGGAGGGATGGGGTTTTTTTTAATCTTGGACCGTAGGATGAAAGTGGATTGGATGGTGTTGATGAGTCTATTGAGACGTTGATAAATTAAGGGAATCTATTGAACTTTTGGCCATGAGATTATCATATATGATATCATATATGATATTGCTTTGTTATATGTATATGACTAGTGATCATCATAATATGAAATATAATTTTTCCAAAAAACACTTTACTTATTATTTTATATTTTTAGGAATGAAGAACATAAATGCTTGTTAATTATGTGAAGTTTTGATTACAACAAGAGGAGGTTCTATAAGAGGTTTTAAGATCGAGAACAAGTTGTGGTTCAACATTACAGTGTTGTTTAAGAAGAAATTGTAGTTTAAAAACTCTTTTATGTTTGATTGTAATAAGAACAAGTGTTATAATTCTTTTTTTCACTTGAATTTTATTGTTTTTAACCTTACATAGATGTGATTATGTTATATATCATATGTGATATTCTAGGAAATCATATATGATTTTACATCAGTTTCTTCTATATTTGAATTATCATATATGATATTTGTATTTTACACTTTAACAATAAAGTATCATATATGATTTCTTTCAAAAATTATATATGATTAACATCATCATCACTACTTTATCAAAACCATCATACTTGATGTTTAAAAAATTATAACATGTTTTATATTCTAATGATCATCATTAATTTATCAAAACCATCATGACATAATACCAAGAAAGTTAAACCATATTAACAAGACGTTGCACCAAATATCAATGGTTTACAAAATCGTCTATATACGTCAAAACTCCATTAGGAGATTACAAGAAAAAACATAGAATACATTTTAAATATAAACTGAAAATTCATGAGTATCTTGTCCTTTTGGATGCTTGTAATGTTCAACATACCTTGAAAATAGCACTCTCTACACAAAAAAGGATTTAATTCAATTTCAAGCACATAATCATATATGATATATTTTATCATATATGATATTTTAGCTTATATCATATATGATATAGTATATCATATATGATACTTCACTAACATGTCATACTAAATATGTTCAACGAGATCAAGGCATAAAAAAGAAGATTTAATTCAATTTTGAAACACGTAATCATATATGATATATTTGATCATATATGATAATTTAGCGTATATCATATACAGTATATCATATATGATAATTCACTAATATGTCTACTAAATATGTTCAACGAGATTAAGCCATAAAACTTTATAATTCATAAAAATAAACTAATAAGTTAGCTTATAATTCATCATAACAAAGATGATGATAATTTATAAGCTTATTCACGTTAATCATCTAATAAATTACTTTATCATTCCACACGTTAAATTCACGTAATTTCTCTAATAAGCTATAAAAAGAATAAGATGAATTGTAAGCTTATTCACATCGAATAAGCTAAAAAAAGATGAATCAAAACATATCGAATGAACTTTACCTTATTTATGAAGGGGATGATAAATTTATGAATGTGATGATCGATGGATTTGATGTTTGTGATGATAGATTAAGATCTGGATATGTGTATGTGTGTGTGTTAGAGAAAAAGAAAAAAACATCGATCTATTAAATCTGGGATGTGGGAGTGGTAGGTGGTGTTAGGTGAGAGGAGTAAAATAACGAAAATGCCCCTCTGACCTTTTTTAATTAAAAACAAAGGTTAATCTGGGCCTTTGATCAAGATTAGATGGAATGTGAGGATTGGTTCCCTTGTATCCAAAGGATACAAGGTATCCAATATAATCCTTCTCAAAACTAAACATAGTGTGTTACACAAGTTTGAGTTATGATTGAGTTTCTTTGCAAAATTTAATAAATGAGTCATATTTGGGTGGTGGTTATAATAACCCGTTAACCCAAACAGATCAATCCAAACATAACTCGATTTCGTCACCTTAGGTTTTTATTGCTTACGTTATTAGGCATCTGAGTGTCAACATCTCATTTTCAACATGCACACATCAAAATTCTCTTTCACTCATAATATCTTTTTCACATGCCATTAAAGATTAAGCATATTTAATTAAACAAAAAATAAATTAAAAAACACACAATTTTTGTTACAAGACACTGATCGTTAACTTATCATCTAAGTAAAACTTAAGTATAATTTTTTTATAATTCACAAGTAGTGAATTTTTTTAATAATACGATGATTGTTATCTGATACAGTATGAGATTCAGTTTGTGGATTGAATGTGGAATATTAATGATGAGTTTGTGGATTGAATGTGAAATATTAATGATGATGTTGAATGATACCTATTATAATCAAGAAGATCAAGAGACTTCCAATCTTGAGAAACTAATATGTAAAGAAGATCAAAGGCTATTTTCATTTACGGTGAATACCAAACATATGCTAAAATCCAATGTGATTCATCATATCTCATTCTTTATCCCACCTCTTATTTCACCAAAAGACCACACACAAAATCAACTTTGTCACATGTTGGAAATATAAAATGTGTGATTAAAACAATAGTCATCTTGTGATTAAGGATATAAATACCCTTCTAATCTTCCTTAGAAGGGTGAAGCTCCCAAAATATAATTTCTCATTCATTTTATTGTTTTTGATAAAACTTTTGAAAATTGGTAAACTCTCTCTTTAAAATGACTATTTCATATTTCGAGCTTTCCTGACCTCCTGATATCGTGAATCTAAATTTACTACAAATGGTATCAAAGCTACAAAGGTAGTTCTTGGTCTTTTGTGATCGAGTTCGTGGCTATTTGATGTGTTTTTAGCATCGAATTTCAAGTTTGATGAAACTAAAACCGTCTTTTTAATCAAATTCGATAACATCGCTTTCTTGTCAATAAGCACTTAAATGAACCTCGATTCAAATTTACGTAGTATCTAGTATTTGATCGAAATTTAGTTTAAGTGAATATTTAACAAGTCGATGTGTTTTTTGTGCAACTCGGTGTGAAAAAGTGTGTTAAAACTCATTTTTGGTGAATTTCGATGATTACCTGTGGTAAACTGGTTTTGTTGAATTTGGGCTACTAATCCTTTTTTTAATTTGAAATTATTGAATTTGGATAATATTGGATTTGGGAATGTTGAATTTGGATAAAAAATGGTTTTATTAAATTTGGTCTACTAACCATTTTTATCGAATTTGGATACATCGAATTCGGGATAGATACCCATGTTTGGTGAATTTATGTTCTTATTAAATTTCACTTGTGAAACTGGAAATGACAACACAATTTCTATCGAAATAGGATTTATCAAAATTAGGAAAAACCATTTTTGTTGATATTGGTGATTGTCAAATGTGAGTATAACCGCTTTTATCGAATTTGGATTTTTCGAATTTGGAGAATCATAGAATTTGCAGAATTTGATATTAAGCTTATCAAAATTGGTATTTGGGCCAACACAGTTTATCGAATTTGGCAAATATTTTATGGAATTTGTAATTTCATGGATTTGTATTTGATTGGTATTAACATATTTGGTTATCTTGGGCTCAAATCCGCGAAACATGGCGTACAAGACTGAATTAGGGTTTCATATTAACAAGAAAATCAAATTAAAAACATATAAAAACTCATAAAACATCACTTATAACTTATTTTATCTTACAAATTGAGGTTGGTTGGATGATGACTTTATTAGATAACTTGGTCAATCTTATAACCAGTTATGATAAAGACTTGACTTTCTAAGATAACTTTGTGTGAGATCTATAAACGTAGAACTTGGTTTTTAATGACCCATAGGGTATATCTTTAATGACTCACAAAGTATAGACTTATTTTATCTTATAAGTCGAGGTTGCTTGGTGGGCAACTTATTAGGTTTTTAGCCATGGCAGATGAATCCTCTTTTCCCCAATCGATCTGCTCATTCAGCCTATATCTTGGTTATATTGTTGGAAGCTATTTTATGTATATGGCAGATGGAAATAAGCTATTGGCCAACTCCTCACACCACAAATGTGGTTGTAACCATGATTTTTTTTACGGGGTTGAGACATGTGTGAAATGTGTGTGAATGAGAAGGATAAGGTATAAACCTGATATGCATGTGGCGGGGGTAATGTTTCATCAATGTACGGAAGTTTGTTGAAGTTATTCATTTGTTTTTATTGAGGCAACGATGATAATTTTTCTGCATTTACCACCCACGCCCACCTGAACCACCCCACCACCGCCTCAACTACTCACATCCACCTCAAATGAACATTAAATGAAACCTTACCTATTACTTTAGACAAAAATACATGGATGGTCCCTGTGGTTTACCCAAAATTGCAACTTTCGTCCCTCGAGTTTCAAAGTTTCATGGATCGTCCCTAACTCTGAAACTTGTAACACCATTGGTCCCTCCACTAACGAGACATTAGTTTTTTTAAAAAACAAGGTCACGTGAGTAAAACGTGATGGGCTTTTTTGTCTTTTGGCTTCAAACACAGGGACCATCAATGAAACTGAAAACTTCCACCTATCTCTTTATATAATTACCCAACCCCTCATTTGTCCCCACCCACTCATTTATCATCTCCATCTTCTTCACACCCACCATGAAAACTAATTGTTTTTGTGGAAGGAGAACAAATGTCATCACTTCTTGGACAAATGAAAACACTGGGAGACGTTTATATGGATGCCCCGATCATGTAAGTGTTATAGTTTATATCAGTGTTTCATTTTTTTTAATTATTTTGATTATTTATATGATTCTTTTGTTAAATAGGGTATTGTGGATTGGGTTGATCCCTCAATGTGTCTTGTTCAGTTATGATAATTCTAGGATTGTTGAGGGCAAGAAACCGTCAAGAAGCTCAATTGTTGGAAGCTGAAAGGGGTCGTCAAAGATTGAAGAAGATGTTGATTATTACATGGGGATTTATTGTAGTGTGTGTTTTTGGTAAACTGTTTGGTTAGTTTATGTGTGTTTTCCAAAAGATGTATCTTCTACTAGTAAGCTATGTTGTGTTTTGTAATGGATGTTATTTGACTTTGCTATGAAAACTAGATGTTTATTTTCACACATCTATGTCTTATTATTTTGTGTTCAAGCATAGTCAAGCATAAACTCAAGAAACACAGTCTAAATAAAACACAAAATGACCCATTCCATAGGGTATACATTAGCATAGTGCTAACAACATTGTCCTAATATCAAGACATAGTCTAAAACAGAAAGTCTAAAACATAACTGATCACATAGGATCAAGACACACAATCTAAATAAAACACAAATGATGACACATAGTAGATGATTCTTCATGCAGGTTCTTACCCTTTCCAACACCAATTCCAGCAACATTCTTACCCCTACCCCCAATCACATTCTTACCCCTACCTGCAACACCAATTCCAACACCACTCCTACCCCTACCTGTAGCAAAGCCACCACTCCTACCCCTACCTGTAGCAACCCCACCACCCCTACCCTTACCTGTATCAACCCCACCACCCCTACCCCTACTTGTAGCAACCCTACCACCCCTACCCCTACCTGTAGCGACCCCACCACTCATACCTCTACCAACTCCAATCTCAACTCCACCACTCTTACCCCTACCCTTGCCCCTACCAACAACTTGACTTCCACCAATTGCTTGACTTCCACCAGTTGGTTGACTTCCACCAGTTGCTTGACTTCTAACTCCACCACTTCTAGTAGCTTAACTTCCACCACTTGATTGACCTGCAGCTGGACCTTTTTTACAAGGAGGAGGTTGACTAGCTGAAGTGTTAGCCTTCCTTTTGTTGTTAGTTTGTTCTGGAATGCTCTGTCCTTCACATGTTCTTTTGTTATCTACTGGATTCTTGTACAATTCACAAGTGACAGTCTTTAGCCTTCTTGTAAGCTTCCCACCTTTGACCATATCAATCATTTCAGTTGATGACTTCTTCCTAACCTTTGGAGGTCTGCCTGGTTGAGTATGATGCTTTGGTGGAAGGATTATTGTTGCTATGTGACACTTACGCCACATAGTTCTCTCATTAATGGGGCCAATCTTATGCTAATACACTTGTTTCCAAGTATCCAATCTATAACAGGGATGCACCCACTCTTCTATTAAACGAGGGTTCTTGTTATCTGCTGCCATATCCCAATTCACTGCCACAACATGCTTGCAAGGTATTCCTGTTATTTCCCAATACCTACAACTACATGACCTTTGTGTCATAGTAACAACACACTGGTCATACCAAGGACCAATACATTGGTATAAATCATCACCATTATAAATCACAATATACTCTACTGCTTTATCTGAAATTCCTTGTAGCAACCTAGTGGCAGTAGGAGTCAAAGGCCCATCACTATTGTCTATAATCCTATTGACTGTGACTATCCTTCTCATCAGATACTCTCTTGTATACTCTAGTGCACTAATAATTGGCATATCCCTACCATCAACTAGCTTACCATTCAACACCTCACACATATTATTCAATATAACATCTGAATGTGCTCTTCCTGTAATGTGGAAAAAACAATTGTTCATATAATATAATCTTATACACTATTACGTTAATAAGTATTGGTAGTATAAGGTAATTCTACCTGAAAAATGAGATCTAGCCCAATGATGAGGAGGTATCTTACATAACCAGTTATAATCATCCTTTTTATGTTCTTTCAACTTCTTCATAGCTGACTCAAAGTATGGTACATTGGTAGCAGAAGCACAATTCCATAAAAGGTCCTTGTAAGCTTGACCACTCCATCTTTGCTTCATATTTTCATGAATGTGTTTTAGACAGAATCGATGTTCTGCTGCTGAAAACAACTCAGCAATGGCTGGTATTATGTCCTGTTACAAAATAATTAGCAAGTGATATTAGTTGTGTCTATACACTAATTAAGACATTGGATAAAAAATTAGCTAGTGTTGGATTAAGATTTACCTTTTTCCTATCACTAATGAATGTGAAATTAGAATTCGCTTCCAATTCGAGGTCTTCAGCCAATTGCTCCAAGAACCATACCTATAATTCCTTTGTCTCAGCCTCAGCTATACCATAAGCCAGTGGGTAAATCCCATTGTTGGGATCCAATGATACAACAATTAGTAGCTGACCTGGGAATGGGCCCTTCATGAAGGCACCATCTAATCCCAATAAGTCCCTCATTCCTGCCTTAAACCCTTGCTTTGTGGCTCCAAGACATATGTAAATCCTTTGAAAAACCCTAGTGGTGTCTTCTGGATCTGCTGGAGGTTCACATTTTATCTTGACAGTTGTGTTGGGGTTGTTAGCTTTCAATTCAAGAAAATAATTCCTCAACATTACATATTGTAATGTGTGGTATCCGGTTATCTGTTTTGCAGCTTTGGCCTTAGCTCTAAAGGCTTTCATCTTGGAAACCTCTAATTTAAACTTCTTTTAAGTTCGGTCTTGTACAACTTTAGTTGGAATTTTAGGGTTAGACTGAATCTGGCTTATGATATCTTTAGCTAAGAAATCAGATGAGCAAGCTTTGACTTTCCTTGTTTGGAGACATGTGTTCAGCCTTATATGTTCTAACAGACCAAGTTTCCATCTCTATCCTTAGATATTTGTAAATCCCAAGGACATTTATTGACCCCTCTTGAATTTTGGTAGGCTTACCACCATAAATAATCCTATCTTGGGTCAAATTTTCCTCAACTTACCTTTTCTTAGCTGGAGAGGCGTTAATAAGTTTATTTTTGCTCCAACTTTCTGTTTGACTAGGCCCATTATCTATACTTGACCCTACTTGCTGACTTGACCCAACTGTCTTACTTGACCCAACTTGCTAACTTGACCCAACTTCCTAACTTGGCCCAACTATGCACCCAAGCTTGGGAATTTTACCACTACATTATGCTCTTAGCCTTATCTTGCCATTCTTTTTCAAATGAATTTCCCTCCTAGTTTCTATGGAGAATAGTTTTATCATTTCTTTAGCCTCGTTTGTTGTCCCAAATCTTTTACCAACATAAAAACTTGTTGTCACAATAGAACCATCATCTGCTTTTTGATGTTGCTTTCTTAAAGCCTTTAACTTTCTCTTTCTAATCTTCTCCAATTCATTGTCTCCTTCTGAACCACTACCAAATTCATCATTATCCAAAACCTCTACATCAACATCTACATGATCATCTAATATCACATTTGAACCAAACTGTGCACTGCCCATAAACTCTTCATTCACATCTATATTAGCATGGAAATCTTGCATATCTACTTGTACCTCCTCTATTTCGTTATGATTGATAACACTCAAATCTAACATATTTATATGAGGTTATTCGTGGTGTTTATGCATATATTTGTATGATTATTATGAACATATGATACTTAATGAAGCTTATTTGCTATTGTAGGTTCATGAATGGTTACATAACGAGAAATGAAGAAAAGACGTGAATTAGAGGTGAAAAGATGAACGAGACATGAAAGTGTAGCTCTCGTATGATAAATAATACAATGATAAGGAGTCTTGGAAAGTTTGGAAGAAAGAAAGGTGGAAGAAACAAAGAAGAAGGACTAGAAGGGAAAAGTGGGAAAGTTGGCCCAGTTGCCACCGGCAACACTACTGCTGCCGCCGACAAACCATCTCTCAGTTGCCACCACCGGAAAATCAATGCCCAGTTGCCACCGACAACATTACCCTTGCCGCCGGCAAATCAGCCATCAGCAAACATCAAACTTGCCACCAACATTTCTCCTGCAGCCACTTTTCCAAGAAAACTTAGACCCTTACTATACCTCACCTTGCTCACAAAGTTCAGTCATAACTCCATTGTAACTCCTTCAAAGCTTCATTACACTCATCATTATTCACCTTTGGCTCCAAGAAAACTACTTGGTGGCCAAGCATAATTCAAGTATAAATAAAACGCATGGGGTAGTGTTTATAGACACTCTCAATCATCATCTTCTACATCCTATATTCCCATATTTCTGTGATTTTGGTATCACCCTCACCCAAGTGGTTAGGGTGGTGGAATTGATAGCCATGTACATGTAATAAGCCATTGGTGATGTAGAGAAGAAAACCAAACACCATAAACAATTCAATCTCCAACAATCCTCATTCCCAAACACCCCAAAAGGCTCTATACTCGCACCAAGAGGTTGATGTCCAAGAAGGTTATGGGTGATGTATTGTAATTTGGTTGCTCTATTGGTTAGAATCATTTGGATACTTTATAACTATGGATTCAAATGTTTGGTAACTTCTTCTTTATTATTCAATGTTATTTATGTTCATGTTCATGGTGATTCTTGTGTTTAGTGATATTGTGAATGTTGTGATACTTGTATTGTTTATATGATAACTTGTGATAAATAGATGTTTGGATTATATTAGTGCTTGTCATTGGATTGTGGTGATAACATTATATTTGGTTGAATTAGAACTTGTTCTTGTTTTTCAATTTTGTTAATCATTGTTGAGTCTATAATGTCGGAATTTATTCTCAATATGGTTGATTTCAATTGGTTAACTGACTAATGATTTGGTCTTGTGCTTGTGAAGATTGTACAAGAGATTTAATAAACATAACAAGTAATGGTTTAATCTAGATTATAGGTCGGAAAGAAGTCTTTTGAATATATTGTTCTAATCATCTTTCAACTAAATGGAACTTATCAAATTGATAACACCAAGTCTATGGGCCGAAAGGATTCTTGTTGTTATTGGTTTAGGCATAAGGCTCATGAGTGACCACTTGATTGAGACTTATGTATACTTGATTTATAAAGCACTAGTGTCTTATTAGTGGTTCTATATGTCGAAAGGATTATCTTTAGTATGTTTTTCAAACTATGCATCCATATGTCTATATGATCATTTGACCATACATGTATGTTCTTTGTGTGCTTATGCCTTTAACGATTCTCATGATGGTGTGATCGTGACAATCATACTTACTATTGTTACAAACAACTACACTTGAGTATAACCAAGTCCCATGGGACGACCTTGACTTACCAACCTAATTGCAACATGACTAGAGTATACTTGCTCGAATTTGTGTTCTTGATTATTATCGGTAATTCTTGTTATAAATTTAAAACCCAATGTGTGGAAAGATCGCATATCAAGTTTTTGGCTTCTTGTCTAGGATTTGTATTTGCAATTCTTTTTAAATATACCTAGTGTATCAAACGCATCAAGTTTTTGGCGCCGCTGCTGGGGACTTGAAAGTTTCTACTCTTGTGTTTGTTTGTTTGTATCTTTGTTAGTTGGAATCGTTATCTTGTTGATTGCTTGCTTGCTTGTGTGCTTGTTTCTTGAAACGTTTGTGTTACCAATTTCTACATAACCCGAAAGAGTTGTTATACCACATTTACCCGTATAGGGGGGACGAATTTCGCATAGGAGGAATTCGATTGGTGGTTGATTACTCAATTAGAGGCTTTGAATTGCTCTAAATTCCGTTCTTAGTTTGTTGCTCTTGAATGATTGCTATAGCCCTTGACAAAGGTTAGAGCCCCCTTTGCTTAAAATCTCTTATTTCTCAAAAAGTTGCTTAATGATCTTGGCGCCAAAATGAAATATTTGGTGTTGGGATTTCCTCTCTTGTGTGCTTAAATTGCTTGTTTCAATGATTGATTGCTAAATGTGTCCCAAAGTGCTTGTTTCAAAAACCCAAAAACCTTGTCCCGAATCACTCTAGTTTATGACTAGAACTACTTGACCACATGAATTTTTGTGTATGTTTGTGTTTTGTGAGTTTGTGTCTTGTTATGTGTCATGTGTATAAGTGTTTTTATCTCTTGTGTGCTTGCTTGATTGTGTGCTTGTTTGCATTTCCCATTGTATGCATAATTTTAGTTCTTATTTTCCTAGTTTAAGGGGGCGTTTGGATTCATCATTTTCTAACGATTTTGATCATTACAAAAATTCTCCTTTAGTCAAAATAAATGGTATTTGATACCTTAAGTCATATTTGTTAAAATAAAAAATCAAAAAAAATTGTTTTGAAAATAAATGGAAAATACATGAAAAATAAAAAAAAGAGTTAGAAATCTAGTTTTTGTCATTTGTTTCATGTTATGTGTTAGATGTGCATTGTGTTGTGTCTTATTTTGTTTTTAGAATGTGATGTGCTAAATGGTTTTACATTTCTTGCTAGCTTATTAGTCTTTTCTTTTCTTTTTGTGCTTACTTTCCTTGTTTCATGCATAAGGTGTCTTATTGTTTTTAAGGGTGTGTTTGGATTAAGCTTTATCTCATATGTTTTAATCATTCTAATAAAAGTGTTTTTACAAAAATTGTTAGTTTTTATGTTATAAGAAAGTTTGTAAAAAAAAATAAATAAAAAAATTTGCATTGCCGGCGGCAAATGCCCCTTGTCGGGAGGCAAATCACATTCTGTTACCCCCTTGCCGGCGGCAACTGGAATTTTCTGAAAAAAAATAAAAAAGTTTAAATAGGTTTTATTTTTAAATTTGAGATATATGTTGGTGTTGAGAGTTTGTGTGCATTTTATTGGTTGTGTTTAATAAATTTTTTTTTATGAAAACCATTGCTTGAAACTTATACTATTTGTTTCCCGGAAATTTTTGCGAGTAGTAAAATTTTTGAGTCATGATAAAAAAAAGAAAAAAAAAACGTCAATTAAATCTTATTTCTTATCTCTTAAGACGTACCCTACTCGTTCCCTAAATATATTTGCGAGTTGGATAAGTTTTAGAGTATGTTTTTGTGAAAGAAAAAAAAATAGAATAAAAAATAAATATACAAACTCATAAGCATCTACTAGTTCTCAAATCTCATTTTTTTCTTTTAGTTGTTCGTTTTTCATTTTTAATATTTCTTAGCATTTCCATGGCACAAAATAAAGTTTTTTTTCTCTCATCTTTAGATTATTAGTCATTTTTGTAATTTAAAAAAAAAAAATTGGCTGGAAGACTTGCCACCGGCAAAACACCATGCCGGCCGTCAAATCGACTACTGAGCACCACTGCCGCCGGAAAAATGTCATGCCGACCGGCAAATCACACACTGTGAAGAGTTTGCCGCCGACAAAACATCATGCCGGACGGCAACTGTGTGAACAGTAAAAAAAATTTTAGTTTTTCTTGTTAGTTTTTGTTGAGTCGTGTTGTGTTGTTAAATGTTTAGAATGTTTTTAATTCTCATATGTGTGATGTATATATATATATATATGCATAATGTTTGTTCTTGTTTGTGTTAGTTGTCTTGTGTGTGTTGCATTTTGTTTGCATGCGTGTTTGTGTTTGTGTTTGTTTAAGTTCATGTGGTTAATGTATGAACTTTGTGGGTGTGTTCGTTGGAAACCCTCACGAGACTACAACTCGTCCACTCGGGATACCGAGGGGTTTAATGGCTTGTTGCATACGCTAAATGCAATCGTGTTTCCTACGAAAGTGTGCTTAATAAATTTACGTGTTTTGTAGTTTAGTTTATTTTGCAGGTTGAATAAAGCTTATGGATGATGGATTGGTTATGATGGATGATTGGTATGTGTATACATATGATGGAGATGAAATCGCTTGATCTTCCTTACTTGGCATCTTAATATATAGAGATCAACTGCATTTCTTAGCCCGGGAAGTTTCGTTTCTCTTAGACTATTTATTTATTTTACTCACTTTTCATGCTTTGAAGTTTATTTTAAATATTGAGTCTACTCCAAAACTTAAGTGTGTGGGGAAATAAATGGGAAACCGAAACCGAATTTTTAAAATATAAATTTTTGGGCTAATTATAAAAAAAATAATTTAAAAAGAATAAAAAAAGGAGAGTTTGTACACTTGTTTGCTCTTAGGATTTAAATATTTTCACACATTTGTATGTAGAAATATTTCAATAATCATCCACATGGTGTAAATGGTGGGTTGCTAGTTGCTTGGTATGGTGGATCGTTTTTTATGATTATTAGTTGCCACACTTTGCTATGTGTGTGTGTCATTTCAACAAAGATGAAGTAGGCTGCTTCTTATTTGTATTTTTTGTGGTGTGTGCTTAAGAGAAGTGTGAGGGGAGCATGTGATGTTTGTTGAAATAAAAAAAAAGAAAAGTAAAGAAAAGAGGAGGATGAGAAAAGTGAAAAAGAAAGAAAAAAGAATAAGTCATCGAAAAAAAAGTAACAAAAAAAGTGATGACAAAAATAGCCAATGAGCTATATTATGAAGATGAAGGAAGACGAAGTATGTTTAGATATCGATTAGCCAATATGCTAAGACGTGATATGTATATATGTTGAATAAAGCTCGTAGCTATGATCATTTTTGGGTTTGTGATATGTCCGGTAACTAACAACATGGGACTTAGACTTTTAACTTGTATATTCGTGACACCTCTTATAAATATCCCATGTCTTATCCATACCCATTAACCCAAATCCTTAGCCTTATCCCAATAAAAGTCCTCTTTAGATGTGTACACTTGGTGCTCATGCCATTTGATTTAGTCTTGTTTGTACTTGGTAGATTTTCATCTTATTTTTCTAAACCATTTTCATGCACCATGGTGGAAAGCATTTTTATTTTACTTGCTTGAGGACAAGCAACCTCTTAAGTGTGAGGGGGTTTGCACCTTTAGCGATTTCATATAAAAAACCCCAAAAATAACTTTTTTTATTTGCTTGAGGACAAGCAACCTCTTAAGTGTGAGGGGGTTTGCACCTTTAGCCATTTTTGCACCTTTAGCCATTTCTATAAAAAAAATCAAAAAGATTTTCACTTTTTCATAGAATTTTAAAAATTGCTTATCTTTTAGAACTTAATCATTTTGTTTATAACCTTAGTTTTATTTTATTTGCTTGAGGGCATGCAAAGTTTTTATTTTCCTTGCTCGAGGACGAGCAGAACTTAAGTGTGAGGGGATTTGATAACGCTCAAATCTAACATATTTATATGAGCATATTCGTGGTGTTTATGCATATTTGTATGATTATTATGAACATATAATACTTAATGAAGCTTATTTGCTATTGTAGGTTCATCAATGGTTACATCACGAGAAATGAAGAAAAGACGTGAATTGGAGGTGAAAAGATGAACGAGACATGAAAGTGTAGCTCTCGTATGATAAATAATACAATGATAAGGAGTCTTGGAAAGTTTGGAAGGAAGAAAGGTGGAAGAAACAAAGAAGAAGGACTAGAAGGGAAAAGTGGGAAAGTTGGCCTAGTTGCCACCAGCAATACTACTGCTGCCGCCGGCAAACCATCTCTTAGTTGCCACCACCGGCAAATCAATGCCCAGTTGCCACCGGCAACATTACCCTTGCCGCCGGCAAATCAGCCATCAGCAAACATCAAACTTGCCACCAACATTTCTCCTGCAGCCACTTTTCCAAGAAAACTTAGACCCTTCCTATACCTCACCTTGCTCACCAAGTTTAGCCATAACTCCATTGTAACTCCTTCAAAGCTTCATTACACTCATCATTATTCACCTTTGGCTTCAAGAAAACTACTTGGTGGCCAAGCATAATTCAAGTATAAATAAAACGCATGGGGTAGTGTTTATAGACACTCTCAATCATCATCTTCTACATCATATATTCCCATATTTCTGTGATTTTGGTATCACCCCTCCCCCAAGTGGTGAGGGGTGGTGGAATTGATAGCCATGTACATGTAATAAGCCATTGGTGATGTAGAGAAGAAAACCAAACACCATAAACAATTCAATCTCCAACAATCCTCATTCCCAAACACCCCAAAAGGCTCTATACTCGCACCAAGAGGTTGATGTCCAAGAAGGTTATGGGTGATGTATTGTAATTTGGTTGTTCTATTGGTTAGAATCATTTGGATACTTTTTAACTATGGATTCTAATGTTTGGTAACTTCTTCTTTATTATTCAGTGTTATTTATGTTCATGTTCATGGTGATTCTTGTGTTTAGTGATATTGTGAATGTTGTGATACTTGTATTGTTTATATGATAACTTGTGATAAATGGATGTTTGGATTTTATTAGTGCTTGTCATTGGATTGTGGTGATAACATAATATTTGGTTGAATTAGAACTTGTTCTTGTTTGTCAATTTGGTTAATCATTGTTGAGCCTATAATGTCGGAATTTATTCTCAATATGGTTGATTTCAATTCGTTAACTGACTAATGATTTGGTCTTGTGCTTATGAAGATTGTGCAAGAGATTTAATAAACATAACAAGTAATGGTTTAATCTAGATTATTGGTCGAAATGAGTCTTTTGAATATATTGTTCTAATCATATTTCAAGTAAATGGAACTTATCAAATTGATAACATCGGCTCATGAGTGACCACTTGATTGAGACTTATGTATACTTGATTTATAAAGCACTAGTGTCTTATTATTGGTTCTATAGGTCGAAAGGATTACCTTTAATATGTTTTCCAAACTATGCATCCATATGTCTATGTGATCATTTGACCATACATGTATGTTCTTTGTGTGCTTATGCCTTTAACGATTCTCATGGTGGTGTGATCGTGACAATCATACTTACCATTGTTACAAACAACTACACTTGAGTATAACCAAGTCCCATGGGACGACCTTGACTTACCAACCTAATTGCAACATGACTAGAGTATACTTGCTCGAATTTGTGTTCCTAATTATTATCGGTAATTCTTGTTATAAATTAAAAACCCAATGTGTGGAAAGATCGCATATCAAGTTTTTGGCTTCTTATCTAGGATTTGTATTTGCAATTCTTTTTAAATATACCTAGTGTATCGAACGCATCAATGATCATCAACTATGTGATCACTGTCTTCCTCCTCACCACCATTGTCTACCTCCTCTGTCCATCATCATCCCCATCCTATTCTACATCCTTTGTCCTATTCTGTCCATCATCATCCCATCATATTCTACATCCTCTGTCCTATTCTGTTCATCCTCTCCCCACCATTGTCTACCTCTTCTGTCCTATTCTGTGCATCATCAACCATGGGTTTTTTACCCTTATCAAACACACATTCACCCTTACTTCCCTTGTCAAGTATTTTCTCAAACTCATTAACATTAGTAAGAACCTCAACATCATCTAAATCTAAAAAGGGATCAAAGTTATGATTGTCCAAACTAGAGTAGAAATCACTAACAAAGTCACTAGGCAAATTAATTTTACCCACTTCACTAGCCACACTACTTTCACCCACATGTACACTGCTAGGACCTCCTATATTTTCTTTCCATTCCAACATCATCCGTTTACGAACCTTTGTCTTTACAACTGGTTCATCATCTTCTAATTCAACAATGGTACATTTCTTAACTGGTGATGGATTATATGTGTCCAACTTAGTCTGCTCATGTTCAATGTACACATTAATGAGCCTATGACCTAACAGAACATGTTTGCTAAAATAATGCACATCTTGGTCACTGCCTAAAGCTCTAACCCCATTGTCTAAATCAAGACCTGGTACCAGATATTGGTAGTACATCTTTTTATCCGAACTACACCCTATATCGATAACCATTTCATTCAACTCAAGAATAGAAAATAAATCAACATCTACATTATCAAGATAAGTTATTATACCATTCACGTATGCCCTTAGTGGTGGGTCACTAAACATCCCCCATGATGAATCTTGATAGAAAACATGTTTGGATCACTACCTGTAAAAACCCTCAAAAAAATTAGGTTTTGTCAATCACAATTAAAAAAAATTAAAATCATCAAATGATATAATACATACCATAAACAGAGTTATAATCCACATTGACATTGTTTTTGGATCGATCTCGTATATTCCACAATGATACCACCATTGGAATTGATTTACCAGATTAGGGTTCTTAGCATTTGACGATTATGAATGGGGATTAATTGATTTTTGTGTGTGTTTGAAAAACAGAGTGGGTTTTATTGTGTGTGTTTATTTTTCTAGCAATGATAACGAGTAGACATGCATTAGATGATACAGTACAAAGCCAAAAGACAAAAAAGCCCATCACGTTTTACCTACGTGACCTTATTTTTTTAACAAAACTAACGTCTTGTTAGTAGAGGGACCAATGGTGTTACTAGTTTTAGAGTTAGGGACGATCCATAAAATTTTGAAACTCGAGGGACAAAAGTTGTAATTTTGGGTAAACCACAGGGACCATCCATGTAATTTTGTCATTATTTTAAGATCAATTGTTATTTATTAAAACTTCAACTTTATAAAGCAAGATCAATCACCATAAATAAAACATCAGTTATAATGTATCCCTTTTCATAATCTGTTAAAGATTCACATTTACATGGAGAAACTTTTGTCTTGTGAAATCTTGATTTAAAATGTTCTACTCTGCTTCTCGGATGCGTATTTAAAAAGGGCTTAGCACAAAGGATTAATCCAAATGACTTAAATCTTTTTGGATTGCTAGTATATCACTTTCAGAAACCCTAAACCTAAGTTATTGCATTTAATTTGAAGGCACCACTTTTTAATACAATTAGGAATCAACACTTCCTCTTTTCTTTAGTCCATATAAAAATACACCACCAAACACAAATCATCTCTTATGGTTCTCATTTTTTTTGTCTTCGAACTAAAATACAAACCACAATTCAAAAGCACAAATGTGAAGGCACTAATGAAACCCTACGAGACTTGTTAGTTACAAACCATGTAGGTGTTTTGTTTTTTACTTCTTCACACTAGATCGATGAAGTGTTGTATTGGCTCTTTAAAGATCTATTAAACATGATTAAAACTCGAGATTTTTGTGTGGTAGTGGTGGGAGTGATGGTTGAAGAAGAAAAGAAGTATAATTAGTGGTGGTGTAACCTACACAGGCGGTGGTCGTCAGAGTTCAACGACGGTTGTCGGTAGAGGTCGCCAGAGGTTATGTTGTGGTTGGGAGTATTTTAGAGAGAAAAGTGTGTGTTTTTGGAGTTACAAAGACATGTGTAAGATATTGAAGGTGGGGGTCTGTGTTTAGATAATAATTTTTACAAAACACATATGAAAAGACCAAAATGCCCATTGGGCTATCAAAGAAAGTAACGAACGTTATGAAGAAAGGACCAATAGGGGACTTTTTCGAGTTTATGGGACCAACAGAGCTAGAAAATGGTAAAAATGTATATATTAGAGAATTGGCCATACTTTAAGAACCAACGATGTATATTTTTCGGGTAAAGGGATTTCACGATAAATTTTATTTTTGTTAAGTAAAAAGGACGTAGGTGAATCCTGCATCTGAGCCTATCACATAGGTAAACAACTTCCTTCCATAAAAAATACATAAAATTACTACTAACACGTAGAACATAATGAATACTAAACTTCTTGCTTCTACAAATTCTAATCCAAAATTATCAACAATAGGCTAGACACACAAAATTACTACAAAGTCACCAACGATGCACTCCAGTCTAAAGTTAATCATCTATCTCAAAGTTGATTTGGTTTTTTAGAAACTCGTCTCCAATTTTTGTTTGAGTTGACATGAACACCATAAATTTATATGTACATCTCTAATCAATAAACTTCATTTATTAAAGAGGAATGCTATAATCATATACTACCTCTGTCCCACTATCATTGTCCTCATTTGACTTTTTGAAGTCTTACTTCTTCAACTTTGATCATTAATAATTTTATTTGTGTTACATAAAACATGATGAAAATAATATAAATGAAAATACAATTAAAAATCAGTTCATTCATATATTTTACATCAAGTATTATGCAACACAAAAAAAATAATTTAAGATCAAATTTGAAAAAATAAGACTTCAAAAAGTCAAATGAGGACAATTAAAGCGGGACGGAGGGAGTAATTTTTACCAAAAATTTTCCATACAATAAGTTGTATTAATATGATTTGTCATTAAATAAATAGTTAGCGGAGAAAGAGAGTAATAATTGGTTCAAATAATTTATCACATTATTATGTAAATTTTTTTAGTAAATATTATGTAACTTTAGCAATTCTCTTCGTTAAATTATCATTCATTAAATTACAAGCCGCTTTTTTTATTAGGTTTTACATTCGCTCCCTTATTCTATAAATAATCTTATAAAACATATAAATAAATAACTTGAACAATAAAAAGCCAACACAACAGGTTAGTTTTGAAAGCCATATAACAATTCCTAACGAGTTGGAGCTAAACGATTTTCTTTTATCGAGTATAACAAAATGACTGGAAAATAAACTAATTAAAGCTCTATTCCCGTCGATTGCCGAACACAATTAAAGCTCTATTACATGCTAAAATAACGTTGAATCTTTATTAGATCAGTGGATCACGTGACAATGTGACATGGGATTTCTTAATGTCTAATATATTCGAAATTCATTAATTTCAACGTGGAAGAATACCATCCTTCCTTTTTACGTAAAAATGAACATGCATGCTCGGCAACCTTCTTCAATCTTCATTATTGCCCAGTGTGCCAAGCTGTTTTATAAGTTTTAGACAAGAGAGGAAACTATATAGTTCAAACTTCGCTTCTTAAACATTTTGTTCGGAGCCACAAAAGCCGGCCCGACTTTCTTAGATAACTTAACAAAGATCATTATTCGTTTAACTGAAAAACGGACATACATGCTCATCACGGCTAAGTAAATGACCATGTTTCAAGAACCCTACTAACGCCATTGTTTCTTTACAGATCGTGACATATGGATCGAGTATTAAGAATGATGGAAAGAACCACCAATGGGTGGTAAGCGCCAAAAATGTCATTGTGATTAGCCAAGCCACAACGGGTGGCAGCTCCAACCTCTTACCTAAGGTTTTCTTGATCACAATCTCGATTCCGACCCAAAGCCCCTGAATCATAAAGTACCAAGTGACTTCCCAACTTGGCATATCTAGGCCAAGGTGATAAAAGATCATTTGATGCATGATCCCCGACACTAGAAATGTTGTGAAAACAGCCGGTACTGATACCCATCTTTCGGGAAAAAATAGCTAAAGATGACACGAGCTGGATTATAGGCAGTAAGGCGTAGTATATCAGAAACAATCAGGTTCCATCTTTTTCCCCAATAATTTTGTACAGATGTAGCATGGTGAGGCTCGTCGAATTGTGGTTCTAGCTTTACCCCAAGTATAGCTCGAACCAAAAGAGCTATCATGTTGAAAGATGCTACGAACATGAAGACAAAGGAGTATGCAATAAACGACATGGTCACTAATGGGTGAAAATACTCCTTGTAACCATATCCGATAGTTGTGAGGCTAAACAACATAACTCTAGGGGCATAATCTTTGTAGGATATTCTCTTGACTTGGTGAGATGCATTTTCATGACTTCCTGTGATTTTGATGGGTAGACAAGCCGCGAAAATGTAATGACATAAAGTAAGAGCCGGATCTGCAGACAAAGGTCCTTGCCCGAAGGCATAAAGGATGAGCTTGAAGCTTCCAAGCCATGACAGCAAGAAAGATATTGGACCGACAAAAATGATGGTTTTTAGGTTTAAGGGAAGACATACGAAAAGACATATTACTGGAAATAAAGCCGAGAATCTAGATGTACCTTTTGAAATAAGCATACCTACACTATATGAATAGAGGAGAGATGCCAATGCTATGCTCAAATCAACAACAAGATTGTGTACCTCTCCTCCCATTTCTACGGAGATATCTCTCTTTGAGATCTCTATATATATGTATCTACTTGCGCTGACTTGTGAAGTTATGACTCTTTGAGCAAATGTTGAGCCATATATATGTATGCAAATTAGATTAGATATATGGAGAATAACATGTATTCCCTTGCAAACTATTTGTCAAAACAAAGTAACACTATTAATGAAACAAAGTAAAACGATTAATGAAACAAAGTAAAACGATTAATCCTCTGGTCTCGTAATTAGTCAGCACAAAGTAAAACTGAAAGGGCGCAAATACGACGAACTTTTTTGTATTGCGGGTAAAAGTGAAGTAACCTTTGACACATAACATAACATTTGTACGTGTGAGACATATAATTTTCTTAGAGCACTTAGCGCTAGGGAAAACAGAAATGGTTGAATAGTTTATTCTTTAATTTACGTTTTTAAAAATTATTCGTTATAGGCTTTCCAAAGTTACAAGGACTGAATATAATAAAAGGCAAAAGTTGAAGGGGCTAAAGTGGACAAAGTATAGAAGATGTGGACTCAAGTGCAAGACCAGATTTGACGACTATATATTGACTCTTTCTTTAGTTATTAGGTCATTCAGTTAGTTGTGTGTGTGTATGAGAAGTGTGAAATATCGTTTGAGAGTTCTTGATCTCTGTTGATCAAAGTTTAGTTGTTTTCATTATTCTTTTGAAAGATTCTGGCTATCTTAGCCTTTCATTGATATATCTCAAAAATCGAGCCAAGGGGAGGTTGACTGGGTTCACTAATAATGTTGTGTTCTTGATATTGTGATTGATTTTACAAGTTTTTAGATAGTATCAGAGCCAGGTTGCTCTGAATCGTGTTTTAAATCGGTTTTCAACAATTAGGGTTTTTATAAATTTGGGGGTTTTGATCTATATGTATAGATCGTGATCTTATTTGGGTTAATTAAAGTTATTTTTGATCAGTTTGATCTTCTTGAAAGTTTAATTGGTTTTTTAGAAAATTAGGGTTTCCAATAATTTTGGGGGTTTTCTATTATAATCGATTCTGATCTAATTGGTAACTTGTGGGGTGGTTTCTTGGGCTTAATATGTTGTTTTTTTGGTTATATTGAAAAACCCTAAATTCAGAAATTAGGGTTTTCAATTTTGGTAAGTTGTTTTAGTTATTGTGATTGTTTGTTGTTCTAACGTGCAAGTTTAGTTGTCTTTCCGCTGCGTTGGTAAATAGATCTTCTTGATCTATTGATTTTTGGTTGATTGGGTTCTCTAGATAGTCTTAATCCAGAGTTCTTGCTTGGTTTGCTGTGCGTGCTACGTAACACCTTTCACACCTTCTTCTGTTCTTTTATTTTTGTTTGATTAGTGGGATTTAGGTGTCGATGGGAGTAGGTAGTTTGTGGTTTTGATTGACTCGAGATTTTGTGGTAGTTAATTGTTACTTGTAAAGGAGGTACAAGGAGGTTGTGTTTATTTTTTTGTTTTATTGTTTCTTTGTGTTTTTAGACCACAATCAGGTCTCTGCTCTTGACCTACCACCTTGTGAGTGGTTTGGAAGCCTGAGAACTAAATTTTGGCTTGATTGTGTGTCCTTGCTGTTGTGTTTGATTTGTTTCTTGTCTTTGTTAGTATGTATGGTTCTGATTCACCCAAGGGTGATAATCCACCCAAGGGTGGAGGTGTTAAAAATGATGCTGTTAAGTTTAACTTGTATGACCCTCTTTATTTGCACCCTCAAGATATTGGGTCTCAGTTAATTACCTTCAAACTTGAAGGGACTGAGAATTATAAGGTTTGGTCTGCTGCTGTTCAACTTGCTTGACAAACTAGAAATAAACTTGGGTTTATAAATGGTAAATGTGTACAAGACACTAATGATGGCCCTGCTAGGGATCAATGGGATAGGTGTAATGATGTTGTTCTTTCTTGGTTACTTGGTTGTGTTTCATAAAACTTACATAAAGGTCAGATTTTTTCTAAATATGCTCAAGATGTCTGGGATGAGTTAGAAGAAACATATAATAAACAAGATAGGTCTGTTATATATAATCTTCATCATAAGATTTACATTTTAACTCAATCTGGTATGACTTTGTCTGAATATTATCATGAGTGTAATTCTTTGTGGAGACAATTTGATGCTCTTGTTGATTTGCCTGATTGTACCTGTGATGGGTCTGAAAAACTTAAGGATCACAATCAACTTCTTAGGTTGATGCAGTTCCTTATGGGTCTTGATGATAATTTTAGTGTAGTTAGAAGTCAGATTTTGACATCAGATCCTATTCCTGATGTGAAGTCTGCTTTTGCTACTCTGTCTAGAGATGAATCACAAAGAACTAGTAAGTCTAGTAAATCTGGTCCATCAACTTTTGCTGCTAGGTTTGGTAATGCCAGAAATAATAACATTGGTTGGAATTCTAATAGGAATAATAATAACAGTAATAATTTTGGTGGTGCTACTGCTAATAATAATAATACTGGTAATAACTAGAATAATGTTGTTAATAATAATCCTAGAAGTAATGTGAGGAATAATAGTCTTATTTAAAAAAATTGTAATATGACTGGACATACTATTGAAAGATGTTTTGAGTTAATTTGACATCCTGCTGGTTTTAAAAGGAACAATGTTAATAATGTGCAAGGATTTGATGTGAAAAAGGGTGATCAGAGTAAGAGTAATCCTCATACTCTTACTCAAGATCAATATGAGAGATTAATGTCTTTGTTAAATGGTACAGGTTATGCTAGTCAGGCTTCTGCTAGCGTTGCAGGTATTTTTAAGATAAATAATTGCAAGATCAGTTTCTTTTCTTGTAGATTTTTTAATTTTAATACCAATATTAGTACATATAGTACTTATCTTGGTTGGATTATAGACTCTGTAGCTAGTCAACATATTAATTTTTCTGAAAAACATATTTTTGATATTATAGATGTGTCACAATTAAATATAACTGTAGCACATCCTAATAGAACTGTTGAACATGTTAAAAAACTTGGAAGTTATAAAATTAACAATAACTTGATTGCTAAAGATGTGTTGGTAGTTCCAGGCTACAATGTTAGTCTTTTATCTGTGCATAAGTTGTCCAAAGAAAATTTTGTTTTAGTCACATTTGATGATTCACAATATTTAATTCAGGATTCAACTCAAAAGTTCCTGATGGGGATTGGTAGTCAAAAAAATGGTCTTTATTACCTTGATGAAGGTAAGAGTGTTTACAATAGTAAGGTTAGGAGTTGTAATGTGTCTAGTTCTTTATGGCATAATAGACTCGGTCATCCTAGTGACCAAGTTCTTGTGATTTTAAAAGACAAACTTGATGGTATTAAAGATACTTGTTCTGGTCCTTGTGAAGTTTGTCATAAGGCAAAACAAAAAAGAGAGTCATTTAGTTTAAGTGAACATAAAAGTAAAAATGTTGGTGAACTTGTTCATTTGGATGTGTGGGGTCCTTAGAAGGTTGTTAGTAAAGATGGTTATAGATACTTTTTACTGTTGTTGATGACTTTTCTAGAGCTGTATGGGTGTTTTTGTTGAAAAATAAATTTGAGATTTTTGATAATATGAAAGAGTTTACTGAACTAATTAAAACTCAATTTGATAAACATGTTAAAGTTTTTAGAAGTGATAATGGGACTGAGTTTGTAAATTAAAGGTTTGAAAGTTTTGTTAAAGAAAAAGGAATTTTTCATCAAACTACCTATGCCTATACACCTCAACAGAATGGAATAGCTGAAAGAAAACACAGACATTTGCTTAATATTGCTAAATCCCTCATGTTTCAGGGGGGTTACCTTTGAACATATGGACAAAGTCTATTCTAACTGCAACTTATTTGATTAACAGGTTACCATCTTCTGTGTTGTCTGGTAGAAGTCCTTATGAGCTTGTGTATAGTCTAAAACCTAAGTTCCTCCATTTAAGGGTGTTTGGCTGTTTGTGTTTTGCTAATGTTTTAAATGAAACTGATAAATTTGGTTCTAGATCTGATAAATGTGTTTTAGTTGGTTATGCTTTTGATAAGAAAGGTTATAAATTGTTTAATCTAGAAAAAAAGAAATTTTAGTTTTCAAGAGATGTAAAATTTTATGAGACTGTTTTTCCTTTTAAAAACGAGTCTTTAACTAAAGAATTTGTGTTTAATGAGTTTGGAATAAATAATTTAAATTTTTTTGATAGTCAAAACAGTCAAAGTCCTAATGAACCCTATGATGAAGGGGGAGTTAGTGTAAGTGATGGTGTAAAGGTTACACCTAAAAAAGATACTCTTAGTCCTAATGACAGCACTGTAGAGGATATAGTTAGAAACAAAAATAATGTACATACTGAAGGAATAGATGATAAGTCTAACTCAGATAGTTTTTTGATTCTAATGAAAGACCTACTAGTAGGAAGGTCAACAAAGGAAGTGAGTGTGCAACAGAACCTAGTTGTTCTAAGGGTACATAGAGTGCTTTTGATGATGAATCATATGATTCTGAGGGTGAAGGACTTGATTCTTTTGGTAATATTTTTGGTTGGTCACCAGAACCAGCAGCTGAACAAACTGTTAGGAGGACAAGTAGGAAGATTAATTTTCCTAATAAGTATAAAGATTTTGTTCTAAACAAAGATGTTAAGTATAGTATTAATAAGGTTGTTGGTTATACCAATTTGAGTTATGATAACTTTGTGTTTTCTACTAGTATTAATAAGATTCATGAACCTACTACATATAGTGAAGCTATTCTTGATAGTAGGTGGGTTGAAGCTATGAATCTTGAAATGGAAGCATTATATAGAAACAATACTTGGGTTATAGTTGATTTACCTGAAGGTAGAAAAGCTATAGATTGTAAATGGGTTTAGAAGGTTAAATATAAATTTGATCGTAAAGTTGAAAGATTTAAAGCTAGACTTGTTGCTAAAGGTTTTAACCAAAGGAAAGGTATAGACTATGAAGAAACATTTTCACCTGTGGTTAAAATTCTTACTGTCAGATGCGTGTTAAGTATTTCTGTTTGTAATAACTGGTCTATATTCCAACTTGATGTTAATAATGCATTCCTTTGTAGTGATCTTGAAGAGGATGTGTATATGAAAATGCCAGAAGGATATAGTGATGAAAATAGTAACAAAGTGTGCAAACTTGTTAAATCTTTATATGGACTAAAACAAGCCCCTAGAAAATAGAATGAAAAGTTGGTTTCAGTTTTACTTGAACATGGGTTTGTTCAAAGTAAAAATAAATTCTCTTTGTTTGTTAAACATCATAATGGGAAAATGCTTGTTCTTTTAGTCTATGTAGATGATATTATTGTTACTGGAAATGATCTAGATGAAGTTATTAAATTCAAATAATTTTTGAGTTCTAAATTCCTTATTAAGGATTTAGGGAAGCTGAAATATTTTCTGGGGATAGAAGTGGTTGATATAGAAGATGGTATATGCCTAAATCAAAGAAAATATTGTACTGAATTGTTAACTGAGTTTGGAATGCTGGGGTGTAAACCTTGTAGCACACCGATAGAGGTTAATCCTTCAAATAAAAAGCTTAATGCCAAGTTTGGTGATGATGAACCATTGAAAGAAGTCTCTGTGTATCAAAAGTTAGTGGGCAAATTAATATACCTTACTATGACTAGACCAGATTTGTCTTATGATGTTCATTGTTTAAGTCAAGTTATGCACAAACCTATGAAATCTCATATGAGATTAGCTTTTAGAGTGCTAAGATACTTGAATAATGAACCTGGGTTAGGCATCACATTCAGAAAGAGTAATAGTCAGAATCTATCTGTGTTTGTTGATTCTGACTGGGCTAAGTGCAAAGTTACTAGAATGTCTTTAATTGGATTTTGTGTTTACTTGGGAACTAATCTAGTTTCTTGGAAAAGTAAAAAGCAAAATGTGGTTTCAAGGTCTTCCACTGAGGCTGAGTATAGAGCCATGTGTAGTGTTTGTTGTGAGGCTATGTGGATTGCTAAAATCCTTATTGATCTGAACAAAGAGGCTATATTGCCTATAGATATGCATTGTGAAAAAGTTCAGCTATTCAGATATCAAATAATCATGTGCTTCATGAGAGAAGCAAACATATTGAGATTGACATTTATTTTTTGAGAGAAAAAATATCAGTTGGGTTTATTAAACCTGTTAAGGTCAAATCTGAAGATAATACAGCTGATGTGTTTACCAAAGGGATACTAATCACAGAACATAAAAAGTTCTCTGCAAAACTTGGCTTGTTTAATGTATTTCAGGTGTAAAGCTTATGGGGGTATTGGTTAAAAGCTTTCCAAAGTTACAGGACTGAATATAATAAAAGGCAAAAGTTGAAGGGGCTAAAGTAGACAAAGTATAGAAGATGTGGACTCAAGTGCAAGACCAGGTTTGACGACTATATATTCACTCTTTCTTTAGTTATTAGGTCATTCACTTAGTTGTGTGTGTGTGAGAAAAGTGTAAAATATCGTTTGAGAGTTCTTGATCTCTGTTGATCAAATTTTAGTTGTTTTCATTATTCTTTTGTAAAGATTCTGGCTATCTTAGCCTTTCATTGATATATCTCAAAAAGTGAGCCAAAGGAAGGTTGGCTGGGTTCACTAATACTATTGTGTTCTTGATATTGTGATTGATTTTACAAGTTTTTACAAAAATCCTTTTAAATTTGTAGATTATAGTTTATGCGATATCTACCCCATAGAGAGATGAGATCTTTATAAAACATAATTTAATGAAATGAATGTTTAGATCTCAATCATCGATTTTGCATCAAACAAAGAAAAATTAATTTTCACATTTTTTTTTCAAAAGAATATATCTTTTAAACAATAAATCACCGACTACAAAAAATACACAATCATGACGAGTAAAATTTTATCTTCCAGTAGAAGGGCACTTTGATATATTTTCTACCATTTTTTAGTGTTGAAATTTTCAGCTAGAAAATCGCATGTGATTTTTTATTTTTATTTTTAATTAATTATTAACTTTTATTATGATTTACGTAATCGTGAAACACAAACGAGTAACAAAGTGTGTTGCTAGCTTTTTCTAATAAAAATCTATTTAAAAAAAACTATATTTGTGGTTTTATGTATCATAACATTACTATTCATGACTATTGGACTCTATTGGATTACTCTACCGCTTTAGGTTTAAAGAATATAAATATATCAAACGCGAAATAATTTTTTTTTAAGTGTATTCATAAATCACATGTGATTTCACAAGATCACATGTGAAAATTACACGTGATTTCACAATGATTTTCACAAAAATCACATGTGATTTCACAAAATTACATGTGATTTTAAAGTAATGACAAGAATATTTTGTTATTTAGTAGAGGCCAGTTTCATACACTTTTAACGATTTTATAAGTTTGAAATAGTCGTCAAAATAATTACACGTGATTTGTAAAATCACTTTTGATTTTTTGTTTTAAAATTCATGCATGATTTCATAAATCGCATTTGATTTCACAAATTCACATGTGATATTGAAAGTAACAAATCACATGTGATTTTATAAATCCCACAAATCACATGTGATTTGACAAATTCAATTGTAATTTTTAAAGTAATAAATCACATGTGATTTTTCGATAATCTAATTTGATTTTTCGGTGCGAAAATTTTTTAAAAAAATCTTCAAAAGTATATAGAAGTACCTATTTATAGAAAAAAAATTAGTTCTCGTCGTGATGGTATAATTACTTTTGCATAACGATTAACGGTTTGGAAATATTTAAAATTTTAAAACTAGGATGAAAATGGGTTTTTTTTAATTAAATTTAAATATTTAATATATATAATAGATGAAATTTGAATGGATGATTGAGATTAAATAGTTTTTTCCTTTTTTTGGTAAATTTTCCTTATAAAATTTCTATCTTTACCAAGTACAAAAAATGTATGAAAACCCTCCTAGTGATACCATATGGCCAATTTTTTGGAAAAAAAACCCTAAATAATTTTCTACCTTTTCAATCGGAATCATCACTTGTGCTTTACAATTAAGAGAAATATTTTTATATGGCTTCTTTATGGTACTAGTTTACGAAAGAGACAGAGCACATTTTTTTACCAAAATGAACTATTTCTAAACTAACAGTTAGATGAAAGAAAAGTGGACTATAAAACCTCTGATTTTGCCTTATTGACTTTGTCAACTGTTGTACTGGTTATTTTTGGAATTTATGTAATTTCACTTTTATATGACTTATTAATTATCATATACCTTTTGTCATACTACATTTCATATTTATTTTACATTTATATGAACTCTTAGTCATTTATTGACTACTCTGGCAACTAACTGGCCACTTGATTGAATAATAAACTCATCACCTCAATACATATTTTGAGATAAACTGTAACCTTACTTAATTTATTTATTAAGTACTTGGATTATTTTTATATGTACATATTTACATATATTACCTAAAAGGAATAAATACCTAAACACTTTAAAACAATGTACATTATTTCACATTGTCATTTATCTACTTTATTTAAGTAAAATAATTATAGTGATGTATTTAATATACACTTTCACTAAATTACCTAAAAGTTTCAACAAAAATACCTACAACTCAACAAATACCTACAATAATATACAAGGACTATTATTATCATACAACACTTGACAAAATTTACCAAAAACCTTTCCCCATGCATATATTAGACGTGTATATGTATGCATGCCTACACTACCATCATTTGTTAGCTAGCTTGTAAGTACTCAAGTGTTTAATCCAGTAAAACCCTATACTAACCATGCTTACTTACACAAATACATGCATAACCATACTTTCTCTATACCAACCTCACTTTTACTTACACAATCACTTACACACTCCATACACATTCCTATTCAATGTCATTCCTTGTCCCTTGACTTCCCAAAACACACGGCAACTTTGCAAAAGGGAAAGAAAGTCAATTTACCAAATTGAGCATGTGGGGAACGAACTAGTTTGAAACCTCAACCAAATCTCAAGTGTATCACATCAAGATACATGTTAGATATAAAGTACACGGTACAAGATATCATTGGATATCTCTCTCTCTTTGTCTTAAGCCGAAACACACACAACACACAACACATTTCACTTGCAACACTCAACATCATCTATCTCTCTCTCAACCTACGGTCAACACCACCATTCCACCATTTTTGAACCTCCAAGTTCATCTACTACTCCTATACTATGTCTCCTACTATCTAAAGGTTAATCCTAAGCTCATCCTATAAGAACCTTGATCCTTGAAGCAAGAAAAAGAGCCCTAGAAACCTACTTGAAGCTACGGCTTGTTTAAGGTCCCCTAGACCTCCATTGTTGAAAGCTTGTCACTTGGTCTTACTCATTCTCCTATCACTCCTAAACCTATCTAAACAAGTAACTCCAAGCTAAAACCTATCTTTCTAATACATTTACCTTCATACATATTAACATACACATGGTTATTTTTGGTAAAAGTTAATATTGAAACAAGCATATGAAACCCTAAAAACCTATAATAACCCACAGCATGATTTTTAATATGGCATAAAATGATGTAAAAACTTATCAACCATGAAGAACATGTCACCATGATCTTATTAAACTTGAAAAACCATGAAAACCTAAACATGCATGATTTTTGGACGTGAGATTTAAGCTCATAAATTTATTTAGGGTAATCTTGTAATGTTTAGATATAACTAGAAACATTAGATTTATGTTCTTAGGTGCCTTAAAATGATAAGTTCACTATTATGCATTATAAGGTTTAGTTATAAGCTCATTATAATAAGTTGCCCAAATAAATATTCATTGTCACTAAATAAAATGTTTTTATAAAACTTTTATCGTCAAAATATAATTTTATAAAGTTTCATGTTGAAAGTATAGATCTATAAGTGTTTTGGACTAAAATAATAAATCTAAGAAGTTTTGGATTAAAATAATAGATCTACTAAATTTTGGGTTAAAAATAGCAAATAAAATACTTTCGGGTTGGATTTGTAATTTTACAAAGTATAAGGATCTAAATAAACAAGTGTAGAAACTTATTTTCCAAAAATATAAACTTTTGGACCACTTTTATATATTGCCGAGAGTTAAGGGTATGTTTTGAACATTATCCGAAACTTAAAGGTGATAAAAAGGACTTAAATGGAATTAATAAAGTGTTAGGGTAATTTGTGTAAACTTTAGAAAACCTAGGGATCACATTTGTCAATTGCCGAAACATAATATAAACCCTAGGGACCATTTATGCCAAGTTAACAAACTTATTTAAGCCCTAAGTAACCCTAGGGACTATTCCTGCCATTTGTCGAAACATATACAAGCCCTAGGGGGAGGCATTTGTGTAACTTGCATTTAAACTTAAATATAGCCGAAGGTTGGAGGACTAAAACTGCCAACTTGTGAAACTTTAATAAGCCCTAATATAAGCCGTATACTTTAGGGACTATTTTTGCCATTTAATGAAACTTAAACAAGCCCTAGTTACACGTGTAACTAGGGAGGGACCAAAATTGTAATTACTTGAAAGATTTAGAAACCCTAGGGGTATAAGAGTAATTTAACCGCGAGTAATTATTTAAATAGAAGGACTAAAACGTATTTTATGCAAAGTATTACGAACCCTAAAATTTTATATATTTATACCCGTTATTTAAAACGTAAAACTTAAATAAACGTAACAATTGTTATTTTTCCAAACTTATAATTTTTATAAATTATAAACACTACGTAAACGTGGAATTTAATTAAAATGTTATACGTTTTATAAACCTTATTTATATATTAAATATAAATTAAAAACGATTAACTTATAAAATAAATATATTAATTATATTTATTTCCTATTACTTTAAATGTATATAAAATTATCCTTTATTAATATTTAAAGTGTTTTATAAACAACGTAAGTACAAAATATTAATTAAATGGATTAATTAATTTAACCTTATTATTTATTTTATACCTAAAATAAATACTATTAGAACTTATACAACGATGAACAAAAATACAAGTATCGTAATAAAATGCTTAGAACCAGTATAAGCATGTACAATTTATTCTGAAGCTTTTATGCATTATGTTATGCATTTACTGAGACCTTATAATTATTTAGGTCGTTGATTGTATCGTGAGCATCCTTATCAGATTTATCTACTGACTTATTACTGTACTACTGAGGTGAGTTCATGGCCCCACTTTATATATTGACAAACTTTTAAACCTTTTAATGGGGAAGAAAACATGCAACATATTTTATTTTATGGACATGGATTGAACTGTGAAACTTTTGATTACATTGCCTATTGTAGATGAACCCGCATGACCCGTGCATCCGAAACTGTTAGAATTATTGAATTACCTGAATGTTATAAATAGATCTATTTGGGATTGACCGTCCCCATCTGGGTGAGTCATGCTCACTGTGCCTAAGCCAGGACAACAGATGTTTCACATGTCAGCACTTATTTTTGTTATGGGTGCCTTTTTATAAGGCGAAGGGTCCTTATTTGTTAAGGACTTAACTGTCAAGTTTTAGTTTCGGGCAATATGAGAATGTAATTACTTTTAAGTATTGATGTTTTTTGCATTACTACTTCAGTGAATATTTAATGTCCAAACTTATTTTAATTAAACCTGTGAATTCATCAACTTTATATTGACTCTCTAAGCATGTTTTCTCAGGAAACTGAAGCAGGTATTGGTGTGCATGGAGTCAAGCATCATGATAGGCTGCATTTATAGAGCTCATCTAGGGTTTTATAAACTGGGAATAATTCAAACTATCGAACAATGTCAAAGACTATTTTAATACTATTTGCACTTTCAATCATGTAATAAATGTAAGGATAATCTTTTATCTGTTGCTCTATATTCTGTCTGCTGTTGATCCACCTACGAGACACCCAACTATTATTTCCGCTGCGCTTGACTCAATTTGGGGGTGTCACATGGACAATGTGTAGTTGAGAACTAGGTGCACTTTTATAAAGTGCTCCTCGCTTTGGTTCATTTAGGCGCACTTTGATAAGTGCTCCTTCTTTATGTGTGCGCCTCACCTAAAAACAATGAAATTTAGTACCAAATGCAAAGACGCACTTTTAATGACCAAGTGCTCCTGCTTTATTTGTGCGCTTCATAAGCTCAAAACAAAGTTAAAACAACCCACCTTTTACTTATAAAAAATCTTGAAGCAGAAAAGAGTCTTGTGTTTTTCATGGGTTTATACTGAAGATGCACTCTTTCTTCTCTTTGATTAAAATGAAATAAAGTTTGGTTATGGCTTTTGATAAAACTGATTATTAATGCAGTGATTTTAGGCTGTGTAGAAGTTTTTTTGTGAAAATGAGGCTGCGTAGATGATATTTTAGGGTTATGTATGTTAATGATGTGTTGTACTTTTATATATTAGATTGTTTATTTGGGCTAATCATATAAGTTAAGTGGGCTCATGTTAATGTTATACAAATATTAGATAAATTACTTATTAATGTGAATTTTTAATAAATAATTTAGTATGAATTTTTTAGTAATTAAATTAAATATTAAATAAATAGTATTATATGTTAGGTTGAGTTGGGTTATTAATAAATGATAAAAAAGTTAAAATTGGTTGTATGTATTGGTTGAATATGTGAAAAGATAAAAAAAATATTTAAATGAGAGGTTGAGTTGTGGGAGTTTGTGAATAAACATAGTCTTAAAGATTGTAGGCATGATCGAACTAAGAAATCAAATTGAACCGGACCAAAACGTATTTTGGATGGTTCTCGGTCCACTTTTAATCATTTTCAGTCAGTCAGGTTTGGTCAGTCCACTTTTAATTATGCTTTGTTGGACCGGTGTTTTGATCAAATCAATATTTAGTCCGTTCTAATATGATTTTGATCGGTCTGATCTAGTTTTCAGATTAGTCTAAAATACCGCGGGTGGTAAAAGAATATTCGCATTAAATTTTTGACCAAAGGAATAGGAATAAATTTGTTAAGGTTGATTCATGCAAAACCACACAAAGAAATTAAAAGAAAACATTACACTATCTACTATTTTACTTTGTAGTTGAAGAAAGGAAGCACATTAAATACTTAGTTACAAACTAAAACAAACTAAACCTTAACAACAACGAGCTCGCACATTATCTAAACTTATTACTTTGATGATTTTCTTAACTTACTTTTGTTCTCCATATAGTTTAGATCGGAAAGGAAGCAGTGACCTCGTGTAACTCTTTTGGGTGTCGACCAGAGGGATGTGCAACATGTGCAGTCGTACAAAGCTTGCACTTTAAAAGAGGCACATTTTTATTAGTTTTGTATATAAATACGTATAATATTAAACATGTATAAGTTATATAATACCAGTACAATTTTTCATGCAACTTTTTTTTATTTAATGCCCGTAAAAAGGCTTTTTTATTATTATTGAGGTCACAAAAAACAACGACACGACCATGATGTCGACTACCATTTCCCCCCCCCCCCCCCCCCATAACTAGTTTGTTTAAGTTTTAACATGCATGATGAATATATGTTTGTCTGTGTAATTAGATAAGTTTGTGTTTCTGCAAGTATGTTTTTACACTTTCAATTTGGGGGAGCTAGAAAGATAAAATGTTACGCATGCATATCTATCATTTATTTAGGATATATCTTAGTGTTTTATGTTTATCTGTTCAGTATCTTTTATGTTTATCGTTTATCTTTGTGTTTATCACACAACTAGTATTTAAGGTTTCATTATGTAATCATTTTATCAATAAATCAAGTTTAAAGAAAAACAATGTCTAATCTTCTCATCTCAAGTTCTTAAGGAGCCAGCACACGCTAAAAGTGGTGCCCTATCCCGATATTACCCGAGAGGGTCGTATCAATTGGTGCTTTCATTGAGAGCCCTCAATTCGTTGGGGGGTTTTGATTTAGGATTCCAATCTCAAAAAAAAAAAAAAAAAAAAGTCACTGTTCATCGAGATCACTGTTCATCCGGTACACTGTTCATCGGAAGTACTGTTCATCGAAAGTACTATTCAGCGAGGTTACTGTTCATCTGGGGTACTGTTCATCGACTACTGTTCATCCGGTACTATTCATCAGAAAAAAAAATATTTTTATTTTTCTTCTTTTGATTTGTTGTTATGGCATCGAACACTAGCGATCGGGATGCATTATCTAAACTCTTGCAAATGGGTACTGTGGTCGAATATCAAAGTGAGTTTAAGTATCTTATAACTCGAGTAACAGGTATCTCTGAAAGTTTACTTACCTCGTTTTATATATCTGGACTTAAACCGAAGCTACAACTAGAATTGTTGAGGTTTTACCCGAAACCTTCAACATTAGGCGAAGCCTTCTACTTAGCACGTATAGTAGAGACTCGTCTTGATGCAATTGTAAAGGAAGAGCGTGTCATTGAAAAGAACACGGATGATTCTTCTACAACACTAAAAGTTGCACCCGAAGTTAAAACTGAAGTGGCATTGGACGTTGTACTGGAAGCGGCACCAGAAGATGTGGTGAAGGTTACATCCGTACCTAATAAAGAGCATCTTGAATTTGTGGTTAGTGAATCACATCTTGTTGATGAATCGTCCAAGAGGGTCACGTGGTTTGTTTCATCTGAACGGAAATACTATAAAACAGGAGTCCAAATATCGTTACTACTCGAGCCACATAATATGTTGAAAAAGAGTGTGCAAATGCTTAGGAAACGTCTCAAAATTTGGGACCCGGGAATCAAGAGTGTTTTTCAAGACGTCACCTTGAGGGCAAGGTGAATTCGAAGGAGTGAGGAATGTTACGCATGCATATCTATCATTTATTTAGGATATATCTTAGTGTTTTATGTTTATCTGTTCAGTATCTTTTATGTTTATCGTTTATCTTTGTGTTTATCACACAACTAGTATTTAAGGTTTCATTATGTAATCATTTTATCAATAAATCAAGTTTAAAGAAAAACAATGTCTAATCTTCTCATCTCAAGTTCTTAAGGAGCCAGCACACGCTAAAAGTGGTGCCCTATCCCGATATTACCCGAGAGGGTCGTATCATAAAACGTATAGTGGTCCTATTATATACAATTGGTTTAAGATAAATAAATAAATATTGTAAATTTGGGTGTTCAAGTGTTGTGTTAAATGTAGTTTGGCAGTTGTTTTAAAAAGTCCATAAAAGGTATCCATATCTGTTTTTCACCTAAACATTTATTCAGAACTTCACATGTTAGCACAAGATGCATAAAAGATAGCTCAAAAAGAGAGAAATAATATCCTTACAGATGGAGGGAGAGGTATACAATCTTATGCTTGATTTGAGTATAGCTTTGGCATCTCTCCTCTATGCTTATAATGTTGGTATTTTTATTGCTCAAAGTAAAACTAGATTATTAGCTTTATTTCCAGTAATATGTTTCTTTGCATGTCTTCCCTTAAACCTAAAAACCATCTACTTTGCTGGTCCAACGTCTTTTCTATTGTCATGGCTTGGAAGCTTCAAGCTCATCCTTTATGCCTTCGGACAAGGCCCTTTGTATTCCGATCCACCTCTTAGTTTATCTCGGTTCATTGTCACAGCTTGTCTACCCATCAAAATCGTAAAAGATCACGGAAATGGGTCTCACGAAACGACGAAGATATCACATATGGATTATGCTCCTGGAATTTATATATTTATCCTTGTAATCATCGGGTATGGTTATAAGGACAAGCTTCACCCGTTAGTGACCATGTCTTTTATTGCATATTACTTTCTCTTCATGCTCGTGTTATCGGTCAACATGATAGCTCTTTTGGTTAAAGCTACACTTGGGGTAAAGTTAGAACCACAATTCGATAAGCCTTACCGTGCTACATCTGTACAGAACTGTTGGGGGAAAAGATGGAATCTGATGGTTTCAGATTTACTACGCCTTACAGTCTATCGTCCAGCTCGTGTCATTTTTAGCCATTTTGTTCCTGAAAGATGGGTATCAGTGCCTGCGGTTTTCACATCGTTTCTAGTGTCGGGGATCATGCATGAAATGATGTTTTATCACCTTGGCCGATATAGGCCAACTTGGGAAGTCACTTGGTACTTTATACTTCAAGGGCTTTGGATTGGAACCGAGATTGTGATCAAGAAAACCTTAGGTAAGAGGTTCGAGCTGCCGACCATTGTGGCTTGGCTAATAACAATGACATTTTTGTCGGTTACTCAATTATGGTTGTTCTTTCCGGTATTCTTGCGACTAGATCCATGTGTCAGGATTTGTAAAGAATCAATGGCGTTTCTAGGGTTCTTGAGACATGGTCATTTACTTAGTCCTGATGAGCATGCGTGTCCCTTTACTTAAAAATGGGTGCAGGACGCATCATAGCGTATTTGTTATCCTTCTATATTGCTTTAATACAATAATATGTGAAGTACGTCATGTTCAGTAAGCGTGATCCAATGACATGGTCTAAAAATAATCACTGAACTGAATCATGCATTTCCATATACCTTCTATGAAGAACACAGAAATACTATATCACTTTGTGCCTATTTCACAAGTCACAATACATATAAGGGCATCTCCAATGCATGGTGCAATACAAGGTTTAATATACCTCCACATCATCGCCACATCAACATACCAACTTTCATACAAAACAATCCACAATGCACTAAACTTATTACAATTTAATAGATTGCCACGTCATTTATCTTTTTCTAATAACTAAATTTTGATAAATTAGAAAAATCATTTAAAAAAGATATAAAAAATTCGCTATGCATGAAAACATTTAACTGTATAAAATTTACAAAAGTATGAAAATAAAACTAGTTTTAAAAGTTATTTCCAATTCATACCATGTAGGCATTTAGCAATTATGCATGTCAATGATCAAATATATCTACTGACCACAATGAAGTTGATGAATTTCAAACGAGACAAAATAATTTGGACCCACATTATCGTTTAAACACCGTGTGGGCAGATACACACTCTTATTCAATATGTGATGATCTGGCAAAGTCCACAATGGATTGCACGTACAATAGCTCTATTATACGTTTGTCATGTCACAATGATTGTGAATGCCCTAATGATATAAAGATGCAAATGAGGCAAGAGTGCAAGACTAAACTGTAGCAATATTAAAAAAGAAAAAGAAAATTGTCAATATCGTCTTAGGCCATAAATGTTGTCAAGAACACGGGCGAACCGAAAACCGGGAAGAAAAAAAAGAAAAAAAAAATAAAAGTTTAATTGAAAAATGGTTTACCAACTCTTATCCGATAAGGGCAAAAAAGAAAAATTTATAACACCGATCACATAAAGGCGTGTTTGATCTTTTATCAAGTTCGTGGCAAATATCCACTAATTTTTTCACACATCATCTCAACTTAGAAACCGTATCAGATTGGGTCATTGATTTCACAAGCGTGTCATTATTGCTGATGTTGCTACATGTCTCGCATGTGATTCTGTATTATCTTTTACATAATAAAAGAATTAAAAAATTTAAAAAATTTTAGTGAAAATTGTGGATGTTATAAAAAACAATTTGATCAATTAAATAGTTTGATTTTGACACATAAGTAAAATCAAGTGATTTAATTTGCGGAAAAAAATTAAAATTTAATTTAATTTAGTCAAAATTATAAATTTTGGTAGAGGATTTTTGATAAAAACACATAAATTCTGAAAATAAAAACTTAAAAAAAGAGAAAGAAATTGATAAAATTTTAATGGTTGAATTTTAAATAAATTAGATAAACTTAAATGAAAACTTATAATTTTTTATTGTTTTAGTAACTTTATAAAATAAACAAAATATCATCTTAAATTTTATATTGTTGAAACTTTATATTTTAAAAATGCAACATATATGTTATATTAAAAAATTTTAACAAATCATATGATTGTAAATATTCAAATAAGAACTAAAATTATTATTTATTTCTACTTTGACACTTAACAAACTGTAGCGATGCAATCTACGTAAATTATTACATGAATATAAATATTAAAATGAAAGCAGGATTCAGACATCGGTGTGAGATGAAAATAAATACACGAGATTTTACATATTACAACAACATATTTTTTTAAGTTTGTTATGTGTTACTAAACACACAATGTCTTGAATAGGATATCTAACATTTAGGTTAAATAAAGTTAAACCATTTGTGCAACAAATATTTATACAAAATATCAGTTAATATCACGTAATGAAAAATCATGTAAAACGTATGAGTCCATAAGCATCTGATTATTTAAGTATTAAAAATCTAATATTATTTTATAAAATATTATTAAATTATAAAATCATTAATTTATAAACCGTGTATGTGTAAGGTTGTGTATGGTTGATATAATTTGTTGATTAATAATTAAGATATACTTCATCCGTCCCAAAATTATTGTTCACCGATAAAAAACACACAGTTTAAGAAAGATACAACATTTATAGCTTTCTCTCTCTTACTTTTGACATAAAGACAGTTTTGCCTTTAATTAATTAATTTAAAACCTCCTTAAAGTTTGGAATTATAATTTCAACTAAAGGTATATAGTAATCTTGATCTAAACTTCTTAACTATTTTTAGAAGTGAACAATTAATTTGGAACAATCTAAAAATGAAAGATAGATAATAATTTTGGTACGAAGGTAATAATTATTTACAATAAAAATATAAAAATAAAAAGAATATAAAATTCGAAATATTGAGGTGAATTTATACTAATCTACATGGTCTACAATAAAATAATAATATAATTAAACATATAAATATTGGAAGTTTTCTAAATATATATAATATATATAAAATTGCAATAACAAAATTATTACTTAATTAATTATTTATATTTAATTTACATGCGTACACGAACATTAAAAGTAGTTAGGACCTAAAAGATGTTTAAACAAATTGCGTGATGTATTGATTTTTAATTTGGTTTATCTAGAGGAGTTGGTCATGCAATTAAATATTCATCAAACTTTAGATGTCTTTAACGTCTAAAATGTTTTACTAAAGGTATAATAACTTTATTTTTTGTATGTATGTATTTAAGAATGTACGAGGTTGATCATGCAATTAAATATTCATCAAATTTTAGATTGTGCTGTTTGTTACAGTAGCTAATTCTGTTGCTTAAATCAAGTTTAACTATTGCAATACTCGTGCGTTGTATGAATACAGATAAAAAATAATTCGTTTTTCTCTACAATAGTCTATGGACAAATCCGTAAACGAAATATATTATCTACCGAGAAGTATAAAAAACATCATAAATTAACGAAATAAACATATGAGTCCAAGTTTAAAATCGAACATGATTGTATTTCAAAGTACCGACGCCAGATAATTTTCGATCATCACTGTAAACAAGAAAAAAAACAATGAAGACAAATCTTAAAGCTGCATATAAAAAAGACTAAGACTACCTTTATTCACAACCAAGGTTCTAAAAGGCTCGTAAAGGTTTCGCAAGGGCCACGCAAAGGCGTGAGACTTGATCTCCACGCCACGCTATATACCAAGGCTTAAGCCTAAGGCTTGACGTGAAACGATAGGTGAAAAATTTGATAAGTCGCGATAAAATCATATTTCTTATATAAAAATAAAAGAAAATTACATTAAAAATAGTTTTTTAACTTTATTCTTTATATATAACATTTTTTGTTCCCTCAACATGTTTATAGTATGATATAAATATGTAAATTTATACATACATTCATATTTTGAGACACTTTAATTCACGCCTTAAAAACGCCATGACTCGTCATGGCTCGCAAAGGCGTGGGCTTGACCATGTCGTCATGCCACGCCTCACGCTATCTAGAACCTTGTTCACAACCCATCACAAATAAATCTCTTATTAAAATATCATTGTTTTCACACTTCCACATATACAATCAATACATACAACCAATCTTAATATTTTATCATTTATCAACAACTCAACTTAACCCAACCTAATATATACTAATATTATTTGTTCTTATAAAATTTAATATAAAATTATACATAGAAAGCTTATTTTTCAATAAAAAATGTAAAAAGGCCTGGTAAGTACCATAAGTTACTACTGTATTAAGAAATGGATTGTATGTGTACTAAATCTATACACGTATTATGTATTTTTTTTTAGAAAAAAAATCTATACACGAGAACCAATACCATCAATATGAGTTTTCTTGCCTTCTTCATCAGTCATTTTTTTCCGTACAACATTACAACATATGAAGATTCAGACCATCATTTTGATTTTCACTTCTGCCTTTCCTTCTCCTATCTGCAAGTAAGCTTTGATACATTATTCTGACTTAATCTAAATAAAGAATAATATGAATAGCCATTCTTAGATTGACACGTGAAAAGATCGGATGATAGATTTGGAAGTCACACGACGAACCGGTCGGTTACTTTTTCATCTCTCATTGTTGTACTTTAAGAATTCTTTTTTCTTTTTTTGTCTGTTAGCTTTCAACTGGTTGGTACAGGTATTATGTATTTTTTTTTTAGAAAAAAAATCTATACACGAGAACCAATACCATCAATATGAGTTTTCTTGCCTTCTTCATCAGTCATTTTTTTCCGTACAACATTACAACATATGAAGATTCAGACCATCATTTTGATTTTCACTTCTGCCTTTCCTTCTCCTATCTGCAAGTAAGCTTTGATACATTATTCTGACTTAATCTAAATAAAGAATAATATGAATAGCCATTCTTAGATTGACACGTGAAAAGATCGGATGATAGATTTGGAAGTCACACGACGAACCGGTCGGTTACTTTTTCATCTCTCATTGTTGTACTTTAAGAATTCTTTTTTCTTTTTTTGTCTGTTAGCTTTCAACTGGTTGGTACAGGTATTATGTATTTTTTTTTTAGAAAAAAAATCTATACACGAGAACCAATACCATCAATATGAGTTTTCTTGCCTTCTTCATCAGTCATTTTTTTCCGTACAACATTACAACATATGAAGATTCAGACCATCATTTTAATTTTCACTTCTGCCTTTCCTTCTCCTATCTGCAAGTAAGCTTTGATACATTATTCTGACTTAATCTAAATAAAGAATAATATGAATAGCCATTCTTAGATTGACACGTGAAAAGATCGGATGATAGATTTGGAAGTCACACGACGAACCGGTCGGTTACTTTTTCATCTCTCATTGTTGTACTTTAAGAATTCTTTTTTCTTTTTTTGTCTGTTAGCTTTCAACTGGTTGGTACAGGTATTATGTATTTTTTTTTTAGAAAAAAAATCTATACACGAGAACCAATACCATCAATATGAGTTTTCTTGCCTTCTTCATCAGTCATTTTTTTCCGTACAACATTACAACATATGAAGATTCAGACCATCATTTTGATTTTCACTTCTGCCTTTCCTTCTCCTATCTGCAAGTAAGCTTTGATACATTATTCTGACTTAATCTAAATAAAGAATAATATGAATAGCCATTCTTAGATTGACACGTGAAAAGATCGGATGATAGATTTGGAAGTCACACGACGAACCGCTCGGTTACTTTTTCATCTCTCATTGTTGTACTTTAAGAATTCTTTTTTCTTTTTTTTGTCTGTTAGCTTTCAACTGGTTGGTACAGGTCACCGATAAATATAGTCTAAAAGTAATCAACTAAAACATCATAATCAGTCGCATCAACTTGAGGTTCACTAACCATAACCTCATTCTCATCAACTTGATAGTCCTTACCATAGCATTCTTAGCTTGAGCCTCAGAAGCAACAATCTTTATGTCGTCCACTGCACTAAGGGAGTAACTTACAATTATGTTCACATCAATTCTATATGCAGACATGTCTTGAACTTCACGTGTAGCGAATCTTTTGATTCACATTGAGCAACATCATATTCACTATGGGTTTATATTTGGTGGTTTCATTTATAAGTACATTCATTTTGGTGGCATGATTAGTTACACGCAGGGCGGACCTATGTGTTAGGTCTGGGGTGGCGGCGCCCCCATGGTTTGACAAAAAAAAAACGCGATTAGAGTGTATTTTTTTCGATTTTTTATAAATGTTAAAAGTCGTTCATTTTTAAGTGAAAATATTCGGATTTTAGTTTTTTTCCCGTTCTATTGTCAAAAATTTTTTTTGCCTTCCACTGACTAATTTTCTGCGTCCGCCATTGGTTACACGAATATGAATATACATAAGATCATTCATCATCTTTTTTTATCTTCGTTTATAATGGATCCCATGTTTTATCGTCAATAACATAACCAGACATATCAAAATCATTACCGACGATGGTATAGTTACATCCATGTAGACCGTCTCGTTGCTGTTTTATGAACTCAAAAGTAAGACACAAATAACAACATCACACCATGATACTAATACTTGGTAAGCTATATACATATGTATGTATATGTAGGTGGTAGATTATAACTAAAAATCTATCATTCTTGATATATCAACACACATTCAAATATAAAGTTTCACAACACAACGATAACCAATATATTGTCATGAAAACATATCAGGCCATGGTGCTCTTTGAGAGGAAGGTACCATAACGAGCTAAGCTCGATGTGCTTACGTGGCTAGTTCGCCGTAGCTCGCCGTGGCTCTTCGCCACACCGACCCCTCTTTTCGCCGTGAGAATTTCGGATATTCGAAATCTCTTCGACGAGCGATGTGGGGTCCTTCTTCTTCTTTTTTCTTTTTTCTGGGATTTAATCGAGTGTATTTGTATGTTGTGTGTGGGATTTAATCGAGTGTATTTGTATTTATGTATTGTGTGTGTCTGTGTGTTGTGTGTGCGATGTTGAAGAAGACAAGATTCATTCTTTTTTTAATATAAATGTTATATTTTCAATATTTACCCTTGTGGTTTAAGATTTATCATATTTTGGTTTAAATTTTATAATTTATGTAATTTTTTTAGAATGCTTTTAACTTAAGTTGTATTTATTTTTGTAGTGTATTTTAATTTATGTATTTGTATTTTTAATTTAATAAAATGAATTTTAATTTGTATGAAAATGAAAAAAGAAGAATAAAAGTTAGTGGTGGGGCCCAAGTGATGAGGGGTTGGGTGTGTTGTGAGTGAAGGAGTATTTTTGTTAGTTGTGTTGGTGTGATGTGACGCTGAGTTGGCAGGTGACTAGGCAAAATTTTGAGGGGAGTTAGTTGTGATACTTTTGTTTCTTATAGTCCTACCCACTATAGTACTATAATACTACTAAACTAACATTTTGAATGATGACAAAAAATAAGAGAAAAAGAGATACCACCAAAAACAAATTCCCACGGTTTATCGAGTCCATGGGCCTTTATTAGCTTTCATCTCTAGTCTTTTGCAGTCTATCAACATGTCCCATGCCTGAAGAACTACAAGCCGTAAGAACATTGATGAAGGTAGCATAATCTGGTTTAACTCCGGCCATTTATATTTTCGAAAACAATCTAAGAGTACGTAACCTTTCATCACGAATCGCCATTCACAAGAACATAACATTATCTCCTTCCGCATCTCATTAAACACTTCCTCGGAACATCCCTTATATATTTTTCCACATTTACTATACATATCCATCAACGCATGCTCAACCTCACACGACATTTCAACTTCACCTCATCCAATCGTTATGAACCTAAATGCCAATCATGAATGAGTCTAGGTTGTCATTCTTTATATAGAGCCACTAAGTGTGAAAAATGCCTGCAACTTTTAGAAAAACAAAGTAGCAAATAAAAGTTCAAAGTTTGTTACGATGGAATAGATAGGCAAAATTATTTCACTTTCGGGCTAAAAGAATAAGTGTGCAAGTTGTATTGAATCTGACCTTTTATATTGTACACAACAAACTTTCATGGATTGTGGTAAATAGGTATAGAATATGTCAACTTTTATTTTAGACGGTTAAGATGTGTTTTTAGCACTACTTGAATGGCTGAGATTAATGCAAAGTCATAATTTTTTTTCTCTCTGTAGCGTCCACAATAGAAAGGGTAATTTGAGGTGAATTGCAAACTTTATCTCGAAAGTAATCGATATTTGCAGAAATAGTCTCGGTAGATTTATTCCAATTTGATCATTTTATTTTATGTGTAAAATCAACCCTCCAAATGTTCTCCTAAATGGGGTACTTCACGTGCCTAACACGTAAGAGTATTCTGGCCATTTCCCTCTTCTTGCCCACTTGACTAAACCATACATCACAAAAAAAATTTCCTAGTGAAGACAGAAGGGTCAAATTTGTAATGTATCGTTCCTGCGAGTCATCTCAGACTCATATCTCGTCAATTTACCCAATATGCTAACCATAAACACTCTCATTCCCATAAACCTTGAAGAATTTTAACTCCATCATTTTCTAGTCCTATCATATAACGACAAACCTTTATATCTCGTCCTCAAGAACTAGCAAACGACGCGAACTTCACAATGATGCATGATTAAGTACTCGTGTTGATGAATAAGGAAATAGACAAGGAATTAAAAAAAATTAGGAGAAATTTAGAACTGTTTGGAGATGGCGGACAGTGTCCGAAACAAAGTAGAGTACATTGAGGAGCTGGAAAGGTTCCACAGCTACAGGCTAATGTAGAAATTACAGAAAATACTCAAGTGTTGAAGCATACTCAAAAGGGGGATATGGTCATATGGATAAGGCAATTCGTCTCAAGATTACGATGAATTTATCTCATCTTGGTGTGCATGAGATGGTTAACTTTGTGCAAAAGTTGAACGGCGGAATGCTATGTTAGGATTTAGGTGTAAGGGGTTGTCTCGTTTGTTGTGTGTTGGTTGGGTTGTGGTTTATAATCATGTTCTTCAGTTCAAGTATGTTGATGTTTTGTGTTTGTAACTCTGATGTTTATTTATTTAATGGTTTAATTGTTTCCTTATGATTTCTTAGTTTCTATATGACTTCCTACTGTGTTGATCTTCGTGTTTTGCACATATGGTCTGTTTGATCCTTGATCTTTAATGTTGATGAAATGAGTGTTTGGAAAGTAATGTTGTTCATATTTGCAAGTCAATCTAAGTGCATACGATTTCACAAAACGATCCATTTTGCTTAGGATTTGTTCGTTTTGGTAACAATACGATCTTAATGATAACTGATATTGTCGATATCTGTGTTTTGGTTTATAGTGGTGTTTGGGGACTTTCAAGCGAATCGTGTCTTTTAGTCATTCCCTTCGCATGCTTAGGCAAGGATCTCTCCGCTTGTGATTTCTTCATGGTGTGAAGATCACGTCGTTCGAGACATTCAAGCTTATTCGTGGTGTCATGACCATGTTTCGTATGTGAAAGTCAAGCTCGAGGGATCTCGCTAGTTCACACTCTTCTTTTGCATCTCAAGATCCAAAGTTATCTTGAAGATTTCTCACAATATAAAAACATACTAGAATTTGGTATATTGATTGTAAAAGCGTCGGATCTATCTCGTATGATTAGATCTCGTGTTTTGGTTATTGTACTGAAGTGTTGCTCTCGGGTTTGTACCGCGCCAAGATTATGGTTGTCTCGGTTCTAATGGGAATAGTATTCGGGTTTGTACCGAAGCCAAGATTACCGTTACGTCGGTTCTGTTGAGAACTAAGTATTCGGGTTTGTACCGAATCCAACATTATCGTTGTGTCGGTTCTATTGAAAACCAAGTATTCGGGTATGTACCGAAGCCAAGATCATTGTTTTGTTGTGTTGTGTCATACAAGGGATGGTTCTACCCATGATGTGAAGAAAAATGGTAGCGGAAAATGGTGTAAGCCACTTTTTTGGGAAAAAAAGGTGTAAGCCATGTTGTGTTGTGTACTTTATTCTCCACCAAAAGGGAAGCTCGTTGTGTAATGTTGATAACGCCTAAATCCAACATGTTTTTAGGAGCGTTATCCGTACTTTTGTACATGTATATTGGTTAATTATATGATACTTTTGTGCATATTTGTGCCCAATTGTGTTTGCAAGTCTTTGTGTAGCCAATTGCAGGAATGGAGTATAAAACAACATAAAAGTGAAGAGTTGTACGAGTATGAAGAATACTAGTCAAGTTCAAGACCCTTGTACAAGTTACAAGCCTTTGAAGATTAATTTCGGGTGCAAGAACAAGTATTTCCAAGGATCAAATAAAGATATTCAGCATGAAAGTTGCCACCATCAACATACATCCAACTTGCAACTGGCAAGAGTGAAGTTGTCACCATCAAATGGGAGCTGATTTGCCTCCACCATCAAATGGGAGTTGATTTGCCTCCATCATGAGTGAAGTTGCCTCCAACATTTGTCTAGGCAAAAATGTGTCCACATTCATGCAAACTTAAGGAATTCCATGCAAGAGCAATCTAGACTTTCTTTCTCTCCAAGCCAACCATTGAAGTCTAGAGCCTTAACTAGCTTATAAATAAGACCCTTGGGGTCATGTAACTACATATCTTAAAACATCTATCAATATCTCTTAATACTTTTCAATCATTTTCTCATTACTACATCAAATAAACTCTCTCATCCTTGTCCAAACTCCCATTCCCGGATTTGAACAAGGTGGTGCTAGAAAAGTCAGTTTTTGAGTCCGATAAGCAAAGTTATCATCACGAAACTCTTAGGGATCATTACCCTAATCATTAGTAACATTTTTACACTTTGTAAGACTCTTGATTATGACTTATAATACTTTTATTTCTGAGTTTATTTCATCATTTGTTATGAGTAGCTAAGTTTCATTCTACACTTGGTAGGATGATGTTTGTAGTATGAAGTGGTGGTTGTGATTGTGATTTATGTTTTATTCAATGTCAAGCTTTCCTATGATCCATTGATATGTATGTTTCATGTGACAATTTCTATCAAAATTTAATTTGTTGGTAAAGATCTCATAGGTCGAAAGCGTTATTTTCTATCAACAAGTCATAGCCGGTTTGTCTATGATTGACTATCTTTTGTATTGATCATTTCTTAAGAAGTTTTGATTATCAAGAAACATAATTATAAGTGTTAACAAATTCGTAAAACGACCGTGAATCGAATGTCTTGTAATTGGATTAAGTCTTGAATTGAGTGATTGAGTCTAATGCTTGTTTTCTTTAACCAAGGTCTTGACGAAGATTAAAGCTTTTGAAAACAATAGATTGGATTATCCATCTAATTATCATAATCTTATATTAATGTGTCATCACAATCATACCACTACGAATGCTCAAACTAGTCTTTACCAAGTGTACCTTTAATCATATTATTAATCTCATCATTTTTACTTGTTATTTTTTTGTCAACAATTGCTACAATCAACGATTATAGTTTCATTTTAGAATAATCATAGGTTTTCCAAATCCACATGAACGATATCGGTATTACCACATAAAAGCTATACACAAACGAAAGGGTTATACTTGCCCGTGCGTTTTTAGTCAATCCGGTAATTCGTGTTTATAAATTTAAAACTTGTTACCAACACCACGCATCAAGTTTTTGGCGCCGCTGCCGGGGATTTGATTGTGTTCTTAGTTCTAAAATGATCCTATAATCAAACCCATTGTAGTGTCCTCGTTGCAAACAAACCCAAAATCAAATCAAAAAAAAGTAAAAAAAAAAATCATGACATGAGAGCATTGCCGCCAGCAACACCCTCCTGCCACCGGCAACATCTTCACAGAACCACCTTTGCCGTCCGGCAAGGTAGTCCTGCCGCCGGAAAGCGACAAACAGAAGGTAATTTGCCGTCCGGCAACCCCTGTTTGCCGCCGGCAAGGTCCCAGAATATTAAAAGAAAAAAAAATATGTTTTTATTTTGTTTGGTTTATTTAATTTCTTATTTACTTATTTTCTTATTAGTTATATTTTGTTTGTTTTTGTTTTTATTACTTGTAATCCTTTTCAAAAGTCGTTCAAGACTTGAATGAACACACGTTCTTCCGGTGAATAATTTCTTAGTCCATACACCGATCCCGAACGTTATATTCACCAATCTCGAAAGAAAAACCACAAGAAACAACCCTTTGTTTCTTTTGAAAACCGAATCTCAAAAACCAAAAACCCACCATTTGATAATCTCTTAGACGGCTTTGTTGTCTACAACCCATTTAACGATCTACCATTTCCAATGGTCGACGATCAATCAATGTGGACAGCCAACCGAGTAGTAGTACCTACCCCCGAGGCTGCTATTGTTCAAGTTGAGCTTGGAGAAAACTTTACCGTGAAAGGTCATCACCTTTCAATTATCAAAGACTGCCAATTTGCGGCCGTACGCGAGCCGATCCGCATAAACACATATCCGAATTCATAGAAGTATGTGGCATGTTCCGTTATGGAGCCGACGTCGATGGAGACGCCATAAAACTCAAACTCTTCCCCTCATCTCTATCCGGAGATGAAAGAGTTTGGTACAACGAGTTGACGCCCGGTACCATTGAAACATGGGAACAAATGAGAACCGCTTTTGTTAGCCGTTTCTTTTCAACCGCCATGTACGAAAGACTCATGGGAGAAATCCGAGGTTTCGCCCAACTTCCACAAGAAACACTCATTGATGCGTGGAATCGAATGAAAGACCTACTTCGTAGTTGTCATGGACATGGTTTATTAAAAGGAACCATCATCCAAATCTTTTATCATGGTCTCAATGACCCGACGTAAGCAATCCTTGACGCTGGTGGACTCTTTCTTTATTAGACTCCCAACGAAGCATATCAATTATTCGAGGACCGAGTTCTCTTAAAACTCGATTGGTCCAAAGATAACCGAACCAAACTCATGGAAAAGATGGACGCTCTCACATCTAAATTCGACTCGCAAACCATCAAAGACGAAATGAAAGAGATGCGAGGCGAATGTACTCTTTGCAGAGGACCACACCCATCCACGGCGTGTGATGATACACCAATAAGAGAACCGCCACAAGAAGCAAACTACGCCCAAGGAGGATACCGAGGAAGTGGTTATCGAGGTAACTACTACGGTAGAAATCCCGGCATATGGCGTGAGTATCCCAAAAACGAAAATCGTAGCTCACAATCCCGTGAGAACGATAATTCCGGTCCATCAAACGAAAAGAAACCCGAAGAGTCGACCCTGGAGAAAACATTGTTAGATTTCATAGAATCTCAAAAATCGACAAACACGTTCATTAAGAACCAATTCTTCGATCTCAAAGCCAACGTTAAAAGAGGACAAAGACACCACACCGCAACCATTAATGATCTCGAAACCAAACTCGGTCGAATCACCGATCAATTAGCCAATCGACCAAGTGGTTCGCTACCAAGCAACACTCAAACAAACCCAAAACCATCTACGGATAAACCATATCGCCCAGTACCCACCCGTAATGAACATGTGAATGCTGTATTCACAAGGAGTGGGCTGAGTTATGATCCACCACAAAACCCGAACACCAATGCTCCCACTTTCGCTGATTAAAGTGAAGACGAGGCCGATGAGCCCGAGAAGAAAGAAACCGTTCCTCCTTCCAACCCCAAACCAAAACAAACCACACACATTCCAACACCAACACCAAAGGCATATGAACCAAAAATTTCGTATCCTCAACGCCTACGAAAAGAAAAGATGGAGGCTCGTAATGCCAAATTCCTTAAGATGATCAAGGAAGTTAAGATCAACGTTCCACTTGTTGATATCTTAACCGGCATGCCCAACTATGGGAAATTCCTTAAAGATCTTGTGAGCAACAATAGTAAGACGGAGAAAATCTCTGTTGCATTTCTAAATGAAGAATGTTCTGCAGCCTTGCAAAGCAAACTTCCACCAAAGCTCGGAGATCCGGGAGCTTTCTCATACCCTGCACCCTAAACAACAATGTCGAATGTTACGCCTTGGCCGATCTAGGCGCAAGTATCAATCTTATGCCATACTCATTATACAAGAATCTTTCAAACAATACTTTGAAACCTACGAGTATGAGTATACGTTTGGCTAACCACACCTACCAATATCCCATTCGGATATCCGAGAACATGCTTGTTCAAGTTGGCAAATTCATATTTCCCGCCGACTTTTTAATCCTTGAGATGGAGGAAGACCATCAAGTCCCTCTCATTTTAGGACGACCATTCTTGCACACCGTCGATGCTATCATTCGTGTGAAGAATAAAGAAATCAACCTTAGAGTTGGTGACGATCGATTCACATTCTTAGTCGATAAAGCTATGCAACACTCCCATTCCAATGATGACACATGATTCCGCGTGGATGTTATCGATGAAGTAACGGAAGAAGAGTTGGACGCATCGCTTGATGACAACGCACCATTCCAAACAACTTCAGAAAAGATTAGCGATATCGATCGTGATCGTGAATTCGAAGAATTCATGGCACTTGATTTCGAAGTAACTCTCGAAGAAGAGGAAAACAAGTCGTTTGAAGTTTTGCCTTCGAAATCGAACTTTATAATTCACAAATCTATTCATGATCCACCGACGGATCTTGAGTTGAAACCTCTTTCCGAACATCTCGAGTACGCTTATCTAGAGAAGGACTCACTCCTTCCGGTGATTATCTCAGCCAAGCTCGAGGAGGATGATAATAAACGTCTCGTTTCTATGCTCAAAAACCACAAAGAAGCATTTGCTTGGAAAACATCCGATATACTGGGTATTAGCCCAAATTTTTGCAAACACAAGATCAATCTCGAAGACGATGCCAAACCTGTTATTGAGAGGCAACGTCGGCTTAACCCAAACATGAAGGAGATAGTAAAAGCCGAAATCATCAAACTCCTTGAGGCAAGAATCATTTATGCCATAGAGGATAGTCCTTGGGTTAGTCCTATTCATTGCGTTCCTAAAAAAGGAGGAATGGCTGTTGTGACCAACAAAAATAAAAAACTTGTTCCTACAAGAACCGTTACCGGTTGACGTGTGTGTATTGATTACCGTAAATTGAACGATGCCACACGAAAAGATCATTTTCCTCTACCATTCATGGACCAAATGTTGGAAAGACTAGCGGGGAACAAATTCTTTTGTTTTCTCGATGGCTTTTCCGGATATTTTCAAATACCTATCGAACCATCCGATCAAGACAAGACAACTTTTACGTGTCCTTTTGGAACGTTCGCTTATAAGTGTATGCCTTTTGGTCTTTGCAATGCACCCGCGACTTTTCAAAGGTGTATGATCGCAATCTTCCAAGACATGATCGAAGTATCCATTGAAGTTTTCATGGATGATTTCTCAGTCTTCAGAAACTCATTCGAGTCTTGCCTTTTTAAGCTAGAGTGCATGCTCATCCGATGCAAACAAGCTCGTCTCGTGCTCAATTGGAAGAAATGTCACTTCATGGTGACTGAAGGAATTGTGCTTGGACACAAAGTCTCCGGAGCCGGATTGGAAGTGGACAAGGCCAAGGTCGAAGTGATATCCAAATTACCACCACCCAATAACGTTAAAGCCGCTAGGAGTTTTCTAGGTCTTGCGGGATTCTACCGCCGATTCATAAAAGATTTTTCCAAAATCGCTAGACCGATGACCAAACTCCTTGAAAAAGACATAGTCTTTGATTTCAATGAAGAATGCACAAAGGCATTTGACAAGCTTAAAGACAAGTTAACGAATGCACCGATCATGGTTTCACCGGACTGGTCGCGACCGTTTGAACTTATGTGTGATGCAAGTGATTTCTCTATAGGAGCCGTATTAGGACAACGTGAAGGAAAACATTTCCGTCCTATACACTTTGCAAGCAAAACTCTAAATAGCGCGCAGCTCAACTACACAATCACCGAGAAAGAACTACTTGACGTAGTCTTTGCTTTCGATAAATTCTGATCCTATCTCGTGTTGTCGAAAACGATTGTATTTACCGATCATTCCGCGTTGAAATATCTATTCTCAAAACAAGATGCTAAGCCGCGTCTTATTAGATGGATTTTACTACTCCAAGAATTTGACATCAAAATCCAAAACAAGAAAGGAGCTAAAAATGTCGCAGCCGATCATTTGTCGCGACTTGAAAATCCAAACATAGAAGGGTTAAGGGATGAAGCTATCGACGATTATTTTCCCGATGAAAATCTTATGAAAATCTCTACGGACGAATCTCCGTGGTTTGTAGATTTTGCAAATTACCTCGTTGGAAGAATTCTAAGAAAAGGTTTAACCTATCACCAACGATGTAAATTCTTTTCCGACCTAAAACACTATTTCTGGGAAGATCCCTATCTTTTCAAAGTATTCCCCGATGGCATGGTTAGGAGATGTGTCTACGGCACGGAAATAAGAAAGATCCTTGATGAATGTCATCATGGCCCTACTGGGGGACATTATGGTCCTTCAACCACCGCGAAAAAAGTCTTTTATGCTGGTTTTTATTGGCCAACAATTTTTAAAGAGGCCTATACTCTAGTCGAAAATTGTGATGCTTGCCAACGTACTTGTAGCCTCTCACGAAGAGACGAAATGCCTCAAAACAGCATCCAAGTGAGCGAAATATTTGACGTATGGGGAATTGATTTCATAGGACCCTTTCCTAAATCCCATAAGTTCGAATATATCTTAGTCGCTATTGATTACGTGTCTAAATGGGCAGAAGCCGAGGCTTTACCCACAAATGATTCAAGAGCCGTAATCAACTTTCTAAAAAAGCTTTTCTCTGGCTATGGAATGCCGAAAGCTTTAATTAGTGATCAAGGTTCCCATTTTTGTAACAAACAAATGGAGAGAATCTTAAAGCGTTATGGAGTCACCCATCGCTTTGCAACCGCATATCACCCACAAACGAGTGGACAAGTTGAAAATACCAACAGAGCCTTAAAACGAATACTCGAAGAAACGGTTAAGGACAATCCTTCCGTTTGGTCAAGGAAACTTGACGATCTACGGGCTTTCCGAACAGCTTATAAGACACCAATTAACACAACACCCTATCGTTTATTGTATGGTAAAACGTGACATTTGCCCTTCGAAATGGAGCACCGTGCTTATTGGGCATTGAGAAGCTATAATCCCGATCTCAAAATCGCTGGAGAAAACCGATTCTTGCAACTGCATGAACTCGATGAATTAAGACTCCAAGCTTATGAAAATTCGAAATTGTACAAAGCACGTACCAAAGCTTATCACGACAAGAAACTTTGAATCCGAAAAGAATTCAAGAAAGCAGATAAAGTTCTCTTGTTTAATATTCGCTATAAATTCAAAGCCCCCAAGCTTAAAAAAAAGTGGTACGGTCCTTTTATAGTAAAACATGGATACCCGTCCGGTTATGTTGAATTGTATGACAAGAATGAAGGAAGCTTCATTGTTAATGGACACCGTGTTAAACTATATCATGAAGAGTGGAGTGAACACTTTCCACTTGATAAAAATAAAGAAAAATAAAAAGATGTACGAGTCAGGCTGATGACTCTATAATAAAATAAGCGCTTCTCGGGAGGCAACCCGTGTTTTTTAAAATTTTAAGTGTGATTTTCCTTTTTAAAATAAATTTATGCTTACACCCCATAATTTTTAACCAATGTTTTGCTTAAGTGTGAGGGGGTGTAGCATGTGTCGCTTTTATAAAAAAAACTCTAATAGAGTGTTTTTCTATATTTTGTGTGTTTTTTTAGGTACCGCAAGTTGAAGGCGAAGACAAGACTCTTGTATTATGCATGATATGCCCGTGATTCTAGTTTTTCTCTCATTCCCGTGCTTTTGTTCAGTTTTATCACATTGAGGACAATGTTAAACTTAAGTGTGGGGGGTTGTAGGGAAATCGAGAAAAAAAATGCTTAATTGCCATATTTTGGGCTATTTTAAAACTTTTGTTCTTGTTTTGCCCTCGTAAATAAAAAGTTTCAAGCAATGTATATAAGTAATTAAGAAATTATCCGATCGGTAATTTTTGAAAATTTGAGATGTATTTTTTGTGTCAAAATTACCCAAATCAAAGTCTCATATAATAGTAGAAGAAAAATCCAAAAAAAAATTAGGAGAAAGTTGTAAGTTCCATGTTTGTCAATACAACATGAACTTTGTAAGTATGTTGATCCATGGCTAGGAGTTTTAGCCAAGAATAAAAAAGAAAAAAAGAAAGAAAAAAGTCAAAAAGACAAATAAATAGCCAATGAGCTATAATGTTATGAAGTTGAAGGAAGAAGAAGAAATAAAAGGTATCGATTAGCCAATGTGCTAAGTCGTGATACATGTTGCTTCAATTCATATGTTATTAGTGTAGTATAGTTAGAAATAAAAGACTTTCTAGATTTTTATGGGTATTGACTTTATATCTCAATTTTCAACCTTAAAAACTTAAGTCGATGAGTTTTATCTTGTACTTGTACTTGTACTTGGTAGACTTGCATCGAATTTTTGATACATGTACCTTTGGATTTAATTTTCTTTTCTTCTTGCTTGAGGGCAAGCAAAACTTAAGTGTGAGGGGATTTGATAACGCCTAAATCCAACATGTTTTTAGGAGCGTTATCCGTACTTTTGTACATGTATATTGGTTAATTACATGATACTTTTGTGCATATTTGTGCCCAATTGTGTTTGCAAGTCTTTGTGTAGCCAATTGCAGGAATGGAGTATAAAACAACATAAAACTGAAGAATTGTACGAGTACGAAGAATCCTAGTCAAGTTCAAGACCCGTGTACAAGTTACGAGCCTTTGAAGATTAATTTCGGGTGCAAGAACAAGTATTTCCAAGGAGCAAATAAAGATATTCAGCATGAAAGTTGCCACCATCAACATACATCCAACTTGCCACTGGCAAGAGTGAAGTTGCCACCATCAAATGGGAGCTGATTTGCCTCCACCATCAAATGGGAGTTGATTTGCCTCCATCATGAGTGAAGTTGCCTCCAACATTTGTCTAGGAAAAAATGTGTCCACATTCATGCAAACTCAAGGAATTCCAAGCAAGAGCAATCTAGATTTTCTTTCTCTCCAAGCCAACCATTGAAGTCTAGAGCCTTAACTAGCTTATAAATAAGACCATTGGGGTCATGTAACTACATATCTTAAAACATCTATTAATATCTCTTAATACTTTCCAATTATTTTCTCATTACTACATCAAATAAACTCTTTCATCCTTGTCCAAACTCCCATTCCCGGATTTGAACAAAGTGGTGCTAGAAAAGTCAGTTTTTGAGTCCGATAAGCAAAGTTATCATCATGAAACTCTTAGGGATCATTACCCTAATCATTAGTAACATTTTTCTACTTTGTAAGACTCTTGATTATGACTTATAATACTTTTATTTCTGAGTTTATTTCATCATTTGTTATGAGTAGCTAAGTTTCATTCTACACTTGGTAGGATGATGTTTGTAGTATGAAGTGGTGGTTGTGATTGTGATTTATGCTTAATTCAATGTCAAGCTTTCCTATGATCCATTGATATGTATGTTTCATGTGACAATTGCTATCAAAACTCAATTTGTTGGTAAAGATTTCATAGGTCGAAAGGTTATTTTCTATCAACAAGTCATAGCCGGTTTGTCTATGATTTGCTATCTTTTGTATTGATCATTTCTTAAGAAGTTTTGATTGTCAAGAAACATAATTATAAGTGTTAACAAATTAGTGAAACGACCGTGAATCAAATGTGTTGAAATTGGATTAAGTCTTGAATTGAGTGATTGAGTCTAATGCTTGTTTTCTTTAACCAAGGTCTTGACGAAGATTAAAGCTTTTAAAAACAATAGATTGGATTATCCATCTAGTTATCATAATCATATGCTAACGTGTCATCACAATCATACCACTACGAATGCTCAAACTAGTCTTTACCAAGTGTACCTTTAATCATATTATTGATCTCATCATTTTTACTTGTTATTTGTTTGTCAACAATTGCTACAATCAACGATTATAGTTTTATTTTAGAATAATCATAGGTTTTCCAAATCCCCGTGAACGATCTCGGTATTACCACATAAAAGCTATAAACAAACGAAAGGGTTATACTTGCCCGTGCGTTTTTAGTCAATCCGGTAATTCGTGTTTATAAATCTAAAACTTGTTACCAACACCACGGATCAAATGTTGAGTAGGTAACTCGGGGAGTGGACATAAGGCAAGGAAGGTGTCCTTGTGTCGAACCACTATAAATACCCGCGTCAGGGTTATCTCTCTCCTTTCTTTTCTTATTGCGTCTTTTTATTTGTGTCGTGCACTAAATCAAGATCTATGAAATCTCGTAAACCAGACTTAATTATATCGAGATTTAAATTTTTAATTGTAACCGTATTCACATAGCCGCGGGTAATGTAACGTGTTTGACGTGTTTTGTAGGTCCGATTTACCCATGACGGATCCTTTACCCGCCTCCTGGTGGGTTTACTTTTTCACCCACCCCTCGCTCACTAAGCATAAATCGATCCCCGGATTTGCCCATCGCTTACGGGCCGGGTACCCACGAGTAACAGGTATTTTGTCGCCTATTTCCATCCCTACAGGTTTAGAGTGTACTCAGTTCAATAATGATGTTGTATGGGATAAAGTAATCCTAACGACTTCAAATTTCTGTAGCTCTATTAAGAAATAGCATTAAAAACACCAATGGCTACATCAACATCCCACACGTGAGAGTATTCTGGCCATTTCCCTCTTCCTTCCCACTTGACTAAACCTTACATCGCAAAATTCTTTTCCTAATGAAGACTGAAGGGTCAAATTTGTAATGTATCGTTCCTGCGAGTCATCTCAGACTCATATCTCGTCAATTTACCCAATATGTTAACCATAAACACTCTCATTCCTACAAACCTTGAAGAATTTTAACTCCATCATTTTCTAGTCCTATCATACAACGAAAAAACTTTATATCTCGTCCTCAAGAACTAGCAAACGACGCGAACTTCATAATGATGCATGATTAAGTACTCGTGTTGATGAATAAGGAAATAGACAAGGAATTAAAAAAAATTAGGAGAAATTTAGAACTGTTTGGAGATGGCGGACAGTGTCCGAAACAAAGTAGAGTACACTGAGGAGCTGGAAAGGTTCCACAGCTACAGGCTAATGTAGAGGTGTTGGAAATAATTTTACGTATTAGAAATGATCGGTCACTCCAACAATAGTCCATCTAATAGCTCGTAGTTTAGTTATTTACACTTATTAAACAAAGCCCAAACCAAGCCCATAAGTTGTATGGGCCGGCGACCAAATGTAAGCCCAAGCCCATGACATGGGCTTGGGTATATAAACCCTCTCCTTTGATGGAGAGGGTGGTGATTTCATTTCAATACACATAGTTCTTAAACTTTCTCTCTCTAGAAGTGTGAAATCATCTATCTTTTTCTCTCTCTAAAACATAAGCATAGATTTACATATCCTACAAATGGTATCAAGAGCCATGGGATGATTGTATTGTTTATGTGTTTGTGTTCTTGATTCATACGCCTATTTTGATCCATTTTACACGAACCAATTTTTTTTTGTGTTTTTTATGGTTTTTTCTTGATACAAATCTTCTACATAGTTGTGGTAGAGATTTGATATATTTACTTTGGCTAAAAACACAAAATTTTTGGGTGTTTTGATCATTTTTTGGCTTAAAATCTCGAATCGGTTGAGTTTTGTCCGAGAAAAGTGGGATATATTCCGACAGAAACCATCGGAAAGAGGTTTAAGTATTCCGACAGCTCCAATCGGAAAAGGGTTTCTCATTCCAACCAATATTCTGACGAAGGGATTCCGATAGCATTCCGATTTGGCACATTCCGATTTGGCACACTCCGATTTGGGACATTCCGATTTGGGACATTCCGATTTGGGACATTCCGATTTGGGACATTCTGATTTGGGACATTCCGATTTGAGACATTCCGATTTGGGACATTCCGATTTTGGATATTCCGATTTGGGACATTCCGATTTGGGACATTCCGATTAGGGACATTCCGATTAGGGACATTCCGATTAGGTTTATTCCGATAGGGGTTATTCCGATAGTATTCCGACAGGGGTATTCCGATAGTATTCCGACGGTTTTCCGACTGATTTTCCGACAGTTTTCCGATCCTTTATTCCGATCAATATTCCGACAACCCAAAAATTATTCCTTAAAAAATTTCTCGGATTTATAATCGTGTGCAATTTTGACTTGGAATTTTTTGTTTATCGAGAACATAATTTAGGGGATCTCAACATTATTTCTCGGATTTAACACACAACAACAAATACATTTACTTTCTCTCACTGTTCGATCAATATTTATAAATCTTAACTTATCGACATGGAGTACACATCTCTTACGGATAAGTCCATCCTCTCGGGTACGGATAATCGTCCACCAATGTTAGAAAAATCTATGTACGAGGATTGGACTTACCGAATGGGACTTTACATGTTGAACAAAGAGAATGGACATCTCATTTGGGCATCGGTGCTCAATGGACCGTTAGATTATGGTACAGTGATGGAAGGTACAGCTACTCGTCCTCGCACAACGGGTGAATTGACTGGAGATATGAAGATTCAAGACAAATGTGATAAGTATGCTACAAACATCATTCTCCAAGCCCTTCCTCTAGATGTCTACAAACTCGTCAGCAAACATAAAGTTGCCAAATAGTTATGGGATAGAATTTGTGTTCTAATGCAAGGCACCTCGTTAACTAAACAAGAACGAGAGTGTAAGCTTTATGATACCTTTGATAAGTTTCCCTATGTTCCCAGGGAAACTCTCAATGACTACTATTTGAGATTTACCCTATTGTTGAATGAACTGAATATCTATGGCATGGCAATTCCTACGTTTCAATTGAACACCAAGTATTTGAACACTCTTCCTTCAGAATGGAAAAAGTACGTGACGGATGTTAAATTGGCTAAGGACTTGCATAACACCAATGTGGATCAACTTCAAGCTTTTCTTCAACAACACGAATGCCATGTGATGAGGCTCGGTTGTCTAATCCTCAAGTTCATGATCCACTTGCCATGTATGCTTCTCAACAAAACATGGCTTATACTTATCAACAACCATCATACTTTCAGCAGCCACCACCACACACCTATCAGCAACCACATCAACCATCTTATCAACCACCAATGATGCCACAGCAAGCATTTCAACAAAGTGTTCATCAACAATCTTTTCCACAGCAACCACCATATCAGACATCACCATCACAAGCCAACACTTCTCCAATAGGCTATACTCCTCAGCAAGGATATTTTCCAATAGAAGCACAACCAGCACAAGCTTTATACTCTAATGAACTTCCACCAATCCAAGCACCGGTCTTTACTCCAAATGATACGCCAGCTGATGTTCTAAACCATCTCACTGCCTACTTGTCAAAACTTGTTGCAACTAGAAGATTTCCACCAACAAACAATCAGCTCCGCACCTCTTCAAATCCTCGACAACAAGCTACTGTTCAAGAAGGTCAAGTAATAGTACAACCTATTCAGGGAAGGCAAAATTCATATGGACCTCCTACAAGGACCGTGAATGCTCAAGTTGTGAATTCTCAAGCTAATGGAAATGGAAGCACTGTTGGTCCACAAAAGGTTGGGACTTGCTACAATTGTAGAGGACAAGGTCATATGGCTAGAGAATGCACTCAGCCAAAAAGGAGAAGGGATGCAACGTGGTTTCGTGAGAAGATGTATTTGGTCGATGCTCAGTCTAAGGAAAAGATTTTGGATTCAGAAGAGTTAGCATTTCTTGCAGACCCAGGGGCAACAGATAATGAAGGCATTGCAGTCGTTTCTACTTCTAATGCAGCTTATCAAGCAGATGATCTTGACGCATATGACTCGGATTGTGATGACATTCACTCTGCCCAAGCTGCTCTCGTTGCTAATCTCTCTCACTACGGTTTTGATGTAATCAGTGAGGTACCCACCACAACCAATCTTGGTAATGATGATAACCAACATCAAGTTGGGCATGAAAATGACAACCTCGAACAGCATTCGGGAACTAGTACCTCAAATGATGTGGTACCCAATCCTACACATTTGAGTGAACCTCAACCAAATGCTACGACGGGTATGGAATCTTATGCTCAACATGATTTGGTCATGGTACCTAAACATATTATTGATCAAATGCATATGGCTCTCAGACAATCCGTAGATACGAATTCCACCCTAACTGTTGAGCTTGCGTTGCATAAAGAAAAGGTCAAAACTTTTGAAATGGTCCCTCAAGCAGAGAAAATAACATGTTCTGAATTTGACCAATTTCGTTTTGAAAAATTTGAACACTTAAAAGAAATAGAATCATTAAAAGCTAATCTTTCCAAAGAATTAAAAGCAAAGGAGTCGGTTGTTAATGATCTTTAGAAGCTTAAATTGGATTTCGAAACTCTCGAGTCTAAAAAGTTTGAATCAGAAATTAATGCTACCAAACTTCTTAAATTAAAGGAACAACAGCTTTTAAAACAATATGCTTCCACAGAAAAGGTTCATTTTTTAACTAAATCATTTAAAGAACTCGAACTTAAGCGTCTTCAAGATTTACCACCTAATCCCGGTTATGCAAAACAAGCTCAGGAATATATTCCCTGTCTTTATGATATGACCATAATTGACATATCGAAAGAAGCACCTTCTGTTCGTAGTTCTAAGGAGACTCAATCACTTATGGAAGAAACTCATTCTAAAATGTTTTCAAAATTCCATTAGATTGATTATGATAAGTTTAATAAAGATCAACTTTCTAAAAATATACGCATTCGCTTACAAAAGGAATTATTTAACTAACAGTTCTTGTGCCCCAATGTTTGTCAAATGAAAACCCTCCTAGTACGTCTCCTACACTTGTCAAAACGGATTTAACGAAGTTAATTCCACCGGTAAGTAAGGCGTCCGTTAACTTAAAAGTGGTACACCAACACTTAGCCGATTTTGACAAGGTCATTTTGGAACGTACGACGGCCACGGTCATAACGGAAGGTGAATGGAACTTTGAGCACACTAGAGCTGCGTTCCGAGGCGAAATTGTTCCTTTTGTAAAGAATGTTAAAGCTTGTCTTAGTAATCTTGATCAAGATTTGCGTTTGGAAATAGAAGAAGTTAAACGTGTTTTCAATAAAATGGATGATGCTTAAGAAAACAGTTTACTTGAAATAGAACGGGTTTCACGCCAAAATGATCAGCTTTTGAAACAAGTGATGTCTCATGATATAGTTTCCGTCTGTGTGAATAAAAGTGTTGATAATGATTCTATTGTGCATAATGTTGAATCTGTGGCTAATGTGGTAGATAATACTTGTCACGAATCTGACGCTGAGTTTTAAAGCTTTAAGATTCATATTCTGCGCTTTCAAAATGTTTTGATGAGATTCAAACACGTTGTATTTTGCTTGAATGCAAGCAACAATTTATTCAAGAAATCTTTGAAACGTCATTCGAAGGTGTTAATATCGATGATGGAAACTTTGAAAAGAATTTTCGATTGAATTTACAATCAAAACAGCGTCAGCCAAGTGACAAAGTTGCTAAATCTTTGCCGATAGACATAGAGAAATCTAAGGAGCTTAACTGTGTGAACGTACTTGAGGCCGCTGAGAATTTTAAACTTGATCTAGATAATCGAGTTTCCAAGATTTTGTCCAAAGTTGATAACTTAAAACAGAAAGATACACGACTCTTTGATTCAATAAAGCCCGCATGTGCTAATACCACTGCACAGAATCAATCATTGATTGAACAATTGAATCGAAAGTCGGTGGAAATATCTGATTTGAGGGAACAAATTTGTGATAAAAATATGTCCTTGGCTGAGTTAAAGGAAACACTTCGTACTCTAAAAGGTAAGAATGTTGTGGATAACGCAGCCACTGTCTCAGCATCGTCCTCTAGTGAAATCAAAAGGAACCTTATAGCCGTCACACCATTTAATAAGGGACATAGAACTAAACCATCTCAAACTTTGGTCACTAAAGATAAGGCGGAATCAAAACCATCTTCTAATATTCCCGTGTTGCCTTCTACAGGAGTAAGCACCACTACTAAGGCTCAAAGATCTAAGCTTAAAAGAAACAAGAAGAATGATAGGATCTTGCCCCCATCTAGTAGTCAAGTGGAGAAGAAAGTAGAAGCCCATCCTAGGAATGTTATTTCTATTTTGAATAAAAAGAATCATGTAGCTAAACCTAAAGGCTCTGCGGTTGTGCAGCGTTCTAAGCCTACTGTGAATTCTAATTTGAAATGTTGGAATTGCAATGAATGTATGTTTTCTAGTCGTCATGATTCTTGCCTTATTGACCATGTGAATGAGATGAATGCCCGGAAAAATGGATTAGAATGGAAACCGACTGGGAAAGTGTTAACCCAAGTTGGTTGGTTGTGGCGCCCCACTGGTAGAACTTTCACTATAGTAGGAAATACGTGCCTTTAACTAGGATCACTCCCACTAAAGCGAAGCAAGCGTGCCCTTTCACTAGGAGTACCAAGGCTACCAAAACACAAGCGTGTCCTTTAACTAGGAACACCGACACTACTGTAGGAAGCAAGTGTCCTTTAAATAGGTCTCTCACTGTAGTGCCCGCGAATAATCCAAAACCTAAGAAAGTTGGAACAGTAAAACCTGTTAGTGCTAAAACTCACATTTGAAAACGCAGGAAATCTAAGGGTCACAAATATTTTAGCAATTCTGATAATCTTATATCTATATCTTCTAACACTCCAGAACCAACATTTTCCAATGCATTGTCTTATGTTGTTATTGAAAACAGGTGGTCCAAATTGTTCTCTGGTTTTTGGACTCTGGTTGCTCCAAGCATATGACCGGAGATCGCTCTCAGCTCAGAAATTTCGTCAGCAAGTTTCTTGGTACGGTTCAATTTGGAAATGATCATATTGCAAAGATAATGGGTTATGGTGAATATCATATTGGGAATGTTATAATTTCAAGAGTGTATTATATGGAAGGTCTCGGTCACAACTTATTTTCTGTGGGACAATTTTGTGATGCAAACCTAGAAGTTGCTTTTCGAGAGCATACCTGCTTCATTCGTAATTTGGAAGGGGTTGATTTATTGAAAGGTACTCGAGGGAATAATTTGTATAGTTTGTCTCTACAAGACATGATGGCCGCTTCTCCCGTATGTCTTCTCTCCAAAGCATCGAAGACTAAGTCATGGTTATGGCATCGGCGATTATCTCATCTTAACTTTGACGCTATTAATCATTTGGCGAAAAACGAACTTGTTCGTGTTCTTCCTAAACTTTCTTTTCACAAGGATCATTTGTGTTCACCGTGTACAATGGGGAAAAGCACTAAGAAATCATACAAACCCAAAACAGAAGACACCAACCAAGAGAAACTTTATTTGTTGCATATGGATCTTTGTGGGCCAATGCGTGTTGAAAGTCTTAGTGGCAAAAAGTACATCCTCGTAATTGTCGATGATTACTCTCGGTTTACATGGGTGAAATTTCTTACAACAAAAAATGAGGCACCTAAATTCATCATCGGATTTCTCAAGATGATTCAAGTGCGTCTCAACACTACTGTCCGACGCATTTGTACATATAATGGAACCGAATTTGTGAATCAAATCTTGCGTGATTATTAAGAAGAAGTTGGTATATCTCATGAAACATCCGTTGCACGCACTCCACAACAAAATGGTGTCGTTGAAAGGCGAAATTGCACACTTATGGAAGCTGCTTGAACGATGTTAATTTACGCAAAGGCTCCATTGTTTTTATGGGCAGAAGCAGTATCTACAGCAGTGTACACCCAAAACCGGTCACTAATTCATAAACGCCATGGTAAAACACCTTATGAGCTTCTCCATGGAAAGGTACCAGATTTATCATATCTTCATGTATTTGGTTCTCTTTGCTATCCAAAAAAATGATGGTGACAATTTGGGAAAACTTCAACCAAAGGCTGATATTGGTATTTTCATTGGTTACGCACCCGCAAAGAAGGCATACCGAATCTGCAATCATAAGTCTCGTAAGATCCTTGAAACTATAAATGTTGATTTTGATGAGCTGACAACAATGGCTTCTGAGCAAAGCAGCTCTGAACCCGCACTTCATGAAATGGGACCCAGTAACATTAGTTCTGGTCTTGTCCCGAACAACCCCACTTCATCATCATTTATACCACCCAGTAGGAATGAATGGGATACGTTGTTTCAACCGTTCTTTGATGAATTCTTTACTCCTCCAAGTATTGTTGCTCTAGAACCTGAGGTAATAGCTCCGGTAACCGACGTTGTCGCTCCAGCACCCGAAGCACAATCAGATACGTCTGCACCTACAATTGGTCAAGCTATACCTTCAACGAGTAATTCTCAACCAACTACCGAATCAACTACTCATGTCATGCATATTGATGATGAAGAGGATGATGATGATCACGATTTAGAATTCGCTCAAATACGTGAACTTCTATTCTTTGGTGTACCAATTCCCGACCCTAATCAAGCCGGGTCGTCCACCTCAGAGGAAGCTCTTTCCACAGTTTACTCCAATCCACGGATTCGTGAACATGATAGCAAGTGGACAAAGGATCATCCTATAGATTCTATTATTGGTGACCCTAATCTTCCGGTATCTACCCGAAGTCAGTTACAAGAAAATGCAATGTTTTATCATTTTGATGCTTTTCTCACTAAAGTTGAACCTAAGACATGGCAAGAAGCTTTTACTCAATCCTGTTGGATAGAAGCTATGCAAGAAGAACTTAATGAATTTATATGTCTTGAAGTATGGGAACTTGTCCCATGCCCGGATCAAGTGCAGTTACTCACTTTGAAATGGGTTTACAAGGTGAAACTCGACGAGTTGGGCGGAATATTGAAGAACAAAGCTCGACTTGTAGCTCGTGGATACAAGCAATTATTAGGCATCGACTTTATGGAATCCTTTGCACCTGTTGCCCGTTTGGAAGCTATTAGACTATTCCTCGCTTATGCAGCCCACATGAATATGATCGTCTATCAGATGGATGTGAAGACGCAATTCTTAATGGTGAAATCAAGGAATAGGTCTATGTTCAACAACCAGATGGTTTTGTGAATCCTAAATATCCTAATCATGTGTACAAGCTTAAGAAGGCTCTCTATGGTTTGAAGCAAGCTCCACGCGCATGGTATGATCTATTGTCACAATTCCTCATTACTCAAGGCTTCACTAAAGGCAAGAGGATCCCACGCTGTTCATTCAAAAACAAGGTAAAGATATGATTATGGTACAAATATATGTTGTGTTGGGAATAAATTTAGGCCAGAACACTTGAACGCTGACAAGAACAACTCAAGCGTTGACAAGAGTAAAGTGAGCGCTGATAGCATGAGCGTTGACAAGTTAAAGTCAAGCGTTGACAGATTGAAGACAAGCACTGATGGAAGATGTGAGCTACACGTTTATTATAGAATACTTCTAGTAAGGATAGAGACGACAATGTATTTTCTATGTTTATCTTTACCTAGAATAGTTGATTCGTAGCTTATTGTACAAGACTTCTTGTTCTATAAAAGAAGATCTTTTAGGTTAAAGTTAAAAAAAAAAAATTAAGTTTTCATAAGTATTTGCAAGTTAAACTCTTTCATTGTAATCAAGCACGATCATTCTAATACAAGTGAAAGTTTGTTTAACATCTTTGTGTTTTGGATCAAGTGTTAATTCCGCATAACACTTTGTTACTTTATTCATAAGCAAAGGTTTCTCTACGTGTAGTACTTGATCTAATCTCGTATACACAAAGCTTAATCGATCTAAGTTTGGGATCAACAAGTGGTATCAGAGCTTGTTGAGAAACTTTTGATCTTTAAGTAACGCAAGAACCCTAAAACACCAAAAACCCTAAAAACCATAAAATTCTCAAAACCCTAAAAACACCATGTCTGGCACAGATCAACCTGCTTCTTTGCTACAAAACAACTCCTCAAATCCTGGTATCAAAATTCCCATGTTTGATGCCAGGAACTTTGAGCTTTGGAAGTCAAATTTTGAGCAATATATAGCTATTCATGACTACACTCTTTGGGAGATTGTCGAATATGGAAACACATTCGACAAAGCAGCAAAGATTGCTGCTACAATTGCCACAAGGACAGCTGTTCCTAATTGTCCTGAAGCTGATAAGGTGGAAAAGCCTGGAGATGGGAGAGCTGTAGCTGTTGAAGATATAGCCAAGAAGAGGGTGGACATGAAAATCTTGAACATCTTGAAACATGCCCTAGGTCATGAGAATCAGCACAAGTACAAACGCTTTGAGTCTGCAAAAGAGCTTTGGGAAGCTCTTGAAGTAGCACATGGTGGCAATGCTGACACAAAAGAAGAAAAGAAGAAGCAACTCTTGCATGAGTATGCTGTCTTTAAAGCTCAACCCAATGAAAATCTCAGCAGTGTGAGAAGTAGACTTCTTGACATCACAAGTCAACTTTCCTTCATGGGAACACAGATTGATGACCCTGAATTGAATGCTACTTTTCTCAAAAGCCTTGGTGATGTATGGAAGATTGAAACAAGATCCATTCTTGTCAATAATACCCACAAGACCTCCAGGTTTGATGACATCTTCAACAAACTAAGACTGTTGGAGAATGAATGGCAATTGGATAGTGATAATAAATCTTCCAGCAGCAACATGGCCTTCTTCTCACAAAGTGAAGGCCAATTTGATTCCATGAACTTCTATGGACATCCAGCCACTGGATCTCAATGTGTCAACGCTGGATCTCAGCCTGTCAGCGCTGGATCATATCCTGTCAACGCTTTGTACTCAAGCGCTGACACATACAATCATGGCGCTGATAGAATTAAACCTGCTGGTTTTGATCTAGATACTGTGTGTGCATTCATTGCTTCTTTGCCCAGTGATTCAAGGATTACATATGAAGATCTTGAGCAGATAAGTGATGAACAATTGGAAGAGATGGATATCAAGTGGACTATGGCTCTTGTAAGTTTAAGAGCAAACAGGTTTAATAAAAGGTTCAAAAAGAAGATGACCTTTAATGCTAAGGATGTTGCTGGCTTTGACAAGTCCAAGGTTGAGTGCTACAACTGTCATAGGATGGGGCACTTCATGAGGGAATGTAGATCTCCAAGAAGATCTGATGCTGGGAAGCCTTCAAGCCAAATGGTTAAGAGCCCAGATCCCAAGGCCATGGTTGCTGTTCAACAAATTGATGGAGTTGGAGAATGGGACTGGAGCTGGATGGCTAAGAATGAGGAAGAGGACAGAGCTTTGGTTGCTGAAGTTAAAGAAGAGCATGCTGAATATGCTCTCATGGTACACTCCTCCTCTTCATCAGACAATGAGGTATATGATGATGCTTTCTGTTCTAAGGGTTGTCGTTTAAATACTGAAAAATTAAATCAAGAGATAGTTAAATTATTAGATGAGGCAAGTACTGAAAGATGCAAAGTATCTAATTATCAAATTGCTCTTACCCAAACAGAAAAGACAGTAGCTGAGTATAAGAAAATGGAGTTTGATTTAAAGGATCAAATAAATATCTTAAAACATGAGTTACATCAGAGTAAAGATGTTCAAGATATAGTAAATAGGGTTAATCTTGATTTGATAGCTCAGTTAGAGGAGGCTAACAAAAATAAAGATAATGTGAGTCTTAAAATCCAGAGATTTGATAAAGCCACACAATCTCTAGGAGAGTGTGTTAGTAAACAAAGAGATTCTAAGGATATGAGTGGGATTGGGATGAATAATTATACTGGTGTTCCACCACCAGCTGGGGATTTCTATGGTGTCCAATCAAAGGACTTATCTTGGACTGGCTTGCCAGAATGCCAAGAGGAGGAATTCATTCCTCCACCTAGAGTGACTTCCCCAGTTGAGGAGTACAAGCAGAAACTGACTGACCTAGATGAGTGGAAGAAAGCTAACCACACCTTGTTTGTTAAGGGAGGTTTGTTGTGTGAAAGTCCAAATGAGCCCACACCAATCAAGAGCCTTGATCCTAAACCTATTAAGATCACACACCCTACCACTGGCAAAGCTGTTGACCTTGGCCCACAAACTGTTAGAAAACCTAGTGTTAAATATGCAGAGATGTATAGGAATACTAGGTCACCAAAAAGCCAAGTTAGTAATCATGGAACAGGCTTCTTTGCTTCTAGACCTAAGACTATGTCTAGAAAAGCTTGTTACACATGTGGTAGCTTCTCACATTTGGCATACAAATGTGTCAACGCTTCCAATGTCAACGCTGATAGGAACCATTTCAGCGCTGACAAAAGTCAACATAGGTCAAACACTGTCAGACCCAATACCTTTGTGAACAAAAGTTCACAAGTTGTTAGACCAGCTCCATTCTTTTCTAGAGGGTCTAACACACAAGGCCTAAGACCTTTTCAAAAGTCAAACACTTGGTCAAATAGGCAATGGGTTCCTGTAGCAAACCCTAGGTTCAACGCTGATAAGAGCAATCGGGGCGCTGACAAGAGAAATTTCAGCGCTGACAGACACACTGCCAAACCTAGGTATTTGCAACCACAGGGAAATAGGTCTAAAGCTTCTACTAGCTTAACATGGAGACCAAAACAAGACCAAAACCCTAATTCTACTGGTATTTCTATGACATGCAACAGGTTTCATTATATTTCAAAGGCATTGTCAACACCAATTGGGGTTAACTGGGAATTTCATTCAAACAGGGATGAAAATGGGGTTGTTATGAGAACCAAGTCTGTTCTTGTTGAACAACCAAATGAATCCAAGTCTTCCAAGGCTTGGGTTCCCAAAGAAAACTAATGTGTTTTCTTTATGTGTAGAGCATTCAGAAGAAGATCAATGATTATGGATACTGGGATAGTGGATGCTCAAGGCACATGACAGGAAAGGAAGACTATCTGACTAATTTCTCTCCTATTCAAGATGGTGATAAGGTATACTTTGGAGGGGGCTATGGCACCATCACAGGAAAAGGAACTCTTGTCACCAACAATCTACGGTTTGAGAATGTCTTCTTGGTAAAAGAACTGGATTATAATTTGTTTAGTGTATCACAAGTGTGTGATAACAAAAATAAGGTTCTTTTCACAGATACTGAGTGCTTGGTGTTAAGCAAAGATTATAAGCTCCCTGAGGAAAAATACATAGATTTTAGAACACCAAGGCATAAAGACATATATAATGTGAATCTTAATGGAATTAAGATAAATAATAAAATGTCATGTCTGTATGCTAAAGCCTCAGTAGATGAAAGTAATCTTTGGCACAGAAGATTAGGGCACATAAACTTTAAGAATATCAATAGACTTGTGAGGCTTGGTTTAGTTGATGGTTTGCCTGAAAAGGCTTTCCACAATGACCACACTTGTGTTGCATGTCTTAAGGGCAAGCAGCACAAGGTCTCATTCAGGTCTAAACATGTGCACTCTAGTTCTAAACCACTTCACTTATTGCATATGGACCTCTTTGGTCCAACTAATATAGAAAGTCTGAAGGGTAAATCATATTGTTTTGTTATCACTGATGATTATTCCAGGTTTACATGGACTTTCTTTTTAGCCAAGAAAAGTGAAACTGCCCAAAGTCTGATTAATTTCATTACACAGATTGAAAAGAAGAATGGTAATGAGGTCAAAATTATTAGAAGTGACAATGGGGGTGAGTTTAGAAATCAGTTGTTAGATGATTTTTGTGCCAAGAAAGGGATTACTAGGCAGTTTAGCATAGCTAGAACCCCACAGCAAAATGGGGTTGCTGAAAGGAAGAATAGGACCCTTATTGAAGCAGCCAGAACCATGTTGGCTGATGCCCACTTTCCTATAGCCTTTTGGGCTGAAGCTGTTAACACAGCTTGTTATGTTCAAAATAGGGCATTGGTCAACAAAATACATAATAAGACACCTTATGAATTACTTTGGGGAAGGAAGCCAAATATTGGCTTTCTCAAGCCTTTTAGATGTCATGTAGTTGTTCTAGAAACTAGTGAGGCCCTAGGTAAATTTGATTCAAAAGGTGATGAAGGCTACTTCATGGGTTATTCAGTGCAGAGCAAAGGATATAGGGTTTACATTAAAAAGGAAAAACGTATACTTGAAAAGGTACATGTTAGGTTTTTAGAAAGTAAACCTAGTGATCCTGAAAGTGGTCCAAATTGGCTGTTTGACTTAGAACCTTTATCTAGAGCTTTAAATTATATGCCTGTTACTGATCCAGACATTGTGAAGGAAACTTCAAGTGTTTTGGAAAAGAGAATTGGTAATGTTTCAGGTATACAGGTTGCTAAGAAGGATGGACCACCAGCAGCTAAGTCATCTCCCACACAAGAATATGTTACACTTCCTATATGGACAGATGAGTATTATGCTGCTGCTACTGCTGCTAGAAAAGATAATGGTGGTGTTCAAATACCACCAAATACAAACATGCATGGTTCTTCAGACGCTGACAAAGGGAAATCAAGCGCTGACAAGACCAATTCAGACGCTGATGGATCAGACGCTGACAACAACAGTTCAAACGCTGTTAGCCCAAATGCTGACAAACAAGGTTCAGACTTTGGTGACACCTTTACACAGCTTTTCTCTTCCCATTTTGAACAAGGTGGACCTTCCAATGTTCATGAAGAGATTTCTGTTGATCAAGAAGAGTCTGAGGAAGAAGATATTGGTAACATGGAGCGTGAAGTTGAGGACACCAGACTTTTTGAAGGAGGAGTTCTCACTTCCACAGCAAAGGATCACCCCACATCTCAGATCATTGGTGATGTTATGGCTCCAGTTCAGACAAGAAGATCCCATCAAAGTCTTGGTGGATTTATTGCCAATATACACAAGAAGGTTGATACCCCTCTTGTACAAGCATGTTTGTTTGCCTGTTTTCTGTCACAGGAAGAACCCAAGAATATTTTTGATGCTCTCAAAGAACCAAGTTGGGTGGAAGCAATGCAGGATGAGCTTCACCAATTTGCTATACAGGATGTTTGGGAGCTGGTTGATTGTCCCAGATATGTGAGACCAATTGGGACAAGATGGGTTCTAAGGAACAAGAAGGATGAAAGAGGCATTGTGGTCAGAAACAAGGCACGTTTGGTAGCTCAGGGATATACACAAGAGGAAGGCATAGATTATGAAGAAGTCTTTGCTCCAGTTGCAAGAATTGAAGCTATCAGAATTTTCCTAGCTTATGCATCTTACATGAACTTCACTGTTTATCAAATGGATGTGAAGAGTGCTTTCCTCTATGGGACAATTGTTGAGGAGGTATATGTCATGCAACCTCCTGGTTTTGAAGATCCTGAGAATCCAGACAAGGTTTATAGAGTGAAGAAAGCTATGTATGGACTTCATCAAGCCCCAAGAGCATGGTATGGTACATTGTCCACCTACTTGGTGGAAAATGGTTTCAAAAGGGGCACCATAGATCAGACACTATTTACAAAGAAGAAAGGAAAACATGTTTTGCTTGTGCAGGTCTATGTTGATGACATCATTTTTGGGTCTACTGATCCAAAAATGAGTGAGGACTTTTCCAAGCTCATGACAGATAAATTCAAGATGAGTGCAATGGGTGAGATGAACTTCTTTCTAGGTTTACAAGTTCAGCAGAAAGAAGATGGTATCTTCATCTCCCAAGACAAGTATGTAGCTGAAATCTTGAAGAAATATGGTTTTTCTCCACATGAGAAGGAGGCTTCCACTCCTATGGATAGGCAAAACCCTTGGGGAAAAATTGGAGCTGGAAAGGATGTGGATGTTAGGCACTATAGATCAATGATTGGATCATTGATGTATCTTACAGCCTCAAGACCTGACATCATGTTTGCTGTGTGTGCATGTGCACGCCATCAAGTGACTCCCAAAGAATGTCACCTTTTTGCTGTGAAGAGAATTTTTAGGTACCTAAGATGTTATCCAGATCTTGGCTTGTGGTACCCAAAAGATTCTCCATTGGATCTTATTGCATATTCAGACAGTGACTATGGTGGTGACAAGTTTGATAGGAAATCCACAACTGGTGGATGCCAATTTCTTGGGAGCAGATTAATATCTTGGCAATGCAAGAAACAAACAGTGGTGGCTAATTCTACAACTGAAGCAGAATATGTGGCTGCAGCAGCATGTTGTGGACAAGTCTTATGGATTCAGAACCAGCTGTTGGATTATGGGTATAATTTTATGCATACCAAGATTTTTGTAGACAATAACAGTACTTTATGCATTATTAAAAATCCTGTACATCATTCTAAAACCAAACACATAGAAATTAGACATCATTTTATAAGAGATTGCTTTGAGAAAGGTTTAATACAACCAGATAGGGTAGCCACAGAAGATAATGTGGCTGATTTATTAACTAAACCTTTTGATGCTGGAAGATTTCAATATTTGGTAACAAATATTGGAATGGTTAATCTCACTTAATATGTGTTTTGGAACCTTTTTGTAAAAGTATGTACAGGATAATGCATTGTTATTGGTCTTTGTGATGATTTAGATTTTCCACTTTATTTTTCTAACACTGACAAAGGTCAATGTAACGCTGTCAAGTGTTATTTTGCTGTTGTTGGAGATATTATTGTCTAACGTTGACAAGAGTTCCTTCAACGCTGATAAGTGTTGTCGGGACGCTGACAGCAACAAATGTTAGTTTTGTGGTTTCATCTAAATGTGTAGGTGGTAGCTTTATGCCATTGGATACAGAGTTGCTTATGGATCTTTGAAGAAGCTATTTGGACATGTTTTTGTTTATGGATGATGGTTGGAATATTTATATTCCTATCTTGACATAAATTTTTAATGTTCATATATATTTTGAGGACTCATGTATCATAGTTTAAGGGGAGGTTTAAGGAACCTTTAGGATTTTTTTTGGGGTATCCATATGATACTCTTATCACAATTCTAGATTGTGTCCACAGGTGAGTATGGGTTAGTTTTACTAAACCATGAGGCACTGTAGCATGCATAGTATATCAACTTTGCATGCTGCCAAGACATTTTTGGCCTAGAATTGGTTGTGGTCTGTTGGGAGACTTGGGAATCATTTTGATATGCGTTTTACCTGGGAGTAACAAGGATTTTATAAGGTAACTTGGTTGTTAAGAATTTTGGTTAGCAAGGGACACTAGAGGACTGTTATGTCTATCTTGCTTATGCAAGTGTGCATAACTGGACAGTGCTTGCCGCCCTATGATAATTATCAGCTTTTGGTTATCTTCTCTAGGATAAATTACTTGTTAAGGTCATTTTTCACTTTTTAAAACAATTTTATTTTTGGACGCTGACAAGATTTTTCCAAGCGTTGTTGTGACCAAAATGGACGCTGACATGGCTTTAGGCGAACGTTGACAAGATTATAGCCGTTGGGCGTTGATGGGTTATATTTGACCGTTGACAAACAATGGGACCTACCCAGTTGTTACTTTTTGACATATTTTCAAGCCGTAATTTTAGGAGTTGTTACTTTCATTAAATGCATGAGATAACTTATAACTTTTTCAATATTTTCATGATTAGTTTTTGAAAATCTTTGCCTATTTTTGGGCCAATCACATGCATTCATCCACTCCTATAAATTTGGCTCCTATTTTTAAACAGGGTATCTATAATTCTTGTCTAACACTTTTCTCTTATCAACCTTCATCTTTTATACTTCAAATTAACAGCTTTCATCAATTTTACCAAGATTTAACTCAGCAGAATTGGATTTGGGGTTCAAGTCTCAACACAACATGATTGCTTATCTTGTTGCTGATAATACTTTGTTCCCTCAATACACGCAAATGGTGGAGTATTTGAATGCATCCCCATTAAGGTATGCTCTTTCTCATGCACCACTCATTCCAGTCACACACATTAAACAGTTTTGGAACACTGTCAGTTCCTCAACAGTTAATGGAGTGACCACATTAACTTCTATTGTTCATGGGAGATCTTGGGTGGTTACTGAGGCCTTGGTGCGCCCGGCCTTGCATCTTAATGATGCTGATGGTATAACCATTCTTCCCATATCTGAAATAGAACAAGGGCTTAGGGCTTTGGGATACCCTATTCCTGATGAAGGTACTCTTAATAAGTACCATAAGCAGGAATTTCCCCCAGCCTGGAAGTACCTCATTCACATTCTCCTTCAATGTTTGAGTCCCAAATGTACTGCACACAATGAGATCAATAGATCCATTGCAACTGCTATTGTGTGTATTGCAACAGGGCAAAAATATAACTGGTCTAAAATGATTTTTGAAGGAATGTGTAAAAACAAGGGGACAAAAATGACTTTAGCTTATCCCCGTTTTCTGCAAATGATTTTTGATGCTCAAAGATATTGTTCAAGGGATCACAATGATTTTTATAAAATCCCTGAACAAAAGAAGGCTATTTTTACCAAAATGAATTCACCACCTCATAGAGACCTACCTTTAACCCCAGCTATGCTTGTTGTTATTGCAGCAGCACAACCACAACCAGACCCCCAACCTCATATTGACCCTCACCCACAACTTGAACCTATCCCTGAACCTTTACCTTTATCTGACCAAATGCAAATAGACCAAAATCCCTTTGACGCTGACACATCTAATGTGGGCGTTGATGTGCCTATTTCCATCGCTGACACCCAACCATCACAATCCCAAACACCCCTTAACCAACCCACATCTACACCTTCTTCTACACCATCTTCCACACCACCTGAATATAGGTTGATTAAACGCCAAAGGACTGCTGGAGTGTTCTCCTCTGGTGGTCCTAGCCATGAAGCAGAGAGAACCACCACCACAAGTGTGGCTGGTGACCTGGATGAGGCTGGGACTATTGGTTCTGGCTTAGCAGCTGGCCAAGGCAGTCCCACCATAATTAAGTCCTCATCCATGCCCAATGAACCTGACTTGGGAGGTCAAATCCCCATTTTGGAAGAGGGCAGACTGGAACCAATGACGCTTTTGGAATTGACGGCTGTCTGCATTAGCTTGCAAAAGCAGAATGCAGACTTAGTACAAATTGTCAGTAATCAAGGCCTTGAACTCAATGAATTGAGGGAGAGGATTGTTGCTTTGGAAAGTGTTCATGCAAAGGGAGGTATGGAGGAGTCTTCCAAAGGGGAGGAAGATCAACGAAATCTGAGTGATAAGAGCAGTCAAGATGGTCAATCATTGGATGTTGCTGAAGCTCTTACTACTTTGAAGGAACAAACAGGTTTTGATACGTCCTTGATCTCTCCAACCAATTTAAATTTATCATTTACAGATATGTTGAGAGAGGTTACACAAGGCGCTGAGGGAAAATATTTGAGCGTTGACAAGATAAGTTTGGACGCTGACAAAAGTATTTTGGGCGCTGATAGAGGAAATTTGGGCGTTGACAGATCTGCATATGGAGGTGATGTATTCCAGTCATCATCTATCATCAAGGATGTTCCTACTCAGGTATTATCATCTACCCTACCAATAATTGCACCAACAGATAAGGGTAAGGGTAAGTTGGTAGAAGAAATTGTTCCAAAGAATGCAGCTCAGGTTGAATTTGATAGAAGATTGGCTGAGCAAATGATGGAACAAGGTGAAAAGGAAAAGTCACCATTTGTTGTGACTTCTGAAGAAGAAAGTGATGGAGCAAGCTCAGATTCAAGTGTAATGATTGTTGAACCAGAAAGACTTGAGTATGGTGATGAGCTTGCTAGGGAAAAGCTGAGAGATTTAAAGTTGCAGATTGATTTTGATATGCCAGAGGTGGTTCAGATGTACAATTCTTGGGAAGAAAGCTGTATGGATAATCCAGACTTGACCATTTCAGATCAGATATGGGGTTTGGAAATTCTTCTTAGAGTTCAGAAGGATTGTAAGGTGATTTTGAAGCACAAGGCAAGCAACATTCTCTCTGAGTTGAAAAGGGATAGGAGGAAGCTCTACTTTATGTTGCTCAAATGTCATGGAGTTGGATGGACACATCAGAAGCTGAAGGCTTTGACGTTTGATGAGTTGGAACATAGGGCTTATCCTATTTGGGTGAAAGTGCAAGAAGAAAACACTTTCAGACTTCTTTCAGATGAAAGAAAGGAGCAACTTGCAGAAGAGATGGCAATCAAGAAAGCTATGATAGTTCCTAGACCAGTAAAAAAGGGATTTATTCTTGAGTTTCCAAAAGATATGAATCAACTATATCCAAGTGAAGCAGTTATTAGAAAGAGCCTCAAGCTCTCCCCATTAGAAGCTTCAGATATGGTGCATGTGTTACCATTAGATTCCAGGAATCCAATTGTAAGCTATGATGAAGATGAATGTGGATTCTGGAAAATTGGAAGATTTGGCAAGGAGGTACACACTTTTACCACTCTCATATCTTTATTTGCAAGTTGTGATAGAGAAGACTTGGTGGACCTTTGGAGGTTGCTAGAGACCAAGTATGAGGCTGAAGCACCAACTTCAGCCAATGGAATAAAACTTTGGACCACATTCAAAAGAATGTGTGGGACAAAAGAAGAAGATCCTGAAATATGGAAGGATCTTGAAGATGACCTCAGTGGTCTTCAATGGAGGTTATATTCAGCTGCAGGTGTATACCATTTGAGTTCTACAAAGTTTGCTGAGTATTTACTTGTAGATGCTCAGTATTTCATATCCAAGGCTGTTTTGGAGAAGATGAAGGACACCCAGTTGGAGATAGACTATACAAGTGACGTGGCAAAGAATTTGATCAGATTTATTTATTACCAATATGATAAGGTTTGTCAGACTCCTCCAAGTTCTTAATGTTTATTCAGAAACTTGATCATAAGAGTGGATATCAAGTTTAGGGGAGGATTGTTGGGAATAAATTTAGGCCAGAACACTTGAACGCTGACAAGAACAACTCAAGCGTTGACAAGAGTAAAGTGAGCGCTGATAGCATGAGCGTTGACAAGTTAAAGTCAAGCGTTGACAGATTGAAGACAAGCACTGATGGAAGATGTGAGCTACACGTTTATTATAGAATACTTCTAGTAAGGATAGAGACGACAATGTATTTTCTATGTTTATCTTTACCTAGAATAGTTGATTCGTAGCTTATTGTACAAGACTTCTTGTTCTATAAAAGAAGATCTTTTAGGTTAAAGTTAAAAAAAAAATTAAGTTTTCATAAGTATTTGCAAGTTAAACTCTTTCATTGTAATCAAGCACGATCATTCTAATACAAGTGAAAGTTTGTTTAACATCTTTGTGTTTTGGATCAAGTGTTAATTCCGCATAACACTTTGTTACTTTATTCATAAGCAAAGGTTTCTCTACGTGTAGTACTTGATCTAATCTTGTATACACAAAGCTTAATCGATCTAAGTTTGGGATCAACATGTTGATGATATTATATTTGCTGCCTCGACCCAAACCTTATCCGACGAGTTTGGGAAACTCATGTCTTCCAAGTTTAAGATGTCAATGATGGGCAAGGTATCATTCTTCTTAGGTCTTCAGATATCTCAGAGTCCCAGAGGCATCTTTATCAATCAATCCAAGTATGCCATTGAATCACTTAAGAAATATAAGATGGAATCTTGCGACCCCGTGGATACTCCAATGGTGGAACGAACTAAGCTTGATGCAGATCCACATGGAATTGCCGTTGATCTGACACTTTATCGTTGAGTGATCGGTACCCTTCTGTATATCACAGCTAGTCGACCTGATCTTCAGTTTGCTATATGTATGTGTGCTCGGTATCAAACTCGGCCTACTGAGTTACACTTGGCTACTGTGAAACGGACCTTTCGATATCTTAATGGAACCATTAATCGGGGACTTTGGTATTCGAAGGACTCTTCGATAGCACTTATGGCATATGCAGATGCGGATCACGCGGGTTGTCAAGATACAAGGCGTAGCACGAGTGGAACTTTGCAATTACTAGGAGATCGACTAATCAGTTGGGCATCGAAAAGGCAGAAAAGCGCTGCAATTTCAAGTACGAAAGCAGAATACATAGATAAGTCCGGTTGCTGTGCTCAAATTCTTTGGATGAGATCGCAATTAACCGACTATGGTCTAGGTTTCAACAAAATTCCGATGTACTGTGACAACAAGAGTGCATTTGCCTTATGCTGCAACAACGTTCAATTCTCCCGGTCGAAGCACATTGACATTCACTACCACTTCATCAAGGAGCAAGTGGAAAATGGAGTGATAGAGCTTTACTTTGTCCGATCTAAGTATCAATTGGCGGATATTTTCACGAAAGCTTTAGATCACGCTCGAATGGAATTTTTGGCCGACAAGCTAGGAATGAGAACTTTCTCGCCTGAGACTCTAAAGGAATTGGTAGATGAAGCGAAAGAATAGTAGTGGTAAACAATTCTCCGTATCCTTGGTGATCATCTGTATATATTGTTTATATTTTTACCCACAAAAGCAAAATACAAATATATAAAACCATATAAAAACCATAAAAATTGAAAAATTCAGAAAAATCCAAAAATATTTTTACTTTATTTTTCAAAGGCATGTCTTTTGGTACGATAATATTTACGGCCTTAGAAATGTTGATTAATATTGACACGGCGCCATAAATAGAGTTCGTACAAAAGTTGTAAATATTTCATAAAACATGCCCACATGGCTTGTAGTTATTTCAGAGTGCAACCCGCTTTTCATATTAAAGTCAAGTATTTCTTATGAAAGCTTTGGCTCACAACGGGAATTAATTTTCTCGGGCAAGGTTTACTTTAAAACCTTGTAAGGGATCAAGTTTACTTTATAACTTGGTCTAACACAAATCTATGTACGCTTCAGTGCATTTATTTGTTAAAACAAGAGAAGTCTTGTTTTCATGAAGTTATCATCTTTACAACCATAGCAATCTACAATTGGTATCTACATACTCGACGATGCGACTACTCAACCGACGACTACAACTCTTTCAATAGAACACGGGTCAATAATTGAGGGGGAGCAATTGTCAAGCATTCAGAATCATCGATGCCGAACGTGCCAAGCTCACTAACTGGCGTCAAGACAACAATACCAATCGTACACGTGGTGTCAAGAGATGACTTCAGACGTGACGAGGCGACCAACATATGCTGACAAGAACCATTTGATCTTATCATATGATGTTCTCATCAATCAGGTCCAACCTTGTCAATTTTTTTCTAATATGGTGAATATGTGATCATGTTACAAATCGGTATCATATCTCATACATTTGGTATCATGAAGATAAAACGGACTTGCAGTTTTCTTCCCAAAACCGTTGTTAAAACTTCATTAAATCATTGATATTAAAAACATCGGTTGGGTTAATATTTTTAATATGGGGGAGAAAATGTGATTTAATATGGGAAATTATCACAAATAGTTTGACTTAATGTGTTGGCTTATCCCGACATATGCGAAATGTTTTCGAATATCGTGGCATATGTTAAGGAGGAGCAAAACGGATTTGCACATCAAAAATGGATTTTCATGGTGACATATACTTACGCAAAACCCATTTATTTCAAGACGATGAAGATTGTGGTGACATAAGGATGGTAGGATAGGTTAAGTCCAATGATTCTTCTTAAACCCGAGGAATCTTCCCAAGGACATTCCATAGCTAGAAATAGTAGTCCTTAGGAAAGATGGAGAAAGATTGTGAAAGTAGGTGAATGTCGACCAAGTACTTAAGTTAGCACTGGAACAATCACAACAAGGTGCTAGTTATGACGTATTGGTAAGCATTGAAGGGGTTGAAGAGTGAAAAAGAATTGTAAAGATAAAGGGTGTAAAGAAAGAAGCCCTCCTTACAACCTTAGGCAGAAACCGGGTCAACACATATGCTATTGAGATCATTTTAATGATCCTCGACATTGAAGATAGACATTATGGACCTAGTGATGCAATGCATAACCCATCCCAGCTAACTCAGATATCTCTCAAAAGGGATTTGTGTTGATCCCAAACTTAGATCGTTTTAGCTTGTGTAAACGAGATTAGATCAAGTTATACACGTAGAGAAACTTTGTTTATGTATAAAGTAATTTAAGTGTTATGCGGAATTAACACTTAAACAAGAACACACAAAGGATGTAAACAAACTTTCACTTGATTGATAATAACAAACTTGCTTACAATGAAAGTGTTTAACGTATGAAAACTTATTATGAAACATAACCTAAAGGTCTTCTTTTATAGACATAAGAAGCCTTGTACAAGAGTCTACGTATCAACTATTCTAGGTAAAGATAATTATAGAAAATACAATGTTGAACTTATCTTTACTAGAAACAAACTAGAAACATAATACGCGTAGACTATATCTTTCTATCAGTACTTGTCTTCAACCTATCAACGCTTGACTTCTTCTTGTCAACGCTTGATCTATCAGCGTTTGTTTTCTTCTTATCAACGCTTGTTTTCCTCTTGTCAGCGCTCAAGTGAACTGGCTACATTTTATTCCCAACAATCCTCCCCTAAACTTGATATCTACTCTAGTAATCAAGTTTCTAAATAAAAATTAAGAACTAGGAGGAATCTTACAAATCTTATCATATTGGTAATAAACATGTCTGATCAAATCTTTGGCCACGTCACTTGAATAGTCAATCTCCAGCTGTGTTGTTGTAAAACCCGCATGCTTTTACCATGAATAGTGCCCTTAAGATCGTACGTTCTAGATTAAAACTTACCTCATGTAGTATTGATCACATTCATGTGCTAATAATCAAGCAAGTGCATACGTGTATGTCATGACAAGTATCGATTACGTACGAACCCATGATAAACAGTTAATAATATATCACGTGAACATAATTAAATCATGAACACCATTTAAAATACTAACTAAAATAATTACGTAAATACTTATAATATATTTACGAGCGTTAAGTTTACGATAAACGACACGTTAAAAGAAACAGAAACACGTTAAACACGAGCACGTTTAACCACGAACGAACACGAAACATCGGGACACGAGAAAGGTACGGGTACCCCATGTGGGGCCCCCATACCCACGGCACACATGCATGAAATGGGCTTAGCCCATGGACTTTACAAGTTAAGGGGGGTAAAAGTAAAAACATGTTTTCATTTTTCATTTTCAAGAAATAAACATAAAAACCCTAAAAATAGTTTTCTCCTCTCCTTTTTGCTCTCCTTGTGCCGCCACCTATACACCACCATAAGAGGGTGTTTGATTGATTTTGATCTTAAAAACAAGTGTTAGAATACGTGTTTGTTCATCCTTTTTCCAAGCTACATAGTGGTATACCTTTCTAACCCTTCTTTTTAATTCTTTTTAATTCTTTTAATCTTTGATTATTTTCATGAACATGTTATTATTTTTCTTATGAAAACAAGATAATTAATCATTGATCTAACATGTTTTGGTATTAAATAAAATCAAGGAATGATTTAAAGGGGTGTTTGTTTCTAGCCGCCTAGCAAAACAAACCCGAGGGGGGTTTGGTTTGCTATTGCCGCCACCACCAAGACCACAATTGGTCTTGGTTGGCTCATGTGGGACCCACGGCAGCAAGGGGACACGTGTGCCCCGGGTTTGGCCCGGGGTACGGTGTCGAATTCATACCCGATTCATGGTTCGTTGGTTAAAATCATGATCTATGTTACATGTAATTTTTATGAATCATGAACTTAGGATATAATTAATTAATAACATGAAATATTAATTAAATCATGACTTAGGTTATTTTAATTATTAGTTTATCATGACATTAATTTAACCTAAGTATTTTATGTTATAAGTTATAATTAATTAATTATTAAAACATGCCTATAATTAATTAATTTAGACATGACTTAGGTTATATTATTATTAATAATAATACACATTTTAACCTAAGTATTTTCATTTCATTTTAATTATACATGTTATACTTTAATTAAAATGCTTAACCTATAGTTTAATTGAAATACATGAAATAATAATTAAACTATACACTATATCGTATGACTTAAGAATAAGCTTATAACACTTAGACTTATATGTTAGCTTATGGAATCAGCTTAATTCTAATTATGGAAACTTCTATTTATAGAAACTTAATTAAATAAGGCAACTAATCTAATTATGGAAACCTTCTATATATGGAAATCAATCTATTTCAGGCAGCTAATCTAATTATGGAAACCTTCTATATATGGAAACTTATTTAATTAAGGCAGCTGATCTATTTTTGGAAACTATCTATTTTTAGAAACTAATCTATTTTAGGCAGTAAATTCAATTTTTGGAAACTTTCTATTTTTGGAAACTTTCTATTTTTGGAAACTTTCTATTTTTGGAAACTTTCTATTTTTGGAAACTTTCTATTTTTGGTAACTTTCTATTTTTGGAAACTTTCTATTTTTGGAAACTTTCTATTTTTGGAAACTTTCTATTTTTGGAAACCTGCTATTTTTGGAAAGTTACTTATTATTACACAGTAAGTATATTAATGCATGAAACAACAGTAATACTTAATCAGATTAATCAGAATACTAGATAAACACAGTTTAAGGATTTAAACAGTGAACCATGACCTAAAACATACCAAATCAGCTATAACAAGACACAGAACCCAGTACGTAATCAGTGAATCGATACTTATACACGTGTGTATTCATGTAGCGTTAGTGATCCAGAAGTAGGAGTCTTTCTTCCGTTCATTCACTGGACTTGAGGTACGGATTCCCGTCCTTTTAGTATGGACATTCCTTCCTTATTAGGATTTCCCCGTATGCAGCCAACTGTTTTCCCCAGCATTTGTTTTATTGTTTTGAACTGCTTATGTTAATTTAGCATAAACTATAGCCATATACAAGCATGACCAGTTTCACCTAGTTATGGAGGTACCATAACCATAGCATTGGAGGCACCGATGTTATGACTTCCCCACGGCGGAGTGATTGCTCGTGGCGTCCCTTTTCAGTTTGGCCATATTATTATATCAGGTGGGGCGTATGGGTGCATCCTAGTTACATGTTTTATTCAGTTTATCATGGTGAATGTGGTGTGTGCCTTGCACCCTTCACAAGGAGCTGATCCCTCCTACCCAAATCAGTATATTGATTAGAGGCATCCCCTCTAATCAGCATGATGAGGTCACCCCTCCAAGTATTCATGCACGTGACCTTTTCATGACCTATATGGGCTATGGTATATATATGTTAAAACAGTTTTCACAGGTTAAACATAAGGCTTTTCAAACTATAAAACCAGTTTTCATGATACTTAACCAGTTTACTCAGTACTTAGTCTTCCGCTGTTATATGTTACATGCTTATCCTATTTCATGCTTTATTGTACATCCGTGCACTGAGCGTCTTGCTCAGCCGTTTTCCTTTTCATGTTCCCAAAACGGCAGGTACTCAGGGACGCTCGTAGATCTCAAACGTAGGTGCATATGGACTGGAAGCTTTACTGTCTTTCTTTACTTTATGCATTTCCTTTACTTTGATACAGTTGCTTTGGACATTGTTTCGTCCTTCCTTTTACAGTATTTATGTTTGTGTGTGATGAGCTTTACTTTGGGATACCGATGTTTGATTCCGGTATTTCCTTTTATGGTTGAATAATGCTTAGACATTTATCCTTGTATGCTTTGATGACACGCCATGATATGCGTAATATTCCATTTCCAAAATGGGGTGTTACAATTATGGTATCAGAGACAAGGCTTCGACCTGTAGGCTCTCAAATATGACCTGTGATTAGTGGGTAGTCACTACGGTCTTCCTAGAACTGACAGTTGTTTTCATGCATTCATCATTTTTAAGCATACATATACATGTCATTGTTACAGGGTTTTTGACTAAGTAATGGTTGGTACAGGACTGGCCCTATTTAGTCGCATGTGTTTTATCGAAACTTTTAGATTTGGGACCGACCCATAGGCGTCCCCTCGATATGTCTTTTATTTTGAGTGAACTGACCGAAGGCGTTCACTCTCGAGCATCAAAAGTTTTCATAAAACTGCATCATGCATTCACACAAAGATTTTCTTGCATAAAATTTTTCTCGTGAAATTTTTGGCATAAATTTTTTTTATATTTTATGTTTGAACTGTTAATCATATGTTTTATGTTATACTGTCAGATGGTTCTCACACGCGAGCAAGAGCAGCTCAATGCTGCAATTCAGGCTGCCATGCAAGCCTTACTTCCTCAACTGAGGAATGACATTCGTGCTGAAGTCCAAGCTGCCAATAATCAGCAGCCGCAGAATCAGGCACCTCCTCCTCCTCCTCCCCCAGTGACTCTAGCGGTATGGTTGGAAAGATTTAACAAGCTCCGTCCTAGAGCTTTTGAAAAGACTGATAGCCCCAACGATGCTGAAAGCTGGCTGACTCACATTGAGAAAATCTTCAATGCTATGGGATGTGACCCCGCCTTCAAGGCAAGATTGGCGTGCTACAGGTTTGAAGGTGATGTACTCAACTGGTGGCTAGCTTTGACGCAGTCAGAAGGAGGTGATGAATGGGTCGCTGGTTTGACATGGGCCCAATTCAAGGAGAGAGTGATGGAACAGTTCTTTCCTAAAGCAGAGCAGGACAAACTCAAGCGTGAATACCACGGGATACGTCAGAGACAGGGCGAGAATAGCAACGAATTCATGCAGCGCTTTCTTCGCCTTGTTGGTTTTCTAGGAGCAGCGGCTGGTACTCCTGAGGAGCAGGCACACCATTTTAGGTGGGCACTTCTCACCTCGGTTGCGAACAATCTAGTATGTGCTACGTTCAATACGGTAGCACAAGTGGCTGACGCAGCAAGAAAGCTCGAGATGTTGCAGGAACGTGATGAGTTCGGGGAAGCAGAAAGACCCGACAAGAGGTAAAACATTTCATGTTCTAGCGTTAACCAGACCGCATCCTATCGTTATATGTTCTATAATCATCTCTTAAACTGTATCTTCCAGGCAGAAAACTGGGGACCGGTCTCAGCCGGCTACTCAGCAGCAGCCCAATCAGCCCAAAGGAAACGGTCACTCTAACGACCGTTCTGTTGTGGAAAGGCGCAGCGGTAATGACAATTACCGTAACAATGCGGGACAGTCCAACAACAGCAGGTCCTACTATTTACGCATCTTCTTATGATTTCATGTTATATTTCCCATGCTGACACTATGTTAATCTCTACCAGGAACCACGGTAACGGAAGGGACCAGAACCACAGGGGTTCTCAGCCCAACCGTTCAGCTAGCACTGGTAAGCATCTTACGACGTTTACGTCTTATACTCGTGCATATACCTTATTCTTAACACGTTCTGTCATCAGCAGGCCCTCAGCAAGCAAGGACTCCTGCTGGAGGATTCACTCATCCTCTTTGCAGCACCTGCCATCGCAGACACCCTGGCCCATGTCGTCGTGACTCCGACGCGTGCTACAAGTGCGGCCTCCCTGGCCATCGTATGAGAGATTGCCGTAAGGGTGAAATGGAGGGTACTTCGGGTCATGCTGATACTAAACCGCCTCCTACCACTGGGCGTGTCTACACGACATCGCGCGATCAGGCAAACAAATCTACAGGTACCATTACTGGAATTTTGTATATGTACGGCCAGGCTGCATGTGTTCTTTTCGACACGGGTGCCACTCATTCAGTTGTTTCCACTACTTATGCTAAGAACATCAGGACACTTCCCTCGCCACTAGAAAATAAGCTTACCATTTCCACGCCTCTGAGGGACTCTGTATTAATAACTCATGTATACAAGAGTCTTCCTCTAGAACTTGACGATAAAGTTCGTGCAGTAGATGCACTTCCTCTAGACATGATGGAGTTCGATATGATTCTCGGCATGGATTGGCTATCCAAGCACCATGCTACCATAGACTGCCACTCTTATCGAGTGATCTTCGGCGACATTAATGCACCAGAGTACATTCATAACGGGTTCATACCCGGACGGTCTGTACAAGTCATATCTACCTTGCAAGCACGTGCATTACTGTCACATGGCTGCGAAGGTTATCTCGCTACAATTCATGACATGGATGCTGAATCCCCATCGATTCAGGATCAACCAGTAGTTTCAGAATTTCAAGACGTCTTCCCAGATGAACTTCCAGGCATACCACCTGCAAGAGAAGTGGAGTTCAACATCGACCTTGTTCCAGGAGCTGAGCCAATCTCTAAGGCTCCGTATCGTATGGCTCCCATAGAGCTAAAAGAACTGAAGGACCAACTGCAGGAACTTCTTGAACGAGGGTTCATTAGACCAAGCGCATCTCCATGGGGCGCACCGGTCTTGTTCGTTAAGAAGAAGGACGGCAGCATGCGACTTTGCATTGACTACCGTGAACTTAATAAGATTACCATCCGCAACAGATATCCACTGCCACGTATAGACGATCTGTTTGACCAACTTCAAGGAGCCAAACACTTCTCAAAGATCGATCTAAGGTCAGGCTACCATCAGCTAAGGGTTAAAGAGCAGGATATTGCCAAGACTGCTTTTCGTACCCGCTATGGCCATTATGAGTTTGTAGTCATGCCATTCGGCCTGACTAACGCTCCAGCAGTATTCATGGATCTGATGAACAGAATCTTCCATGAATTCCTTGATAAATTTGTCATTGTATTCATCGATGACATCTTGATATTCTCAAAGTCCACGGAGGAACACGAAGATCATCTCCGTACTGTACTACAGATTCTTCGTCAGAAGCAGCTGTATGCGAAATTCTCCAAGTGTGAGTTCTGGTTAAACAAGGTGGCATTCTTAGGTCACATTGTATCAGCAGAAGGGATCACTATGGACCCAGCGAAGGTTGAGGCTATCACTAAATGGCCAAGACCAACATCAGCGACAGAAATCCGCAGTTTCTTAGGCTTAGCTGGATATTATCGAAGATTCGTGGAGAACTTTTCTCGGCTGGCATTGCCTCTCACCAAACTGATGCGAAAAGGAGAGAAATTCGTCTGGACGGAAGAACGAGAGAAGAGCTTCGAAGACCTAAAGCAGAAGTTAGTATCTGCACCTATTCTTACTCTCCCATCTGGTACAGGTGGATTTCAGATCTATAGCGATGCATCGGGGAAGGGACTGGGCTGTGTTCTCATGCAACATGGGAAAGTGATCGCGTATGCTTCACGGCAGCTTAAGCCCTATGAAGAAAACTACCCTACGCATGACCTGGAACTTGCCGCAGTGGTGTTCGCATTGAAGATATGGAGACATTACTTATACGGAGAATCATGCGACATTTTCACGGATCACAAGAGCTTGAAGTATATCTTCACACAGCGAGAATTGAACATGAGACAAAGGAGATGGTTGGAACTGTTGAAGGATTATGATATTAACCTACAATATCATCCCGGGAAAGCTAATGTAGTAGCAGATGCACTCAGCAGAAAGTCCGGAATGATAAACGGCATTGAGATCAAGGAACAAAACATAAGGGACTTGGAGCGGCTTGACATTGAAATCATGGTACGTGGGCAGCACGGATACTGGGCGAATCTTACAGTAGAACCTGAGTTACTGACTAGGATTAAGGAAGCGCAGAAGGATGATGGAGAGATTTGGGCGATAATTCAGAATTTGGAGAAGCAGACAGAATTCAGAATGGACGCAGACGGTATCGTTTGGCAGGGCACGAGACTTTGTGTTCCTGACAATCAAGAACTCCGGGAAGCATTGTTAGCTGAAGCTCACAGCTCCCCATTTTCTATACATCCTGGGTCGACAAAAATGTACCATGACATCAGACAGCACTTTTGGTGGAGTGGTATGAAACAGGATGTAGCCACGTATGTCTCCAAATGTCTTACCTGTCAGCAGGTTAAGATTGAACATCAGCGATCTGGCGGTCTCCTTCAACCGTTGGATATTCCAGAGTGGAAGTGGGACAAAATCACCATGGATTTTGTTACCGGTCTTCCGCCTACCAAGAAGAAGCATGATGCTATTTGGGTCATCGTTGATCGACTCACCAAATCAGCTCATTTCTTACCGATACGCAAGGAAGATCCGGTAAGTAAACTCGCAGATACGTATAGAAGGGAGATCATGAGACTCCACGGCACTCCCTCCAGCATCGTCTCAGACAGAGATCCTCGTTTCACGTCGCGATTCTGGAAAGGTCTGCAAAAAGCTTGGGGTACACAACTTAAGCTGAGCACAGCCTTTCATCCTCAAACGGACGGACAATCGGAGCGGACAATTCAGACATTGGAAGATATGTTAAGGTCGTGTGCGTTGGAATGGACAGGTGATTGGGACGATTACATCTGTTTAGTCGAGTTTGCATACAACAACAGCTGGCACGCAAGTATCAAATGTGCTCCTTTCGAAATGTTGTATGGCAGAAAGTGTCGCGCTCCAACTTGCTGGGATCAAGTGGGAGAGCGAACACTCGAAGGACCAGAGATTATAGAAATGACCAATGAGAAGATTGAGGTAGCTAAACAGAAGCTGCAGGAAGCGCGTTCACGTCAAAAGAGTTACGCCGATAAGCATCGTAGGGACATACATTTTAATGTGGGAGATCACGTCTTCCTCAAGGTTTCGCCGGCACGTGGTGTTAAACGCTTCGGGATCAAGGGAAAACTCAGTCCTCGGTTCATCGGACCATTTGATATCGTTGAACGAATCGGCGAAGTATCTTACCGATTGGCGTTACCTCCTTAGCTTTCGCACGTGCATAACGTGTTCCATGTGTCCTTACTCAGAGGGTACAATTATCATCCCCTTCACATGGTTCAGTATCCACTGGAACAGATACGTGAAGATCTCACGTTTATAGAAGAACCCGAACGAGTACTCGACAGGCAAGAACGAGTCATGAGAAGGAAGGCGATTCCTTTCGTCAAAATCCTTTGGAGGGACCATACCGAGCGGGAAGCCACTTGGGAAACAGAGGAGTCTATCCGGACTTCTTACCCTCACTTCATATTTTGAGTTCGGGTATGTCACTTCTTTTCAGCTTACTTTATCTATAATTCGGGGACGAATTATTCTTTTTAGGGGGGAAGAATTGTAAAACCCGCATGCTTTTACCATGAATAGTGCCCTTAAGATCGTACGTTCTAGATTAAAACTTACCTCATGTAGTATTGATCACATTCATGTGCTAATAATCAAGCAAGTGCATACGTGTATGTCATGACAAGTATCGATTACGTACGAACCCATGATAAACAGTTAATAATATATCACGTGAACATAATTAAATCATGAACACCATTTAAAATACTAACTAAAATAATTACGTAAATACTTATAATATATTTACGAGCGTTAAGTTTACGATAAACGACACGTTAAAAGAAACAGAAACACGTTAAACACGAGCACGTTTAACCACGAACGAACACGAAACATCGGGACACGAGAAAGGTACGGGTACCCCATGTGGGGCCCCCATACCCACGGCACACATGCATGAAATGGGCTTAGCCCATGGACTTTACAAGTTAAGGGGGGTAAAAGTAAAAACATGTTTTCATTTTTCATTTTCAAGAAATAAACATAAAAACCCTAAAAATAGTTTTCTCCTCTCCTTTTTGCTCTCCTTGTCCCGCCACCTATACACCACCATAAGAGGGTGTTTGATTGATTTTGATCTTAAAAACAAGTGTTAGAATACGTGTTTGTTCATCCTTTTTCCAAGCTACATAGTGGTATACCTTTCTAACCCTTCTTTTTAATTCTTTTTAATTCTTTTAATCTTTGATTATTTTCATGAACATGTTATTATTTTTCTTATGAAAACAAGATAATTAATCATTGATCTAACATGTTTTGGTATTAAATAAAATCAAGGAATGATTTAAAGGGGTGTTTGTTTCTAGCCGCCTAGCAAAACAAACCCGAGGGGGGTTTGGTTTGCTATTGCCGCCACCACCAAGACCACAATTGGTCTTGGTTGGCTCATGTGGGACCCACGGCAGCAAGGGGACACGTGTGCCCCGGGTTTGGCCCGGGGTACGGTGTCGAATTCATACCCGATTCATGGTTCGTTGGTTAAAATCATGATCTATGTTACATGTAATTTTTATGAATCATGAACTTAGGATATAATTAATTAATAACATGAAATATTAATTAAATCATGACTTAGGTTATTTTAATTATTAGTTTATCATGACATTAATTTAACCTAAGTATTTTATGTTATAAGTTATAATTAATTAATTATTAAAACATGCCTATAATTAATTAATTTAGACATGACTTAGGTTATATTATTATTAATAATAATACACATTTTAACCTAAGTATTTTCATTTCATTTTAATTATACATGTTATACTTTAATTAAAATGCTTAACCTATAGTTTAATTGAAATACATGAAATAATAATTAAACTATACACTATATCGTATGACTTAAGAATAAGCTTATAACACTTAGACTTATATGTTAGCTTATGGAATCAGCTTAATTCTAATTATGGAAACTTCTATTTATAGAAACTTAATTAAATAAGGCAACTAATCTAATTATGGAAACCTTCTATATATGGAAATCAATCTATTTCAGGCAGCTAATCTAATTATGGAAACCTTCTATATATGGAAACTTATTTAATTAAGGCAGCTGATCTATTTTTGGAAACTATCTATTTTTAGAAACTAATCTATTTTAGGCAGTAAATTCTATTTTTGGAAACTTTCTATTTTTGGAAACTTTCTATTTTTGGAAACTTTCTATTTTTGGAAACTTTCTATTTTTAGAAACTTTCTATTTTTGGTAACTTTCTATTTTTGGAAACTTTCTATTTTTGGAAACTTTCTATTTTTGGAAACTTTCTATTTTTGGAAACCTGCTATTTTTGGAAAGTTACTTATTATTACACAGTAAGTATATTAATGCATGAAACAACAGTAATACTTAATCAGATTAATCAGAATACTAGATAAACACAGTTTAAGGCTTTAAACAGTGAACCATGACCTAAAACATACCAAATCAGCTATAACAAGACACAGAACCCAGTACGTAATCAGTGAATCGATACTTATACACGTGTGTATTCATGTAGCGTTAGTGATCCAGAAGTAGGAGTCTTTCTTCCGTTCATTCACTGGACTTGAGGTACGGATTCCCGTCCTTTCAGTATGGACATTCCTTCCTTATTAGGATTTCCCCGTATGCAGCCAACTGTTTTCCCCAGCATTTGTTTTATTGTTTTGAACTACTTATGTTAATTTAGCATAAACTATAGCCATATACAAGCATGACCAGTTTCACCTAGTTATGGAGGTACCATAACCATAGCATTGGAGGCACCGATGTTATGACTTCCCCACGGCGGAGTGATTGCTCGTGGCGTCCCTTTTCAGTTTGGCCATATTATTATATCAGGTGGGGCGTATGGGTGCATCCTAGTTACATGTTTTATTCAGTTTATCATGGTGAATGTGGTGTGTGCCTTGCACCCTTCACAAGGAGCTGATCCCTCCTACCCAAATCAGTATATTGATTAGAGGCATCCCCTCTAATCAGCATGATGAGGTCACCCCTCCAAGTATTCATGCACGTGACCTTTTCATGACCTATATGGGCTATGGTATATATATGTTAAAACAGTTTTCACAGGTTAAACATAAGGCTTTTCAAACTATAAAACCAGTTTTCATGATACTTAACCAGTTTACTCAGTACTTAGTCTTCCGCTGTTATATGTTACATGCTTATCCTATTTCATGCTTTATTGTACATCCGTGCACTGAGCGTCTTGCTCAGCCATTTTCCTTTTCATGTTCCCAAAACGACAGGTACTCAGGGACGCTCGTAGATCTCAAACGTAGGTGCATATGGACTGGAAGCTTTACTGTCTTTCTTTACTTTATGCATTTCCTTTACTTTGATACAGTTGCTTTGGACATTGTTTCGTCCTTCCTTTTACAGTATTTATGTTTGTGTGTGATGAGCTTTACTTTGGGATACCGATGTTTGATTCCGGTATTTCCTTTTATGGTTGAATAATGCTTAGACATTTATCCTTGTATGATTTGATGACACGCCATGATATGCGTAATATTCCATTTCCAAAATGGGGTGTTACAATTGTCTTCATCTTCTCCAAAACTTCTTTGGACATGGAATACTGACCATCTACAAGAAGATACTCAGCAAACTTTGTAGAACTAAATAATACACACCAGCAGCTGAATACAAACGCCATTGAAGACCACTGAGATCATCCTCAAGATCCTTCCAAACAGCAGGATCTTCTTCTCTTGGTCCACACATTCTCTTAAATGTTGACCAAAGTTTTATTCCATTCACTGAAGTAGGAGCTTAAGTCTCATATTTGGCTTCCAACAACCTCCAAAGGTCTACCAAGTCTTCTCTATCCACACTTGCAAAGAGAGACACAAGAGTAGTAAATGTGTGTACCTCTTTCCCATACCTGCCAATCTTCCAAAACCCACTTGCATCTTCTTCATAGCTTATAATAGGGTTTCTGGCATCAAGAGGTAACACTTGTACCATATCTGAAGCTTCCAGGGGTGAGAGCTTGATGCTCCTTCTTATATCAGCTTCACTGGGCTTCATTCTATCCATATCTTTAGGGAACTCCAGAGGAACTCCCTTCTTCAAAGGTCTTGGAACAATCATTGCCTTCTTAAGCTCCATCTCTTCTGCAAGTTCTTCTTTCCTTTCATCTAAAAGAAGTCCGAGAATGTTCATTTCCTGCACTTTTACCCAAATGGGATAAGCCTTGTACTCCAACTCTTCAAAGGATAATCCCAACAATTTCTTATAGGTCCATCCTGTTCCATGACATCTGAGTAGCATGTAGTAAAGCTCCCTTCTATCCTTTTTCAGCAGTGAGAGAACATTGCTAGCTTTGTGTTTCAGAATTACCTTGCAGTCTTTTTGAACTCTTAGAAGAATCTCCAAACCCCAAATTTGGTCTGAAATAGTCAAATCTGGATTCTCCATACACCTATTCTCGCAAGCATGGTACATCTGAACAACTTCTGGCATATCAAAATCTACTTGCAATTTCAACTCTCTAAGCTTCTCTCTTGCCAAATCATCACCATATTCAAGTCTTTTTGGTTGTTCTATTATCATCACACTTGAATCTGAACTTGCCTCATCACTTCCTTCTTGTTCCTCTGAAGTGACAACAAATGGTGATTCACCCACCTTCTTTCTTTCTTGTTCCACAAGTTGTGCAGCCATCCTTCTATCAAACTCTACCTGTGCTGCATCCTTTGGAACTTCTACTTCTACCATGATTCCTTTACCCTTATCTAATGGATCAATGATGGGTAAGGATGATGGTAATACCTGTGAAGATACTTCTTTGATGATAGCTGATGACTGGAATACATCAACCTCATTTGCAGGTCTGTCAACGCTCAAATTCCTTGTGTCAGCGCCCAATTTGCTCATGTCAGCGCTTGGTGTGTCAACGTTCAAATTTTGCTTATCAACGCCCAAATTACTTGTCTCAGCACCTCTTGTAAATTGCTCCAACATAGCTTTAAAAGACAACTTTAAATTGGTAGGAGTTACAAAAGATCTGTCAAAACTTGGTTGCTTCTTCAATTTAGTCAGGGCCTCAGCAATACCCAAAGATTCTCCATCATGTGAGCCTTTATCACTCACATTAATCTGCTCATCCTCCCCTTTGGAAGATTCCTCCATCCCACGCCTTGTGCTAGCATTCTCCAAAATAACAATCCTATCCCTCAATTGCTTGAGTTCAAGGCCTTGTGTACTGACAATTTGTACCAAGTCTGCATTTTGCTTTTGCAAGCTAATGCAGACAGCCGTCAATTCCATTAATGTGTATGGTTCCAATCTGCCCTCCTCTAAAATGGGTATTTGACCTCCCAAGTTAGATTCATGGGGCATGGATGAGGTCTTAAAGATGTTAGGACTGTCTTGGCCTGCATCTAAGCCAGAACCAATAGTCCCAGCCTCATCCATAACACCAACCACACTTGTGGTGGTGATTCTCTCTGCTACATGGCTAGGACCACTAGAGGAGAACACTCCGGTAGTCCTTTAGCGTTTTTGCAACCTATATTGTGGTGGGGTAGAAGATGATGTGGATTGGGTGGATGTGGGAAGGTTAAGGGGTGTTCGGGTCTGTGAAGGAAAAGTGTCAACGTTTGGATTACTTGTGTCAACGCCAACATTTAATGTGTCAGCGTTGAAGGGTTCTTGGTCAATTTCCATGTGTTGAGGTAAAGGTAAATGTTCTGGTATTGGGTCAAGTTGTGGTTGTGGGTCTGGTTGGGGTTGTGTTGCTGCAATAACAACAAGCATAGCTGGGGTGAGGGGTAATTCATGGTGAGGGGGTGAATTCATCTTTGTAAAAATAGCTTTCTTTTGCACAGGGATCTCATAAAAGTCATCATGATCCCTTGTACAGTAATTTTGCACATCAAAAACCATTTGTAAAAATCTGGGATAAGGCAAAGTCATCTTATTCCCTTTGTTTTTACACATGCCATCAAAAATCATTTTAGAATAATTAAACTTTTGCCCATTTGCAATGCACACAATTGCACTAGCAATTGATCTATTAATTTCATTGTGTGCAATACACTTGGGACTTAAACATTGTAGGATGACATGTATGAGGTACTTCCAGGCTAGGGGAAACTCTTGTTTATGATATTTGTTTAAAGTGCCCTCTTCAGGGAAAGGATACCCCAAAGCCCTTAGTCCTTGTTCTATTTCATTAATGGGGAGGGTGGTTATACCATCTGCATCATCAAGATGCAAAGCCTGGCGAACCAAGGCTTCAGTAACCACCCATGTACGCCCATGAACAATAGATGATAATGTAGTCACATTATTAACTGTTGAGGAACTAACAGTGTTCCAAAACTGCTTAATATGCGTGACAGAGATGAGAGGAGCATGAGAAAGAGCATACCTAATAGGAGATGGATTCGAATACGCCACCATTTGGGTGTATTGTGGAAACAGAGTGTCATCAGCGTCCAAATATGCAATCATGTTGTGTTGACTCCTAAATCCCAATACCAAATCACTTGGTTTAAATTTTGGTGCCATTGTAGAAGAAAGTTGTTTGAATTATTGAGAAAGATGAATTATAGGAGAAAATTGTTAGACAAGAGTATGAGGTACCCTGTTTAAAAAAATAGGAGCCAAATATATAGGAGAGATAGGTGCATGTGATTGGTAAAAAATGAGGCAACTATTTTCAAAATATAATGATGAAAATATTGAAAAGAAAATAAGTTATCTCATGCATTAATTAAAAGTTATCTGCTCCCAAAATTACGGCCCCAAAATTCGTCAAAAATAACAACTGGGTAGGTCCCAATGAGTGTCAACGGTCAAAAATAACCCATCAACGCCCAACGGCTATATTCTTGTCAACGTTTGCCAAAGCCATGTCAGCGTCTAAATTGGTCATAACAACGCTTGGATTAAAACTTGTCAGCGTCCAAAAATAAAAGTAATAAAAATGAAAAATAACCTATAAGTTGATAATTATTATAGGGCGGCAAGCACTGTCCAGTTATGCACACTTGCTTATGCAAGATAGACATAACAGTCCTCTAGTGTCCCTTGCTAACCAAAATTCTTAACAACTAAGTTATCTCATAAAATTCCTTGTAACTCCCAGGTAAAACCCATGATAAAATCATTCCCAAGTCTCCCAACAGACCACAACCAATTCTAGGCCAAAAATGTTTTGGCAGCATGCATAGTATATCAACTTTGTATGCTACAGTGCCTCATGATTTAGTAAAACTAACTCATACTCACCTGTGGACACAATCTAGAATTGTGATAAGAGTATTATAAGAATACCCAAAAGTCCTAAAGGTTCCTAAAAACCTCCCCTTAAACTGTGATACATATGTTGCCCAAAAATATGCATGAACATAAAAATTTATGTCAAGATAGGAATATAAATATTCCAACCATCATCCATAAATAAAAACATGCTCAAATGATTCTCCAAGGATCCATAAGCAACTCTGTATCCAATGGTACAATGCTAACAACACCTCCACACTTATATTAAAAACCACAAAACTAACATTGTTGCTGACAACGCCACGATAACACTTGTCAGCGTTAAGATAACCTTTGTCAGCGTTAGAAAATATAGTGGAAAATCTAACTTCAAAAAGACCAATAACAATGCATTATCCTGTACATACTTTTACATTAAGATCCCAAAATACATATTAAGTGAGATTGATCATTCCAATACTTGTTACCAAGTATTGAAACCTTCCAGCATCAAAAGGTTTAGTTAACAAATCAGACACATTTTCTTCTGTGTCAACCCTATCTGGTTGTATTAAACCCTTTTCAAAACAATCCCTTATAAAATGATGTCTAATTTCTATGTGTTTTGTTTTAGAATGATGTACAGGATTTTTAATAATGCATAAAGTGCTGTTATTATCAACAAAAATCTTGTATGCATGAAATTATACCCATAATCCAACAGCTGGTTCTGAATCCATAAGACTTGTCCACAACAAGCAGCTGTAGCAACATACTCTGCTTCAGTTGTAGAATTGGCCACCACTGTTTGTTTCTTGCATTGCCAAGATATCAACCTACTCCCAAGAAACTGACATCCACCAGTTGTGGATTTTCTATCAAACTTATCACCACCATAGGTATTGTCTGAATATGCAATAAGCTCCAATGGTGAATCTTTTGGGTACCACAAGCCAAGATCTGGAAAACATCTAAGGTACCTAAAGATTCTCTAGACAATATAAAGGTGACATTCTTTGGGAGTCACTTGATGGCGTGCACATGCACACACATCAAACATGATGTCAGGTCTTGAGGTTGTGAGATACATCAATGAACCAATCATTGATCTATAGTGCCTGACATCCACATCTTTTCCATCTCCAACTTTTCCCCAAGGGTGTTCTCTGTCCATAGGAGTAGTAGCCCTCTTTTCATGTGGAGAAAAGCCAAACTTCTTCAAGATCTCTGCTACATACTTATCCTGAGAGATAAAGATACCATCTTCTTTCTGCTGAACTTGTAACCCTAGAATGAAGTTCATCTCTCCCATTGCACTCATCTTGAATTTGTCTGTCATAAGCTTGGAAAAGTCTTTACTCATCTTTGGATTTGTAGAACCAAAGATGATATCATCAACATAAACCTGAACAAGTAAGACATCCTTACCAGCCTTCTTTGTAAATAATGTCTGGTCTATGGTGCCCCTTTTGAATCCATTTTCCACCAAATAAGTAGACAATGTGCCATACCATGCTCTTGGGGATTGATGAAGTCCATACATAGCTTTCTTGACTCTATACACCTTGTCTGGATTCTTTGGATCTTCAAAAACAGGAGGCTTCATAACATATACCTCCTCAACAATTGTGCCATAGAGGAAGGCACTCTTCACATCCATTTGATAGACAGTGAAGCCCATGCAGGAAGCATAGGTTAGAAATATCCTTATAGCTTCAATCCTTGCAACTGGTGCAAAGACGTCCTCATAGTCTATCCCTTCCTCTTGTGTATATCCCTGAGCCACTAAACGTGCCTTGTTTCTGACCACAATGCCTCTTTCATCTTTCTTGTTTCTAAGAACCCATCTTGTCCCAATAGACATGACATATCTGGGACAATCAACCAACTCCCAAACATCCTGAATAACAAATTGGTGAAGCTCATCATGCATTGCTTCCACCCAACTTGGTTCTTTGAGAGCATCAAAAATCTTCTTGGGTTCCTGTTGTGACAGAAAACAGGCAAACAAACATGCTTGAACAAGAGGGGTATCAACCTTCTTGTGTATATTGGCAATAAATCCACCAAGACTCTGATGAGATCTTCTAGTCTGAACAGGAGACATGACATCCCCAATAATTTGAGAAGTAGGGTGATTCTTCATAGTAGAAGTGAGAACTCCTCCCTCAAAAAGTCTGTTGTCTTCAATATCATCCTCCAAGTTGCCAATATCTTCTTCAGACTCTCTTCCATCAATATTTGTATGAACCTCTTCATTCCTGCTTGAAGGTTCACCTTGTTCAAAATTTGAAGAGAAAATATGCTCAAAAGTGTTGTCAACGCCTGAACCAAGGTTGCCAGCGTTTGGATCATCAACGCTTGAAATGGTGTTGTCAACGTTTGAGCCATCAACGCCTGAATTTGTCCTGTCAGCGCCAGATTTTCCTTTGTCAGCGCCTGAAGGACCATGCGTGTTGTTAATTGGTGATACTTGGGGACCACTATTTTCCTTTCCAACAGTAGCAGCAACAAAAGCATCTGTCCATATGGGAATAGTGACATACTCTTGTATGGGAGATGACTTGTCTACTTGTGATCCAACCTCTTCATTAACCTGTGTACCTGAAACATCAACAACTGGTTCTTCCACAACATTTGAAGTTACCTTCACAATGTCTGGATTAGTAACAGGCATATAATTCAAATTCCTAGATAGAGGTTCCAAGTCAAACAACCAATTTGGACCACTTTCAGGATCACTAGGTTTACTCTCTAAAAACCTAACATGTACTTTTTCAAGTATACGTTTTTCCTTCTTAAGGTAAACCCTATATCCCTTACTCTGCACTGAATAACCCATGAAGTATCCTTCATCACCTTTAGCACTAAATTTACCTAAGGCATCACTAGTATCTAAGACAACTACATGACAGCCAAAAGGTTTAAGAAAACCAATATTAGGTTTCCTTCCCCAAAGTAACTCATAAGGTGTTTTGTTATGTATCTTGTTGACCAATGCTCTATTCTGAACATAACAAGCTGTATTCACAGCCTCAGCCCAAAAAGCTATGGGAAAGTGAGCATCAGCCAACATAGTCCTGGCTGCTTCAATTAGGGTTCTATTCTTTCTCTCAGCAACCCCATTTTGCTGTGGGGTTCTGGCAACACTAAGCTGCCTAGTAATCCCTTTCTTGGCACAAGAATCATCCAACAATTTATTTCTAAACTCACCACCATTATCACTTCTAAGCATTTTAACTTCATTACAAGTTTTCTTCTCAATCTGAGTAATAAAGCTAATTAAAGTATCAGCAGTGTCACTTTTCATGGATAAAAAGAAAGTCCAAGTAAACCTAGAAAAGTCATCTGTGATGACAAAGCAGTATGATTTACCATTCAAACTCTCTATATTAGTTGGACCAAACAGGTCCATATGCAGCAAGTGAAGTGGTTTTGAACTAGAGTACACCTGTTTAGACTTAAATGAGACCTTGTGCTGCTTGCCTTTAAGGCATGCAACACAAGAGTGGTCATTGTGGAAAGCCTTTTCAGGCAAACCATCAACCAAGCCAAGTCTCACAAGCCTGTTTATATTCTTAAAGTTAATGTGCCCTAGTCTCCTGTGCCATAGATTACTCTCATCAACTGAAGCTTTAGCATAAAAACATGACATATTATTATTCATCCTAATACCAATAAGATTTACATTATAAATGTCCTTATGCCTAGGTGTTCTATAGTCAATATATTTCTCATCTGGTATTTTAAAATCCTTGCTCAACACTAAGCATTCAGTATCAGTAAAAAGAACCTTATTTTTGTTATCACAAACTTGTGATACACTAAAAAGATTGTAATCAAGTTCTTTTACCAGAAACACGTTTCAAAACGTAAGTTCTTGGTGAGAAGAGTTCCTTTGCCTGTGATAGTTCCATATCCGCCTCCAAATTAAACTTTATCACCATCCTTAATGGGAGTGAAGTTAGTCAGATAATCTTCCTTCCCAGTCACATGCCTAGAGCATCCACTATCCTAATAGCCATAATCATTTACATGTTTTTGAATGCCATGCACATAAAGAAAACAAGTTAGTTTTCTTTGGGAACCCAAGCCTGAGCAGACTTGGATTCATCTGGTTGTTCAACAAGAACAGACTTAGTTCTCATAACAACCCCTTGTTCATCCCTTTTTGGATGAAATACCCAGTTAACCCCAATTGGTTTTGTGATGACCTTTGAAATATAATTAAATCTGTTGTAGGTCATAGAAATCCTATTAGAATTAGGGTTTTGATCTTGCTTAGGTCTCCATGTCAAGCTAGAAGAAGCTTTAGACCCCTTTCCCCGTGGTTTCAAATATTTAGGTCTGGCAACGTTTCTGTCAGCGTTGGATTTGGTCTTGTCAACGCTGAAATTACCCTTATCAGCGTTGAACCTAGGGTTTGCTACAGGAACCCATTGCCTATTAGACCATGTATTGGTTTTCTAAAAAGGTCTTTGTCCATGAGTGTTAGACCCTTTAGTGAAGAACAGGGCTGGTCTAACAACTTGTGGACTTTGCTCCACAAAAGTTTTGGGTCTGACAGTATTTGACCTTTTAACAGCGTTGACCTTGGAAGCGTTGACACACTTATATGCTAAATGTGAAAAGCTACCACAAGTGTAACAGGCTTTTCAAGATACAACTCTAGGTCTAGAAGAAAAGAAACCTGTTCCATTATCACTAACTTGGCTTTTTGGTGACCTAGTATTCCTATACATTTCTGCATACTTAATGCTAGGTTTTCTAACAGTGTTTGAGCCAAGGTCAACAGTCTTGCCAGTGATTGGGTTTGTAACTTTGATAGGGGTCGACTCATTTGGACTATCACAAAGCATGCCACCATTGACAAATAAGGTAGGGTTGGATTTCTTCCATTCATTAAAGTCAGTCAACTTTTGCCTATATTCCTCAACTGGGGTAAGGACTCTTGGTGGAGGAATAAATTCCTCTTCTTAGAGTTCTGGTAAACCAGTCCAAGATAAGTCCTTTCTTTGGACACCATAGAAGTCCCCAGCTGGTGGTGGAACACCAGTATAGTCTTTCATCCCAATCCCGGTCATGTCCTTAGGATCCCTCTGTTTATTAACACATTCTCCTAGGGTTTGTGAGGCTTTATCAAATCTCTGAATTTTAAGGTCAACATTATCCTTATTCTTGATAGCCTCATCTAACTTAGCCTGTAATTCAGCATTGATCCTTTCCATGATGTTTCTAATATCATTACTAGCATTAAAGTCATGTTTTAAGATATTTATTTTATCTTTTAGGTCAAGCTCCATTTTCTTGTACTCAGAAACTGTCTTCTCAGTTTGAGTGAGAGCAATTTGATAGTTAGACAACTTGCATCTCTCAGTACTCACATCACTTATCAATCTTAAAACCTCTTTGTTAAGTTTTTCAGTATTTAAACGACAACCCTTACTACAAAAAGCATCATCGTATACCTCATTGTCTGATGAAGAGGAGGAGTGTGCCATGAGAGCATATTGAACATGCTCTTCTTCTTCTATCTCAGCAACCAAAGCTTTATCCTCTTCCTCGTCCTTAGCCAAATAGCTCTAGTCCCATCCAATACCATCAATTTCTTGCACTGCCACCATGGCCTTAGGATCCTGAGCCTTAACAATTTGGCTTGAGGGTTTTCCAGCATCAGATCTTTTTGGAGATCTGCATTCCCTCATAAAGTTCCCCATACGATGACAATTGTAGCACTCAACCTTGGATTTATCAAATCCAGTAGTGTCCTTTGCATTAAAGTTCATCTTCTTCTTGAACCTTCTATTCCACCTGTTTGCTCTTATACTTGCAAGATCCATGTTCCACTTTATATCCATCTCTTCCAAGTGCTCATCACTTATTTGCTCAAGGTCCTCATATGTAATCACTAAACCATTGGGCAATGAAGTAATGTATGCACACACAGTATTCAGATCCAAACCAACAGGCTTAACTCTTGGAGAGTCAATTTTGTATGTGTCAGCGTCTGAATGTGAGGCGTTGACAGGGTATGATCTAGCGTTGACACATGTTGATCCAGTAACTGGGTGCATGTATGAGTCCTTCTGATCAAATTGACCTTCACTATGTGAGAAGAAGGCCATGTTGCTATTGGTAGACTTACTTCCATGCTCCAAAAGAGTTTCATTCTCCAACAGCCTCAGTTTGTTGTAGATATCATCAAAAGTAGAACTTTGTGAGTGTTATTGGCAATTATAGATCTTGCCTCAATCTTCCACGCATCACCAAGGCTTTTAAGAAAAGTGGCAATAATGTCAATATCACCAACTTGTGTCCCCATGAAGGACAACTTGCTTGTAATGTCAAGCAGTCTGCTTCTCACACTGCTAAGCTTCTCATTAGGTTGAGCCTTAAAAACAGCATACTCATGTAAGAGTTGCTTCTTCTTCTCTTCCTTAGTGTCAACATTACCACCATATGCAACTTCAAGGGCTGCCCAAAGGTCTTTTGCAGACTCATAACCTCTGTATTTGTGCTGATTTTCTTGTCCCAAGGAGAGTTTCAGAATGTTTAGGGTTTTCATATCAACCCTTTTCTTTGCTATGTCATCAGCGGACACAGCTCTACCATCATCAGGTTTTTCTTTCTTATCTTCTTCTGAACATCCTTGAACAGGTGATCTTGTAGCAATGGCATTGGCAATCTTTGCAGCCTTATCGAATGTGTCTCCATATTCAATAATCTCCTAGAGAGTGTAGTCATAGATCCCCAGATATTGCTCAAAGCTGAACTTCCACAGCTCAAAGTTGTTTGCATCTAGCATGGGAATCTTGATGTTGTGGTTTGAGGAGGAGGAGGTTGCTTCTGGAGTGGACATGATGTTTTTAGGGTTTTGTGAGAATTAGGGTTTTGGTGATTTTTAGGGTTCTTGTGTTCTTTTAGATCAAAGTTTCTCAACAAGCTCTGATACCACTTGTTGATCCCAAACTTAGATCGTTTTAGCTTGTGTAAACGAGATTAGATCAAGTTATACACGTAGAGAAACTTTGTTTATGTATAAAGTAATTTAAGTGTTATGCGGAATTAACACTTAAACAAGAACACACAAAGGATGTAAACAAACTTTCACTTGATTGATAATAACAAACTTGCTTACAATGAAAGTGTTTAACGTATGAAAACTTATTATGAAACATAACCTAAAGGTCTTCTTTTATAGACATAAGAAGCCTTGTACAAGAGTCTACGTATCAACTATTCTAGGTAAAGATAATTATAGAAAATACAATGTTGAACTTATCTTTACTAGAAACAAACTAGAAACATAATACGCGTATACTATATCTTTCTATCAGTGCTTGTCTTCAACCTATCAACGCTTGACTTCTTCTTGTCAACGCTTGATCTGTCAGCGTTTGTTTTCTTCTTATCAACGCTTGTTTTCCTCTTGTCAGCGCTCAAGTGAACTGGCTACATTTTATTCCCACCAATTTGTTTTAATCACACGGAGACAACGCATTATCTATTGATTTATTCACTCCGAATAAATTGGTATTGAAGTGGTGGCACTCCTCTCCAGCCTCCGATCACTAAAATCCAAAATGCACGATCGAGTCTAGAGCCATTTGAGATCATCAAATATCTCATTAGGAAACATTTTCATATTTCCTTACTTCTTCACACTCTGTGAAAAGTAAGAAAGATCTTAAGAGTCCTATGCAAAATCTTCATGATCTTGCCTGAACATCCGAGTAATACAAAAGTATTTACAATGAAGATGGAAATCCTTCTTGAGCGAATATCAAAAAGCTCATGGTAGGTGACTTGTGCGATTCTTTATGAATCAAACTTGTGATAACTGGAAAGCAATAGCTGTTTTATTCTTAATTGAATTTAAACACGTTCCACGCCTCTACGCAATATCTTAGTGATCTTGCCAGAACACTCAGAGTGATACCTTAGTGTTCACAATGATGAGTGGAAATCCTTCTAGTGTTAACCTTAAACAGCACTTGGTAGGTAACTTGCAAGATTCAATATGAATCAAGCTCGTGACAACTGGAAAGCAACGATGGTGCGATTCTTTAATGAATCAAACTTGTTCTAGGAATCAGAATTGACGGCTTCAATCATGCGGATAATTTTTTCCAAATGATTCACTCTTTACGTTCGCAGTCAGCTTTGGACGGTCGAGTAAAGAGAACGGGTTTACCCGCGAAATCTTGTCAAGGAGATTTTTAATTAAATCTACCTGCCACAAGTACGATATTTTATATCGTCCAACGGTCTTCACCGACCGGAGGTAAAATGCTACCGAATTAGAATGAAATGTTCAAAGCCATTTTGTTAGTGTCTACTTATGTTGCCGCATTTGAAGACGGTGGCGTTGCGGAATCCGAGAAGAAGTCGTCCCCACATGCTTATACTTTATGCACGTAATACCTCATCTAATTCAAGAAAGCCTAAAAGTTAAGTCTTCCGCTGTATCGAACTCTGAAGCTTTCAAGAATTACAAAGGTATAAGTATGTGAGACATGGTGTCACGAGGAGGCGAAGATCACAAGTGATGGATGCACAAGATCAAGGCAAGAGTTTAATGCTCAAGATTGATATCAATGATCACATCAGCATGTTCACCAGAAAAGAAAAAAAAAAGAAAGACAAAGACTACGAGCTCAAGACAAGCATAGTATGCTAGGTTTATTTTATTATTGTAACTTGGGTAACACCCTTGTTTGGAGTGACCTCCCTTAGGGGGAGATTGTTGGAAATACGTTTTACGTATTAGAAAGGGTCGGTCACTCCAACAATAGTCCATTTAATAGCTCGTAGTTTAGTTATTTACACTTATTAAACAAAGCCCATAAGTTGTATGGGCCGGCGGCCAAATGTAAGCCCAAGCCCATGACATGAGCGTGGGTATATAAACCCTCTCCTTTGATGGAGAGGGTGGTGATTTCATTTCAATAGACGTAGTTCTTAAACTTTCTCTCTCTAGAAGTGTGAAATCATCTCTCTTTCTCTCTCTAAAGCATAAGCATAGATTTACATATCCTTCAAGAGGTTTCGGAAAATAATCAAGTGTTGAAGCATACTCAAAAGGGGGATATGGTCATATGGATAAGGCAATTCGTCTCAAGATTACGATGAATTTATCTCATCTTGGTGTGCATGAGATGGTTAACTTTGTGCAAAAGTTGAACGGCGGAATGCTATGTTAGGATTTAGGTGTAAGGGGTTGTCTCGTTTGTTGTGTGTTGGTTGGGTTGTAGTTTTTAATCATGTTCTTCAGTTCAAGTATGTTGATTTTTTGTGTTTGTAACTGATGTTTATTTATTTAATGGTTTCATTGTTTCCTTATGATTTCTTAGTTTCTGTATGACTTTCTGTTGTGTTGATCTTCGTGTTTTGCACATATGGTCTGTTTGATCCTTTATCTTTAATGTTGATGAAAGGGGTGTTTGGAAAGTGATGTTGTTCATATTTGCAAGTCAATCTAAATGCATACGGTTTCACAAAATGATCCATTTTGCTTACGATTTGTTCGTTTTGGTAACAGTACGATCTTAATGATAAATGATTTTGTCGATATCTGTGTTTTAGTTTATAGTGGTGTTTGGGAACTTTCAAGCGAATCGTGTCCTTTAGTCAATCCCTTCGCATGCTTAGGCAAAGATCTCCCCGCTTGTGATTTCTTCAAGGTATGAAGATCACGTCATTCGAGACACTCAAGCTTATTCGTGGTGTCATGACCATGTTTCATATGTGAAAGTTAAGCTCGAGGGATCTCGCTACTTCACACTCTTCTTTTGCATATCAAGATCCAAAGTTATCTTGAAGATTTCTCACAATATCAAAATATACTAGAATTTGGTATACTAATTGTAAAAGCGTCGGATCTATCTCATATGATTAGATCTCAGGTTTCAGTTATTGTACTGAAATGTTGCTCTCGGGTTTTTACCGAAGCCAAGATTATTGATGTGTCGATTCTAATGGGAATAATATTCGGGTTTATACCGAAGCCAAGATTACCGTTGCGTCGCTCTGATGAGAACTAAGTATTCGGGTTTGTACCGAACCCAACATTATCGTTGTGTCGGTTCTATTGAAAACCAAGTATTCGGGTATGTACTGAAGCCAAGATCATTGTTTTGTTGTGTTTTGTCGTGCAAGGGATGGTTCTACCCCACGATGTGAAGAAAAATTGTAGCGGAAAATGGTGTAAGCCACTTTTTTGGAAAAAAAAGGTGTAAGCCACGTTGTGTTGTGTACGTTATTCTCCACCAAAAGGTAAGCTCGTTTTGTAGTGTTGAGTAGGTAACTCGGGGAGTGGACATAAGGCAAGGAAGGTGTCCTTGTGTCGAACCACTATAAATACTCGCATCATGGTTATCTCTTTCCTTTCTTTACTTATTGCGTCTTTTTATTTGTGTCGTGAACTAAATCAAGATCTATGAAATCTCGTAAACCAGACTTAACTATATCGAAAGTTAAATTTTTATGCGTAACCGTATTCACATAGCCGCAAGTAATGCAACGTGTTTGACGCGTTTCGTAGGTCCGGTTTACCCATGACGGATCCTTTACCCGTCTGCTGGTGGGTCTACTTTTTCACCCACCCCTCGCTCATTAAGCATAAATCGATCCACGGATTTGCCCATACCTTACGCGCCGGGTACCCACGAGTAACGGGTATTTTGTCGCCTATTGCCATCCCTAGATGCAGGAATAAAGTATTCCTAACGACTTCAAATTTTTGTAGCACTATTATTAATGTAGTTAATTAACATAAATTAAGAAATAGCTTTGGAAACACGAATCAAAACTACTTAACAACCTCATTCTGTAACACTGATGGCTGCATCAACATCCCATGAGTTGGCATATGTGTCTTAACTTGTTCCCGATAAAGCGCGTTAGATAATCGCATGTTACGAAACAAATTAAAACAGTATACGCAATATAAATCAATCATTCAACTTACGTTCAAAAAAATAAAAACTATTCAACTAACGTGTTATATAACAACCACACAACAAAAATGTAAGTAACTTTTCTTAGTTTCCAAATCAATTTTAAAGACATTTTATTCAAACGCTAAGAAGCGCTATAAGAAAACCCGGAAATAAGTCGTAGTAAATCGTTAAAAAAAGACCCATATAATTGCTTAAATCTTGAAAATTGAGGGGAATCAGGCACCCCTGTTAAACATAATTGCAGGTAACTCAATGATTTGTCGACTAACTGCAGCTACATTACGAATCAGGAACTTGACTTCATTCCACACCATGAGCCTTCTGAATCCCCACCAAACGGGCATAATCCACTCACCTGTTTTAAAAATTTTGCGTGTTTGGTCAAATGAGTAACTTCAAAAAAGCAGAAAACAAAACTGTCAGAAGAAAAAGTCGAGGACACTTACAATAATGAGCCCAAGTATACGTTTCATGTCCTAACAAGAAAGCAGGCTGCACTCAGCACCAGCTTGTGTTGGTGTAACAAGGGTTCTAGAAGTCGTTGTTCTAAGACACCTGCAAGAAGTTGGTACCCGAAAAACAAACATGAAAATACTCAAGTTTGTTGTGCATGGAATGCGCTAGGTGCAAGTTTAATAGGTTAAAAAGACTTAGTGTTGATCAAGCCCGCTTCAGTAGTTATATTCGTGTTAGCCAAGCAAGATGCTATAGTAAAAATACTCAAATCAACACAAGAGCTTGTTTTATTCTCTTTAAAATTGTTTTTTAAAGAATCTTTCCATTTATTTAAAGTTTCTTACCCACATTACTATTACTGCTATATACTGTTTTAGGAAGTGTTGGGATCTTTTTTATTATTTCTGTGGGTTTTGGCGTGAAAAAAATTTGGACACGCGTCCCCCTTATGTGTCATTATCTTTCATGTTCTAAATCACCACCCCATTATCATAAATCCCCTTCACACCACCGCCTATCACACACAGAATCCACAACATAACTTTAATCCCCAGATCTCAAACTGGCATCCTCAAAATTATGGGCGGCGGTGTAAGAAGATAGAGATCATGATCTACAAATAAAGCTTTGTCTTCGATCTTTTTATCTATAAAAATAATTGCATTCATTGAGGTATGATTCTTTTATATAAACTATCATTCGTTTTTGTGTTCCTTATGGTTAATCTCAAATACACATATTGTCTTTTGATTCATCAAATCCATAAACCATTTTACCATCATCGATAACCAAAAAAGAAGAAAAATCATGTTCGTCTTTCAGTTGGATCTTGAGTGATTTGGTTTAGTTTTTTTGGGAAAGATTGGGGAAAATGATTTAGGGGTGTTTAGTAATCATAGGTGATTTTTTGTACAAATTAATAGTCGATGTTGTAACTTCAATTTGCAATGTTGATGTTAAAAATCGCTAGAAAATAAACTATATTGTTTTATGTTTATTAAAGACACATACCATAACCTTTCTCTAGAGTCTAGAGCAAGATAACCAGAACATGATCCTCCTGAAAGCATATTCTTCCGAACAATCAATTTACTGTGTACCTTTTATGTTGGGTTTTGGTTTAAAATCGGGAACAACATACACATGTGAATTACAGTATTGCTTTAGACTATACTTCTTTTTCCAAATCAAACAAAACAATGAAAGAGAACATTTCTACGGAACGTTTTTTTATGACAATAGATATGGGGAGTTTAGTTAGAAGATTTGATTTTATGGTGGTGCTTTAGGTGGAGAGTGACGGTATTAAATTCTTTACCCTTAGTTTATTTTAGTTATGGCTTCCTAATTAGTTCAATTGAGGTGATAAGGTTTGTGTCTTTTTGTTCCTTTTATGTTTTTAAAAGGTTTATTGGACAAAACAAAATTTGCTAATACAAGCAGTAAATGACAGAAGATTACATGGAACCAAACAAATAACCATGACCCAACTCAAATTTGCAAACCCACATTTTGCACACTGTCCTAAACAAGAATCTCATAAAATCTAAACCAAGCTATTTTCAGAGATGAATTCTTACTGATAGTAATGCGATGAGGAAAAAGTCACGGTTTTGACTTTTTTTGTGTCATCCGTCGAAGAAGTAGACGAAGCTGCTAGCAATTTCAACAACTACGTAAGTTTTTTGTATAGTATTCTAAAAGTTGAGTGGCGTACAGAAACTTATGACCTTTATAGATGTGGCTAATCATGAGCTCATTTGCTGTATATTTGTTGTTTGCTCTTAGAAACCCGTAAATGTAGATATATAGGAAATCATTCAATATGTAAAATAGGTATGTTCGAAATGATTAGGCTACCAGATTGCTTATTCAAAGTGTTTAGTTGTTACTAAGAGGTGCTAATGTAGTCTATTGTATTGGAACAGGTTTGAGGTTGACGATGATCCAGCTGAAGCCAAGGCGCTCAGGGTAGCTGTAATGGGTATCTTATCCCGACACTAAATGTCACCTATTTTATTAATATGTCCTTTTAAGATAAATGATACAACAAATTAACGTCTTCTAAAAAGCACATCGGATAATTTGATCTTTAGAGATTAGGCATAATATCGATCTTTAAATTATAAACTAATCTATGTGGTTATTTCGATTATGCTTTCCATATTGATTTTGTTTACAGGAAATCACCAACAGCAAGCCTTTAATAGGATATTTAGCTATTTGAGAGAAATTTTATTAATCGTACTTCATGTGTAATATACAAATTTTGTTGGAACACATGTTTATAGAATGATGTGTGAAAAGATGGCCACTTGAACTATGGAGTTTCTGTTATGGTGGGAATATATGTGAGTGGGTTGAACTCTGAGCAGTTACGTTACAAACTATAACCAGGTTTGTGCTATTTGATGCCTTGAGGCCATTTTGTACACCAGATTGACCTTTTATATTATCTGCTGAGTATTTGTTTTTTGTTGTTGTACATTTACTAGGAAGCAGCGGGTAAAAGGCAAGGAATTGATCTAATGGACAGAAACAAACAAGGTACGGTAAACATCGCTGAGTGGAAATGGTCATCAGATTCCCAAGTCAGATCATGTATATGGACGTTGTGAGTATTAGATTTACTTCTCATGTTGCTTATCTGATATTTGCCCTTAGATAGTTAAACATTTTTAGAAACTATGGCCTATAATGTAGAATACTATAAATGAGCATATGTCTATGATACCAGGTAGTGTTTCATGCAAAAGTATGCTAAACCATTAAGAAATCTTGATTAGGTGCAAAATATTTTATTTTGTCACTCCTCCAAATGTTGCATGTTACTTGTATTGTGTTATATTTTCAGGTTTTGGTGTTAGGCCCTTATGCTTGGTGGGCTTATTCTCTTGGTGGGCTTTTGGAACCGTTGAGGCCCAACTTTGTTATGAAAGTTATATTACCCTAGTCTTTGACTAGGGTTTCTCTCATCACTTTATTCGCAAAACACACACATATCTGTGTGTGCGCAGCTCTCTCTCTCTCTCTCTCTCACTAAACTATGGAAGTTGACCTGGGAGTTTGATTATCTTCATCTTGTATAGCTTAGTGTTTGAGTGATCTTTTATATGTGAGGGAGAACGGATCAACCTAGTTGGGACGTTCTCATCTTTTCTATTGTAATCGTTTGACTAGCATCCGTTTGGGGACTAATCTTTATCTGTCTTGTTTTGTACTTTGATTTATAATAAATTACACCAAGGGGTGGTTGGTTGGGTGTAAGATCTCTCTTGATTCTATGATATTATGTTTCTTAACACGGTATCAGAGAGATGGTTGTAGATCTTTTAGCCTATCTAAGCTCTCGTTTCTTTTTATTATAATCATTTTTTTTATTTTACGAAACCCTAATTAATTTTTTAGGGTTTTATACTTTGGGTGGTGATTCTTGCTCTCTTGACGTCTCTGGAAGCTTGTATTGGTGGTGCCGTTCGTTTTCTTGAAAAATATTATTAGGGTTTTTGATAGGTGTGAAAACACCCATCTTTTTACCACTTAATTACAATAATAACCGAGCTAAAACGTGTATTTTATGTCGTAAATGTCGGAATTATGCGTGGTTTGTGTTTTTGTTGTGATTTAGGACGAAAAGGTGAAAAGTAGAGAAAACACGGGCATTCACGGGCTTTTATCGAAGAAAACGACAAAAGATGAAGTCAAGAGATCAAGAGTGTAAAAAGAACGGAAGTCCAAGGCCTATTCTGAAGATTTATCGAAGAACAAGTCTAAAGACGGAAGTTTAATAAAGCTGAAGAACTCGAGTCTAATAAATAAAGAAATTATAAGACGAGTTTAATTAATCCCGAGACAAAGTCGATAAAGTCGAAGAACTTAAAAAACGAGAAGACGTGAAGAAATAAAGAAAGAGGAGACAACACATGCACCTCCCCATTTTCCTATAAATACCCTCCTAAACTCATTTAAGAGGGTTGGTTAGTTTTAGTTTAGAGTAGTTTCCATTTTCATTTTAGGTAGGTGATTCTAGAGAGAGAAAGTGACAGTTTCTCTTACTAGGATCTTAATCTTTTATCTTCCTTTCTTGTTTTTAATCAAAACTTTACTTTCAAATAGCTTAATTCTTGTTTTAATTTTAATCTTATTCTATCTTTCTTACCTTTTTATATGATCTTAAATTTGATCTCTTTATATACATGTCTTGTTGATTTTGATGTTTGATTAAAAAGTTCATCTTTTTATTTCATCTAAGCTTTTATACGAGTTAAGCTATAAGTTTGACAATCTTATTGGCTTATTTTGTATTTAGCTTATTTACTTTTTAGTTTTCTTAAAAAGTTTAGTCTTTTTAATGTTTGCTTATTTCGTATTTTAAAAGTTTTCAAATTTATGCTTATTGATCTTTTAATGTTTGATTTTTGTAGCTTAAAGTGTTTTAGTGCTTATTGTGTTAATTTTCTTATTTTTGATTATGTGCTTTTTAGTTGATTTTTATAAAAAGTTGTTTTTAAATATTTTTATTATTTAGTATTTTTAAAAAGTTTTTAAATTTTGGTCTATTAGCTTTTTCTTAAATTTGATTTGGTTAAGTTTTTATATAAGTGCTTATTTGGTATTTGCTTATTTGCTTATTGTATGCCATCGTAATGCTTAAGGGTTTTACCAGTACGATCTAGTAAGTGTGATCGCATAAACCCCGAGGGTTTCTACTTGCGATCCATTACTGCGATCCCCAGTACGATCGTTACTACGATCACACTCCATAATCCACACCACGATCACTTGTTGCGATCGTGGGTACGATCATAGAGTGCGATCCAGGGTGCGATTGGCCGTTACAATCTTTGGGTACGATCTGATGTTACGATCATGACTACGATGGGTAAACATGCATACATGGCGCCAAAACCTTAATTACGATGGTAACAAGTTGGCTACGATGGAAATAACAAGTTGGCTACGATGGAAATAACATGCATGCATGCATGCTTGAGGTTTTTAGCGCCAAATCCAGCAGCTAGCTTGCTAGCTTCCAGCAGCTAGCCTGCTAGCTTGTTTATTTAATAGTATTGTTCCGTAATTGTTTAGTTTTGTCTGAAAGTTGTTTCGATTTTATTTTTGAAAGTTACGTATTTTTAGTTGAATTTTTCGTCGATTTTTATTGTTAATATTTTTTCGTAAAGTTCAAGTTTTATCTTTTATTTAGTACCCGCTTTAGGTTTTCCCTCGTTTAGTTTTAAAGTACCATTTTAGTTCTATTCTCTCCTTTTTCATTTAGTAAACTTTATTTTCGAGTCGATAGTTGATTTCGTCCTTTAGTTTATTTTTATTAATTGTTTCGCTTTAAATTACGTTTTATTATTTGTTTTAATATTCGTTTTAATATCGTTTTAACTTTTAGTTTTTAATATTCACCTTGTTTTACTTTTATTATTTGTACTTGTCTTTAGTTTGTTTTTAAATACTTTTCGCATTTACTTTTTAGTTAGTTATAGATAATCAACTTACCTTTTTCTTAACCAAAAACGATTGAGTCACACATTTTACCGGAAATCAATTCGTTAAGACACCGAGAAAACGAACTTTTTCAACAAGCAAAATCTTAATTTCAAATGGCGCCGCTGCCGGCTCTTTTCGTGAAGATTAACGGTTTTTTGTGAGAGACGCGTTGGCTTTTGGGATCCGTTCACTCGTGAACGTTATTTTTCGTGTCAAAAAGTTTCAAAAATCCCAAAAAAAAAACATTTGAAAATTCATAAAAAGTATTTCTTTTTCAAAGTTTTGCACCAAAAATATTCTTCTTGCTTATCTATCTTTCTTTATGGATTCTTATGTCCATTGCGTCGGGTGTGGAAGACGGTTATACAGGAACGACTCTTGTCAATGGTGTACATGTGAACAGTGCGACAACGATATCGACAACACACAATTCGGATTTTGTCCCTTGTGCAACTCGACTAATTCGTCATTTTTGAACCCACCTCCTGTTCCCTCGTGCATCTATTGTGGAAGCGATTCTCATTGGCATGTTTCGTGCCCGGTTCGATACCCGTATGGTCACGGGCAAGAACCGGGGTACAATTATGACATTGATAATAGCTATCCACAAGACGCACCCAGTCTTTCTCCTTACCCGTTTTGCAACAACTGTGGGGGCCCTCACGATACCTCTTATTGTCAACCAATGAATTATTATGAGCCAGATCCGTGTCCTCAATTTTCTTCACCGATGGATTATTATGAACTAAATCCGTGTTATAATTCTTCTCAACCGATGACTGACTATGAGCCACATCCGTGCTATTATTCTGGTTTTCATAACTATGAGCCCCCACATCACACCCTCAATCATCAATCCTCTCAGGGAATTCGTATTGATCAACAACTCACTACTCTGAATGAAGAAAGGCACGCCATTATTTTGGAAATTCAAGAAGCCTTTGTTCAGTTTAAAGAAGCATGGGTGGAGGAAAAGCGACTGCAACAAGAGCAAGTATCTAATCTTAGCGATTCTACCCCTCCTCTTGTGCGTCAATACTAGTATGATGATGATGACGACGATGTTGTATGCACTTTCAACACATCTTCTGAAGTTGCTGCTCCTACTCTCGATGTTCCTACTGCGTCTAAGGATCTTGATTCGTTGAATGAGGTTAGTGATGTTGGTTTCGACAAAGTATTGGATGATGAGGTTTGTGACTTACCTGCTATGGAGCTTCAGGACGACATTGCTCTTACAGAAGAGGTCGATCCTAGTGATGACGATTCTTCTCTCCGCTATGAGAATTTCACTTTTGAAATTTCTCAATCTCCACCGGGAGATGCGGGCGATGACGATTTATACTCTCCGGCTTATGAGAAGTTCACCGATGAACATGATCTTGTGGATGAGGTTGAAGACGTGCTTCTTCGCGATAGATTACGGAAAGTGCAACTTCTTATTGCTCAAATCGAAGAGTTGACTTCTCCTCCTCTTTTCGAGTCTTTACATCCATCTATTCCTCCCGTTGAAGATAATGACCCATTGCTGGAAGAAATCGACATTCACTCCATGCCTCCAGGTATTGATGATAATGATACGGAGGGGGACATTATTTTTGATAATTTGCTGCAGGAAGATATTGTCCCAAGTCCCCCTCCCGAGCACCTTTCACCCTCCCCTTTAGCCACTATTACGGAGGATGAGTGCTTTGACCCGGGAGGTGACATTGATTATGATATCATTGATAACATTACGGCTTTGCCGAGTGCTCAGCATCCATTGTCTTTGGGGGATGACAATGTGCTTACTTTACCCACCCCACCTCCCGTGGATCTTGATTTCACATACTTTTCGTATGTTGAACGAACTTTTCTCCCATTCAAGACTTATCCCCCCGCCTCTCCTTCATTAATGTCAACCGGGAACGAGGACAAGGTCTTTGATCCCGGTATTACATTCGAGGCTTCCCCATGGACCATTTAATTCGGGGACGAGTCAGGCTCGTGACTCGGCTAATATAAACAAGCGCTTTTTGGGAGGCAACCCAATTATTTATCTATCTTTACCATAAGTGTAGGGGGAGCCCCGTTTGTGTTTCTTGTTTTCTTTCTTATCATGTGCAGGGATTTGAGCTTCAAAGACAAACTCTTGATGACTTTTGACGAACCGTGATTCCGTGTTCCCTTCTTCCCGGTTCTATCCTAAACTCTTTTCGATTCACTATTTTACATTTCTCAATATTAAAATAGGAATCTCTTTAGTTGTCTCTTTCTTAGCGAGATTTAAACAAAGTGCACAATGTCCTAAGTGTAGGGGAGTTTACTCCCACATGCTTAAACATTGAGGACAATGTTTATATCAAGTGTAGGGGGGACTTCTATCGAAGTTAAGTGGCCTTTTCCTTGTATTTGTCCTCATTTTAACCGGAAAATCAATTTTTCGACATTTTTCAAAATTTTTGATCTATTTTGGCCTATTTGTATAGTTGTATTTTCCTTTGTTATGATTGTTTTCTTTCCTTGCTAGAATAAATTTTAATATAGTGGTTTTATTTTTCAAAGTCGTGAATATTTTAACTCAACCCGAGTTTACTTATCTAAGTTTACTCTAGCTAGTATCCTTAACGTGTTTAAGTCAAGTTTTGCTAGGCTTTTATATAGGGAGCTATAAAACACGAAAGTCTTAACTCTCACGGGTTAAGAACAAGAACTTTTCGCAAGTTCCTATAATTGATCCTAGAGAGTCGTTTATCAAGGGAACTTTAAAATGCGATTTCTAAACTTGAAAGAGTCTAAGAATTTGCATGATCCTATATGCGACTCGAAAACCAAAAACTTTGATTTAATAGGCTAAGCATCCACGAGTCTCATTCCTTGAGATTTTAAACTGTGGAGAACGAGAGATGATAGAGTCAATTATAAGTTTGGTATTCTTTCGTGAATTTATGTGAGTTAATTATAAGCCTATTCTCCCATCGCTTGCTAATAAATTTATCTGCAATAAATAAGGTTGTACGATTTAAAAAGTTACTTAGCTTCTAGCCCAAGATCGTTTAAATGTTGCTCGGTATGGATTAGAGTTCATAGCCAAGGCATAACTTATTGAAACGGGATGCGAAGATTGGCGAGTCCGAAAAGGCCCTAACAAGGCATGAGGGCTACATTTTGTTGCTAAAGATCCAAAGTGATGTGAAGAATCATTTATCAAAAATCAATATGAAGGATCGAGACACACGACGAAAAACAAATACTCCCCTAAAGATCATGGAGAAGTCTATCCGAAAAGACCCTAACAAGGTATGAGGATAAATAGATCCAAGTCCAAAAAGGAGGCGGATCGTTTTATATCAAAGTCCAAAATAAAGATTGGAGAAAATGAAGAAGTCGTGGTCCAAATATGAAGAATCTCTCAAACTTTCAAGTGAAGAAATTCCTATTATGAAGAGAAGACCATTATTTCATGAACGTCTCTCAAGATTTGAAGTATGAAGTCGCTGCCAAATATCGGTCCGAGAAAGGTCTCAAATCGCGAAGCGAGTTATGCCAAGATATGAACTTTTTGAGGTCCCGAGAAGCAGTTTTAAAAGATTTTGTCCTTTAGCTAACTATTGATTAAATCGTCCCACTTTATTTTCAGCCTTAATAACTATCGAAATAAGCCAACAATGCATCCTCGTGATCATTCAAGACAACAATAAAATATAAGAGATACACCTAGGAATAAGGGAGTCTAAGTGAATAATTGGCCCACATGAGTTCGTGGTAGTTTGCTAGCTTATAATAACAATGATCTCGTTTTTAAGCTTGGTTTGGAGAAAGTGAAAACTTGAGGATGATGATCATTCATGACATTTCCAAAACCCTAAGGTATGTTTTTGATTTCTTTACTTTGAATGTTTATAGTTTTCTATCTCTTTAATAAAGGCCAACGTGGATTGATTATGATGAAAAATGTAATCGTGCTTTGTAACTAATGCATTGCATGACGACATTGCAATGGTCAAGTGTAGGGGATTTGATAGGTGTGAAAACACTCATCTTTTTACCACTTAATTACAATAATAACCGAGCCAAAACGTGTATTTTATGTCGTAAATGTCAGAATTATGCGTGGTTTGTGTTTTTGATGTGATTTAGGACGAATAGGTGAAAAGTAGAGAAAACACGGGCATTCACGGGCTTTTATCGAAGAAAACGACAAAAGACGAAGTCAAGAGATCAAGAGTGCAAAAAGAACGGAAGTCCAAGGCCTATTCTGAAGATTTATCGAAGAACAAGTCTAAAGACGGAAGTTTAATAAAGCCGAAGAACTCGAGTCTAATAAATAAAGAAATTATAAGACGAGTTTAATTAATCCCGAGACAAAGTCGATAAAGTCGAAGAACTTAAAAAACGAGAAGACGTGAAGAAAGAAAGAAAGAGGAGGCAACACATGCACCTCCCCATTTTCCTATAAATACCCTCCTAAACTCATTTAGGAGGGTTGGTTAGTTTTAGTTTAGAGTAGTTTCCATTTTCATTTTAGGTAGGTGATTCTAGAGAGAGAAAGTGACTAGGATCTTAATCTTTTATCTTCCTTTCTTGTTTTTAATCAAAATTTTACTTTCAAATAGCTTAATTCTTGTTTTAATTTTAATCTTATTCTATCTTTCTTACCTTTTTTATATGATCTTAAATTTGATCTCTTTATATACATGTCTTGTTGATTTTGATGTTTGATTAAAAAGTTCATCTTTTTATTTCATCTAAGCTTTTATACGAATTAAGCTATAAGTTTGACAATCTTATTGGCTTATTTTGTATTTAGCTTATTTACTTTTTAGTTTTCTTAAAAAGTTTAGCCTTTTTAATGTTTGCTTATTTCGTATTTTAAAAATTTTCAAATTTATGCTTATTGATCTTTTAATGTTTGATTTTTGTAGCTTAAAGTGTTTTAGTGCTTATTGTGTTAATTTTCTTATTTTTGATTAAGTGCTTTTTAGTTGATTTTTACAAAAAGTTGTTTTTAAATATTTTTATTATTTAGTATTTTTAAAAAGTTTTTAAATTTTGGTCTATTAGCTTTTTCTTAAATTTGATTTGGTTAAGTTTTTAGATAAGTGCTTATTTGGTATTTACTTATTTGCTTATTGTATGCCATCGTAATGCTTAAGGGTTTTACCAGTACGATCTAGTAAGTGTGATCGCATAAACCCCGAGGGTTTCTACTTGCGATCCATTACTGCGATCCCCGGTACGATCGTTACTACGACCACACTCCTTAATCCACACCATGATCACTTGTTGCGATCGTGGGTACGATCATAGAGTGCGATCCAGGGTGCGATTGGCCGTTACAATCTTTGGGTACGATCTGATGTTGCGATCATGACTACGATGAGTAAACATGCATACATGGCGCCAAAACCTTAAGTACGATGGTAACAAGTTGGCTATGATGGAAATAACAAGTTGGCTACGATGGAAATAACATGCATGCATGCATGCTTCAGGTTTTTAGCGCCAAATCCAGCAGCTAGCTTGCTAGCTTCTAGCAGCTAGCCTGCTAGCTTGTTTATTTAATAGTATTGTTCCGTAATTGTTTAGTTTTGTCTGAAAGTTGTTCCGATTTTATTTTTGAAAGTTACGTATTTGTAGTTGAATTTTTCTTCGATTTTTAGTATTAATATTTTTTCGTAAAGTTCAAGTTTTATCTTTTATTTAGTACCCGCTTTAGGTTTTCCCTCGTTTAGTTTTAAAGTACCATTTTAGTTCTATTCTCTCCTTTTTCATTTAGTAAACTTTATTTTCGAGTCGATAGTTGATTTCGTCCTTTAGTTTTATTTTTATTAATTGTTTCGCTTTAAATTACGTTTTATTATTTGTTTTAATATTCGTTTTAATATCGTTTTAACTTTTAGTTTTTAATATTCACCTTGTTTTACTTTTATTATTTGTACTTGTCTTTAGTTTGTTTTTAAATACTTTTCGCATTTACTTTTTAGTTAGTTATAGATAATCAACTTACCTTTTTCTTAACCAAAAACAATTGAGTCACACATTTTACCGGAAATCAATTCGTTAAGACACCGAGAAAACGAACTTTTTCAACAAGCAAAATCTTAATTTCAGTTTTCACAAACCTTAATTTTATTTTTTGGGGGTTTTGATTATGTGGTGCCCAGGAAGCTTTAATAGGTGGTGTCGTTTATTCGGTGGTGCCGTTAAAAATCTTGAAGATTAGATTAGGGTTCCTTGAAACCCTAATTTAATTTTTTGGGGTTTTCTCTTTACTTGGTATCTTGGTATCACCTTTGGTGGTGTCGTTACCTTTTTTTGCTAGCTCGCACACGTATATCCTTGCTAGGGTTTGCTAACCCTAGTTTGTTACTCTGGTTTTTTGGGGGTTTCCTATTGGTGGCTCACCTATCCTCTAGACTAAGTGAATCTAAAGATTGGATGTATTTTTTATAGATACTGGTTGTTGTTTTCCGATGTAAGTCTTCTTTCATTTCCTTTCTTACCTCTCTCTTAGTTACTTATGAGCTACTGTTGTTAAGTTTGTGGGTGCAAACGGATTCGGTTAACACCTTGACCCTCCAGCCTTGACTGGTGTGGATACCTGCTCTGGCCAATCCCTGTCTGCAGCTTAACATTTCTGGTGCTCACTTTCTGGGTGTTTTTGTGTTTATTTGCTGGATTGCTCTACTTGCTTTATTTGTCTCTTATTCTTGTTTTGCTTTTGCTGTTTATTGTTGGCCTGCTTTGCTCTCTTTTTTGTGTGAATTATGAGTGCTGGTGGTCCATCTCCTACACCCAATGGTGGTGGAGGTAATGGTGGTGGTGGGAATCCCTCTGAAACCACTACCAATCTAGTTGCTCTCATTAGCAACTTGGATGCTGGAAACCCCCTTCATATTCATAATAGTGACAACAGTAGTTCTGTCCTTGTCCTTTTCAAATTATTGGGGACTGAGAACTATAGAATGTGGAACAATGCTATGAGACTTGCTTTACAAGCTAGGATCAATTTTGCTTTTGTTGATGGTTCTTGTTTAAGGGAGTCTTATGTTGATAATGTCTTGTGTGCTCAATGGGATAGATGCAATGCTATGGTTCTTACCTGGATTATGAATGTTGTCTCTAGTGATGTGTATATAGGGCTTGTTTATTCTGAAAATGTTGCTAATGTTTGGAAAGAGCTTAATGAAACTTATGACAAGGTTGATGGTTCTATTGTCTATAACTTGCTTCAAAAAATTGGGTTTGTTAAACAAGGGGGTAGCTCTATATCTGAATACTATCACAGACTGAACTCTCTTTGGAGAGAGTTTGATGTTGTCTCTAAGATTCCTAGATGTGTTTGTGCTGTTAAATGCTCTTGTTCTACTAGCACTGAATTAGCTTTGCATCAGCAAATTATGAGGCTTATGCAGTTTCTTATGGGGCTTGATGACTGTTATCAACCTGTTAGAACTACACTTCTCACCAGGGATCCACTTCCTGATGTTAAGGAAGCTTATGTCACTGTATCTAGAGAGGAATCCCATAGGGGTTTTCTTGATAACTCAGATCATACAGAGGCTAAATTGAATGCTACTTCTTTTGCTGCTAAGACCTTTAATCAAAATAGGAGAAGCACTTCCAATGCTTCTAATAGAACCCCTAACAAGGGTAATGGGTCCAAAAGTTTTAGAGGTCCTAACCCTAACCTTTTGTGCACTCATTGCAATCAGATTGGTCATATTGTTGATAGATGTTCTGAATTGATTGGTTATCCTGCTGGTTACATCAAAAAGGGGGGTAATGGTCAAAGGCAAACTGGTTTTAAATCTAATTTTAATGCTAATTGTGACATTAAAACTAGAGAGAAACAGGGTTCCACTTGTAACTCTCCAAACTCTTTCACCACTGAACAAATACAGAAGCTTCTTAATCTGATCAATGACACCTCTGGCAATGCTCAGTCCAATATGGCAGGTAGAATTTCCTTCTTTAATGCTAATGTTTGGTTCAGTATTAACTTTTCCAAGTTTTTCTGTTGGAACTCTAAATTTCTTGTTAAAACTATTACTTTGGGTTGGATTATTGATTCTGGGGCTAACCAACATTTTACCACTTCTACAGTTGGTATGATTAATGTTGTTGATATTTCCAACCTCAACATTTATGTTGGTCACTAATGCGGGGCTTTTACACCAAGTATCAAAGTTCGTAGTTCCGATCTCTTCGAATTGACTATTGGTTCAAAGTGCGACTCAATTGTTCTTGGTGGAAATAAAAATGGTTTGGTTGATTATCTATTTTAAACTAATAGCAAAAATGTAAATGTCGTTGAGCAAAGTAAAAGCTTTAAAAGATTAAACTTAAAAGGACGGGTTAACTACGAGATGCTTGAAAATTTAAAGACAAGATTAGAAAAATACTTGAACACTTAATAAATCTAAAACTTGAAAACTTTGTAAAAACAAGAAATTCATCCAATCAGAATGTGCCAAATGAGACTGATCGGAATATGTTGTCGGAATAAGGCCAAATCGGAATGTCAAACAACCTCTTGTCAAAATGATGGAGCAATCGGAATAGCATAAAAAGGAATCAGATCGGAATAATGTAAATTGGGGGCTATCGGAATAATTGAAAACAGTCAAATCGGAATGTTAAGAAATGAGTCCAGTCGGAATGTAAAACAACCCCTACAATCGGAATAATCAAACCCCAATCCGATCAATAGATCGGAATACTAAGATGTAAATCAGAATAAGATAAACCCTAATCCGATCAAGTGATCGGAATAAAGGCCTATGATCGGAAAGCCAAATCGGAAAGGGGTTTACCCTTTCCGATTACCTTATGATTCGTAAATAAGCTAGTAATAAGCTAAATTTGATAAGCTCACACCAAGACTTGAACGAATCTATAGTGAAAAGGACTAAATAAGGACAAATAACGACTTTTCCAACTTAAAATAAGCAATCTTTTAAATCAAATTATAAAAAGATGAACTTTTAAGAAAACTTTTACAAAAAGTAAATAAGCTAAACATATAAATAAGGCAATAAGCACAAAGATCTTAAAGCTTATTCGTATGAAAACTTATGTAGGAATAAAAAGATTAACTTTTTAAGCACAAAAACATCAAGATCAACACGGATTAAATGTATTTCGCACCAAAATTAATCAAAATAAAGAAAGGTAGAAAGAGATTAATGAACAAAAAGCTTAAATTTAAACTTGATTAATGAAATCCAAATACAAAAGGTTTAATCTTGAAAGATTAAAAGAAGGAAAAGATGAAAACTTAGTGAGAGAAAGTTTGGAACTTTCTCTCTCTAAAAACTAGAAAGAAAAAAAATGAAAAATGAAACTAGCTACTAAAAACTAAACCCACCCTCCTAATGTGTATTAGGAGGGTATTTATAGGGAAAATGGTAAGGAGTGCATGTGTTGCCTCTTCTTTCTTTCTTCTCGACTCGATTTAAATCTTTTTGTCTTCCTCGACGTCGTCTCGGGATTTGTCGATATATATTGAACTTGTCTTGTAATTTTTCTTCTTCTATTAGACTTGAGTTCTTTGACTTCATTAAACTTCTGTCTTTAGACTTTTTCTTTGATAAATCCTCAGAATAGGCCTTGGACTTCCGTTCTTTTTGCACTCTTGATCTTTTGACTTCGTCTTTTCTCGTTTCCATCGATAAAAGCCCGTGAAAGCCCGTGTTTTCTTCCTTTTTCATCTTTTGGTCCTAAAACACAATAAAAACACAAACCACGCATAATTCCGACTTTTACGACATAAAATACACGTTTTGGTCTTGTTATTATTGGAAATAAGTGGTAAAAGGATAAGTGTTTTCACACTTATTAGATCCCCTACACTTGACCATTGCAATGCCCTCATGCAATGCATTAATTTTAGAGCACGGTTTACATTTTCCATCATAAATAACCCACCTTGGCCTTTATTAAATACTAAACATTTAAGGAAGATAAAAAGATAGAAATAAGTAAAGAAATCAAAGACTTACATTGGGTTTTGGCTGCCATGAACGTTTATCATCCTCAAGTTTCACGTTCCCCATACCAAGCTTAAAAACGAGATCATTGTTATTATAAGTTAGCAAACTAACACGAATTCATGTGGGCCAATTATTTACTTAGACTCCCTTATTCCTAGGTGTATCTCTTATATTTAATTGTTGTCTTGAATGATCACGAGGATGCATTGTTTGACTTATTTCGATAGTTATTTAGGCCGAAAATAAGGTGAACGATTTAATCAATAGTTAGCTAAAGGACAAAATCTTTTAAAACTGCTTCTCGGGACCTCATAAAGTTCATATCTTGGCATAACTCGCTTCACGATTTGAGACCTTTCTCGGACCGATATTTGGCAGCGACTTCATACTTCGAATCTTGAGAGACGTTCATGAAATAATGGTCTTCTCTTCATAATAGGAATTTCTTCACTTGAAGTTTTGAGAGATTCTTCATATTTGGACCACGAATTCTTCATTTTTCTTCAATCTTTATTTTGGAGTTTGATATACAACGATCCGCCTCCTTTTAGGACTTGGATCTATTTATCCTCATACCTTGTTAGGGCCTTTTTGGATAGACTTCTCCATGATCTTTTGGGGAGTATTAGCTTTTCGTCGTGTGTCTCGATCCTTCATATTGATTTTCGATAAATGATTCTTCACATCACTTTTGGATCTTTAGCAACAAAATGTAGCCCTCATGCCTTGTTAGGGCCTTTTCGGACTCGCCAATCTTCGCATCCCGCTTCAATAAGTTATGCCTTGGCTATGAACTCTAATTAATACCGAACAACTTTTAAACGATCTTGGGCTAGAAGCTAAGTAACTTTTCAAATCGTACAACCTTATTTATTGCAGATAAATTTATTAACAAGCGATGGGAGAATAGGCTCATAATTAACTCACATAAATTCACGAAAGAATACCAAACTTATAATTGACTCTATCATCTCTCGTCCTCCACAGTTTAAAATCTCAAGGAATGAGACTCGTGGATGCTTAGCCTATAAAATCAAAGTTTTGGGTTTTCGAGTCATCTATAGGATCTTGCAAATTCTTAAACTTTTTCAAGTTTAGAAATCGCATTTTAAAGTTCCCTTAATAAACGACTCTCTAGGATCAATTATAGGAACTTGCGAAAAGTTCTTGTTCTTAACCCGTGAGAGTTAAGACTTTCGCGTTTTAAAGCTCCCGATATAAAAGCCTAGCAAAACTAGACTTAAACACGTTAAGGATACTAGCTATAGTAAACTTAGATAAATAACTCGGGTTGAGTCAAAATGTTCATGACTAAGAAAAATTTAAAACCACTTTTTTTTAACAAGGAAAGAAAATAACCATAACAAAGGAAAATACAACTAGGCCAAAATAGATTAAAAATTTTGAAAAATGTCGAAAAATCAAATTTTCCGATTAAAATGAGGGCAAATTCATGGAAAAGACCACTTACTTCGATAGAAGTCCCCCCTACACTTAATATAAACATTGTCCTTAATGTTTAAGCATGTGGGAGTAAACTCCCCTACACTTAGGACATTGTGCACTTTGTTTAAATCTTGCTAAGGAAAGGACAACTAAAGTGATTTCAATGTGAACATATAAAATATGAAATATTGAATCACGACAGTTTAGGATAGAACCGGGAAGATGGGAACACGGGATCACGAATCGTCAAATGTCATCAAGAGTGGATCTTTGAAGCTTTAATCCCTACACAGCACAAGAAACAAGACAACAAACACATACGGGGCTCCCCCCTACACTTATTATGAAAGCAGTAAAGGATAGATCACGGGTTGCCTCCCGAGAAGCCCTTTTTTTTGATAACCGAGTCACGAGCCTGACTCGACCCAAAATTAGTTCATGGGAAACATGGTGAGGGATGGAATCATCTCATGCGAGATGTCCTCACTAAAGTACAGCTTCAAACGCTGGCCATTCACCTTGAATTTGGCCCATTTGGCTGAGAAAGCTCAATGGTGCCATATGGGAAGACTTTGGCGACGGTGAATGGACCAGACCAGCGGCTCTTCAACTTGCCAGAGAAGATCTTCAACCGAGAGTTAAAAAGTAAGACTTGATCACCAATGTGGAACTCTCGGTTCTTAATTCTTGCATCATGGATGATCTTGGTCTTCTCTTTGTAGATGAGTGAGTTCTCGTAAGCTTCATTCCTCAGTTCATTAAGCTCGTTGAGTTGAATCTTGCGAAGATCATTGGCTTTGTTGATGTCGAAGTTAGCCCACTTCAAGGCCCAGTACGCCTTATGTTCCAGCTCGATGGGGAGGTGGCATGCTTTCTCGTACACAAGACGATAAGGTGTACAACCAATCGGGGTCTTATAAGCTGTACGGAAAGCCCACAAAGCATCATCTAACTTATCAGCCCACGCGGCGCGATGCTCTCCCACAGTACGCTCCAAAGTTCGCTTCAATCAACGGTTGGAAATCTCGGCTTGACCATTGGTTTGGGGATGATAGGCGGTGGAAAGACGGTGATTGACACCGTACTTAGCCATGACTCTTGCAAATTGATCATTGCTAAAATGAGTCCCGCGGTCACTGATTATAGCACGAGGAACGCCGAATCGAGCGAAAAGCTGCTTCAAAAAGTTCACAACCACCCTCGCATCGTTCGTAGGGAGAGCCTTGGCTTAAACCCATTTGGAAACGTAGTCAACGGCGACGAGGATGTACTTGTTCCCTTTAGATGATGGAAATGGCCCCATAAAGTCGATGTCCCATACATCAAAGATTTCACATTATTGTATGAAATTTTGAGGCATCTCATCTTTATGTGTGATCTTGCCTTGTCTTTGGCAAGCATCACAATGTTTAACCATATCGTGAGCGTCACGATAAATGGTGGGCCAATAGAATCCAGAGTCGAATACTTTCTTCGCGGTGTAATTGGGACCAAAGTGACCACCGGTGGGTCCTTTATGGCAAGCATCAAGGATTTGAACCGCTGCCGGCCCATCAACACATCGACGAATAATCAGATCAACACATTGTTTGAAAAGGTAAAGGTCGTCCCTGAAATAATGTTCAATATCTTTAAAGAACTTTTTCTTTTGTTGGGACGTGAGCCCTTCCTTGAGAATCCCACCCGCTAAGTAGTTTGCAATATCCGCAAACCACGGGGTGTCATCGAGATTGGATTTGATAGACATTAAGGCCTCAAGGGGAAAAGAGTCATTGATCTCTTTGTTCGGATGATCCCCTTGATAAGGATCCTCAAGTCTACTGAGATGATCCGCGGCTAGGTTTTCAGCTCCCTTTTTGTCACGAATTTCAATGTTGAATTCTTGAAGGAGCAAAACCCAACGAAGAAGTCTTGGCTTAGAATCTTTCTTAGTCATCAAGTACTTCAACGCGAAATGATCAGTATACACGATGGTGGTAGAAAGGACAAGATACGGGCGGAACTTTTCAAAAGCATACACTACAGCTAAAATCTCTTTTTCGGTAGTGGTATAATGCAATTGAGCCCCCGTCATTGTCTTGCTAGCATAGTGGATTGGTTTGGAAGTGTTTGTTCACTCTTTGACCCAAAACCGCTCCAATAGCAAAGTCGCTAGCATCACACATCAACTCAAAAGGTAGCTCCCAATTAGGGGTAACCAAGACTGGTGCCTTAGTTAGCTTATCCTTAAGAAGATTGAAGGATTCAAGACACTCTTTGGAAAAGATGAAAGGAGTATCTTTTTCCAAGAGGTAGGTCATCGGGCGAGCGATTTTAGAAAAATCTTGGATGAATCGACGATAGAAGCCCGCATGACCGAGGAAACTTCTTACACCCTTCACGGTTGAAGGTGGAGGCAATTTAGCAATAACATCGACTTTAGCACGGTCCATTTCAAGACCGGCTTTGGAGATTTTGTGTCCTAGCACGATGCCATCTTTTACCATGAAATGGCATTTTTCCCAATTTAGAACAAGGCGAGTGTCTTCACACCGCTTAAGCACACGTTCTAAATTGGCAAGGCAAGCAGAGAAAGAATCGCCATAAACTGAGAAATCATCCATGAAGACTTCCATAGTTTCTTCAACCATGTCATGGAAGATAGCCATCATACACCTTTGGAAAGTCCCAGGATCATTGCATAAGCCGAAAGGCATTCTTTTATAAGCAAATGTTCCGTAAGGAAAAGTGAATGTGGTTTTATCTTGGTCTTTGGGATCGATGGGAATTTGAAAATACCTGGAGAAACTGTCTAAAAAGCAGTAATAGTCATTACCAGCTAGACGTTCAAGCATTTGGTCCATGAAAGGAAGGGGAAAGTGATCCTTTCTCGTAGCATCATTGAGTTCGCGGTAGTCTATACAAACTCTCCACCCTGTAACGAGACGAGTAGGAATCAACTCGTTGTTTTCATTGGGAACAACGGTGATTCCGCCTTTCTTAGGCACACAATGGACGGGACTAACCCACAGTAAATCCGAGATAGGATAGATCATTCCCGCATCAAGAAGTTTGATAACCTCTTTTTTGATTACGTCATGGATCTTAGGATTCACCCTTCGTTGGCTTTGAATAGTGGGTTTAAAGTCATCCTCCATGAGAATTTTGTGTGTGCAGAAGTGAGGATCGATTCCACGAATATCAGAGATCTTCCAAGCAATCGCTTTCTTGTGATTCTTCAGCACGGCGATAAGTCGGGATTTTTCTTCTTCTTTCAAGTCCTTAGCGATGATGACCGGTAACGTCTTGTTGTCTTCAAGGAAAACGTACTTGAGATGAGATGGAAGATCCTTAAGCTCTAAATCTGGAGGATTTTCGATGGACGGCGTAGTCAACTTCGGATCATCGGTAGAGATATCCTTAGGAGATGGTGGAGAAGTATGGTCCTCATTGAGAAGTTTCTCAATGGTACGAATGTCTTCATCCCAATCGGTGGGAGAATTATCATACTTAAGATCGAGAGGACCCAAGATAGCTTTAAAATCATCTAAGTCACTTTCTCCAAAAGGAGTCAATGACGGAGCAATTGAGGCAACGGTCTCAACATTGGGTAGAGAAGAAGAACCACTTTTACAAGTGTCTTTGAAATGTGCTTCACAAGCCTCATCAAGAACATCAATAAAATTAGCACTCTCTTTTTCCGAAGGCTGCTTAGAAAGTTTACCCATGTTGAAGACGATTTAATCGTCACCAACTCTCATGATTAATTCGCCCGCGGCTACATCAATGAGAGTGCGACCGGTCCTCAGGAAGGGACGTCCAATGATTAATGGAACACGGGGGTCCATCTCGTAGTCAACGACAACAAAATCTGCCGGGAAGGTGAATTTGTCAACGCCAACGAAAACGTCTTCGGCTATCCCCACTGGATAAGCAACCGTACGGTTGGCTAATTCCAAAGTCATTCGTGTGGGGACTAGCTCGGGGAGAGATAATTGCTGCCAAGCACTTAAAGGCATTATGTTTATACTAGCACCTAGATCGGCTAGGGCCATGCAATTCTCTACTCCCGGGAAGTTGCAAGGAATCAAGAAACGACCCGGATCACCAAGTTTGGTTGGTAATTTCCTTAAGAGCACTGCGGAGCAGTTCTCATTAAGTTGGGTCTGAGCAATATCGAGAAGTTTCTCCTTATCACTGAGAAGATCTTTAAACATTTTAGCGTATTTAGGCATGTGAGCGAGAGCCTCAGCAAAGGAGATATTGAAATTCAGTTGTTTAAACATTTTAAGAAAGTTCAAAACCTGAATATCATCCTTGTTCTTCAATTTCTCTTTCCTCAACCTCGAAGGATAAGGTATATAGGGTTGAGATGAAGGCTTTGGAATAGAATTCTCACTCACATCCTTGGGTGGTGGAGGGGTAGAAGTAGAAGGTGGTGGAATTGGAGTAGTAGAAGTTGGAGGAATAGGAGATGGAGGATTTGGAGAAGGAGATTCGGTTTCCTTTGTCACAATCACCGGTGTAGGTGTATGAAGCTCGGGTTCCTTTAAACTTTTTCCACTGCGAGTGGTGATTGCTTTCATCTCCCCTCTTGGGTTAGCAACGGTGTTACTCGGAAGAGAACCCGATCCAGAGGCTTGATTACTAGGGAAGAAACTAGCCATCATATTCCTCAAGTCATTCATTTGACTTGCTAAAGTGTTTCACATATCAGCTCGAAGATCATTCCCTTGCTTCACCATATCTGCTTTCATGTTGGCCATTTCCCGCTGAAGATTTTGCACGATCACATCGTTAGTCCTCATGTAGGTTTCAACATCTTGGTGTAAGGCTGTGGGTTGGTTGAGAGGAGGAGCATGGTAGGCGGGTGGCTGATAAGCAGGTTGTTGGTAAACTTGGTTGTTTCTTTGAGGTGGATATGGGTTTCTTTGGTTTGGATATTGATTTGGAGCACGTGGTTGGTTTTGATTGTTGCGATTGAGGTTGTTTGGGTTTTGTGGGGGAAAACCGGTAGGTGAAAGAAAGTTGTTTGAGCGATAGCTGAGCAAGTTGCGGTCACCTTGAGGACGTGCTTGATAGCTTCCTGTAGCATAGGTACCGTTGGCGGCATACACATTTTCCGGATTGTCGTGAGTCGAAGGACAATCGGTGTATGAGTGAGATCCCCACATATATCACATGATTGGTTCAAAACATTAGCTTGGGCATTGAATTGTTTGGCATTGTTGGCAGTTTGTAAAGCAAGTGATTCCACAAGCGAAGTAAGCTTATCAATTATTTTATCGGCATCACTAGTACTAGCACTTGCTACATTAGTTCTAACACTCTTGGTTTTACTCTAGATTTGTTCTCAATAATATCCCAAGCAGCATTAGAAGACTTAACCAAAATATTACCCCCCGAGGCACTGTTTAGTGAATCTTGGTCATTCATGCTTAAACCATTGTAAAAAGTATTGATTTGATGTACTTTTGTTAAACCATGTTGTGGACACTTTCTTAAAAGTTCCTTAAAACGGTCCCAAGATTCACTAAAAGACTCACCGTACTTTTGTTCAAAGGTAATAATTTCATTCCGCAAAGTGGTAGTACATGAGGGTGGGAAAAAGTAGTTGATAAACTTGGTCTCTAAATCCGTCCACGTAAGAATACTTTGTGGCGGTTCCTTATCAAGCCAATTCCGGGCTTGTCCCTCTAAAGAGAAAGGAAAAAGTTGCAAGCGAATCACTTCTTGTGATACCCCATTGTACTTAACCGTATTGGTAAGCTGAAGAAACCTTTTAATGTGGTCATGAGGATCATCAAGTGAGCGCCCCAAGAAGGGTTGAGCAGAAACCATTTGTATAAAGCCAGATTTGAGTTCAAAGTTGTTGGCTCCAATCTCAGGGATGACAATTGCATCGGTGTTGCCTTCTACGTGCGATTGCAAAAGCTCGATCATTGGTTGATTGTCCATGGAGACAATTGGTTAAGTAATGACTTCGGCTTGAGCTACTCTCTTCTTACGAGCACGAGTAAGCATGCACACCTACAAAAGGATTAGAAAAATAGAAAAGAAATATTTTTGGTTTTTATGGTTTTTAAATTTTTTTTTTGTATTTTTGAAGATTTTATATTTTTTAGAGTTTTTGAAAATTTTAAAGCAAGGAAAATAACGTTCAAGGATGAACGGATCCTAGAATCCAACGCGTCTCTCACTTAAAACCTTTAATCTTAACGAAAAGAGCCGGCAGCGGCGCCATTTAATACGGGGTTTTTGGCCAAGTATCAAAATTCGTAGTTCCAAATCTCTTCGAATTGACTATTGGTTCAAAGTGCGACTCAATTGTTCTTGGTGGAAGATAACTGGTTTGGTTGATTATCTATTTTAAACTAATAGCAAAAATGTAAATTTTGTTGAGCAAAGTAAAAGCTTTAAAAGACTAAACTTAAAAGGACGAGTTAACTACGAGATGCTTGAAAATTTAAAGACAAGATTAGAAAAATACTTGAACACTTAATAAATCTAAAACTTGAAAACTTTGTAAAAACAAGAAATTCATCCAATCGGAATGTGCCAAAGGAGACTGATTGGAATATGATGTCGGAATAAGGCCAAATCGGAATGTCAAACAACCTCTTGTCAAAATGATGGAGCAATCGGAATAGCATAAAAAGGAATCAGATCGGAATAATGTAAATTAGGGGCTATCGGAATAATTGAAAACAGTCAAATCGGAATGTTAACAAATGAGTCCAGTCGAAATGTAAAACAACCCCTACAATCGGAATAATCAAACCCCAATCCGATCAATAGATCGGAATACTAAGATGTAAATCGGAATAAGATACACCCTAATCCGATCAAGTGACCGGAATAAAGGCCTATGATCGGAAAGCCAAATCGGAAAGGGGTTTACCCTTTCCGATTACCTTATGATTCGTAAATAAGCTAGTAATAAGCTAAATTTGATAAGCTCACACCAAGACTTGAACGAATCTATAGTGAAAAGGACTAAATAAGCACAAATAACGACTTTTCCAACTTAAAATAAGCAATCTTTTAAATCAAACTATAAAAAGATGAACTTTTTAAGAAAACTTTTAAAAAGTAAATAAGCTAAACATATAAATAAGGCAATAAGCACAAAGATCTTAAAGCTTATTCGTATGAAAACTTATGTAGGAATAAAAAGATTAACTTTTTAAGCACAAAAACATCAAGATCAACACGGATTAAATGTATTTCGCGCCAAAATTAATCAAAATAAAGAAAGGTAGAAAGAGGTTAATGAACAAAAAGCTTAACTTTAAACTTGATTAATGAAATCCAAATACAAAAGGTTTAATCTTGAAAGATTAAAAGAAGGAAAAGATGAAAACTTAGTGAGAGAAAGTTTGGAACTTTCTCTCTCTAAAAACTAGAAAGAAAAAAAATGAAAAATGAAACTAACTACTAAAAACTAAACCCACCCTCCTAATGTGTATTAGGAGGGTATTTATAGGGAAAATGTGAAGGAGTGCATGTGTTGCCTCTTTTTTCTTTCTTCTCGACTCGATTTAAATCTTTTTGTCTTCCTCGACGTCGTCTCGGGATTTGTCGATATATATATTGAACTTGTCTTGTAATTTTTCTTCTTCTATTAGACTTGAGTTCTTCGACTTCATTAAACTTCCGTCTTTAGACTTTTGCTTCGATAAATCCTCAGAATAGGCCTTGGACTTCCGTTCTTTTTGCACTCTTGATCTTTTGACTTCGTCTTTTCTCGTTTTCATCGATAAAAGCCCGTGAAAGCCCTTGTTTTCTTCCTTTTTCATCTTTTGGTCCTAAAACACAATAAAAACACAAACCACGCATAATTCCGACTTTTACGACATAAAATACACGTTTTGGTCTTGTTATTATTGGAAATAAGTGGTAAAAGGAGAAGTGTTTTCACACTTATTAGTCACCCTAATGGGATTGTTGCTAATATTAGTCACATTGGTGACCTCAGACTTTCTAAGAATGTTGTTCTCCATGATGTGTTGGTTGTGCCTGGTTACTGTGTTAGCTTGATGTCTGTTAACAAGCTTATTAAAGATAGAAAGTTATTTGTTAGTTTTGATGAGGATAATGTTATATTCAGGACTTGGCCAAGGGGACTACTCTGGGAACTAGTAATGAATCTGGGGGGCTTTACTTGTTTGATGACCTTAAGACTAAGGCTACGGTACTATTAACTCTGCTATAACCTTTAATACCTCCAAAGTTATCTGGCATTGTAGACTTGGTCATCCCTCTGACCAAGTTCTCAATGCTCTCAAGACTGACCTCAAACTTTCTAAAAACACCAATATTTCTGTTTGTGAAACTTGTCATAGGGCCAAACAAACAAGGGAACCCTTTCCCTTGAGTGATCACAAATCTAGTCACCTTGGTGACCTTGTTCACTTGGATTTGTGGGGTCCTTACAAGGTACCTAGTAAGGAAGGGTATAAATACTTCCTTACCATTGTGGATGATTACTCTAGAGCTGTGTGGACTTATCTTTTGACATCTAAGGATGAAGTGTTTGATTGGTTAACTCTATTTATTAATCTTGTTAAAAATCAGTTTGATTCCAAAATCAAATCTTTAGATCTGATAATGGGACCGAATTTGTTAACAAACAAGTACACACATTGCTCTCCTCTTTGGGTATTATCCATCAGACCTCTTGTCCTCACACCCCTCAGCAAAATGGGATTGCTGAAAGGAAACATAGACACCTACTTAATGTAGCCAGGAGTCTTATGTTTTAGGGTGAGATTCCTATCAATTTTTGGTCTGAATGTATTTTGACTGCTGTTTATTTGATTAACAGGCTCCCCTCTTCTGTCTTAAATGGTAGCTCCCCCTATGAATTGCTATATGGCAAAAAACATAATCTCTCTCATTTAAAGTGTTTTGGATGTTTGTGTTTTTCTACTTGTCTGAATAATAGTGACAAACTCACATCTATGTCTGAGAAATTGGTTATTCTTCTTTTAAAAAGGCTTACAAATTGTTTAGCTTGGATAATAGAAGAACCTTGTTTTCTAGAGATGTGAAGTTCTATGAAAATGTTTTTCCTTTCATAATGAAATACAATTATGGAAAAGATTCAACAGATGTAGTCATTACAAGTGATGTTGAACTTTTGACCTTTTTTGATAATCAAACACCTCCAAGTCCCAATGATGATGGGAGAGCAACACCTAATGTGGAGGGTAGGGTTTACCCCATTATTGATGATGCCTTAGTGCATCATCAGGAGGAGAACTCTGCAACCACTATAGGTAAAAATGTGCAATCCTGCTCTGAGGGCAATTTTGAAAATGAAAATTCTTCTAACTTTTTTGTTGAGCATAGTGGGGTCCATCCTCAAGATGAGGAGCAGCCTGTTAGAAAGTCCAGTAGACCCACTAAACTGCCCGCTAAACTTAATGACTTTGTTCTTGATAGCAAGCTCAAGTATGGTATTGAGAAGCATGTTAATTACTCTAAGTTGAACACTACCAATTATTGCTTTGCTACCACTCTTAACCAGTCTATTGAACCATCCACCTACTATGAAGCTGTGAAGGATAGTAGGTGGGTTGAGGCTATGAACAATGAAATTGATGCCCTGTTAAGGAACAATACTTGGACTTTATGTGATTTACCTGCTGATAGAAAGGCTATTAACAATAAATGGATCTATCAGATTAAATACAAGTCCTCAGGCCTTGTTGACAAGTTTAAAGCTAGGGTTGTTGTTAAGGGTTATAGTTAAAGGGAAGGCATTGATTTTAATGAGACTTTCAGTCCTGTTGTTAAAATGGTTACTGTTAGGTGTCTTATTAGTATTGCTGTCTCTAATGACTGGCCCCTTTTTCAACTTGATGTTAACAATGCTTTCTTATATGGTGATCTTGATGAGGACATCTATATGACTCTTTCTTTGGGCTTCAATTGCAAAGATAAAGGTAAGGTTTACAAGCTTAATAAAGCTTTGTATGGTCTCAAGCAAGCCCCAAGGCAGTGGAATGCAAAACTTACCACTGTCTTGGTTGAGCATGTCTTTATCCAAAGTAAGTTTGATTACTCCCTTTACACCAAACAGAATGGTAACATGTTTATTGCTCTTCTTGTTTATGTTGATGATTTTATCATCACTCGTAACTGCATTAAGGAAATTGAATCATTTAAAAGCTTTATAAAAACCCAATTCATGATCAAAGACCTTGGCATTATGAGGTATTTTCTAGGTATTGAGATTCTTGAAAACTCAAATGGGATTTGCATGACCCAAAGGAAGTATTGTCTTGAACTTATTCATGAATTTGGTTTACTTGCTGCTAAACCAGCAGCAACCCCTTTGCTTGAGAATTGTGTTTTGGCTGTTGATGAAAGCAAAGATGATAAATTTCTCTTATACATTTTTGAGTATCAAAGATTACATGGGAGAATATTTACCTGACTCATACCAGACCTGATATTTCTTATGTTGTTCATTGTCTTAGCCAACACATGCATGCACCCCTTCAGTCTCATCTTAAAATTGCCTTGAGAGTTATTAGGTATCTTAAAAACTCACATGGGACTGGTATACAGTTCTACAAGGATAGTTCTTTAAGACTATCTTGTTTCACTGATGCTGATTGGCCAAATGCCTTAAGACCAGGAAATCTGTGTCAGGATACTATGTTTTTCTTGGAAGGTCTCTTGTCTCTTGGAAGAGAAAGAAACAACCCACAGTATCCAGATCTTCAGCTGAGGCTGAGTATAAATGTATGGCTAGTGCTACTTGTGAGGTAATTTGGATCACTAATTTGCTTAGTGATCTAAGGATTAAGACCCTATTTCCTGTCAACCTCTATTGTGATAGCAGCTCTGCTATACAGATTGTTGCCAACCCTGTTTTTCATGAAAGAACAAAATATTTTGAAATTGATGTTCATTTGGTTAGGGAAAAGGTTCAAGATGGTGTGATCAACACCATCAAGGTTGCTTCACTTGATCAAACTGCTGACATCTTTACTAAGGCTCATGGTTTAAACCAACATCTGAAACTATGTAAACAGTTGAGGCTTGTGAACATGTTTGGTAAATGATTTCTTTGCTCTCTCATTTGTCAGATTGAGGAAGGGTGTTATTTTGTCACTCCTCTAAATGTTGCATGTTACTTGTATTGTGTTATATTTTCAGGTTTTGGTGTTGGGCCGTTATGCTTGGTGGGCTTATTCTCTTGGTGGGCTTTTTGAACAGTTGAAGCTCAGTTTTGTTATGAAAGTTATATTACCCTAGTCTTTGACTAGGGTTTCTCTCATCACTTCATTCGTAACACACACACATATATGTGTGTGCGCAGCTCTCTCTCTCTCTCTCTCACTAAACTATGAAAGTTGACCTGGGAGTTTGATTATCTTCATCTTGTATAGCTGAGTGTTTGAGTGATCTTTTGTATGTGAGGGAGAACGGATCAACCTAGTTGGGACGTTCTCATCTTTTCTATTGTAATTGTTTGATTAGCATCCATTGGGGACTAATCTTTATCTGTTTTGTTTTGTACTTTGATTTATAATAAATTACACTAAGGGTGGTTGGTTGGGTGTAAGATCTCTCTTGATTCTGTGTTATTATGTTTTTTTTAACAAAATCCAATCCCATCTTTTTTGTTTGATGTTTCAAACTTTGGAAAAATAATTGTGCCATTATTTGTAGGTTCATTAAGTAAGACGAATACCCACCTCATATGTAGCCGTCATTAGCAATGAGACCTTAAACAAGCATGATGACCATTTGTCCAATTGCGGATTGTTGCATAAGGATATCTATTGCTTTACACTGATTTTCAAAGGACTCTTATGGATGTTGCTAGCGCAGAAGGGTTGTATCGTCTTGGTTTGATGCACGAAGCAAGGGCTACTGCTTTGTCTTACGGTTTGTAACACCATTCCACCAGAGAATGAGCAACTCAATATAGCAACTGTTCACATTCGACAACTAGCATGGAAGTGTGCATATCAGGCTTTAAGAAAGGGTAACTGAAGGTATTGGATAGGCGCCAGTGATTTTTGATAGTAAAGTGAGTTGATGTTTATTTGATAATTATATATATGCTTCACGTCATATGAAATTTGTTTCTTATTGGATTTTATTTGTAGGCAATAGAGAACCAGGAAGTGCCTCCCATATAGGCATTGCAAAACTTAATGTTTGGGATACATGTTGCCTTATTCGTGAAATATTTCCTTTGGACAATGCAAGTTATAATTTTGGTGTAGAATTAAAGAACAAGCTCGAAAAACAAACACATTAGCCCCGCGGTAAAGCGCGGGCACCATTGCTCTTGTTAACAAATAATTTTCGATTTGAAGTTACAAAAAGTACACAAACAACTGATTGCCACATGGAAGTCAGAATTTAAGATAGACTAGTTTGGGATCAAGGTTATGCTTAGGTCGGGTTTTATTGGCTGAAACTCTCTTTTAGTAAAACTTAATTTTGAACATGTTTGCTCACAAGTCAAAGCAAGTACCAATTATCTTATATATACCTCATTCGTGTGTTTATGTATATTTTTCTTTTTCTTTTTTTAACAATTTTTTTGTATACTTGATGCATCATCTCTTGGATATGTTTTTGTATCCAACATATTGGTACACAAATGCGATGTTGTGTGTTGAAATGTGTGAAATGTGGTCAGAATATTACTAATTTGACTACTTATTTATTAAATAAGGCGTAACTTGTAAGGAACCCTATTCAAAAAAAAAAACGCAGAGAACGGAACTAGGTTTAATTTTCACTTCTGAATGGAGGTGACATTGTGTATGAAGTTCGAAACTAGGTTTTTCACTTCTGAATGGAGGTGATATTTTGTATGAAGTTCGAATAGAAATTAGGTTTTTCACTTCTGAACAGAGGTGACATTTTGTATGAAGTTCGAAACTAGGTTTTTCACTTCTGAACAGAGGTGACATTTTGTATGAAGTTCGAATCCATACTTGTTTTAAGAGATCTTAAAAGAGTAATGTAAACACCTTATACGAGACATATGGTGTTCGTTCACATGTAATTGTCCAGATAGAATCTGTGGGGGCCGAGGAACAAATATCTGATTGTTGATACTCCCAAAATTGATGTAAAAGAATCCACAAATTTTTTTAATAAAATTAGATAGGACACGATCGCACCTGATTGTGTGAATCTTTGTTTTCATTTGTTATTATTATATGTAATGTGAATCGTTTTTTCCAATGTTTTAAAAACCGGGTTAAACCGGCCGGTTGAACCGGTTGAACCGGAAACCGGTTAGAACACCGGTCCGGATGACAACGGTTTTTTGGTAGATCTTAAACCGGATTAAACCGGCCGGTTTTCAGTGACCCGGTATGAACCGGTTTAAAAAACTCGGCCGGGTCAAAACTGATTGTTTTGTTTTCAGTTGAGATATTAATGTAATTTTTTTTTCCAATGTCAAAACTTTCCTTTTTCCTAAATTCATGCTAAACCGTTTCATTTTCTATATTTAAATTCATTAATTTTATAACATTAATGTTGGTGAATTAATTTTTTGAACTAATTAAGGAATAATTGACTAATTGTTAGCACATTAATTGTATATATAATAGCTACCAGAATATGTCACCCTTAAATATATTTGATTGAATTCGGTTATTTCATCAACTGGTGAGATATTGGCCATAAATAGAAGTGATAGTTGTATATGTATTTTTTTTTCATGAAACCGGTTTGACCCACCGGTTGAACCGGTTAAACCGGTGACCGGTGACTTGAACGGGCCGATTAAAAAACCGGGTTTCAAAACATTGGTTTTTTCAATATCACGAACAACGGTTTTCTACTGTTTACATTTTGTGACCAAATCTCATAATTTAGTAGGATTAAAAATAGAGATAATAATGTTATACTCATATTATAGGAATTTTTCTATAAACTAATTAGTATTACAAGCGAGCAACAAGTTGCGGCACAAGCTCTTTTTGAATTGCAAAACTAATTCTTAAAAATCATATTTGTGGATTTAGGTGTTATAACGTTGTTATTCATAACGCGCATTTTTCAGAAGCTTCACCGCTTCAGGTGCAAAGAAACCGAATGTATCAAATACAAAAGGAATAAACACGTGCAGATTTTTATGCATGCTTTTTCGTGTTTTGTCACTTTGCATGAGGCGGCTTTCAAAGCAACCTGACCCGCTGAAAACATCGGCCACTCAACCCACAGAAAGAGAAACTCCAGTTAAATCCACACACGTATATTTCCCTCCAACCCATCCAAAAACTAAAATATTCGTCGATTTAAATATGGATGTTCCATCTAACAGGTCAGTGTAATCAAAGCAAATAGAGTCATGTCCAAGCTTATACTAATACTTTGAGACTTTTATTTATCGATTTGCCCATCTCCTTGTTTCTGAATCTGGATATGTTTGTCGCCAAGTCAGTGAAATATGCTTCGCTGAGCTAGCTGAACATAAAACATATCATTGTATAGTAAAATGAATAAAGTTAACTAATTAACCGAAAAGAAACTTAGATTAAAGAAAAAATCAACCGAAAAAAAAAGTCATGTTAAATCAATAAAACACGTGTATTTTGGAACAAATTCGTAGATATACGTCTCTATCAGCCATAAAACCTTTATCGAAAGTACATTTAAGTTTATATGGATATGAGAGACTCATCCTAATCATCATCTCTTTATCATTAAATTACAGAGACTAAATTTTCATTTTACACTGCATGATTATTTTCGTCATTTCACACGACCACTATATAAACGTTTTTTACTTTCTTTCTCATAATAAACATACACCGTCTTTTTCTTTCTCTATATACCCTCGACTTAGTTTCTCTTTCTACAAATTCTCTAACATCGATCCATCGTCATCAATCTATCAAGAATCTGAAGCGATGATCACGAACCATCATGAAACCATCAACATGAATCTATCACGAATCGACCCATCATCAGGTTAGAAATCTTTTCTTATTTTAGTTTACTTATTATCATCTTCGAATTAATAAGCATTTTCAATTAGCTTATTTTGAATGAATTATCTAGAGATGGATGTGAATAAGTTGATTATAAGCTGGCTTATTAGGATATTTATGTGAATAAGTTGATTTGTTTGAATAAGCTGATTTATTCGAATAAGCTTATGAATAAGAATTTGAATTAGATGAGAGTTATGAATAAACTTGTTATTAGATGGTTTGAATTTATTGTGTTGAATTATAAGCTAGCTTATTAGCTTATTTTAACGAATTATAAGGTTTTATGAATAAGAGAGTTATGAATAAACTTATTTTCGTATTAATAAGTTGTATTACTAAGAAATTTTATGTTGCTGATGTAAGTTGAATTAAGCTTGATGTATCATGTTTGATACCTTATTTATCAAATATGATGTACGAGGTATCAAATATGATCCTTCTGACAAACCACAAGAAAAAAGTTAGACTTTATGACTAATTTACACAAAATATCTTTAAACTCATCAAATATGCCTTTTATCACACCCATATATATGATATTGTATATTGATTGGTCATAAAACTTAAAAGTGACTATGAATGGCTAGGGTAAGTGGCATGTGGCATAAAGTTGAGAATCAAATATGTTTGACAAGGCTCAATATCATAATCAAATACGCTTGTTGCTTATTATCAGGTTTTATGCATGCGAGTTATGAATAAACTTATGTTAGTGTGAGGCATTTTAATTAAGTTTTTGATGTAAGTTGAATTAAGCCTGATTTATCATATTTGATACCTTATTTATCATATATGATAGATATATGATATATGATATATGATATATAATAGGCATATCGAATATGATACATGAGGTCTTAAAAATGATGTTTCTGACAAATCACAAGAAAAATCAGGCTGTGATAATGTGCATGACTTTTTACACTTTTTGACCTATTGTGCATTTTTATATTGTCTCCTATATAATCCAGTTGTTGATAGAATGGTTTCTAACATGTTTTTTCATCTCTTCAGTTTATGTAGATTGTGCGAACACATTTGATAAGATGAAGTCGTCGTGGAAGCCAAGGAGGAAGTTTTACAAGAGAGAAGTAGATTTGGCTTAAATGAAGAAGAATTGATTGAAGATTCCAATAATTAGAATGTTTTTTGGTTTTATGTTGAATTTAGTAGACTCCTTTTGTTTTTTATCTTTTTTATTATGAATTAGTTTTTTAATCATGATTGGTTACATTCTGATTGGTTACCATAACCGGGTGACGAGGAATTGCAAAAAAGTCATCAATTGCGATATCCTCGAGGCGTTCGTCTAATGAATCTTCCTAATTCATCTATGATGATTTATTTCATCCCTGTTATTCATCATCCATTTATCATTAATCTAATCTCTGATCTCCCTTCAATCCAATATATTCCTGATCTAGCCTTCTTAGACTTCATTCAACGATTAACAAATGATATCATGTTTCAATCTGCGGGTAGATCTTGGATTCAGTCGCTGTTATTTGTGAACATTTTTAGGGCTTCAATTTAATCGTCCACTCTCAATGTGATGATCAATAATAATTGGGGGTGCTCGTTCTCTTGTTGCTTGTTTATGTATCTTTTTTAATTGTTTCGACGAGTTCTTTAGGGTTTTGTTGTTTGATTGATCGCTAGGATTTGGTTCTTAAATTAGGTTTTCTTTTGATTTCGGGTGTCTTTGTATTTTCTTTCGTGTGTCTTATTATGGTGTGCAATGGGTAGTTATAGATCGAAAGAGGATGATGTCAATAGAATATGTACTTCGATATTTGTTACCAATTTTCCAGATTCGTTTTCGGCAAACAACTTGTTTCACTCTTGTAAACAGTACAGACATGTAGTAGATTCGTTTATCCCGTCGAAGAGATCGAAAGAGGGTAAAAGGTTTGGCTTTGTTCGATTCATTAATGTATTTTACGTGGAGCGACTGGTGAGTAACCTTTGCACGATTTTGTTAGACCGGTTAAAATTCCATGCTAACATTGCGAAATTCAGTAAGGCCCCGATGAATAGTAATAAAGTCCCTGTGAAGAAAAATGTTGTGCCTGTCAGGGGTACCGTTAATACTTTGCGTAAGGATGTTTGCAATTACGTAAACCAAGGAGACAAGGCTGGAGTGCATATAGATGGTAGAAAAGAGCTTCTCAATTTCATTATAAGGATGGACATCGCCATAACCTACGACAGTAAAGGCGGTCATAAACCAGTAGATGGTAGAAACTAACCAAGTGAAAAACATCTCTCGACGCCGTTTTGGTTTATCGAACATGTCTAGATCCTTTCTTTGTATGGATTCGTCTTGGCTTTGTTCGATTCATTAATGTTTTTAACGTGGACGAGTGGTGAATAACCTTTGCACGATTTCGGTAGACCGGTTTAAACTTCATGCTAACATTTCGAAATTCAGTAAGGGCCCGATGAATAGTAATAAAGTCCCTGTGAAGAAAAAAAATTTTGCCTGTCAAGGGTACCGTTAATACTTCGCGTAAGGATGTTTGCGATTACGTAAACCAAGGCAACAAGGCTGGAGTGCATATAGATGGTAGAAAAGAGCTTCTCAATTTCATTCTAAGGATGGACATCGCCATAACCAACGAAAGTAAAGGCGGTCATAAACCAGTAGATGGTAGAAACTAACCAAGTGAAAAGACATCTCTCGGCGCCGTTTTGGTTTATTGAACATGTACAGATCCTTTCTTTGTATGGATTCGTCACTACTAGGTACTAGTTAGTACAACTAGCAATTTATACATAAAATTAAACCACCTGTCACATACCCCTAACTTGTTCAAACATTAAACAAAAAAATAGAAATAATTTTGATGATGGTAATTTGGTAACTTTTAGAAACAAGATTTACTAATTTGACCCACAAATAGCTTAATGGGATATATTTTCAAGCCTATGATATAAATTATCATATTAAGTTTTCGAATATTTAAGGCCTCTAAACTCAAAGCGTCCAATATTGATCTCGAGTTTTATACTTACTATTTTATCTTCGACTATTTAAGATTTATTAAAGTATATGACACAACTCGTAAATATATGTTAATATGATGAATTAGAAAGAAAATAATACAATTCGGTATGTTTAGTATACTCATTTTCGGAAATTCAAATTATGTTTTGAAATGAATAGAAGATTGAGATATATAAATTGTCACTTAAAAACTCATACAAAATTTTTACAATGATCCAAAATATTTGGATATCTAATTTCAGATTTTCGAATACATAGAACTCTTATCCAAAATTTTAGATATATAAAATTCCTATAAAATTCCTATGATAGCATGGTGTGTTTTTGGTTTCCAACGATCAACAAGAATAACAATACGTCATTGTGTGTGGTTCTTGAAGTGTAACAAAAGAAGCATCATTAGGAGTCGACACAAGAAAGGGTATCATGGATTTCGAGGTGTTAGAGGTTATAGACGTGGGTTTACGAAAGTTCAAGGGTTTATTATTGTTTTTCAAGGTATAGAGCTGAAGATTGACAAATTAAGGTTCTGGAGTGTTTAGTTATTTTGCCAGCGAACCCCCGACTGAAACCTTCCTTTCGATATCGATATGTATAGCTAATTAGTGTTTGGTTTTTGGTTTCAAATTGTTTAGATTTGTTTTTAGCTAATTAGTGTTTGGTTTCCGTCATGAATTATATATCGTTCTGAAAATGAAAATAAAGCATTAAGTAATGTGGAAAATTATCGGTCAGCATGTATTTTGAGTTTTGTTGGTCTTTGATGTTTCTAAAACAAATTACCATTTTATTCTTGTGTTGGTTTATGGTTTATTATTATCGTATTAAAGTATCATAAAAAGTTCCTAGCTTGTGGGTCACTTCCACATGCCTATATTTGTATCAGTTTTAAAACTGCAAGCAACACACATTTACAACATATATATAGGTACTCCACATTACACGCACCAAAACACTTGATAACCAATTACTACTCTGCAAAAATGGTTTACAGACTTGAAAATGGAGATCTTGTGTGTCAACTTTGTCTAAGGGTCCAATCGCAACTGTGGGAGGAGTGGGAAATTCCATGTTGGGGTATTATGGTATGCTCCGCCACGAGAGCATGTGGGACATCGTAAGTTTTTTTTTGTTTCAAATTGTATGCTCAGCTACTTGATTCAAGTTTTTTTCTCTTAAATTTAACACCATTCGCTTTGTGACATTTTTGTAGCATATTGCTACCATTTTAAGTCTTTAAATACTTAAAGCCTCTAAATTCAAAGCACCAATTTAGATCTCGAGTTTTATACTTACTAGTTTATCTACAACTGTCTAAGATTTATTGAACAATATGACACAACTCATAAATACATGTTAATATGATGGATTAAAAAGAAAAGACTACAATTCGGTATGTTTAAGTATATCCCGTTTTCGGACATCCGAAGTTTTGTTTCGAAATGATCTGAACATTGAGGTATATAAATTGTCACTTTAAAACTCATACAAAAGTTTTAAAACAATCCGAATTATTTGGATACTTAATTTCAGATATTTGAATACATAAAACCATTATCCGGAATTTTAGATATATAAAATGTGACAAACCTGGTTTCGAAGGTTTGTCACTACGATTTATTTCGACTAAGTAGTATAATTTTATGTGGTGATTATGTGTTGGAATGAGTTAAGAGTTGATATAATCCACAACCGATCTTAACATTGAATGAAGTTTATATGTGCAAGTAATAGTATCATATCGTGGTAGATTAATTTTATGTATTCGTATTTTATGTGTATAAATATTTATAAATGTGTATGCATAAATATATAATGACTTAGGGTCTTAAGCGTTTTAAGTATAGATTATAAGTAAAACTTATTTGTAGATTAGAAGTAATAAGTTAGAAATATTATAAGTGGAAATTTAGTTAGAAATGAAGTTTATGTAATTTTAATTTTAATAATTTAATTATCTAGATATAAATTATAAGTATATAACAAATGTTGACTGGTTTGACCACTCACATTTGCTATAGTAACATGTAAATAATATTTTATTATAGCTTATGAACAGTAAGTTACTAATAAACAAATAATAATTCTACTAACATCCGGTTTTCTTTTCAAACACGTGTCTACGATCCATCGTGACTCACCAGACTATATCAGCAAATTTCTTTCTAACCACTCTCATAAAACCACCAAAAAAAGAAAATTATGACACAAACATAAAAACACAAAAAAAAATATTAAAAAAGAAACAAATAAAAACATAAAAACACACTTAGTATCCATTTCCGAGCGCAACTTCTTGGATGATGGTAGTGGTGGTGACTTTCAACTTGCCCAAGGTGCGTCGTCTATCTAGCACCAACTTGATTAGGGTGACAAGAGCTGCCACCCCTCCACCGCCTCCTCCAAATTGTAAGATAACCTTTAAATTTATCTTACTTTTAGAAATAGGGTTGTTGTTCCCAACAGAGTAAGTGTCTAAATGTGGCGTCATCCAATATGCTATCGGGGGAGAATAAATCTCCGGATAAGAAATAGCCGGATAATTTATCTCCGGATAGGGAATAGCCAGAGAATAAATACCTGGTTGGAGCAAGCGGCGCGATAAAGCCAGAGTTTGGCAGGCGGCGGTTAGAAGCATTATGTACACGATGTACATGAGGGTTGCCATTGGTTAGCTATGGTGGGGTGGTGGATTGGAAGACTGGTGGTGAGATTGGAAGACTGGTGGGGGATTGGAAGACTGGTGGTGGGATTGAAGGAGACTGTTGTTTAGGATTTAATTACTTAATTAAGAGTTGAATAAAAACATATAAGTAAAGTATTTAAATAATTAAAAAAACAAGTCTAAAAAAGAAATAAAATATATATATATATATATATATATATATATATATATATATATATATATATATATATATATATATATATATATATATATATATATATATATATATGTATATATATATATATATATATATATATATATATATATATATATATATATATATATATTAGTTTTGGTAAAAAAATAGTGGTAGTCGGTTTTTCTAAAAAAGAGGGAAATTTTGGGCCAAAAAGCCCATTAGAAATTGTATTAAATTAGGGAACCTTTATAAATATAAATACAAACTAAACATAATTAGGGAACATTAGTTCTTGCATTTCGTTTTCTTGGAGGACAATTCTCATACAAAAACTTTGGGTTTATAAAAATTAATGTTCTTGATCAATTGGAGGTATGTTTTTTTATGATTTTTGCTCTTAAATTAAATTAATATATGTTTTAATTAATGTTTTAATGATGTAATTAATAATATGATAGATTAAGGTTTTCAATTTTTGTAGATTAAGTAGGTTAGGGTTTTTAGATGTTAATTTGGTTAGATTTGATCTTGGTGATAATTAATTAGGTTCTTTTGAATTAAAAATCAGAACAACAATCTCGCTAGAGATTTAGGTCGACTTGTAAGGGTAATATCTTAGTTATAAAAAGGAGTTAGAAGACGAATTGTTTTTTTCAAATTTAAGTTCAGAGAGTTAGCTTTTCAATGGCGGTGGTCTCAAGTCAATTGGAGGTCGGAAAGACACCCTTTATGATATTAAAAGATTCGTTGTCAAAACTGTGGTTTAATTCCAAATTTAAGGTTAAGGTTTTGAGAGAAAAAACATTACCAAATGAACTTATTTTTACAAGGTATTTCGAGGTCAACTTACTTATGATATGTATGAAGTCATTTGTTAATTAGAACAAAAGTTATTGGGTTTAGGTTGGTCATTCATAGGTAAAATTTTGACAGTCAAAACTGGGGTAGTTTTTAGTCACGAATTAATTTAAATTTTTATATAAAAACTTAGGACCTAAAATTTATATTGGAACATCTAGATACATATTTGATGACGTGGTAAAATTGACTAATCAATAGGTGTTGTCTAAGTATAGTTTTTTCATTGGTTTTTTGCGGGTAAAATTTGTGAGTTTTCAGAAAATTAATGAGTTATGTTGAGGTGTAACTTGGGATAGATAGTTGATTAAACATTAAGGGTTGGTTTTATAGAGTGAAATTAGATTTAGTGAGTCTATCATATGAATGTTACATCATTTGAGTTTTGATCAATAGATTGTAACATGTGTGCTTTTGTTATAGTTGGTTGAAAGGATTCGCGTAGATGAGCTTTCAGGATAGTTTCATAGTCCCATATCTTTTAACTGTTTTATTTCAATTTGAGATGGAAATGATACATTTTGTTTTGATAAATTTTTTGTGTATTATGTTTAAAATTTATATGAATATCAGTGTGCTACTATGTGACTCGTATGCTATGTATTATTAGTATAGATCATCCTTTCCTTTGTGACCTTCGGCTGAATATTAGTACCTCTTGCTTTGTGATCTTGGGTTGGATTTTAGTCCCTTGCCTAGTGATCTTGGATTTATGAGATGGTACCATATATTTAATATATTTAATTCATAAGTATGATGTATATGTATAATTACACCAACGTAGTGTAGGATGTTCATGTGAAATTATCTGATAAATTGATTAGCTTATTTTGAACTGTTTTGTGTCTTAAACATATGGCTCTCACCAACTTTATGTTTACATATTTCAACACCATTTTCAGGTGAGCTTAAGGGCATGAATGATTTATGTCTTTACAAGTTTTATTTCAATTGTAAGACGCCTATTTAAACTTTATTGTCTTATTTTCATTTTGAACTTATTGCATCTGTTATGTTTGGACTCTAGTACTGTTTAGATTTATGTCTTTACAAGTTTTATTTCAATTGTAAGACTCCTATTTAGTGTGGTTGAGGTCTTATCATGACGTTTATTTTTGTGTATTTTTGTTGCATTTTAATTAATTCTCTATTGAGACACCATTGTGTTGTGATGATTCACATGAAGTTACACCTCGTGTTTTCGCCTAGAATGCGTATGAAATAAAATTCGTATACCATCTCTATGAACCGTGATAGTTGGGTCATGGTCCGGGTTCCGTATGTATACTATTCTTTCGACAACAAATTACGCCAACTTCGCCAAACATGGCATTGGAATGTAGAACATCCAATATTTGTTCTTTCCACTCTTGATATGAGCCTACCATCTCAACTTCACCTTAATGTATTATACAAACTTAGTCGCGCTCCTCGTTCATTACTATTACTTCCTCTCTTGGAAGTATGTATTCAGCCGTTATATGGTAATCCCTAGTATGCAAATACCAATAATAGTAAATTTCAACATAGTTTTTCTTTTCAACTAAAGCATATTTTGAAACGTGTAAATCTACCATAGAACATACCAAAGCAAATTCGTATTTACATATCCTGAAAAATCATAAAACATATCAAAACCAGGATAGTTTCTCTTTTAACGAGACTAAACATATGGACTCCTTCAACTGTTGACGAACACATCGTATGTCTTATATTTTTCTACTGGTGATCGATAGTTGCTCAACTTCTTGTACTTGATTTAAACTATGGATTCAAATGACAAGCCCTTATAGGCCAGTATATAATCTTTAAGCATCAGTGGTGGTTGGTTCCTGTTCAGGTGACTTGTTATGTTCTCAAAATGGTCTTTTACAATGCGACAAACTTAACTTGTTACATGCATGAACCTTATAAGAAGTGGGCTTAATCAAAAGAAACATGACATGTAACATGTAGAAAACTTGTATTATTTTTTAAAAAATAATATACTCTTATAAATTCCTTAATGGAACGGGTGCACCTCATGCACACCATTTCACGCTCCTCTGCATTTTGTCCGTCCATAAAGATGTCGTTCAAATTGTGAGAAAATGTTAGACGGTTAGATTATGGCGCAAACCCGATTGTGAGATTGGTCCATTAGCTTTGCACTACCTATACATATTAATTTTCATTATATAACACACAAAAATATAATTCAACAAAATCTCTTAGCTGCTGAGTTGAGTTGTTTTGCATCCTTTTTTTACATGCTAAAAGATTAATCCTAACCATTTATTACATAAGATTAAAACCGATAAAAACATAAAGGGACCATTCTTGCCAAAATATTCAAAAATTATCGATGGAGGGACTACAGTTGTAAAAATGACGAAAAATAGTTATCACTAGTGATAAATACAATGAAATATCACTAGTGATACTTTATAAACATAGTTACGCTGCGATATCACGATATTTTATTGCTTTATTATTGATAATATTTCATTGTTTTATCAATAATGAAATATTTCAAACTTTATCATCGGTGATATTTCATTGTTCTATCACTAGTGAAATATCAGTAGTTTTATTTCGTCATATTTACAACTTTAGTCCATCTGTCTTTTTAAAAACATTTGTGTACTCCGTCTGTGTTTTTCCTTTAAATCTTAACCTATTGTTCATCATTAAATCAAACCAAAATAAATGATGAGAATTTGTCCTTTAGCATGTGAGCAAAATTGAAAATGTAAATAAACTTTTTTTAAACTATTTTAGAGCAGTAAAACGACCATAATTACAACAGATAATATTAAAAAAAAACTCGGCCACACAACCTTGCCAATTGTTTCTGCCGCCTAAACGTTCATTTTTAAAAAGGATGCGGTCGCTTATTGGTCTTCGTATGGGTAGACACGGTCGACAACTCAACAAGGCACGTTCGACCGTGTAGGCGTAGATATATCTTGGACCTTTTTATATTTTTACATTCTTTTGTGCTATTTAAGCATGACATGCTTTTTCGCTTTGGGAAAAAAAATCTTCACATATCTTCTTATACATTTTTAGATTTTTACTTGGGTTTTGCTAAACTCTGCCCAGTGGGCGAAACTTAGTATGTATTTAATACACACAAATTTTCTTAATTTATCACAAATCGTATTAAATACACATTAAATGAGCTAGTAATAATGTTTAAATATGGTATTTTACAAGTTCATTTAATGTGTATTTAATATATTTTTTTATTAATTAGGTAAATTTTTTTTTATTAAATGCACGTTAAACTTTGCCCAGTGGCCATTGTTTAGCAAAACCCATATCATAATGAATGCTTTAAAGTAATTGTATGAGCTTGATCATAGGCTACGAGAACGGATATCCATAATTTTCAATTATTGTACCTTGTACACCTAACATGCATGTACGTATATGTGTCTGTCTTCCTTGTGAGTAATGTCTTCCTTGTGAGTAAAGTTCAGAAAACAACTTGTTGATGATGACCTAATTGATGATCTATAAACCATTGACCAATTTAGAAATACAACTTGTTGGTTTAACAACACAAAAGTGCTTCATATACCACTTGATGAGATTTAACAAATATAATCTTTGCCTATGTGTTTAAAAGTTCATTCCAAAATCATCTACTTGTAGAAAAAGGTAATACTTTAAACTAAAAAAAAAAAAATCAAAGAGATCTTGAATAGTGTGAGAATAAATGATTGTGTCTAAATATAAATTTTGGTATATTTCTTGACTTGTCTATGTTTCGGACCACCAAAAGATGTATTGTCTCCGTTCAAACAAATATCATGATGTAAATGCATCAACCATCATATTTTCTTTTACTAGTTTAAATTTTGTCTTGCATTTTTTCTACTCACTTTATCTTAAAGATGGCACGTTTCTTGTTTTTGCCTTGACTGTGTCAACTCAAACTTTGATTTTAAAACATGAAATCGTACGTATACCATTAACCTTGAAGAATTTAGCATCACATATATCATAATCGATATCCTATTCCTTGTTGAGCAACATTACCGATTTGCCGGACAGATTTAGATTCAAATATTACTTCGAATATAGAAGCTTCAAGCGAAACGTTAGTTAGTTTTTTTTAACGTCGAATATACATAAAAAAATTGCAATCTAGCAGCAAGAAGCTAGGAGCATAAATATACAACATTTAGATACATAGAGCAGCTCGTGGATTATCTAGCCGATCATTCCAGTTTAAGCTAGCTTTTTATAGCCTTACAAGAGACCCATATAAAAGATGCAACCTTGATATCATTAAACATATGAATTTTCACGAGACTTTTAAGTAAGAAGGTCATCTCATTCCGAAATCTCCAAATGAACGAAATGGTTGAAACGTTAGCTAGTTATTTCGATAATCTATTTGTTTAGGTTCTATAAAAGTTCCTTATATAAAGTTTAATCGCCTTAAAAAAAGTCACATATGTACATCCATGACCAAAAACACATATAATGAAAGAATTTAGAATCCTAATTATTGAAAAGGTTGATATCAAAACACATGATATTTGTTAATGAGCGTATCACCTCTCATAAATAAAGAAACATACCAAATCAAATATGTGACCAAACAAGACAAGTGGGATCATGAATATAGATTTTCAAAAGATCACAAAATCTTTCTCTTTAGTCTTTTTGCATCTTTAAACAAGATTTTGCCTCCATCTCACCCACCATATAAATGCTCAATATTTCTCTCAACTACTTTCATCAAACCACCATTTTCCATTTCTGTGTTTTGTGTCCATCCCACTACATACATTTTATATAACCTTTGATCACTTTGTTTCTAAGCCATCGATCATCATTCATTGTTCACCATATGGAATCCATCAACCTTTGTTGTGAACCAAAGGAGTTGCATGTTCTAGCTGTTGATGATAGTAATATTGATCGAAAAGTTATTCAAAAGCTCCTTCAAATATCTTCCTTCAAAGGTATAATTAGGGTTTAGGTATTAAAAATAAGTTTTTGTGTGCTTTTCTTATATGTTTTTTAATAATTTTTTCGCGGTTTTGCAGTTACGGTTGTTGAAAGCGGAAGTAGAGCTTTACAATATCTAGGACTAGATGGAGAACAAGATTCTGATCAGTTCAATGTAAGCTTTGCAGCTTTGAGTGCTTAATTAAAACTTTAGATGATATACCCATAATGGCATAATTATAGTCCACTGCTGATTTTTTCGGTATTTATTTGGCAATTTTGACCTTTTATATCTTTGTTTGTGTTATATGATACTTCATAAAACGTCTTGTGTCCCAATGGTATTTTATGATGTGTGAGAAGCTTCTGGGCCAACTGGTTGTAGGATGCGAGATAGATTTGTGGTGTATATAGTCTGAGATCGTTAATTGCCGATAAATTTTTTTATATATAGTAGCAAACATAATTTGGTATATAAGAGGCATAGCAAAAAGCTATGCCAAAAAAATTACTACAAAGGAAGGGATAGGTCTTGAAACAATTTAAGATCTTGAAACATTTTTTAGTTTGCATTACTTATTGATTTGTTATAAATATTGGCAGGATATGAAGGTAAATTTGATAATGACAGATTATTCTATGCCTGGAATGACAGGATTTGAACTACTTAAGAAAATCAAGGTTGGTATATTATATTACTACCTTATGATCTTGTATTTGATTCTTGTTTATGTATGTATGCATGAAATTAAAGTTTCTGATCTTGATTATTAACAGAATTCTTCAACACTCAAGGAGATACCTGTGGTGATCATGTCATCTGAAAACAGTTTAACACGGATCGATAGGTATGATTCTAATTTATCTATCGATCTATCAATGGTGATTTTTCATGAAGGCTAACTAATACTTTGAAACAAGAGTTTTTTTATGATGATGTACGAATAAATTAACACTTGGTTCTTTCCTTGTGATGAAAAAAACAGATGTTTAGAAGAAGGGGCCGAGGAATATCTACTGAAGCCAGTGAAGCTCTCCGATGTTAGGCGCTTAAAAGACTCGATTCTTAAATCCGTGCCCACGAACATGGACCACATACGCACCCAGGAAAGAAAACATAAACGTGATCAATCACAAATACTGCCAACGCCCCTAGATTGTGATGATCAAAACATGTCTCCACCTACTTCGCCTCAACGATCCCAAACAAAGCGAGCTAGATTGTAGTAGTGAAGTTAATTAACCATGTTATACGAATTCAGTTTTTTAGTATTTGGATCTAGCTGATGTCTATATACTATATTTGACAAGTAAGTTTTACCATTCGAGCCAATTCTAGCATAAACATTGTACATGGTACCTTAACATGCTTCACATACTTTGATTTAACTGATATGATAAATGAAAGCTTTTAAGAGAATCATTTTCCTTATTCAAGATGATGGATTTTCTGGAATTTAGCAACGTTTTAATATAGTTCATTCTACGCGATTGCAAATCATGTAATTTGCCATATATCGATGCTTATACTTTGACGAGCTTCTCAAACTTGGTGTATGGGATTGTACAGATCATCACAATATCAACAATACTTGTGTAAATACGAAACATATATCGTTGTATGGTTGATTAGTTTCTCTGGTCTTTTCCACGAAATAAAAAGATTGTTAAAGAAGTTTAGACTTGTAACGATGCATTTTCAACACCACTTAATTAATATCCTCTTGTTCTTGTCTCTAAGAATTAATTGAAGCATTTCCAACGTTCTTGAGTACTCCTATAATCATCTGCTAGCTAAACCCTAATGGTCACAAAGTGGTCTAACAACCATTAGAAAGAGCGAGTCTAAAAGCAGGAACTATAAACACCAAAATATTGCAACAAACCAATGATTACGCGTTTTTATTACCTCGGAAGGTTTGAGACGCCCCTCCATGAGACACTTTATGATTATCAATCCTTACGAAATCGATAGGAAATACTAAATCCACGGCCATCTCGTATCTCTTTACTTTCACGTTTGCATTGCTTATTTGCTTAATACTGAACCTATTAGCACTATTTTCAACTCTACAAGGAATTTAAGTCAAACCCTAATAGTATTTTATTTCGCTTAACCAAAACACAAAAAGAAATAAGAGAATAGCTAGGTTTAATTTCTTGACATATAATTGCGAGTTTGAATTTGAAGAACGTAAGGAAAAAGGTAGGTTGTTGAAGCAATAACGTGTGGTGTTGGAGTCATAAAAGGAATCTTTGATAACGTTAGAAACAAAAGAAATCTAAAAGGAGGCCCCTACCAATAAATTTGTCTCCCTATGATTTATCAAATCTAATCGGGTCCCTTTACCAACAGATTTGTCAATCTACACGAGAAAAAATGTAACTTCCGCATTAATTTTCCAACTTATTGGCCTCATATAGGAAGAAGAATATTATAATTTCATCTTAACTTTATATTTGAAGTTGTTTAAGTAGAATACTTTATACGTCACTTGACAAGTTATTGGCCTTATATAGGAAGAAGAATATCAAATTTCATTTCAAATTCTCTTAAGTTTATAATTTAAGTTGTCCAAGTAAAATAATTTATGTGTCTTATATCACTGCTTAGAGAGGAAGGTGTAACGGCGAGGAGTGTCTCGTCGCGCTGACGTGGCCTTTCGTCGTGTTTCGTCGAGCTGCGTCGCCATACCCATCTCATATTGATTTAAATATTTTTTTTATACAACTAATATATATATATCACATCTTCTTCCCCATTTTAACACACAATTACTTCTAAAATTTCTTTAAATCACCAACAAAAAAATGTCTAACTTACCTAATGATCAATACCCACAACTCAACTTCATCGGGCTTCTCAACACTAGCAACCTTTCGACACCATCGTCAACCCCGTCTACAACAAACTCACAAACCTCCGTATCAACGTCTCCCGGCTTCGCACAATTTCAATCCGGCACCCCACAATTTCAATTCGGCTTCTCTCAATTTCCATCCGGCTCTCAATTTTCATCCGGCTCTCAACTTCCATCCGGGTCTCAATTTCCATCCGGCTCCCAATTCTCGTACCCTCCTATTCCTCCAAACTATTCCCCTCAAATGACCCCCGAACAAATTTACCACTAACAACAGTACTACCTTCAACAAGCACAGTTTCAAAGCCAGTTTTAGAGCCAACAAAATGTTCCCGAAACACAATTCAAAGTTCCTGCCTCACGAACACCAACCAAAAAAGGCAAAACCAAAAAAACCAAAGCAAAAAGATCACAAGCTGTTGATTTAGATGCCGATGAGGATGACATCGAATTTGTTGAGGCTCCGACTCAGGCACCGGTACGTTGGAATAAAGAAGAGGAAGAATTACTAGCCAGATGTTGGTTTGCTGCTTCTGAAAATGTCGATATTGGGAGCGACCAAAATGAGGATTGTTTCTGGAATAATATTGTTCGCGATTTCAACAGTCAAACATCCGGTATGCACCGTACAAAAAACATGATTACCGAAAAATGGGGTCGGATGCATCCGGATTACCAAAAGTTTCAAGCGATGTACGCAGGAGTAGACCGTAGGAGTGGGATGAATGATGAGGATGTTTACGAAGCTGCAAAAGATGAATCTCAAGAAGCTTTTCATGGAAAAAGATTTATTTACAGTCACGCGTGGAAGATCCTCAAATAAAACCCGAAGTTTGCAGGTGCAAAAGTTGTTCATGCGGATGATCACACCGAAATATTCGGTCCTGATGAACGTCCTCGACCAACGGGAAAATCTCGACCCTCAAAGAAGTCAAAATCTGAGTCAAGTGAGGGCACCGGAGGATCGTCGGGGTCATCGAAGGCAGAACTGTCAAATGCAAGGCATCAAAAATTTATCAAGCAACAGGCACTCGCAAACAGGCAGATCGAGTTGACCGACTTCAATTTTCTCGCACTTGATTACGAGTCAATGCCGGAACCGAAGAGGTCGTACGTGCGTCGAAAATAAGAACAAATCATGGCCCGATACCCTCACCCGAGGAGTAGTTTATTTTAATTGTTGTGTTTTTAAATTTTCGTATTTTTTTTCGTATCGTATTTTTCTTTTTCGTATCGTAATTTTTTTTTTCGTATCGTATTTTTTTAATCCGTATTTGTAATTTTTATTTCCGTATTTGTAATGTTTTATTTGTGTGAAATAAATTTTAGTTTGTGTGAAAATGAAAAAAATAAAATAAAAGATAGTGGTGGGCCCAAATGAAGAGGGGTTGTGTGTGTTGTGAGTGAAGGGGTATTTTGGTTAATTGTGTTGGTGTGATGTAGCGTTAAATTGGCAGGTGACTGGGCAAAATTTTGAGGGGTGCCTTTGTTGTGACACCTTCCTCTCTTAGAGAAGAGGGTGTAATGCAGCACAGGTGCTCGTTGGGGTGAGGTGGCAGTCTCATCGAGGCTTGCTATGGCTCGCCGTCATATCACCCTTCTGGCTCGCCGTCCATTCGCCGCTCAGACGACAAACGAAGGACGAAGAGAAAAAAATGGAAAGAGATGTTGTAACGGCTAAATTTAAAAAAAAAACTTTTACTATTATGTGTCCCCTCCATTTTCACACTTTTTAAACACACATATCTCTATAATCTCTCTATCAAACAACAAAAATCATATCAAAAAAATGAGTGAATCTAGCTTTTTCAATTCGTCAGATCTTGAAGATATAACCGATTTAGAAATGATAATGCAGCATAACGAAGTTGATGGAGCTGAAGTTGTTCAAACGCGTACATACATCAATCGTGAACGTGATATCGCTAAGACACGTTTAGGGCCGATTATTTTGGTTCGTACCCAAAATATCTGGCGGAGTATTTTCGAAAGTGATATCGCATGTAGCGTTCACTATTTTTAGAATTGGTTCAAGGTACTGAAAATAACATTCAAACAAATAATCTTGTACCCAAAGACTTTCAGTATTTTACTATCAGATATGATTGTAGGGGTGTAAAATTTCTTAGTGTAATTATGAAATACACATCTAACCAACTGAGCTAGCTCGGTTGGCCACCAAGGATAATCTTGGGGAAGTATTCTTGGAGAGGTCTCGAGTTCGAGTCTCACAAAGGACCTTCAGGGGCCCGAATTAAAAAGAAACAGAAGTGGGGTTTATCCCCTAAGGAGAAGGTTCAAGGCTTGCATACTGCGCAATTGGATGTCACTTAGCTCGAATCACTAACTACTAACTCGCCGTTCAAAAAAAATGTATGAAATGCACATCTGCCATACGGCAGTTGACGTTCGGTACAACACAGATGCATTAGATTAGTACTTGCTAAAAGGTGCACATTGCGCACACGATTGTCTTGATAATTTTAAGATGTGCGTAATGGATTTGTTTCAGCCTGAGTTTTTAAGAAAACCCACATAGTTGACATTCAGAACCAATATGCCGCGCATAATAGGTTTCATGGGTTTTTCGGGATGATTGGTAGTATTTATTGTATGCACTGGGAATGGATTAATTGTCCGAGAGTATGGCACGGCCAATATGGTAGAGGTGATAAAAAAATAACAAACCATAATACTAGAAGTTGTTGCATCATATGATTTCTACATTTGGCATGTATTTTTCGGGGTTGCAGGTTTGAATAATGATATTACCGTTCTGGATCATTCTCCTTTATTCGATGACCTTTTGGCTGGAAAGATGTAGAGGCCCCGTATGTTGTAAACGGGCAAACATTTCATAGAGGGAACTATCTTACAGACGGGATTTACCCACAGTGATCAACATTTGTGAAATCATTCACTGTTGCACGCGATAAAATAATATTTTGTTTAAACGCCGCCAAGAAGGTGCCCAGAAATATATTAAAAGGGCATTTGGTGTCCTACAAGGAAGATGACGTATTATTGCTCAACCCGCGCGTCAATATAATGTCAACAAGTTATGAAAAATCATGTACACGTGCATCATATTGCATAACATGATTTGAAAGATCAAGGGTATGCGATATTTGAAGCGCGTAAAATGTACGTTTGTCCACAACCAAATATATTAAGGACATGAGTCGAGCGATGTGTAATACGTCGGAGACAACAAAAGAAGCTTCGTGATAAACCAACACATACAAGGCTTCAACGATGCTTTATTGAGCATATTTGGAAACATAGTCAACCCCAAAATTATTAGTTTGTTTTTATTATTGTGTGTTTTTAATTTTCCTAAACTTTTCGTATCGTATTTAAAATTCGGTATTTGTATTTTTATTTAACTATTTGTAACTTTTATTTGAATGAAATGAATTTGAATTTGTGTGAAAATGAAAATAAAAAAAATAAAGATAGTGATGTTTTTTTTGTAACCGTGATTTCTGACTCATTGGCCGACTAATCCACAGGGTTTGAGCCCACCGTCACACATACTCAAACCAAGTAAAGCCCTCCCTTTTTAAGAGGTTGGCGTGACCACTTCAAGGTTAAAAGATAATAATGTCTGGTTAGTTGTTTTATGATTATATAGCACTAATGTGGCAGTAAAGACAAAGTGTAAATGTGTAAATGATACTTCTCCACCATACCATCTTCTCTTAATAGCAATTTTTATATTTCACTTGACAAGTTATTTCGGTTTTCACAACTCTTTTGTACACACTAAACTAGGTTAGCTTAAATTCGATTTAAATTCAGTTCAAACCTTATTAGGTATGTATATTGGCATAGCCACGAAGGCTCATCTGCGACAACTTCAGGCTATAAAAAAAGTAGTCGTTCTAAAATTAGTCAGCTTGCAATATGGAAAACCAAATATAAAAAAAATTGCCTAATAAAATGGACAACTTGTTAAATAATAAACAGATATCTTTTTTCTAAAATAATAACTAAATGATAGAATATCTAATGGTCTTTAAGGGTTATTCATGACTTGCTCAAAAAAAAATAAGGATTATTCATGACGCCCAAGAAGTTATGGGTATGTGCTAATAGATAACTGGCCCAGGCTCGCACATGAAATCATGAATAATGAATTGCAACCATTTACTATAACTTTGCCCCAAAAAAATGTTTAAAGAACATAAGCGAACTTTTAGCTTAATAACCCTTTCTTGTTTAGTTAAGACGCATTACATTTCTCATTTACCTCTTGGGATTTTAGTGTTGTCCTATATAAACATTTAGTTGAAACTACAAGCTTTGGGCCGGTTGCGTAGAATAGCTTGGTAAAACCTAGGTTGCACGGGTACGGAAACGAGGACTGGGACGGGTATGGGTATCGAGAAACGGCAACATCTTAAAATTCAAGATACAGGTACGACAGAGAAACGTCTATTTGTCTTATAACACTTTAGTATATGGGAAATTGTCATAAAAAATATTACAAAACATTCAAAAAAACCCAACAAATGTTTTCTCATAATCATAAATTAAAAATTCTTAAACATGAAATTGTAACTGAATTAGAATTGTAGATCACACATTTGCGAGTTTATGTATTACAATGATACAGAATCAATTAATTACATATTTTTACTAACCTGACATACATTACTTATTGTCATTTATTTTTGAATTGGTGAAGAAAGAAGATGAAGAATCAGTTTCTCGAGGGTTTAGAAAGATGAGTCATCAGTTATGAAACGATTTATCTACTAATTACATAGGTTAATTAAAAATAAAAGGGTTTTTAGTTAATTGGCCAAAGGAAACGCCATTTTTTTGCCGGAATCGTTTCCCAAAACGTTTCCCCTATACTGTTACGAGTACCACAATTTTAGAAACGTTTCCACTTTTCCCGGAGACGTTTCCCTGGTGTTTCCCCGCGTTTCCCCGTTTCCCCGCGTTTTCGATACGTCATACGACATCCCGACGGAGTTTCCGTGCTTTCTAGGGTAAACTGCTTATGTACTTATTGTTTTTATACTAACATGCTTGGTAAACTAAGCAGGTGCGGTATTTGTGATTGCTTATTAATAGTGTTAATCCATGATGTAAATTAATAGCGTTTTAAATCTTGCTTAAAAAACAACATGCTTTCATTGCTTTGGAAGCTATTATGTCATGTTATTTTACATGACTAGTAAAACAATATTGCTAGATGATAGGTTAAGGCTTAACCATAATTATAAGCTTAATGTTTGTCAGGTTTAGATAAGCTTATTATCTCGTGAAATATGCAGTAATTGCGGAGGTAATAATCTCTCAGTAGATTGCAATGACGATGACACCTTGATTCTCATGAAGAAGAAGCGAAATATAGGCAAACATTTTGACGCAACAGTTTTTGAAATGATTATTGTGATCGTGATTGTGATAACTGGTGTTTAAATGGTAAATTTGGTTACAACCGTGACGATTACAAATTCAATCCATTGAGACGAAAAGCGAGATATTGGAAAACCGAAGGTTTAGAGCTTGCTCAAAAGTAAACTTGTTGAGATTACTTATCAAATGGAGAAAGAAAGACTAAAACTCTTGCTTGTATTTTGTAACATAACATAAGGCTTTTTATAGAGCCTTGTAAATACATAACGTGGACTTCAACTAGGAGTAAAATACTACCCATGACTCTCCTAAAAACATGGCACATGACCCTCACTAACCCTTATACTGAGTCACACAATATACCAATTCAAACTAGCTTATTGACTTAACTAAAATACTTAATATACTAAAAAGCTTATTCCAGATTAAAGCCAACATTCACCCCCTTAATCTTGAATCTTTCACGTTTCTGCTCATGTGTCTTCCTCGTTCTTGCAACTTGCTAATCGATTATTGCTTATTGATTCTTGTTAGTCGACTCTTGCTTGACGACCCTTGCTTGTCGATCCTTGCTTATCGACCCTTGCTTATCGACCCTTGCTTGTCGATCCTTGCTTGTCGACCCTTGCTTGTCGACTATTTTCTTGTTTGCTACTTGCTACAAACACGAAACATTCTGCTTGCTATCGTTGCCTTGCCTGCTACTTGCTACAGACTATGCGGCAATCTTCTTGCTTGCTAACTTGATGTGCTTTTTTTCTTATTATCACCATGTGATCAACTATCGCATGCTTTCTTGCTTTTGATCACCAAATGATCAACCTTGCTATTTTCTTTCTTTCTCATTCTTCTTTTTGTTCTTTCTTGCTATCGTGTTGCGTTCTTTTGGTCACCCGCTGTGATCAAAAGTTGTTGCTTGCTTTTGTCTTTCTTGTTTGCTACCATTGGACAACGTGCTCCTTCTTTCCTCTACTCGACCTTTGTAATCAACCCTTTCTTTCTTGCCTGCTCACCCGGTTCCTTGGTGTGTTAGCCCTTGAGCGAAGGGCTACACCCTTTTCTAAAACCGACTCTCAAACCCGTCCTTTTGATCGAACTTCGCTCTGATACCAAGTGAAGGTTTAGAGCTTGCTCAAAAGTAAACTTGCTGAGATTACTTATCAAATGGAGAAAGAAAGACTAAAACTCTTGCTTGTATTTTGTAACATAACAGAAGGCTTTTATAGAGCCTTCTAAATACATAACGTGGACTTCAACTAGGAGTAAAATACTACCCATGACTCTCCTAAAAACATGGCACATGACCCTCACTAACCCTTATACTGAGTCACATAATATACCAATTCAAACTAGCTTATTGACTTAACTAAAATACTTAATATACTAAAAAGCTTATTCAAGATTAAAGCCAACATTCACCCCCCTTAATCTTGAATCTTTCACGTTTTCTGCTCATGTGTCTTCCTCGTTCTTGCAATTTGCTAATCGATTATTGCTTATCGATTCTTGTTAGTCGACTCTTGCTTAACGACCCTTGCTTGTCGATCCTTGCTTATCGACACTTGCTTATCGACCCTTGCTTGTCGATCCTTGCTTGTCGACCCTTGCTTGTCAACTATTTTCTTGTTTGCTACTTGCTACAAACACGAAACATTCCGCTTGCTATCGTTGCCTTGCCTGCTACTTGCTATAGACTATGCGGCAATCTTCTTGCTAGCTAACTTGATGTGCTTTCTTTCTTATTATCACCATGTGATCAACTATCGCGTGCTTTCTTGCTTTTGATCACCAAATGATCAACCTTGCTATTTTCTTTCTTTCTCATTCTTCTTTTTGTTCTTTCTTGCTATCGTGTTACGTTCTTTTAGTCACCCGCTGTGATCAAAAGTTGTTGCTTGCTTTTGTCTTTCTTGTTTTCTACCATTGGACAACGTGCTCCTTCTTTCTTCTACTCGACCTTTGCAATCAGCCCTTTCTTTCTTGCCTGCTCACTCGGTTCCTTGGTGTGTTAGCCCTTGAGCGAAGGGCTACACCATTTTCTGAAACCGACTCTCAAACCCGCCCTTTTGATCGAACTTCGCTCTGATACCAAGTGAAGGTTTAGAGCTTGCTCAAAAGTAAACTTGCTGAGATTACTTATAAAATGGAGAAAGAAAGACTAAAACTCTTGCTTGTATTTTGTAACATAACAGAAGGCTTTTATAGAGCCTTGTAAATACATAACGTGGACTTCAACTAGGAGTAAAATACTACCCATGACTCTCCTAAAAACATGGCACATGACCCTCACTAACGCTTATACTGAGTCACACAATATACCAATTCAAACTAGCTTATTGACTTAACTAAAATACTTAATATACTAAAAAGCTTATTCAAGATTAAAGCCAACAAAAACAACTTAGCGAATTCATCATAACTTAAAAGAAAAAATCAATCTCTTTGTCAAAGACACATTCCATGATTTTAAAACCAACATAACAAAACATAACCAAAAAATATCGATCCAAAACTTAGAAGCTAAGTTTGACATATTTCCTAAAAAGTAATATGGTCGACTATCTAGATCTCTCCCAAGCAACGAATCCAAAAAACAAACCATTTTAACCACCACAAGCTCGAAATGAGCATGTGAATGTTGTGTTTACACGCAGTGGTTTATTTATCTTATTATCCACCCATCACCCCAAACAATCCCGAAAACCTAGTTGATTTTCAAAATCACGTTTATTTCAACAGTGATGACGGAGAAGATGAACCAACAACAAAAGCTAGAACCGAAACCACAAAAACTCTTGATAAACAAAAAATTCCATATCCCCAACGTTTCATAAAAGAGACGATGGAAAAAGCCTAGTATAGAAAATTCATTGACGTACTTCAAGCCGTTCGAATTAATCTACCACTAGTAGATGTACTAGCATGAATGCCAATTTACGGCAAGGTTCTCAAAGAACTCGTTAGTAACAAACACAAGCTAGAAGAAATCTCTTCCGCTTTCTTAAACGATGATTGCTCCGATTATCCAAAATAAAGGACCACCTAAACTTTGAGACCACATAAGTTTTCTCATCCCAAGCATTTTTGGAAAATCATTCTTTTGTAAAGCCTTGGCCGATATTGGTGCTAGAATTAATCTCATGCCATACTCTTTATATGCAAAATTATCTCTTGAAAATCTGAAACCAACCAAAATGAGCGTTCGCTTAGCCGGTCGATCTTTTTAATACGCTGTTGGAATAGCCGAAAATATGCTCGTTGAAGTTGGAAAATTCACATTTCTTGTTGCTTTCTTTAACCTTGAAATGAAATAAAATAACAAAGTACCCCTTTATCTTGTGCATGCCTTTCCTAAACATAACGGACGTTGTAATCTGCGTTAAGCAAAAACAACTCAATCTCGAAGTTAGAACTGAACACATGATCTTTTCCATCGATTCAAGAATAACAACCCCTAGTCTAGTGACAATACTTGCTTCAGCATGGATGTCATTGATGAAAGATTCGAAGTCGATTTCGACGCTCTCCTTGATGAAGGTAGTAAAATCTTTTACTCCATCGAAGGAACCCCTTAAGAAGATGAACTCTATGATAAGTTTGATGCGTCCATGAAAATGACTTTAGATAAAACTCCGAAACTTCCTAATGAAGAAGAGGAAGAAATTCCTTTTGAAAAAATTACATTACAAACGGATTACAAAATTAAGAAATCTCTTGAAGAGCCTAATACAGATCTTGAACTCAAACTTTTTCCCGGTCACCGTGAATAAGCATTCTTGTAAGGAACTGTTGTCCCATATATTTGTGATTGATTAAGCAATGAAGAAAGAAAGAAAATAGATGAAGAAGAGATGAATTCCTAGAGAGAGAAAGTAGTGAGAGAAAGTAGAGAGGAGGAGAGGATTAACTTGTGAATATTAGATTAGAAGTGAGAAAATGAACAACCAACCCTCCTAACATGCTAGGAGGGTAGTATATATAGTCCACCCACATGCGGGCTTTAATGGACTATATATTGGGCCGGGCTTGTCTTTTGGACTTTAGATAGTTTAAATCCAAGCCCGTAAACCACGACTAATTAACTACCTATTACAACGTTCTAACTAATGTTACAATAATAATCTATGACCGAGCATTCTTGTTTGACTCAATATTTTGAGGCTAACAATCTCCCCCAATGTGAGGTCATACCCTTTTGATATTTGGAGATCAAAGGAGATTACGAATCTCATCATAAATGAGCCTTGAACGTGTAATAGTAGTTTTGTTCCTTCATGCTGTGAACTTTGAGCCTTTGTCGTTGTCTTTCGACTTTGTCTTCTATCTTGAGATCTTCAAATCATTCTTGACTTGTCTTTGCCATCTTGCGATCTTGTGTCTTTTTCCACATGCTCACACTATTAATTGTTGAATAAGTCTTTGGGCATGAATATGTGGTTTTGAATCTTTGACTTTGCTGAGTACACCGTGACGCCACCTTCTTGAGACAAAACTTAGACACGGACTGAATGGCTTTGACATTCGTCCTAAATCGGTAGCGTTTTACCTCCGGTCGGTGAAGACCGTTATACGATATTAAATACCGTACCTGTGATTAGGTAGATTCAATTAAGAATCTCCTTGACAGGGTTTCGCGGCTGTACTAGCCGTTCTCTTTACTCGACCGTCTCAAAGCAAGACTGCGAACATAAAGAGTGGATAAATATCCGCTTGATTAAAGTCGTCAATTCAAATTCCTGGAACAAGTTTGATTCATTAAGAATCTTACCATTGTTGCTTTCCAGTTGACACAAGTTTGATTCATGAGAATCTCACAAGTCACCTACCGTAGCGTTGTTTGATGTTGACGCTAGAAGGATTTCCATTCGTCACTGTGAATATTAATGAATATCACTCTGAATGTTCTGGCAAGACCATAAAGATATTGCGTAGAAACCTGAAACGAGTTTGAATCAATTCAGAATCAAACCACTGTTGCTTTTCAGTTTTACATATGTTCAATTCATAAAGAATCTTGCATATGACCTACCGCAGTGTTGTTTGATGTTAACACTGGAAGGATTTCCACTCATCATTGTGAATACTAAGTAGTATGACTCTGAGTGTTCTAGCAATATCACAAGGATATAGCGTAGGACTCTCTTGATCTTCATCCGTGTGTCCTAACGAGATTTGATTGATCTCTTGGCTCTAGACTCGATTTGTGCACTTTTAGTGGTCGGAGGCTGGAGCAGATGCCACCTATTCAATATCAACTATCTCAGAGTGAGAAAGTCAATAGAAGTCGTGTTGATCTCCGTGACAATAAAACAAACTTCTTTTGAGAGAAGCCTGAGTAGCTAGGAAAGGGTTGTGCTTCACATCATTGGGTCCATGATGAGTTGTCTTCATGATGTGTTGACCCGGTTTCTGCCTAAGTTGTATGGAGGGCTTCTTTCTTTACACCCTTTATCCTTACATTTCTTTTTCATTCTTCAACCCCTTCAATGCTTACCAAGACATCATTAATAGCACCTTGTTGTGATTGTTCCAGTGCTATCATCAGTACTTAGTCGGCATTCAGCTAGGTTCACATTCTACTATCTTTCCTAAGGACTTCTAATAATCTATTGGATTGTCCCTGGGAAGATCCCTCCGGTTCTGGTTGGATCATAGGACTTAAACCTGAAGGTCTACTAATTCTAAGGATTTGGTAAATGATGGATGATCTATTGATTTGATGGTGGAAATGGGGAAGAAGGAGATGAGGGGTAGAGAGAGAAAGGAGAGAAAAGAAAAAGTAGAGAGAGAAAGTGAAATTAGATTAATGAAATGTTGTAAATGAATGAACCACCGACCCCTCCTAACATGCTAGGAGGGGTATATATATAGCCCACCCTACATGTGGGCTATATGGACTATACATTACTAAGTGGACCACGAGCCCATTACATAATTATCGTTGGAGCGACCGATCCTTCATAAATACGTAAAAACGTATTTCCAACAATCTCCCCCTAAGGGAGGTCGCTCCAAGTTACAAAGTTCTAAATATTCTATAGCTCGTGATCTATGCTAATAATGATGTGACCGAGACTTTCTTTGGGAAAAACACATTTCCAACAATCTCCCCCTAAGGGAGGTCACACCATTTTACAAAATCTTAAACCTAGCATCTATGCTTGAGTCTTCGATCTTGTTCTTGTGAATATGCTTGATGTGATCTTTGACTTTAGTCTTGAGCATGTTTCCTTGCCTTGACTTTGTGCATTCATCACTTGTGAAATTTGCCTCTTCGTGACTTCATGTTCCACATACTTATACCTTTAAATTCTTGAAAGCTTCAGAGTTTGATACAGCGGAAGACTTGACCTTCAGACTTTCTTGAATTTGTTGAAGTACTAAGTGTATGTAGTATAAGCATGTGGTGACGACTTCTTCTGGATTATACACCGCAATGCCACCTTCTTGTTACGCTGCATAAGACAGTTAGCAACAAACCATATACACTGATGAAATGGCCTTGAACATTTCATTCTAATTCGGTAGCATTTTACCTCCGGTCGATGAAGACCGTTGCACGATATTAAATATCGTACTTGTGACAGGTAGTTTCAATAAAGAACCTCCTTGACAAGATTTCGCGGGTAAACCCGTTCTCTTTAATCGACCGTCCAAAGCTGACTGCGAACGTAAAGAGTGAATCATTTGGATAATATTATCCGCATGATTTGAAGCCGTCAATTCATGTTCCTGGAACAAGTGAAGTTCAATTAAGAACCGCACCATCGTTGCTTTCCAGTTGTCACTAGCTTGATTCATATAGAATCTTGCAAGTTACCTACCAAGTGCTGTTTGATGTTAACACTAGAAGGATTTCCACTCGTCACTGTGATCAATAAAGAGTCACTCTGAGTGTTCTGGCAAGATCATATGATAATGCGTAGAGGCCTGGAACGTGTTTAAATTCATTTAAGAATTAAACCACTGTTGCTTTCCAGTTATCACAAGTTTGATTCATAAAGAATCGCACAAGTCACCTACCATGAGTTTTTTGATATTCGCTCAAGAAGGATTTCCATCTTCATTGTAAATACTTTCGTATTACTCGGATGTTCAGGCAAGATCATGAAGATTTTGCGTAGGACTATTAAGAACTTTCTTACTTTTCACAGTGTGTGAAGAAGCAAGTAGATATGAAAGTGTGTCCTAATGAGATATTTGATGATCTCAAATGGCTCTAGACTCGATCGTGCATTTTGGATTTTAGTGATCGGAGGCTGGAGAGGAGTGCCACCTTTTCAATACCAATTTATTCGGAGTGAATAAATCAATAGATAATGTGTTGATCTCCGTGTGATTAAAACAAATACCTTTTGAGAGATATTTCAGTTAGCTGGGAAGGGTTGTGCATTGCATCACTGGGTCCATGATGTCTTTCTTCAATATCAAGAATCATTAAAAATGAACTCAATAGCATATGAATTGACCCGGTTTCTGCCTAAGGTTGTAAGGAGGGCTTCTTTCTTTACACCCTTTATCTTTACAATTCTTTTTCATTCTTCAACCCCTTCAATGCTTACCAATACGTCATAACTAGCACCTTGTTGTGATTGTTCCAGTGCTAACTTAAGTACTTGGTCGGCATTCAGCTACGTTCACAATCTTTCTCCATCTTTCCAAAGGACTACTATTTCTAGCTATGGAATGTCCTTGGGAAGATTCCTCCGGTTCTAGAGAAATCATTGGACTTTAACCTATCCTACCAACCTTATGTCACCACAATCTTCACCGTCATGAATAGGGATGTTTTGGGTAAGTGTATGTCACCATGAAATCCATTTTGAAGTGCAAATCCATTTTGCTCCCCCTTAACATATGCCACGATATTCGAAAACATTTCGCACATGTCGGGATGAGCTAACACGTTAAGTCAAACCATTTGTGATTAATCATTTCCCATATTAAATCACATTTTCTCCCCCATATTAAAAATATTAACCCAATCGATGTTTTTAATATCAATTGATTTAATAGCATTTTAAGAAAATTTGGGAAGAAAAATGCAAATCCAATTATCTTCGTGATTTTAACAAGCTCCCCCTCAAATTAATGAGGGTGTACTTGAAACGTAAATTAAATACCTTTTAAACACAAGTGTAAGGTATTTATCACGTGCAAAGATCATATATGATAATGTATTCACAAGATTAGCAATTTACGAGGTTGGACCTGAATAATGGAGAACAGCATATGAAAGAAGCACATGGTTCTTGTGCACGAATGTTGGTCACCTCGTCACGTCCCCGAGAAAATTAGTTCCCGTTGTTGAGTCAAAGCTTTCCGGTGAAATGCTTGACTTGATTATGAAAAGCGGGTTGCTATCTGAAATAATAGCAAACCATATGGAGCATGTTTTAAATCTTTTAAACTTCTGCTCGAACTTTATTTACAACCCCGTGTCATTATTGAATGACATTTCTAGGTTCGTAAATATTATCGATTCCAGAAGACATGCTCGTTTTATCAAAACGTTTTTGAACACACAATTTTGAAAGATTTAGAAAAACCTTTTGAGAAATTCTCGAAAAATTGTGTTCAAAGTTTTGAAAACCAATTACTTGAGCTTAAGATGTTGAATATCTTAAAGGCGAGCTCAAGTCCGAGAAGTTGTAAACTTCCCGTTGTTAAGGGTAAGTTTATCATCGGCGATAAACTTTCCTTTTATCTAAAGAACGAGTCCTAAGCTGACATTTACTTAGAAGTCGTTTTCATGAGCTTGAAAACTTTGACTGTTTTAACGGAAAGCTCATGACCGAGAAAGGTTAATTTCTCGTTATGAGGAAAAGTTCTCTTATTAAAAAGATACACTTTCCTTTCTGAGCTTAAAACTTCGAATGTCTTAAGACAAGCTCATGACCGAGAAAATTGAATTTCTCGTTATGAGGATAAGTGTATCATTAATGATAAACTTTCCTTTATTTGAAGTTCGAGTTACAGTCTGACATTTAACTGTAAGTCATTGTGCATGAGCTTAAAAACTTCGAATGTTTTTAATATTAGCTCATGCCCGAGAAAAATTAATTTCTTGTTGTAAGGATAAGTTTATCATCGGCGATAAACTTTCCTGCCTTTGAAGAACGGGTTACAGACTGTCATTTATCTATAAGCCTTAATGCATGAGCTTAAAAACTTGGAATGTTTTTTATATAAGCTCATGCCCGAGAAAAATGAATTTCTCGTTTTTAGGATAAGTTTATCATCGGCGATAAACTTTCCTTTCTTTGATGAGCGAGTTATAGTCTGTGATGTGACTATAAGTCCTTTTTGCAGCTTAACCATGAATCCCCTGAGACATTTGTTTCTCTGATATCTGCTTCTTCAACAACCAAACTCTAAGAGTGTCCTTAGTTGAACGGTAAACAACGATTGGACCGCTTCGTTCTTTTGGAACATCAACTTTGGTACCTGCATTCTCATTAGGAATTTGCTTGCTTTGACATGGGTTAGCGATATCAATTTTAGAAGCACGTGGGGGTTCACAGTTGGCTTTACTTGTGTCAGAGGCGACTTGAGTAGATGATTCACTTATCTTAGCTGGAAAACGTTTCCTTTTATAGAAAACCTTGAGTTTAGGCTTAAGTGAAGTATCATCTTTATCAATTTCCTCCCTAGTAGTCTTAGTAGAATCGGAGACTATCCTAGTTAAAGGGCACTCGTTTCCTACAAGAGTGAAAGTTCTACCAGTGGGGGGCCAAACTTTACCAAAGGGTTTGATTTTAGCGACCCATTGAGATTTAAGTCTAGCACGGGAGTTCACCTCATTAAGTAATTTCTTGATACAAGAATCATGATTTGCCGTAAAGACACATTTTCTACATGTTTTACAAGTAGCATATTTAATGTCCGAGTAAGATCTAGAATTCCTAGATGATTGATTGATGCTCCTAGGATGTGACATGCTACGGTTAGCAGTGTTGGGTAATCTAGAAGGCATCTGACTAGGTTGGACATAGCTATCTCTTACATGTGTCTTTTGAATAGCTTCCCTTTGACCAAAATCATGGCGCACATCAGTTAAACTAGTTCTAGACGTGTTCATTGAACTATTCTTAGAGAAACTAGGGGCAATCATGTGATGAGGTCTTGCTAAAACTGATTTAGTCACATTAGGCCTAGTTGGTGGAGTGATTGTTCTAGAAATATGACCCAAATCAACTTGGGAGGCAAACCGCGGTCTCGAGGATAGTGGTCGCTCGGATCTAAATGCAGTAGGTTGTCTAACAATCGGTTGTCTGACAAACTGATTTGTAGGCGGTTTCCCCAAGATTGATGGTTTTTCAAGCTTAGTGTCCACACTAGGTCCTCTAGTTTTCCTTAACTCGTTTTTCAACGCAGCTATAGAAAAAACCTTTTCCTGAACTTGAGCTTTTAAGGTCTCATTCTCTTTGAGCAATTCATCTTGGGATGCCAACTTAGATTCAAGCAACTTAATTTGTTTCAAAAGATTATCCTTTTCAGCTTTAGAATCTAAAACTATTTGATCCAATTTTCGTTCAAGAACAACGTTTGACTTTTCAAGTTTTTCAAAATATGTTTCATATTTCTCCGTTTTCTTTGAAAATTCAATTTTGGCATCCTCAAGCTCTTTGGATTGCTGAGCGAAAATGGTTTCAAGCTCTTCAGTCCTAGACACAGAATTGGTTAATGAAGCAGTCGTAAAACTATTAGCAGGATTGTTAATTAGCGCATTCATTTCAGACAACATATGAAGAATATTATATGTACCTGACATGCTACTTGGTTCCCGTTTTCCTCCTGATTCTTTTCTCTTGTGGCTGCTTCTTGTATCGTCTTGCAATATATGCAATTTTCCCTCTTAAAAACAGCCTATTCGAAAAAAAACAGTCTATTCGGAAAAAAAAGAGCCTATTCGGAAAAAAAAAAAACAAAAAACAGCCTATTCGGAAAAAAACAGCCTATTCGGAAAAAACAGCCTATTCCGAAAAAACAGCCTATTCGGAAAAACAGCCTATTCGGAAAAAACAGCCTATTCGGAAAAAAACAGCCTATTCGGAAAAAACAGCCTATTCGGAAAAACAGCCTATTCGGAAAAACAGCCTATTCGGAAAAACAGCCTATTCGAAAAAAACAGCCTATTCGGAAAAACAGCCTATTCGGAAAAACAGCCTATTCGGAAAAAACAGCCTATTCGGAAAAACAGCCTATTCGGAAAAACAGCCTATTCGGAAAAAACAGCCTATTCGGAAAAACAGCCTATTCGGAAAAACAGCCTATTCGGAAAAAACAAATCCTACTATTCTGAAAATTCTCCTATTCGGAATATCTATTCGGAATACCTATTCGGAATGTTCTGGAAATATCAGTCTGAGACTTAGAAAACAGCTTTAAATCCGATTTTTTGATCAAAAACCACAAAAACGTTTTATGATTTTTACCAAAAAAAACTAAACCCAATCCTTATCAATCAATCCCAATAACAAAAACACCAAAAACAACAAGATTCAAGATTGATTTTTTCTAAAGATCACTAATTGATTCAAAAACTAAAAAAGCAACACAATCCAAAAATAACTTTATAAAATTGAAAAAAAACTTTATAAAATTGATAAACTTGATAAATAACTTTATAAAATGGATAGATAAAAAGATGATAAAAAAAAGATAGACAATAAGAAAAGAAAAGATTTTTACCACCAAATCAAAAGATAAAAAGATATGCAAATCCTAAGATTTAATCATGGCTCTTGATACCAATTGAAGGTCTACTAATTCTAAGGATTTGGTAAATGATGGATGATCTATTGATTTGATGGTGGAAATGGGGAAGAAGGAGATGAGGGGTAGAGAGAGAAAGGAGAGAAAAGAAAAAGTAGAGAGAGAAAGTGAAATTAGATTAATGAAATGTTGTAAATGAATGAACCACCGACCCCTCCTAACATGCTAGGAGGGGTATATATATAGCCCACCCTACATGTGGGCTATATGGACTATACATTACTAAGTGGACCACGAGCCCATTACATAATTATCGTTGGAGCGACCGATCCTTCATAAATACGTAAAAACGTATTTCCAACAAAACCTAACCACCCTTTTGACACCAATAACGTCGTGAATTAAAGATGTTGTGGGTATTTGATCGTAACCATGAAAACCACTTTAAATTCTAACAAACTGTTTGAAAAATATTTAACACCTTGCTAGTTTTGTCGTTTCAGAAAAACTCCCCCTTCACATGTGCATCGATAATCGAAAGTGTTTCGCACATGTGGGTAAGAGTTAAAGTGCTTGAGTCTTATAGATCACATTTTAATCACATTTTCTCCCCTATCTCTAATATATAAAATCTTTTGATATTAGAGATACCAAATTTGATTAAAATATATTTTGAAAAATAGTCTTGAAAATCTTCGGGAGAAAAATGTGTCAAACTTAGCATGAATTTTGGAACGCTCCCCCTCAAAAATTGATCCAATGGAATTGTCATTTCGAGGATTTGATCCACATTAAACTTTTTGAGGATAGGAGTTGTTGAACACACACTTTTTGAAAGATTTTGAATATCATTGAGAAATTCTTGAAAAAATTGTGTTCAACGCTTTTTGAAAAATCAATTCTTTTTGTCGAAAAGGTTTTTCTTAAGCATAAACTTGAGTTCATAGACTTTGAATGTCTTGACGAATCCACTCAAGTGTAAGAAGATTTAACTTCTTTTGCTAAGGGTAAGAGTACAAAAGCGTACACTCCCCCGTGAATTTAGATCCGGGTTGCAATCTGAAAGTGATTACAAGCCATTGTGTTGAGCTCAAAACGTTGAATGTTTTGTGACAAGCTCAACCCGTGATAGATTGCTCTACCCGTTGTTGGAAATATTGTCCAAAACAGACAATTTCCATTTGAAAAGATAGAAATGACATGTTTTGAAAAATATTTACAACTTTCATTCGAGCTTTATGTACACACCCGTGTCGTTATTGAGCGACATTTCTAGGTACGTCCATATTATCGATACTGAAAGACATGTCGAGAAGAATATTTTTGGATTATCAAAGATTTTTTAATTTTGTATTTTGATTTTTCATTAATATTTACAAGATAGATGTTTGATCGATGAATCAAGCAGGCTTCTTTGCCAGAACCTCCAGTTCTGCTGGAGTCAAACATCTCATACCAATTTGCCTAACTAGATACGCAAACCTCTCTTTCAAAAGAGCTTTTGTAAACAAGTCAGCTAATTGGTAATCAGTTCCAACAAAGTATAATTCAACAATACCTCTTTCAACTTGTTTCTTAATGAAGTGATATCGGACATCAATGTGCTTCGTGCGGGAATGCTGAACCGGATTGCAGGAGATGGCTATGGCCGACTTTGAGTCTCAGTACATAGGTACTTTATCAAAATGGAAGCCATAATCCGTGAGTTGTGTTCTCATCCAAAGAACTTGAGCACAACACGCAGATAGAGACACATACTCCGCTTCGGCTGATGAAAGTGACGTGCAATCCTGCTTCTTGGAAGACCATCCCACAAGCTTGTCTTGACCTAGAAATTGTGCACCACCAGAAGTACTTTTACGTGTATCAAGACACCCTGCATGATCAGAATCTGAATAGGCCGTTAGAAAGAAACCGGTTTCCCTCGGATACCAGAGTCCCATGTGAATGGTATTCTTAAGGTACCAAAAGATCCGTTTAACCTCCTTGAGGTGCTTTTCAGTGGGTCGTGCTTGATATCGTGCACAATAACATGTAGCATGATGAATATCAGGTCTGCTTGCTGTCAAGTACATGAGGGACCCGATCATGGAACGATATCTCGTTTGATCTATGGGTAATCCCTCCAAATCAACATCTAAGGATGTGGTTGATAATGGTGTCCCAACGGGGTCACATGATGTCATACCGTGCTTTTTGATTATCTCTTGACAATACTTAGCTTGGTTAATGAAGATACCACTTGGGGATTGGTGAACTTGAATTCCTAGAAAGAATTTTAGTTCGCCCATCATAGACATTTCAAATCTGCTGTGCATTACTTTTTCAAACCATTTTGAAAGTTTTTGGTTTGTAGACCCGAAAATAATGTCATCAACATAAATTTGCACAAGCAGAATGTCATCCCCATATTTATAAGTGAACAAAGTTAGATCAATGGAACCTTTTGAGAAACCTTTGGAGACCAGAAATTTCGAGAGTTCGTCGTACCACGCCCTTGGAGCTTGCTTGAGTCCATAAAGTGCTTTGTGGAGACGATACACCTTGTCAGGATAATGAGGATTGACGAATCCTTCCGGCTGCGTGACATAGACTTCTTCCTTCAAAGGACCATTAAGAAACGCCGTCTTTACGTCCATTTGATAGACAATGAATCCCTTATGTGCCGCATAAGCAAGAAAAATCCTGACCGCTTCCATACGAGCTACTGGTGCAAATGATTCTTCAAAATCAATACCCTCTTTCTGTCCATACCCTTTAGCCACTAGCCTAGATTTATTCTTGATGATCGTGTTCTCTTCATCCATCTTGTTTTCCAGATCCATCGAAGATTTAATGGAGTTACATCGTATGGTCTGTCAACAAGTTCCCAACTTTAAGTCTTTCAAATTGTTGAGGTTCATCCGTCATCGATTCAATCCAAGCATGATCAGCTAATGCTTCTTTGATGTTTTTCGGTTCAGCTGAACTCACCGGCGAGTGCGAACATACAAACATCGGCATCGGTGTTAAGTTGTCGTCTTGTGCGAACGGGTTGTGAAGGGTTTCCAATGACATGAACCAAAGGATGATCTCGGGTCCAATGATGTGTTGAAGTATGTCGTTGATAGAAAGTATGCATATTTGACGGATCAACATGGCGAGTAGAAGACTCTCCAGTTTCATGTACCGGTGTACCGAATGGGTTGATAAATTCGTCTTCGTCAGATAATGCATTGTCTGCTTGATTTGTGTTCTATGGAGCAATGACAGTAGTTGTGGATGTTGTAGGATCGATTGTTGAAGTGATATTCTGAGGAGGTAAATCTGCTGCAACCCGTGTTGAAGTAGATGAAGTTGTATCCGGTTGTAGACGATGATCGGTATCATCATTCTTATCATGAGTAACAGCGGAAGACTTCGATACAACTTGTTTCTCCCCCGTGAAATATTCATCATACATTGGTCCATATAACATTTCCAACTCTTCAATGGTCGTGTCGACTGTCATATCAGCTCTAGGAACATTTTCTGGAACCAGCGTTGAACTTGACGGTTCATTGCTGTGGTCTTGAGTTCCGAGTTTCGTGCGGTTGTGAACGGAAGTCGTTTGTCGTTGTGGATCGGGACTTAAATTGTTTTGTTCAAGTGCCATTTCTTGTAATTCATCAAATCGGATGTGAATGGTCTCGACTATCATTTTGTTCTCTTGTTGTACACTCTATATCCCTTAGACTGAGTTGCATATCCTACAAGAATACATGCATCACCTTTTTCTTTCATCTTATCCAAGTTTTCACCATCTCGAATGATGTAACAAGTACATCCAAAAACATGAAGGTGTTTGAGTGAAGGTTTTCGATCATGAATTATGTGATATGGTGTCTTTTCGTGTCTTGGGATAATTAAGGATCGGTTTTGTGTGTAGCATGCGGTTGGCACGGCTTCGGCCCAAAAATATAGTGGAAGTTTTGAAGCAGATAATAATGTTCGAGCAGCTTCAACCAAAGTACGGTTTCGTCTTTCAACAACGCCGTTTTGTTCGGGTGTTCGAGCAATAGATGTTTCATGTTCAATCCCTTCGGCTTCAAAATACTTTCTCAGATTTGAATTCAAAAATTCTGTACCTCTGTCAGTACGAACCACTTTAACTTGAGCCTGAAGACCACGTTGTATCAATTTAAGAAAACTGATGAGAACGTCGGGTGTTTCATCCTTGGACCTCAAGAAGTGAGTCCATGTGTACCTTGAGTAATCATCGACAATTACCAGAATATATTTCTTTCCATTGATACTCTGAACACGCATGGGACCACACAGATCCATGTGAAGAAGATCTAACCGTCCTTTAGAGCTTGGTGTGGTCTTTGTTTTGAAGCTACTTCGTTTAGCTTTACAAAGTTCACAAGAAGAACAAAGATGATCTTTGATAAATTTCAAGCTTGGAAGGCCTCTCACAATATCTTTCTTGGAAAGCAAGTTAATGGTATCAAAGTTGAGATGAGAAAGACGTTGATGCCATAACCATGCCTGAGTCGTTGAAGCTTTAGCCATGAAGCAAATTGGAGTTGATGAAGTTGTGTCTTGAAGTGAAATTGTGTAAAGATCAGTACCCCGTGTACCGGTAAGTAAGTCATTCCCATCATAATCACGAACAAAACATGTCTTCTTTCTGAAAGCAACTTCCAAATCTGCATCACAGAATTGACCAACCGAGAAAAGATTGTGATTGAGCCCTTCGACGTAGTATACCCTTTTAATCGTGATATTCCCCTGAACCAAATCTCCATATCCTAGGATCGGTGCAAATTGATCATTTCCGAATCGGACCGTACCCATGAACTTCTCCACGAAGTTAATTAGAAGCTTGAGATTCCCCGTCATGTGCTTCGTGCATCCGGAGTCCAGTATGAAGAGAATTATTTGTATCACCTGCAGAAGAGTTAGAACACGATGGAGCATTTGCTAAATTGGATACCACAGTATTGGTGATTATAGAATCATTAGTGTCCTTAGAAACATTTAAAGGCATACTAACACTCGTAGTCACATTTTCTGTCCTAATTTTAGGCATCCATTTATATCCGGGAGGACATTGATTAGCAAACCACCATTTCCAAGACTTACTAGCAGACTCATATAATTCCTTAATTTTGCTTCTAGGATTCTTAGTGGTGGAGTCTGATGCATTACTTTTCTTAGTGGGGGTTGCACCAGAATGGTTCACTTTGCGTTTGGGTTTACTAGCTCTAATAGGCATTGCAACTTGCTTCTTAGTTCTAGTATCTACGCCTTTGACTTTATTTATAGCACACATAGAATGATTAGCATTAGCACACTTTCCACATTTGACACAAACAAATTTCACATTCAGAGCATTCAAATCATTCATAGCATTCAAATCGTCATTACACGCGATTACAGACTTTTTATTCTTAAAAACGTCAAATTCCTAGGGTGTTCTTCTACTTCCTGCATCTCCCCTTGATTCTTGTGTTTCCAGACCTTATCATTCACTTGAGTGCGCTTAAGCTGAGGCCGGCTAACACTAGTAGTGGAGATATTCCTGTAGTAGAAGACACACGAATATTAGTGTTTCTAGAAGTATGAGGCGAGTGAGTATCTTTGTTTGTGGGCTTCGTGGACATTCTATACATCCCTGGTTTAATCACATTATTGTGCTTAACGCTTGGTGCTATAGGATTCCTTATAGGTTGAGCTTGTGCTAACCTTTCCTTTCCATCCATCTTGGGGGCAAACACAGGTTTTGCAAACGAGGAATTAGATAAAACAGATGGTTTTCCTAAGATAGAGGATCTATTCTCTTTAGAGGCATTGGGTTGTCTAACAACATTTTTCTTAATGCTAGGTTCCACAATTTTCCCACCCATTTTAGCAATGAGTTTCTGCAACTCTGCTATCGCTCTGTCCCTGTCTTGTAACTGAGCTTTCAACCCTTTAATTTCCAAATTCTGTTCATTCATTTCTCGAAATGTTTGGGAAAGTTTTTCTTGCAATTTATTATCGTGTGGAAAACTACCAACGTCTTTTTGCAAAGCAAGTTCAAGTGAATGACAATGTTTTTAAATGAAATTATTTTTGTGTTGAAGTAACTCAAAAGCCTTTTTGTCAACATTTACTTTACGTTTCGAAAGGTCAATTTCAAGATGTTCACATTCTTTGCTTTTATCAAGATATTGGCATGCAACTTCAGAATATTCATCAATATCAGCACAAGATGTAAAATAAGCACACATAACATCGTTAGAAACACATTCTTGCAATAGTAAATCATATTCAACTGAAAAATCAGTCTTCTCCATTTGAAGATCTTCAATGTGTTTCTCAAGAGATTCAACATATTTTAAATCATCATACATTTCAGTTCGAATGAACTCCTCAAGTTGAATAACAGTTTCTTTAATCAACGCCGTGTTAGGAATTAATAGTTCTTTCACAAGCAAGGTAATATCTTGAGGAATCGGACGTTTCCACTCAGCATTTTCACGTTTTGCCCAGTCTCTTTCAATAATAGATTTAACATTATCTATGTGGTGTTTAAGAATACCTAATGTTTTCCTACTCTTGCTTTTAGATTCATCTAGAGGGAGGTAGTTTATGTATTTGTAAACATTAGATTTCTTAGGGGCAAATGCTTTCTTCCATTAAATTCTCTTTTGTTTGCATTCTAGGAACACTTCCTCACGAGTTTTCTGAGTTTGTTTGTTGAACAGGCCATAAAGACTATTCTCATAAGCATAATTATATGGTTTCACAAACTCCTTATTAACAAGTGGTTGACTATCAGCATCCCAAAGGGCAGTCTCTTCACTATTGGCACTAACAGGCATGCAATCAAGATCAGTCCTTTCAGTCTCATCAAGATAAAGATGCGGGTTCGCAGCTTGAGCTTTGGCAAGGTACTCAGGAGTTGCAAAGCTAGCTTGACCCTTAAACATCGAAGGAGGTGCCAGCATTCTCACAGACTGAATATAATCATGCGTTTTATAAACAACGTTCTTCAAAAATTCGACTTGTGCTTCTAATTTCGTTACCTTTTCAGTTTCTTTATCATATCTACTTTTGAAGTCTTGTTTTAACGCATCTACCTCTTGTTTCTTATCCTCAAGAATTTTAGCAGAATCAGTAGTGGTCATAGAGAGCTTTTGTTCAAGTTCATTAACTTTGGTGTTGGCAAGGTACGTTTTTTGGCGTTCATCCATTAAGAAAACATTATATTGACGCTTCTCTTTTGCTAATAACTCAAGAGTTGTATTATATTTGTTTTCAAAATCGTCCTTTTGACTTTTTAACGCACTTCCCTTGTACCCCTCAAGCTCTTTGGTTTTCTGAAGGAGCTCATCTCTATAGGTTTCAGTCATCTCAGTAGATTTGATAAGAGCAGCTTTGCATTCTTCAAAGCTTTGAGTGAGCGTAGCGTTTGCCTTCTTTAATTGCTTTTGACTCTTTTTATTTTCAGTGACATCTTTTTGTAAAGTAGCAATTAAATTAGCAAGCGCAATACGTTCCTCTTCATCATATTCATTTGCATGTTGATCATCCTCAGACTCATTATTGCACATGTCTGATGAATCGGGTTTGGTATTGCTATCAACCGTTTCCATCATACATGTGTCATTAATGGCATTAGGTAGATCACTATGCTCAGGAATATCACCAAACACATTATATTCATCAGTAGTGTGTACCTTATCGAGTGGCTCAATGTCAAAGATAGGGCCATTGTCATCTTCAGTGACTTTGAGAACTTCTTCAACCTTTGCCATGTACGAGTAATGTGCATCGAGCTCTTGATCAGAATCTTCATCATCAGTATCATCAAGCATTGCTCCTTCCTCAGCTGACAATTTAACCCCTGCTTCCATCTTTTTGCATAGCAACATCTTTTCCTTGTGATAGCTGGAGTCTCTAACCCTTTTCGGCTTCCTGCATTCCTTTGCCATATGCCCATAACCTTGGCAATTAAAACATTGAATCCCACTCTGCTGAACCACTTGACTTCCAATGGTTTCCCTATTCCCAGTAGCAACAGCAATCCTCTGAGTATCATACTTTGCAGTTTGTCGATCATATCTTGCAGAACCCTCAACATGCGTTGGATTATGTCGATCATACCTAGAAGGACTTTCACCACGTCGACGTGTGTCATACCTTGGAGGACTCTCAACATATCGGTTCTTTGTGTTAGATGATGTGCGAAGATTGTTGTTGGTGGGTTTGTAGATTTTCTTGTAAGTCTTCATTATGTAAGCAATTTGTTGTTTCATCTCTCGGTTCTTTTGAGCTTGGTCTTCATCACTATCTTCTTCAGATGATGACTCAGATGGTGGTGATGGTGCTCTTGGCGCTTTACCTCGAGATTTTGTGGAAGATGAAGACTTAGATGATGTAGAATATCGTGGTGAAGATGATGTATTGGAGTATGGCTTAGGAGCACGAGAGTGATGATCGTGAACATGTTGTTTGGTAGTCACTAAAGCAAGTGGATTAGCCGTCTTGGCAACACGTTCAGCTCGAATCTCATTTGCTTCATTCTGAAATTGCTTCAAGATGTCAAAGAGTCGATGATATGAGACCTCGTCTAACTTTTCTTGTTGTTTCACCAAAGTGACGAATCGTGTCCACTCGGGTTGAAGTTGTTGAAGAAATTGAACATTGACTTGCATGGTGGAGACTTGCAGGTTATTTCTTGTCATGTCATTCATCATCTTATAAAACCTGGAGTAGTAAGAGTCAATTGATTCTCCATCCCTTGAAGTAAACTTGCCAAAATTCCAAAACAAGTTTGTTTTGACATCTTGTTTGTTGAGTGATTCTCCTTGTTGCAAGCGTTCAATAGCAGTCCACATTTCATGTGTTGTAGGGCATGCATCAACCGTGGAATAAATATCATCTCCAATCCCACTTAAAACCATATAGATGGCTTCCTTCTCCGCATCATGCCAAGCACAATTTTCAGGTGTGAGATCAGCTCTTGTTTCATCACGTTCACTTGCAGGTATTGGATCAATAGTATCTGTGGCTGCTCTTGGAGGAACTGAGATCTTCTTGAATATATATGGTCCATGAGTAATACATTTCCTCAAGGCATCACCATTAGGTCTTGTGTCAAGGTATCGTATGAAACGTGATTGCCATTGAGCATACCGACTAGATACAAGCATTGGTGGTCTCTCTTTGTTACCCGCCACCATTATGTTGTTGTTCGTCACACGATATTCGGCAGTAGAATCCATCTCAATATTCTCTGAAATGATGAAGTGAATATGGATCTTAAGTAGATTTGTTGTGATTGTTGTTGTGGTTTAAATTCCGAAAATTGCAATTTTCTCCAGTCCGACAATAAATTCTCCAGTCCGACAAAAACGGTAGACCAAAAAATTTTGTATCGCCAAATTTTGAAATTGAGCTAGAAATGTCCTAAAACTAGTATGGAAAAAATTTGAATTTACTTGACGAAAAAAAATTTTAACACTTTTTTTTTTGATCTTCGTGTAAACGATATTCCGAAACTAGTCTAGATGGTGAGTCTAAAAAATACTCAAACAAAATTTAGCAAAACACATCATCGGAATGTCCCCTAATCGGAATGTCCTAATCGGAAAGTCCTAATCGGAATGTCCTAATCGGAATGTACTAATCGGAATGTCTAATCGGAATGATGATCGGAACGACCTTGTCGGAATACCAAATCGGAATGATGATCGGAAAGACCTTGTCGGAATACCAAATCGGAATGATGATCGGAAAGACTGGTCGGAATACCAAATCAGAATGATGATCGGAAAGCTGGTCGGAATGTTGAAACCCTTTTCCGATGCTACTGATCGGAATCACAATCGGAATCTATAATCCCTTTTCCGATTACACCAATCAGAATAATAGTGCTGTTACGAGATTTTGGGGTAAAAAAAAGAATTTTTCAACAAGAAATCCGCGATTTTAACCAACCAAATGCGACCAAATCCCTACCACAGCTATGTAGAAGATTTATATCAAGATTTAGAGCATAGAAACACAAAAAGAATCTTGAATTCGAGATGATTATAAGAGAAAATCACACGAACCAAGTAAAATCAACAACGAATCACAAAACTACCTCATGGCGATTGATACCTAATGTTGTCCCATATATTTGTGATTGATTAAGCAATGAAGAAAGAAAGAAAATAGATGAAGAAGAGATGAATTCCTAGAAAGAGAAAGTAGTGAGAGAAAGTAGAGAGGAGGAGAGGACTAACTTGTGAATATTAGATTAGAAGTGAGAAAATGAACAACCAACCCTCCTAACATGCTAGGAGGGTAGTATATATAGTCCACCCACATGCGGGCTTTAATGGACTATATATTGGGCCGGGCTTGTCTTTTGGACTTTAATTAGTTTAAATCCAAGCCCGTAAACCACGACTAATTAACTACCTATTACAACGTTCTAACTAATGTTACAATAATAATCTATGACCGAGCATTCTTGTTTGACTCAATATTTTGAGGCTAACAGGAACACCCTTGCTTCTGGTGATTATTTCTTCCAAACTCTTTGATAATAACAAAACCAAACTCATCGAGGTTTTGAAAAACAACAAGCAAGCCTTTGCTTGTAAAACATCAAATGTTCCTGATATTTGGTCATCATTTTGCAAGCATAAAATTCATCTAATTGAAGATATAAAACCAGATGTTTAAAAAGAAAGGCAAGTTAATCCTAACATGAAAGATGTTAGAAAAAGTAGTCAAACTCTTCGATTTTGGAATTATCTATCCAATTATTGACAGACCTTGGGTTAGTCTTATCCAATGTGTACCCAAGAAAGGTAGCGTAAGAATTGTCACAAATTAAAATGATGAACTCGTCCCAACGCGTATCGTCACCACTTGGAGAGTGCCTTTAGATTACCATAAACTCAATGATGTAACAGCTAAGGACCATTTTCCTTTGTCGTTCATGGATCAAATATTAGAAAGACTCGCATGTCACGAATACTTTTTTTCCTCGACGGTTTGTCTGGATATTTTTAAATTCCTATCGTTACAGCAGATCAAGAAAAACCACCTTTACTCGTCCTTTCGGAACATACGCATATATGCGGATTCCTTTTTGTCTTTGTAATGCACCTGCAACTTTTCAAACGTGCATGATTGCAATCTTTCACAACATGATTGAAGAATAAGTCAAAATATTCATAGATGATTTCTCAGTCTTCAGAAACTCATTCGACAAATGTCTCGACAATCTTGATAAAATGCTCAAACGATGAAAAGAAGCTAATATTGTCCTAAATTGGAAAAAATATCATTTCATGGCGAAAGAAGGAATTGTGGTCGGACACAAAGAATCTGGGCATGCCTTGAATTTGACAGAGCCAAAATAGATGTCACTTCTAAACTTCCACCCTGATGTGTATTTTATTTCAAACATATTTTTATCATGTTTAAATTTATGAAACTCGATCAAATGACAACGCACAAACGATCATAGAACTCGGTCGTGTAAAGTACAAGTTGGTAAATTTGATTTCGTCCAAAGAGCTAAGTGTGAGGTCTTAAAAATCTGAGTATAGAAAATGTCACTAATGAAAGATGTTGATTGCAAGAATAGAAAATAAAAGGATTACTAGAATGGAAGAACTACACAAAGAAGTTTTGAAAATCTAATTACTTCTTAATTAACATGATGATAAATTCTACCAAGCCGAAGTCAAGACTGAATGGTCATCAAACCTTAACTTCCAATTATAAAACCCTAGTTCCTTTTGGTCGATGTAACTAAGATCTTGACCGAATGGTCTTAGTAAGTAAACATCATATTTGACATATCTTCTAACACTTACGTTCAAATTAAGGTTTATACATAAAAATCGAGATTGGAATTAAACCAAGATAGATAATTAAATCCTGATGATAATTAATTTGTAGAGAGATGGAAAGTTAACCAAATATTATGTTCATTTAATCACAATAATGGTCAAATAATGAAAGAGTTACAAAACATAAATACTGATATTCTAACCAAACTAATGATGATGATCTCGAAGAATTATTCCTTGAATAGTGTTGGTCGGTGGTTGGATGGCTCTCTAGTTGTCAAAAAAGATGGGGTGGAAAATGGATGCTTCAAATGGCTGATTTTGGCGTCTTTTTATAGGCTTTAGAATAGTTACGGCGTGGTTGATTTATGGTTTACGCATGGATCACCTGTGTGTAGATGATTTTCCATATATGATGTAGATATGTCATCTACAAACCTATTTTCTAAATTAGTGATTCTTCAGTCATGATTCGGGCTTAACACAAAACACTAAAGTTGTAGGCATTTTCTTCCTCTATCCACGACTGCTTGAATTACCCATAAAAGAGCTAGTATGAATAAGTTGTGGAAAAAATACTAAAATGACATTAATTTCAAATTAAATAGGATCTACGACGTAGGCTTGGACATCCCCTACGTCGTATGCTTCAAATACTCACTTTCCATCTTCAAATCGCACTATCTATGGTGTAGAGGGAACAAGATTTTACGTCGTAGGACTTCATTAAATTCACTTTAAAAAGTCTTAACAAAGGGTCTATAACATAGAGGGGACATGCCTTTACGCCATAGATGACACGAATATATAGCTTCAAGAATTGCTTGATCTTGTCGTTTTCAATCTTCAAAAGCTGGGTCATCTCATCTATGGCGTAGATAATATATCCATCTACGCCATAGAGCCTTCAATGTTAGAGAATTTTTCCCTCGTTAGGTCTACGGCATACAACATAGATCCATATACGCCATAAATAGCTTCCAAAAACTCCTTTAACACCATTTTTAGCCTATTTTCACCATTTTCCTTGGTTTTCCGTAACTTGCTCGTTTTTACCTGCAAAATACAAAATATTCATTTCTTTGCACTTTTTGGGCATGTTAGTCCCATAAACGAGCAGAATTGGAAGGATATTGTTGGTAAAAACATACCTCCCACTTGAGTTCTACTTGTCCTCAAGTAGACATGTTAAAATCAGTTTTCAAAGACATATTTCCTATTAAAACTAGAAAATATGAAAAATAATTTTGTGTATAGTTTTCCATGCCGAAAACCTCACCAACTAGGAATCCTAATCACTTAACTCTCTCCCTATTCTAAGTGTTACAGATGGGGTATTCGCTCAACTGTACACTTATAGCAATGTATAAATTATAGGCTTTAAATGTACACAGATCTACGCACACTTAGGGATATGAGATGACAATGGGTTGACTCACGCATGTTAATAAGGTTTGATGTATGGTATTTCCTAAAGATGCACCTAAAAATGGTTGTAAATATAAAAGACACGAAACCGGTAGTCGAAGTATAAACATGTCATCACCAGTCACTATCACCCTTTCATGAGTACCCTTTCATGAGTTTGAAAATGAAAGTGCAAGAACTTGATCTTCAGTATAATGGCTTATAACAACACCCATTCTTCATAATAAATTGGTTTATAATACGTACCAACTAATGATTCATGCTACATTTATAGAGAATACATTGTTTTCTTTTAATTTTCGCATCATTAATGTAGCATGATCATTTTACAAAACATATAACCCCCTTGGAATAAACAGAGATAAACTTGGGGGTCTTTTAAGATCCTAATGATATAATAATAAGCATAATTCACGAACCAATTATTAAAAACTATAGTTTTCAAGTAAGCCAATAACTCCTTCACGTGGATTTGACTACAAGGGTAGGCTATGAGTAAAGTTGTAACGAGCACAAATGGTTTAATCCTAAAGAAAAGGTTTCTATAGGTTATACTAGTTGTAGGCACTTAAAATGAGTGCGATCAATTTTGAACACGGGAGCTCGACATGTCGGTATAACAAGTCGATAAACACACACACACACATAATATAAGGCGATTTTGTTGTAACCCTAAGGTGATTTCCATCCCTATCACCCAATCCGTCTTAAAGTGATGATACAAACTAACTTCTAATGTTTACAATACTACCACCACACTCATATTTTGATGGATTTGGTATATTGAGAAAATATAATAGGATAACTTTACCAATAACATAAGGGTTTAATTTGTGCTGGACGTATACATAATCTAGTTTTAGGGTGAAAAACATGTCAAAATTTCAAAAATGGCATAAAATTTTCAAAATAAACTAGAAAATCAAAGAAAAATATTAATTAAGTGTGTTAGAAATACGTTTTAACGTATATTAGAAGTATCGGTCACTCCACAATATGATTTATGTTGTAATAGCTCGTAGTTAGTAATTAGTTATCATTTGCTTATTAACTTAAGTAAGAACCGGTCCATGGGCTTGTCATGGACCGGCCCAAGTCCACTTATGACTTGGAACTATAAATACCCCTTTCCACTAAGGAAAGGGGTTGGTTGTTATCATTTCTTATTTTCCACTTAATAAAATTCACATAGTTTCTCTCACTTTCTCTCTCTAACTTTCTCTCTCTAGAAGTTAACAAACCCCTTCATAGATTCATTGATTATCAATATTCTACATTTGGTATCAAGAGCTATGGGGTGATTTAAGGTGGTGATTTGTGTGGTTTTTTAGTTTTTGATTGTATTAGTGTTCTTTTAGAAAAATCATCTTGATTCTTGGTGTTTTTGATGTTTTTGTGATTGGGATTAGTGGATAAGTATTAGTTGTTACTTATTTTAGTCGAAAGCACAAAACTTTTTGGGTTATTTGGTCAAAATCTGGGCTTAATCTTCATTTTTTGGGGTTCGACTGTTCATCGGAACACTTACTGTTTATTCAGCAAAAGTTCCGGATCAAGGAGTTCCGGATCAAGAAGTTCCGGATCAAGGAGTTCCGGATCAAGAAGTTCCGAGTCAAGGAGTTCCGAATCAAGAAACTTCCGGATCAAGAAGTTCCGAGTCAAGGAGTTCCGAATCAAGAAACTTCCGAACCAAGAAGTTCCGAGTCAAGGAGTTCCGAATCAAGAAACTTCCGAACCAAGAAGTTCCGGATCAGAAACTTCCGAACCAAGAACTTCCGAGTCAAGAAGTTCCGGATCAATCCAAAGTTCCGAACCAAGAACTTCCGAGTCAAAAAGTTCCGGATCAAGCCAAAGTTCCGAACCAAGAACTTCCGAGTCAAGAAGTTCCGGATCAACCCAAAAGTTCCGAATCAAGGTAATCTTCCGAATCAACACAAAGTTCCGAATCAAGGTAATCTTCCGAATCAAACTTCCGAATCAACAAAAAGTTCCGAATCAAGGGTGATTTTGCTTGTTTTTTCGACGATTTTTTAGAGGATTTAATCTTGGTTTCATACAACAAAAACACAACACAATTCACAAGCTTTACTTCACTGCTCGATCAACCGATAATCTCTGTTTCTTTGAAGAAAAACAAAATGAATCCAAATTCAGTAATGCCTCAGATGACATCTCTTACGGATATATCAATCATAACGGGAACTGATAGCCGTCCACCGATGCTCATTAAGGAGGTGTTTGAGGCATGGCAAGGTCGAATGATGCAATATCTAAAGGGGAAACCGACATACGGAAGGCTTATGGTCAAATCGATTTTGAATGGTCCACTCGACTATGGTACCATTACGGTTGACAACGTGACTAGACCACGAGAATTTGAAGAACTCACTCCAGCACAACAACTCGTTGCAGATGCAAATGAAAAAGCTCTTCAAACAATTCTCCAAGCACTTCCCCATGACATCTATAGGATGGTGAGTCAGTATACGGTGGCAAAGGATCTATGGGAACGTCTTAAGGTGTTGCTACAAGGCACGTCTCTCACCAAACAAGAAAGGGAGTGTCAGCTGTATGATTTGTTTGATAGATTCACCTACAACCCAGGGGAAACGCTCCACGATTATTACTTCAGATTCACCACACTTATGAATGATCTGAATGTATACAATCTTGTGATTGCACCATTCCAGGTTAACACCAAATTCTTGAATACTCTACCTCAAGCTGAATGGGGTGAGTACATTACTGATGTGAAGTTAACCCGGGATTTGCATAAGTGCAACTTAGATCAAATCTATGCCTTCCTTCAGCAGCATGAGAAGCATGTGATTATGCACCGTTCTCCTCGTGGTATGCACCCAGATTCTTTAGCATTGATGGCGAATCAACCAAGCTTGTCTCACAACAACACACCCTATATCTTGGGACATCAAGCTTATCATCAATCACCTTACATGACACCAGCCTTTCCCCAATACTCGATTCTACCACAACCACCCACCTCACATCAGCAACAATATCGGTTCAATGCACCATCACCACAGTATGCTTCACAACCTCATCCAGCAAATGTTGCACATTATGCTCAGCCATCATATTCTTCTTATCAAGAGAATGCAGCATATCCAACAAGCTACCTGAATCAAATGAGTCTTCCTTATACTGATTATGCAGCTCATCCAGATCAAGCACTATATTGTGATGATGAGGAAGTCCCAGTTCCTGTATTCCAACAAGGAGCTGACCCAGTTGAAGTGCTAACTACTATGTCTGCTTACCTCACAAGAACTTTAAGCAAACGAGGATTCAGAGGATCAGCTCCTACCAACAATCAGTTGAGGAATTCATCCAATTCTCGCCAACAAGCTACAATTGAGAATGGCAGAGTAATGGTTCAGCCAATTCAGCCATATCAGGGGAGAACTTCCACATCAACCAATGTTCGCACCGCCAATCCTGCTCCTGCTCCAATGGTCAACAACCCTCCACGGGCTAATACAGGCAAGTTGAGAATGATTACATGCTACAACTGCAAGGAAGAGGGTCATATGTCCAGGGATTGTAAGAAACCCAAGAGGAGAAGGGATGGACAGTGGTTTGCAGAAAAGATCTATCTGGTAAATGCTCAGGCGCAAGGAAGGGAACTTGATGAAGAGGAGCTTGCATTTCTTGCTGACCCAGGGATTGCTGAACAAGACGTTGTCACTACGCAAAATGCAGCTTACCAAGCCGATGATCTTGATGCGTATGATTCCGATTGTGATGACTTTCAGACTGCAAAGGCTGCTTTCATGGCAACTTTCTCCAGCTTAGGGCCAGATAAGAAATCTGAGGTACCTATTAATAACACGGATAATGCCACTGATGCTAGTATTCAACCACATCAAGTTGGGCAAGAGAGTGCTAATTCGAATGAATCTTCGGTGGTGAGTCTTTCAAACGAGGAGACAAACAATGATAGCAATATCAATGTGAGTCCCCAGACTTTGAGTGAATCACAACCGGGAACCAGTTCGCATATGCCTACTCCTGCTCAACAAGATTTGGTCATGGTTCCTGCTACACTACTTAGCCAAATGAATGCTGCACTCTTAGAAACCTTAGCTAAGAATAAGAATTTGTCTGAAGAGCTTGCCTTAAGCAATGAGAAAGTACAAACTTTGGAATTAGTGCCTTCGTCTAGTGTTCTCACAAATCTCGAATATGATCACTTTAGAAACAAACAAATGGGTCACTTGCAAGAAATCGAGAACTTAAGAGCAAATCTGTCTAGTGAACTTAGAGAAAAGGAGTTAGTGGTCACTAATTTTCAGAAACTTCAAACTGATTTTGAAATACTCGAATCTAAGAAGACTGAAATGGAGATTAATGCTACTAATAAGATTAGAAGTCTAGACTACTTGCTATTAAGACAATACGCTGCTTCACAACTAGTTCACTTATTTGATGCTTCGTTTAAAGAGTTTAACTTATCACGTCTAAAAGGCCTTCCCCCTAATCCACGATATGCAAAACAAGCTTTAAGACATAGTCCTAGACTTTATAATGCAACTCAATTAGGATTGGCTTTAGACCCGATTGTTTTTCCCAATGATAGAACAAGTAAGGCTCTAGTTGATGAGGATCGGTCATACAATTCTGCAAAATATCCCGAATGTGATTATTTTAAAATGAATAAGGAGCTTGCTAAAACTGATTTTAGAGTTCGCTTCCATATGGATAAAGATCTCATCACAGCACCGACCTACATGTTAGAGGAAGAACGCCCTAGTACATTTCCTACACTTGTCAACATGGAAGATCCTAAGGAAATTCCAAAGAATCTTCCACCGGTTAGCACTGTATGGTTAAACTTGAAAGAGATTAACCGATACTTTACTACCTTTGACAAGGTCATTTTGGAATGTACGACTTCAAATGGCTTAAACGCCGGAGAATGGGCTTTCGAACACATGAACGAGGTGTTTAAAACTAAGATCAATCCGTTTATCGAAAGTCTAAAAGGAAGTTTTGCATCTCTTAAGGAAAATCTTCAGTTTGAAATTGGTGAAGTTCAAAAAGTGTTTTATGAAATGGACACCGCTTACGAACTGCAACTAATTGAAAAAGAAAAGATTTCAACCGAATATGACCGATTCTTGTCTGAAGTAATCTCGTGTGATGTGCTTACTATTGTAAATGTTAAATATTCGAATGAGCTTACATCCGCTATGATGAATTGTGATGCTGTGAATATTTGTGAGGATATTTGTGATGATGTTTGTGATATTTCTGTAAATGTTGCTGAAACTGTAAATGAGGTAGATAATCATTCTTGTCACGAATCTAACGCTGAGTTTTTAAAGCTACAAGATTCTTATAATTTACTTTCTCAACGCTTTAATCAACTAGAACAACATTGTATATCTTTAGAACTAAAACAACAAGCTCAAAATGAAAATCTTTTGATATCAAATGTTTGTGAAAACGGTGTTGAGACAAGTGACAAGATGATTGCAATTGTTAAGACATTAGAGGAAGAAATCATGAGATTGAAGAGAGAGATATCATCAAAGGAAACATTAAGAATGGAACTAGAGGCAGCAGAGTCTAAAAACCAAGTCTTAGAAATTAGACTATCAACTGTTCTAGGGGAGATGGATCGGACAAGGCAGGGACTATCCGCTCTTTATGGTTCACTAGAAGATCGATTCGCTTTTAATGCGACACAGCAACAATATTATATTGAACAACTGAACCAAAAGTGCGAAGAAATCTCTGACTTGAACATCCTGCTCATAGACAAAAATATGGTTTTGGCTGAGTTAAAGGAGACACTTCTTCTCACCCGACAAGAAGTAGTTGATAACTTAGCTACCGACTCTGCACCGTCCACTAGTGCTCCAACAACCAAGAAAGTAGTGCTTTATAAGAATCCGCTTCATAAGAGAAACCCGGCTGTATACGATGATTATATGAGGAATGCCATTAAGCATGTCGATCTTCTTAGGGATATTTTAGACGATCTTTATGCCTTAGATCCCTCAAGTAGCGACTATTATTTGGCTCATGAATATGTTAAGCGAGTTCAATATTGCTTGGCTTATTTACAATACATAGGTACACCAGGTTCAGCACTACTTAACAATAGGCCCATTGCTGTCACTCCATTTAATAAGACTCCAGGAGCGAAACCGTCATTGGCACAATCAAGTAAGACACCTTTAAAATCTGCTGCTAATGTTCCCAATTTGCCTTCTACAGGATTAAAAGAGACTACTAAGGCTAAAGGATCGCCACTCAAGAAAGCTAAGATCAAGCCCGCCACTAGTAGTGCCACAAAGAAGAAAGTAGAAGTCCACAATAGGAATGCTAGTTCAGTTTTAAATAAAACGAATCATGTTAAGACTAAAAGCTCTGCGCCTGTGCAGCAGCCTAAACCATTCGTGAATTCTGATTTAAATTGCTGGAATTGTAATGAATGTATGTTTTCACAGCGTCATGATTTGTGTCTGATTGATCACGTTAATGAAATGAATGCAATTAAGAATGGTCTTGAATGGAAGCCAACGGGTAGAACTCGTGCCCAAGTTGGCTGGCAATGGCGTCCCACTGGTAGGACCTTTACTCTCGATGGTAAAATGTGCCCTTTAACTAGGAATGCATCCATTGAGGTTAGGTCTGAGCGTCCTTTAGTTAGGAACACTCGCACTCAAGTAAGGAAACAGCGCCCTTTAATTAGGTCAGCCCCCACTGTAGTGCCTATCAGTGTAGAAATACCTCAGGATTTGAGCCAATTAGAATCTACACCACTAATTAAGAAGAAAAAGGCTAGGAAATCTAAGAAACCTAGAGTTAGCAAATCTAAGATTATTAAATCTGTACCTGCTAATAACAAGGAACACTCAGATTCCGATACCTCTACATTGTCTTTGTGTGGTGATATTTTCAGGTGGTCCAAATCATCCTGTGGTATTTGGACTCCGGTTGTTCAAAACATATGACCGGAAATCGCTCGATGCTCCGAAATTTCGTCAGCAAGTTTCTTGGTACGGTTAAATTTGGGAATGATCATATAGCAAAGATTATGGGATATGGTGAATATCAGATTGGAAACGTGACGATTTCTAGGGTATACTATGTTGAAGGTCTTGGTCATAACTTATTCTCAGTAGGACAGTTTTGTGATTCCAACCTTGAGGTTGCTTTTCGACAACATACTTGTTTCATCCGCAATTTGGAAGGAAAAGACTTGTTGAAGGGATCTCGTGGTGCAAATCTTTACACTTTGTCCTTACAAGACATGATGGCCGCTTCTCCAGTATGTCTTCTCTCTAAAGCTTCTAAGACCAAGTCATGGTTATGGCATCGCAGATTATCTCATCTTAATTTTGATGCTATTAATCATCTGGCTAAAAACGAGTTAGTTCGTGGTCTTCCCAAGCTTAAATTTCACAAGGATCATTTATGTTCCGCGTGCTCAAGAGGGAAAAGCACCAAGAAATCTTACAAACCCAAAGCTGAAGACACTAATCAAGAAAAACTTCATCTTTTGCATATGGATCTTTGTGGACCGATGAGAACTGAAAGTGTGAGCGGTAAGAAATTCATTCTCGTCATTGTGGATGATTTCTCAAGGTTTACATGGGTTAGATTTCTACGTACAAAGGATGAAGCTCCGAAAGCTATCATCACTTTTCTGAAGTTCATTCAGGTACGTTTGAATACCACTGTCCGCCGTATTCGTACAGACAATGGTACAGAGTTCGTCAACCAGACTCTTCGTGATTATTATGAAGGAGTTGGTATATCACATGAAACATCCGCTGCACGCACTCCACAACAAAACGGTGTCGTTGAAAGACGAAATCGCACACTTATGGAAGCTGCTAGGACCATGCTTATTTATGCGAACGCTCCATTGTTCTTGTGGGCAGAGGCTATTTCTACTGCATGTTTCACCCAAAACCGTTCAATCATTCGGAAACGCCATGGAAAAACACCTTATGAGCTTCTACATGACCGCAAACCCGATGTTTCATTTTTCCATGTGTTTGGTGCTCTGTGTTATCCAAACATCAATAGTGAGAACTTGGGTAAGCTTCAACCAAAAGCCGACATAGGTATTTTTATTGGTTACTCACCGTCCAAAAGAGCATACCGAATCTATAACCGTCGTCTTGGCAAGATTGTAGAAACTATGGACGCTGATTTCGACGAGCTGACAGCGATGGCTTCTGAGCAACACAGCTCTGAACCCGCGCTTCATGAGATGGGACCCGGTGCAATAAGTTCCGGATTAGTTCCCAACAATCCTACTTCTACATCATTTTTACCACCATCTAGGCCCGAGTGGGATAAACTGTTTCAACCGTTGTTTGATGAATTCTTCGATCCCCCGACTGATGAAGTTCTAGCACCTGCAGTAATTGCTCCAATACCTGAAGTGGTTGCTCAAGTTAATGAACCTTTATCTAATGCATCTACAATTCACAATGAACCGGATGCACCTTCACCAAGTGATTCTCAAACTTCACCTGAATCATCACCCCTACTTGTGCCTAATGATGTGGAAGAGGATTCTACTGATCACGACCTGGAATATGCTCACTTGCAAGAGCTTCCTTTCTTTGGTGTAGCGATACCTGAAAACCCTTCAGCCGCATCTACCTCAGAAGAAGCTCCATCTATTGTTCACTCCAGACCACCTAGGATTGAAAAACATAGCACTAAATGGACAAAAGATCACCCAATTAGGAATGTTATTGGAGATCTAGATCGACCAGTCTCTACTCGCCATCAATTACAAGAGAATGCACTTTATTGCTACTTTGATGCATTTCTCTCTGAAGTTGAACCCAAAAATTGGCAGCAGGCTATGACCCAATCATCTTGGATTGAAGCTATGCAGGAGGAACTCAATGAATTCAAACGACTTGAAGTATGGGAATTGGTTCCTCGCCCTGACAAGGTTAACATCCTTACTTTGTTATGGGTTTATAAGGTTAAACTTGATGAGATGGGTTCGGTATTAAAGAATAAAGCAAGATTGGTCGCTAGAGGATATAAACAAGCCTTGGGTATAGACTTTGAGGAATCTTTTGCTCCTGTGGCTAGATTGGAGGCGATTAGACTATTCCTTGCGTTTGCTGCTCATATGAACATGATCGTCTATCAAATGGATGTGAAGACGGCATTCTTGAACGGTGAACTAAGGGAAGAGGTTTATGTTAGTCAACCGGATGGGTTCGTCAGTACGGAGTCTCCTAATCACGTGTACAAGCTTAAGAAGGCTCTCTATGGGTTGAAACAAGCTCCACGCGCGTGGTATGATCTCCTGTCAACATATCTCATGACGGAAGGCTTCTCCAAAGGCAAAGTGGACCCCACTCTATTCACTCTCAAAGACGGCAACGACATGCTTCTGGTACAAATTTATGTTGATGATATAATTTTTGCTGCCACTAACATAGAATTGTCTAAACAATTTGAGAAGATAATGTCCACACGCTTTCAGATGTCGATGATGGGAAAAATATCATTTTTCTTAGGATTACAGATTTCTCAGAATCCCAGAGGCATCTTTATAAATCAATCCAAATATGCTCTAGAATCACTTAAGAAATATAATTTTGAGAATTGTGACCCCGTAGACACTCCAATGGTTGAGAAAACCAAGTTAGATGAAGATAGGGATGGGATTATTGTCGATCCGAAACTTTACCGTGGAATGATCGGCACCCTTCTCTATCTGACTGCTAGCAGGCCTGATTTGCAATTTGCTGTATGCATGTGTGCCCGGTATCAGGCTCGGCCTACCGAAAAGCACTTACATGTAGTTAAAAGGATCTTTCGGTATCTAAAAGGAACACTTCATCGTGGTCTATGGTATCCGAAAGATTCCTCGATTGCTTTAATATCATACGCAGATGCCGATCATGCTGGATGTCAAGATACGAGGCGTAGCACTTCTGGATCTGTGCAACTCCTTGGAGATAGATTGATCAGTTGGTCTTCAAAAAGGCAGAAAAGCGCTGCAATATCAAGCACGGAGGCTGAATACATCGCCATGTCCGGTTGTTGTGCTCAAGTCCTTTGGATGAGATCACAATTAACTGACTACGGTCTTGGATTTAACAAAATCCCGATGTATTGTGACAACAAGAGCGCCATTGCCCTTTGCTGCAACTATGTTCAACACTCCCGGGCCAAGCACATAGACATTCGCTACCATTTCATCAAGGAGCAGGTGGAGAACGGAGTGATCGAGCTGTATTTTGTCACTACTGAGTACCAGCTGGCGGATATGTTCACCAAAGCCTTAGATCGAGGACGAATCGAGTTTTTGATCGACAAGCTTGGCATGAAATCATTCACTCCAGCGACACTCAAAGAGTTGGCAGAAGAATCAGCTGAATAGTCGTGGTAAACTATTCAGAGTATCCTTTGGTTGTGATCATGTATATTATCGTAAATATATAAACCACAAAAAGAAAATACAAAAATATAAAACCAAGAAAAACCATAAAAAATATAAAACCAAGAAAAACCATAAAAAATATAAAACCAAGAAAAACCATAAAAAATATAAAACCAAGAAAAACCCAAAAATATTTTTCGTTTTAAATCGGGCATGTCTTTTAGTACGGTAATATTTACGGCCTTAGAAATGTCGATCAATATTGACACGGTGCCATAAATAGAGTCCGTATAAAAGTTGTACATTTTTAAAACATGCCCATAATGGCTTGTAGTTATTTCTGACTGCAACCCGGTTTTCATATTAAAGTCACGTATTTCCTTGGAAAACGTTGGCTCAGAACGGGAATTAATTTTCTCGGGCGTGATTTACAAGCCAAATCATGCAAAGGGATCAAGGTTACTTTATACCTTGGTCTGACACGAATTTGTGTACGTCTCAGTGCATTAATTTGTCTAAATAAGAGAAATCTTATTAAAACCACGAATCAAAATTTTTCAAGAGATAAATTGGAAATGCTTTCATCACTATTTGACTCTTTAAACAATGACTACAGCTCTTTAAATAGAAAACGGGTCATTGTTTAAGGGGGAGAAAATAGTAAAATCATCTTCGTCATTAAAATGGATTTTCCAAAGTGATTGTGAAAATTAAGGGCTTCATGGTAATTGAGTGGTTTTGCTTTAGAAAACGACTTGTGTTCGTTCTAAGTGATAGGCATGGCTTTTAGATTTTGAGGATATGCTAATAGATGCGTTTGCTAAAGTTGTGTGTACGTTTAAACAAGGTTTAAGTGAATTGGAAAAATTAGAAACAAAAAGGAAAAGTTAAGAAAATGTAGGGACTAAAAGTGTGTTTTATTGAAACTTGGTAAAATTGTTTTTGACCTAAGTCAAATATCACACCCCCCCGCCCCCAAAGTTTTCTAATCACTGTTTACTTGAGCTTTTGCCGCCATTGTTGCATAAACACACACATACGATCTAAATCTCTTGCTTAATTCATCTAGATACTGTTCATCTGCTAAATTAAGGTATATTCATCATCATGTTAACTTCCTATCCACAGTTCTTATCATATTATTCTGTTAAACATGCTCAAATTAATCAGTTTAATCCATTTAGGGTGTATGATTAAATTTAGGCTTAATTGATTAGGATTTGTGGTGGGTTTTGCTCGGATTTGTAAGATATGATGTTTAAAATGCCTTAGTTTGCCTTAGAAACTCACAAACGCGTTAGATTAAACATCTGAGATTCGTTTGAAAAGTTCCGAATGAACACTGGATACAAACTTCCGAATGAAGGATTTCTTCTGAAAAACTTCCGAATGAGGAAGTTCCGAATGAAGAACTTCCGAATGAAGGAAGTTCCGAATGAAGAACTTCCGAATGAAGAAAGTTCCGAATGAAGAACTTCCGGATGAAGGAAGTTCCGAATGAAGAACTTCCGGATGAAGGAAGTTCCGAATGAAGAACTTCCGGATGAAGGAAGTTCCGAATGAAGGAAGTTCCGAATGAAGGAATGTTCCGAATGAAGGAAGTTCCGAATGAAGAACTTCCGAATGAAGAAAGTTCCGAATGAAGAACTTCCGGATGAAGGAAGTTCCGAATGAAGAACTTCCGGATGAAGGAAGTTCCGAATGAAGAACTTCCGGATGAAGGAAGTTCCGAATGAAGAACTTCCGGATGAAGGAAGTTCCGAATGAAGAACTTCCGGATGAAGAAGTTCCGAATGAGCAGAAGTTCCGAATGAGGAAGTTCCGGATGAATATGTTCCGAATAAGGAAAAGTTCCGGATGAGTTGTTTGATTGTTATTGTTTGCATGCTATCTATGTACTTGTTGTTTTATCTTATGAAATGTGTTATGCTTAGAAGTAGAATGATATATATCTATCTGTTTTTGTGCATCAACCTTTCATGTCTTATCTTAAACAGATAAAATGACTAATCCAACAGTACAAGCTATCCAAGAATCTAGGGAAGCCGATATTGCTAAAGCCCGAACCCTTAAGTTTATACCCAACAACTATAGGCTAAAGCAAGTTTCTAAATCCACTCACCATGGTTTTAAGGTCGCCATAGCCATTCTTGATAACTCCCATTTCAAGAACGCCCTTAGGAATACAGCCTCGGTGCCTTATGAGTATATGTTTGAATTTTGGGCAACCAAGGATTTCACTTCGAACAAAATCACCTTCACCATAGACAACAAGCAGCAGACACTCACCGTTTCAGACTTCCGTAAGATGCTTGGTATACGGGATACACCCAAGGGCATGTCTTTCTCAAGGGATCCTACTAAAGATGAACTCGCGGAGTTATTTGACGCACTTGGATGTCCGGAAATACGAGTTGCATCTGAGTTTACCACTGCTAAGGTAGGACAACCCTGGAGAGCTTTGATGGGTATTCTCAGTAAATGCCTTACACCAAAAACAAGCGGACATGATGCTTTGAGAAGTCCGATAATGAACCTCTTCTATGGCATGTACAAAGCTGCAAATTCAGATTATGCTTTGTTGATATGGGAAGAATTCACCTTTCAACTCTTCCACAACAAGAAGCTAAAGACAAACTTCTTTCCTTATCCTCGATTTATTAAGCTTATCATAAATTATTTTATGAAGCTTGATGCTACTATTGATAGGCGAGCAGGAGGTCGCTATCACACTGAAGAAGCTGATGATACTGTAGATCTGAGGCATGAAGGACCGTCTACTGGTGTGATTCCGGGTCCTGTTCCTGATTACCTTCTGTCAGACAAAATCAAAGGTTCTGCAGATTACAAGCTACTGCAGCTTGAAATCGAAAGGCTGAAAGCAAACCTTCAAACTGGAGAAGACTCATCCACAACTGTTAAGAGTAAAGGTAAACGCAAACAACCAGCTGCGTTACCTGAACCCGAACCAAAGAAGAAGAAGTCAGAGGGTAAGAAGGGAAAGGGTAAGGATTTGATGCGTCTACGTGATGAAGCAGATATTGTTGATCCTACTCTTGGTAAAACCGAGCAACAACTGATGAAGATTGCTATTCAAAGGAGTAGGAAAGATACAGGAGGTAGTGGTTCAAGGGCAAGGGTAGATATTGAGGATGAGTACGTCGAACCGGATGATGTTGATGAGTTTGGGTCACCTGAAAACTACTCTACTTCGAAGGAGCCATCAATTCCTATTTCAACGAGTGTGGAAAAGGAACCTGTTGCTTCTACAATCATGGTGACAACTCAACCTTTGGCAACTCTTCCACCACCAATCCAACCCTTAACAACCCGACCAACCCGACCGGCTTCCACACCATTTCTTCCACCACCCATAATCCCTACCCTTAGTACAGCAGTTACAACCGAGCCTATTCCATCAACATCTGCAACATCTGCAACATCTGCAATGGCAGCAATAGTATTGGGCGAGATGTTGGATAAACATACGGATGCTCACAAGAGAGAAATGAATGAACTCCGCCAAGAGTTAAATAGAAGAGCTCAAAGTGAAGAAGCATCAAGGAAAGCTCAAGAAGAGTTGATTGCCAAGTTCGCTGCAGACTTGGAAGCTACACGAAAGGCTCATGCAGAGGAAATTGCTCAGGTTAAGCAGGCTGAGGCTAATAAACATGCTGCACGCATTACCAGACTTCAAGCAATGAGGGATAAATATAAGGAACAGAAAGAAGCACTCGAAGTATCTGTGAAAGAAAGAGTGCAAGAATCCGTTGAATCCTTAATGCCTAAGCTTCGTGACGAGTTGAAGACACTTGCTGCTGACAACTTGATGGTCAAATCATCCAACCCTTCCGAAGCCGCCTATAAGATTGCTTATGACCTGACGGATTTTGAACTGAAGAAGATCCTTAAGGCTCGAATGGTGGAACTCGGGTCGCATGATAAATCGAGGATTCAACGGGCTCTATTTAAATCCCTGAATGATGCTATCATGGAGGATGATAGATTATTCAAAATGTTTGGAAGTGTGGTACCATATCACATCTTACCTGAGGAAGAAAGGGAAGAGAGTGAAGAAGAGGGTACGGGTGAAGAAGAGGAAGAAGAAGAAGAGGAAGGTGAAAAGGAGAAAGACGATGAAGAAGGTAGTGATGATGATGAGGATGATGAGGATGATGACGAGGATGAAGATGATGATGATGGCGATGATGGTGGTGATGAGAATCAGGAGAGTGCAAGGGGTAGTAACGGGGACGACAATCAGGATGATGATGAGGGTGAACAACCACAGGGGGACAAGGTTACCAGCTCCAAGAAGACTGCTACAAAGACTGGAACCAAGTCCACAAAAGATGCAGCACCAAAGGACAAATCGACATCCTCGGAATCAAGACGAACTAAGTGGCGCCACGATGTGAATGCCACTACAGCGTCTTCGGCTCCTGGTATTTCTATCGCTGTGTCTGTACCTATTACAACTAACCCCATTAGTTCTGCTGTTGTTCCTCCTGTGATTGCAGAATCAGTGACAGAACCCGAAGCTGCACAACACTCTCCAGTTCAAGACACTGCTGAGATGCCTGAAACTGAACCAGTAGATGTTCGCACTTCCACTCCTCAACAACAGGTTCACCAATCTACGGTTCCTGAACCAAGCATAAGAGTTTGGGAAGACACGTTGGAGATAGACGAGTCTGCACCACCACAAGCTTGGATCACGGCAGCAGCTCAATATGATCCGATCACCGATGCTGACAAAGATGTGCTGTATCTGCGTATCCGAAGTCCGATTGACTTATGTGCATTTCTTGCTCATGAGTATAAGACTTCGGTTACTCCATCCTTGGTCAAGAAAGCGATGAAAGATAAGAGACTGCGTGCCAAAACCCGATTACCCCGAATGGAGCTCGAGTACTATGCCGATGAGATCATAAAGGCTTTGAAAACCGTTCAACGGCCAGGACTTCATGCATCAGAAAGAGCTCCACCTCCAATGGATCCTGCTCAAGATAATCAGATTGCTCATGACTTCTTCGTCACCAACGATCTTGAGTATCTACTGAAGGGATCATCAAAGTATGCAACATCCCTGACTTTGCTGAAAGCTGCCAACTGGGGGACAATACCCTTCATCGAGGAAAAGGTAAATCGACTCTGGGTCCCAAAAATGAATCGTAATTATGATATGTATGCTGTCATAGGTGCATCTCATTGGGACGAACGAGTCCGAAGGGCGTACAGGTGTTGCTGCTTGGTCAATTCTGGAAGCAATGTTAGATCCGACATCCGCATCTCCAGCATCTTAGGAATGAAAACTGAAGCCAAGAACGGCTACTATCATGTGACGGAGATTCGCTTGAAAAGGGAGGATGACAGGGAATACAAAATCCAGCAAGGAGATTTTTCCATCATTCGCCTTGAGGATATCGAGGACATGCTGCTTCTGATGACCCGAGATCAACTTACTCACATTCCTCGTGAAGACCTGATTGCTTTGAATACAGCACTTCGTATGTTCACACGAAGCGTTGTCATCAAGTCACGAGTTGAGGATCTTCAGTTGGGAGTCGAAAGCTATCAGAGGAGGCTCAATTTAACTCGCCCTGTGAATCAAGTGCTACCTCAACATGTAGAAAGATGTCCATATACCGGAATTTCTGTCCCGAATTACGGCATTTTCTATTTGAACAGTCGAGGTTTGATGAAGTTTATGAGGGTGGGGGAGCTCCACAAGTATAGCGATGGCACTCTTATACAAGTCAGAGATAAGTTGGAGCATCTGAATTCGGGTGGGACTTTGCCAGAGATGACGGAGGATTGGCATCCGGGTTACCGGCAGATGGCAAAGTATGTGATCAAAAAGATCGATCAAAAGCTCCGGGAACGTAGATTGATGAGGAGCTTGGAAAGATTCGTGGGTGGAAGACCGTATTTAGTGCACCACAAGCTACTGCAACGATCCATATGATGGGTCGTACATCTCAGGTCACTTTATATTGGTTTTCAATTGTGAATATGTAAATTTGTGAATAATGTGCTTGCATGGCTTGGTGTAGTGTTAAGGTATGATAATTTTTCAAGAATTTCTCACGAGATTCTAAATCTTTCAAAATATGTCATACCAAAGCACTACAACTATCCCTTATTAACTTAAGGGGGAGCAATAACTTGTTCTATGGCCAAATATTGATTTCATTTTTACCCAAAGACCGGTTAATCCATTCAATATCCCAAATATTAATGGTTAACATTTTGGATAAGGGGAGAAAATGGGATTAAGGAGACGTAAGTGATACTTGGCTAAAAGATGAAAAAGACTTAATGATAATCCAACTTAATATGTGTTAAGCACGTGTTAAGGGGGAGCGTTTTTGATGTTCAAAACACCTAAGGTACAAAACTTTTGATTTCAATATCACAAGTACCTTAGGTGATTTTCAATGATGTTTTCATGGTGGCAATTCCTTCCCAAAACACGCTTAATTCACGACGGATGTGGTGACAAAAGGGTGGTAGGAATAGGTTAAGTCCAATGATTCATCAGAGCCGATGGAATCTTCCCAAGGACAATTCCCTAGTTAGAATTAGAAGTCCTAGGAAAGATGGAGAAAGAATGTGAACGTAGCTGAATGCCGACCAAGTACTTAAGCTAGCACTGGAACAATCACAACAAGGTGCTAGTGATGACGTATTGGTAAGCATTGAAGGGGTTGAAGAATGAAAAAGAAATGTAAAGATAAAGGGTGTAAAGAAAGAAGCCCTCCTTACAACTTTAGGCAGAAACCGGGTCAATACATATGCTATTGAGGTCATTTTTGTTAATGATTCTCGGTATTGAAGAAAGACATCATGGACCCAGTGATGCAATGCACAACCCTTCCCCAGCTAACTCAAATATCTCTCAAAAGGTATTTGTTTTAATCACACGGAGATCAACACGTTATCTATTGGTTTATTCACTCCGAATAAACTGGTATTGAAAAGGTGGCACTCCTCTCCAGCCATCGCTCACTAAATCAAAACGCACAATCGAGTCTAGAGCCAAGAGATCATCAAAAGTCTCATTAGGACACTTTCCATTTATTCCTTGCTTTCTCACACACTGTGAAAAGTAAGAGATTTTCATGAGTCCTACGCAATATTCCTGTAATATTGCCAGAACATCCGAGTAATACGTAAGTATTACAATGAAGATGGAAATCCTGCTTGAGCCAACATCAAACAAGCTCATGGTAGGTTACACGTGCGGTTCTTTTAGAACCAATCTTGTGAAAAACTGGAAGGTAACGGTGGTTTAATTCTTAATTGAACTTAAACTCGTTCCAGGCCTCTTCGCATTATCATATGATCTTGCCAGAACACTCAGAGTGACTCTTTATTGACCACAGTGACGAGTGGAAATCCTTCTAGTGTCAACATCAAACAGCACTTGGTAGGTAACGTGCAAGATTCTTTATGAATCGAGCTCGTGACAACTGGAAAGCAACGATGGTGAAAATCTTAATTGAAATTCACTTGTTCCAGGTTTCATGAATTGACGGCTTTTAATCACAAGGATAATTTATCCAAGTGATTCACTCTTTATGTTCGCAGTCAGCTTTGGACGGTCGAGTAAAGAGAACGGGTTTACCCGCGAAATCCTGTCAGGAAGTTACTTAATTGAAACTATCCGTCACGGGTACGATATCTAATATCGTCCAACGGTCTTCACCGACCGGAGGTAAAATGCTACCGAATTAGAATAAAATGTTCAAAGCCATTTTATTCGTGTCGTTGCTGTGTACCTGCTAAAGACGGTGGCGTTGCTGTGTACCTGTTGAAGACGGTGGCGTTGCTGAGTACCAGTAAAGACGGTGGTGTTGCGGCGTACCTGAAAAAGTCGTTCCCACATGCTTATGTCTTTTGCAACAAAAATTCAAGAAAGTACAAGATGAAGTCTTCCGCTGTACCAAACTCTGAAGCTTTCGAGAATTCAACAAAAAGACATAAGTGTGTGGAACATGAAGTCACGAGGAGGCAAAGTTCACAAGAAAGGCAAAGATCGCACGTGAAAGGCCAAAGAACAATGCTCTCAAGTCAAAGCCAAAAAGATCAAATCAACATATTCACAACAAAAGAAAGAAAAAGAAGAAAAGACTACGAGCTAAAGAACGAAGACTTAGTATAGTATGCTAGGTTTAGAACTTTGTAACGTGGAGTGACCTCCCTTAGGGGGAGATTGTTAGAAATACGTTTTAACGTATATTAGAAGTATCGGTCACTCCACAATATGATTTATGTTGTAATAGCTCGTAGTTAGTAATTAGTTATCATTTGCTTATTAACTTAAGTAAGAACCGGTCCATGGGCTTGTCATGGACCGGCCCAAGTCCACTTATGACTTGGAACTATAAATACCCCTTTCCACTAAGGAAAGGGGTTGGTTGTTATCATTTCTTATTTTCCACTTAATAAAATTCACATAGTTTCTCTCACTTTCTCTCTCTAACTTTCTCTCTCTAGAAGTTAACAAACCCCTTCATAGATTCATTGATTATCAATATTCTACATTGTGGTAATTCTAATTCCATCCTTCATTTGATTTGTACAACGTCCTTATTGTATGGGTATAAGGAATGACTAGAATTATCACAAAAACTTCCATGGGCATTGCTTCCTTTGATAGAGAAGAGTGTCGAACTTAATGTAGACATCCACCTTGAAACTTCAAATGAATCTCAAACCACGAATTCACTTCTTTCTCCAAATGCATTAAATGTACAACAAAGAAAACAAAAACAAACAAAAACACCTAACTCACATATGTAAGAATCATGATTGCATTTAGAATATGAAACAATCCGTTAAACCACTAAGTGTCCAAAGTGGAAGAGGTTTTTATCATGAGGACTTATAGAGAACATACCTACAAAGTCCACTTAAAAATAATGCAAGGTTTTGTGAGAATCTTTAAATAATTAGAGAATTGTTTCTCTGTCTTCAGGTGTCTATCACGTAGACACATGTGCATACGTCGTATATAAGTAAAAAGAATAAAACTTTTTTTGAAAATTGTAGGCTATATGGCGTAGACAATAACTTATGTACACTGTTAATGCAATGATGTCTAAAACTGTTACTTGCATTTTTCGGTCTCACTTGATTTTGATTTTGACAATATATAAAAACAAGCATTTACGAAAATAACAAAAATCGAATTCTTGAGTTCAAGTATTTTTCATTTCATCAATTATCACTTAAGGTATGAATAAACAAGTTCTCAACCTAACTAAGTGATCAAGGATTTAGTTTTTCTTAAAACTCATTTTTATTGTTAAGCGACAAAAGTTTTTAATAAACTTTATTTTTAAGAAAATGTTTTATTAAATTAGAAATTTGAAAATTTGAAAATGGCATATTCCATATGGTTTGGGATTATCCTTTGAGGATAAAAATTCACCAGATGTGACTTACCTACTAAAACACAAAAAGGGAGCAGAGTCTACTCCAGCGTTTCCTTAAATGCCTATGCGGTTCGTTAGTGATATCGAACCGCCGAGGCTTTATAGAACCGCACTCAGAAAGAGCCGTTGGAATATTGTCTTATAAATAGTGGACCATTTCCAGATTTTCTTTTCACCTCTTTGCACACAAATTTCAAAATTCAATCAACCTTCTTAAATCACTCAAATCCTTGGTTATTTGGTTGATTACTACTTGTTTAGAAGTGAATCTTTCTTCTCCCCTCTCATCCTCTCAAGTGCAAAAAAGAAGAACACTTTCATCCTTGAAGTGTTGTGTCTATCTCAAGATCCATTGAAGATCAAACTTTATTTTCATTCTTGTGTAGTTGTGAGGATCCAAATTGTTGTGTAAATTTCGAAGTTGTGTATGTATTGTGGGTAATAGTTAGCCGTTAAAGTATATTGGTGTAGATTGGTCCTAGCTAAGATTTGGGCTCGACTTTTAGCTTAGAGTCAGAAACTGGTTAAGCGACGTGTACGGTTTCTCCATCTTAAGGAGCTTGTTGATTAATGAACTCTCGAGTAAGGAGTACTCGAGGAGTGGAGTAGGAACAAGGAGTGAGTTTCGTTGTCGAACCACTATAAATCCTTGGTGTTTGGTTTGATCTTCCCTTTCTTTATCTCTTTACATTCATTATTCTTTCCTTGCATATACTTGTAATTATTAGTTTAGATCCACTATCTATTGTTCATATTATGCACAAGAAGACTTCACATAATCACTCAAGTCTAAGTTTTCTTAAAAATGATTTTTGAAAAACAATCTTTACACAAGTAAATTTAATAAACTATTCATCCCCCCCCCCCTTCTAGTTTCTACAATTGGTATCAGATCGTGGTTGGTCAAGCATTTTTAAAATATATTGTATTTTAAAACTTGAATCGACCTATGAATTTCAACAAGTACCTAGAAGGGAAATCTATGCAAAGACCACCTCTTTTTGAAACCGAGAGTTTCATTTATTGGAAAAACAGATTTGAGACTTATGTGAAATCAAAAGATTTAGATATTTGGCATGTTATTACCGTTTGTGACTTTTGCCTTATCAATATAGTGAAGTTTCCAAAAAGAAAGAACTAGTTACTTTTGAAAATTCAAATGATGACACCACCTAGAAACAATAATAACTCTAGGTCAAGATAAAAGACTCCTAAGAAAAACAATGTACATCAAAATGCTCACATAAATTGGAATAATTTCAACAACAATGTTTTTTCTCCGTGGGGTATGTGTCCTCCATTCATGCATCCCAACCAAATGCAAGGGATGTTTGGAACTAACAACTTTAGACCCATGAGATATTGGGGACCAAATGTTTGATTTTATGTGTTGTTACCTAGATATGCTTGGGAATTGATTTGGTGCCCGATGACTGGATTAAGGATAGTGGTTTTTCTACACACATGACGGGTAATCGAAGTTTGTTCTCTACTTACAAAGCATATAATAGAGGTAACGTCACTTTATCTAGGAAACTACGTAGTAACATCATTGGCAAATGTACGGTTTCTCTTGACCCCATGACCATTGAAAACGTTGAGCACGTAGATAACTTAGGTTTTAATTTACTAAGTATAGGTCAAATTTGTGACAATAAGTGTAAGGTCATCTTTTCGGAACATGATAGCGAAATCGTAAAAGATGGAAAAATCATTGGAAAATGTGTTAGAAAGCATGGGCTTTATGTCATGAAGGTCAATAGGAAGTCTAAAGACAACTTATGTCTAGCGACTTTAGACGATAGTTCTACTCTTTGGCATAAGAGATTGGGTTACGCTAATATGTGTTTAATTCAATATTTAGTCTCTAAGGAGTTGGTAAGACATCTACCCAAGATTAAGTTTGATAATCACTTTTGTGATGCTAACAAAGTTGGGAAGCAATTTCACTCAAGTCACAAGGCCAAGAATTTGGTATCGATATCTCGGTGCCTAGAGCTCCTACATATGGATCTCTTTGGACCTTCCGCCATACGGAGTTATAGAGGTAACCTTTGTACCCTAGTTATAGTTGATGACTATTCTAGATTCACTTGGACTAGATTTTTGGCTAATAAGAATGAAGCTTTCGATCTCTTCGAAATCTTTAGTCGGAAGATCCAAAATCAATTAGCAAGTTCAATTGTCTCTATTAGGATGGATCATGGTAGTGAATTTGATAATGAAGTTGAATTTGGTGCATTTTGTGAAGCTCATGGTATTACCCATAACTTTTCGGCTCCTCGCACTCCACAATTAAATGGGGTAGTTGAAAGGAAGAATAGGATTATCCAAGAAATGAGTAGTACCATGCTCAACGAACAATCCTTGCCTCAAAAAGTTTGGTGCAATGCCATAGATACATCGACCTATATTCTCAACTGAATTCTTATTTGATCTTTTCTAGGCAAGACTCCCTATGAGATTCTTAAAGGTAAGAAACCTTCATTATAATACTTTAAGGTGTTTGGAAGCAAGTGCTTCATTCTCAACACCAAAGATTACCTTACTAAGTTCGACCCAAAGTCGTACAAAGGTGTCCTTTTAGGTTTTCCCAAACCAGTAAAGCCTACATAGTCCTAAATTCAACCTCGAGTGTAATCGAAGAATCACTCAACATGATATTCGATGAAACTCCACCTTTGTCTAAGAAACCACCTTTGGTAGATGATGACTTAGATGAAATAGACATAGTTAAAGCCAAAGAGGTTAGAAAAATAGGAGTTAAAGACCTTACTGTTGAAAAGGGCGTAAACATTAAGGAGTCTAAGGATCATGCTCTCGAAAACATCATAGGCGACCTTAATCAAAGGACCCTTAGATCTCAAGTCCAATATCAAAGTAACTTCTTTTGTTTCGTCTCCTTGATTGAACCAAAAAATGTTAAAGAAGCTTTGATGGATGAGAGTTGGCTCATCGCCATGCAAGAAGAATTGAACCAATTCATTGGTAATGACGTTTGGGAACTTGTTCCTCCACCTAGAAGTACTACCATCGTAGGAACCAAATGGGTGTATAGGAATAAGTTAGATGAGAATGGTGTTGTGTCTTGTAACAAGGCTAGACTTGTAGCTCAAGGCTATAATCAACAAGAAGGGATTGATTATGATGAGACATACGCACCGGTTGCTAGATAAGAATCCATTAGAAACCTTTTAGCTTATGCTTGTGCCTTAGATTTTAAGATTCAACAAATGGATGTAAAGAGTGCATTTCTTAAGGGTTTGATCAATGAGGAGGTATATGTGGCTTAACCTCCCGGCTTCATTGATTTTGAGAAACCGGATCATGTTTACAAGCTTAAAAAAGATCTTTATGGTCTTAAACATGCACCCAAAGCTTGTTATGAGAGACTTAAAGTGTTTCTTGTAAAACATGAGTATACCATGGGAATGGTAGATAATACGTTCTTTACAAAGAAGAAAGGTTCTCACCTCATAATCGTACAAATATATGTTGATGACATTATATTTTGTTCGACTTGTCAAAGTATGTGTGATGACTTTGCCAAAATCATGCATGTTGAGTTTGAAATGAGCATGATGGGAGAACTCAACTTGTTTTTAGGACTCCAGATTAAACAAATGGACGATGTTATTTTCTTTAATTAATATAAGTTTGTTAAAGAAATGCTAAAGAAATTTGGATTAGAAGACTTTGAACCTATGAAGACCCCCATGGCCTGGATAGTAAACTCACAGTAGATGATGATAGTGATTCGGTAGACAACACCAAATACAGACGTATGAATGTAGTTTGTTGTACCTAACGGCAAGTCGACCGAATATCGTGTTTAGTGTTTGCCTTTGTGCACGTTTCAAAAAGGCTCCCAAAACCTCTCATCTTGAAGCGGTTAAGCGTATCTTCCGATACATTAAACGCACTATACATTTAGGATTATGGTATCCTAAAGGGATCGGCGTAGAAACAATAGTATACACGGACTCGGATCATGCAGGAGACTATGTGGACCGGAAAAGCACTAGCAGAGTTTGTACCTTCATGGGTTGTTGCTTAACTTCTTGGTTCTCTAAGAAACAAACAGCTCTTGCTATATCCACCACGGAATCTGAGTATGTGAGTGCCGATAAAGCTTTTCAACAAGATCTATGGATGAAGCAAGCGCTTGTTGATTACGGGATTACACTCAATGATGTTCCCATCATGTGTGATAATAAGGGTGCAATAGACCTTAGTAAGAACCCGTGCAACATTCGCGAACTAAGCATATAGAGATTCGCCACCATTTCCTTAGAGATAATGTTCAAAAGGGGAATATTTCAATTTAGAAGGTACCCTCGGTAGAAAACTTAGCCTACATCTTCACTAAGCCACTTAAGAGGGAACTAATGAGACTGCTTTTATACATAGTCTCATCGTCTAAATCAGGCTTAAAACGCTTAAAATATCATTAAAATGCCCAAATATATATACTTGTATTTGTTCATTGTGTATTTTAGGTACGGATATCATGAAATCAACAAAAGATCACAAGAATCAAGCAAAACGAACACGGGAAACGAAGCCGCACAAAGAACCGAACCCGAACATGAATTTTCATTGAAGTCCTTGAAGTTTTGAAGATTAGCAAGATTGGTCCCTCTAATTTTAAAGACTTTTCATTTTAAACCCTTGTAAAACTCTAATATTACAAATGGGTCCCTAAAATTTTGAGAATGTGCATTGATAGCCCTTGAAGAATTTAAATATTACACTAAAAGCCCTTGAAACAAGTTTATGAAAATTGTTGTGGCCAAAATAAGAAAAACAAAAGTTTCATAACAAAGGGTTTTGATTATTTGGCTGTTAAAACGTGAATGAAAAAGGAATGGAATCCAAGGGACTATAATTGCCAAGACATACAATCCTATCCCAGCCAATCACTTGTACACCTTACCTTTTATCCCACCCAATCACCATTCACCACCTCCTCACTCTCCTCCACGTCACCTTCCACCCATGATATTAAACTGACTTAACAAATCAGTATTTAACCTTCCCTCCTAAACACTTTTTCAAAATTAAACAAGGATTAAACTCACCTGCTTAAACACCCCCAATCCCATAAACCCTAAAAACCCAAATCACCCAAATCAAAGGGTTTTGCCCTAATTACCTCCAGATCCTCAATTTACTATCAACAAGTCCCATCCCATGCCTAAACCCATTCACCCAGTGACTATTGTGGCCCCCACGAGATTCCCCTGTCACCTCAGAAATAGCAAGAAAGGACTATGAGCAGAAAATCAAAGGCCAACATTTTATACTTGTCCCCAAAGGAAGATTTGAACGTTCAAGGTCATCCTCAAACAGCTGGACACTCTGCTATCATCACATGGGTCGAATTTGACCAAATATTCAAAATCAGTTAAGGGGCATTTTTGGATTTTCTATGTATTAGGGTTTACATGTCTTAGCTATTCTAGAATTATCCTTAGCCTACAATAAAGAGAAGTCGACTTGTGACTTTCCTTTTTGTTCCAGATTTTGTACTTTTTTAAATTATTAATGAAAGTGAAGGTTTTAAATTGTGCAAATTCTGAGTTCCAAGTTTATTTTTAATATTTTATTAGCTTAACATTTACTTTCTTTGCAAAATTAGTGTAAGATTTATTTAAAAAAGGAATTTGGTTTCAAGAGTTTTGCAAGAGCATTTTTTACTTTATTCGGATTGTAATCCAAAATCACAAAGAAGTGAAAGTGGAAGTGTGATTTTGGTTTTCACGTTTGTGTTGTAATTTTGGTTTTCATATTCAAAAGATTTCAAAAAGATTGGTTTACAAGTTTTTGGTTCAAGTTTTTTTTACAAGCATAAGGTTTCAGTTCTATTGTTTCTGTATTCTTTACTGTACCAAAAGCTCACCCAAAAACTTGCTGACAACAAGCTTGTGGCCAGTACTTTTGGCTACTTGGTTTGCTCATTGTTTTTCAGCTCATTATTGAAGACATGTTGGGGTATGTTTGGACTGTGTAGTCCCCACCTATCATCTCTACACCACAAAGCCAAAAGCATAAGCCTTAGTTTATTTGGAGAAGGCCTCAGCTAGCCTTTGTATGGTTTGGATGTTAACCATACTAGGTAAATGGCTTAAACCCTTCAAAGAAGTAGAGTTTTTATGAAATTTGTGCCTTTTTTGTAAATCTGCTTGTAGGTATTAGTTTAGGCTTGATTTATGATCATTTATGTTTGCTATGTATGTTTAAGCAGTTTTAATCCCATGTTGAGTACTTGTGGTTGATAATTCTTTGTTAAATTTCAGTTTCAGCTTATATAGGGGTGTTTGGGTCTGCTTAATAAGCTAAGGGTAGTGACAGCTTTTGGCTTAATAGCAGCTCAAACATTCTCCATTGGTTAGTATTAGGTGTGTTTGATATTTAGTTATCAGTTTAGTAGGGTTAAAACAGGTTTAACTTGTTATATTTTGTAAAAATAGCTTGACTAATCAGTAGCCTATAACTGCCTTGTTTTAGTAAATTTTGACCACCAAATCTTTGTATTTGTTAGATGTTAGTGTAATCTAGGATCCTTATCTGTTTGATTGAGATTTGGTTGTGTTTTGAGGTTAAAATGCTAGTTTGAAACTCACTAAACTATCAAACAGATCAGCAAATATACCCCAGACCCTTGCACCACATCAGTAACATTAATCTACCTATTTGTGTGATTTTTATGTGTTAGACCTGGTTATTTTTTGCTATAATCTGACTTCCCACACTTCCATGAGTGCGGGGTGCCTTTCTTTCCAAAAGAAAACCAAAAACAAGCAAGAAATCGTGCATTTAGTGCTCAGACCTGTTAGAGTAGTGGGAAAACCTTCCCACTGCTAGTTCATTATTTCCCACTGCTTCACTACTAAACAAACACAGCCTAAGTGTCAACATCAGGATTTGTTTTTTTGTCTTTAGTGCACTTTTCTCAATCTTTTTCACTCTTTTTAATTTTCCCTGTTTTCTTCTTTTATTTTAAATTTTTTCATTGAGTTTAATTTTATTTTAAAGTTCATTTTGTATTTTTAGAATTAAATCAGTTTTAATTAGTTTTATTTAATCTGTCTTTTGTCTTTTAGTGCAAAATTTTGATATTTTTCAGTTTTAATAATTTTGTTAGATTCAAAAAAATATTTTAAGATTTTTAGTTTAAAAAGTTTCACTGTTTACTCTTTTTAGCTATTTTTTAGATTTAATTTAAGTTTAATTAGTTTTTAATCCAAACTGTTTTGTCTTTTAGTGAAAAAAAATTCTTTTTTTCAAACTTTTCTATTTTTATACTGTTTAGTAATATAAATTAGGATTTTTCAAAAAGTCAAATTAATTTTATTCTTATTTTATTATTTTTAATCATTATTTTAGTTTAAAAAATGTTTTTAGTGTTTAAAAATTAGAAAAATAGTTTTAAAAATTTAAGAAAAATACTTTTTAGTCTTTAAGTAATATAAGTGAGATATTAGTTTAATAAAATAATATTTTGGGCTTTTTCTAAATTATATTTAATTTTAGGGTTTTACTTAGCATTTAAAATTGAATATTTAATTAATAAAAGGTTTTAAATTTTATTTATTGAATTTTTATTCTTATTTATATTATTTTAAACTTAGTTTTGATTTTTAATTAATTTTTAGTTTAAATTTTTAATTTTTTCACGTTTTACGTATTTACGTTCGCGTTTTACATCATTACGTCATAGTGTAATCGTAGTCGTAGCTCGCCTTTAATTTTCTCTCTTCTAAACCAAAAACGACACTAATCCAAACTTTGATTTTATATAATTGGCATACACAACATATGTAGGATCGTATTTTTCTAAGGACTTAGCAAGTTATGGATTAACCTATTGAGATGGATGGAGAATGGAGAAACTTAGAGAGAGAAAGAAGAGAGAGAAAGGAGAAGAAGATAAGAAATATGGAATTTATGAAATGGAAGTGTTCAACAACCCCTCCTAACATGCTAGGAGGGGGGTTTATATAGCTCACCCTACATGTGGGCTATATGGGCTATACCTTAATACATTAGATCACGAGCAATACTTGTATCTATATTTGGAGTGACCGATCCTTTCTAAATACGTAAAAACATATTTCCAACAACATACACCTCCGCCGAGAACGAACTAGGACTTTTCGTCTTTACGGTTTTCCTAAACCGTATCGATTAATACTTGCCTATAATACGTCTTTTTCCTAAAAACGTATTTTTACCGCAATCAATTTTCACTCCAAGTTACAATGTCCTAAATAGTCTATAGCTCGTGATCTATGCTAATAATTATGTGACCGAGACTTTCCTTGGAAAAACGTATTTCCAACAATCTCCCCCAAAGGGAGGTCACACCATTTTACAAAATCTTAAACCTAGCATACTATGCTTGAGTCTTCGATCTTGTTCTTGTGAATATGCTGATGAGATCTTTGACTTTAGTCTTGAGCATGTTCTCTTGCCTTGACCTTGTGCATTCATCACTTGTGATATTTGCCTCCTTGTGACTTCATGTTCCACATACTTATACCTTCGTAATTCTTGAAAGCTTCAGAGTTTGATACAGCGGAAGACTTGACTTTTAGACTTTCTAGAATTTGATGAAATATTAAGTGCATATAGTATTAGCATGTGGTGACGACTTCTTCTGGATTTTACACCGCAATGCCACCTTCTTGTTACGCTGCATAATACAGTTAGCAACAAAACATATACACGGATGAAATGGCTTTGAACATTTCATTCTAAATCGGTAGCATTTTACCTCCGGTCGGTGAAGACCGTTGGACGATATTAACTATCGTACTTGTGGCAGGTAGTTTCAATTAAGAACCTCCTTGACAAGATTTCGCGGGTAAACCCGTTCTCTTTATTCGACCGTCCAAAGCTGACTGCGAACATAAAGAGTGAATCATTTGGATAATAATATCCGCATGATTTGAAGCCGTCAATTCATGTTCCTGGAACAAGTGAAGTTCAATTAAGAACCGCACCATCGTTGCTTTCCAGTTATCACGAGCTTGATTCGTATAGAATCTTGCAAGTTACCTACCAAGTGCTGTTTGAGGTTAACACTAGAAGGATTTCCACTCATCACTGTGAACACTAAGGTATCACTCTGAGTGTTCTGGCAAGATCACTAAGATATTACATAGAGGCCTGGAACGTGTTTAAATTCATTTAAGAATTAAACCACTGTTGCTTTCCAGGTATCACAAGTTTGATTCATAAAGAATCGCACAAGTCACCTACCATGAGCTTTTTGATATTCGCTCAAGAAGGATTTACATCTTCATTGTAAATACTTTCGTATTACTCGGATGTTCCGGCAAGATCATGAAGATTTTGCGTAGGACTCTTAAGATCTTTCTTACTTTTTCACAGTGTGTGAAGAAGCAAGGAAATATGAAAGTGTGTCCTAATGAGATATTTGATGATCTCAAATGGCTCTAGACTCGATCGTGCATTTTGGATTTTAGTGATCGGAGGCTGGAGAGGAGTGCCACCATTTCAATACCAATTTATTCGGAGTGAATAAATCAATAGATAATGCGTTGTGTCCGTGTGATTAAAACAAATATCTTTTGAGAGATGTCTGAGTTAGCTGGGATGGGTTTTGCATTGCATCACTGGGTCCATGATGTCTATCTTCAATATCAAGAATCATTAAAAATGATCTCAATAGCATATGTATTGACCCGGTTTCTGCCTAAGTTGTAAGGAGGGCTTCTTTCTTTACACCCTTTATCTTTACAATTTTTTTTCATTCTTCAACCCCTTCAATGCTTACCAATACGTCATCACTAGCACCTTGTTGTGATTGTTCCAGTGCTAACTTAAGTACTTGGTCGGCATTCATCTACGTTCACAATCTTTCTCCATCTTTCCTAAGGACTACTATTTCTAGCTATGGAATGTCCTTGGGAAGATTCCTCCGGTTCTAGAGAAATCATTGGACTTTAACATATCCTACCATCCTTATGTCACCACAATCTTCACCGTCGTGAATAGAGATGTTTTGGGTAAGTGTATGTCACCATGAAATCCATTTTGAAGTGCAAATCCATTTTGTTCCCCCTTAACATATGCCACGATATCCGAAAACATTTTGCACATGTCGGGATGAGCTATCACGTTAAGTCAAACCATTTATGATTGATCATATCCCATATTAAATCACATTTTCTCCCCCATATTAAAAATATTAACCCAATCGATGTTTTTAATATCAATTGATTTAATAGCATTTTAAGAAAATTTGGGAAGAAAAATGCAAATCCAATTATCTTCATGAATTACACAAGCTCCCCCTCAAATTAATGAGGGTGTGCTGAAACGTAAATTAAATACCTTTTAAACACAAGTGTAAGGTATTTATCACGTGCAAAGATCATATATGATAATGAATTCACAAGATTAGCAATTTACGAGGTAGGACCTGAATGATGGAGAACATCATATGAAATATTCACGTGGTTCTTGTTCACGAATGTTGGTCACCTTGTCACGTCTGAAGTTATCTCTTGACTCCATGTGTATGATTGATATCGTTGTCTTGACACCAATATGTGAACTTGACACTCTCGGCATCAAGGATTCTGTGTAAAACCCGTATTTAAAATTTAGTCTCGACTTTATTATAAGCTATATGATATTTGTTCATGAAAGTAAATGTGCATTTGACATTTTATAAATATAAATAAAGGAAAGATGTCATACAAATTTATATATGGAAGATTATATATCAGTTATGAAAAAGAATGTATTATTACGTAGAATCGGTAAAAATGAATCATCAAATCCCGAAAATTCAGCCATGATTGGCTATTTTAAAAACCTATCACTATGGATCATTTGCACATTTATATTACGTCTAATTTCCTCCCATATATGCGTGATATCCATTTTTTATATACATCCTCGTCGGAACCATCAAATAACCAAAAGTCGCGGAGATTTCGATCATCGATCTTGGTTTAAGCATGTTTTCCGTTCGAAGTGGGCTGTATATTATGATTAGTTACGTCAAGAGATAGTGTTCGTGTCCATGATCGAATGGGCTGCTGTTCGTACTCGTGTTCATATTTGTGAACGTTCAGAATGGTGCTTACCGGTCTTGATCTATCGTTCTATTATGAGAATGGTGGCTCCGTTGGTTCCGGTTCCGATTCCATGCGGCTGTAGTTGAGTTTCAGATTCGGTTCTGTCTCGCGGGCAGATTCATTTATGTACGTGCTTAGATTCGGTGCCTATCGATATGTGGGTTCCAGTTTCGTTTTCTTAAAATTGGTATGCTTACATCTGAGTTTCGGTTTAGTTGTGCCTCGACCTCGTTTATTCATAGTGTCCGGGTTCGCATCTTCGGTTTTGATCTATCTTTCGGCAGCTTGAAGGTATAAGTCTAAACTATGTTTAGATTATTTCTTGGTCCTACTTTAGGAGTCTGCTAAATGATCTTGTAATGCATTGGAAACGTCATTTGCTTGAATATAAACGACTATAAAGAAACTCTATACTTGCACACATAGTACTGTTAATATAATGTAACCACCTTAAACAAATAATGCATTTTATGATCTTAAGTATGTTGCTTTCTCATTGAATTGAAAGTGTAGAAAGACCTTGTTAGTAAACAAATGGGGTGATCAATTTGGTATTTGAAATGTTTGGTTTTAAAAATCGAGTATAGTGTATATACAATTATGATGGAAACCGTGCATGGATATATTAAGATTCATGCACTTCACTTTATTACAAATGAGATTACCATATGCTAATTTACATAAATGGTCCTTGATTTATGAAACTAGTTACATATAAACCTTGTATTATTTTAAAGTTACATCTTGGCCCATGTTAATTTTTACTCATCAAGAATTACAAGATAATGCATAAAACAGTAGTTAAACAAGACAAGAACATGTAAAACAAAGTTAAGAATACCAAGAAACTAGTTAAGTATACAGATATCAGTAAACTTATTTGCGTCCGTTATTCATGTAGCTTTTGTGAAATCAGAGTAAGAGTCTCGTCAGCTTTCCTTGCAGTCAGTTATTGGACACAAGGTACGGATTTTCCGTCCTTTCAGTAAGGACTTTCCTTCTATGCATGATTAGGATTTCCGTCTGCAGCCAACTGTTTTCCCTATTTATATGTTATAAGAATTATCATAAATCAGTTTTATAATTAAGTTAAATTGCCTGAGCCTTATATACAAGCATGACCAGTTTATGTACTAGTTACGGAGGTACCGTAACCATGGCACTAGAGGCACCGGTGTCGTGACTCACATGCAGGAGAGTGATATCCTGCATCGTCCCACTCATGTTTCAGTTTGGCCATTTTATCAGTATGTTTAGTGGGGCGTATGGATGCATCTTAGGCTTATCAGTTTACAAGTTATCAGGGTGAATGTGATGTGTGCTCTACATCCTTCACATTGGAGCTGATCTCTCCACCCAGCACAGTATTTAGAGGTCACCCCTCTACAGTTATTTAGAGGTCACCCCTCTACAGCATGACGAGATCACCCCTCCAGTTATTCATGCACCGTTGTTACAGCACATGACCTATATAAGCTCTGGCAATTAAAATACAGTAAATGCATGTTTTCAGATTTAACAGATAATAGTTCAGCTTTATTATTTATAAATTAGACTTTACAGATTATACACAGATTTCCGCTGCAACTTTACTTATGAGACTTACAGCTCCAGTATTTCATCATCTGTTTCATTTCAGTAATTCCTTATCATGCTTTATATCCGTTCACTGAGCGTTATGCTCAGCCGTAGTTTCCTTTCATGTTCTAACGGCAGGTACCCCAGGACGCTCTTAGGATTCTGAGAGCATGTGCATTTGGATGGAAGCTATCCAGACTTCTTACTTTATGTACTTACATTATTCTGCTTATTTAGACATTGTTTAGTCCTTTCCTTCAGTATTTTATTTTTCATGTTTTGAGCTTAGTTTGGATTACCGATGTTTGATTCCGGTATTTCCGTTATGGTCATTTAATGTTTTAGGACATTTACCTTATGCTTTGATGACACGCCATAAATACACGTAATGGTCCACTTATCCAAGTGGTGTGATACAATTATGGTATCAGAGCTATAGGTTCGACCTGTAGGCTCTAAAACTTGACCTGTGACTAGTGGGTAGTCACCAGGAACTTCCTAGATTTTGGCGTTGTTGTCTTTCATGTTCTCATGCATCTATCAGTCACTTTTCCTCGGTTATCAGTCGGTTTTCTTAAAGTTTTTGACTAAGTAAAAGGTTGGTACAGGAATGGCCATATTTAGTCGCATGTGCTTTTCTGCGAATTTTGTTTTGGTGAACCGACCCATAGGCGCTCACCCTTGCCCGTTCAGATTTTGTATTGGTAAACCGACCCATAGGCGTTTACCCTTACTCATGTCAGATTCATGTTTTCAGTCAAATATTACTTGGTAAACCAGCCATAAACGTTCACCATTGTTCAGGTCAAATTTCATGGTTTTCAATCGAAGGTTGTTTTGTGAACCGATTCATAGTTGTTCACCTTTGCTCATATCATGACATTTTATGAAATTTTGACAATTATGGATTGGACTACTGCCATCCATATTTAGTCCCAGATTTTAAATTCTATACATGACAATTCTCATGAAATTTTGACAAGTATGGATCGAACCAGAATCGCCCATACTTAGTCACATGCTTCCTACTATGAATACTGTGAATTAAACCATAACTATCCACATCAGTTGATGTTAAACCTCAGTTGATTATTCTTTTATGTTCTTTGTATCAGTCAAGTTTGTACTCTCAAGTGGATGTCTTTTCATGTTGATCAAGTTCATGTCTCCTTATGAGGATTATGTTTTCAGCAAGGTGATGATGTTTTCATGCTAAGATACAGAAGAATTACAATAAAATCCTATTTCATGATAAATCATGTTCTGGTCTTTATCAATCATGTCTTCATACTGAACATTGATGAAACTCCGTTTAATCATACTTTTCAACCTCTGTACAACCAGCATTAAGTCTACACAGGAATCACCAGGCTATCATGTCACTCATTTCAGTTCAGTTTACTACCGTTTAAATCAATTTATTTCTTGGATCATGTCAGACAAGCGACACTAGTATCGATCATCCCATACAATTTCCACCAGTGCCATGTACAGTATTCCATATGTACCCCATGTACAGTGTCTCAGATATGCTTCATGTGCAGTATTCATTTTGTACTTCTTGTACAGTAGTCCAGGTGTACTCCAGGTACCCTACTTCATGAATATTGCTAATTGAATCATCTCAGGCGTTTTCACTTGTCGATATTCTACCAGATGCTGATGCTGGCCGTGAGTTGAAGATTTTACCAAATACTGATGCTGCTAACACTTTGAAGACCTCACAAATGCTGATGTTGTTGATACTTTGGAGATTTCACAAGATGCTGATGCTATTTATACTATAAAGACTCTGCAGAACAGGGAAGAAAACTATAAATTTGAAATTCTGACAAAAATAAATTTCAACCATCAGACACTATCATTCCATTCCATGCTTTACCTTCTGAGCTTGATGTCACACTTCACTCAGCTAACCTTTCATTCAGAAGAGTGGGAACCGGAACCTAGCCGGCCACTCAGCAGAATAGTTACATGAATGATTGTCATGATAATGACCATCATAAATTGACAGACAAAGCAGTAGTGACAACCACCATGCATATAGTTAATCAGTCAGTAAACATCAGAACTCCAGAACGGACATGACTAGAAATACAGAGGTCAGTAGTCTAACCGGTACGCCAATCCTAGCAGTTACCAAAAATTTTCAGCCTTGACCGGATTCATCCACTAAAACACATGTCAAGACAGCAGTCAAGACATAGGTCTCAGGTATCATTTCGGAAGACACATATCAGGACATCAGTCATGATACACGTCATACGAATTTTTTCTCAAAATACGAGTCAGAACTCATAACTCCAATATGTTTTTGAACCAGACCCTCAGTAATTCAGGGTACCCTTCAGAAAGGGGTATGCCCGTTCTATTATGCCACGAATGAATCAGATCATTTAAAAATTCAGTCACCACCACTAGAGTATTACTTAGGTTAGACACGCAATGTTCAATCTATGAGAGTACAGACAAACACATTCAGTGAAAGTCGCCACGTTTACTTCACGTATTCCTATGACAGCTCTACCTTAAATCAGATATTTACCTACCTCCCAGCAAGAAGGGGACTCCACAGTATCACCATATTTATAAAGGCTTTTCCTTCTAGTTGAAGACGAGATCCATCTTACTAAATCCCAAATATATTCATTATATTTTCTGCCAGAAAAATCAGTACAAGTTGTTTCTGCTTTACAAGCGCGTGACTTATCAGTCCATAGCTACGAAGACTTTCTAGCCACCAGTTATAAATTCACTTATGAAATTCCTTAAACTCATGACCAGCAGATTACTCCAGAGTTCCCGGTTATAATTTCAGAAAGTATTTTCAGAAATTCCTTTCTAGCCATGAAACAGAATTCTACATCGAACTTGCCTCAAGAACAGAACATGTTTTCAAAAAACCCTTGTTGCTGGACTGCAGCTAAGTTAAAAGAGTCATAGTAATTACTGCAAGAATTATCGGAATGAGGCTTTATTCGCCTTGGCGCACCACCAGGAAGTGCACCGTTTTCTGTCCATTAGAAAGAAGGCCGGTATCATGAGATCATGTATCGACCACTGAAATTTTTTACGAGATCACCATTCTTAATCAATGTTCATTCCAGAAATAGCAGGTCTATCTGAACTGCTATGATGTCTTAAACATTTTCTAGAACAATTTCCGATTTTGCCACCAGTAGTGGTGAAAGAAAGAACATGAGATTTTTCCAGACTGCTGTTGCACACGTTATAGTCTCCCTAAAATTTTGACTTATACTTCTGAGCTCCCTAATACTCCAACTATAGTATGAAATTTATGAATAATTTTTTTTCCTTTTTTTTCTTCCCATGACTTCTCAGATAAAATCGTCAGTATATTCATTGATAACATTCTGATCTGCTAAATTCTAAGAGAAGTAAAAGAGAACCATCTCTTCACAGTTGAACAGAATCTCCGATAGGAGGAAATTATATAAGCAGCTTTCCAGATGTATATTCCAGATGAACAAAGTGGCATTCTGAGCGACTCTATTTCAGCAGAAAGAAATTTCAGAAATACTGCGAAAGTGAAGGCCATCATCAGATTGGTCAAGACCGACGTCGGTGACAAACATACAAAAGTTCTAGAACTTAGAAAACTACTACCGCAGAAATTCCTGACAGTTCTCACGATCAGCCTTCCATGACTAAGCTTACGCATAAAGAAGGGAACCTACACCGAATTATGTATTCCACAAGACCCTACGCTAGTAAAGGTCTAGTTACCGGGACTCATACCTTTCCGTAAATATCCACTCAGGTTTCACCAGAATGTACCAAAATTCTAGGCAGGACTTTGATAGAAACAATATAACATGTTGAGGCAGCTATGTTCATATCTAATGCCTGCCATGCCAGCAGGTTTAAGATAGAACGCCGTAATGCTATCGAGTTATTACTACCAATAGAAATTCTAGACCGAAAGGAGGCAAGAATCCATGGGTATTGTTATCAGTTTACCACAGACTCAGGAAAAGTATGATACTATATAAGTCATTGTCGACCATGTAATCAGCCTACGCGTTTTCTTTCATCCGAAAGGATTACGCAGTAGCAGACCTGCAGTAAATCGTACGATTTCAAGGTATTCCATCGACCATCATATTAGACAGAATTCATGTTCACGATCACGTGTATGTTTACGTTCACTTTACGTTCACGTTTATTTTCACTTTCACGTTTACGTCTTGCTCGCAGTATGATGCTGTTTTAGTTCATGTTTTGTGCTACCTCATGATTTAAGCTCACGTTAGCGTTCATAACATTGTTTACGTTCAAGTTCGTATGCCATTTCGATACATATTTCATAGTTTATTACCGAATACGGTTACAGAAAGCTGGAGAAACCAGAATCAAGTTTAGCACAGCTATTCCATAACCAGGAAGACGTTTCACATCTCAGGCCGTATTGTTTGGTATTCCTTCCTCAGTCAGCATATGTTCATGATATGTTCTAGTATTACGTTCACAGTATGTTTCACGTATCACATTCATGATATATTTCATGCACAACGTTCCTTTTATGATCGTGAACCACGTTCACAATTGCTCATGTAACACGTTCACAATTGTTCACGTAGTCGTCCCTATATTTTTCAGCAGCTCGCTCAAAGATATAAATGTTTTCTTTTCAGGATATTTATACGTACCATTTCATGTATACTACATGTTATAGCTTATTCATTTTATCAGATTCATAAAATCCATCTTAAGTATGGACGCATAAACTATTCAGCATCGTCAGGACAGGGTCATCAGGACCAAGATTTTCTTTGTTTTTAGACCTTTGAAGGAGTTTTTTTCGAGTGGGAAGCCACTCGGAACGGAGGAGTCCATCCGGACCTCTCATCCATTTTCCTTCAATAAATCCAGTTAAGTTCTTTCAGTCATGTCACGTTCCATGTTCACTCCAGTCATGTCACGTTATACCTTTCAGCAGCAGTATGTTCTAAATCAAGGACGAATGGTCCTTCAGCTTATATGTCTTTTCAGCCTTCATGCTCTTTCAGCATATATGTCCTTTCAGCTTTTATAAATTTCATCAACTTATTACCTTTAATTCGAGGACGAATTTTTTTAGAGGGGAAGAATTGTAAAACCCGTATTTAAAATTTAGTCTCGACTTTATTATAAGCTATATGATATTTGTTCATGAAAGTAAATGTGCATTTGACATTTTATAAATATAAATAAAGGAAAGATGTCATACAAATTTATATATGGAAGATTATATATCAGTTATGAAAAAGAATGTATTATTACGTAGAATCGGTAAAAATGAATCATCAAATCCCGAAAATTCAGCCATGATTGGCTATTTTAAAAACCTATCACTATGGATCATTTGCACATTTATATTACGTCTAATTTCCTCCCATATATGCGTGATATCCATTTTTTTATATACATCCTCGTCGGAACCATCAAATAACCAAAAGTCGTGGAGATTTCGATCATCGATCTTGGGTTAAGCATGTTTTCCGTTCGAAGTGGGCTGTATATTATGATTAGTTACGTCAAGAGATAGTGTTCGTGTCCATGATCGAATGGGCTGCTGTTCGTACTCGTGTTCATATTTGTGAACGTTCAGAATGGTGCTTACCGGTCTTGATCTATCGTTCTATTATGAGAATGGTGGCTCCGTTGGTTCCGGTTCCGATTCCATGCGGCTGTAGTTGAGTTTCAGATTCGGTTCTGTCTCGCGGGCAGATTCATTTATGTACGTGCTTAGATTCGGTGCCTATCGATATGTGGGTTCCAGTTTCGTTTTCTTAAAATTGGTATGCTTACATCTGAGTTTCGGTTTAGTTGTGCCTCGACCTCGTTTATTCATAGTGTCCGGGTTCGCATCTTCGGTTTTGATCTATCTTTCGGCAGCTTGAAGGTATAAGTCTAAACTATGTTTAGATTATTTCTTGGTCCTACTTTAGGAGTCTGCTAAATGATCTTGTAATGCATTGGAAACGTCATTTGCTTGAATATAAACGACTATAAAGAAACTCTATACTTGCACACATAGTACTGTTAATATAATGTAACCACCTTAAACAAATAATGCATTTTATGATCTTAAGTATGTTGATTTCTCATTGAATTGAAAGTGTAGAAATACCTTGTTAGTAAACAAATGGGGTGATCAATTTGGTATTTGAAATGTTTGGTTTTAAAAATCGAGTATAGTGTATATACAATTATGATGGAAACCGTGCATGGATATATTAAGATTCATGCACTTCACTTTATTACAAATGAGATTACCATATGCTAATTTACATAAATGGTCCTTGATTTATGAAACTAGTTACATATAAACCTTGTATTATTTTAAAGTTACATCTTGGCCCATGTTAATTTTTACTCATCAAGAATTACAAGATAATGCATAAAACAGTAGTTAAACAAGACAAGAACATGTAAAACAAAGTTAAGAATACCAAGAAACTAGTTAAGTATACAGATATCAGTAAACTTATTTGCGTCCGTTATTCATGTAGCTTTTGTGAAATCAGAGTAAGAGTCTCGTCAGCTTTCCTTGCAGTCAGTTATTGGACACAAGGTACGGATTTTCCGTCCTTTCAGTAAGGACTTTCCTTCTATGCATGATTAGGATTTCCGTCTGCAGCCAACTGTTTTCCCTATTTATATGTTATAAGAATTATCATAAATCAGTTTTATAATTAAGTTAAATTGCCTGAGCCTTATATACAAGCATGACCAGTTTATGTACTAGTTACGGAGGTACCGTAACCATGGCACTAGAGGCACCGGTGTCGTAACTCACATGCAGGAGAGTGATATCCTGCATCGTCCCACTCATGTTTCAGTTTGGCCATTTTATCAGTATGTTTAGTGGGGCGTATGGATGCATCCTAGGCTTATCAGTTTACAAGTTATCAGGGTGAATGTGGTGTGTGCTCTACATCCTTCACATTGGAGCTGATCTCTCCACCCAGCACAGTATTTAGAGGCCACCCCTCTACAGTTATTTAGAGGTCACCCCTCTACAGCATGACGAGATCACCCCTCCAGTTATTCATGCACCGTTGTTACAGCACATGACCTATATAAGCTCTGGCAATTAAAATACAGTAAATGCATGTTTTCAGATTTAACAGATAACAGTTCAGCTTTATTATTTATAAATTAGACTTTACAGATTATACACAGATTTCCGCTGCAACTTTACTTATGAGACTTACAGCTCCAGTATTTCATCATCTGTTTCATTTTAGTAATTCCTTATCATGCTTTATATCCGTTCACTGAGCGTTATGCTCAGCCGTAGTTCCCTTTCATGTTCTAACGGCAGGTACCCCAGGACGCTCTTAGGATTCTGAGAGCATGTGCATTTGGATGGAAGCTATCCAGACTTCTTACTTTATGTACTTACATTATTCTGCTTATTTAGACATTGTTAGTCCTTTCCTTCAGTATTTTATTTTTCATGTTTTGAGCTTAGTTTGGATTACCGATGTTTGATTCCGGTATTTCCGTTTTGGTCATTTAATGTTTTAGGACATTTACCTTATGCTTTGATGACACGCCATAAATACACGTAATGGTCCACTTATCCAAGTGGGGTGATACATTCTGAATGCTGGACAATTGCTCCCCCTCAATTGTTGACCCGTGTTCTATTGAAAGAGCTGTAGTCACCGTTTGAGTAGTCGCATCGTCGAGTATGTAGATATCAATTGTAAGTTGCTACGGTTGGTGGAGATGATAACTTCATAAAAACAAGACTTCTCTTGTTTTAACAAATAAATGCACTGAATCGTACATATATTCGTGTTAGATTGTGTTATTACGTAAGCACAATCCCTTACATGGTTATAAAGTAAACCATGCCCGAGAAAATTAATTCCCGTTGTTGAGTCAAAGCTTTCCGGTGAAATGCTTGACTTTAAAATGAAAAGCGGGTTACTATCTGAAATAATTGCAAACCATTTTGAGCATGTTTTAAAACATTTGAACTTCTGCTCGAACTTTATTTACAACCCTGTGTCATTATTGAATGATATTTCTAGTATCGTAAATATTATCGATTCCAGAAGACATGCTCTTTTTATCAAAACATTTTTGAACACACAATTTTGAAAGATTTAGAAAAACCTTTTGAGAAATTCTCGAAAAATTGTGTTCATTGTTTTGAAAACCAATTACTTGAGCTTAAGATGTTGAATATCTTACAAAACGAGTTCAAGTCCGAGAAGTTGTAAGCTTCCCGTTGTAAGGATAAGTTTATCATCGGCGATAAACTTTCCTATTAATTGACGAGCGAGTCCTAAGTTGACATTTACTTAGAAGTCGTTTTCATGAGCTTGAAAAACGTTGAATGTTTTAATGTAAAGCTCATGACCGAGAAAGATGAATTTCTCGTTAAGAAGAAAAGTTCTCTTATTTAAAAGATACACTTTACTTTATGAGCTTAAAAACTTGGAATGTTTTAAGACAAGCTCATGACTGAGAAAAATGAATTTCTCGTTACGAGGATAAACTATCTTTAAAGATAAGCTCTCCTAAATTGAAGTCCGAGTTACAGTCTGATATTTAACTGTAAGTCATTGTGCATGAGCTTAAAAATTTCGAATGTTTTTAAAATTTGCTCATGCCCGAGAAAAATTAATTTCTCGTTGTAAGGATAAGTTTATCATCGGCGATAAACTTTCCTTTATTTGAAGAACGGGTCAATGTTTGACATTTAACAATGAACCATTTTACACGAGCTTAAAACAGTTGAATAGTTTTAAAGTAAGCTCGTGTCTGAGAAAATTTAATTTCTCGTTTTTGAGGATAAGTTTATCATCGGCGATAAACTTTCCTTTATTTGAAGATCGGGTCATCATCTGATATTTAATGAAGAGCCTTATACACGAGCTTAAAACCTTTGAATGGTTTTAGGATAAGCTCGTGTCCAAGAAAACTTAATTTCTTGTTAAGAGGGTAAGTTATCGTTGCATAGATAAACTTCCCTGTCTCTGAAGTCCGGGTCATCGTCTGTCATTTAACGAGAATCCATTTACACGAGCTTATTGAATAGTTTAAATGTAAGCTCGTGTCCGAGAAAATTTAATTTCTCGTTTTGAGGGTAAGTTATCGTTGCGTAGATAAACTTCCCTTTCTCTGAAGTCCGGGTCACAGACTGTGATTTGAATGTGAGCCATGATGCATGAGCTTAAAAACTTGGAATGTTTTTGATATAAGCTCATGCCCGAGAAAAATGAATTTCTCGTTGTTAGGATAAGTTTATCATCGGCGATAAACTTTCCTTTCTTTGATGAACGAGTTACAGTCTGTGATATGACTATAAGTCCTTAGTATTAAGCTTAACCATGAATCCCCTGAGACACTTGTTTCTCTGATATCTGCTTCTTCAGCAACCAAACTCTGAGAGTATCCTTTGTTGAACGGTATACAATGATTGAACCGCTTCGTTCTTTTGGAACATCAACTTTGGTACCTACATTCTCATTAGTAGTTTGTATACTTTGACCTGGGTTAGCGATATCTATCTTAAAAGCATGTGGGGGTTCACAGTTTTCTTTTCTTGTGTCAGAGGTGGCCTGAGGGGATGATTCACTTGTCTTAGTTGGCAAACATTTCCTTTTATAGAAAACCTTTTATCCAGGCTTAAGTGATGTATCATCCTTTGCAATTTCCTCCCTAGTAGTCTTCGTAGAATCAGAGACTATCCTAGTTAAAGGGCACTCGTTTCCTACAAGAGTGAAAGTTCTACCAGTGGGGCGCCACATTTTGCCAACGGGTTTGATTTTAGCTACCCACTGGGATTTAAGTCTAGCACGGGAGTTCACCTCATTAAGTAGTTTCTTGATACAAGAATCATGATTTGCCGTAAAGACACATTTTTTACATGTTTTACAAGTAGCATATTTAATGTCCGAGTAAGATCTAGAATTCCTAGATGATTGATTGATGCTCCTAGGATGTGACATGCTACGGTTAGCAGTGTTGGGTAAACTAGAAGGCATCTGACTAGGTTTGAAATTCCTATCTCTTACTTGTGTCTTTTGCTTAGCTTCCCTTAGACCAAATGTATGGCGAACGTCATTTGAACTAGTTCGAGACGTATTCTTTGGACTATGTCTAGGGAAATTAGAGGCAATCATGTGATTAGGTCTTGCAAAAGCTGTTTTAGTCACATTGGGCCTAGATGGCGGAGTGACTGTTCTAGATAGATGAACCATATCAACTTGGGAGGCAAACCGCGGTCTCGAGGATTGTGATCGCTCGGATCTAAATGCAGTAGGTTGTCTGACGGACGGTTGTTTGACGAACTGAATTGTAGGCGGTTTCCCCAAGATTGATGGTTTTTCAAGGTTAGTGTCCACACTAGTTCCTCTATTTTTCCTTAACTCATTTTTCAACGCAGCTATAGCAAAAACCTTTTCCTGTACTTGAGCCTTTAACGTCTCATTCTCTTTGAGCAGTTCATCTTGGGATGCCAACTTAGATTCTAGCAGTTGAATTTGTTTCAAAAGATTATCCTTTTCAGCTTTAGAATCTAAAACTTTTTGATCCAATTTTATTTCAAGAACAACGTTTGACTTTTCAAGTTTTTCAAAGTATGTTTGAAATTTGTCCGTTTTCTTAGAAAATTCAAGTTTGGCATCCTCAAGATCTTTTGATTGCTGAGCTACGATCGTTTCGAGCTCTTTAATCTTGGAACCAGAATCAGTTAACGAAGCAGTTATAAAGCATTTATCATGATGTACTATAGCATTCTGAACAATCTCTCCCCCATTATGACTTACATCGGATGAATCAGAAGTGGTATTGCTTTCACTCTTTTCCATCCCATGTTTGTCATAATTAGGTTCAGAATGCTCAATATGCGGCATGGCATCAACATATACATCATAAACAACATTATATTGTACCATGTTTGCAGGCTCTTCGTCATAAACGGGTAAGGTGTCATCAAAATAGATCTCGTGAACATTCCCTGACGTGCCACTGGTATCATGTTGTCCTCCTGATTCTGTGTTCTTGGCATTGTTAGGCTCCAAGTTTTCAACCGTATGACCAGTTTCCTCTTGCATCGAAGAGTCTTGCACTCCATTATCATACCCTTGCTGAAGTCGAGATCTTTCATAAATCGAAGACGAGACCGATGTCATGAGTTTCAAAATTGTATCACGGAAAACTCAAAGCTCGGTATGTGTATCTCGAAGAAATGATTGGCAAATCACTGAACTTTCAGACTTGATGATATTGACTTGGAGGAAAGGCGTGAGTTGTGTCACAAGAGTCTTATATGCAAGTGCCGATGCAGAGTGATTAAAGTTTTCATTGTTAAGTTGCTCGACGAGTTGGCTCAAAGTGGTGAATATTGAGTCGATGAATATATGATGATCTTGACCAAAGATTGTCCTAAATTCGCTCCCTCCTTGAATCCTCGAAAGAGTGACAAGATGAGACTGAAGCTTTGAAATGAAGTGATGCCACTTTTCCTAACTTTGTTTTGCATTGAATGCGATTCTCCCTTTTGACATGTCGAATCGAACGAATCCATTGAATATCGATTAAAAATGACGTAAAGGTTTTCTGATCGATAAAAAATTGGTCTTCAATTTCAAAGAATAATACCCGATTAAATTCGTAGCCACGAAAAGTCAAATTGAGCCATTTTTCACGGTCTCGTCAAAATTATATATAAAATAGCTTAATATGACTAGAATTTGTTTAAATTAAATTAAATAATTTAACACAATGTTTTTAATAAAAAAATTATAATGACTAAACGACCGTTGCCCATTTCAAAATTGTTAACCAAAACAAAAAAAATAAAAATAAAAATAAAAAAATAAAAATGGGACGTGTTACCACACGTGGCCTCGACAAAGAAACGTGGCTAGTAACAATTATAAGAACAAAAAAATTATAACGTGGCAGACAAAGAAACAATATATAACGTGGATAGTAACAATTTGCAACCCGATCCCACCATTTCTTGTTAACTCCGCCTGAAAAACAATATATAAACCCAATTTAGTCAACCCTAACTAATCTCTCACTCACTGTTTACTCTGCCCCTCACTTCTCTCATGATTACTCCCAACATCACACGAACCCTAATCTTCTATCAAAACACAGCCACCAATGCTCACGAATCACATTAATCATTCAAGCTACCATTAAGACTCATATTAATCATACCCAATGAAAAAATAATCAAATACTTCTTCAATCGATCGAATGACAGTCTTCAAAACACGTCTTCAAGATCTTGTTAAGAGGTCTCGGGTAGGTATTTAAATTGTTTTTCTTTTGGTTTTGGGATCGATGAGAGTTTTCTTTTGAGACTGAGATCTTGAGTGGTTGTGCTGATGGGTGTGTGTGGGTGTGTTTGAATGTGAGTCTGTGTAGGTGATGTTGTCGGTTTAAGGTTGTGTATTTTTTGAGTGGTTTGCGTCTTTGGGTCTTGTTTGGTTTGTTGAGTCTAAGTGAGTGTGGAAGTCGAGAGTTTGAGAGTGTTATCGACGGTGTGTTCGAGAGTTTGAGGGTATGATAGTTTGAGAGTGTGATTGTTTTAGAGTTGAGACAGGGTATGTCGAGTAGATTGGAGTTGTGTAAGTGTATGTTGAGTGGATTGGTGTGGTGTGGTGTGAGGGTGTGTGAATGAGGGTCTATGCGTGAGTCGAATTGGAGTCAAGTTTGAATTTAGTCAAATTTGATTAAAAGAATGAGAGTGGTTTTGAAAGAAAAAAAATCAAGCTGTTGATTTCAAAAGGTGTCGAGGGTTGCTTGTGGTTAGTCGAAACAAATTTGTATCTCGAGTCAGTTGAGGTTCAGACAAGACGAGTCAGTTGGGTTTAGGTAGATGATTGGTTTGATGAGTCTTTGTTGGGTGTGTGGGGATTTGTTGGTCGAGCGATAAAAGTGAGTCAGTCGAATCTTTGAGTCAAAAACTTGGTCAATCGTAGTCTATGATTGTAACATATGAACGTAGTCAAGTCATCGCATTCTAGTCAACATAAACTCCATCGCAGTCACTATTACACTCCATCGCAGTCACAATAACACTCCATCGCAGTCATACATCTCAACTAGTCATCGTACTCACTGATCGTATTGGTGATCGTACTCCCCTGTCGTGTCCACTGATCGTACTCCTCGATCGTATTGGTGATCGTAGGCAGTGATCGTAACGGTGATCGTACTTCGGATCGTACTCACTTGATCGCAACTGTGATCGCACTTGGGATCGCAGTTGTGATCGTAGAATATGATCGTGACTTTGGATCGCAAGTAGAAACCCCCGGGTTTATGCGATCACAAAAAAATCAGATCGTAGCCAAAAAATTGTATGTTGCCAGATTCTTGATAAAAAAAACGTTGGATTGCAACAAGAAAAATATGCCCAGAAAAAGTTGAAATGAGACAGAATGATAGTTATGGACACAAGTGTGATGGAAATAATAAAAAAACTGAAACAGATACTTAAAAATGATAAAAGATGAGACAAATGATAGACAAAAAAAAAAAAACTTAAAAATTGATAAAACAGATACATTGATTAATAAAAATGTTATTGAAAAAGTGATACTTAAAATTTGAAAAAATGATAGACAATAAAAATGAAACAAGTGATTTTTGTCAAATTGATAAACACGCAATACCAAAAAGAAACGAGAAAAAAAATTTAGAAAGAAAAGATTTTTTCCATCAAATCAATAGATAAAAACGCTTCAATCCGAAGAATTAACCAAGCTCTTGATACCAATTGTAGGATCGTGTTTTTCTAAGGATTTAGCAAGTTATGGATTAACCTATTGAGATGGATGGAGAATGGAGAAACTTAGAGAGAGAAAGAAGAGAGAGAAAGGAGAGGAAGATAAGAAAGATGGAATTTATGAAATGGAAGTGTTCAACAACCCCTCCTAACATGCCAGGAGGGGGGTTTATATAGCCCACCCTACATGTGGGCTATATGGTCTATACCTTAATACATTAGATCACGAGCCCAATACTTGTATCTATATTTGGAGTGACCGATCCTTTCTAAATACGTAAAAACGTATTTCCAACAACATACACCTCCGCCGAGAACGAACTAGGACTTTTCGTCTTTACGGTTTTCCTAAACCGTATCGATTAATACTTGCCTATAATACGTCTTTTTCCTAAAAACGTATTTTTACCGCAATCAATTTTGACGCCGCTGTCGGGGAGGTGTTTGTAGTGCCATTATTATTATCGTGTTTATGTGAGTAGTGCGTTTTTGCTTTTCAAATTTTGGGAAGCGTATATAACGTAGATACTCATTTTTTTATTTTTCCTTATTATACTATAATATCCAAATAAATCGTGTTTAATTTTCCTAAATTAAACACACAAAAATCTTTACTATATTGTAGATATCCCATTATCGTTTTCATTTTTCTTGTGAATATTATTAATATATTGTACTACGTATCACAATAAATATACAATATCTCTAAAAGCGTGAAAACGCAACCTTAATTGGGATTTCATCACTCAATTATTGTATTCGAATCCAAAGCAAAAGTTTAAAGGCAAAATAGATAAATACTTTCGTGAATCTTAATTTTGATTAACACAAACTATAAGGTGGGTATAAGGCGGTTGTATTTCACGACCTAAGGGAAAAAGGCTCTTAAGTGCTTAACGCCGCCTCGTTTCCCCCGCTTGCTTGTGCGTGTTTTGAGAAAGAGGGCTAATCGAGGGTTTGCCGCCGAAGTATTATCTATGTATACTATATTTGCTTGTTTTCAAGATTAAACCTTCTTGAACGTTTTGGTGTTCCACCAACGTTCTAAAGTCATCGAAGGCGTTCACTCCACGTGATCGTTTTTATTCTTTGAGGCTCCTTTAATCGAGAAATCGATTCGAGGAGAGATTTGTAGATTTGAGTCTATGTAATACACAAAAATCCAAAAAATTTAAAAACAACAAAAAACCAAAAAAAATTGAAAAGTCGAAAAACCGCAAAAAGAATCTTCTTTGCTACCCCCATTCTACGCTTAGTGCATGCGCACTAGATCGAAGGATTATTCTAATTCTAGCGACGCTTCGAATCGACGCAATCGTAATCGTAGGAATCGACGACGTAGACGAGATTTAGAAACCAACGTTCCTAATATCGTTGTTGAAGAGACCGTAGACGAGATGGCCGACAATCGTTCGATGATGGAATTGTTCCAAGCGACCACCGAGGGTTATGGAGACGCGATCGTAATTCCCGCAATCGAAGCGGAGAATTTTGAGATTAAGAGCGGAATGCTTTCGTTGATACAAGCTACGAATATTCGAGGTCGTGAAGCCGTTAATCCTCACGACCAAATTCAGAATTTTGATCGTCTTTGCCACGAGCAAGTTTAAGAACATCGACACCGATGTCGTCAAGCTTATGCTTTTTCCATACTCGCTCGATGGTGCCGCCAAGGATTGGTACGAGAAAGAGCCACCTAATTCTATAATTACGTGGAAGCTTCTCGTTTCCAAATTCGTTAATCATTTTTCCCACCGTCCAAGACGACGTTTTTCAAAAACGAGATTATGAGATTTGAGCAAAAACCGAATGAATCTTTTAGAGACATGTGGGATCGTTTTAAGGAATTTCTTAGGCAATGTCCTCACCATGGATTTTACGAGTTGCACCAAATCGATACGTTTTACAACGGTCTTAGTTTTCAAGAACAAGATTCGTTTAATTCCGCCGCCGGTGGCAACTTTTTGTGTAAGACTCCGAAAGATGCATTGATGATTATCGAAAATCGATCCAAGGTTTACCAACTCCGCAACGCACCGAGTGTTGCCAATGTCGCCAATGTTAGTAATTCTAGTTGCGACATTGAGAGAGTTGATGCGAAAGTCGATAAGTTGACAAATGTGTTTACGTCTTTTCTCATCGAAATGCAAAAGAAAGACGCTCCCGCTACGGTGAAAGCGGTTGAGGCATCGTGTACGTTTTGCGGTGGACCACATAATTATTACGAGTGTGCGGCTACGGATGGCCAATCATCGAATGTGAGTGCGTTAAACAACAATTTTTCAAATCAAAATCAAAATAACGCTGGTCCATCACAACAAGGCAATTATAACCAAGGCAACAATTTTTCGAATCAAAATCGTAACAATTTTCAAGGAAACAATCAACAAGGGAAGCGAACCTACTTCTACTTCTTAGATGGAATTAATTCAATAAGATCAGGACTAGTCTTTCACTTCACAGATCAGATAGAGATCGACTTTTTATCCCATGGCCAGCTCAAGAAAGAAGCAGGCTAGAAGGCATATGATCTGAGACCCTTACCTAAAGCCAGTAGGGTGGAAAGAGGCTCTTAGAGTGCTGCTAGATGAGATAAAGCATATCAGTAAGCGATTGAGGGACGGCGAATGCCTACCCTCAGAATAGTATACCTTCTAGTGATTCGACCTGAAGTTACAGACTTATCTTATCTATAGAAAGAGGTTGGATTCCTTGTCCGACCATCCTATCCTCAAAGACAGCCTTCTAGCTCTTACCCTTCTGCCTTTCGAATATCCCTTCCTACTAAGCCTACCACCCCCTGCTCTTCTCTTTCAGCCCTTGCTGGTGAAAGTCTTAGAATGAATGTTGGCCTAGATAGAGGAATCAAAACTAGCTCGACCGGAAGGGAGAGGATAGGCGAATCAGTAACTGAAATGAAAGCTGGAGTAAGACAGTCAGTTGGAGAGCTAGCATATTTTCAAAACCAAAGTTATAATCAAGGTCGTAATTTGAATTGGCAAATCCAAGATAACAACAACAACCAAAACTCGAGTTTTCAAAACAACAACAATCAAGGTAACAATTTTTCGAGTGGTAATCAAGGAAATTTTCAAAGAAACAATCAAAATCAAGGGAACTTTAATTCAAATCAAAATAGTTCGTCAAACGATTTTCAAAATTACATGAAAATGAATGAGGCTACTATGAGACGATTAGAGGGAGAAATTGGTACTTTGAAAAACGACTTTTCTAATACTTTGAAAATGCAAAACACGAAGATTGAGCAAGGACAAATCGACATTAAATAGATGTTTTCGGCTATTATGAACAAAGCCTCAGGTGCTTCATCGAGTTCGTTACCTAGTGACACCGTTGCAAATCCAAAGGAATAATGCAAAGCCGCCTCGTCTCGTGGTAAAAGTCGTGTGATTACCCCTTACCTTGATGGATTTCGAGTTGTTCCTTCTTCTCAACCCTCGACTTCTAAGACGCCTTCTTGTTCTAAAGTCGATCGGGTGAACGTGGCGACCAAGGAAAAGAGTGCACACCCTCGTGTACCTCAAATTCCATCCACGGTTCAAAAAGAGAGTTTTATCGACCTTACCCAAGTAACCCTTGAAGAAACTTGTGCATCGATCCTTCTAAAAAAACCCAAAAGGCATATGCCGAGAAAGGAAGAGGATCCGGGCCAATTTCTACTACCTTGTGATTTTTCCGAGATTGAGGGATGTTTAGCCCTTGCCGATTTAGTTCCTAGCATCAATCTTATGCCTCATTCTCTTTGGAAATTAATGAGATTGCCTTCACTTACCCCCACGAACATGACAATCGAGCTTGCAAATTGTACATCACTTATACCAATTGGAATAGCCGAGGATGTCTATGTTAAAGTTGGAAAGTTTGTTTTTCCCGTGGATTTTGTTATATCCAATTACTAGTGTGACCCTAAATGTCCCATTATTTTAGGCCGACCATTTTTATCGACGGCTCGAACCGTAATCGACGTTCACGAGGGGAGACTTATTATGAGATATGGGGATGACAAAATGGCCTTTTCGCAAATAAATCCCAAGTGTCTAATGATCATGAAAAAACCGAGGTTTCAAAACCTAATGTTTCAAATTCTAATGATTTCAAAATGTTAGCTTTAGCGGAAAATATGAGGCTTAATGCATGTTTTGAAAGAATTAAGAAGAACGGTTTTAAAGATGATGATTTTAACGATAAAGAATACGTGTACCTGATTCAAAAGGGTATGCGTAGATTTATGGACGAAAAGTCACTTTGGGATATATTCGGTGAAACAAGTGAACGACCAATTCCGAAGGGCGACGTTAGTGCCATCACGACAATGACAAAAATGGACTCGTTTTCACCACCTTCAAAGGACCACGTCTGTGAGGCTTCAACTTCTAACTCCATCGAAGTGCCTCCATTTCCTAGCCCAACACCTGTTGAGGCTAAAGGTTTCATCGACATCGATCCTCTCATCTTATAAAGGTCACATAATCAAAGTCATTCGACTTGTAAGACCATGGTTGTGAGTGCTCACATCGACTCTTTCTTCGACGATGACGATGGCGATTTTGCCGAGATTGATCACGTGCTTAAAATCCACATGCCATTTTTGAGGATTCTCCTAAAAATACCTCTTCTCATGTGAAGTATGATGATTATGAGTTTGATCACGAGATTGAGGAAATCATTGAACGAGAGCTAGATCTTTTGCCTCCACTTCCACCTACAAGTGAGATCGATCTTTCCAAAATCGAGGATGAACTTAATGAGTTGGAACGTCTTATTTTCGATGACGAACCAACTCATTTGACCACCAAAAATCCAATTCTCGAGGAGTTACCTAATCAACACTCCTCAAATGAGAATTATGTTTACCACATTCGTGAAGATTTAACTTATCAACAATCCCCACAAATGAATGATAGTTTCGTGCTTGATCGTGATATTTTTGAGAGAGTTTCTAAGATACTCAAGGAGGGGAATAACAAACCTTGGTTTGACAAGCCTATCTTTGATGAAGAAATCGATGAGATCGATGTTCATGAGGATGACGAGTATGTAGACCCCGAAGGGGCGGTGTTCTTTGTTGATAGACGTTTTGAGAACTTATACAATCCACCACCCCCTAACCGCGACTTAAATGTGAGGATTTTTAGTGCGACTAATTTTGAATTTGAAATGCCAAATATTTTCGACATTATCAAATCGGGTTTTCATAAAGAGTTTAAAAACAATGAAAAAGGGACAGATTTTAAAAATGTTTTAAAAGATTTTTCTACATTGCTAACTCCGTCATCACATCGTGTTATGAGTACTACCACCTCGTCTACTCCTTTTGACGACGGTTGGTGTGGATCTAGTGTGGGGGAAGCCCCTTATGTTTCCTCACATTTCTCCACCGAGGACGAGATATTCGATCCCGAAATTGCTTGTAAAGGGAAATCTCGGTCTTCCACCGATGCAATAAATAGAAATTATATATATTTTCTTGGTGTGAGTCTACCTCGAGTAGCTCATAAGTTTGCCTTACCCATTGCCCCACCTTTCTACTTCTCATCTCTTTTCTTCTACCCCTTTGGGGTTTTGGCTACAGTTGAAGTGGCGTTGTGTCGTCTTTCATCCGAAAACGAAGATGCTATCTTTGACCCCAGTATACGTTTATCGGGTTTTTAAAGTACTCCATGTACTTTTGGGCATTGTTTATCTTGTAAGCCCCACCAAAAATGACCAAACCATGATTATCCCTAAATGATCACATTTATGGGGATTCGAGTCGAGCTTTTGAATCGGTTATCAAAAACAAGGTGCCTCGTGGGGGATTCTCATGCTTATCCTTGTAAAAAATTTTGCTTTCTAATAGTGTAACGAGGGGACTTGTGCTCTTCCAACCTTTGTTTCGTGGTTATTTGTGATTGTGATTCATTAGGTTCATCGTCATCATTGAAGCCTCTCGTGTTCATTTTATGGATCACTCGAGCTTCGATCGTTGCCTTTGGAGATTCCGATATCCGATGATATCCTTTTATGTTCTAACGTTTATCTTATTAGCATAATTTATAAACGGCTTTTAGGTTATTCGTTTTACCCTTTCCATGCTCGAGATTAAGCATTCGACTTCGTCTCTAGTATGGGGGTGTTTTCACCCTTAGACTCGAAACATTGAGGACAATGTTTAGTTTTAGTATGGGGGTGAGTAGATACTTCACCTTGCTTACGTCAACACGCAATCCAATTTTCATCTTTTTGTTATCGTTTTGTTGCAAAATAAGGCTAAAAATAGCCAAATTTAAAAAATTTCGTATTTTTCGTAAGTGTTTAAGACACGAATGTAGGTTTTCCGATGGTGATAATAAGAGTAATTTTTTACTCGATCGTGCGTGTTGAGTACTTGGCTTCGATTCCTTAACTTTTTAGGCTAAGTCTCTTAAATGAGGAAGAGAAATGATAGAGTTATTTATAAGTCTCATAATATTCCACGATCTCATGTGTAGTAATTATTAGCTTATTCTCCCCACGCTTTTGTTTAAATAAATGCAATAAGTAAGGTCGTACGATTTAAAAGGTTACTTAGCTTCTAGCCCAAGATCGTTTAAAAGTTTCTCCTGTTCGAATAGAGTTCGTAGCCAAGGCATAACTTATTGAAGCGGGATGCGAAGATTGGCAAGTTCCAAAAAGGCCCTCACAAGGCATGAGGAACTCCATTTTGTTGCTAAAGATCTAAGATGATGTGAAGTATCATTATTCTAAAATCAATACGAAGGATCGAGACACACGACGAGAAGCAATATACTCCCCTAAAGATCATGGAAAAGTCTATCCAAAAAGACCCTAACAAGGTATGAGGATAAATATATCCAAGTCTTAAAAGGAGGCGGATCGTTGTATATCAAAATCCCAAAATAAAGATTGAAGAAAAATGATGAAGTCGTGGTCCAAAAACGTCAAGTGAAGAAATTCCATATATGAAGAACATTATTTCAAGAACGTCTTCCAAGATTTGAAGTTCGAAACACATGCCAAATATCGGTCCAAGAAAGGTCTCAAATCGTGAAACGAGTTATGCCAAGATATGAACTTAAGGAGATTACGAGAAGCAGTTTTAAAAGATCATGTCCTTCGGCTAACTATCGATTAAATCGTGCTACTTTATTTTCGGCCTAATTAAATTATCGAAATAAGTCAAACATGTATAATCATTAAGACAAAAATAAAATATAAGAGATACCAATAAGGAATAAGGGAGTTTAGGTGTGTAATTAACACTCATGAGATATGATTTTGTTGTTAACTTATAATAACAATGATCTCGTTACACGCTTAGCATGGAATTGGGTGAAAATCAAGGATGAAGAACTTATCTCTATGAGGCATTCACGTGTTCTTATTCTTTGACCCTAAAAGTCACTTTATCGTGATGAAAACAATACATTATGTCTAAAACGCGTGTAGTAGTTTATTTAAGTTTGTGTCTTCAATAAATGTCACATAAAAATGAATTTTGGAGGTGCTATGATACTTAATTCTAGCATTGTGTGAGGGCACGACAATGGTTTAGTATGGGGGAGTGATGAGACTGCTTTTATACATAGTCTCATCGTCCAAATCAGACTTAAAACGCTTAAAATATCATTAAAATACCCAAAAATATGCTTGTGTTTGTTCATTGTGTATTTTAGGTACGGATATCGTGAAATCAACAAAAGATCACAAGAATCAAGCAAAAACAAACACGAGAAACGAAGCCGCACAAAGAACCGGACATGAATCATGAATTTTCATTGAAGTCCTTGAAGTTTTGAAGATTGGCAAGATTGGTCCCTCTACTTTTGAAGACTTGTCATTCTAAACCCTTGTAAAACTCTAATATTAAAAATGGGTCCCTAAAATGTTGAGAATGTGCATTGATGGCCCTTGAAGAATTTAAATATTACACTAAAAGCCCTTGAAACAAGTTTATGAAAATTGGTGTGTCCAAAATGAGAAAAACAAAAGTTTCATAACAAAGGGTTTTGATTATTTGGTTGTTAAAACATGAATGACAAAGGAATGGAATCCAAGGGACTAGAATTGCCAAGACATACAATCCTATCCCAACCAATCACTTGTACACCTCACCTATCCCACCCAATCACCATTCACCACCTCCTCAGTCTCCTCCACGTCACCTTCCACCCATGATATTAAACTGATTTAACAAATCAGTATTTTAACCTTCCCTCCTAAACACTTTTTAAAAATTAAACAAGGTTTAAACCCAACTGCTTAAACACCCCCAATCCCACAAACCCTAAAAACCTAAATCACCCAAATCAAAGGGCTTTGCCCTAATTACCTCCAGATCCTCAATTTACTATCAACTAATCCCATCCCACACCTAATCCCATTCACCCCGTGACTATTGTTCCCCCCCACGAGATTCCCCTGTCACCCCAGAAATAGTAAGAAAGGACTATGAGCAGAAAATCAAAGGCCAACATTTCATACTTGTCCCCAAAGGAAGATTTGAACGTTCAAGATAATCCTCAAACAGCTGGACACTCTGTTATCATCACATGGGTCGAATTTGACCAAATATTCAAAATCAGTCAAGGGGCATTTTTGGATTTTCTATGTATTAGGGTTTACATGTCTTAGCTATTCTAGAATTATCCTTAGCCTACTATAAAGAGAAGTCGACTTGTGACTTTCCTTTTTGTTCCAGATTTTGTACTTTTTTAAATTATTAATGAAAGTGAAGGTTTTAAATTGTGCAAATTCTGAGTTCTAAGTTTGTTTTTAATGTTTTATTAGCTTAACATTTACTTTCTTTGCAAAATTAGTGTAAGGTTTATTTAAAAAAGGAATTTGGTTTCAAGAGTTTGGCAAGAACATTTTTTACTTTATCCGGATTGTGAATCCAAAATCACATGGAAGTGAAAGTAGAAGTGTGATTTTGGTTTTCACGTTTGTGTTGTAATTTTGGTTTTTATATTCAAAAGATTGGTTTACAAGTTTTTGGTTCAAGTTTTTTTTTACAAGCATAAGGTTTCAGTTCTATTGTTTCTGTATTCTTTACTGTACCAAGAGCTCACCCACAAGCTTGCTGACAACAAGCTTGTGGCCAGTGCTTTTGGCTACTTGGTTTGCTCATTGTTTTTCAGGTTCATTATTGAAGACATATTGGGGTGTGTTTGGACTGTGTAGTCCCCACCTATCATCTCTACATCACAAAGCCAAAAGCATAAGCCTTAGCTTATTTGGAGAAGGCCTCAGCTGGACTTTGTATGGTTTGGATGTTAACCATACTAGATAAATGGCTTAAACCCTTCAAAGAATTAGAGTTTTTATGAAATTTGTGCCTTTTGTGAATCTGCTTGTAGGTGTTAGTTTAGGCTTGATTTATGATTAATTTTGTTTGCTATGTATGTTTAAGCAGTTTTAATCCCATGTTAAGTACTTGTGGTTTATAATTCTTTGTTAAATTTCAGTTTCAGCTTATATAGGGGTGTTTGGGTCTGCTTAATAAGCTAAGTGTAGTGACAGCTTTAGGCTTAATATCAGCTCAAACATTCTCCATTGGTTAGTATTAGGTGTGTTTGATATTTAGTTTTCAGTTTAGTAGGATTAAAACAGGTTTTACTTGTTATATTTTGGGTAAAAACAGCTTGACTAATCAGTAGCCTATAGCTGCCTTGTTTTAGTAAATTTTGACCACCAAATCTTTGTATTTGTTAGAAGTTAGTGTAATCTAGGATCCTTATCTGTTTGATTGAGATTTGGTTGTGTTTTGAGGTTAAAATGCTAGTTTGAAACTCACTAAACTGTCAAACAGATAAATATACCCTAGACCCTTGTACCACATCAGTAACATTAATCTGCCTATTTGTGTGATTTTTATGTGTTAGACCTGGTAATTTTTTGCTATAATCTGACTCCCCACACTTCCATGAGTGTGGGGGTGCCTTTGTTTCCAAAAGAAAACCAAAAACAAGCAAGAAATCGTGCATTTAGTGCTCAGACCTGTTAGAGCAGTGGGGAAACCTTCCCACTGTGGGAAAACCTTCCCACTGCTAGTTCATTATTTCCCACTCCTTTACTACTGGACAAAAACAGCCTAAGTGTCAACATCAGGATTTGTTTTTTTTTTGTCTTTAGTGCACTTTTCTCAATCTTTTTCACTCTTTTTAATTTTCCCTGTTTTCTTATTTTATTTTGAAAATTTTCATTGAGTTTAATTGTATTTTAATGCTCATTTTGTATTTTTTAGAATTAAATCAGTTTTAATTAGTTTTATTTAATCTATCTTTTGTCTTTTAGTGCAAAATTTTGATATTTTTCATTTTAAAAATTTTGTTAGATTGAGAAAAATATTTTAAGATTTTTAGTTTAAAAGTTTCACTGTTCACTCTTTTTAGCTATTTTTTAGATTTAATTTAAGTTTAATAAGTTTTTAATCCAAACTGTTTTGTCTTTTAGTGAAAAAAATTTCTTTTTCTCAAACTTTTCAATTTTTCTACTATTTAGTAATATAAATTAGAATTTTTCAAAAGTCAAATTAACTTTATTCTTATTTTATTTTTTTTAATCATTATTTTAGTTTAAAAAGTGTTTTTAGTGTTTAAAATTTAGAAAAATAGTTTTAAAAATTTAGGAAAAATACTTTTTAGTCTTTAAGTAATACTAGAACAGTACCCACGAAATGCGACGACGAATACCTAATAACGAATTTTGAGACTAACAAATATTAGTCTCTTACTCATTGTAAAGTTCTAAAAATCTAATTAAAAAACCTACTAAAATTGAAAAAGACTAAAAGTTAATAAAAATATAATCAAAATGAATATCAAATTAAAAAGCACAAAATTTTAAAAAATATAGTGAAATTAAATTATAAAAATAATAAATAAATAAAAATATTTTTAATTTAAAAGAAAAAATGTTGTTACAAAAGGTTGTTACAATAGTTTGTTACAAAGGGTTGTTAGAAAATGGTATAGTATATAATGTTGATAAAGGTATCAACAACTTGCTTTATTTAGTATGTAAAAAAGTCTGAATTTTCAGCCTTGCTATTTTTAGAAGGTACCAAATGCTTTATATAGTAGTATAGATAAGTGAGATATTAGTTTAATAAAATAATATTTTTGGCTTTTTCTTAATTATTTAATTTTAGGGCTTTAATTAGCATTTAAAATTGAATATTTAATTAATAAAAGGTTTTAAAATTTATTTATTGAATTTTTATTCTTATTTATATTATTTTAAACTTAGTTTTGATTTTTAATTAATTTTTAGTTTAAATTTTTAATTTTGTCACGTTTTACGTATTTACATTCGCGTTTTACGTCATTACGTCATAGTGTAATCGTAGTCGTAGCTCGCCTTTAATTTTCTCTCTTCTAAACCAAAAACGACACTAATCCAAACTTTGATTTTATATAATTGGCATACACAACATACACCTCCGCCGAGAACGAACTTTGGACTTTTCGTCTTTACGGTTTTCCTAAACCGTATCGATTAATACTTGCCTATAATACGTCTTTTTCCTAAAAAGCGTATTTTTACCGCAATCAGGAACCTTTTCAATATTCGCGTCTAGGTCTAGGTTTAATGGAACATATACCTTAATTGCGTATTTTATTTAATCAAGTCTTTTCTCTTTTGAGTCTTTTCTATCTTTGAGTCATTGAGCCTCTTAAACTCTTTTTGAACATGTAATATCTCAAAGTTCTTTCGAAAATGGTCGGGAAATGTTTTTGCATTGTTAATTCAATCTAAAAACGTTTTTCATGGTTTCTTGTTATTAATATCGAGCATACATAATTCATATGTATGGGTCACTCAATTATAGTAAGAACAACATTGAATTATGGAGGATCAATGTGTCATGACTATATGTCTAGATAATCACACCTCCAACATCGATTTTACCTTAAAAAATCTATGAATTTTGGTCAAACTGGTGTTTGTCGAGTTCTTGTGTGTTTCTTAGTCTTTTATTGCTCTTAAGCATGACTCTATGATTAGTTAGACTAAAAAAATTAGGATTTGCTTAATTGGAAAATTCTCCTTGTCCTCCAAAACACACATCTGTAGGCAGTTCGTTAAATTGACCAGTGGCTCAATATACTTACTGAACCGCAGGTACAATAATGAACCGCGGATAGAAGCTTACAAATTCAGGTTTTCTGAAACTCCAAAATTGCTCCAACACTTTTCGGAATCTTTGTTTCAAGCCTTTGACCACTCCCAAAATATCTTGTGCTTTATCTACTTAACCCTAAGCATTTTGTATCCATTTCTCAAATCAAAATATCTTTTTCACCAAATGAAAGCCTTGATTCTCCTCCATTTTCCCCAATTCCTTTCAATCCAAATTCACCCAAGAACACATTTAATCAAATTTCTTCTCCTTTTAAAATTGATTTTGGAAACTTTAATTTTCCACCACTTCCCATTTGTGTTCTTCCTCCATCACATGATAATGTCATGCATTATGGAACATATTGTCATTATTGTCAATATCAACATCTTGCCATGTCTCATATTTATGATGAGTTGAATTACATCAAGAGTCTCCTAGTCAAGCCTCCTCTCCATTATGATTACGAGACCATTGCCAAGCCTCCACCACCACATTCTGCTACTACTTTGTTTTCTAATTAAGCATGTGGGATGCTTATTAATAAGACATCTAATTTAAGCAAATCTTAGAATTATATGTAACTAGGATTAGATTTATGCTTAAGTTCTAGGCTTGTGTTTCATACATCTTTGTATGACTTATTTTTCCTAGTATGTTTTCATGTTTTTGGATTAACATGATTCCTTATGGATCTTGGATATCTTTCTCTTCTCTTCTTATTTCTCTTATTGTATGACATTTGCTATATCTTGATGTGTGTCTCTTTTCTTCCTCTAACCCTTCTATGTAGCTTGTCACCATAGCTCGATTACTTAGTGTCCGAAGAAAGGGGGAGTAAGAACCAAGGGGGAGCATTAGCAAAGTCCGTTTCTTCTCTACCTCAAAGAATTTGGCTACCATTTTGCTTCACACAAAAGGGGAGAAATGAAATAAACTCGTATTTTAAAATCTTGTTTTCATACTTGATTGAGTTTATGTATTGTCGGAATCAAAAAGGGGAGATTGTTAATGCAATGATGTGTAAAACCTGTAAATTTCAGGTTTTGACTATGTCATCATTGTACACGTCACCTCATGATATTTGTATATATTACCACCTTTGCATGAAATCTTTTGAGCAATCATATGCATCATACATGAGCATACATTATTTTAATCATCAGAACATGGAAACATTGGATCACATAGCATTATATTATGATTATGAGTATTTAATTATAAGGACACAGCAACATTTGTATGACTACATTATATGAGCATACGGGAAAGTAAATGATCACTTCTTTTGGGACATCTAAGTCACCTGAACACATGATTATATGCATTCATAATATTGATTTATAAAAATCCAAAATCATGATCACAATTAATAACATTTACTTAAGAACTATTTTAAGCTTTACAATATATATCTATATATTTTTCTAACCTCATGAATGATACTACGATACGACATCAACGGCTATTTATTATTATTAAACATTACAAATAACCATTCTAATTTATTTAAACTAAGTTGTTTTGCATTTTTATAAAGTAAAATATACTCTCATTTAATTACGACTATACTTTCACCAAGGATACCAAAAACTTAACCAAATGAATTAGGAATTTAACCTACTTCTACTATATCATACCTAGACCCCTAATAATCATACCAAGACACTAGATTAAAACCTAAAACTATCTTAGACTCATTAACTAGCCGAATATATACGCCATACACAACTATACATACTTGGAACCTTTATCAAATATACATTTGACTTTCTAGACTTTGTACAACACACTCTCATTAAACCATACACTATTTAGCTCACTCCTTCCCTTTTTACTAGCCAAAACCATCGGCTATATCCCAAAACCAAGACCTATGTACATTTTTGCATTTAAGGAATGTACTAACTAATATCTAGACTTAGATATGCAAATTCTTAACACAAAGACACCTAGCACTCTCTTCCTTACCTTAGACGTGTGAGAGACCCACACCACAAAAGCAAATAGCAATGTACAACACTTCTCTTAATTACAAACACTATACAACACCATTTTGTCCCCTTGGCTTGCATATATGCGACGGCATGAGGACTAAAAAGGGTCAAGTGTACATTTTTGCTCATTAAGACTTATTACTAACATAGTACACCACAAATCACCTCAAATCTTGCTAGCTTCTCCCTCTTGCCATGGCATTTCCCTAAGCCACATAAACAAGCCCTAACTTGATATTTATCAAGCACTTGAACTTCACTTTCCACTTACACATCCATATTTGGATCTGATGAGACTGCTTTTATAATAGTCTCATCGTCCAATTAGGGCTTAAAATGCATTAAATATCATCAAAATACCCAAATATATGCTTGTGTTTGTTGCTTGTGTATTTTAGGTACGGATATTGAGAAAATGACAAAAGATCACAAGAATCAGTCAAAAACGAACACGGGAAACGAAGCCGCACGATGAACCAAACCCTAATAAAGAATTTTCCAAAGAAAACCCTTGAAGATTTGAAGAATTATGAAGATTGGTCCTCCAAGTTTGAAGAATTGACACTTTATACCCTTGTATCTTCATAATTACAAGTTTGGTCCCTAAAGTTTGTCAAAATTACAAAAAGGACCCTTAACTTTGAAGAATTGGCAAATTTAGTCCCTCAACAAAACTAAATTGTCAATATTGGTCCTCCAAGAAGTCAACAATCAAGTCAAACCTTGAAGAATGAAGAAAATGCCAAAATCAGTCCTTCAAATATGAAGAAATTGCATTTTAAGTCCTTGTTTCAAGTTTGGAAGTATTTGTGCCAAAAATGACAACTGTCCTAAAGTTGTTACTTGTTATTTAGGCGTTGAGGGCTGTTAATACAACATGAACAAAGAGTGAAACTATGGGGACCCAAACTGCCAAACACCTTAACTCATCCCAGCCAATCAGTTTGCCACCTCACCCACCTCCACCAATCACACCTCTCCACATCACTCTCCCCTCCCATGTCAGATTCCACCCAACCCAATTAAATAACCTAATCTAATTTCCCACCAAAACAGATTATTTAAAGTCCATTAACCCCAATTCGGATCTAATCGCCCTTAATCCCAGATAAACCCTAGTTAATCCCCAGCATCAATTGTCCTTAAAACAAAGGGTTTTTTCCTAAATAACTCCAGATCATTGATTAAGGTTATTGTCATGACATCCCACCTCCCAAAACATCTCCCACTCAACCCATGTGACACCCCTGGCCCTCCCTGCTCAAGTCACTTTCCACAAAACCCTAGGAGGGGACAAAACGAACGATGGAGATCATATCCTTGGCCCCAAAGGTTTGTTGAAGGGTTTAGATCACTTCAAAATAGCTAGCATCTTCACATGACTCCAAAGAGATCACATGAAGGCAAAATGTTGACCAAGATTCAAATTCGTCCAAGGGCAGCTTAGGAAATTCATGTATTAGGGTTTTCACATTCTAGAGTGTTCTGAAGTCCATTATATAAGGACGTATAGCTTAGCATTTTGTTCTTGTTCCTGAATTTTTCCTTAGATCACAAACTTGTAAATCCCATTTGATTAATGAATGAAACTGGTTAAGTGTTGTTGATGAAAAGATTCCAGGATCCTCCTTTACATTTCTGTTGTTTAGATTGTGTTCCAAGTTTATTTATTTAAGTTTTTTTTAAATTTCAGTTTTGTTCAAAGTTTCTGAAAATTTGGTTTTTGGTTAAACCTTGTTTCAAAGTTTGATTTAGCATGTTTGTAAGTTCAATTGGTTAAGGTTATTTGAAAGGAAAACATCTGAGAAGATTTTTGAAAAGGTTTAAAAAGATTTCACAAAATCAGATTTCTGCATTTGGCGCTTGTTCTTCATTCCTTTTTGCAGGTTTCATTGGTGTTTGTTGTTCAAGTGTTCTGCATAGGCCCCAGCCTATATGGAGGTGGTTAAGCAACCACTGAGGGACCTGGATGTAGGTCCCTTAAGGTAGAATCCTTGTTCCATTTTTCAGTTTTAAGATTTGGTATGATTGGTATGATCTATGTGTAAAGTTGTTTATGTGTATTCTTGTGGTTTGATTTGAGTTAACTGGTTGTAATATGCATGCTTAGAGTCTTTAGATTCAGTTTGGATAAGTTTTAAATTGATTTGTTTTGAAAAATATCATATTCAGATTTTGAAGGGGTGTTTGGATACGGGTATAACTGGAAATTGAGACAAAGTTGTAGGTTAAAACCTGTTTAGATACACTCAAATAAGCTGATAATAGGTTGAATGATATTTGGTTTTCACTTGGGACAGGTTTGGAACTCATTTGCATGTTAAAAAATTGGTTTAAGTAGCCTAAATCAGTAAAACCTCTTTTCTGCCTATTTTCCTTTGAATTAGCTCATCAAAATTTGGTAAGTGTTAGATTCTAGGTCATTTAAGGAGTGTTAAGTGTTTTCATGTCATTAAGTAGACTTATGTGCAAGATCTCTAGGTTTGAATCTCATTGATGTGTCAATTGAACCAGAAAACACCCCCAGGTCTGTGCTAGTTGCATCAGCAACCTAATTGTGCATCTTTGTGTGATTTTTGTGAATTGCTTGTGAGATTTTTGTGCATTTCTTGACTCCTTATACTCCAAAGAGTATAAGGGTGCCATCTTGTCCAACAAACATCACTGAAAATCAAGGATCAAGCTCCTCTTGATCTTATCTGCACAAGTGAAGATTCACTTTTCTTCCTTGTGTTCATAAGTACAAATCTGGGCACGTTTTTGATCATTGGAAGTTTGATTCTGGTTTGATTTTGGTTTATTGCTTGATTTAGAGTAAATTGAAGTTACTGTATTGATTTTAAAGTTTAAAAAAAGAAAAAAAAAATTAAAAAGTAAAAAGGACGTGGCCAGGACTCGAACCTGCGCCACTCCTCTCACACACAAACGTCTTAACCATTGCACCCTAGGGACTTTGACTGATAAGTTTCATTTCATTACTTATTTAAGGGCTTTTGGTTTGTAGCTTATTCTAGCTAACAACTTATAAATAAGCTTATTCTAGCTTATTTCCTTAAGGTTTTGACCAGTTAGTATTTTTATTTTGTTTGTATTAGGTTTTTTGACTTTTCAGTCCAAAAAGTTTATTTTTCCCTTTATTAATTAATTTTCTAGGATTATTTTAAGTTTTAATTTTAGAAAGTCATTAAAAATAGAAAAAGGTAATTTAAAAATCTGAAAAAATAGTTTTTAGGTTTTGAATTATATTTTTGAGGTTTACAGCTATTTAAGTTTTCAATTTAGCTTATTTTTGATTTATTGGATTTTAGGGTTTTTAGCTAACTTTAAATTCAATATAAAATTATTAAATAGGTTTCAGAAAATTTTGATTGCATTTTTGTCTTAGTTACATTATTTAAGATTTTTGGTAATTTTTTAGAATTTTTTAGTAGACTTTGAATTTTTTTTTTATTATTTTAATATTATTTTATTATTAAAAATTGAAGTTTTATTTTTTTTAGTTTTTACATTTTTCCTAGGTTAAGGACACTTAATTAGGAGTTTTGTCACTTTCCAAATATTTTTAAGACTTTTCAATTAATTTCTAGAATTAATTTAAGATTTAAGTGATTTTAATAGTTTTTAAGTGTTTAAAAATAGTTTAATTTGGTTTTAAAATTTTTAAAAATATTTTTTAGCTTAATTAGGATATTTTTGAGGTTTACAAACTATAAGATCTTGTTTAAGGCTTTTTAATAATTAAAAGTGATTTTTAGGGCTTTAATTAGCATTAAAAAGTCATTATCTAATTAATTAAAAGGTTTTAGCAAGTTTGGATTTTTTTTAAACTCTTAGAATATTATTGGGGATTTTTAGAAATTTTTAGGTTAAAATTTTAATTTTGGCACTATTTACGGTTTTGCGAGATCGCCTTTTTCGTCTTATTTTAATCCGTTTTCGTAACCGTCTTTTCTTTCTTATTTCCATTTTCTTTTCTTTCTCAATAAAATCAAACATTAATCAAGTCTTACACAACACACTTGCCTCCTTGAGAACCATACCCACACAAAGGGTCATAAGTGCTTACGTTTTCCTAAACGTACACTTAATACTTACCGCTTTTACCTCGTTTTCCTAAACGAGTGTGATTTTACAACAATCATTTTGGCGCCGCTGCCGGGGAGGCGTGTTGTGTTTTGGTTGAACAATTGTTGTTTTTATATAGCCATAAATAGCTAATTGTATTAGTAGCACTCTACTAATACGTATTATCGGTTTTTCGTTTTTTGTGAATACTATTACTATATTGTATACGTAGAACAATAAATTTACAAGTACTCCAAATACGTGAGAAATCACAACCTTGACTTGGGAGGTCATTACCCAATCATTGTATTCGAATCTCAAACCAAAGAAAAAGGCAAAAATAGATAAATACTTTCGTGAAGCTCGATTTTGAAAAATACAAACTATAAGGTGGGTATAAGGCGGTTGTATTTCACGACCTAAAGGAAAAAGGCTCTTAAGTGCTTCGCGCCGCCTCGTTTCCTCCGCTTGCTTGTGCGTATTTTGATTTTGAGAGCTAATCGAGGGTTTTGCCGCCCAAAGTATTACATAAGTATCATATAAATTTTCTTGGTTTCATTTGATTAAACCCTCTTGAACGATTTGGTGTTCCACCATCGTTCTAAAGTCATCGAAGGCGTTCACTTCACGTGATCGTTTTCATTCCTTGAGGCTTCTTTAATCGAGAGATTTGATTAAAGAGGAGATTTGTAGATTTGTGTCTACCTAATACATTCCAAAAATCCAAAAAAAAGTAAAAACAATCAAAAACAACAAAAAAATTTAAAAAAGTAAAAACACCAAAAGAATCTTCTTTCCTCGCCTTCTCGTTGTACGTGACGTTTATGCAAACTCGCTCTAAAGCAAGACGTGCTCGTAAACGAAGAAACAAATCAATCACTCCTACTAGTGAGGAGTCTCCTATTGACGAACCCATTATAGTGAAAGAAGCACCCATGGCTAATCGAACTATGATGAAGTTGCTTCAAGCACCCACCGAGGGTTATGGAGAAGCGATTGTGATTCCCGCTATCCTTGCGGAGAATTTTGAGGTTAAGACGGTTTTGTTGTCCATGATTCAAAACAACAAGCTTTGAGGTGACGAAAAGGACAACCCTCATAACCACATTCGCCAATTTAATCGTCTCACCGCCACATGCAAGTTTAAGGACGTCTCAAACGACTCGATTAAGATGATGCTTTTTCCGTATTCCTTAGAAGGGCCCGCAAAAATTTGGTTAGAAAAAGAGCCACCCAATTCTATATTGACGTGGAAGGATCTCGTTCCAAAATTCGTGAACCAATTTTTTCCGCCCTCTAAGACTACACACTTGAAAAACGAGATTTCAAAGTTTTCACAAGAGTATAATGAGAGTTTTTCAACGGCTTGGAATAGGTTTAAGGAAATGTTGCATGAATGTCCTCATCATGGTTTTTCCGACTTGCATCAAATTGACACGTTTTACAATGGCTTGAACGATCATGAGCGTGATTATCTTAATGCCGCCGCGGGTGGTAATTTTTTGTGTAAGACGGTCGAGGAAGCATTGTTAATCATTGAGAATAGGTCTAAGGTCTATAGTCCTCGTAGCACGTCGAGTGTTCGTAAGACTTCCTCTTCGCCTTTGCCTTCATTGTCACACACCGTTGATGCTTGCCAAATCGAGGCTAATTTGGAGAACAAGATTTTTGATAAGTTGAAAGGATTGTTAATTGAGTTTAAAGTTGGTGAACAACCCGCTCCCGCTACGATTAAAGCGGTTGAGGTTTCTTGTATGTATTGTGGTGGAGCTCACGATTATTCCGAGTGCATTACCAACGGTGGTAACACTTCGAGTGACTTCGCGGCCGCGGGAACTTATAACCAAAACGGTCAAGTTCCTCGCACTAATCAATTGAATCCACTGGGTTTTCCACCAAATCAAAATGCTAACAATTATCGAAACAATCAAGTTGGTTACCAAAGCAATCAAAGGAACAATTTTAAGGGTAATAACAACTATGGGAATCAAGGAACTAGTAGCCAATTGCAAAATCAAAATCAAAACCGTAATTTTCAAAACACAAGTCAAGGTCTTCAAAATGTTTTCACTAAAGAACTTCCAATGGACTTTTTGAATTAGGCCACGGCAAATGATAAGATTTTGGAAAACATTCAAGAGCAATTGGCTAGTCAAGCTAGGGACATGGCTAAAAACACCAAGGAGTTGGCTAATTTTGTGAAAGAAAATCTTAACATGAGAAATGAATTGAAAAATGATTTTGCTAATCAAATTAGAGGTCAAAACAATAAGATTGAACAAAGTCATGCTAGGCTTGAACAAAGAATTGACCAAAAAGCCGCTAGTCAAGATTTGAAGTTTAATAGTCAAGATGCTAAGCTTAATGCTATTTTAGAAGCCGTCATGGGAAACAAAGCCTCTACTTCGAGTGGTCTACCTAGCAACACCGTATCAAACCCCAAGGGAGAGATGAAAGTGATTACCACACGAAGTGGTAAGACACTTAAAGAACCGACTCCTCAACCAATTACTCCAACAGTGGAGGAAATTGAGGAAGAACCCGAGGTGGTGGTCGAAAAGGAGCATATTTCAATCCCACAAAGTACCGCTCATGCCACACCTACGGTCGACCCTTTACCAACATTGGAACCCGAGATTCCAAAGGTTATGCCTATGCCCCAACCCACACCACCCTTGCCTTACCCATCGAGACTTAGGAAGGAGAAACGACAAGAGCGCGACAACTACCAATTTGAGCTTTTTATGAAAATGTTTCGTGAGTTGCACCTTAATGTGAGTTTCGCCGATGCTTTGGTCATGATGCCTCGATTTGCCGCTAACTTTAAGAGTATGTTGAACAACAAGGAGAAATTGCACCAAATGTCTAGTTGTTCGTCGGTTTATCTTAATCGCATACCTCAAAAAGTCGGTGATCCCGGTAAATTTTTGATCCCTTGTGCAATTCAAGATATGGAAGAATGCTATGCCTTGGCCGATCTTGGTGCTAGCATTAACTTGATGCCACTGAAAATCTTCAAGTCGCTCAATCTCCCTAATCTTACTCCTTCACGAATGTCTATTGAGTTGGCCGACCATTCCACGATTCTCGCATGTGGTTTGGCGGAAGACGTTTTTGTGAAAGTGGGGAAGTTCTACTATCCCGTAGACTTTATCGTTGTTGATATCCCCACGGATCCTCAAGTTCCTCTTATTTTAGGTCGTTCATTTTTAGATACGTCTATGGCTTTAATTGATGTGCATGCTAGAAAGATCACCTTACGTTTCATCGACGAGGAACTTGTTATAAACGCAACTCAAAATTCTCAACTTTCTCATGTTTATTCCGTTGCTACCATAAACCTCGTTGATATGATCGACGTGGTTTGTGAGGAATTTTCACAAGAAGTTTTAGGGTTTGGTGATGAAGAAACTAGTGGCAATCCCACTATGTTAGATCCAATTCTTGATAATTCGACACCAACCTTCACTCCTTTTGAAGGTGGTGGTTTTACGTTGGAAGAATGTAATGTTCTACGTACTTGTGACGAAGACCTCGACAACAATGAGGACTTCTCGATTATCAAGGATTTTCTCAACGATTTCCCATTTCCTCCACCCGAGGAGGTTATGAGTATCGAGCCCAAATCTTCACTTGAGGAACCACCTATCCTCGAGTTGAAAGATTTACCTCCTCACCTCGAATATGTCTATTTGGAGGAGGACGACAAGTTGCCGGTTATTATTGCGAAGGATCTTTCGAATGATGAAAAAACCGCACTTGTCGATGTTCTAAAGGATCACAAAGGGGCGATTGCGTGGAAGTTATCCGACATTAAGGGAATTGATCCTAAGTTTTGTCCTCACAAAATCTTAATGGAGGAGGATTTCAAGCCCACAATCCAAAGTCAAAGGAGGGTGAACCCCAAAATTCACGACGTCATCAAAAAGGAGGTCCTTAAACTCCTTGACGCGGGAATGATTTACCCTATTTCCGATAGCCCTTGGGTGAGTCCTATTCATTGTGTCCCTAAAAAGGGAGGAATGACCGTTGTGCCAAACGATGCCAACGAGTTGATTCCCACTAGACTCGTGACCGGATAGAGAGTGTGCATTGACTATCGAAAGTTGAATGAAGCCACTCGAAAAGACCATTTTCCCTTACCCTTCATGGACCAAATGTTGGAGCGTCTTACGGGAAACGATTTCTATTGCTTTCTAGATGGTTTTTCCGGTTACTTCCAAATTCCCATCGATCCTCGTGATCAATAAAAAACTACGTTTACATGTCCGTATGGAACGTTTGCCTATCGTAGAATGCCATTCGGACTTTGTAATGCACCGAGAACCTTTCAAAGGTGCATGATGGCTATTTTTCATGATATGATCGAGAAGACGATGGAAGTCTTCATGGATGACTTTTCTGTGTTTGGTGATTCTTTCACTTCGTGTTTGTCGAACCTTGAGAGAATGTTAAAACGTTGTGAGGAAACCAACCTTGTGCTCAATTGGCAAAAATGTCATTTTATGGTTAAGAGTGGAATCGTCTTAGGGCACAAGGTCTCGAAAGCGGGGATTGAGGTAGATCAAGCTAAGTAGACGTCATCGCCAAATTACCTTATCCCAAAACCGTCAAGGGAGTTAGGAGTTTCCTAGGCCACACGGGCTTTTATCGTCGATTCATCAAGGACTTTTCAAAGATTTCTCGATCTATTACACATCTTCTTGAAAAAGAGGCACGTTTTGTATTTGACGAAGATTGTGTACGAGCCTTTGAAATCCTTAAGAGGAAACTTACCGAAGCTCCCATTCTTGTTGCTCCCAATTGGAACCTCCCATTCGAACTTATGTGTGATGCAAGTGATTACGCTATAAGGGCCGTTTTGGGGCAACGTCATGATAAGCACTTCTTGCCTATTCACTATGCTAGCAAGACGATGACCGAGGCTCAACTTAAATACACTACAACGGAAAAGGAGTTCCTTGCCGTGGTGTATGCATTTGAGAAATTCCGACCTTATCTCGTCTTGACGAAATGCATAGTGTATACGGACCATTCGGCTATTAAGTATCTCATAGCGAAGCAAGATGCTAAGCCGAGATTACTTCGTTGGATTCTCCTCCTTCAAGAATTTGATCACAAAATCGTTGACAAAAAAGGAGCCGAGAATCTTGCGGCCGATCATCTCTCTCGTTTGGAAGATCCTCACCAAAGTGTTTATGAGCCTAAGGAAATCACCGAAACATTTCCGCTCGAGACACTTGGTGTAGTGACTTCTAAGCTTGATTCTTCTACCCCATGGTTTGCGGATTATGCAAATTACCATGCGGGCAACTTCATCATTAAGGGTATGACGACTCAAGAAAAACGAAAATTCTTTCGTGACGTCAAGTTCTACTTTTGGAACGACCCTTACTTGTTTCGGACTTGTGCGGATCAAATCATCCGACGTTGTGTTTTTGGCACCGAAGCTTCTAACATCCTTAGAGCTTGCCATGAGGGACCCACGGGTGGTCACCACGGTGCTAATCTCACAGCTAAGAAGGTGTTTGATGCCGGCTTCTTTTGGCCTACTATTTACCGAGATGCACAAGATCTTGTGAAGTCGTGTGATGCATGCCAACGATAAGGAAAAGCCTCACAAAAAGATGAAATGCCACAAAATATCATTCAAGTATGTGAGATCTTTGACGTTTGGGGCATAGACTTTATGGGGCCGTTCCCATCATCTCGTGGTAATAAGTACATCCTTGTTGCGGTTGACTACCTTTCTAAGTGGGTGGAGGCCAAGGCCTTGCCCACCAATGATGCTCGTGTGGTAGTCAAGTTTTTGAAGCAATTGTTTTCTCGGTTTGGAACCCCTCGTGCTATCATAAGCGATCGTGGAACCCATTTTTGTAATGACCAATTTGAAAGGGTTCTAAGGAAATATGGGGTTACACATCGTCTTTCTACGGCTTATCACCCACAAACGAGTGGGCAAGTCGAGGTTTCAAACCGAGCTTTGAAGAGGATCTTGGAGAGATCCGTTGGGGAAAACCGACAATCTTGGTCGGATAAGTTAGACGATGCTTTATGGGCCTTTAGGACCGCTCATAAGACGCCCATTGGGTGCACTCCCTATAAGCTTGTGTATGGAAAGAATTGTCATTTGCCTATCGAGTTAGAACACAAGGCTTATTGGGCCCTAAAGCATTGTAATGATGATATGGAGACCGCGGGAAAACACCAGAAAATGCAATTGAATGAATTGGATAAATTGAGAGACATTGCTTATGAAAATTCATTGATTTATAAAGAGAAAACTAAAAAGTTGCATGATTCAAAAATTAAAAACCAGGTTTTTAACATTGGGGATCAAGTTTTGCTTTTTAATTCAAGATTAAAAATCTTTTCCGGTAAGTTGAAATCCCGTTGGTCCGGTCCATTCACCGTGACTCAAGTGTTTCCGTATGGGACCATCGAGCTAGCTCAAGATGATGGTCCTAACTTTAAAGTGAATGGACATAGGTTGAAGCACTACTTTGGCGGGGAAGTTCCATCCTTGAACTACCTCGACCAAGTCACCTTCCCCAATGATAATTAGTATTGAGGGGATCGAGTCAAGCTCATGACTCGGTAATCAAAAACGAGGTGCCTCGTGGGGGAGTCCCATGCTTATCCTATGTACATATTATCGCTTTCTAATGTAGCTTACGTGTGGGGATTTGTGCCCTTCCAACCTTTCTTCCGTGGTTGTTTGTGAATTGTGGTTTTTAGATCATGATCTTCATGATTGGAGCCTCTCGTGTTCGTTTTATGGGAGCACTCGATCGTTTGCTTTGGAGACATTTCTCAATATCCATGATATATCCTTTTGATGTTCTAACCTTAGGTTTTTAGCACACTTCATAAACGGCTATTACTTATTGGTTACACCCTTTCCATGCTAGATTAGGCATTCGACTACGTCTCTAGTATGGGGGTGTTTGCACCCCTAGACTCGAAACATTGAGGACAATGTTTAACTTTAGTATGGGGGGTGAATAGATACTTTCCTTACCAAACCTTCACGCTTTCCAAAGTTTATCTTTTTGTTTATCGTTTTTGTTGCAAAATAAGGCTAAAAATGGCCAAATTTTAAAATTTTTCTCATGTTTTATAAGTGTTTGAAGACACGAATGTAGGTTTTCTGATGGCGAGAATAAGAGTAATTTTTGACTCGACCGTGCTTGTTGAGCACTTAGCTTTGATTCCTTAACTACACATTAGGCTAAGTCTCTTAAATGAGGACGAGAAATGATAGGGTTAATTATAAGTTACTATGCTAAACGTAGAGTACTCGTATTCTTTCAAAAACTCATGTGTTCTCGTTGTTTGCTTATTCTCCCTTCGCATGTAAATATTTTTTGCTTAATAAATATTGACTTAGCGGTTTAGTTAGGATTGTTGGGTTTCTAGTCTTTTCTAGTAGCTTCCGTGTAATTAAATTGGGAAGACATTAAGGTATCGCCAGCGTCACGGTTTTGAAGTATTGGCACCCGAATAATCGAAAGCTTCACCCAATAATAAGATTTCAAGTGCTCACCTAAATCTAGCAAACAATTTGAAGCCCCACAAGGCCTAAATCTATGCAAAAATTGAAAGTGAATCAAGCCTTAACCTTCGAAGCTTTAAAGATCCAAAATTCGCCTTTGCGTGAGGATATACGTCTTTGGCTAATAAAACCACCGATGAGGCGGATAATAAAAGGCAAGGCAAGACCGAAGTCATAATAAAAGCTTCATGGCGAAGTTGAATAAAAGATGGAGGTAAACCAAAGATAATAAGGCCCTTCCGTTAGGGGGCGTATAAAAGTCTTGGTAATAAGTCTCATGTTCAAAACCGTTATAAAACCGTGTTTATCGATTCTTCTTGTCAACTTAATTTTTTAACATCGTTGTCTATTAGGAGGGGTTATTGATTTGATGGTCTTAGTTACACCGTTAGGAATCTATTTTTAGACCTAAATCTCTATTATCGCATAAGTCAAACAATGTATCCTCGTGAAACATTCAAGACAAAATAAAATATAAGAGATACAACTCAGGAATAATGGGAGAATAAGTACGTGATTAGGGCATATGAGTAGTGTTAGCATTACTAACTTATAATGACAATGATCTTGTTGCACGCTTGGCATGGAATTGGGGTGAAAATCGAGGACGATGAAATTATTTCTAACGAAGCATTCACGTGTTCTTATTCTATGAACCTAAACGTCCCATTTTGCGATGAAAATCATACATTATGTCTAAAACACAAGTAGTAGTAATAGTAATAGTGTAGCTAGTTTATTATTTCAATAAAGTGAATAAAAATGAATTTTGGAGATGCTACGATACTTTATTCTAGCATTGCGTGAGGGCACGGAAATGGTTTAGTATGGGGGAGTGATGAGACTGCTTTTATACATAGTCTCATCGTCCAATTAGGGCTTAAAATGCATTAAATATCATCAAAATACCCAAATATATGCTTGTGTTTGTTGCTTGTGTATTTTAGGTACGGATATTGAGAAAATGACAAAAGATCACAAGAATCAGTCAAAAACGAACACGGGAAACGAAGCCGCACGATGAACCAAGCCCTAATGAAGAATTTTCCAAAGAAAACCCTTGAAGATTTGAAGAATTATGAAGATTGGTCCTCCAAGTTTGAAGAATTGACACTTTATACCCTTGTATCTTCATAATTACAAGTTTGGTCCCTAAAGTTTTTCAAAATTACAAAAAGGACCCTTAAATTTGAAGAATTGGCAAATTTAGTCCCTCAACAAAACTAAATTATCAATATTGGTCCTCCAAGAAGTCAACAACCAAGTCAAACCTTGAAGAATGAAGAAAATGCCAAAATCAGTCCTTCAAATATGAAGAAATTGCATTTTAAGTCCTTGTTTCAAGTTTGGAAGTATTTGTGCCAAAAATGACAACTGCCCTAAAGTTGTTACTTGTTATTTAGGCGTTGAGGGCTGTTAATACAACATGAACAAAGAGTGAAACTATGGGGACCCAAACTGCCAAACACCTTAACTCATCCCAGCCAATCAGTTTGCCACCTCACCCACCTCCACCAATCACACCTCTCCACATCACTCTCCCCTCCCATGTCAGATTCCACCCAACCCAATTAAATAACCTAATCTAATTTCCCACCAAAGCAGATTATTTAAAATCCATTAACCCCAATTCGGATCTAATCACCCTTAATCCCAGATAAACCCTAGTTAATCCCCAGCATCAATTGTCCTTAAAACAAAGGGTTTTTTCCTAAATAACTCCAGATCATTGATTAAGGTTATTGTCATCACATCCCACCTCCCAAAACATCTCCCACTCAACCTATGTGACACCCCTGGCCCTCCCTGCTCAAGTCACTTTCCACAAAACCCTAGGAGGGGACAAAACGAACGATGGAGATCATATCCTTGGCCCCAAAGGTTTGTTGAAGGGTTTAGATAACTACAAAACAGCTAGCATCTTCACATGACTCCAAAGAGATCACATGAAGGCAAAATGTTGACCAAGATTCAAATTCGTCCAAGGGCAGCTTAGGAAATTCATGTATTAGGGTTTTCACATTCTATAGTGTTCTGAAGTCCATTATATAAGGACGTATAGCTTAGCATTTTGTTCTTGTTCCTGAATTTTTTCCTTAGATCACAAACTTGTAAATCCTATTTGATTAATGAATGAAATTGGTTAAGTGTTGTTGATGAAAAGATTCCAGGATCCTCTTTTACATTTCTGTTGTTTAGATTGTGTTCCAAGTTTATTTATTTAAGTTTTTTTTAAATTTCAGTTTTGTTCAAAGTTTCTGAAAATTTGGTTTTTGGTTAAACCTTGTTTCAAAGTTTGATTTAGCAGGTTTGTAAGTTCAATTGGTTAAGGTTATTTGAAAGGAAAACATCTGAGAAGATTTTTGAAAAGGTTTAAAAGTTTTCAAAAAATCAGATTTCTTCATTTGGTGCTTGTTCTTCATTCCTTTTTGCACGTTTCATTGGTGTTTGTTGTTCAAGTGTTCTGCATAGGCCCCAGCCTATATGGAGGTGGTTAAGCAACCACTGAGGGACCTGGATGTAGGTCCCTCAAGGTAGAATCCTTGTTCCATTTTTCAGTTTTAAGATTTGGTATGATTGGGTATGATCTATGTGCAAAGTTGTTTATGTGTATTCTTGTGGTTTGATTTGAGTTAACTGGTTGTAATATGCACGCTTAGAGTCTTTAGATTCAGTTTGGATAAGTTTTAAATTGATTTGTTTTGAAAAATATCATATTCAGATTTTGAAAGGGTGTTTGGATACGGGTATAACTGGAAATTGAGACAAAGTTGTAGGTTAAAACCTGTTTAGATACACGCAAATAAGCTGATAATAGGTTGAATGATATTTGGTTTTCACTTGGGACAGGTTTGGAACTCATTTGCATGTTAAAAAATTGGTTTAAGTAGCCTAAATCAGTAAAACCTCTTTTCTGCCTATTTTCCTTTGAATTAGCTCATCAAAATTTGGTAAGTGTTAGATTCTAGGTCATTTAAGGAGTGTTAATTGTTTTCATGTCATTAAGTAGACTTGTGTGCAAGATCTCTAGGTTTGAATCTCATTGATGTGTCAATTGAACCAGAAAACACCCCCAGGTCTGTGCTAGTTGCATCAGCAACCTAATTGTGCATCTTTGTGTGATTTTTGTGAATTGCTTGTGAGATTTTTGTGCATTTCTTGACTCCTTATACTCCAAAGAGTATAAGGGTGCCATCTTGTCCAACAAACATCACTGAAAATCAAGGATCAAGCTCCTCTTGATCTTATCTGCACAAGTGAAGATTCACTTTTCTTCCTTGTGTTCATAAGTACAAATCTGGGCACGTTTTTGATCATTGGAAGTTTGATTCTGGTTTGATTTTGGTTTATTGCTTGATTTAGAGTAAATTGAAGTTAATGTATTGATTTTAAAGTTTAAAAAAAGAAAAAAAAATTAAAAAGTAAAAAGGACGTGGCCAGGACTCGAACATGCGCCACGCCTCTCACACACAAACGGCTTAACCATTGCGCCCTAGGGACTTTGACTGATAAGTTTCATTTCATTACTTATTTAAGGGCTTTTGGTTTGTAGCTTATTCTAGCTAACAGCTTATAAATAAGCTTATTCTAGCTTATTTCCTTAAGGTTTTGACCAGTTAGTATTTTTATTTTGTTTGTATTAGGTTTTTTGACTTTTCAGTCCAAAAAGTTTATTTTTCCCTTTATTAATTAATTTTCTAGGATTATTTTAAGTTTTAATTTTAGAAAGTCATTAAAAATAGAAAAAGGTAATTTAAAAATCTGAAAAAATAGTTTTTAGGTTTTGAATTATATTTTTGAGGTTTACAGCTATTTAAGTTTTCAATTTAGCTTATTTTTTATTTTATTGGATTTTAGGGTTTTTAGCTAACTTTAAAATTCAATATAAAATTATTAAATAGGTTTCAGAAAATTTTGATTGCATTTTTGTCTTAGTTACATTATTTAAGATTTTTGGTAATTTTTTAGAATTTTTTAGTAGACTTTGAATTTTTTTGATTATTTTAATATTATTTTATTATTAAAAATTGAAGTTTTTTTTTAGTTTTTACATTTTTCCTAGGTTAAGGACACTTAATTAGGAGTTTTGTCACTTTCCAAATATTTTTAAGACTTTTCAATTAATTTCTAGAATTAATTTAAGATTTAAGTGATTTTAATAGTTTTTAAGTGTTTAAAAATAGTTTAATTTGGTTTTAAAATTTTTAAAAATAGTTTTTAGCTTAATTAGGATATATTTTAGGTTTACAAACTATAAGATCTTGTTTAAGGCTTTTTAATAATTAAAAGTGATTTTTAGGGCTTTAATTAGCATTAAAAAGTTATTATCTAATTAATTAAAAGGTTTTAGCAAGTTTGGATTTTTTGTAAACTCTTAGAATATTATTGGGGATTTTTAAAAAAAAATTTAGGAATTTTTAGGTTAAAATTTTAATTTTGGCACTATTTACGGTTTTGCGAGATCGCCTTTTTCGTCTTATTTTAATCCGTTTTCGTAACCGTCTTTTCTTTCTTATTTCCATTTTCTTTTATTTCTCAATAAAATCAAACATTAATCAAGTCTTACACAACACACTTGCCTCCTTGAGAATGATACCACACAAAGGGTCATAAGTGCTTACGTTTTCCTAAACGTACACTTAATACTTGCCGCTTTTACCTCGTTTTCCTAAACGAGTGTGATTTTACAACAATTAGGATCTCTCTTTACAAAACGCCTAGACAAAACCAAAGCATTTACTCCTACAAGTTCTTGGTCTTCTCAATCATTTAGTGCAAGTTACACAAGATATTTAGCATTCAAGATCAAGTCAAGACTCCCCTAGGTCACGTTTAGGACGAACTCAACACACAAGATCCTTGAAAATTGATCATCCACCATATTTCCTTGAAAAAAGTAAGTGTGAGACCTCCCTAAATCTTTTCCTTACTCTTTTTACTTGTCATGCATATAAAAGCTATGGAAATGAGACTAGGAGTGCATGCGCGTGTATATTACTCTTAGACAAGTCACTAGCAACATATAAGCCCACGGATTATATGGTGTTTGTGGACAAGCTTGCTTCAAAACACTAAGGATTAGTAAGAAAATTGCTTATAGAACTTAGTATGAGCCCTAGTTAGATAACCTAGAGATATAAGCCCATAAATCTATATAAGCCGAAACATATAAGCCTATATAAGCCTAGTCATATAAGCCTATATAAGCCTAAGTCATAAAATCCATAAATCTATACAAGCCGAAACATATAAGCCTATATAAGCCTAGTCATATAAGCCATAAATCTATATAAGCCGAAACATATAAGCTTATATAAGCCAAGTCACATAAGCCCTAAAACATATATAAGCCGAGCCAAATAAACCATATAAGCTTAAATGAGCCGAGACATATAAGCCCACTTATAAGCCTAATAATAAGCCTATAAGCCCACATTTAACTAGCATGCTTAGTAAAAACTAGATAAGCCCAAATGTTAGCCCGCTAGACCCATTAAGCCCCAAACTGAGACCCTATTGGGCCAACCTATCCCAAAACCCTATTTGGGAACTTTTTGGGCACTTGTTGCCACTTGGTGAAAGTTAGGGTCGAAAATGTAACATAACAAAACTTATAAATATAATTTGTGACTTTCGTGACTTTTAAGGAAGTAAGAGGACCAAAACTGCCATTACCAAAAGTACAAGGTGCGTTTGTGTGGAAACCGTGGGCTAAACAAAACCACAAGGACTATATATGCCATTTTTGAAATTTAATACAAGCCATAGCTTTCTCTTTAAATATTTCGAGACTTCAAGGACTATAAGTGTCACTTTTGAAACTTGTTACAAGCCCTAAAAACTCTATTATAAATTTTCGAGACTTAAAGGACCAAATGTGTCATTTGGGAAACTTATTACGAACCCTAAAAACTTTAATAACTGATTTCGAGTTATGAGGGACTTGTTATGTCAATATTCAAACTTAAATCGAGCCCTAATCCTCACTTTTATTATATTCGGGACTTGAGGGGGGTGTTTTGCCAACTTAATAAATTAAACCGAGCCCTAGGGACTCGGTTTGTAAATATTTTGAAACCTAGAAAACCCTAGGGACTTAATTTGCCATATAGTGAAAGTATTATAAGCCCTAGAGGCGTGTTTTGAAATAAAAGTTAACTAACGAGGTGAAATACTTAACGAACTAAACTTTAAGGGTTACTTTGGAAATTATTATACCACAAGGATTTAATAACAATTTAATTAAATTAAAGGTATTAATAAATTATGTTATTAATAAATTAAATTAAGTCATTTTAGATAATTAAATAAATTATTAAGATTTATTTACAAAACCTTATAAACCGACAAATCACATTAAATATATTTAATGCCTTAAGAAAATTAATAGAATATTAATTTCTTACAATTATTTAAATTAGATAAAAATCTATTTATTTAAAATATATAACCCTTATATTTGATAATATAAATATATTTTTAGAGACTAAAAATATATTATATGTATTTGGCAGCACATTATAAATTGAAACACTTAAACTATCATAACGACTTATTAATTCGTGATCATGCATTTTCATCAGTACATTTATCATGCATTATTTTGCATCTACTGAGTCATTTAAATTACTTAGGTAATTTCATCACTTCGTGATCATACTGTGCCAGTTTATTCAGTGACATCATCCCTACATCAGTACCACTAAAGTGAGTTCATGGCCCCATCTTTATTGTTTTATAACTGGGGGAGAAAACATACACAAACTATATATTTAAATATGCAAACATTCACAAACAACAAACAACAATTTATTGCCTATTGTTTGCCCCATTCCCGTAGACTGTAATAGTTAATAGTGTAGCGTGAAATGTATGAATAGATCTATTCGGGTATTGACAACACCCGGCATGCGTGACTTGCTATCACGAAAGGTTAGGCCAAGCAACGGGTTTATTTCATTGTCGGACTGAGGGAAACATCATCAGGATAGACCCAAATGGGGGTACTGAGCTTCATGTCTAGCTTCTATTACAGGGCAGTAGGAACTACTATAGTATTGGGTTGTGATTGTCCTACTATGATCGTAGTGTTTGGCATATCAGTAATTTACTTATTTAATTAAACCTATGAATTTACCAACCTCGTGTTGACCCCCACATTTTACTTTATATGTTTTCTCAGGAAAATAAGCAGGTTCATGCATTGGATTCCAGCATTATAGGAAGCATCATGTTTACCACCGGGTTGGGATATTTACTTCAGTTTTATAATAAATGTGGTTCTTTTAGACAAGATACTAAGTGTGTACAATTAATTCACGTAATATGTTTTAAATGACTATTATGATCATTACTCTATATATTGTGTGCTATCGATCCACCCAAGTAACACCCCAAGTACTATTCCGCTGCATTTGACCATCATGGGGGTGTTACAGAAATGGTATCGAAGAAATAGTTATAGAGAACCAGATCAATAATAAAAAATTTAAAATATAATAAAAATTTTAAACTGGACTATAACTGAAATTTTAAAATCAATGAAATAAAAAGAAAGTTGATTTTTGGGGAACCTTTATAAGTTAGGCATATAGCATATAGAGCATGCATATTATGTGAACTAACCTCACACCGATTTATAACCTTTGAGTTAATAAATCGCCTAAGTATCTACTCATACTTTTAACAAGCATAGTTAAAAGACATAAACCGCATCGCATATGCATTTTGAAAACTTTTTGAATTGTGTAAGCTAAAAACTTACTCAACTTTGAAATGATATTTTCAGATATCATGACAACACCTACCGTTGTGACTACTTTCGAGGAGCTATGGTTCCTACCATCGCACCATTATCGCCGACATCGGTACTTGATAGACCTACATCCGACACAGAGTCCAGGGGTGACCAGCCAGATGGAGTCATTATACTTTCAGATTCTCCTACCCCATCACCACCTACTATATCTCCTACTTCACCACTACTAGTCGTACCTGCATCTCCTCCTAGGGAGGTGGATCAGGTTGTACCTTCTTTACCACCCTTGTCACCACCTTCTACACTTCGCTCTTACCCCGCCAGTGCCTTGCCACCTCGCAAGAGGAGGCGTGACTCTATTCCTGACTTGACCTTCGAGATAGGAGAGGGTTCGAGAGTTGGACAGGCTAGTCTTGGCGCTTTATAGGCACAGGTCGATGCACTTGTAGCCCGACAGGCACATGATACTGCACTTATTAATGCCCTACTACATGCGGACCAACAGGGTTGCGCCGTACTTCAAGAGAGAATTAATTCTCTCTATTGGACTGTGGCTGGTGAGTCACATACCACTCAGAGTTCTTTGGGTATGACCTAGGGAACCATACAGTGGCTGTTGGATGAGGTTGCTTACCTCCGTTATCGCCTAGCTTCGTTGGAGGGTCAGTCGTACGAGACCCAGGCTGTCATACTCACACAGGAGGAGACTTTCAGGACCTTCATAGACCTGGCAGATCTTCGTCACCAGGGAGTCACTGCAGAGACGGATCTTCTTCGGAACGCCGACACTGCACGCCAACATCAGTTGCTCGAGACTATGAGATTCTCCCGGGAGACCAGGAGAGCGATGATTCGCATGCAGGATGATCGTGCACCCACACCACCAGCTGGACCATCCGCACCTGCAGGCAGCCATACTAGTGTAGGCTAGATTTCTTTGTACATCATGGCAAGCATTGAGTTGCATCTCAGCTCGCATGATTTAAGTCTTTTGTACTTGTATTTTCATTTCAGTTGTATCTGTATCTTAGCACCTAACCTTAGTAGGTAGGTTATCTTTTGTTGTACTACAAACATGTGTACCACTATTTCAGACAGGATTGTCGTATCTCTGTCATAGATTGGTTGTATTTGTATCATATTGATGTTCACCAGGATTGACATGTCATCACTTACTTGTTTGTTTGAATTTATATTATTATGAACTCTTAACAGGTTATCCAATTTGTTGTGAATTCTATGCATACCAATTTTCATGCAGCTTAATATAATAATCTTACTGACCAACTAATAAATCTCATCTTTGTGTATGATAGAACAATGGCACAAAGAGTCACTCGACAGAATCCCGACGCTACTCCCTCTGTGACTATTTCAGAAGCACAACTTAGAGTGCTTATCGGTCAAGGCATTGTTGATGCCCTAGCCGCCAGGGAAACACATCCCAGCGGAAACCAGGGCGACAGTTAAAACTCCAATGCCAGAGATCGAAATGCCAGAGGGTGTACCTACCCCGACTTACTGAAATGCAAGCCCAGTTACTTCAAGGGCAAGGAAGGGGTAGTAGAACTCATGCATTGGTTCGAAAGGACCGAGACAGTGTTCCACATTAGTGATTGTACCAGAGAAAACAAGGTGAAATTTACCACCTGTACTCTCTTGGAACATGCTCTCACCTGGTGGAACTCTCTAGTTGCTACCCTTGGCCATGATGAAGCCTATGGGATGACCTGGAATGCATTTAAAGAAAGACTTATAATACAAGGGTTTGCCTCGTATGAAAATTCGTAAAACCGATATTTTCGAATTGATTACTAGTAGAAAGTGTGACTCAGTCGTTCTTGGTGGAAAATAAAATGGGTTGATTATCTATTTTAATCTAAAGGTAAATATGAAAATTCCGTTGAGTAAAATAAAAGCTTTTAAAAATTAAACTAAAAATTACTAGAAAAACACTTGGTAAAAATAGAGATTTCGGGAAGCGTGCAATTTTTAGAAATTAAAACGTAAGGAACTTAAAACTTAAAACTTTGTAAAACTTAAAAACTTAAACCATCGGAATGTACAAAGTGAATTAAGTCGGAATGTAGTGAAAACAAATCCATCGGAATGTCAAAGTAAATTCTATCGGAATGTAGTTCTGTCGGAATGTAAGTCTATCGGAATACAAGAAATCAACTCTGTCGGAATGTTCAAAGTATCGAAATAACAAACAACTACCCCCGTCGGAATGTTGATCGGAATAATAGTGAACCTGTCAGAATGTGGCTAACTAAAATTGGGCTGAGTTACGTTTACTAAAACCTTAAGACTCGTCGCAATGTGCGATCGCAATGAGCGATCGCAATCACGATCGGAATAAGGGGGAAAACACTTGATCGCAAAGTAAAACCTTAAAGGTTATTGCGATCACAATGAGCCCGTCGGAATGTAGCGTCGGAATGAGTAAACCCCTAAGATTGCGATGGAGCACAAATTAATCCAAAAATGGAGATAAGCTAAAAACTCAATAAGCACTAATAAGCAAATACGAATAAGCACATGTTCAAACCTTAACCAAATCAAAACAAGCATAAAATTTAAAACTTTTCTTTTAAAACACGAAATAAACAAACTTTTATAAATCAAACTTTAAAAAGACTAAATTTTTAAGAAAACTTAAAAGACAATAAGCTATTTATATGAAATAAGCCAATAAGCACAACAAGCTTAAAGCTTAAACCGTATAAAAACTTAGTAAGGAACAAAAAGATAAAGTTTTTAGTCACAAAAGCATCAAATTTAAGCAAAATCAAAGATTATAACGGGTCAAAAACAACTTAAAAATAAGGAAAGGTAAAAGAAGATTAAGATTAAAAGATTAAATTTGAACTTGTAGATTAAAGATTCAAAATTACAAAAGTGAATTAAAGCTTAAACATGAAAGAAAGAAAAGATGAAGTTTTAGTGAGAGAAAGTTAAACACTTTCTCTCTCTAAAATGAAAACTAAAGAAAAAAAATAAACTAGCTAACACCCTCCTAATGTGTCATTAGGAGGGTATTTATAGGAGATGAGAAGGTGCGTGTGCTTCCTTCTTTCTTTCTTTCTTCTCGACTCGATTTAAATTCTTTGTCTTTCTCGACGTCGTCTCGGGATTTGTCGATGTAAATTGAACTTGTCTTGTAATTTTCTTCTTCTATTAGACTTGATTTCTTCGACTTCATTAAACTTACGTCTTTAGACTTTTTCTTCGATAAATCTTCAGAATAGGCCTTGGACTTCCGTTCTTTTTGCACTCTTGATCTTTTGACTTCGTCTTTTCTCGTTTTTCTTCGATAAAAGCCCGTGTTTTCTTCCTTTTTCATCTTTTGGTCCTAAAACACAATAAAAACACAAACCACGCATAATTCTGACTTTTACGACATAAAATACACGTTTTGGTCTTGTTATTATTGGAAATAAGTGGTAAAAGGATAAGTGTTTTCACACTTATTAAATCCCCTACACTTGACCATTGCAATGCCCTCATGCAATGCATTAATTTCAAAGCACAGATTACATTTCATATCATAAATAACCCACATTGGCCTTTATTAAATACTAAACTTTAAGGAAACTAAAAAGATAGAAATATGTACAAAACAAGTAAAGAAATCAAAGACTTACATTGGGGTTTTGGCTGTCATGAATGTTCATCATCCTCAAGTTTCACGTACCTCATAACAAGCTTAAAAACGAGATCATTGTTATTATAAGTTAGCAAACTAACACTAACTCATGTGGCCCAATTATTTACTTAGACTCCCTTATTCCTAGGTGTATCTCTTATATTTTAATTTTGTCTTGAATGATCACGAGGATGCATTGTTTGACTTATTTCGATAGTTATTTAGGCTAAAAATAAAGTGGGACGATTTAATCAATAGTTAGCTAAAGGACAAAATCTTTTAAAACTGCTTCTCGGGACCTCTTAAAGTTCATATCTTGGCATAACTCGCTTCACGATTTGAGACCTTTCTCGGACCGATATTTGGCAGCGACTTCATACTTAAAATCTTGAGAGACGTTCTTAAAATTATGGTCTTCTCTTCATAATAGGAATTTCTTCACTTGAAGTTTTTGAGAGATTCTTCATACTTGGACCATGATTGGAGTAAATTACGTCTCTTGTTTAGGAAAACAAAAGAGCGTAAATGAGCGGTAAGTATTAAGTGATGATTTAGGAAAATCAAACACTAATGACCCAATGAAGTTCGTTTCCCAAGTAGCTAGGTATATGTGTGTGAATAATTCGTAATTGATTTGAGACTAATATTTGAAAGAAAGGGATGAGAAAGTAGAATGACGAAGACGTGAAATTAATTACTACGACGACTAAACGTAAAACTGTAAAAAGAGCTAAAATAAAAATTAATTCTAAAAATTCCCAAAAAATTACCAGAAATCAAAATAAATAAACTAAGAGTTTACCAATGATCAAAACTTTTTCAAGCCTTTTAATTAATGAAATATTAATTTTTAAATGCTAATTAAAGCCCTAAAAATCAAATTAATTATCAAAAAGCCCAAATAAAGATTTTTCAATTGGTAAACCTCTAAAATGACCTAAAAAGATTAAAAACTATTTTTATAAATTTTTAAACTAATAAAAACTATTTAAAATGATTTAAAAACTATTAAAACTTAAAATAATTATAAAAATTAATCTAATGATGATAAAATTAATCTAAGAGTTGCAAAAATCCTATTTTAATGTATTAAATCTAAGAAAAATATAAAAAGTGCAAAAATGTGAAATTTGAAATTTAATAATAAAATAATATTAAAATAATATTAAAAATCCAAAAATTATAAAAAATTCTAAAAACTTGCAAACTAGTTTATTTTAACCAAAATAATCAGAAAATGAAAGTGAAATTACCAAATTACCCCTAATGGGCTAAAACAAAAAACAGTCAAACTTAATGGGCTTTTGGGCCCAAAAAGTCAAACTAGGCCCAAATGACCTGAAAAAGCCCTATCTGACTCAAAATTCAATTCTAAGCACAAAAGTCTGAAGGCCCAAAAGCTGATTCTGAGCTTATCACAGCTTAAATAGTCAACAACTTATTCTTATTGGGCCAATAAGCTCATTAAGCAATAAGCCAATGCCATAAGCTCTGCTTAAACACGCAACCTTCTTTTGAGATGCCTAAGAGATCTGTAAAAAGAAATTTTTAAAAAGCTCACTCAATAAGCCAGAAATAAGCAAAATATAAATCCACAAAACGACAAAATAGTCGGGTTAGAGTTCTAGGCTGTTTCAGAAGCTCTGGTTTGTTGCAAAAGCTCACAAATATCTTAACTTAGAATAATCAATCAAGAAAATCACAAAAAGCCAAGTAGAATAAGCTGGCTGAAAAAGCCAAGTAAGCTAGTTTTCTAGCAAAAGCTTAACCAAAAGACTTGTAACCTTCCATACTTGTTATTAAGCTAAGAAAAATGAGTTCTATTACAAAAGCCAAGTTGTTGCATGTACCAATAAGCAGTTCTCAAAAATAAGCCAATTTGTGCTTATTTGACCAAAAGTCAAAGTACTCCAAAGTTCACCAAATGATCAGGGATGGATTATAAGCTTGTTATAAGCAACTTTTGTGAAGAACTCATGGAGGAGTCCTTGTGAATCAAGAGGTCAGTTGACCAATTGATGACAGATTTTGGCAAAAAGGGCTTAATAAGCCAGTTAGCTTATAAGCCAGCAACAAAGCAAACCAAATAGCCAAATCTACTCACAAGCAACACATAAACAAGATCCAAGCAATAAACAAGCAGGGCAAATACTAGAATGAAAAATGCAAGCACAAAATGAGGTGGTCACTTTGCTGATGCAAATGACCACTTCAGCCAACTTTGATAAGCTCTAGCACCTTCAATAAGCCACCAAATTCAACAAACAGATAATGCACAGATAGATTATCACCTAAACTCTTCCCAAACCTGATTTTAGACCTTAGATCCAACAAACAAAGAAGTTATTGGATCTGATGTGTTTGACCAATTCCAAAACACTTTTTATCAGATTTTTGCAAAACTTCAAATCCCTTTTCCAAACTTTCAGAAACTTAACCAATGACTAAAACTTGTTTAATATGACTTGTTTAGACCTCCCAAACCCTAAGAACCAAGGGCACAAGGCCAAAAGGCCTTATGAACCAGTAAACCCAAACAACCTTTAATAAGCCCTTTTTCAAAGCAACTTCTTAATTCTACAAACAACCTACTGATTTTATAGATCAAATAGCTAAACTAGGTGACAACTAACAGATACCAACCATAAAACACAAAGCACAAACACAAAATCAACAAATCACTTAGCAAAATATAAATCAGACCATAACATGTGATTTTTTAGAGGAATCTTAACAAGAGGTTATACCTATCCTCCATAACATCCTAGGAGGATCAGCAATGCTCCTTGGACCTTGTTCAACAACTAGAACAAGACCAAGGTACTTCAACAAAGGAGATGATGACTGCCTTGGTTGATGTTTCAAACTAGAAACTCAAGGACTTGATTTCTTCAACACAAGCAACAAACAACCCAACCAAAGGCTCTAATCTCTTCACAAGCTTGGTGTCAACAAGCTTGTAAGAGCTTATAGCTTTTGGTCAAGGATTAGTACAAGAAAAATAGCAAAATCAGATGACTGATTTCAAGTTATTTTCAAACTTGAAAACCTTACCAAAAATAAATGTCCTTAAACCACAAGATTTAAGCGCACTTATAACATCAAATGGAACTCAGAATTACCCTTAAACAACACCAACTTTCAAAAACATAAAAAGGAATTACAATTTTTCTCAAAATACCAAATTTTATAAAATTTAAAAAGGAATTACAATGTTTAAAAGGTAAAACTTGAACAAGGCTCTCTCACAAGTTGAGGAGTCCTTATATAGAGTACAAGAGATTATTCTAGAATGCTGAAATACATGAAACCCTAGTCTAGAATTCCCAAATTTTCCCTTGAGTGCATTGAGTTGTTTAGCTGTCCAAAATGATCTTGAGCATTCCTTTTAGCTTTGTGACCAAGCAAAGAGTGTCAGCTGTTGATTTGGACACGTGGCATTCCTTGGAGGTTAAGTTGGCTTGTGATTGGTGGACGGGTTTGAATGGTGGGGTCACATGGTGATTGGGAGTGAGGGTTTTGGGTGTGGGATGAGTTTATGCTTGTGTGATTTAAGCGTGTGTCAAGGCAATTGAAAATTACCCTTTGTTTAGTAAAAGTAAAATCTGGGTGGGATGAACATGAATAGTGGTCCTTTTGATCCGTTTTTGGTGGAGTGGGATTTGTTTGGCGCATTTCTTTTTTAAATGTTTCAAATGCCCAACTTTGGCCCTTGTGTTTTCAGAAAGATGGTAAAACGTGTTTTCAGCCAACTAAACTTGGTTTCCTTTGTTATTGAAGTTACAAAGTTCACACTTTTGCCCCAAAACTTTGGCAAAAGTATTTCAAGGGTTGTTTTTGCCATTTTTGCATATTTGAGGGACTGATCTTGGACATTCTTGATCTTCAAAGTTCTTCATTGTATCTTTGACTTCATGAGGGACCATAATTGACAATTTAGAATTGTTGAGGGACTAAACTTGCCAATTCTTCAAAGTTGAAGGACCATTTTGTAATTTTGACAAATTTAAGGGACCAAACTTGTAATTATGAATATACAAGGGTTTTAAGTGTCATTTCTTCATATGTTGAGGATCAATCTTGTACATCTTCAAGTCTTCAAGGGTTTTTCTTGGATAATTCATGAACTACGGCCCGGTTCTTTGTACGGATTCGTTTCACGTGTCCGTTTTTCCTTGTTTCTTATGATCTTTTGTCTTTTTCACGATATCCATACCTAAAACACACAACAAATACAAGCATATATATGGTATATTATGACATTTTAATGCATTTAAAGCCCGAAAAGAACGATGAGATCATGTATAAAAGCCATCTCATCAGACCACGACTTCTTCATTTTTCTCCAATCTTTATTTTGGACTTTGATATACAACGATCCGCCTCCTTTTAGGACTTGGATCTATTTATCCTCATACCTTGTTAGGGCCTTTTTGGATAGACTTCTCCATGATCTTTTGGGGAGTATTTGCTTTTCGTCGTGTGTCTCGATCCTTCATATTGATTTTCGATAAATGATTCTTCACATCACTTTTGGATCTTTAGTAACAAAATGTAGCCCTCATGCCTTGTTAGGGCCTTTTCGAACTCGCCAATCTTCGCATCCCGCTTCAATAAGTTATGCCTTGGCTATAAACTCTAATTAATACCGAGCAAATTTTAAACGATCTTGTGCTAGAAGCTAAGTAACTTTTCAAATCGTACAACCTTATTTATTGCAAATATATTTATTAGCAAGCGATGGGAGAAAAAGCTTATAATCAACTCACATAAATTCATGAAAGAATACCAAACTTATAATTGACTCTATCATCTCTCGTTCTCCACAATTTAAAATCTCAAGGAATGAGACTCGTGGATGCTTAGCCTATTAAATCAAAGTTTTGGGTTTTCGAGTCATCTATAGGATCATGCAAACTCTTAGACTTTTTCAATTTTATAATTCGAATTTTAAAGTTCCCTTTATAAACGACTCTCTAGGATCAATTATAGGAACTTACGAAAAGTTCTTGTTCTTAACCCGTGAGAGTTAAGACTTTCGCGTTTTAATGTTCCCTATATAAAAGCCTGGCAAAACTTGACTTAAATACGTTAAGGATACTAGCTAGAGTAAACTTAGATAAGTAAACTCGGGTTGAGTCAAAAGATTCACAACGTTTAAAAATTTAAAACCACTCTATTAAAAATTTTATTCGATAACAAAGGAAAATACTACTAAACTACTAGGCCAAAATAGATTAAAAATTTTGAAAAATGTCGAAAAATCCAATTTTCTGGTTAAAATGAGGACAAATTAATGGAAAAGCCCACTTACTTCGGTAGAAGTCCCCCCTACACTTGATGTAAACATTGTCCTCAATGTTTAAGCATGTGGGAGTAAACTCCCCTACACTTAGGACATTGTGCACTTTGTTTAAATCTTGCTAAGGAAAGGACAACTATAGTGATTTCAATGTGAACATATAAGATATGAAATATTGAATCACGATAGTTTAGGATAAAATCAGGAAGACGGGTACACGGGATCACGGTTCGTCAAATGTCATCAAAAGTGCTCTTTGAAGCTTTAATCCCTGCACATTATAAGAAACAAGACAACGAACACATACGGGGCTCCCCCTACACTTATTATGAAAACGGTAAAGGATAGATCAACGGGTTGCCTCCCGAGAAGCGCTTATTTTTGTTAACCGAGTCACGAGCCTGACTCGACCCAGAACTTAATTCAAGGGAAACGTGGTGAGGATGGAATCATCTCATGAGAGATGTCCTCACCAAAGTACAGCTTCACACGCTGGCCATTCACTTTGAAATTGGGCCCATTTGGCTTAGAAATCTCAATGGTGCCATATGGGAAGACTTTGGCGACGGTGTATGGACCAGACCAACGGCTCTTCAGCTTGCCCGAGAAGATCTTCAATCGAGAGTTAAAGAGTAAAACTTGATCACCAACATGGAACTCTCGGTTCTTAATCCTTGCATCATGGATGATCTTGGTCTTCTCCTTGTAGATTAATGAGTTCTCATAAGCTTGATTCCTTAGTTCATTTAGCTCATTGTGTTGAATCTTCTGAAGATCGTCGGCTTTGTTGATGTCGAAATTGGCCCACTTCAAGGCCCAGTATGCCTTATGTTCCAGCTCGATATGGAGGTGGCATGCTTTCCCGTACACAAGACGATAAGGTGTACAACCAATCAGGGTCTTATATGCGGTACGGAAAGCCCACAAAGCATCATCTAACTTATCGGCCCACGAGGCACGATGCTCTCCCACAGTTCGCTCTAATATTCTCTTCAATCCACGGTTAGATATCTCGGCTTGACCATTTGTTTGAGGATGATAAGCGGTGGAAAGACGGTGATTGACACCGTACTTAGCCATGACTCGAGCAAATGGATCATTGCAAAAATGAGTCCCGCGGTCACTGATGATAGCACGAGGAACACCGAATCGAGCAAAAAGCTGCTTTAGAAAGTTCACAACCACCCTCGCATCATTCATAGGGAGAGCTTTTGCTTCAACCCATTTAGAAACGTAGTCAACGGCTACGAGGATGTACTTGTTCCCTTTAGATGATGGAAATGGCCCCATAAAGTCGATGCCCCATACATCAAAGATTTCACATTCTTGTATGAAATTTTGAGGCATCTCATCTTTATGTGTGATCTTGCCTTGGCGTTGGCAAGCATCACAATATTTAACCATCTCGTGAGCGTCACGATAAATGGTGGGCCAATAGAATCCCGAGTCAAACACTTTCTTCGCGGTGTAGTTGGGACCAAAATGACCACCGGTGGGTCCTTTATGGCAAGCTTCAAGAATGTATAAAGTTGCTGGTCCATCAACACACCAACGAATAATCAGATCAGCACATTGTTTGAAGAGATAAGGGTCATCCCAAAAGTAAGTCTTAACATCTTTAAAGAACTTCTTCTTTTGTTGGGATGTTAACCCTTCGATGAGAATACCACCCGCTAAGTAGTTTGCAATGTCCGTAAACCACGGGGTGTCATCAAGATTGGAATTGATAGACATTAAGGCCTTAAGGGGAAAAGAGTCATTGATTTCTTGATTCGGATGATCCCCTTAATAAGGATCCTCAAGTCTACTTAGATGATCCGCGGCTAGGTTTTCCGCTCCCTTTTTGTCATGAATTTCGATTTTAAATTCTTGAAGGAGCAAAACCCAACGAAGAAGTCTTGGCTTAGAATCTTGTTTAGTTAACAAGTACTTCAACGCGGAATGATCGGTGTACACGATTATGGTGGAAAGAACAAGATAGGGGCGGAACTTCTCAAAAGCATACACTACAGCTAAAAGCTCTTTTTCGGTAGTGGTATAATGCAGTTGAGCCCCCGTCATTGTCTTGCTAGCATAATGGATTGGTTGGAAGTGTTTGTTCACTCTTTGGCCCAAAACCGCTCCAATAGCAAAGTCGCTAGCATCACACATCAGTTCAAAAGGTAGCTCCCAATTAGGGGTAACCAAGACCGGTGCCTTAGTTATCTTGTCCTTAAGAAGATTGAAGGATTCAATACACTCTTTAGAAAAGATAAAAGGAGTATCTTTTTCTAAGAGGTGGGTCATCGGGCGAGCGATTTTAGTAAAATCTTTAATGAATCGACGATAGAAGCCCGCATGACCAAGGAAACTTCTCATACCCTTCACGGTTGAAGGTGGAGGTAATTTTGCTATGTTAGCCTCAAAATATTGAGTCAAGCAAGAATATTGGGTCATATGTTTATTATGTATCGTAAATTAGAACGTTGTAATAGGTAGTAGATTAGTCGTGTATAACGGGCTTAACTTTAAGCTAAGGTTCATTCATAAGTAACCAAAGCCCAAAAGGAAAGCCCTGCCCATGTAGTATAGTCCATACAATCCCACATGTAGGGGGACTATAAATACCCTTCCTAGCATGTTAGGAAGGGTGTTGGTTGTTCATTTTCTCTAATCTAATATCACCTAGTTCCAACCATTTCTATCTACTTTCTCTCACTACTTTCTCTCTTTAGAATTCATCTTCTTCATCTATTTTCTTTCTTAAATTCGTATTATATCATCTAAATATATGGGACAAAATTGGTATCAATCGCCATGGGGTAGTTTTGTGATTCGTTGTTGATTTACTACTTAGTTCGTGTGATTTTAACATAAAATCTACGGATTCAAGTTTTTTCTTGTGTTTTTCGTGCTCTAAATCTTCCTCCTTTAATATCTACACCTTTCATACGTGTGGTAAGATTTTGGTTAGTTTGGTTTGGATTGAAACACGAATTCCAAGGTAAAAATCCATTCTTTCTTATTGCCTAAAGTCTCGAACTTTTATCTTGGTTACGATCTGATTGTTACGATTGCATAAACCCTAGGGGTTTCTACTTGCGATCCAAGGTCACGATCACCTCCTACGATCACTCAGTACGATCTTGAGTACGATCACTCAGTACGATCTGTAAGTACGATCACTCACTACGATCTGTGAGTACGATCACTCAGTACGATCGGAGAGTACGATCGGTGAGTACGATCGTTGGATACGATCACAGGATACGATCGTTGGATACGATCACCAATACGATTAAGTGAGTATGATCCACGAGTACGATCAGACTGCGATCATACTGCGATCTAAGAGTACGATCAGAGTGCGATCAGACTGCGATCATAGAGTACGATCAGACTGCTATCTAAGAGTGCGATGGGTGACATTGCGATGGACATCTAAATTTTGTTCGAGTATTTTTAGACTTAGCCACTATCTAGACTAGTCTCGGAACGTAGTTTACACGAAGATTAAAAAAAAGAGTTAAAATTTTTAGGTCAAGTAAAATCAAATTTTTTCCATACTAGTTTTAGGCTATTTCTAGCTCGATTTCAAAATTTGGTGATTACAAAATTTTTAGGTTTACCGTTTTGTCGGACTGAGGAATTTATTGTCGGACTGAGAAAAAATCGCAATTTTCTGAATTTTAACCACAACAACAATCACAACAAATCTACTTAAGATCCATATTCACTTAATCATTTCAGAGAATATTGAGATGGATTCTACTGCCAAATATCGTGTGACGAACAACAACATAATGGTGGCGGATAACAAAGAGAGACCACCAATGCTTGTGTCTGGTCGGTATGCTCAATGGCAATCACGTTTCATACGATACCTTGATACAAGACCTAATGGTGATTCCTTGAGGAAATGTATTACTCATGGAGCATATATATTCAAGAAGATCTTAATTCCTCCAAGACCAGCCACATATACTACTGATCCAATACCCGCAAGTGAACGAGATGAAACAAGAGCTGATCTTACACCTGAAAATTATGCTTGGCATGATGCGGAGAAGGAAGCCATCTATATGGTTTTAAGTGGGATTAGAGATGATATTTACTCCACGGTTGATGCATGCCCGACAGCACATGAAATGTGGACTGCTATTGGACGCTTGCAACAAGGAGAATCACTCAACAAACAAGATGTCAAAACAAACTTGTTTTGGAATTTTGGCAAGTTTACTTCAAGGGATGGAGAATCAATTGATTCATACTACTCCAGGTTTTATAAAATGATGAATGACATGACAAGAAATAACCTGCTAGTCTCCACCATGCAAGTCAATGTTCAATTTCTTCAACAACTTCAACCCGAGTGGACACGGTTCGTCACTTTAGTGAAACAACAAGAAAAGACGAGGTCTCATATCATCGACTCTTTGATATCTTGAAGCAATTTCAGAATGAAGCAAATGAGATTCGAGCTGAACGTGTTGCAAAGACGACTAATCCACTTGCTTTAGTGACTACCACTCAACATGTTCAAGATCATCGCTCTCGTGCTCCTAAGCCATACTCCACTACATCATCCTCACCATGATATTCCACATCATCTAAGTCTTCATCATCCATAAGATCACGAGGAAAAGTGCCAAGAGCACCATCACCACCATCTGAGTCATCATCTGAAGAATATAGTGATGAAGACCAAGCTCAAAAGAATCAAGAGACGAAACAACAAATTGCTTTCATAATGAAAACTTACAAGAAAATCTACAAACCCACCAACAACAATCTTCGAACATCATCTAACACAAAGAACCAATATGTTGAGAGTCCTCCAAGGTATGACACACGTCGACGTGGTGAAAGTCCTTCTAGGTATGATCGACATAATCCAACGCATGTTGAGGGTTCTGCAAGGTATGATCGACAAACTGCCAAGTATGATACTCAGAGGATTGCTGCTGCTACTGGGAATAGGGAAAATGTTGGAAGTCAAGTGGTTCAGCAGAATGGGATTCAATGTTTTAATTGCCAAGGTTATGGGCATATGGCAAAGGAATGCAGGAAGCCGAAAAGGGTTAGAGACTCCAGCTATCACAAGGAAAAGATGCTGCTATGCAAGAAGATGGAAGCAGGGGTTATATTGTCAGCTGAGGAAGGAGCAATGCTTGATGACACTGATGATGAAGATTTCGATCAAGAACTTGATGCACATTACTCGTACATGGCAAAGGTTGAAGAAGTTCTCAAAGTCATTGAAGATGACAACGGTCCTATCTTTGACACTGAGCCAATCGATAAGGTACACACTACTGATGAATATAATGTGTTTGGTGATATTCATAAGCATAGTGATCTACCCAATGCCATTAATGACACGTGTATGATGGAAACGGTTGATAGCAATACCACACCCGATTCATCAGACATGTGTAATAATGAGTCTGAGGATGATCAACATGCAAATGAGTATGATGAAGAGGAACGTATTGTGCTTGCTTATTTAATTGCCACTATACAAAAAGATGTCACTGAAAATAAAAAGAGTCAAAAGCAATTAAAGAAGGCAAACGCTATGCTCACTCAAAATTTTGAAGAATGCAAAGCTGCTCTTATCAAATCTACTGAGATGACTGAAAGCTATAGAGATGAGTTCCTTCAGAAAACCAAAGAGCTTGAGGGGTACAAGGGTAGTGCGTTAAAAAGTAAAAAGGACGATTTTGAAAACAAATATAATACAACTCTTTAGTTATTAGCCAAAGAGAAGCGTCAATATAATGTTTTCTTAACGGATGAACGTCAAAAAACGTACCTTGCCAATACCAAAGTTAATAAACTTGAACAAAAGCTCTCTATGACCACTACCGATTCTGCTAAAATTCTCGAGGATAAGAAACAAGAGGTAGATGCATTAAAACAAGACTTCAAAAGTAGATATGATAAAGAAACCAAAAAAGTAACAAAACTAGAAGAACAAGTTGAATTTTTGAAGAAAGTTGTTTATAAAACGCATGATTCTATTCAATCCGTAAGAATGCTAGCACCTCCATCGATGTTTAAGGGTCAAGCTAGCTTTGCAAGTCCTGAGTACCTTGCCAAAGCTCAAGCTGTGAACCCGTGTCTTTATCTTGATGAGACTAAAAGGACTGATCTTGATTGCATGCCTGCTAGTGCTGATAGTGAAGAGACTGCCCTTTGGGATGATGATAGTCGACCTCTTGTCAATAAGGAGTTTGTGAAACCATAAAATTATGCTTACATGAATAGTCTTTATGGTCTTTTCAAGAAACAAACTCAGAAAACCCGTGAGGAAGTGTTCTTAGAATGCAAACAAAAGAGAATTCAATAGAAGAAAGCTTTTGCCACTAAGAAATCTAATGTTTACAAATACATAAACTACCTCCCTCTAGATGAATCAAAAAGCAAGAGTAGAAAAACATTAGGTATTCTTAAACAGCACATAGATAATGTTAAATCTATTGTTGAAAGAGATTGGGCAAAACATGAAAATGCTGAGTGGCAACGCCCGATTCCTCAAGATATTACCTTGCTTGTGAAAGAACTCTTAATTCCAAACACGGCGTTGATTAAAGAAACTGTTCTTCAACTTGAGGAGTTCATTCGGACTGAAATGTATGATGATTTAAAATATGTTGAATCTCTTGAGAAACACATTGATGATCTTCAAATGGAGAAGTCTGATTTTTCAGATGAATATGATTTACTCTTGCAAGAATGTGTTTCTAAAGATGTTATGTGTGCTTATTTTACATCTTGTGCTGATATTGATGAATATTCTGATGTTGCATGCAAATATCTTGATAAGATCAAAGAATGTGAACGTCTTGAAAATGAGCTTTCGAAACGTAAAGAAAATGTTGATAAAAAGGCTTTTGAGTTACTTCAACACAAAACTGATTTCCTTCAAAAACATTGTCATTCTCTTGAACTTGCTTTGCAAAAAGACGTTGGTAGTTTTCCACATGATAATAAATTGCAAGAAAAACTTTCCCAAACGTTTCGAGAAATGAATGAACGGAATTTGGAAATTAAAGGGTTGAAAGCTCAGTTACAAGATAGGGACAGAGCGATAGCAGAGTTGCAGAAAATCGTTGCTAAAATTGGTGGGAAAGTCGTGGAACCTAGCATTAAGCAACCTGTTGTTAGACAACCCAATGCCTCTAAAGTGAATAGATCCTCTATCTTGGGAAAACCATCTGCTTTATCAAATTTCTCGTTTGCAAAACCTGTGTTTGCCCCCAAGATGGATGGAAAGGAAAGGAAAGGTGACCACAGAATCAACCCATAAGGAATACTATAGCACCAAGCGTTAAGCACAATAATGTGATTAAACCAGGGATGTATAGAATGCCCACAAATAAAGTTACTCAATCGCCTCAGACTTCTTGAAACACTAATATTCGTGTGTCTTCTACTACAGGAATAGTTTCCACTACTAGTGTTAGCCGGCCTCAGCTTAAGCGCACTCAAGTGAATGATAAGGTCTAGAAACACAAGAATCAAGGGAAGATGAAGGAAGTTCAAGAAAACCCTAGGAATTTGAATGTTTTTAAGAATAAAAAGTTTGTAATCGCATGTAATGATGATTTGAATGCTGTGAATGATTTCAATGCTATGAATGTGAAATTTGTTTGTGTCAAATGTGGAAAGTGTGCTAATGCTAATCATTCTATGTTTTCTATGAATAAAGTCAAAGGCGTAGATACTAGAACTAAGAAGCAAGCTGCAATGCCTATTAGAGCTAGTAAAGCCAAACGCAAAGTGAACCATTCTGGTGCAACCCCCACTAAGAAAAGTAATGCATCAGACTCCACCACTAAGAACCCTAGAAGCAAAATTAAGGAATTATATGAGTCTGCTAGCAAGTCTTGGAAATGGTGGTTTGCTAATCAATGTCCTCCAGGATATAAATGGATGCATAAAGCTAGGACAGAAAATGTGAAAACGAGTGTTAGTATGCCTTTAAATGTTGCTAAGGAGACTAATGATTCTATAATCACAACTACTGTGGCATCCAATTTAGCAAATGCTCCATCGTGTTCTAACTCTTCTGCAGGTGATACAAATAATTCTCTTCATACTGGACTCCGGATGCACGAAGCACATGACGGGGAATCTCAAGCTTCTAATTAACTTCGTGGAGAAGTTCCTGGGTACGGTCCGATTTGGTAATGATCAATTTGCACCGATCCTAGGATATGGAGATTTGGTTCAGGGGAATATCATGATCAAAAGGGTATACTACGTCGAAGGGCTTAATCACAATCTATTCTCGGTTGGTCAATTCTGTGATGCGGATTTGGAGGTTGCTTTCAGAAAGAAGACATGTTTTGTTCGTGATTATGATGGGAATGACCTACTTACCGGTACACGGGGTACTGATCTTTACACATTTTCACTTCATGGCTAAAGCTTCATCGACTCAGGCATGGTTATGGCATCAACGTCTTTCTCATCTCAACTTTGATACCATCAACCTGCTTTCCAAGAAAGATATTATGAGAGGCCTTCCAAGTTTGAAATTCATCAAAGATCATCTTTGTTCTTCTTGTGAACTTTGTAAAGCTAAATGAAGTAGCTTCAAAACAAAGACCACACCAAGCTCTAAAGGACGGTTAGATCTTCTTCACATGGATCTGTGTGGTCCCATGCGTGTTTATTGTATCAATGGAAAGAAATATATTTTGGTAATTGTCGATGATTACTCAAGGTACACATGGACTCACTTCTTAAGGTCCAAGGATGAAACACCCGAAGTTCTCATAAGCTTTTTTAAACTTATACAACGTGGTCTTCAAGCTCAAGTCAAAGTGGTTCGTACTAACAGAGGTACAGAATTTTTGAATTCAAAACTGAGAAACTATTTTGAAGCCGAAGGAATTGAACATGAAACATCTATTGCTCGAACACCCGAACAAAACGGCGTTGTTGAAAGACGAAACCGTACTTTAGTTGAGGCTGCTCGAACATTATTATCCGCTTCAAAACTTCCACTATACTTTTGGGCCGAAGCCGTGTCAACCGCATGCTACACACAAAACCGTTCCTTAATTATCCCAAGACACGAAAAGACACCATATCACATAATTCATGCTCGAAAACCCTCACTCAAACACCTTCATGTTTTTGGATGTACTTGTTACATAATTCGAGGTGGTGAAAATTTAGATAAGATGAAAGAGAAAGGTGATGCATGTATTCTTGTGGGATATGCAACTCAGTCTAAGGGATATAGAGTGTACAACAAGAGAACAAAACTGATAGTCGAGACTATTCATATTAGATTTTATGAATTGTAAGAAATGTCACTTGAACAAAACAGTTTAAGTCCCGATCCGCAAAGACAATCGACTTCCGTTCATAACTGCACGGAACTCGGAACTCAAGATCACAGCAATGAACCATCAAGTTCAACGCTGGTTCCAGAACATGTTCCTAGAGCTGATATGACAGTCGACACGACAATTGAAGAGTTGTAAATGTTATGTGGACCAATGTATGATGAATATTTCATGGGGGAGAAACAAGTTGTATCGAAGTCTTCCGCTGTCACTCATGATAAGAATGATGATACCGATCATCGTCAACAACCAGATACAACTTCATCTACTTCAACACGGGTTGCTGCAGATTTACCTCCTCAGAATATCACTTCAACAATCGATCCTACAACATCCACAACTACTGTCATTGCTCCAGAGAACACAATCAAGCAGACGATGCATTATCTGACGAAGACGAATTTATAAACCCATTCGGTACACCGGTACACGAAACTGGAGAGTCTTCTACTCGCCATGTTGATACGTCAAATATGCATACGTTCTACCAACGACATCCTTCAACACATCATTGGACCCGAGATCATCCTTTGGTTCACGTAATTGGAAACCCTTCACAGCCTGTTCGTACAAGACGACAACTCGCAACCGATGGCGATGTTTGTATGTTCGCACTCGTAGTGAGTACAGCTGAACCGAAAAACATCAAAGAAGCCATGGCTGATCATGCTTGGATCGAATCGATGACGGATGAACTTCAACAATTTGAAAGACTTAAAGTCTGGGAACTTGTTGACAGACCATACGATGTGATTCCATTAAATCTTCGTTGGATCTGGAAAAACAAGATGGATGAAGAGAATACGATCATCAAGAACAAAGCTAGGCTAGTGGCTTAGGGGTATGGCCAGAAAGAGGGAATTGATTTTTAAGAATCATTTGCACCAGTTGCTCGTATGGAAGCGGTCAGGATTTTCCTTGCTTACGCTGCACATAAGGGATTCGCTGTCTATCAAATGGACGTAAAGACAATATTTCTTAACGGTCCTTTGAAGGAAGAAGTCTATGTCATGCAGCTGGAAGGATTCGTCAATCCTCATTATCCTGACAAGGTGTATCGTCTCCACAAAGCACTATATGGACTAAAGCAAGCTCCAAGGGCGTGGTACGACGAGCTCTCGAAATTTCTGGTATCCAAAGGTTTCTCAAAAGGTTCCATTGATCTAACTCTGTTCACTTATAAACATGGGATGACATTTTGCTTGTGCAAATTTATGTTGATGACATTATTTTTTGGTCTACAAACCCAAAACTTTCAAAATGGTTTGAAAAAGTAATGCACAGCAAATTTGAAATGTCAATGATGGGCGAACTAAAATTCTTTCTAGGAATTCAAGTTCACCAATCCTCAAGTGTTATCTTTATAAACCAAGCTAAGTATTGTCAAGAGATAATCAAAAATCATGGTATGACTTCATGTGACCCCGTTGGGACACCATTATCAACCACATCGCTAGTTGCTGACTTGGAGGGAAATGTCATCGATCAAACGAGATATCATTCCATGATCGGTTCCCTCATGTACTTGACAGCAAGCAGACCTGATATTTCATGTGATACGTGTTATTGTGCACGATATCAAGCACGACCCACTGAAAAGCACCTAAAGGAGGTTAAACGGATCTTTCGGTACCTAAAGAATACCATTCATGTGGGACTCTGGTATCCGAGGGAAATCGGTTTCTTTCTAACGGCCTATTCAGATTCTGATCATGCAGGGTGTCTTGATACACGAAAAAGTACTTCTGGTGGTGCACAATTTCTAGGTCAAGATAAGCTTGTGGGATGGTCTTCTAAGAAGCAGGATTGCACGTCACTTTCATCAGCCGAAGCGGAGTATGTGTCTTTATCTGCGTGTTGTGCTCAAGTTCTTTGGATGAGAACACAACTCACGGAATATGGCTTCCACTTTGATAAAGTACCTATGTACTGTGACTCAAAGTCAGCCATAGCCATCTCCTGCAACCCGGTACAGCATTCCCGCACGAAGCACATCGATGTCAGATACCACTTCATAAAGGAACAAGTTGAAAGAGGTGTCGTTGAACTATACTTTGTTGGAACGGATTACCAATTAGCCGACTTGTTTACGAAAGCTCTGTCGAAAGATAGGTTTGAGTACCTCGTTAGGCAAATTGGTATGAGATGTTTGACTCCAGCAGACCTGAAGATTCTAGCAAAGGTGCCTGCTTGATTTATCTATCAAACATCAACCTGTATTTATCTATGAAAAAGCAAAATACAAAAATATAAAACATATTACAACAAAACACAAAATTAAAAAATCTTTCAAAATCCAAAAATATTCTTCTCGACATGTCTTTCAGTATCGATAATATGGACGTACCTAGAAATGTCGCTCAATAACGACACGGGTGTGTACATAAAGCTCGAATGAAAGTTGTAAATATTTTTCAAAACATGTCATTTCTTTTAATAAAGGAAATTGTCTATTTTGGACAATATTTCCAAACAACGGGTAGAGCAATCTATCACGGGTTGAGCTTGTCACAAAACATTCCACGTTTTGAGCTCAACACAATGGCTTGTAATCACTTTCAGATTGCAACCCGGATCTAAATTCGCGGGGGAGTGTACGCTTTAGTGCCCTTACCCTCAGCAAAATAAGAGAAATCTTCTTACACTTGAGTGGATTCGTCAAGACATTCAAAGTCTATGAACTCAAGTTTAGGCTTTAGAAGAACCTCTTCGCCAAAAAGAAACAGAATTTTTCACAAAAGCATTGAACACAATTTTTTCAAGAATTTCTCAATGATTATTCAAAATCTTTCAAAAATTGTGTGTTCAACAACTCCCATCCTCAAAAAGAGAAATGTGGATCACATCCTCATAATGACAATTCAATTGGATCAATTTTTGAGGGGGAGCATTTTAACTTCATGCAAAAGATTAACACATCTTTCTCCTGGAGATTTTCAAGACTATTTTTCAAAATATATTTTAATCAAATTTGGTATATCTAATATCAAAAGATTTTATATATTAGAGATAGGGGAGAAAATGTGATTAAAATGTGATCTTATATAAGACTCAAAGCACTTTAACTCTTACCTACATGTGCGAAACACTTTCGATTATCGATGCACATGTGAAGGGGGAGCATTTCTGAAACGACAAAACCAGCAAGGTGTTAAATGTTTTTCAAACACTTTGTTAGAATTTAAAGTGGTTTTCATGTTTACGATCAAATATCCACAACATCTTTAATTCACGTCGATATTGGTGTCAAAAGGGTGGTTAGGTTTAAGTCCTATGATCCAACCAGAACCGGAGGGATCTTCCCAGGGACAATCCAATAGATTATTAGAAGTCCTTAGGAAAGATGGAGTAGAATGTGAACGTAGCTGAATGCCGACTAAGTACTGATGCTAGCACTGGAACAATCACAACAAGGTGCTAGTAATGATGTCTTGGTAAGCATTGAAGGGGTTGAAGAATGAAAAAGAAATGTAAGGATAAAGGGTGTAAACAAAGAAGCCCTCCATACAACTTAGGCAGAAATCGGGTCAACACAACATGAAGACAACTCATCATGGACTCAGTGATGTGAAGCACAACCCTTTCCTAGCTACTCACGCTTCTCTCAAAAGAAGTTTGTTTTATTGTCACGGAGAACAACATGACTTCTATTGACTTTCTCACTTCGAGATAGTTGATATTGAATAGGTGGCATCTGCTCCAGCCTCCGACCACTAAAAGTGCACAAATCAAGTCTAGAGCCAAGAGATCAATCAAATCTCGTTAGGACACACGGATGAAGATCAACAGAGTCCTACGCTATATCCTTGTGATATTGCTAGAACACTCAGAGTGATACTACTTAGTATTCACAATGATGAGTGGAAATCCTTCCAGTGCTAACATCAAACAGCACTGCGGTAGGTCATATGCAAGATTCTTTATGAATTGAACATGTATAAAACTGAAAAGCAACAGTGGTTTGATTCTAAATTGATTCAAACTCATTTCAGGTTTCTACGCAATATCTTTATGGTCTTGCCAGAACATTTAGAGTGATATTCATTAATATTCACAGTGACGAATGCAAATCCTTCTAGCGTCAACATCAAACAGCGCTACGGTAGGTGACTTGTGAGATTCTTATGAATCAAGCTTGTGTCAACTGGAAAGCAACAATGGTAAGATTCTTTACGAATCATACTTGTTCTAGGAATTTGAATTGATGACTTTAATCAAGCGGATATCTATCCAATTGATTCACTCTTTATATTCGCAGTCTTGCTTTGAGACGGTCGAGTAAAGAGAACGGCTAGTACAGCCGCGAAACCCTGTCAAGGAGATTCTTAACTGAATCTAACTATCACAGGTACGGTATTTAATATCGTATAACGGTCTTCACCGACCGGAGGTAAAACGCTACCTATTTAGGACGAATGTCAAAGCCATTCAGTACGTGTCTATGTTTTGTCTCAAGAAGGTGGCATTACGGTGTACTCAGCAAAGTCAAAGATTCAAAAACACATTCTCATGCCTAAAGACATATTCGACAATTAATAGTGTGAGCATGTGGATGAAGACACAAGATCGCAAGATGGCAAAGACAAGTCAAGGATGATTTGAAGATCTCAAGATTAAAGACAAAGTCGAAAGACAACGACAAAGGCTCAAAGATCACAGCATGAAGGAACAAGACTACGATTACACGTTCAAGGCTCATTTATGGCGAGATTAGTAATCTCTACAAATTTCCTAAATGACCAAGGTTTATGACCTCTCATTGGGGGAGATTGTTAGCCTCAAAATATTGAGTTAAACAAGAATGCTCGGTCATATGTTTATTATGTATCGTAAATTAGAACGTTGTAATAGGTAGTAGATTAGTCGTGTATAACGGGCTTAACTTTAAGCTAAGGTTCATTCATAAGTAACCAAAGCCCAAAAGGAAAGCCCGGCCCATGTAGTATAGTCCATACAAGCCCACATATAGGGGGACTATAAATACCCTTCCTAGCATGTTAGGAAGGGTGTTGGTTATTCATTTTCTCTAATCTAATATCACCTAGTTCCAACCATTTCTCTCTACTTTCTCTTACTACTTTCTCTCTCTAGAATTCATCTTCTTCATCTATTTTCTTTCTTAAATTCGTATTATATCATCTAAATATATGGGACAACATGCTATGACATCAACTTTAGCACGGTCCACTTCAAGACCGCTTTGGAGATTTTATGTCCAAGCACAATGCCTTCTTTTACCATGAAATGGCATTTTTCCCAATTTAGAACAAGACGAGTGTCTTCACACCGTTTAAGCATGCGTTCCAAATTGGCAAGGAAAGAAGAGAAGGAGTCACCATAGACCGAGAAATCATCCATGAAGACTTCCATAGTTTCTTCAACCATGTCATGGAAGATAGCCATCATACACCTTTGGAAAGTCAAGGGAGCATTGCATAAGCCGAAAGGCATTCGTTTGTAAGCAAATGTTCCATAAGGACAAGTGAATGTGGTTTTCTCTTGGTCTTTAGGATCGATGGGAATTTGAAAATACCCGGAGAAACCGTCTAAGAAGCAATAATAATCATTACCCGCTAAACGTTCAAGCATTTGGTCCATGAAAGGAAGGGGAAAATGATCCTTTTTCGTAGCATCATTGAGTTTGTGATAGTCTATACAAACTCTCCACCCTGTAACGAGACGAGTAGGAATCAACTCGTTGTTTTCATTGGGCACAACGGTGATTCCGCCTTTCTTAGGCACACAATGGACTGGACTAACCGATGGTGAATCCGAGATAGGGTAGATCATTCCCGCATCAAGAAGTTTGATAACCTCTTTTTTGATAACTTCATGGATCTTGGGATTCACCCTTCTTTGGCTTTGAATAGTGGGTTTAAAGTCGTCCTCCATGAGAATTTTATGTGTGCAAAAGTGAGGATCAATTCCACGAATATCAGAGATTTTCCAAGCAATCGCTTTCTTATGACTCTTCAGCACGGCGATAAGTCGAGATTTTTCATCTTCTTTCAAATCCTTAGCGATGATGACGGGTGACTTCTTATTGTCTTCAAGGAACACGTATTCGAGATGAGACGGTAGATCCTTAAGCTCTAAATTCGGAGGATTTTCGATGGAAGGTGTAGTCAAATTCGGATCATCGATAGAGATTTCCTTAGGAGATAGTGGAGAAATATGGTCCTCATTGAGAAGTTTCTCAATGGTAAGAATGTCTTCATCCCAATTGGAGGGAGAATCATCATATTGTAAATCCACATCCCCCAAAGTTGCTTCAAATTCTTTCAAAATGAAATAACTTTCTCCAAATGGAGTTAGTGATGGAGCAATAGAGGCAACGGTCTCAACAATGGGTAGAGAAGAAGAACCACTTTTACAAGCGTCTTTGAAATGCTCTTCACAAGCCTCATCAAGAACGTCAATGAAATTAACGCTCTCATTTTCAGAAGGCTGCTTAGAAAGTTTACCCATGTTGAAGACGATTTTATCGTCACCAACTCTCATGATTAATTCGCTCGTGGCTACATCAATGAGAGTGCGACCGGTCCTCAAGAATGGACGTCCAACGATTAATGGAACACGGGGATCCATCTCGTAGTCAACGACAACAAAATCCGCCGGAAAGGTGAATTTGTCGACACCAACGAAGACGTCTTCGGCTATCCCCACTGGATAAGCAATCGTACGGTTAGCTAATTCCAATGTCAATCGTGTGGGGACTAGCTCGGGTAGAGATAATTGTTTCCAAACGCTTAAAGGCATTAAGTTTATACTAGCACCTAGATCGGCTAGGGCTATAAAATTCTCTACCCCGGGGAAGTTGCAAGGAATGAGAAAACGACCCGGATCACCAAGTTTGGTGGGTAATTTCCTTAAGAGCACTGCGGAGCAATTCTCATTAAGTTGGGTCTGAGTGATATCAAGAAGTTTCTCCTTATCACTGAGAAGATCTTTAAACATTTTAGCATATTTCGACATGTGAGCGAGAGCCTCAACAAAGGAGATATTGAAATTCAGTTGTTTAGACATTTTGAGAAAGTTAGAAACCTGAATATCATCCTTGTTCTTCAATTTCTCTTTCCTCAACCTTGAGGGATAAGGTATATTGGGTTGAGATGAAGGCTTTGGAATGGAATTTTCACTCACATCCTTGGGTGGTGGAGGGGTGGAAGTAGAAGGTGGAGGAATTGGAGAAGTAGAAGGTGGAAGAATTAGAGAAGGGGACTCGTTTTCCTTTGTCACAATCACCGGTGTAGGTGTAGGAAGCTCGGGTTCCTTTAAACCTTTTCCACTTCGAGTGGTGATTGCTTTCATCTCCCATCTTGGATTAGCAACAGTGTTACTCGGAAGAGAACCCGAACCAGAGGCTTGATTACTTTGGAAGAAACTAGCCATCATATCCCTTAAGTCATTCGTTTGACTGGCCAAAGAGTTTCGCATATCGGCTCGAAGATCATTCCCTTGTTTCACCATATCTCCTTTCAAGCTGGCCATTTGTCGCTGAAGATTCTGCACTATCGCATTATTAGTCCTCATGTAAGTTTCAACCTCTTGATTAAATGCGGTGGGTTGGGTGGGAGGAAGAGCATGGTAGGCAGGTGGTTGATAAGAGGGTGGTTGGTGAACTTGATTGTTTCCTTGAGGTAGATATGGGTTTCTTTGGGTTTGATATTGATTTGGATCTCGAGGTTGGTTTTGATTGTTGTGATTGAGGTTGTTTGGGTTTTGTGGGGGAAAACCGGGTGGTGAAAGGAAATTGTTTGAAGGATAACTGAGCAAATTGCGGTCACCTTGAGGACGTGCTTGATAGCCTCCCGTGGGATAGTTACCGTTGGCGGCATACACATTTTCCGGATTGTCATGAGACGAAAGAAATTCGGTGTATGAATGAGAACCCCCGCATATTTCACATGATTGACTCAAAGCATTAGCTTGGGCATTGATTTGTTTGGCAATGTTGGCGGTTTGTACAGCAAGCGATTCCACAAGCGAAGTAAGCTTATCAATTCTCTTGTCGGTGTCACTAGTACTAGCACTAGCCACATTAGTTCGAACACTCTTGGTTTGCACTCTAGACTTATTCTCAATTATATCCCATGCGGCATTAGAAGACTTAACCAAAATGTTACCCCCCAAGGCACTATTTAGTGAATCTTGGTCATTCATGCTTAACCCATTGTAAAAAGTATTTATTTGATGTACTTTTGTGAAACCATGTTGTGGACACTTTCTTAAAAGTTCCTTAAAACGTTCCCAAGATTCACTAAATGTCTCACCGTACTTTTGTTCAAAGGTAATGATTTCATTCCGCAAAGCGGTAGTACGTGAGGGTGGGAAAAAGTAGTTAATGAACTTGGTCTCTAAATCCGTCCACGTAAGAATACTTTGTGGCGGTTCCTTATCAAGCCAATTACGAGCTTGTCCCTCTAAGGAGAAAGGAAATAGTTGCAAGCGAATCACTTCTTGTGAAACCCCATTATACTTAACCGTATTGGTGAGTTGAAGAAACCTTTTTATATGGTCATGAGGATCATCAAGCGACCGCCCCAAGAAAGGTTGAGCAGAGACCATTTGAATAAAGCCGGATTTGAGCTCAAAATCGTTGGCTCCAATCTCGGGTATGACAATAGCATCGGTGTTGCCCTCTACGTGCGATTGCAAAAGCTCGATCATTGGTTGATTGTCCATGGTGACAATAGGTGGAGTAATGACTTCGGCTTGAGCTGCTTTCTTCTTACGAGCACGAGTACGCATACACACCTACAAAAGGAAGAGAAAAATAGACAAGAAATATTTTTGGTTTTTTATGTTTTTCTATTTTTTTTGAATTTTTGAAAATTTTATATTTTTTAGGATTTTTGAAAATTTTAAAGCAAGAAAAATAACGTTCAAAAATGAACGGATCCCAAAATCCAACGCGTCTCTCACTTAAAACCGTTAATCTTAACGAAAAGAGCCGACAGCGGCGCCATTTAATACAAGGGTTTGCCTCGTATGAAAGTTCGTAAAACGATCTTTTCGAATTGATTACTAGTAGAAAGTGCGACTCAGTCGTTCTTGGTGGAAAATAAAATGGGTTGATTATCTATTTTAAACTAAAGGTAAATATGAAAATGTCGTTGAGTAAAATAAAAGCTTTTAAAAATTAAACTAAAAATTACTAGAAAAACACTTGGTAAAAATAGAGATTTCGGGAAGCGTGCAGTTTTTAGAAATTAAAACGTAATGAACTTAAAACTTAAAACTTTGTAAAACTTAAAAACTTAAACCATCGGAATGTACAAAGTGAATTATGTCGGAATGTAGTGCAAACAAATCCATCGGAATGTCAAAGTAAATTCTATCGGAATGTAAGTCTATCGGAATACAAGAAATCAACTCTGTCAGAATGTTCAAAGTATTGAAATAACAAACAACTACCCCCGTCGGAATGTTGATCGGAATAATAGTGAACCTGTCGAAATGTGGCTAACTAAAATTGGGCTGAGTTTCGTCTTACTAAAACCTTAAGACCCGTCGCAATGTGCGATCGCAATGAGCGATCGCAATCACGATAAGGGGGAAAACACTTGATCGCAAAGTAAAACCTTAAAGGTTATTGCGATCACAATGAGCCCGTCGGAATGTAGCGTCGGAATGAGTAAACCCCTAAGATTGCGATGGAGCACAAATTAATCCGAAAATGGAGATAAGCTCAAACTCAATAAGCACTAATAAGCAAATACGAATAAGCACATGTTCAAACCTTAACCAAATCAAAACAAGCATAAAATTTAAAACTTTTCTTTTAAAACAAGAAATAAACAAACTTTTATAAATCAAACTTTAAAAAGACTAAATTTTTAAGAAAACTTAAAAGACAATAAGCTATTTATACGAAATAAGCCAATAAGCACAACAAGCTTAAAGCTTAAACCGTATAAAAACTTAGTAAGGAACAAAAAGATAAACTTTTTAGTCACAAAAGCATCAAATTTAAGCAAAATCAAAGATTATAACGGGTCAAAAACAACTTAAAATAAGGAAAGGTAAAAGAAGATTAAGATTAAAAGATTAAACTTGAACTTGTAGATTAAAGATTCAAAATTACAAAAGTGAATTAAAGCTTAAACATGAGAGAAAGAAAAGATGAAGTTTTAGTGAGAGAAAGTTAAACACTTTCTCTCTCTAAAATGAAAACTAAAGAAAGAAAAATAAACTAGCTAACATCCTCCTAATGTGTCATTATGAGGGTATTTATAGGAGATGGGGGGTGCATGTGCTTCCTTCTTTCTTTCTTTCTTCTCGACTCGATTTAAATTCTTTGTCTTTCTACACGTCGTCTCGGGATTTGTCGATGTAAATTGAACTTGTCTTGTAATTTTCTTCTTCTATTAGACTTGAGTTCTTCGACTTCATTAAACTTCCGTTTTTAGACTTTTTCTTCGATAAATCTTCAGAATAGGCCTTGGACTTCCGTTCTTTTTGCACTCTTGATCTTTTGACTTCGTCTTTTCTCGTTTTTCTTCGATAAAAGCCCGTGAAAGCCCGTGTTTTCTTCCTTTTTCATCTTTTGGTCCTAAAACACAATAAAAACACAAACCACGCATAATTCCGACTTTTACGACATAAAATACACGTTTTGGTCTTGTTATTATTGGAAATAAGTGGTAAAAGGATACGTGTTTTCACACTTATTAACTTACCACGAAATACTATCCTCGTGGTGAAATCAAGAAACTAGAGATTGACTTGTGGAACCTCAAATGCTCAAATCATGACATCACAGCTTACAATCAGAGGTTTCAGGAGCTGACTTTGATGTGTACTTGGATGTTTCCTGAGTAAAAGACAAGATAGAAAAGTACGTCAGTGGACTTCCTGGTCTGTTCATGACAGTGTACTTACATCCCGACCCACTACGGTCGAGAGTGCCATAGAGTTTTCCACGGAGTTGATGAACAAACGGGGACGTGATCATGTGCTTAGACAGTCAGAGTACAAGAGGAAAGTTGATGAGAACTACCGTAGTCATCACAGACCTAGCAACCAAAGAGACAAAACTTGGGTCAGGTCTGCAGTGCTGTTTCCTCAGCCCCACCTCCATATGTAGGCAACAAGCCAAAGTGCTCCAAGTGAAATTTCCATCACTACCCTACTGCTGAATGCCGAAGACCCGGACAGGGCAACTCACATGCTCCAGCCATTCGGAACAACTCCAGTACCAACTACAGGCCCCACAATGGAAACAGTCAGAACTTCCGCGGAAGTAGACAGCAGGGAAACCACCAGCACACTGGCAGTAGTAGCATGGCTCGTAGGGAAGTTCGTTGCTACTATTGCGGGGAAGTCGGACACATCAAGCCTGATTGCCCAAAGCGAGCAGTTAGGAACGAGAACAGAGGAGGAGCACCATCTAGAGTTTATGTTATAGGAGACACCAAGACCAACCCCGACTCCAATGTGGTTACCTGTACGTTTCTTCTAAACAATCGTTATGCAACTATTTTATTTGATACGGGAGCGGATAGGAGTTTTATATCCACAGAATTTAGTAGCTTACTAGACATCACACCTACACCGCTAGACAACTGTTACAGAGTCTAATTAGCATACGGTAAAATCATTGAAACTAACACTATTCTAAGAGGTTGTACCTTAAATCTTCTAAATCATCCATTCGATATTCATTTGATACCTGTAAATTTGGGTAGTTTCGACGCCATCATTGGTATGGACTGGTTAGCCAAATATCACGCAACCATTGTGTGCGACGAAAAGCTAGTCCGTATACCATGGGGAAAAGAAAATCTAAAGAAAATCTACTTGTCCGAGGAGAAGGAAATTCAGATAGAACTGACACCAGACTGAGTGTTATCTCATGCACTAAAGTCCAGAAGTATATACTAAAAGGATGCCCTATATTTTTAGCACATATTTCAAAGACCAACAAAGAAGAGGAACCAGAGAAGAAACAAATCAAGGACGTACCGATTGTCTGTGATTATCCCGAAGTTTTCCCAGACGACTTACCTGGTTTACCTCCGACTCGTCAAGTGGAATTTCAAATCGACTTGATACCAGGAGCTGCACCTGTAGCTAAAGCACCATACCGATTAGCACCAACCGAGATGAAAGAACTCACTGAACAACTTCAAGAACTGTCAGACAAAGGTTTTATCAGACCCAGTTCCTCACCTTGGAGAGCTCCAGTGCTTTTTGTCAAAAAGAAGGATGGTTCTTTCCGAATGTGTATCGATTACAGAGAACTGAATAAGTTAACTGTGAAAAATCGTTACCCACTACCACGAATCGACGACCTATTTGATCAGCTACAAGGATCAAGCGTATACTCCAAGATCGAATTACGATCCGGATATCATCAGTTGAAGGTCAGAGAAGAAGACGTACCGAAGACAGCTTTCAGAACTCGTTACGGTCACTATGAATTTCAGGTCATGCCATTTGGACTGACCAACGCGCCAGCCATATTCATGGACCTCATGAATCGAGTGTGCAGACCCTATCTAGATAAGTTCATGATCGTGTTTATCGACAACATACTCATCTATTCCAAGAATGAGCAAGAGCACGGAGAACATCTTGCTCAAGTACTGAAATTGCTTAAGGAAGAAAAACTGTACGCCAAGTTCTCCAAATGTGATTTTTGGATCCCTAAAGTGCATTTCCTCGGTCATGTGATCGATAACAAAGGAATTCAAGTGGACCCTACAAAATTCGAATCCGTGAAGGATTGGGCATCACCCACTTCGCCAAAGGAGATACGCCAATTCTTAGGTCTTGTCGGTTACTACCGAAGATTTATAGAAGGATTTTCTAAGATAGCTAAATCTATGATGAAGCTTACTCAGAAAGGCATAAAATTTGATTGGGGAGAAAAAGAAGAGGCTGCATTCCAAATCATAAAGTAGAAATTGTGTAGTGCACCCATTTTAGCCCTACCATAAGGCAACCGTTGTCTACTGCGATGCCTCACACAAAGGCTTGGGAGCTGTATTGATGCAGAGACAGAAAGTTATTGCCTATGCTTCAAGACAACTAAAGAAGCACGAGCAGAATTACTCTACTCATGATCTAGAGCTTGGATCTGTAGTTTTTGCCTTGAAAATTTAGAGACACTACCTGTATGGAACAAAGTGCACAGTGCATACCGACCACAAAAGTTTGCAACATATCCTAGACCAGAAGGAGCTGAACATGAGGCAACGTCGTTGGATAGAATTGCTCAGTGACTATGACTATGACATCCAATACCACCCAGGTAAAGCCAATGTAGTTCAGATGCACTAAGCCGAAAGGTAACTGATCCTCCCATGAGAGTTCGAGCCCTAGTTATGACCATTAGCTTGGACCTACCCAAGAAGATATTAGAGGCTCAACTCCAAGCACAGAAGCCTGAAAACATTAGAAAGGAAGACATAGGAGGAATGCTTAGGACTGACCTAAGCAAGGAAAAGTTGGAAGCTCGAGCAGACAGAACGTTATGTTTGCACGGAAGAAGTTGGTTACCATGTTATGGAGACTTGAGAAACGTGATCATGCACGAATCTCATAATTCCAAGTACTCCATGCATCCCGGATCTGAAAAGATGTATCAGGACGTGAAGAAATTATATTGGTGGCCAAACATGAAAGCAGACATTTCCACCTATGTGAAGAAATGTCTGACTTGTGCCATAGTAAAAACAGAACACCAGAGACCATCGGGTTTGTTAGTCCAACCCGAAATACCAAAATGGAAATGGGACAACATTACCATGGACTTCATTACCAAACTTCCTACTTCATCTCACGGTTACGATACAATTTGGGTAATCGTCGACCGACTCACAAAATCAGCTCATTTCCTGCCCATCAGAGAAAATGACACTGTGAACAAGTTGGCCAAACTATACCTCAAGGATGTTGTGACTAGATACGGTATACCAATCTCAATAATCTGTGATCGAGATGGTAGATTTACGTCAAACTTTTGGAAAGCTTTTCAACGAAGTTTAGGAACAAACTTGGACATGACTACCGCATATCATCCACAGACTGACGGTCAGAGTGAACGAACAATCCAAACATTGGAAGACATGCTAAGGGCATGCGTGATCGACTTTGGAAAAGGATGGGTCGAACATATACCATTATTTGAATTCTCCTACAACAACAGCTACCATGCCAGCATCAAAGCAGCACCATGAGGCCCTCTATGGCCGCAAGTGTAGATCACCCGTGTACTGGGCAGAAGTGGGGGAATTTCAGCTGACTGTACCCAAACTGATCCAAGAGACTACTAAGAAGATCACTCTCATCAAACAACGAATTCAAGCTGCCCAGGATAGACAGAAGAGCTATGCAGACAGGAAACGGAAACCTATGGAATTTGTAGTAGGTAACCCTGTTATGCTAAAGGTATCACCTTGGAAGGGCGTTGTACGATTTGGGAAACGTGGGAAGTTAAATCCACGTTACGTAGGATCTTTCAAAGTGACTGCCAGAATCGGTGAAGTCGCTTATCGTTTAGAGTTGCCCCAGCAATTGAGCCGGGTACACTCTACATTCCATGTCTCGAACCTGAAGAAATGCTACGCGGATGAACCGTTAGCCATGCCATTGGAGGGAGTCCACTTTGATAACAAACTCCAATTCATAGAAGAACCGGTAGAAGTCATGGAGAGAGTAGTCAAGAAACTAAAGCGAAGCCAAATCCCGTTAGTTAAGATACGATGGAACTCTAGGAAAGGACTTGAGTTCACTTGGGAACGCGAAGACACGTTTAGAGCTAAGTACCCACACCTGTTCACCTGAGCAGTAACGTCATCTTAAGCTTTGAGTACAAAGCTAAAATAACGGGTTAACGCTGTAAAACCTGTAAATTTCAGGTTTTGACTATGTCATCATTGTACACGTCACCTCATGATATCTATATACATTACCACCTTTGCATGAAATATTTTGAGCAATCATATGCATCATACATGAGCATACATTATTTTAATCATCAGAACATGGAAACATTGGATCACATAGCATTATATTATGATTATGAGTATTTAATCATAAGGACACAGCCACATTTGTATGACTACATTATATGAGCATACGGGACAATAAACGATCACTTCTTTTGGGACATCTAAGTCACATGAACACATGATCATAAGCATTCATCATATTGATTTATAAAAATCCAAACTCATGATCACAATTAAAAACATTTACCTAAGAACTATTTTAAGCTTTAAAATATATATCTATATATTTTCCTCACCTCATGAATGATACTACGATACGACATCAACGGCTATTTATTATTATTAAACGTTACAAATAACCTTTCTAACTTATTTAAACTAAGTTGTTTTGCATTTTTATAAAGTAAATTATACTCTCATTTAATTACGACTATACTTTCACCAAGGATCCCAAAAACTTAACCAAATGAACTAGGAATTTAACCTACTTCTACTATATCATACCTAGACCCCTAATAATCATACCAAGACACTAGATTTAAACCTAAAACTATCTTAGACTCATTAACTAGCCGAATATATACACCATACACAACTATACATACTTGGAACCTTTATCAAATATACATTTGACTTTCTAGACTTTGTACAACACACTCTCATTAAACCATACACTATCTAGCTCACTCCTTCCCTTTTTACTAGCCAAAACCGTCGGCTATATCCCAAAACCAAGACCCTATGTACATTTTTGCATTTAAGGAATGTACTAACTAATATCTAGACTTGGATATGCAAATGCTTAACATAAAGACACTTACACTCTCTTCCTTACCTTAGACGTGTGAGAGACCCACACCACACAAGCAAATAGCAATGTACAACACTTCTCTTAATTACAAACACTATACAACACCATTTTGTCCCCTTGGCTTACATATATGCGACGGCATGAGGACTACAAAGAGTCAAGTGTACATTTTTGCTCATTAAGACTTAGTACTAACATAGTACACCACAAATCACCTCAAATCTTGTTAGCTTCTCCTTCTTGCCGTGGCATTTCCCTAAGCCACATAAACAAGCCCTAACTTGATATTTATCAAGCACTTGAACTTCACTTTCTACTTATACATCCATATTCGGATCTTTCTCTTCACAAAACGCCTAGACAAAACCATCATTTACTCCTACAAGTTCTTGGTCTTCTTAAGCATTTAGTGCAAGTTACACAAGATATTTAGCATTCAAGATCAAGTCAAGACTCCCCTAGGTCACGTTTAGGACAAACTCAACACACAAGAGCCTTGAAACTTGATCATCCACCATATTTCCTTGAAACTAGGAGTGTATGCACACATATATTACTCTTAGACAAGTCACTAGCAACATATAAGCCCACGGCTTATATGGTGTTTATGGACAAGCTTGCTTCAAAACACTAGGGATTAGTAAGAAACTTGCTTATAGAACTTAGTATGAGCCCTAGTTAGATAACCTAGTGATATAAGCCCATAAATCTATATAAGCCGAAACATATAAGCCTATATAAGCCTAGTCTTATAAGCCTATATAAGCCTAAGTCATATAAGCCATAAATCTATACAAGCTGAAACATATAAGCATATACAAGCCTAGTCATATAAGCCATAAATCTATATAAGCCGAAACATATAAGCTTATATAAGCCAAGTCACATAAGCCCTAAAACATATATAAGCCGAGCCAAATAAACCATATAAGCTTAAATGAGCCGAGACATATAAGCCCACTTATAAGCGTAATAATAAGCCCATAATCCCACATTTAACTAGCATGCTTAGTAAAAACTAGATAAGCCTAAATGTTAGCCCGCTAGGCCCATTAAGCCCCAAACCGAGACCCTATTGGGCCAACCTAGCCCAAAACCCTATTTGGGAACTTTTCGTGCACTTGTTGCCACTTGGTGAAAGTTAGGGTCGAAAATGTAACATAACAAAACTATAAATATAATTCGTGACTCTCGTGACTTTTAAAGAAGTAAGAGGACCAAAACTGCCATTACCAAAAGTATAAGGTGCGTTTGTGTAGAAACCGTGGGCTAAACAAAACCACAAGGACTATATATTCCATTTTTGAAACTTACTACAAGCCCTAGCTTTCTCTTTTAACATTTTGAGACTTCAAGGACTATAAGTGTCACTTTTGAAACTTGTTACAAGCCCTAAAAACTCTATTATAAATTTTTGAGACTTAAAGGACCAAATGTGTCATTTGGGAAACTTATTACGAACCCTAGAAACTTTAATAAATGATTTCGAGTTATGAGGGACTTGTTACGTCAATATTCAAACTTAAATCGAGCCCTAATCCTCACTTTTATTATATTGGGGACTTGAGGGGGGTTTTTTGCCAACTTAATAAATTAAACCTAGCCCTAGGGACTCGGTTTGTAAATATTTCAAAACCTAGAAAACCCTAGGGACTTAATTTGCCATATAGTAAAAGTATTATAAGCCCTAGGGGCGTGTTTTGAAATAAAAGTTAACTAACGAGGTGAAATACTTAACGAACTAAACTTTAAGGGTTACTTTGGAAATTATTATACCACAAGGATTTATTAACAATTTAATTAAATTAAAGGTATTAATAAATTATTTTATTAATAAATTAAATTAAGTCATTTTAGATAATTAAATAAATTATTAAGATTTATTTACAAAACCTTATAAACAACAAATCACATTAAATATATTTAATGCCTTAAGAAAATTAATAGAATATTAATTTCTTACAATTATTTAAATTAGATAAAAATCTATTTATTTAATTTATAACCCTTTTATTTGATAATATAAATATATTTTTAGAGACTAAAAATATATTATATGTATTTGGCAGCACATTATAAATTGAAACACTTAAACTAGCGTAACGACTTATTAATTCATGATCATCCATTTTCATCAATACATTTATCATGCATTATTTTGCATCTACTGAGTCATTTAAATTACTTAGGTAATTTCATCACTTCGTGATCATAATGTGCCAGTTTATTCAGTGATATCATCCCTACATCGGTACCACTAAGGTGAGTTCATGGCCCCATCTTTATTATTTTATAACTGGGGGAGAAAACATACACAAACTATATAGTTAAATATGCAAACATGCACAGACAACAAACAACAATTTATTGCCTATTGTTTGCCCCATTCCCATGGACTGTAATAGTTAATAGCGTAGCGCGAAATGTATGAATAGATCTATTCGGGTATTGAAAACACCCGGCCTGCGCGACTTGCTATCACGAACCGCTTAGGCCAAGCAATAGGTTTATTTCGTTGTCGGACTGAGGGAAACATCATCAGGATAGACCCAAATGGGCGTACTGAGCTTCATGTCTAGCTTCTATTACAGGGCAGTAGGAACTACTATAGTATTGGGCTGTGATTGTCCTACTATGATCGTAGTGTTTGGCATATCAGTAATTTACTCTCTTAATTAAACCTGTGAATTCACCAACCTCGTGTTGACCCCCACATTTTACTTTATATGTTTTCTCAGGAAAATAAGCAGGTTTATGCATTGGATTCCAGCATTATAGGAAGCATCATGTTTACCATCGGGCTGGGATATTTACTTCAGTTTTATAATAAATGTGGTTTTTTTAGACAAGATACTAAGTGCGTATAATTAATTCATGTAATATGTTTTAAATGACTATTATGATCATTGCTCTATATACTGTGTGCTATCGATCCACCCAAGTAACACCCCAAGTAACACCCCAAGTACTATTCCGCTGCATTTGACCATCATGGGGGTGTTACATGATGTCTAAAAATGTTACTTTCATTTTTCGGTCTCACTTGGTTTTGATTATGACAATATATAAAAACAAGCATTTACGAAAATCGAATTCTTGAGTTCAAGTATTTTTCATTTCACCCATTATCACTTTAGGTATGAATAAACAACTTCTCAACCTAACTAAGTGATCAAGAATTTAGTTTTTCTTAAAATACACTTTTATTTTTAAGTGGCAAAAGTTTTTAATAAACTTTATTTTTAAGAAAATGTTCTATTAAATTAGAAATTTGAAAATGGCATATTCCATATGGTTTAAGAATATCCTTTGAGGACAAAAACTTCACCAGATGTACTTACCCATTAAAAGACAAAAAAAGAGCGGAGTCTACTTTGGCGGTTCCTTAAATGCCTATGCGGTTCGTTAGTGATATCGAACCGTCGAGGCTTTATAGAACCGCGCTCAGAAAAAGTCGTTGGAACATTGTCTTATAAATAGTGGACAATTTCCAGATTTTCTTTTCACCTCTTCTACACAAAAAAATTCCAGATTCAATCCACCTTTTTAAATCACTCAAATCATTGGTTATGTGGTTGATTACTACTTGTTTAGAAGTGAATCTTTCTCCTCCCCTCTCATCCTCTCAAGTGCAAATAGAAGAACACTTTCATCCTTGAAGTGTTGTGTCTAGCTCAAGATCCATTGAAGATCAAACTTTATTTTTATTCTTGGGTAGTTGTGAAGATCCAAATTGTTGTGTAAATTGGAAGTTGTGTATGTATTGTGGTTAATACTTAGGCCTTAAAGTATACTGGTGTAGATTGGTCCTAGCTAAGATTAGGGCTTGACTTTCAGATTAGAGTCGAAAATTGGTTAAGCGACGTGTACAATTTCTCCACCTTAAGGAGCTTGTTGATTAGTGAACTCCCGAGTAAGGAGTACTCAAGGAGTGGAGTAGGAATGAGGAGTGAGCTTCGTTGCTGAACCACTATAAATCCTTGGTGTTTGGTTTAATCTTTCCTTTCCTTATCTCTTTACATTCATTATTCTTTTCTTGCATATACTTGGGATTATTAGTTTAGATCCACTATTTATTGTTTATATTATGCATAAGAAGACTTCACATAATCACTCAAGTCTAAGTTTTTGAAAAAGAATTTTTGAAAACCGACCTTTAAACAAGTAAATTTAAGAAACTATTCAACCCCCCCCCCCCCCTCCCTTCTAGTTTCTACATACGCCGTAGACAATAACTTATCTACGTCGTAGAGAGGCCACGCACAAAATTTCTTTTTATAAATCACGGGTCAAGGTGATGATAACCACCCTTGCTCTAATATTCTGTAAAAACTTATTGAGACACAAAACCAAACAAATATACATAAAGGAAAACGGATCAAACTATAAAGATGAAATAAAACAAAACATTATAGGATAGGCATGTGGTGCCTCCCACAAAGCGCTTGTTTATGTTTTAGTCATGAGCTTGAATCCACCCTTATTCAAGTGTGGGTTATAATAGCCATAGGCACCAATAAGGTCTAAGTAAGTTATAGGAGGGGTGTATGAGGTTACCAATTTATACGCGTGAGAAGTTGAGAACTCTCTATTTACCTCATTAGAAATAGATGATAAAACAGTTTTTTTTAAAGAATCTGCTTTGAGCATCATAAAAACTAAAAATAGATCCTCAACTGGACTCCGTTGTAATGCCTCTTTAGTTTTTGAAATACAAACTTCGAGGTTTTCATCCATCATAATGGCTCCTTCCTGATTTTCCTCATCTTCTTTTTTTAGGCTTGCACTAATGCATTCATCAACTCGTATACATGTACTAGTACATTCAGCAATAATGGGGAAAATAGGAAATTCGAGAAGATTACCCCCTTTTATGGTCTGCATCTCTAACTACTTTTTCATCGCACCTAGTTGGAAATATTATATGTATAAATGGCTGATTTATATGATGTGTGAGACTAAACTAATTTAATGTACATCGATTTGCTTTGGACATTGCATAGATAAAAATAAATTGTATTCTTCTAAAGTAAGCATATAAAATATCACTAATGAAAACTATTGATTGCATGAACAGAAAATAAAAGGATTACTTAAAATAGAAGAACTAAACAAAAAAGGTTAAAAGAAAATTTAGTTACTCCTTAACTAACACGATGATAAATTCTAGCAGAGAAAATCTAATTACATTAGTTTTGTAATCAATCACGTCGGGAAAGATACCGTAAATGTACTTTTTCTTAAAAAACTATTACGTATACAATCTTTCAGATTTTCGGATTTGAAACTTTATATTTGTGTTTGTAGCAAATTAAGTACCAATTTCATATTAATAAGTTTATCAACGACACGCTTAAACGTTTTGTAGATTCCGTTTGATAGGAAGAATTTTTTTGCCCCCTCTCGATATTTATTCTGGTTCCGTCCCTCCTTATACTTTTACATATTGATATGCCATTCAATATAATCTCTATTATTTTTCATGCTATTCGAGCTTCATGTAAGATCTGTCAACAAAAATTTGCCCCCCGTCATCAAATTGTTTTTATTTTCGTAGATTATTATCGTTAACAACCAAGTTGATCATTAGATTGTCGCCTTTTCTAAAAAGCAAAACAGGTCATGACATAAAAATAACGAACATCGTAAAAATGAAGAACAAAGGGTCCAAAAAGCAAGTCTCGAGCAAATAAACATCAAAGAAGGTAAGAAAAAATAAAGAACTTCATAAGAAGGAGACGACAACTTCAACATTCGTTAAAATGTCGCGTGAATTGAAGTCATGGAACTCAAATGCATCACAACGCGTTCAAAAACGTGTGGGACAGAATCAAATCAACTAGGAGAAGAAAAAAAATGCACTTGATATTTGATAATAGGGAGAAAAAAAGAAACTTGCATTAATAATTTCTAGCCACTAGTAGATGATAGTAGTATAGTACAATAGAAAACACAACTGAAAAAAGCTTATGTATCGTTTACTTTGGAAACTAGTGATTATGGATTAATACTTAAATGAGCTTGATGAACATGTCAAACAACTTTACTAATTAATTAATCATTTCATGACACAACTAAACGAGTACATATATACTTGTATAAACAAAGAGGTGTTTGGTTAAGCTTACTTAAGTAGCTTAAAATATTTAGTTTTCTTAACAGAAAGCTTGTTAGCTTGGTATGTTTGGCGTTCTTTGGAGTTGGACCGGATCATTGGAGCGGGTTGCTGAATTTGGATGTTAGAGCATGTAGCTTAAGCTTATTTTACATGCTACTCTAAGGCTATGTTTGGCGCGTGAGCTTATCAGAGCTTATCGTAGCTTGAGCTTATTGTTTTTAAAAAATAAGTTACTATTAAAAATAAGTCTCGTTTGGTTGACAGAGCTTGAGGGAGCTTGTTAAAAAAATAAGCTCTTAAATGGCATGCTAGTTAAAGTAGCATGTGAAATAAGCTCAAGTTACATGCTCCAGCATCTAGCTCCAGCAACCCGCTCTGGTAATCCGCTCCAGCTCCTAAGAATGCCAAACACACCCTAAAACATGTCATTTAAGAGCTTATTTTTTTAACAAGCTCCTTCAAGTTCTGTCAGCCAAACGAAACTTATTTTTAATAGTAGCTTATTTTTTAATAACAATAAATTCATTTTATGATAAGCTCTAATAAGCTCACACGCCAAATATAACCTATGTGTTATCAAGACAAACTCAAAAGTCAAAACATTAGGCCGATATAAGTTCGATAGATGAACTTATGCCCCATTAAGAGATGTTGAAAAGTTCCTAAGTGATCTCAACCAATACATACCAAATTATACAAACCAAGATTCTGCAACTTACAAATAAACTACGTTATGCTGACAAGAAAACCTCAAATCTTTTGTATCAGTCACGCGATATCAAACCAATTATACTTATACTCTTTATTATTTGTTAGTATAATGTTAAAAAATATAGATGATTAATGTACCATCATTCTCGCCTCTGTGTCTCATTTTAATTAACTTGTAAATATTGCACTAAAAAAACACCCATACAAAGAAACAATAGTTACATAATCAAAACTGCCTTGAAATTGGTGAGACCCTTTGGCCTTTGCCATGCAATTTCATAAGAAAGACAATATAACTTGCAGGCGTCTTGGCTTCAGGTCTTTGGTCATCGTACCGTGACTTGACTATGGAAACTTCCTGCAAGTTTACAAGCAAATTATTGGGAAGCAAGTTAGGTGTGGTAGGATACTACATGTGTGAGCATATGGACTTTTGGGGGACTTCTGAATCGCAAGGACAAAGTCCCCTTTACTTAACATGAATCACAAAGACAAAGTCCCCTTAAACCTACTGCCGCGCCTTAGGTACTTTTGAATGGCTATGAAAAAACAGGTTTTGAAACAAAAGATGCATAACCAACGTAACAAAGTAGTCGTAACTATAGAATCTTTATTACATAATAAATCATAAATCATATTCCAAATGACTTTGTATCAGTAATAATCATACAGTATGGTGATAATGGATCAAATATCTATTACAGTTATAGTCACAATTTTCACACCCTGCTATAGATATATACCTATACCACCTCAACTCAAAGAAGCCTTTTCTTCATTGACATTACAGGTTAAGATTTCAAACAAACATCGACCTAATCATTAAGTTTTGAGGATTGTTAAGTAGAAGATCTCAAAAGAGAAAAAGTAATTTGAGGGTGCAATTAGTATAAAATAAGGTGTTCAAATTGCAACTTGGACCTTCTTTAGTTTCCATGAAATGTCTTGGTCTTATTTTATATTATACGTTCTCAGTTTCTAAATAATGACAGTGCTGCGTGAAGAAGACATATCAGATCACAACTTAACTAACTGTGCTTTCAAAACTTACTAATTGTGCTTTCAAAATTTCCTAAAGTGTGCTCAATGGAACTAAGCTTAAGTAATGAGCTTATTAGCGATGCTCTCAGTCTATCCCTTGAAGCTCATAAACACAAGCAAGTTTATTTAACTAACACCAAAAAACATGGTTCATCATCATCATCATCATCTTCACCAAGTGATGTATTTATTATCGCAATTGGGGGATCATGGGAAGTCAAGGCTTTTTACCATGATGATGATCATTTCGGAGAAAGTGATGTTGATCAGAGCCTTCATCCGTCTCTCAAGCGTATCGGAGAGGACCTGCCTGCCAAAGTTAACAAAGCAATACTTCAAAAGTTTCAGGATCTTTTGAATGAACCAGGGTTCAAAGCTGAGGTCTTTCTAAATATTTTTGTTAAATTTTGTTTGTCGGGTATATTGTTTCAGGTATCTATAATATCTTAAGTTCGGCCGATTTACGTACTCATTCACGGAAAATGAGTATATTTTTGTATTTAGGTTTATCTCAAATGAATCATATCACAAAATTTAGCTAAAAGAAGAATGGGTCAAATGGGTCGAAAGGGTCAAACGCGTTAGAAGTAACTCACTTTACATTTAATGTTAATTTCAGGTAAAGCAAGCTGTGGTGGTTGATAAGAAAAAGATTTTATTTACCGGACATCTATATGGTGGTGCTTTAGCAAGCTTTGCCACACTCTGGATGCTCGATGAATACAAAAGAAAACAAAAACTCACATTTCCGATTAGGTGCGTCACTTTTGGGTCTCCTCTCATTGGTGATGAGACCCTCTCCCACGCAGTCCGTCGCGAAAAGTGGTCCGGTCATTTCACCCATTTTGTCATGGAACACGACATTGTTCCTCGTATCATGTTAGCTCCAAAAAAATCTGTTCAAGAACACCTACCTAAATTCCTCAAAAGTTTGCAAAAAAATGTCACTCCTATGACCCAAAAAAAAACATTGTTTAGCAAAATTCTCAAAAGAAATACTCCGGACCAAACCATTGATAATGATCAGATGATGCAACCCAACGAAGCTGGTGCATTCTTTGAGAGTGTGTTGATTAATGCATCAACTGTTGCAAGTCATGATGCGCATGATCTAATGGAACCCTCAAGTACAATAAAAGAGAAGTTGTCGGCTGACTTTGTGAAAATCAGCCCTTACAGGCCTTTTGGTGAGTATGTTTTCTTCACTAGTCAGGGTCCGGATGCACCTCGACAACAGCTCACTGTGGAGAACCCGAATGCTGTACTGCAATTACTGTTTTATTTTCTGCAGCTGCCGAACGAGGTTCAAGATATAGATAGATTTGCTCTTAACAGTTTAGATGAAAGTTTAGGATACGAAGAAGAACTAAAAAAGAATGGATTGCAACTGCACAACAAGGTAAAACTGAACGAGCTCAATGAAAAACTATGGACGTCTGATCATACTACAGATGACTTGATCCGTACAAGTAACAAAGCGCTGTCTGAACTTGTGAGTACTCTTAATTTATTAGTTTTGGTTAAGTTCTTATTTCTAGCGGTTCATAATGAATAAAAAATAAGTCAGCTAAAAGAAAACGAGCGAAATGGGCAAACGGACTGAAAATCACCCATGCCGTAGGGTCTATATGAATATATGATACATATAACCTCCTAAATCATTACAAAAGGTTAATGTAGAAATAAGAAGTTTTTTAAAAACTAAAAATATGCACAAGAAGTGCTTTGGGTTGAGCTATCCATTTTCATATTTTAACCAGACCCGTCACCCAATTTGTCACCTCCGGTAAACTTCTTATTTCTCTTCAAAAAAAGAAATTATGATAATTTTGTTTTTGATGTCACCTTGTGGTTCTTGCAGACTGCAGATGCAAAATGGTGCTTAATGGCTGCCGAAGAGTCTGAAAAAAGAAAGAAAGAAAACGAGAAGCGTATCGACAAATACATGAGAAAGAATCATACTAAGAAAAACGAAGGCGATAAATCCATAGAAGAAATCCTAGAAGAAATCCGCAAGTACAAAGACACCCCCGCTAATGGACAAAAGGATTATTATGAAGCCTTCTTTGCTCAAGATGTGCAGGACGATTTTTTGGCTAACGTGAACCGGCTGGAACAGGCTAAAAAATGGGATGAGATTATGGAGATGGTGGTTGGTAAGGATCTTCCTGATGAATTTGAGGTTCGTGATGAGTGGGTGACTTTAGAAACAGAGTTTAGGCGGTTAGTTGAAGTATTAGATATTGCAAATTATTATAGGCATTCAAAGGGGGAAGGTAGTAAACCTTACATGTCAGTTAGGCCTAAACGATACAAGTTTACACAAAGATGGCATGAACATGCAAATGTGATGGCGTTTGACTCGGTTTCAGAGAGTAATTTTGTTGCAGCGATTGAGGAACTCATAATAGAGGTTGAGACACGGAAGAAGACACGTGCAGAGGTTGAAGAGGAAATGCGGCATATAGAACTAAAAGTTCAGAAGTGGAGATCTGAAATCAAAGATAATCCTGATGATGTGTTTTGGGGAGAGTCTGTTTGGTCTAAGTTGCAGGAAAAAATCGCACAAGTCTACCAATAAAAAGAGACAACAATGCTACATTAGTGTTGTTAATAAAACTGTCAGGATGCAAAAGGAGGTATAAATATGTTGCGTGTGTTGAACATTTTTTTTATTCAAATTATGTTCAAGAACGAATCATTCTGTTGTAATATATTTGGTTGATTCCATGCGTTATTCCGTGACTTCTAAATTATCTATAGTAATTCCCATTTGATACTAACTGGATGTATGAATTTATTTTATAGGACCTTGTATGATGTATCATTTTCAGTTTAATAAATTTCTGTTTAATTAACATAAAGATCCCAAGAACAAGCATACAATAACAGAACTCACATATTCGGAATTTTCAGATAGAAGATGTAGCATGTACTGTATATATGTTAAATCGGTCTAATCAGAATGTAATCTGGCACATGTTTAAATCAAGGGATTATTTCCTATTAAGAAAATATTCTTTTGAAAATGTCCCTACTAATCGTTTTGCTTTACTAAGTAAAAGATGTCATTATCCTGAAATCCCTTTTGTATCTACCTATGAATGTCATGATTCTCCTAATGATTGAAAACTTCAACGTACTCAACATATAGAGTTTACCCTCAACCCAACTAAAGTTAAGAAAAAAAGTAGGATAATTTAGTAGTGTTACCTTAAAGAACTGCGGGTGGTTAACAGTGTCTTGATAAGTAGCAACCAGGATTACTCGAAGTTCAGGACCTAACGAAATAAGAATCAAGATCGAAATGTAGTTTCCATTTAATTGAATGATTGTAACTGAATGATTACAATGTTTGTTATGAATTGAGAGAGAATGAACTTTTCAATTGAAAAGCTAAACTAACTAGAAATGAGAAACCGGATATTTAAAGAAAATTTTAAGCGCAGAAATCAGTTAGAGCCAAATGTCAAAGGAGACGTGCACCTCACGTGTCACATTAAGCTCAGAACTAAGCATTCGTTCATCAATCTATTCCCCTTAAAAATTTCTTGTCGTCAAGAACTGATATTAAAACTTGGGTACTCCAATGTATGCTTTGCTTATGACTTACATCAGTGAGTGTTTTGAAAGATGCTATAAAAGAATTTGGAATAGCTTCAACACCTCCATTTGTCCACTGACTTTGCCAATATACTGCAACTGCAATTCTAATTCTTGACCATCTTTCTATCCAAAAGAGCCATAAATACCACGAATATGCTACATCCACCCACACCGTGAAATTTGATGCCAATTAACAACTAAATTTATGAACACTTAACGTTTTAATTTGTATTAGGCATTATCTCGACTACCAAGTATTATATCTTGACTCCATTCATTATATGTGTGTGTTTTCCTCATAATACAAGTGTTAGTCACATGAATTGAGGATTAAAGGAAGTAATGGAACACCAAGGCATCACAACGCGTATAAAAACGTGTGTATCAACTAGGAGAGAAGAAAAAAAACATGCAGTTGACAACAGGCCAACAGGGAGAAAGAGAAATTTGCATTGATAATTTATAGTCACTGGTAGATAGTACAAGTTTACTTTGGAAACTGATGATTATGGATGAATACTTAATTGGGTTGAATTGAAAATGTGAAATTTTACTACTAATTCTTAATGATCTCGTGGCACAACTAAACGAGTACATACTTGTAATCTACTTAGCTAGTGGTAATGGTGACCCTCGTCCTACTGATATTTCTCTCTAAAAGACAACTTCGTGACTCTAACAAAGAACCCGAAGAAACCACCAAAAACATAACCCAAATAAAATGTCCTTGTGGGACGCGTCCTTTATGGGTTGTGTGTCGAGTGGAACGCATCAAGGAGGGACCGACCTCATGGTCGACCGACCATTCACCGACCTTAACATACATAAACAAATACTTCCTGAGTTAGTTGTCGAGTATGGACAATTAAGGTAACTTCATGGAAGTCTACATGTAGGGTCCTATCATAATGGAAAGGACAAGTTCTCAGCATAAAAGGTTGTAGTAATAGTCTACATGTCAGTTTCAAGATATCTATTCATACATACTGCTTAAACTTAAACTTATTTGCTCATTCATATAAACTTTTACTATACATTATTACAGTCGGTAAAAGGGGTCACATTTACAATTTTTGGGTTATACAACCGAGTGCTGAAATTGACGCGAACTCAACGATTTTTCTCTTTTCTGAGTCTAAGATATTTTGGTTAAGCTTACTTAAATAGCTTAGATTTTTTGTTTTCTTTACAGAAAGCTTAGCTTTTTAGCTTATGTGTTATCAAAACACACTTAAAAGTCAAAACAGCTTATTAGTAAGCCGATAAGCTCCATAGATGAACTTATGCCCCATCAAGAGAAGTTGAAAAGTTCCAAGTTTCCAACCAATAATACATGATCTCATTGCAAGTTGGCAACTATATGCAAAAGTATACTCAAATTATACAGTACAAACCAAGGTTCTATAACTTACAAATAAACGATAGTATTGGTATGGCGACAAGAAATTCTCATCTTTTGTATCGGTCACGCAATATTAAACCAATTTTATCTTGTAGGAAACATTGCACTTCAAAAATAAACACCAATACAAAGAATCGACAGGGTTACAATCAAAACTGCCTTGAAATTGGCAAGACCTTTTGGCCTTTGCCCTGCAACTTCCTAAGAAAGACAAACAGAACTTGACTTCAGGTACGTCCTTAAGTCACGGTGACTATGGAAACTTTGTGAAAATTTACAAGCAAATTATTGGGAAGCAAGTTAGGATGGTAGGGTACTACATGTGTGGATATATGGACTTTATGGGACAGACTGAATCACAAGGACAAAGCTCCCTTTCCTTAACATTACCATTATATTTTAGATTTTGTTTGTTTGTATAACTTTGTTTTTTACATTATGAATAATATAATTATGCTAAACTAATACTTGGCTTGTAAGAGAAACAGGAGTCTAAAAGGGCGGTTGATCAAGCCGGAAAATGTAATCTCTTGAGCAGATAAAAAAACACTGGCCTTGGGTAGTTTTAAATAGCTATGAAAAAAGCCTGTTTGTAACCATAAAACCTTTAATACATGAAGCACAGAGACAATAAAATATAATAATCCGTTCCTAATGACCTTTATTGATAATATTGCATCTAAAATCCATTACAGTCACAATTTTCGCACCTTCCTATCAATATATATATTTAAAGAAGTGTTTTTTTCATTGACGATAAAGGTTGAGATTTTAAACTGACATTGGACCGCATCATTACGTTTTGTGGATTGTTAGGCAGAAGAACTTAAAAGAAAAAGAAAAAAGTAATTTAAGGGTGCAGTTAGTATAGAATAAGTTATAGTGTTCAGGATAATAAGTCATGTTCTTCACACACACACACACACAAATGAGGCATCATTTTGTGGTCCAAAGTGTACTCCTAAATCATTACTACACTTGCAAAACCTAACCCTTAAAAGAAAATCAACCAGTTCTCGCTACTTGTAGATTCTGTAAATGAAAAAAGAAAGGAGATTTTGTGTTATTAATAATCTGAAGTACTAACTACAAGTAGGCAATAGAAAAGAACTACTATCATCTAACCACCATCACAATAAGAAACTTATGTATCGTTTACTTTGGGCAAACAAGATTAAATACTATTATTGGATACTTACATAAAGTTAAACATGTTCAACTTTAATTCATATATGATCTCATGACAAACTATATGAGGACATACATACCTCCAAAACCGCCTTGAAATTAACGTCCAAGATTACTAAGCAACTTCTACATCAAAGAGTCAAGACACATGCAAGTCGACTTTAGTCTCTGTTCTCTACCACCATAAAGACTTAGTCGGAAGAATTCAAGGGTAACTGCAGAAAACTTTCATGACTAACAGGGTGCAAGTCTTTTGTTGTAATCATGATTCATGAGCATGACCCACCATAAGATTCCTTTGGGGAACTTCATGGAAATTTTGAAGTTGAAGGACCACAAGTTTAAATATTTCTTTTTTGTAGTATTAAAAAATGATGATTATAGTTTGAGGGTGGAAATTTTGAAGTTGAAGTCTCCAAAGTTTAAAATCTTAAATTTATGGTCATTCAGCATCTATTAAGAGGGTGTTTGTCTTTGCGATATAAAACAGATTATTAGATTATCTCAATTTCTAAACGTGAAAAAGCTGTTTTTTGATGTTTGGCAAACCATATTCCAAAAGTGATTATTGGCGTTATTGGACCATATAAACGGAGTTTTGTAGCTGTAGGTCTAATGTCACTTTTTCAAAAACGTGATATGCTATTTGACTTAAATTACTTAATTGTCCTTGAATTTATTCCATTTAGTGTTAGTTGCAATTAAGATATTTCCCATTTTAGTCATTTTACCTACTAGATACTAGATAATTTAATTTTTCTAAACACTTAAGAAATTGATTATTTGATTATCACTATATAAAACAAAATAATCAAATTTAAACACTACATTTAAAAACCACGTTTTGCAAAACTTGATTATCTGATTATCCATTTTCAAAACGCATAATCTATTTTAAATAAGCAATCCCAAACACCCCCTAAGACTATAAATCCAAGTCAACGATGGATTTATCTCCAAAAAGAAATATGAACAGATCAACGCCACCTTGGTTCAAAAACCCCCATAAAGTGTAATACGAAATATAAAATAAAAATCTAAGAACATCATTTAGAGTTTAAATGATAAAATCTTTCATGTTTTGTGGTCTTGATAATTGGGTCAAATCATCACTCATTCAAGCAGTGTTGTTAAATATCAACCAACGTAACAAAGCAGCCTATAACACCTTCAATACACGAGCAATAGAGTAATGTCTTAACCAGAGAGTAATTTATTTGCATCACTCGTCGATCTTTTCACATGCTCCTCCGACGTATATCAAAACCAGCTTAGTTCAAAAACATTTTTATCTTCATCGATTGAGAAACTTTTTAAGAAACAGTTAAAACTCAGATTTACTTGGGAGTAAACGTAAAGCGAAACTAATGAAAAGAAAATTTGCCAGTTAAAAAGGTAACTCATGATCTAAACCTCTCAGAAGAAGATAAACTAAACTAGTGTTGAGAGTGTAATATTTTAGCTGCTAGCTAAAACCTCAGATTCCATGAAATTTCTTGGTCTTTTTTTAATAATTTTTTACTCTATATAAACTGAAGACCAATGATGAAGAAGCACATCCAACTTACAACCAACCAACCAACCAACTATGTGCTTTTAGTGTGTGTTTTAGAGAGAACACAATGGAGATAGATAGCGGTACTCAGATACTAAACCTATGTGATGAGCTAACCAAACATGCTTACAATCAATCTATTGAAGCTCATAAACACAACCAACCTTATTTCAGCATCACCGCCAAAATACATGATGTTGGCTCATCATCATTAGTGGAGGTTCAAATCTTTGCTTTTAAGGGATTATGGGAAGTTAATTATTGGTACCCTGATGATCACTTTGGACAAAGCGATGTTGATCAGATTCTGTTTCCGTCTCTCAGACGTATTGGAGAGAATCGTCTAGCCAAAGTCAACAAAGCAATTCTACAAGGATCTCATGATATTTTGAACAATCCTGTGTTCAAATCTGAGGTATAGTTGACTTTCAGTTTCTAATACATTCTTTTGAGTTAATATAACTTGGTTCTTGAAAAATCATTTAGTTGCGTTGTTTTGATCTGTCTAAGGCCATTTATGAGCAACTGAAATGATACATGTCAAAAATGGATTGGTCAAAAGGGTTGGAAGTCATATAAAGTCTAGTCTTAATTCAGGCAACCTCCTAAATAGTTTTGTTCTCACATTATTACTATTCTAGTAAATATATTTTAAAACAGAAAGTAGAAACTAGCATAAATGATAGTCGGATCGACCCACCATGCCGCCCTTGTTAAATGAAAACTTAACATTCTACGTTTTAGATTAAATGGAAAGTGTTAAAAATTATATCAAGTGGGGATTCTTAGAAAGTTTTTGAGATTTTTAGATTCTGAATTGCAGCGAATAGTGTCGAGGAAATATTAGAATTTTTAAGGTTAGAACTTTGACCTCAAAGTCAAACTGTGTTTTCCCAGGTAGGGAGAGCTGTGGCGGAAAATAAAAAAATCTTGTTTGCAGGACACTCATATGGTGGTGCTCTAGCAAGTTTTGTCACACTATCAATACTTGATGAGTACAAAAGAAAACCACACCTCAAATTTCCAATCGGCTGTGTAACTTTCGGGTCTCCTCTTATCGGTGACGGGACCCTCTCCCACGCGGTCAGGCGAGAAAAATGGGCGGGCCACTTCACACATTTTGTCATGGAACACGACATCGTTCCTCGTATCATGTTAGCTCCCCACACATCCATCCGAAATCAACTTCCTAAAATCCTCCAAGATTTCCAAAAAAAAGTCAACCCCACAACTAAAAGACCTAACAAAATTGCCAGACTTTTCAGCAAAAAGGCTCCGGAACAAACCGCTGATAACGATCAATTGGTGAAACCGGATGAAGCTGTTGAGTTCTTTGAGAGTGTGTTGATCAATGCATCCACTGTTGCAAGTCATGATGCATTTGATCTGATGGAGCCCACAAGTACTTTGAAGGAGAAGTTATCAGTTGACTTTGTTAAAGTTAGCCCCTACAGGCCGTTTGGTAGTTATGTATTCTGCACTCGTGATGAAAGTCAAGCTCCAGATGCACCTCGACAACAGCTAGTTGTGGACAACCCGAACGCAGTTCTTCAATTGCTGTTTTATTTCTTGCAGTTACCCAATGAAAATCAAAATCTAGCTGAATTTGCTGTGAACAGTTTAGCTAATAGTCTAGGATATGAAGAAGAATTAAACAACAATGGGATGCAAATTCAAAACATGGTTAATCTGAAGAACCTTAATGAGAAGCTGTGGACATCTAATGGTACTACAGATGCTGCGGTTTGTACACGTAGCAGAGCTCTGTTTGATCTGGTAAGTTACTAACGAATGATCTATTTGAACTGGTATGTTGATATGAGCCGGATCGATTATAGAGATAAAAGGATAGATAGGCTATAATAATGGGATAACCCGACCCCCCGATGGCTTATATTAATAAGATAAACCGACTCCCCAATTAACTAAGAAAACAATAAACCAAAATAAAACATAATCATATTTCTCTCCATATTGAATTACAACCCTCGATAACTTATTGACTAAGACAATACAATATTAGGAAGGTAAATAAACTAATTATTTATTTAATATTGATAATAATATGTGAGGATCATATCAATACTCCCGCCCCCAAAAACACCTTGTCCTCAAGGTGTTGTCTTGAAAAAGTCGCCTGCAGTGATTCCGGGATCCCAAGTTCTTCGTTGTATCCCTATTGTGCGCTTCAAGAGCAAGCAGTAGTCTTGGTATACGTGTTTGAGCCTTCTTGTGCAGACTTGTAATTCTTCATGTGGATGTAACCTTTCAAATCCAAGACCAAGTGAGGTACCTAGCTTTCTAGGTTTTCTGACATGTGCCACCACAAACTTATTCCAAAACAGCCTTGCCTTGATCTTCCGGTTAGGAATCCGTTGATTTAGTTGGACCCCTAAAGAATCTGTTCCATCTTTTTCCAGCTTCTTTCCCACGGCTTCTGAATCTGACCCGAGACGAACATCTTCACCACACTTTTCTGTTGTGGCAGGTTGTGTTGGAGGCTTTTGAAGATGAAAGACTGAATTAGATTTATCATCTCTTCAATCTTTTGATTCCATGCTTCGCGCCTCTTATCCTCTTCAATCTTTTGATTCAATTCTGCACGCCTCTTCTCCTCTTCATAAGCTCTAATAGCTATTTGTTCCCGTCTTTGATTCCATTGATGCCATTCTTGACACCTCTGATTCCATTGATGCCATTCTTGACACCTTTGATTCCATTGATGCCATTCTTGCCACCTCTGTGCTTCCGCTTCCATTCCAGTAACTTACTTTTTCTGATGAATAGTAACTGACGTAACTGATGAACAGTTTTTTTTTTTTTTTAAACCCTAGAATCGAACCAGGCTCTGATACCAATTGATATGAACCGGATCGATTATAGAGATAAAAGGATAGATAGGCTATAATAATGGGATAACCCGACCCCGATGGCTTATATTAATGAGATAAACCGACTCCCAATTAACTAAGAAAACAATAAACCAAAATAAAACATAATCATATTTCTCTCCATATTGAATTACAACCCTCTTATCTCTATATATAAGAACAGCTAAGACAATACAATATTAGGAAAGTAAATAAACTAATTATTTATTTAATATTGATAATAATCTGTGAGGATCATATCATATGTTACTTTTAGAAATAAATGTACTTATTTTATATGCTCTTTAACCCCTCTAAAATTAGGATTAATAGCTCTGGCTAGCCAGAATAGGTAAATTTGTGCAGGCTAAGAATTTTTTATTTCCCTTCAAAAACTTTTAAACAAGACGATATATTATACGTAATTATAAAACCATTGTCAATTTGGTATAATAATGTATATATATTTGTATATATATGCCTATTGCCTGAGCTACTGAAGTGCATTCATTACAACAATAATCCAACTTAAGTTTAACTAAAGCAACTTTGTAAGCTTTATGCAATTGACTATGCTTCAGATTTTTAGTTAAACAATTCAAATTTCCATTAGAGCCATATCACGTATCTTTTTGTTAAATCGTTTACTTTCCTTGTAGAGATACAAGCATACCAAAACCAACACATTAAAAGGTATATGGGTCGAAATTGCTATCTTTATTGATTGTATCATGTTCATGCAGACTCCAAGCGCTAAATGGTGTTTAATGGCCGTGGAGGAGGCAGAGAAGAGGAAAAAAGCTAATGAGAAATTGATTAAAGAGTCTATGAGAGCATACCAAGAAGGTACTAGACCCAATCAAAAGATCATTGAAGACATCCTAGACATAATCCGCAACTATAAAATAACACATGACAATGGCAATGAGGATTACTATGAAGCCTTCAAACTTCAAGACAAAGAAGACGACTTTGTAGCTAATGTGAACAGGCTGGAACTTGCTAAAATATACGACGTGATAATTGAAATGGTGATGCGTAACGATCTCCCTGATGAATTTGAAGCATGGGGTGAGTTGATAGATTTGGGGACGAAGTTTAGGCGGTTAGCTGAACCATTAGATATTGCAAATTATTATCGACATTTAAAGGGTGATGGTTATATGGATGTTCGGCCCAAAAGATACAAGTTTACGCAAAGATGGTATGAGCATGCACGTGTGATGGGGTTTGAGTTGATCTCAGAAAGTAATTTTGTTGCAGAGGTTGAAGAACTTAAGAAAGAGGTTGAGACACCGAAGAACAAGACACGTGAACAGGTTAAGGAAGGAGTTGAGAACATAAAAAATCTAGTTGAGAAGTGGAAAGCTGACAACAAAATAGAAAATGATGATGTGTTTTGGGGATATTCTATTTTGTCAAAGTTGCAGGAAAAACTAGCATAAGATTCCAATAACGCAGGTCACATATGACGACAATGTTAGATAAACCCCTGGGATGCAAAATGGTAGGTTACAATTGTCGCTTATGTTATGCAAACTATATGGAATAAACAATCACACTGTTGTAATAAATTTTATATGATTTTGTGTATGATTCGGTAACATTGAAAGCATCTTTAGTTTTATGAATTCACTATTATGTGTAATTACTGATCCTAACAGTGCCATCGGGTGTCATATGCTGGGTTTTCAAATAAACGATGTGACATGACCAACATGTTACATTGGTATGATTAAGAAATCAACTAGCAAACGTTTCTTAAATTGCATAACTAGTCAAGGATAAATAGAGTGTCATTAAACTACAGAAGTCGTTATCCTAGATTAGGAAAGAAAGAGGATATACGAAGACCCCAACTACAAATCAAGAATTCAAGATAGTAATTTTAGCAATCTAATTTACATGACAATATTATTGCTGATATACACTTTTTGTAGTTATATATAGTAAAATGACGTAAGCCAAAATCTTGCAATGAATATTACTAGTAATGTTCATAAGTAGCTTTGGCTTAATATTTTCGAGGAACAGATATGCACCAATGGCAATACAAATAACTCCATATCCAAACTACACTTAAGAAACAACATGTTGCATAATTTGATAGTATTACCTCAAGAAAGGCAGGTAGAGGTGATAGTCTTCAAGTCATTCTTGAGGCAATCCTGTAAGCATTCTTGCAACCCTCCGAACCTGGAAGAACAAGTAAGACAATCCAGAAGCCAGGACATGTTCCAATACAAGGAGCAATAGAGTTAACATGTTTAATAGTTGTGCTTTTTAACCACGTACTTCAGAAACTTCCAATATATATTTATTTAATAAGAATAGATAATGTTTGAGTTTGGGAGGTTTAATTTCAAGCAAGTCAAGCTAATACCTTTTTACCACCAATAAGTTGCTAATATCCAATTGAAGAAGCATTGATTAAAATGACAAGATACGTGTTACATACAGAAACCATTTAAAATCACTTCAAACTTACCTTTCATGAAATGGCCATCAGAACTGCAGCTCAGTTTTACTCTCTAATGTCTGTGTTGCGTCGCTCAGGGGAATAAAGGAGAAAAACATAGATGTTTAGTTTACCTCAACTGATCTGAATGGCAGGGTCTACTTGGACAGCTTATTGCTTTCTCGATCCCTAATTTGTTTATGTCAGGCTGTCAGCCTATGGCTATATGCACCTTATTCTAAGTTTTGTAAATGAAATCACACTTCCATTATATTAGTAACCAAGATAATGTTAAGGTACCAATGATATAAATGTCATATATAATGACACCATACTTGGGGTAAACAGATAACTTCTTAAACTCAGTTACACAGAATATATCCCACAGGGCTGAACATTTTGAAGCACAACTTACAAAAGTGCTTATGTGGCGCTATAGACCTACATCGCGTGTATATTCTTTTAATCAAGAATAGCACTGAGAATGCCATACACACGTGAACCAAATCAAACTAAAACATAGATTCACGTGAGAATTTAAAACAAAGAAAATAAGCACTCTAGTCGTTTAAAAACTGATATACCAAAAAAAGGCCTGTCAGTCTGTGACTTCTTTTGACAAACAACTCCCATCATCCTTCTTTTACCACATCATGGAAATGAGCAAAGCTACAGGATATCCCTCAGTTAGGTTATTAGAGCATGGTATTTTGTCCCATCAGCCATGTATTGTGTAACCAAACCCCAACAATAAGGCATTTCCGTCATAAATCATGTAGCTACACGTTTTAATTCTATTTACAAGATGCACAAAATCTGCGTATGGTAAAAGATCTAAGGTAGATCATATAGGTTTGTATTATGTGATTTGAGGCAATGCCAATACAGTGATCATTCAGGTCATCAGGTGGGTGTTTAGCCATCATAAAATGAAAATAAATCAAGGCAGATACTACATTGCAAGAACAACAATGTGGGTACTAAGGGTATATCCTACACAATTTTAAGGATAATGTATTGTCATCCGTTACCACATGAATAAGGAAAAATTATCGGCAAGAATGTTAAGTATAGGCAGGCAAATGATACATACTCAAAACTAAGATTCATGCAAGCAACAAGGGTGTTTCTGTGAATATTATTTGCCTGCTAACATTTATATATTTATGCATAAGTTAAACAAATAACATGAAAAATGACCAATATAAAATCATAAGCATAAACATTGTGTATTTAGTGAAGACATTTAAAGGTCTATATAAATGCAAACGAGACAGTTTGAAACAGAGCGGAAATGATGTATTCGATTTATATATGCCCTTATGTATTCACATACCAACACCCAACTAGTCTTTATAAACCAGACTCATAAGACCATATACCCCAAAACACTACGACACCATGTTTACCGACATTCCTACCCTTAATATTCGTCTCTAAACATGTAAAGAACAAAGACACACAAAAGTCCCACATATGTCATATTCATAAGAAACACATACTTCTCCTAACGCCTTGGGATCATACTGTAAGAACGAGCCAACTTGGAAGCCGCATTTGCATTCCCCTGATCAGGCTGTTCATACTGCTTCCTGCAACCAGGACAACGACCATTATCTTCGATAATCCTCTTGTAGCAGAAAAGACAAAGCCTGTAAGCACACGGACACGGAAGAAAGCTCGAGTCTGTCAAATCAAGATCTTCACAACATATCGGACATGTCAACGGAGCCAAACTCATCCCAACGTTCTTAAAACCCCAAACAGTCCCTCCACAATAATGCCGATCCGAATTCATGGGAAAACTATTCTGCTTAAGCAAATTCGGTAAACCCTGAGGACGATAAGCATCATCTGGTCTCCACGCCCGACAAATCACATTCACCTTTCCACGATCCGCCACACCCTCCTCTTTAACCCTCTCCGTTTCACACTCCAAACTCATCTCCGCCCCATCCTCATTCTCATCCTCATGCTCACCCTCCCCCGTCTTATTCTCACACTCATTCTTAACATCCTCAGCAGCCAACGCATCAGCAATCGCTTCCCAATCATCCAAACACCCATCATCCACGTCACCTTCATCTTCCTCGGTCATATCCGAATAAAAACACCCACCGCTACTACTACTACTGCTCCTACTACTACTCCCGGCAAAATGAATAACCGAACGATTACTCGCCAAACTACTACTCATATTACTAGTCGGACTATTACCCGGCGAATCCCAAAACCCCTCATTCTCCTCTCCAACTCCACTAATCACCAGTTTCGCAATCGCAACGCCTCTCCCCCCTTCACTCCCATCATGCATGTCCGAAACCAGCCCTTTCGCCCCATTCGCACCAACTCCTCCTTTATTCTCCTCCTTACTCCCCTTATTCTTCACTATAACAATAAAATAAACAGTTATAACTGAATTAACAACAGAATTAACGGTTTTTTAACAGAATTAAATAATTAATACCTTGAGAAAGCCACTGTTCGCGACGAACATCGAGTTTACTCTGCTTTAATTTAGCACTTCGATTAACCTAAATAAAAAAAATTAAATTAAATTAAATTAATTTAAATTAATAAAATGAAATTAAAATTAATTTAAATAAGAAATAAACAAAATGTACCCGTTTTTTCTTGTTAGCATCTTTGGAATTCAAGATCACAGCATCCATGGCTGAAAAATACCCAAAAAACACAGAAAAGGGGTAAAAAACGATTAAGTGGACGAAAATGGGAATTGAAAAGAGGGATCGGGAATTGGGGATGTGAATTTGAGTAATATTGGGGTTAATTTTGGGGTTTATTAATGGTGGATTGATTAATTGATTGATTGATTGGATTGAAATTTGGTGGTGGTGGTGATAACGGAAATGGGTATTTGAAGATGGTGAAAATGAAAATGAGAAAGTGTTTTCTTCTTGTGGTGTGTTTATATACAAGTGTTTTGACGTTTGGGTATGTATTTATTATTAGTGTTGTTTTGGTAATTTTGGTTCTCCTTGGCCTCCACGTTTTTACCTATGTTTTATAGATCCTCTTCTTACAAATACTATATGAAATGAAAAATAAAATAAAATTTTTAAAATAGAGAACTTTGGTAAAAAAATTGAAAACTAACAAATAGATACCTCTAGAACTTTCGTACATAATGTAAACCAATCAATTAATCAAGAGTTTTGCTACATGCACAAAGAATATGTGTAAGTTTTAATTTGTGGCTTTTTAAATGATTTTTCGCTTTTTTTTTATTAATTCGATCAAAACATTACACATACTCTTTGTGGATGTTTGTTTGTGAATCCTTTGTGGATGTAGCAAACCTCATTAATCAAATCTAACCATTTTTAAAAAAAAAATCAAGATTCGTCCTTTCTATGGTTTTCCCTAAACATAAAGTTTCGTTCTTATCTCAAACTAACTACAAGGATACTCCATATTTTTGAAACTATAATCAAATTTGGTTCCTATTTTGTAAAGGTGGCAAATCTGGCATATTTTGATAAATATGAGCATTTTTTCCCACTTTTAAAAAAGGATAGGACACTTTTTGCTCATTCTTTATTATTAATGAGTTAATCGGGCGCATATGTAAGAAACTTATGGGCTTAATGGACGCACATGTAAAACACTAATTAGGCTACTCAGCGGATATTTTATATTTAGTTTTTATCTCCGGGTTTTAAACAAGTATCTTATTTTTTAATTCTACATTTTTATATGTCTTTTTTCTCATTTTAGCTTGTGCCCGTTTCGCCACCTGTTTTGCCCGTTCCCGTTTAGCCCGTCGCGCGTTTAGCCCGCCGCCCGTGCCCGCCTGTCCGTTTTGCCACCTCTACTATTTTGGATGGGAGTTAGTTTTGGCTGTTAACTCTAAGTAAGTGAGAGGTATTTTGGTCTATTCATCTCATTATGAACAGTAATCTTTATTAAATAATATTTTTTGTATTTTTTTAATATTCCTTTAAATAATATTTTTCCTATGAACAGTAATCTTCATCTCATTTACACAGATTTAACCCATATCAACGTCATGGTTTATCTCTCTCTAAATCCAGATCCAAGTTCATATCATCATCATCATCAAAACTATAACCTAGATCTATCATCACAAAACCCACCGAACCTAGATACCAGATTCAAAATCACATCAAACCCTTAACGAAAAAAAAACTCACACCCTCAAATCCATTAACAAACCCATATCAAAATCGATCTAAATGGTACCAATATGGGCGACAACGATCATGTTCTGGACAATATATGCACAAATGACGACTTTCTCAGTGTCACTGTAACACCCCATTTTGGAAATGGAAATATCACAGTAATTATGGCGTGTCATCAAAGCATACAAGGTAAAATGTCTAAACATTACTTGACCATAAAAAGGAAAATACCGGAATCAAACATCGGTAGTCCAAAAGTAAAGCTCATCACACACAAACATAGTATAATAAAGGAAAGGACTAAACAATGTCCAAAGCATAAGTATCAAAAGAAAAGAAATGCATAATGTAAAGAAGGCTAGACAGCTTCCAGTCCATATGCACGTACTCTTAGTGTCTACGAGCGTCCCTGAGTACCTGCCGTTTTGGGAACATAGAAAAGGAAAACGGCTGAGCAAATACGCTCAGTGCACGGATGTACAATAAAGCATGAATAGGATAGCATATAACATAATGACAGCGGAAGAAAAACTAAGTCCTGAGTAACCTGATTAAGTCTTAATAAAACTGGTTTTATAGTTTGAAAGTCTTATGTTTATCTTATAAAATCTGTTTGTCATATTTTACCATTAGCCAATATAGGTCATGAAAATCCACCGTGCATGAATAATTGGAGGGGTGACCTCATCATGCAAATTAGAGGGGCTGCCTCTAATTTAATATACTGGTTTATGAGTAGGAGGGATCATCTCCTTGTGAAGGATGCAAGGCACACACCACATTCACCATGTAATCCTGAATAAAACCATGTAACTAGGATGCACCCATACGCCCCACATGATAAATATAAATAAATGGCCAAAAGCTGAAGGGACGCCACGAGCAATCACTCCGCCGTGGTGAAGTCATAACATCAGTGCCTCTAATGTTATGGTTATGGTACCTCCATAACTAGGTGAAACTGGTCATGCATGTATATGGCTATAGGTAATCATAATTAAACATAAGCAATCAAACACGTAACTTATACTACGGGAAAACAGTTGGCTGCATACGGGGAATCCTAATAAGGAAAGAATGTCCATACTGAAAGGACGGGAATCCGTACCTTATGTCCAGTGAACGAGAAAGATGAACTGCGAGGAATCCTACTTCCGAATCACTAGTGCTACATAAATACGTACATGAATAAGTATCTTCTTACTAACTACATAGCTGGTTTTATGTCATGTCTTAGCTTATTTTATGTGTTCTTACTATGTTTTACTGTTTTAAATCCTTAAACTGTATTAAATCTTATATTCTGATTAATCTAATTAAGTATTTCTGGTATTCCATGTGTTATTATACTTACTATGTAATAATAAGTAACTTTCTAAAAATAGCAGGTTTCCTAAAATAGAAAGTTTCCAAAAATAGAAAGTTTCCAAAAATAGAAAGTTTCCAAAAATAGAAAGTTACCAAAAATAGAAAGTTTCCAAAAATAGAAAGTTTCTAAAAAATAGAAAGTTTCCAAAAATTGAAAGTTTCCAAAAATAGATTTACTGCTTAAAATAGATAAGTTTCTAAAAATAGAAAGTTTCTATAAATAGATTAGCTGCCTTAATTAAGTAAGTTTCCATAAATAGATTAGCTGCCATAAATAAATAAGTTTCTAAAAATAGCTGGTTTCCATAAATAGATTAGCTGCCTTATTTAAATAAGTTTCTAAAAATAGAAATTTTCCATAATTAGAAATAAGCTGGTTAAATAAGCTAAGTATATAAGCCTAAGTGTTTTTCATGATTATTTTCTAAGTCATATGGTATGTTGTATAGTTTAATAATTATTTCATGTAATTAAATTAAACTATAGGTTATAATATTTAATTAAAGTATAACATGTTTTTAATTAAATAAGTTAAATACTTAGGTTAAAATATGTATTATTATATATTAATAATATAACCTAAGTCATGTTAATTAATTAATTATATCCATGGTTTTAAAATAATTAATTAATCATAAGTCTTAAATAAATATAAATACTTAGGTTAAAATAATTTCATGTTCATTTATAATTAAATAACCTAAGTCATGTTATTAAATTAATCACATATTTTATTAATTTAATTTTAATCTAAGTTCATAACATAAAAAAAACTAACACAAACCATGAACCGGATCTAGGCTAGAAAACATGAACTGGACATGAATCGACACCGTACCCCGAACCAACTCGGGGTACCCCGTGTTTCCCCTTACTGCCGTGGGACCCACACGCACCAACCAAGACCATATGGTCTTGGTGGTGGTCGGCTTGGCAAAACAAAACACCCCTTAAAACAACCCTTTGATTTAATTAATCACCAAAACATGTTAGATCTATGATTAATTATTATGCTTTTATAAAAAAACATCACATGTTCATAATTAATAAAAGATTAAATTAAAAGAAAAGGTTTAAAAAGGTTTTTACCGAATTCGTGGATCAAGAGAACGAAGAACAAACACGATCAATCACCAATTCTTCAAGATCAAAGATCAACAAATCACCTTGTATGGTGATTTATGGGTGGCGGCACAAAGAACAAGGAGAAAGAGGGTTTTAGGTTTTTCTTAAAATCTTCTGTAAGTTAAATTTGAGTAGTAAAAGTAAACATAACCCCCTTTAGTAAATTTGACAATGGGCTTGGCCCATTGCCCTTGTTTGGCCGCAGGTAGGGACCCCCACATGGGGTTCCCGTACCTTTTTCCGTGTCTCGATATTTAGTTACTCGTTTGTGTTTATTTATGTTCGTGTTTTAATTGTTCTCGTTACGTAAATACCGTGATCTTTTATATTAATTACGCTCGTAATAAATATATATACGTAATTAATAATAGCTCGTGTTTTAATTACATTCATGATTTCATGATCGCATGTTCGTCATTAATTATTGTTAAATAATTATTACGTGATCGTTCATATAAAATACTTATCGTGTTCTAACACGTACGTAATACGTAAACTCCTAACACGTAATCGTAATCATGCTATATTAGAAAAGTTTTAACTAGTACGTACGATCCTAAGGGTACTATGCATGGTAAAAGCATGCGGGTTTTACAACTCTTCCCCCCTAAAAAGAATAATTCGTCCCCGAATTATAGATAAAGTAAACTGGAAAAGAAGAACATACCCGAATTCAAAATATGAAATGAGGGTAAGAAGCCCGGATAGACTCCTCCGTTTCCCAAGTGGCTTCCCGCTCGGTATGATCCCTCCATAGAATTTTGACGAATGGAATCGTCTTCTTTCTCATGACTCGTTCTTGTCTGTCAAGAACTCGTTCGGGTTCTTCTATAAAAGTGAGATCTTCACGTATCTGTTCCAGTGGATACTGAACCATGTGAAGGGGATGATACTGGTACCCTCTGAGTAAGGACACATGAAACACATTGTGCACATGCCAAAGCTGCGGAGGTAACGCCAATCGGTAAAATACTTCACCGACTCGTTCAATGATATCAAACGGTCCGATGAAACGAGGACTGAGCTTCCCTTTAATCCCGAAGCGTCTAACACCACGTGCCGGCGAAACCTTAAGGAAGACGTGATCTCCTACGTTAAAGTGTAAATCCCTACGATGCTTATCAGCGTAACTCTTCTGACGTGGCCGTGCTTCCTGAATCTTCTGCTTAGCTACTGCGATCTTCTCATTTGTCATCTCTATGATTTCCGGTCCTTCAAGTGTTCGCTCGCCAACCTGATCCCAGCAGATTGAGGCGCGACACTTTCTGCCATACAACATCTCAAATAGAGCACATTTGATGCTTGCGTGCCAGCTGTTGTTGTATGCAAACTCCACCAAACAGATGTATTCATCCCAATCACCCGTCCATTCCAACGCACATGACCTCAACATATCTTCCAATGTCTGAATGGTTCGCTCCGACTGTCCGTCCGTTTGAGGATGAAAAGCGGTGCTAAGCTTAAGTTGTGTACCCCAAGCTTTCTGCAGACTTTTCCAAAAGCGCGAAGTGAATCGAGGATCTCTGTCTGAGATGATGCTGGATGGTGCACCGTGGAGTCTTATGATCTCTCGTCTATACGTATCTGCGAGTTTACTTACCAAATCTTCCTTGCGGATCGGTACGAAATGAGCCGATTTGGTAAGTCGATCAACGATAACCCAAATTGCATCGTGCTTCCTTTTGTTAGGCGGAAGACCGATAACAAAATCCATGGTGATTTTGTCCCACTTCCACTCTGGAATATCTAACGGTTGAAGGAGACCGCCAGATCGCTGATGCTCGATCTTAACCTGCTGGCAGGTAAGACATTTGGAGACGTAAGTGGCCACATCCTGTTTCATACCACTCCACCAAAAGTATTGCTTGATGTCATGGTACATCTTAGTCGAACCAGGATGTATCGAGAATGGGGAGCTATGAGCTTCAACTAACAAAGCTTCCTGGAGTTCTTGGTCATCAGGAACACAAAGTCTAGTGCCCTGCCATACGATACCATCTGCATCTACTCTGAATTCTGTCTGCTTCTCCAAATTCTGTACTATCGCCCAGATTTCTCCGTCATCCTTCTGAGCTTCCTTGATCTTAGATAGCAACTCGGGTTCTACTCTAAGATTAGCCCAGTAACCGTGTTGTCCACGTACCATATACTCGATGTTTAGTCGCTCCAAGTCTCTTATGATTTCCTCATCGATTCTAATGCCGTTGATCATTCCGGACTTCCTACTAAGGGCATCTGCTACTACATTTGCCTTTCCGGGATGATACTGTAGATTAATGTCATAATCCTTCAACAGCTCTAACCATCTCCTCTGCCTCATGTTCAATTCACGCTGAGTGAAGATATACTTCAAGCTCTTGTGGTCCGTGAAAATGTCACATGATTCTCCATATAAGTAGTGTCTCCATATCTTCAGTGCAAACACGACTGTAGCAAGTTCCAGATCGTGCGTGGGGTAATTTTCTTCATAAGGCTTAAGCTGCCGTGAAGCGTACGCGATCACTTTCCCATGTTGCATGAGAACACAACCAAGTCCCTTCCCCGATACATCGTTGTAGATTTGAAATCCACCCGTACCAGATGGTAGAGTAAGAATAGGTGCAGATACTAGCTTCTGCTTCAGGTCTTCAAATCTCTTCTCTCGATCTTCAGTCCAGACGAATTTCTCCCCTTTCCGCATCAGTTTGGTCAATGGTAGTGCTAGGCGGGAAAAGTTCTCCACGAACCTACGGTAATAGCCAGCTAAGCCTAAGAAACTGCGGACTTCCGTCGCTGATGTCGGCCTTGGCCACTTAGTAATGGCCTCAACCTTCGCTGGATCCATAGTGATTCTTTCTGCTGATACAATGTGACCTAAGAATGCCACCTTGTCTAACCAGAACTCACACTTGGAGAATTTAGCATACAGCTGCTTCTGGCGAAGAATCTGTAGTACTGTACGAAGATGGTCTTCGTGTTCCTCCTTGGACTTTGAGAAAATCAGGATGTCATCGATGAAAACAATGACGAATTTGTCCAGAAATTCATGGAAGATTCTTTTCATCAAATCCATGAACACTGTTGGAGCATTTGTCAGGCCAAATGGCATAACTACAAACTCGTAGTGGCCATAGCGGGTACGAAAGGCAGTCTTAGCGATGTCCTGCTCCTTGACCCGTAGCTGATGATAGCCTGACCTAAGATCGATCTTGGAGAAGTGTTTGGCCCCTTGGAGTTGGTCAAACAGATCGTCAATGCGTGGCAGTGGATACCTATTCCGAATGGTAATCTTGTTGAGCTCGCGATAGTCTATGCAAAGACGCATACTGCCGTCCTTCTTCTTAACAAACAAAACCGGTGCGCCCCATGGAGATGCGCTCGGTCGAATGAAACCTCGCTCAAGAAGTTCTTGTAGTTGATCCTTCAGCTCCTTCAGCTCTATGTGAGTCATGCGATAAGGAGCCTTGGAGATTGGTTCAGCTCCTGGAATTAGCTCGATACTGAATTCCACTTCTCGTGCAGGTGGTATGCCCGGAAGTTCTGCTGGAAACACGTCTTGGAATTCCGACACTATAGGTTGATCCTGAATCGATGGAGATTCAGCATCTATGTCGTGAACCGTAGCTAGATAACCCTCGCAGCCATGTGATAGTAGTGCACGCGCTTGTAGGGTGGATATGACTTGTACAGACCGTCCGGGTATGAACCCATTATGAATGTACTCTGGTGCATTGACATCACCGAAGATAACTCGATATGAATGGCAGTCTATGGTAGCATGATACTTGGATAGCCAATCCATGCCCAAAATCATGTCGAAGTCATTCATGTCCAGCGGAAGTGCGTCGACAGGTCGAACCTTATCATCAAATTCTAGGGGAAGACTCTTGTATACATGGGTGATTAATACAGAGTCCCTCAAAGGCGTGGAAATAATAAGCCTATTTTCTAGTGGCAGGGGAGGCATCCTAATGTTCTTAGCATAAGCAGTAGAAATAACCGAGTGAGTAGCACCCGTATCGAAAAGAACACATGCAGCGCGACCATACATATACAAGATTCCAGTGATGGTACCTGTAGACTTGTTGGCCTGGTCTCGAGATGTCGTGTAGACACACCCGGCAGTAGGAGGCGGCTTGGTATCAGCATGTCCCGATGTACTCTCCATCTCGCCCTTACGACAATCCTTCATAATATGGCCAGGAATACCACACTTGAAGCACGCATCAGTATTACAGCGACATGGTCCTGGATGCCTACGGTGGCAAGTAGAGCAAAGAGGATGAGTGTATCCTCCAGCAGGTGCTCTGGCTGGCTGAGGACCTGATAAAAACATTTTACATAAGACATGATAGTTGGGTACAAAGGACGAAGTGGATAATCGTAAGATTGAATACCAGTGATAGCTGGACGGCTAGGCTGCGAACCTCTCTGGTTCTGGTCCCTACCGTTTCCATGGTTCCTGGTAGAAGTTTGCTAAAGTGTCAGAATATGAGTTATAACATAAAACATAAGGAATTTCGTAAGTATTAGGACCTGCTGTTGTTGGAGTGCCCGACGTTGTTACGGTAATTGTCATTACCGCCACACCTATCCGTAGCAGAACGGTCGTTAGTCTGACCGTTTCCCTTGGGCTGATGAGGCTGCTGCTGAGTAGCCGGCTGAGACCGGTCCCCAGTTTTCTGCCTGGAAGATACAGTTAAAGAGATGAATAATTGACATATGGAAAGTATACGGATTGGTCACCGCTTGAATACGAATGTTTACCTCTTGTTGGGTCTTTCAGCTTCCCCGAACTCATCTCTCTCTTGTAGCATCTCCAGTTTTCGTGCTGCATCGGCCACTTGTGCTATAGTATTAAACGTAGCACACACCAGATTGTTTGTGACCGATGTGCGAAGAGCCCATCTGAAGTGATGTGCCTGCTCTTCAGGAGTACCTGCTGCCGCACCAAGGAAACCAGCCAAGCGAAGAAAGCGCTGCATAAACTCATTGCTATTGTCCCCAGCTCTCTGACGGATCCCATGGTACTCTCTCTTGAGCTTGTCCTGCTCAGCCTTGGGAAAGAACTGCTCCATCACCCTGTCCTTGAACTAAGCCCAAGTCAAACCAGCAACCCACTCATCACCACCTTCAGATTGCATCAATGCTAACCACCAGTTGAGTACATCGCCTTCGAACCGATAGCATGCCAACCTCGCCTTGTATGCGGGGTCACAACCCATAGCGTTGAAAATCTTCTCGATGTGAGCCAACCAGCTTTCAGCATCCCTAGGGCTATCTGTCTTCTCAAAAGCTCGAGGGCGGAGCTTGTTGAATCTCTCCAGCCATACTGCTAATGTCACTGGAGGAGGAGGAGGATGTGGCTAATTGTGCTGCTGATTGTTGGCAGCTTGAACTTCAGCCCGGATGTCATTCCTCAGTTGAGGAAGCAAGACTTGCATGGCAGCCTGAATTGCAGCATTGAGCTGCTCGTGTTCGCGTGTGAGAACCATCTGACAGTATAACATAAAACATATGATTAAACAGTTCAAAACATAAAATATACATATATACATGAAAAAAAATTTATACTAAAAAAATTTCACGAGAAAAATTTTATGCAAGAAAATTTTGTGTATGAATGCATGATGCAGTTTTATGAAAACTTGTGTATGCGCGAGAGTGAATGCCTCTGGTCAGTTCACCCAAAACAAAAGACATAGCGAGGGGACGCCTATGGGTCGGTACCAAATCTAAAAGTTTCGATAAAAAACATGCGACTAAATAGGGTCAGTCCTGTACCAACCATTACTTAGTCAAAAACCCTGCAACAATAACATGTATATGTATGCTTAAAAATGATGAATGCATGAAAACAACTGTCAGTTCTAGGAAGACCGTAGTGACTACCCACTAATCACATGTCATATTTGAGAGCCTACAGGTCGAAGCCTTGGCTCTGATACCATAATTGTAACACCCCATTTTGGAAATGGAAATATCACAGTAATTATGGCGTGTCATCAAAGCATACAAGGTAAAATGTCTAAACATTACTTGACCATAAAAAGGAAAATACTAGAATCAAACATCGGTAGTCCAAAAGTAAAGCTCATCACACACAAACATAGTATAATAAAGGAAAGGACTAAACAATGTCCAAAGCATAAGTATCAAAAGAAAGGAAATGCATAATGTAAAGAAGGCTAGACAGCTTCCAGTCCATATGCACGTACTCTTAGTGTCTACGAGCGTCCCTGAGTACCTGCCGTTTTGGGAACATATAAAAGGAAAACGGCCGAGCAAATACGCTCAGTGCACGGATGTACAATAAAGCATGAATAGGATAGCATATAACATAATAACAGCGGAAGAAAAACTAAGTCCCGAGTAACCTGATTAAGTCTTAATAAAACTGGTTTTATAGTTTGAAAGTCTTATGTTTATCTTATAAAATCTGTTTGTCATATTTTACCATTAGCCAATATAGGTCATAAAAATCCACCGTGCATGAATAATTGGAGGGGTGACCTCATCATGCAAATTAGAGGGGCTGCCTCTAATTTAATATACTGGTTTATGGGTAGGAGGGATCATCTCCTTGTGAAGGATGCAAGGCACACACCACATTCACCATGTAATCCTGAATAAAAACATGTAACTAGGATGCACCTATACGCCCCACATGATAAATATAAATAAATGGCCAAAAGCTGAAGGGACGCCACGAGCAATCACTCCGCCGTGGTGAAGTCATAACATCAGTGCCTCTAATGTTATGGTTATGGTACCTCCATAACTAGGTGAAACTGGTCATGCATGTATATGGCTATAGGTAATCATAATTAAACATAAGCAATCAAACACGTAACTTATACTATGGGAAAACAGTTGGCTGCATACGGGGAATCCTAATAAGGAAAGAATGTCCATACTGAAAGGACGGGAATCCGTACCTTATGTCCAGTGAACGAGAAAGATGAACTGCGAGGAATCCTACTTCCGAATCACTAGTGCTACATAAATACGTACATGAATAAGTATCTGCTTACTAACTACATAGCTGGTTTTATGTCATGTCTTAGCTTATTTTATGTGTTCTTACTATGTTTTACTGTTTTAAAGCCTTAAACTGTATTAAATCTTATATTCTGCTTAATCTGATTAAGTATTTATGGTATTCCATGTGTTATTATACTTACTGTGTAATAATAAGTAACTTTCCAAAAATAGCAGGTTTCCTAAAATAGAAAGTTTCCAAAAATAGAAAGTTTCCAAAAATAAAAAGTTTCTAAAAATAGAAAGTTACCAAAAATAGAAAGTTTCCAAAAATAGAAAGTTTCCAAAAAATAGAAAGTTTCCAAAAATAGAAAGTTTCCAAAAATAGATTTACTGCTTAAAATAGATAAGTTTCTAAAAATAGAAAGTTTCCATAAATAGATTAGCTGCCTTAATTAAATAAGTTTCCATAAATAGATTAGCTGCCATAAATAAATAAGTTTCTAAAAATAGCTGGTTTCCATAAATAGATTAGCTGCCTTATTTAATTAAGTTTCTAAAAATAGAAATTTTCCATAATTAGAAATAAGCTGGTTAAATAAGCTAAGTATATAAGCCTAAGTGTTTTTCATAATTATTTTCTAAGTCATATGGTATGTTGTATAGTTTAATAATTATTTCATGTAATTAAATTAAATTATAGGTTATAATATTTAATTAAAGTATAACATGTTTTTAATTAAATTAGTTAAATACTTAGGTTAAAATATGTATTATTATATATTAATAATATAACCTAAGTCATGTTAATTAATTAATTATATCCATGGTTTTAAAATAATTAATTAATCATAAGTCTTAAATAAATATAAATACTTAGGTTAAAATAATTTCATGTTCATTTATAATTAAATAACCTAAGTCATGTTATTAAATTAATCACATCTTTTATTAATTTAATTTTAACCTAAGTTCATAACATAAAAAAAACTAACATAAACCATGAACCGGATCTAGGCTAAAAAACATGAACCGGACATGAATCGACACCGTACCCCGAACCAACTCGGGGTACCCCGTGTTTCCCCTTGCTGCCGTGGGACCCACACGCACCAACCAAGACCATATGGTCTTGGTGGTGGTCGGCTTGGCAAACCGAAACCCCCTCGGGTTCGGTTGCAGCCTGCGGCCAAAACAAAACACCCCTTAAAACAACCCTTTGATTTAATTAATCACCAAAACATGTTAGATCTGTGATTAATTATTATGCTTTTATAAAAAAACATCACATGTTCATAATTAATAAAAGATTAAATTAAAAGAAAAGGTTTAAAAAGGTTTTTACCGAATTCGTGAATCAAGAGAACGAAGAACAAACACGATCAATCACCAATTCTTCAAGATCAAAGATCAACAAATCACCTTGTATGGTGATTTATGGGTGGTGGCACAAAGAACAAGGAGAAAGAGGGTCTTAGGTTTTTCTTAAAATCTTCTGTAAGTTAAATTTGAGTAGTAAAAGTAAACATAACCCCCTTTAGTAAATTTGACAATGGGCTTGGCCCATTGCCCTTGTTTGGCCGCGGGTAGGGACCCCCACATGGGGTTCCCGTACCTTTTTCCGTGTCTCGATATTTAGTTACTCGTTTGTGTTTATTTATGTTCGTGTTTTAATTGTTCTCGTTACGTAAATACCGTGATCTAATATATTTAATTACGCTCGTAATAAATATATATACGTAATTAATAATAGCTCGTGTTTTAATTACGTTCATGATTTTATGATTGCATGTTCGTGATTATTTATTGTTAAATAATTATTACGTGATCGTGCATATAAAATACGTATCGTGTTCTAACACGTACGTAATACGTAATCGTAATCATGCTATATTCGGAAAGTTTTAACTAGTACGTACGATCCTAAGGGTACTATGTATGGTAAAAGCATGCGGGTTTTACAGTCACAAGCAACCACCATGGACCGACACATTGGGAAATCTTTCCAAATCCCACTAGCTTTCACTTACGTGGCTGTGAATAAGATTTTCTCGCAGAAGGTTGAGAATGAGGTTTTTTCTTCATAGCCCTTTTACTTTGACTATGCTCGTCATCTTCATAGCCCTTTTCCCAAATCACCATACTCTCTCCCCTCAACCCCGCACTCCCTCCACTCGCACTCACCAAACTTGCCCCTTCCCCTCCCCGCTGTTGATCCAACCTACGTATAAACTCAACAACCACACAAACCATATGCAACAAACACTGGTTTTTTCATTCTGTATTTATCCACTTCCACAAATACCTTAGTGTGTACTGTTGGACCTTGGACTGTGTCATATTCGGCCAAGGTTGAATAGATTAGCTTGTACAAAAACCCATCTTTTCTCTTATCAAAAAACACAAAGATCAGTGATAACCACTACCAACCGCTGCCACCATGAACCGTCGGCCGCCACTCCCACCCTTCAGTTGTTGCTTCCACCAACAGTCCCCCGTCTAACCATATGTTTTAATTATACAAGGGTACTCTTCGATTTAAACAAAACCCAAACATCCCCAAACTATACAATATAAATCACAAAAACCCTATCCCCTCTCTAAAATTTGCAGTGGTCCTCCACCATCACCTCAAGCCGACACCACCGCTCCTCTGGACCCATCACCATCTTTACACGTAGCGAAACTGCCACCACCATAGCCAGTCACAACCGCTGCAACCAATCCACCAATCTTTTTCTTGTAATTTTCAGATATGAAAGAAGCTATATTTTTCAACTCATATCATGATATGGGGCATGAATTTTGTATGCGTTTTATAAGTATCTCGAAACGTATATGTTATTGGACAAAGGTTTTTTTACCAGATCTTAAACATCACGAACCAAAGGTTGTGATTTTTGTGGTTTAATTTTATTTTTGTAGAAAGGAAATTGAATTTTGAAATTCGTAGGTTTTGAGGTTGTGTGAATGGGGAAAATTGAATTATTATGGGGTATAAATTCTTATTGAGTGGAAGGATATTTTAGTCAAAACAAGAAAATGACCAAAATACCCCTCACTTACTTGGAGTTAACAGCCAAAACTAACTCTCATCTAAAATAGAGACCATATTTAATCATAGTTTAAAAAATAGGGAGGATCATTGTAGTTAGTTTGAGATAGGGATGAAACTTGATGTTCGGGGCAAACCATAGGGACGAATCTTGAAATTTTTTCTTTTTTAATCTAACAAAAAACTCTATTTTTTAAAAATTAAATATCTCACAAACCGTTAATTGTTACACAAAACGAAATATACTATCGTAACAAGAATTAAATCATCTTTCTACCGAGGGGCGCATGTATATACTTCCTCGATAAAAAGTATATGATTTTCTCAATAAAAAAATTCGTCGAAAGTATATACATGTGCCCCTCGATAGAATGATTTAATTCTCGTTGTAATAGTGTATTTTTTGTCACTTGGCGATTTTTCGTTTATGAGATATTTAATTTTTAAGAAAAAAATGAAAGTTGATTTAAATGAATGTGATTGGTTGATATTGTTTATGCTAAAAAGATAATCTACATTGATCTCAACAAAACCAAAATATGCAAATTACAGTAATACTTTACAGACTAAAAAACAACAAATACATGTTATAACATATTACTCATACAAAATTAAAAATATAATACATATACATCAAAATCACAAAAAGCTTATATCTTGCATCTAAACTATTACAACTATTGTTGCAAAAATCGTCTTAGGCGCTTGATTAATCTTTCCCTAAGCGCTAGACGCTCATTAACCGTATTTATTTTCACTATCCGCCTTTATTGATCTTTTTGTCAAAAGTCGATCGATATATAAAATTTATCAGATAGAATTCGGCCAAATGAAGCATAATTCGGTCAAATCAGACAACATTCGATTAAATATGCCTTGAGGCTAGTAAGTTTGTATATATAAATTCAATTCGATTATCCCTGCCTAACCGATTAATCGCCTACTCGTCCGTCCAGCTAGCGCCTAGCGATTTTTGCAACCTTAGTTACACCTAATACACAACTATCACTAGATAACTTGATACACAATATCAAAAATATGATACACATTGTTAATGCAAACAATGCCTAAAACCATTATTTGTGATAACTAATCTTTCTTAGTTTCGATCACGATAAAGTGTAAAAATATTTATCGTTAAAGATAATTGCAAAACGAATTATTTAACGAACACTATCATTTAGGTTATAATAATTTAAGTCTTGCACAAACATATATCTAACATGTTTAGTGATCATTAAAAGTGATTAACCTTAAAACTCATATTTGATTAAATGTGACAAAACATTTTCAAATATACTTTTTTTAAGAAAATGTTAAATGAAAAATGATAAATGGAAAGTTTAAATATTGAATATTCCAAGTAATATTGGATATTCCTTTCAGGTTTAAAGTGGCTATATAAGCTTTCCCCACTAAAGGATACAAAGAGGAGCATAGACTACGCCCACGGTTCCATATAGGGTCCAACATTTTGATATATTATATCGAATTGTGGGAACATTAAAGAACCATGACCAGATAGCCGTTGACATCTTGTTCCTGTAAATAGTGGATTGTTTTTTCATTTCCTACAACCTTTTTAGACTTCTCTCTTCTGATTCTAAATCTTTTTTTCAATCATTAGTAAATGACCACTTAATGTGTTAAGTATGTTTACTCGTGATTATCCTTTAATCCTTTTCTTCATATGTCTAAAGAGAAGATCACTGACATACTTGTGAAGTGTTTAAAGATGCAGATTTGATGAAAATCCCTCTTCTATAGATTTAGTCATGTTCATCACATTTATCCTTTTGTGTCTTGTGTAAATCTAAGATATATGTATGCTTGGTAATCTTGTGTGTCTAAGTTCTCACTTGGCTTTAAAGTGATGTGAGTATGAGTGTTATGTATCTCAGTTCTCACTTGGCTCTTAAGTGATGTGAGTATTAGTGTTGTGTGTCTAAGTTCTCATTTGTCTTCAAAGTGATGTAAGTATGAGTGTGTGTGTCTAAGTTCTCACTTGGCTTTAAAGTGATGAGAGTAGATTGGTTCTACCTAAGATTAGAACTCGACATCTAGCCTTGTGTCAGAAAATGGAAATAGGCGACGAGTGTAGATTGGTTCTATCTAAGATTAGAACTCGACATTTAGCTTAGTGTCATAAACTAGTGTAAGCGACGGTGTAAGGTTTTTTCCGCCAAGAAGGGAGCTTGTGAATATAGTAAAACTCTTAAGTATGTATACTCGAGGAGTAAAATATGAACGAAGAGAGAGTTTGTTGTCGAACCACTATAAATCCTTGGTGTCTTCTCTTAGGTTGTTTCTTTCCTTACTCTTTACTTACTATCGCTATTGTTTTAGTCAATTATGATCAAGATCACTTGATATTCCAAATTTTTGAAACATTATAAATTGGCTTAACTATTATGAAACAAGTTTTCAATTGATAGATTTTAAATGGTGAAACTATTCACCCCCCTTCTAGTTTCTACAATTGGTATCAAGAGCCATGGTCATTATTTTAAAAGTATATTGTACTTTAAAGCTTGGATCGATCTATGGTTTTTAGACTCCATAGAAGGGATGTTTTGAAAGCCTCTTGCTTAAAACCATTTTCCTTAAGTGATACACTTAAAATTGATGTTATATCAATTTATCTTGATCATGATTATTTTTCTAGTACTAGTACATTTTATATTCTCTTCATGAAATGTATCTAATAGTTTGCATCTTATTTTGGTGTAGGTACTCATAAAGATTAATCATTGACTTGATTATGGATTGATGATCATGAGCTACTTACACTTGTCAAAGACTTATCTCCTTTGGTCTTCACTATTATAGGTTGGTGATCACAAGTTCAAATGATGGGTTATTGGTTCATAGAAAACTATGGATGCACTTTGCGGCTAATGTACGCTTTATTCCATCCATACGCCCATTCTTTTGATCTTTTCTTGACTATATGCTTGTTTTGGTGCGGCATCCTTGCCTCTAGTCTTGCTTTACTTGATTGTTTATTTCTCTTACCCTCTCAACCTTTCATTGTCACGGATACTTGACTCACATGGGTGGTGTACTATGAGTTAGTTGAAGTATAAAGTATAGATACATGATTTATATAGTTTGCAATCATTCACGGAAAGTAGGCCCAAAATCGTGTGTAGTATGTGCAATTGAGCTCGTTTATAAGATGATCGCTAAATCCTTTGAAACACTTAAATACATCATACGATGTAGTTAAGACACTACACATTTCGAATTGAAATATTTCAAGGATATGGACATTGTCACTCATAACAATGCTCTAAATCCGATCAAGAGGGGGAGAAAGTGATTAATATCTTTGCTCACCTTTTGTATGAGTTTTAAGACATTTTTTCAAATGTTCTTACTGTAAGAAACAAAATGAGCTTTGTATTATTCATTACCAAATCCGTTTCTTCATTCGCCGGAAAGGCGCATCATTAATCATTATATATGACACAAGCTCGACATCCCGACATCTTCGTAGTCATCATTCATCTATTTAGCATCGATCTTTTGACTTGAGTTAATCCTCTTTGATCCTCCCATTTTCTTCCAATCATGAGTCCTCTTTTCTCTTTCTCTCGGTCTCGACTTTACTCGTGATTATCTATTGAGGCATTATAATCTCGTTTCTTGAATGGTCAAATGAATTTCAAAACTTTTAAATTTATTTTAAGTATTTTTGGAAAACCATCTTTGATTTTTTTTCTCATTTTTGTGGTTAAAATGTGGACACTATCCACGGTTCTTTATTTGTCATGGTTCTAAACCACGGTTCAATATATATATATATATATATATATATATATATATATATATATATATATATATATATATATATATATATATATATATATATATATATATATATATATATATATATATATATATATATATATATATATATATATATATATATATATATATATATATATATATATATATATATATATATATATATATATATACTAGTTGCAAAGCCCGTCCGATGGACGGGCGTGCTTTTTGATTATTTTTGGAAAATTTTAAATAACGGTTAATGTACAAACAATATTAAATTATTAACAGTGTGAGTAACGAACAAAAAATAAATATATAGTAATCCGATAAAAAGAAATAAAACTTAATAAAGTATCCGAAATTCCAAATTATATTTTTTAGATCAAATTCGATGATAACCCGATGAGCGAGCTTGTTTCATGAATATCGTTTACTAAAACTTAGGTATATGTAATCAATTATGAAAACATCAAATTATTTATTCAATATGAACGCACCAAATTATTTATTCAATGCACTAAAAAGATAACATTTATGCGACAAAAAGAATAAAAGTTATATCATGTCAATTGAAAAAACCTATGAGATACTAATAAAAGGTTACACATGTAATTCTCTCTAATATGAAATTAGAGTATCGTTAAAAAAAATAGAATATCAAGAAAGGAATGAACAATTATGAAATATGAGATACTTCAATTAAAAAATGATCAACAATAAAACACAATTCTTGATAATGAAAGTTTTGTTCTAAACACCTATATATCAATAAGACTTGCGACGTCATATACAACCAAAGCAATTGACTTCTTCCCCGCCTCAAAATCAAGCAACCTAAGTCCATTTTTCTGTTAAAGTGTTTAGGATATAGTGGTTTAATGTGATTTTGCTACTTGAAGTTTTACTTGTAGCGATCAGACAATTATTTTTCTGTTAAAGTGTTTATAAATTTTTATATTCAAAAAATGCCCAAGAAGATGAACGTCTCGATTTCCCTGTCGTCCATATGTATGTGCTGAAATGTGGTCTCTTATATCACAAACAAACAAAATAAATATTTATTGGTTATACCATATCAATGTCTTTCAAGTAAATATGAAAATAGAAATTTAGCAGCCATTATGAATCTAGAATCTTGATCCAACCTTAAAGAATGGGACAAAAATTGTATACATTCACTTCATTTTTGATAGTTCATATTCTTACTAAAACAACTTTGTTTTACTAACGAAGCCCTATAAATGAGCATGACCAAACATCCCATAATTGTATTTCCAATTAACGTGTCATTCACCAAAAAGGCTAAAATGTATACATTTGGAATATGGTTTTTCTAACATGAATTAAATCAGTAAAATCAAATATTTCAACTGATACTTTAATAAAAGGTTGTGCATAAACCGGCCTAACAAATTATAGTTTAAACGTAAGCTTGGTCTCAATAGGGCTAATGAAAATACGTGGTATTTGATACAAGGCTTTTGGCCCGTATAAAAATTATTAAAGTTCTTTGTCGTGTGTCTAATCGAATTGATCTAGGTTCTCTATGTGACTCAGTTTTATTTTGGTGGAATAAAGATATGTCGTTGTAGTTTTTAAAATTAAAAGTGCAAAACAATTAAAGTAAAAGTGCGTTAATTTAAATCTAAGTCTAATTAAAATAAAGTGCAAGTATTTAAAAGCTTGAATGAAATTAAAGGGCGCTAAAGTAAATGACGCAAATTAAAACTAACTAAGGCAATCTTAAAACGCGACTAAAACTTAAACTAAGGCAAGGATAAAATAAAGCTAAGACAATTGATCTTAAAGTGCAATTAAATTAAAAGGCGGGAAAAATTAAGCTTGAAAATAAAGACAGAACTTAAAATAAAAAACCAAAAAGAACCTGACAAGAAACCTTGATTCGGAAGTTCAAAACTTCCGAATGAACTGGCTTGACTCGGAAGTTCCCAAACCCCAAAAGCCTTGATTCGGAACTTTTAAAGTTCCGAATGAAGCTACCTTGAGTTGGAAGTCTGGTGTTGATCCGGAAGTTCGTTCGGAAGAATTGAGTCGGAAGTTCGTCCAGAAGTATTGATCCGGAACTTTTTAAGTTCCGAATGAAGGTCTTGACTCGAAAGTTTTTGAGTTCCGAATAAACAATGCTTGACCCGGAACTTTTCCTTCGTCCGGAACTTTTGGTGTTGACCCGGAACTTCTAGACTTCCGGATGAAGCCCCTTGGTTCGGAACTTTGGAGTTCCGAATGAACAGCCACTGGTTCGGAACTTTTGAAGTTCTGAATGAACAACTCCTTCTCTTGGCTCGGAAGTTTCCTGGGAATACAGAAACAGAAACAACTTCCCCAAAGAACAAGGGAATCAAAGTAAAGACGATCCAACACAAATTTAACCAAAATCAACCAAACGATTTAACTAAACTAATAACAAAACAACAAACAATCATAAATAAGCAATCTATATCAATTAAACTAACAAATTTAACCACAATAATCAAAAACCCACTTGATCAAAATAAAAGCATGAACATGAACACAAACATAAACATAAAAATCAAAGATTTAGAAAGGTAGATGAGAGATTAACAAGATAAAGTAAAGATTGACAAGAATTAAATGAAAACTTACTTGAAATTAAATGAATTTAAGGTGCAAGACAAGGTAATTAAATTGACAAGTATTTAAATGACAAGGTAATTAAAAGTGGAAGACTAATTGTCACACTTAGCCAACCAAGAAAAATGATAATCATCCTAATCATTATATAGGGAAGGATTAGGAAGCTTCCTCCCCTCTTTCATTTCTTCTTAATTGCGAGATTAAGTCCCTCCTTCTTTTAATCTTCATTAATTGCATCACTAGTCCTTTATTCTTCTAATCTTCTTTAAACTTGGACTTTAAGGACTTTTTGGCTTGGAATTTCTTTGAACTCGTCTTTAAATTCTTCAATAAAATAGACTTGAATTCTTCGGCTTTTGATAAACTTCCGTCTTTTGACTTTTTCTTCGATAAATCTTCAGAATTGGTCTTGGACTTCCGTTCTTTTTGCACTCTTGACTTCTTGACTTCGTCTTTCATCTTTTTCTTCAATAAAAGTCCGTAAATGCCCGTGAATATCTGTGTTTTCTCCACTTTTCACAATTTCGTCCTAAATCACAACAAAAACACAAACCACGCATAATTCCGACATAAAAGACATAAAATACACGTTTTGGTCCGGTTATTATTGTAATTAAGTGGTAGAAAAGATGTGTGTTTACACACATATCAAATCCCATACACTTGACCATTGCAATGTCCTCATGCAATGCATTAGTTACAAAGCAATAATACACTTTTGATAGGTGTGTAAACACCCATCTTTTCTACCACTTAATTACAATAATAACCGGACCAAAACGTGTATTTTATGTCTTTTATGTCGGAATTATGCGTGGTTTGTGTTTTTGTTGTGATTTAGGACGAAATTGTGAAAAGTGGAGAAAACACGAGAATTCACGGGCATTCACGGCTTTTATTGAAGAAAAAGATGAAAGACGGAGTCGAGAAGTCAAAAGTGGAAAAAGAACGGAAGTCCAAGACCAATTCTGAAGATTTATCGAAGAAAAAGTCAAAAGACGGAAGTTTATCAAAAGTCAAGAAACTCAAGTCTATTTTATTGAAGAAATTAAAGACGAGTTTAAAAGAAATCCCGAGCCTCAAGTCATTAGAGTCCAAGTAAAGAAGATTAGAAGGAAAAAGGACTAATGGTGCAATTAATGAAGACTATATGCTTAAGGACCTAATGACGCAATTAAGAGAAAAGGAAGAAGGGGAGGAAGCTTCCTTAATCCTCCCCTATATATAGATTAGGATTGTTAATCATTTCTTTTTGTTGGCTAACTTGACAAATTAGCTCTTCCATTTTTAATTACCTTGCACCTTTTATTACTTGTCCAATTTAATTACCTTGTCTTGCACTTAATTACTATTTAATTCAAGTAAGTTTTCCTTTTTAATTCTTGTCAAGCTTTATCTTTATCTTGTTAATCTCATTCTTCCTTTCTTTACCTTGTGTTGATTTGTTTATGTTCATGTTCTTAATTTTGGTTGATTTATTTAAGTGGGTTTTGATTATTTTGATTAAGTTTTGTGAGTTTGATTGATTTGGATTGATTGTTTATGCTTAATAGTTGATTATTTGTTTGTTTGATCTAATCTTGTGTTTGATTTCGCTTAGTTTTTATTTGATTCGTGCTTCTTTTTAGCCTTCCTTGTTCTTCGGATCTTCATACTGTTCTTTCCAAGAATTCGTGCCCAGCAGATATTCCGAATAGGGAATATGCAGTTTGTGACTTACGCGAAATATTATTTATTCCGAGTAAGGGTTTGGAAGTTAGGTTTATGCGGAATATTTTATATTCCGAATAAGGGTGTTTATTCCGAATAGGAGGACTTTCCGCATAGTGACAGTATTCCGAATAGACCTTTTATTCCGAGTAGGCACTTTATTCCGAATAGGGGGATTTTTCCGCATAAGGCTTTTATTCCGAATAGGTACCATTTTCCGCATAGGAGGTTCTTTCCGAATAGGCTCATTATTCCGAGTAGGACTTTATTCCGAATAGGGACAGCTATTCCGAATAGGGAATTATTCCGCATAGGGTCTAATATTCCGAGTAGGCAAATATTCCGAATAGGGCTATCTTTCCGAATAGGTGACAGTTATTCCGAATTGCCTTTTATTCCGAATAGGAGTTTATTCCGGATAGGGAATTCTAGGTTTTAGTTTTCTGCCTTTTCATTTTAAGCTTTATTTTTCCCGCCTTTTTCCTTACTCGCACTTTAAGTTTATTTGCCTTAGTTTAAGTTTTAGTTTTAGTTTCGTTTTAAGTTTGACTTAGTTAGATTTAAGTTTGCGTTATTCACTTTATCGCCCTTTAATTTCAAGTCTTGCTTTTTATTTTAATTAGACTTAGATTTACTTTAATTGCACTTTTTGCACCTTTAATTTTCAAAACTACAACGACACATCTTTGTTCCACCAAAGTTCAACTGAGTCACACATTAAACAATAAGTTTTTCAATTCGAAGAGATTGGTACAACGAATCTTTTTAATTAAGTAAAACCGAGTTATCAAATGGCGCCGCTGCCGGCTCTTTTCGTAAAGATCAACAGTTTTTTGTGAGAGACACGTTGCTTTTTGGGACCCGTTCACTTGTGAACGTTATTTTTCTTACATAAAAAATTCATAAAAACCATAAAAATTAAAAATTTCAAAAATCCAAAAAGATTTTATCTTTATTGTGTATATATATTTTCTTTGTGTTTGGTTTTGTTTTCTTTTGCATTTTCAGGTGTATGCGTACTAGATCTTCTAATTATCAAGAGCCCGAGCCTCAAGAAGATTTAGATATGGCAGGTGTTAACAACAATAATCAACTACCGCACCTCAATAATAATAATAACAACAACAATGCTCTTCCACAGCCCGATCTTCGGACCATGGAGGAACTTTGTCAACCAACAATGTTTGGACGAGGAGGACCGATTGCGCCGATGCAAATCAACGCTCCTGAGTTTTCGTTGAAGCACCACATGATTCAGCAAGTACAAACAAACCCATTTAGAGGATTGCCTGATGATGATGCCAACAAACACCTCGACAAGTTCATTACAATCACCCAAAGCATGAAGTTGCCTGGTGCCACAATGGATGTTCTCCGCTTACAACTCTTCCCACATACTTTATCGCATCATGCCGAGAAATGGTTTGATCGTCTCCCGAAGAATTCTATTCACACTTGGGATGACATGACTCAACGCTTTCTTTCGCGCTACTTTCCACCATCCATGGTCACAAGCCTTCGCAATCAGATTAGCGGTTTCATGCAAGATCCCGACGAATCTCTTTTTGATGCATGGGAGAGATATAATGTCTTGATCGACCGTTGTCCAAACCACAACATGCTTCCGGTCACCTTGATCGATACTTTCTACAACGGATTGACTTTTCGAGATCGTGATACGATCAATGCAGCCGCCGGTGGCACATTCATGAAAAGGAGACCCGAGGAGTGTAGAGAGTTAATTGAAAACATGACTACTCATCATAAGAACTGGGATTCCTCTGCTTCTTCTAGAAACAACACGAGAGTCAATGTTTCTTCTACCTCAGCAAACCCTGAGATGACCGAACTTACACGCATGATGGCTGAAATGAGCAAAAGTATTACGCTTCTCGCTTCAAACCAACAACAACAACAAGTTAAAGCGGTTGCTAATCCTTGTGAAACATGTGGCGGTCCTCACTCATACACCGATTGTCCTTCGACACAAGGAAATCCGGAAAATGTGTATGCAGCTTACGGTAATTATTCACCAGACAATTACCAAGCTAGACAACAAGGGGATCGAAATCTGCTGAGCTACCGTTCAAACAATTACCTTTCACCCGGTTTTTCTCCTCAAAACCAAAATCCCGCCAACAACTACAATAGAGGCAACCAAATCCCACCTCGTGCTTCTAACCCTTATCAACCACCCACCCAACAACACCCACCCATTAATCCCGATGTTGACACAATCATGAGAACTCAAGGTGAGCAAATCAAGAATCTACAGAGCCAAATAATCAATTTGAAAGGAGATATCTTGAAGCAAGGTAATGACATCCGAACCGAGGTTCGTGATAATCTTCAATCCTCTTTCATCACTCAAACAACTGAATTGAAAAATCTGTTGGCTAGTTTCTTGCCTGAAGCTCAACCTTCTTCTTCTTCGGGTTCTCTACCTTCAAACACCGTCACCAATCCGCGAGCTAATGTGAGTGCTATAACTACGCGTAGTGGAACTACCATTGTCACTCCATCTACCCCACCACCATCATCCACACCTGCTCCACCACCATGTATCCCTACTCCTCATACACCTAGTAATAGTGCACCATTACCGTCTCCGCCTCGTCATAACGATGTATCTCGGAAGGACCCGTCAACATCACAACCGTCACCACCTACACCTTCAACTAACTCTTATCAACCTAGAATCCCATACCCTTCTCGCATAGGCAAGACCAACGAGCTAACCAAGAATGACTGTAATGTAATGAAATATGTGGATATGCTATCTAAAATGACCATCAACATTAGCCTTGTTGAAGCACTTTGCCACATGCCGAAATTCGTCAAAGCATTCAAGGAATTGCTTAGCAAGAAGGAGAAGCTCATTGAACTCGCCAACACACGCTTAAATGAAAACTGCTCTGCAGTTCTTCTTAGAGAACTTCCGGAAAAGCTTGGAGATCCCGGTCGTTTTGTGTTGCCTTGCGTGTTCAACAAAACTGAAGAATTTACTGCCCTTGCTGATCTCGGGGCTAGTATTAATTTGATGCCACTCAGTGTTTGGAAAACACTATCATTGCCCGACCTCATTCCAACAAAGATGACTCTCGAACTTGCTAATCGCACTCTCGCTTACCCCGTTGGTATAGCCGAAGATGTGTTTCTTAAAGTTGGCACATTTACTTTTCCGGTTGACTTTGTCGTAGTTGATTATGAAATGGACCCTCGTATTCCATTAATACTTGGTCGGCCATTCTTGAGAACCGGACGTGCTTTAATAGATGTGGCCGAAGGTGAGTTAATCTTACGAGTCGCGGATGATTCTAAAGTTTTTAAAATGGGGAAGCTTACAGGAAAATCTTTTGGAGGCCGAGAATCAGTGAATATGATCAATGTGCTCGATAACTTTACCGTCTACGATAATCCTTTATTCGAGTCTTCCACTGATAATCCACTCTTTGAAGATAATGTGGATGATTCTCTCCCTACTTTGGACGCTTCTCCCATTTTTGATTCTCCACCGGTCTTCGATGCTTATGATGATGATGATTCTAGCTCAGACTCGGATGATTTTTGTACTTCTGAGTATCCCGAGCTGCCCACTTTCGATGATTTTGATGAGGCTGATACTCTTTCGAGCGATTCTTCACATGCTGAAGATCCTCCGCCATCACTCGATCCTACTTTGGACGATTACTCATTTGAGGAAGATTTCTCTGAATTTCTCAACACCTATTTCCCTCATGAGAGTGATGCACCTCCTTTGGACTTTGAAGATTATCGTCTTGATCCTACTTTGGATTTGAAGAGCATTTTGTCCAAGGAGAAGAAACCGGTTGACACCGAAATCCGTTGCACTTATGATTTGACACCTCTTTGTCCCACTTCTGAGGACGAGGTTGTGCTTCTTTGCGGATCTTCTTCACACTCGGCTGAGCCGGAGTGCTATTTTCCCCTGAAGGAAAAGGTGTTCGATCCCGGTATTGAAGTCTTTAAGCCATCTCAGTATCCACCTGATGAAATAAAAGGAAAAATCTTTGGAAATTTGGAAGACATGCTTACACCGCTTCATACTTGCTCCCACCATGCTCCATCACTGCTTAAGGGAACCCTACCACTTCTCTTTTGGCTTGCCTTGTTCGCCTTAAGCTCGTGCTTAGTGATGGATGAAAACTATGTCTTCGATCCTGGTGGATTTCTTTCATGCTACTTCCGTTGATGATCAAGGTCAAGTCAGGCTCACGACTCGGTTAACAAAAACCAAGCGCTTCTTGGGAGGCAACCCATGCATCTATCTTTCCGCTTTCTTTACCATAAGTGTAGGGGGGACCCCTTGGATTGCTATTTCCTCTCCTCACTTCTTAATCAGGGATTCGAGCTTCCATGATCCACTCTTGATGATTCTTGACGACCCGTGATTCCGTGTTCTACTTCTTCCCGGTTATATCCTAAACTCTTTTCGATTCACTATTTTATATTTTCTCAATATTAAAATAGGAATCTCTTTAGTTGTTTTTTCCTTAGCGAGATTTAAACAACGTGCACAATGTCCTAAATGTAGGGGAGTTTACTCCCACATGCTTAAACATTGAGGACAATGTTTATCTTAAGTGTAGGGGGGACTTCTATCGAAGTTAAGTGGTCTTTTCCTTGTATTTGTCCTCATTTTAACCGGAAAATCAATTTTTCGACATTTTTCAAAATTTTTGATCTATTTTGGCCTATTAGTTTTTCCCTTTTGTATAGTTATTTTCTTTCTTTGCTAGAATAAATGTTTAATAAGTGGTTTTAATTTTCAAACGTTGTGAATCTTTTGACTCAATCCGAGTTTACTCTAGCTAGTATCCTTAACGTGTTTAAGTCAAGTTTTGCTAGGCTTTTATATAGGGAGCTTTAAAACGCGAAAGTCTTAACTCTCACGGGTTAAGAACAAGAACTTTTCGCAAGTTCCTATAATTGATCCTAGGGAGTCGTTTATCAAGGGAACTTTAAGATGCGACTTCTAAACTTGAAAGAGTCTAAGAAGCTGCAAGATCCTATAGGCGACTCGAAAACCCAAAACTTTGATTTAATAGGCTAAGTATCCACGAGTCTCATTACTTGAGATTTTAAACTGCGGAGAACGAGAGATGATAGAGCCAATTATAAGTCGGTATTCTTTCGTGAATTTATGTGAGTTAATTATAAGCCTATTCTCCCATCGCTTGCTAATAAATTTATCTGCTAATAAATAAGGTTGTACGATTTGAAAAGTTACTTAGCTTCTAGCCCCAGATCGTTTAAAAGTTGCTCGGTAATGACGAGAGTTCATAGCCAAGGCATAACTTATGAAGCGGGGCGCGAAGATTGGCGAGTCCGAAAAGGCCCTAACAAGGCATGAGGGCTATGTTTTGTTGCTAAAGATCCAAAAGTGATGTGAAGAATCATTTATCGAAAATCAATATGAAGGATCGAGACACACGACGAAAAGCAAAAACTCCCCAAAAGTCATGGAGAAGTGTATCCGAAAAGACCCTAACAAGGTATGAGGATAAATAGATCCAAGTCAATAAAGGAGGCGGATCGTTGTATATCAAAATCCAAAATAAAGATTGGAGAAAAATGAAGAAGTCGTGGTCCATATATGAAGAATCTCTCAAAAATTCCAAGTGAAGAAATTCCAATTATGAAGAGAAGACCATTATTTCATGAACGTCTCTCAAGATTTGAAGTATGAAGTCGCTGCCAAATATCGGCCCGAGAAAGGTCTCAAATCGCGAACCAAGTTATGCCAAGATATGAACTTTTTGATATCCCGAGAAGCAGTTTTAAAAGATTTGGTCCTTTAGCTAACTATTGATTAAATCGTGCACTTTATTTTCAGACTAAATAATTATCGAAATAAGTCAAACAATGCATCTTCGTGATCATTCAAGACAACAATAAAAGATAAGAGATACCCATAGGAATAAGGGAGTCTAAGTGAATAATTGGCCCACATGAGTTCGTGTTAGTCTACTAACTTATAATAACAATGATCTCGTTTTTAAGCTTGGTTTGGAGAAAGTGAAAAGTTGAGGATGATGATTATTCATGACATTTTCAAAACCCAAGGTATGCTTTTAATTTCTTTGCTTTGCATTTTTATAATTTTCTATCTCTTTAATAAAGGCCAATGTGGATTGATTATAATGAAAAGTGTAAACATGCTTTGTAACTAATGCATTGCATGAGGACATTGCAATGGTCAAGTGTAGGGGATTTGATAGGTGTGTAAACACCCATCTTTTCTACCACTTAATTACAATAATAACCGGACCAAAACGTGTATTTTATGTCTTTTATGTCGGAATTATGCGTGGTTTGTGTTTTTGTTGTGATTTAGGACGAAATTGTGAAAAGTGGAGAAAACACGAGAATTCACGGGCATTCACGGCTTTTATTGAAGAAAAAGATGAAAGACGGAGTCGAGAAGTCAAAAGTGGAAAAAGAACGGAAGTCCAAGACCAATTCTGAAGATTTATCGAAGAAAAAGTCAAAAGACGGAAGTTTATCAAAAGTCAAGAAACTCAAGTCTATTTTATTGAAGAAATTAAAGACGAGTTTAAAAGAAATCCCGAGCCTCAAGTCATTAGAGTCCAAGTAAAGAAGATTAGAAGGAAAAAGGACTAATGGTGCAATTAATGAAGACTATATGCTTAAGGACCTAATGACGCAATTAAGAGAAAAGGAAGAAGGGGAGGAAGCTTCCTTAATCCTCCCCTATATATAGATTAGGATTGTTAATCATTTCTTTTTGTTGGCTAACTTGACAAATTAGCTCTTCCATTTTTAATTACCTTGCACCTTTTATTACTTGTCCAATTTAATTACCTTGTCTTGCACTTAATTACCATTTAATTCAAGTAAGTTTTCCTTTTTAATTCTTGTCAAGCTTTATCTTTATCTTGTTAATCTCATTCTTCCTTTCTTTACCTTGTGTTGATTTGTTTATGTTCATGTTCTTAATTTTGGTTGATTTATTTAAGTGGGTTTTGATTATTTTGATTAAGTTTTGTGAGTTTGATTGATTTGGATTGATTGTTTATGCTTAATAGTTGATTATTTGTTTGTTTGATCTAATCTTGTGTTTGATTTCGCTTAGTTTTTATTTGATTCGTGCTTTTTTTAGCCTTCCTTGTTCTTCGGATCTTCATACTGTTCTTTCCAAGAATTCGTGCCCAGCAGATATTCCGAATAGGGAATATCCAGTTTGTGACTTACGCGGAATATTATTTATTCCGAGTAAGGGTTTGGAAGTTAGGTTTATGCGGAATATTTTATATTCCGAATAAGGGTGTTTATTCCGAATAGGAGGACTTTCCGCATAGTGACAGTATTCCGAATAGACCTTTTATTCCGAGTAGGCACTTTATTCCGAATAGGGGGATTTTTCCGCATAAGGCTTTTATTCCGAATAGGTACCATTTTCCGCATAGGAGGTTCTTTCCGAATAGGCTCATTATTCCGAGTAGGACTTTATTCCGAATAGGGACAGCTATTCCGAATAGGGAATTATTCCGCATAGGGTCTAATATTCCGAGTAGGCAAATATTCCGAATAGGGCTATCTTTCCGAATAGGTGACAGTTATTCCGAATTGCCTTTTATTCCGAATAGGAGTTTATTCCGGATAGGGAATTCTAGGTTTTAGTTTTCTGCCTTTTCATTTTAAGCTTTATTTTTCCCGCCTTTTTCCTTACTCGCACTTTAAGTTTATTTGCCTTAGTTTAAGTTTTAGTTTTAGTTTCGTTTTAAGTTTGCCTTAGTTAGATTTAAGTTTGCGTTATTCACTTTATCGCCCTTTAATTTTAAGTCTTGCTTTTTATTTTAATTAGACTTAGATTTACTTTAATTGCACTTTTTGCACCTTTAATTTTCAAAACTACAACGACACATCTTTGTTCCACCAAAGTTCAACTGAGTCACACATTAAACAATAAGTTTTTCAATTCGAAGAGATTGGTACAACGAATCTTTTTAATTAAGTAAAACCGAGTTATCAACTTTTCATCATAATTAATCCACGTTGGCCTTTATTAAAGAGATAGAAAATAAAAAACATACAAAATAAAGAAATCAAAAGCATACCTTGGGTTTTGGAAATGTCATGAATAATCATCATCCTCAAGTTTTCACTTTCTCCAAACTAAGCTTAAAAACGAGATCATTGTTATTATAAGTTAGCAAACTATCACGAACTCATGTGGGCCAATTACTCACTTAGACTCCCTTATTCCTAGAGGTATCTCTTATATTTTATTGTTGTCTTGGATGATCACGAGGATGCATTGTTTGACTTATTTCGATAGTTTATTAGGTCTGAAAATAAAGTTAACGATTTAATCAATAGTTAGCTAAATGTCAAAATCTTTTAAAACTGCTTCTCGGGACCTCATAAAGTTCATATCTTGGCATAACTCGTTTCGCGATTTGAGACCTTTCTCGGACCGATATTTGGCAGCGACTTCATACTTCAAACCTTGAGAGACGTTCATGAAATTATGGTCTTCTCTTCATAATGGAATTTGTTCACTTGAAGTTTTGAGAGAATCATACTTGGACCACGACTTCTTCATTTTTCTCCAATCTTTATTTTGGACTTTGATATACAACGATCCGCCTCCTTTTATGACTTGGATCTATTTATCCTCATACCTTGTTAGGGTCTTTTCGGATACACTTCTCCATGACTTTTGGGGAGTATTTGCTTTTCGTCGTGTGTCTCGATCCTTCATATTGATTTTCGATAAATGATTCTTCACATCACTTTTGGATCTTTAGCAACAAAATATAGCCCTCATGCCTTGTTAGGGCCTTTTCGGACTCGCCAATCTTCGCGTCCCGCTTCAATAAGTTATGCATTGGCTATGAACTCTAATCCATACCGAGCAACTTTTAAACGATCTTGGGTAGAAGCTAAGTAACTTTTCAAATCGTACAACCTTATTTATTAGCAGATAAATTATTAGCAAGCGATGGGAGAATAGGCTTATAATTAACTCACATAAATTCACGAAAGAATACCGAACTTATAATTGGCTCTATCATTTCTCGTTCTCCACAATTTAAAATCTCAAGGAATGAGACTCGTGGATACTTAGCCTATTAAATCAAAGTTTTGGGTTTTCGAGTCGCCTATAGGATCTTGCAAATTCTTAGACTCTTTCAAGTTTAGAAATCGCATTTTAAAGTTCCCTTGATAAACAACTCTCTAGGATCAATTATAGGAACTTGCGAAAAGTTCTTGTTCTTAACCCGTGAGAGTTAAGACTTTCGCGTTTTATAGCTCTCTATATAAAAGCCTAGCAAAACTTGACTTAAAAACGTTAATGATACTAGCTAGAGTAACTTAGATAAGTAAACTCGGGTTGAGTCAAAAGATTCACAACGTTTAAAAATTAAAACCTCTTTATTAAACATTTATTCTAATAAAGCAAGAAAATAACTATATAAAAGGAAAAAAAACTAATAGGCCAAAATAGATCAAAAATTTTGAAAAATGTCGAAAAATTGATTTTCCGGTTAAAATGAGGACAAATACAAGGAAAAGGCCACTTAACTTCGATAGAAGTCCCCCTACACTTAAGATAAACATTGTCCTCAATGTTTAAGCATGTGGGAGTAAACTCCCCTACACTTAGGACATTGTGCACTTTGTTTAAATCTCGCTAAGGGAAAGGACAACTAAAGAGATTCCTATTTTAATATTGAGAAAATATAAAATAGTGAATCGAAAAGAGTTTAGGATAGAACCGAGATAATGGAACACGGAATCACGGGTCGTCAAGAATCATCAAAAGTGGATCATTGAAGCTCGAATCCCTGATTATAAGAAGTGAGGAGAGGGAATATCAAACCAAAAGGTCTCCCCTACACTTAGGATAAAGAAAGCTAAAAGATAGATGCATGGGTTGCCTCCCAAGAAGCGCTTGGTTTTTGTTAACCGAGTCGTGAGCCTGACTCGACCTTGATTATCAACGGAAGAAGCATGAAACATATCCACCAGGATCAAAGACATAGTTTTCGTCGAGCAAATAACACAAGCTTAAGGCGAACAAGGCAAGCCAAAGAAGAGTAGGTAAGGTTCCCTTAAGCAAAGATGGAGCACGGTGGAAGCAAGGGTGAAGTGGTGCAAGCATGTCTTCAAAATTTCCAAAGATTTTTCCTTTTATTTCATCAGGTGGATACTGAGATGGCTTAAAGACTTCAATACCGGGGTCGAACACCTTTTCCTTTAGGGGAAAATAGCACTCAGGCTCAGCAGAGTGTGAAGAAGATCCGCAAAGAAGCACAACCTCGTCCTCAGAAGTGGGACAAAGAGGTGTCAAATCATATGTGCAACGGATTTCGGTGTCGACCGGTTTCTTTTCCTTTGACAGAATGTTCTTCAAATCCAAAGTAGGATCAAGACGATAATCTTCAAAGTCATAAGGAGGAGCATCACTCTCATGAGGGAAGTAAGTGTTGAGAAATTCAGAGAAGTCTTCCTCAAATGAGTAATCGTCCAAAGTAGGATCGAGTGATGGCGGAGGATCTTCATCATGTGAAGAATCGCTCGAAAGAGTATCGGCCTCATCAAAATCATCAAAAGTGGGCATCTCGGGATACTCAGAAGTACAATCATCAAAATCATCCGAATCTGAGCTAGAATCATCATCATCATAAGCATCAAAGACCGGTGGAGAATCATAAATGGGAGAAGCTTCCAAAGTGGAGAGAGAATCATCCACATCATCGTCAAAGAGTGGATTATCGATGGAAGAATCGAATAGAGGATTGTCATAGACGGTAAAGTCATCGAGCACATTAATCATATTCACTGATTCTTGTCCATAATATTTGCCTGTAAGCTTCCCCATTTTGAAAATTTGTGAGTCTTTCCCGACTCTTAAGATTAACTCACCTTCGGCAACATCCACTAAAGCACGTCCGGTTCTCAAGAATGGCCGACCAAGTATTAAAGGAATACGAGGGGCCATTTCATAATCAACTACGACAAAGTCGACCGGGAAAGTAAATGCGCCAACTTTGATGAACACATCTTCGGCTATACCAACAGGGTAAGAGAGAGTGCGATTTGCAAGTTCAAGAGTCATCTTTGTTGGAGTGAGGTCGGGTAATGATAGTGTTTTCCAAACACTCAGTGGCATCAAATTAATACTAGCCCCGAGATCAGCAAGGGCAGTAAATTCTTCAGTTTTGTTGAACACGCAAGGCAACACAAAACGACCGGGATCTCCAAGCTTTTCCGGAAGTTCTTTAAGAATAAATGCAGAGAAGTTTTCATTTAAGCGTGTGTTGGCGAGTTCAATCAGCTTCTCCTTCTTGTTAAGCAATTCCTTAAATGCTTTAACAAATTTGGGCATGTGGACAAGTGCTTCAAGAAAACTAATGCTGAAGCCCATTTGAGAAATCATATTGATATATTTTGTCACTTGAGAGTCCTCCTTTGTTAGATCGTTGGTCTTGCCTATGCGAGAAGGGTATGGGATTTTGGGTTTATAGGTGGAAGGTGAAGGTGTAGTCGGTAAAGGTTGAGATGTTGAAGGGTCCTTCCGAGATACATCGTCATGACGAGGCGGAGACGGTAATGGTGCACTAATACTAGGTGTAGGAGGAGTGGGGATACATGGTGGTGGAGGAGGTGTAGATGATAGGGGTGGGATTGGTGGTCCTATGATGGTGACTCCACTACGAGTCGTAATAGCACTCACATTAGCTCGCGGATTAGTGACGGTGTTTGAAGGTAGAGAACTTGAAGTAGAAGGTTGAGTGGCGGGCAAGAAACTAGCCAACAGATTCTTTAATTCAGTCGTTTGAGTGCTGAAGGAGGATTGAATATTATCGCGAACCTCGGTTCTACTGTCATTACCTTGCTTCATGATATCTCCTTTCAAATTGATTATTTGGCTCTGTAGATTCTTGATTTGCTCACCTTGAGTTCTCATGACGGCTTCAACATCGGGATTAATGGGTGGGGTTTGTTGGGTGGGTGGTTGATAAGGGTTAGAAGCTCTTGGTGGGATTTGGTTGCTTCTATTGTAGTTGTTGGTGGAGTTTTGGTTTTGAGGAGAAAAACCGGGTGAAAGGTAATTGTTGGATCGGTAACTCAGCAGATTTCTATCCCCTTGTTGTCTAGCTTGGTAATTTTCCAGTGAATAATTACCATAAGCTGCATACACATTTTCCGGATTTCCTTGAGTCGAAGGACAATCGGTGTATGGGTGAGGACCGCCACATGTTTCACAAGGATTAGCAACCGCTTTAACTTGTTGTTGTTGGTTTGAAGCTAGAAGCGTAATACTTTTGCTCATTTCAGTCATCATGCGGGTGAGTTCGGTCATATCAGGGTTTGCTGAGGTGGAAGAAACATTGACTCTCGGGTTGTTCCTTGAAGAAGCAGAGGAATCCTAGTTTTTGTGGTGAGTAGTCATGTTCTCAATTAACTCTCTACACTCCTCGGGTCTCCTTTTCATGAATGTGCCACCGGTGGCTGCATTAATCGTATCACGATCTCGAAAAGTCAAACCGTTGTAGAAAGTATCTATTAAGGTCACAGGGAGCATGTTGTGGTTTGGACATCTATCGATCAAGACATTATATCGCTCCCAAGCATCAAAAAGAGATTCATCAGGGTCTTGCATGAAACCGCTGATTTGATTGCGAAGGCTTGTGACCATGGATGGTGGAAAGTAGCGCGACAAAAAGCGTTGAGTCATGTCATCCCAAGTGTGAATTGAATTCTTCGGGAGACGATCAAACCATTTCTCGACATGATGTAATAAAGTGTGTGGAAAGAGTTGTAGGCGAAGTTCATCCATTGTGGCACCGGCCAACTTCATGCTTTGGGTGATTGTAATGAACTTGTCGAGGTGTTTGTTGGCATCATCATCAGGCAATCCACGGAATGGGTTTGTTTGTACTTGCTGAATCATGTGGTGCTTCAACGAAAACTCAGGAACGTTGATTTGCATCGGCGCAATCGGTCCTCCTCGTCCAAACATGGTTGGTTGACAAAGCTCCTCCATGGTCCGAAGATCGGGCTGTGGAAGAACATTGTTGTTATTATTATTATTATTGAGGTGCGGTGGAATGTTGTTGTTGACACCTGACATAGCTAAATCTTCTTGAGGCTCGGGCTCTTGATAATTAGAAGATCTAGTACGCATACACCTGAAAATGCAAAAGAAAACAAAACCAAACACAAAGACAATATATATACACAATAAAGATAAAATCTTTTTGGATTTTTGAAATTTTTAATTTTTATGTATTTTTATCAATTTTTAATTTTTATGATTTTTTGAATTTTTTATGCAAAAAAAATAACGCTCACAAGTGAACGGATCCCAAAAAGCAACGCGTCTCTCACAGAAAACCGTTAATCTTTACGAAAAGAGCCGGCAGCGGCGCCATTTGATACAAGGCTTTTGGCCCGTATAAAAATTATTAAAGTTCTTTGTCGTGTGTCTAATCGAATTGATCTAGGTTCTCTATGTGACTCAGTTTTATTTTGGTGGAATAAAGATATGTCGTTGTAGTTTTTAAAATTAAAAGTGCAAAACAATTAAAGTAAAAGTGCGTTAATTTAAATCTAAGTCTAATTAAAATAAAGTGCAAGTATTTAAAAGCTTGACTGAAATTAAAGGGCGCTAAAGTAAATGACGCAACTTAAAACTAACTAAGGCAATCTTAAAACGCGACTAAAACTTAAACTAAGGCAAGGATAAAATAAAGCTAAGACAATTGATCTTAAAGTGCAATTAAATTAAAAGGCGGGAAAAATTAAGCTTGAAAATAAAGACAAAACTTAAAATAAAAGACTAAAAAGAACCTGACAAGAAACCTTGATTCGGAAGTTCAAAACTTCCGAATGAACTGGCTTGACTCGGAAGTTCCCAAACCCCAAAAGCCTTGATTCGGAACTTTTAAAGTTCCGAATGAAGCTACCTTGAGTCGGAAGTTTGGTGTTGATCCGGAAGTTCGTTCGGAAGAATTGAGTCGGAAGTTCGTCCGGAAGTATTGATCCAGAACTTTTTAAGTTCCGAATGAAGGTCTTGACTCGGAAGTTTTTGAGTTCCGAATAAACAATGCTTGACCCGGAACTTTTCCTTCGTCCGGAACTTTTGGTGTTGATCCGGAACTTCTAGACTTCCGGATGAAGCCCCTTGGTTCGGAACTTTGGAGTTCCGAATGAACAGCCACTGGTTCGGAACTTTTGAAGTTCCGAATGAACAACCCCTTCTCTTGGCTCGGAAGTTTCCTGGGAATACAGAAACAGAAACAACTTCCCCGAAGAACAAGGGAATCAAAGTAAAGACGATCCAACACAAATTTAACCAAAATCAACCAAACGATTTAACTAAACTAATAACGAAACAACAAACAATCATAAATAAGCAATCTATATCAATTAAACTAACAAATTTAACCACAATAATCAAAAACCCACTTGATCAAAATAAAAGCATGAACATGAACACAAACATAAACATAAAAATCAAAGATTTAGAAAGGTAGATGAGAGATTAACAAGATAAAGTAAAGATTGACAAGAATTAAATGAAAACTTACTTGAAATTAAATGAATTTAAGGTGCAAGACAAGGTAATTAAATTGACAAGTATTTAAATGACAAAGTAATTAAAAGTGGAAAACTAATTGTCACACTTAGCCAACCAAGAAAAATGATAATCATCCTAATCTATATATAGGGGAGGATTAGGAAGCTTCCTCCCCTCTTTCATTTCTTCTTAATTGCGAGATTAAGTCCCTCCTTCTTTTAATCTTCATTAATTGCATCATTAGTCCTTTATTCTTCTAATCTTTTTTAAACTTGGACTTTAAGGACTTTTTGGCTTGGGATTTCTTTGAACTCGTCTTTAAATTCTTCAATAAAATAGACTTGAATTCATCGGCTTTTGATAAACTTCCGTCTTTTGACTTTTTCTTCGATAAATCTTCAGAATTGGTCTTGGACTTCCGTTCTTTTTGCACTCTTGACTTCGTCTTTCATCTTTTTCTTCAATAAAAGTCCGTAAATGCCCGCGATATCCGTGTTTTCTCCACTTTTCATAATTTCGTCCTAAATCACAACAAAAACACAAACCACGCATAATTCCGACATAAAAGACATAAAATACACGTTTTGGTCCGGTTATTATTGTAATTAAGTGGTAGAAAAGATGTGTGTTTACACATATCCCCGGCAGCGGCGCCATTTGATACTTCGATTTACTCAGGTTAAAAAGATTAAAGTTCTTTGTCGTGTGTCTAATCGAATTGATCTAGGTTCTCTATGTGACTCAGTTTTATTTTGGTGGAACAAAGATGTGTCGTTGTAGTGTTTAAAATAAAATGTGCAGGACAATTAAAGTAAAAGTGCGTTAATTTAAATATAAGTCTAATTAAAATAATGGTGCAAGTATTTAAAAACGTGACTGAAATTAAAGGGCACTTAAGTAAATGACGTAAACTTAAATCTACCTAAGGCAATCTTAAAATGCGACTAAAACTTAAACTAAGGCAAAACTAAAATAAAGCTAAGACAAATAAACTTAAAGGGCAATTAAAATAAAGGCGGGAAAAATAAAGCTTGAAAATAAAAGACTGAAATTTAAAAAAAAAAAAAAGAAAGACTGAAAAATTAACTTACAGAACCCTTGATTCGGAAGTTCAAAACTTCCGAATGAAGCAGCTTGATCCGGAACTTAGCCCTTGATTCGGAACTTTTAAGTTCCGAATGAACAAAAGATGTTGATCTGGAACTTCTTCCGAATGAAACACTCTTGACTCGGAACTTATTGACCCGGAACTTGGTTCGGAAGATCTGACTGATTCGGAACTTTGTCCTTCGTCCTGAACTTCTAAGTTGATCCAGAACTTTTAAGTTCCGAATGAATCTCCTTGATCCGGAACTTTTTGAGTTCCGAATGAAGTATATTGATCCGGAACTTTTAAGTTCCGAACGAACAAATGCTTGAGTCGAAACTTTCGTTCGGAAGTATTGACTCGGAACTTTTGGAGTTCCGAATGAACACTCTTGATCCGGAACTTTGAATGTTCCGGATGAAACCCCTTGGTTCGGAACTTTGGAGATCCGAATGAAAGAATCCCCTCTCTTGTGTCGGAACTTTTCCTGGGAACAAAGAAACAGAAACAAACTTCCCGAAGAACAAGGGATAACAGTAACAATGATCTAACCACAAATTTAACCAAAATCAACCAAACGATTTAACTAAACTAATAACAAAACATCAATTAATCATAAACAAACAATCAATATCAAGAAATCTAACAACTTTAACCACAATAATCAAAAACCCATTTGATCAAAATAAAAGCATGAACATGAACACAAACATAAACATAAAAATCAAAGATTTAGAAAGGTAGATGAGAGATTAACAAGATAAAGTAAAGATTGACAATAATTAAATGGAAACTTACTTGAAATTAAATGAATTTAAGGTGCAAGACAAGGTAATTAAATTGACAAGTATTTAAATGACAAGGTAATTAAAAGTGGAAGACTAATTGTCACACTTAGCCAACCAAGAAAAATGATAATCATCCTAATCTATATATAGGGGAGGATTAGGAAGCTTCCTCCCCTCTTTCCTTTTCTCTTAATTACAAGATTAGGTCCTTCCTTCTTTAATCTTCATTAATTGCGCCATTAGTCCTTTATTCTTCTAATCTTCTTTAAACTTGAACTTTAAGGACTTTTGGCTTCGGGATTCCTTTGAACTCGTCTTTAAATTCTTCAATAAATTAGACTTGACTTCTTCGGCTTTTGATAAACTTCCGTCTTTTGACTTTTTCTTCGATAAATCTTCAGAATTGGTCTTGGACTTCCGTTCTTTTTGCACTCTTGACTTCTTGACTTCGTCTTTCATCTTTTTCTTCAATAAAAGTCCGTAAATGCCCGTGAATATCCGTGTTTTCTCCACTTTTCACAATTTCGTCCTAAATCACAACAACAACACAAACCACGCATAACTCCGACATAAAAGACATAAAATACACGTTTCGGTCCGGTTATTATTGTAATTAAGTGGTAGAAAAGATGTGTGTTTACACACATATCAGTATTGTGCAAATAGTAACCACAATCCCTTCAGATATTATCTTACGTAATTCTGATTATTAATAATAATTAAAACAAACATGTTGTAAAAAAGGTAAAAAGTTGCATTAAAATAATGAAACATGTAAATATAAAAGTTAAAAGCTGAAACATGGAATGAAACAAACGTATCCAATAAATAATTATAAATAAAACGTCCATTGCGTGGTATCTAAAAATCAAAGATCGTCACCTTCATCATCCGTGTTATCATTATTTAGAACATATTCATCATCACTACCGTCATTAAGGGCACCTTCGTCATCTATAAAATCTGCAAATTCATTTGTTTCTTCCATTAATTGTTATCCAGATCCTTCAATATTACTTTATGAAAGTTGTAAATCAATATCAGCTTCATCATCAGTTATTACGTCATAAGAAACATTAGGATACTTTTTTGTCTCGTTGAAAAAAAGGTCTGTGTACTCCACCCTCACTTGAAAAATGTTTCTTGATCAAATATCTTTGTGGTCACATCTTCGAATTTTGAAAATCGAGGGAGCGCAGTAATCATATTCTCACAACAGCAAGATGAGCAGAGCTATCGGAATACTCGGACCGATATCCCATTACAATCTTTATCTTCTTGTCATCCTGCAAATAAAAAGGACCAATAAGTGAATATGAATGCTCATACAATGTAAACTTAGAGGGTGTTTGGATGTATACTTTGAAAGTGATTCTGATTGCATTCACATTTTATCTATGTCACCAATAAAAGAAAACTTATTAAGTTTGTTTTTCTCGAAATCATACCATATGATCAAGCTCTTTTTGTACATCTGCCAGAATAGTCTTTTATCCTTCACGGCCACCCTAGAAGGCGTAATTTTCACTGCCATGATAATATGTAACCCGTATAAATGTTTCAATCAGGAATTCAGGATGGTTAAGCTCATATCATCAACAAAACTTATATATTAGTTGTTCAATAAACTAAGGGTGTGCTTGGTTAAGGGTATTAGGGGGTAAGGATTAGGAAAGGGAATGATTAATGTTGCTTGGTTAATGAAAATACAGGTAATCATTACCCATTAATAGGTAATGAACCATTCCCCTGCAAATTGGGGGTAATGGATTCAAGGTAATATGTGTGTCACCACCTACCACCACCACCATCACTGACCACCACCATTGTCGTTACCACCAACCTCCTAAGGCCACCACCACTCTCCGACACTACCATTCTCCGACGCCACCACTCTCCGACGCCACCACCACCACTAACCACCCTCCTAACGACACCACCACCATTCTCTGACGCCACCACTCTCCGACGCCACCACCACCACTAACCACCCTCCTAACGCCACCACCAATCTTCGACACCACCACTCTCCGACGCCACCACCACCACTGACCACCACCATTATCGCTACAACCATCCTCCTAACGCCACAACCACTCTCCGACGCCACCACCACCATTGACCACCACCATTGTCACCACCACCACCCTCCTAACGTCACCACCACTCTCCGACACCACCACTCTCTAACGTCACCACCACCACTGTCTACTACCATTGTCACTACCACCACCCTCCTAACGCCACCACCACCCTCCGTCGCCACCACTCTCCGACGCCACCACCAACACCACCGACCACCACTATTGTCTCTACCACCACCCTCCTAACGCCACCACCACACTCCGACACCACCATTCTCGGATGCCACCACCACCATTGACCACCACCATTGTCGCTACCACCACCATTGTTGCTACCACCATCTTCCTAACGCCACCACCACCCTTGACCGCCACCCTCATAAAGCCACCACCACCGTCCTAACGCCACCACCACTCTCGAACACCATCACTCTCGGACGCCACCACCACCACTATCCACCACTATTATCGCTACCACCATTCTCCCAACGCCACCACTCTCTCGACACCACCACTCTACCGATTCCGCCACCATGCTCTATCACCATCATTAACGGCTACTGATGGCGTCATCACTACCACCACTACACCACCTCTACCGATGCCGCCACCACACTCTATCACCATCATTAACGACTATTGATGTCGTCATCCCACCACACCGCTGATCATCACCACTGCCACAACCTCCATATCTCGTCGCCATCTATACCAACTACCACAACCGTTTATTGCAACCACCAACCAACTGTCAATAACCACCCAAAAACCACCATACCACGCCATTAACACCATCTCTACCTCTGATCGCCACCTCTGTCGACCATCACATCTTATATTAACCAAGCACCAACAATAGTAATGATAATACTAAGGAATGTTCATTGCATTTGTTTGTATTTCCTTACCCTTACCCATTCCTAGTCCCATTAGTTAACCAAGCGCCCCCTAAGTACCAACCTCTATGCTTTCTTAAGTTGAGTTGTTGCCTATGCATAAATAGACTCCAACTTTCTGACTGTCCGGACTGTCATAATAGTAAGCAAACTATCTTCACATAATAACTTTGAAAACATAGCTTCCTAGATATGAGGATCTTCTGACTTTCTCTTGTAGATTGGATTGATTTGCTAGGACTTGATTGGCCATGAGATGGTGGGGTCGTGATTCACGTTGTAAGCCAAGTGTTGTGAAAAGGTTCACACATTTCCAACATTGGGGCTATTCAACAGGTGGTGTTCTCCAATATGCGTTCCTTACTTGCACGGTGTCACCACTTGGTTAAATCTTGCGTTTTATCATACCTATCCCTGCTCCTACTATGATCTCTCCTGTAACCCCTATCGTGATAACCATTCTGGTACGTGGAGCTGCAAATTACATCAAAATAAGTCACCGAGTGAACAAAAGGCAAAAGTCACATGACAATCAATAAAAATATTTCATTATACCCACACACATATTCAAGAAATCAAAGCAGGACGTGTGGTTGGATTACAATTGTTGGTATTTATTCACGTTATCTTGTAATGTCTGCATCCTTTCCTTCTACTGCAACACATATGTATTAAATTTAGATACATAAAAGGCCAAACTTTATCAGCCTTGTTGGTTTAAATCTATAGCCGACAAAGAAAATCCAAGTGATGTATAAGTACAAAGATATTTAATTGTCATTTTCTCGCACAAGGCATGCACAAAGTTCTACATGAGTAAGCCACAAGTATTTATCACTATTGTATAGTTCATATTAGCTCCACCACCATCTTCTCATTTATTATTTTACCTTATTCACACTGTTTTGTTCAATTAATGGATATTTAATATAACAACCTTTAAAAAATAAGGGAAAGAAGGACAAAGCTAAAAACTATTATAATCACATTCTAGTACCATCTATAATAGATCCACGACATATGAAAGAATGTAACTTTATAATTTTATACTTCATTTGTCAAAGTGTCATATTTTTCAGCTGTCGCCACACGCAGATTCATAGAACCTCGACTCATTTTTCACCTGCAAGAAATGAAGAAGGCTGGTTGAAACAACCACATTTTCTATAAACTGAAATAAAAGCAAGGATATTGAAAGGCTAACACTTTGGATTTAAATTTACATTAACCTTGCCAGACCTTCTTTAACCACAATATACTCTTAAAATTAGCCCTGAAAAATTAGTTTGGAACTAAAAAATCAAATTATATTAGTGACCTGCTGATCCAAACTATTGTTAGACATGGTTAAAATTCAAAACTTTCAAAGAACAAACGCAGTGTTAAACAACTCAGACCATGAATCGGAACAACATGCCAATGTTTAATGGCACATAAAGTGAAGATTCTCTATAACCTTAAACTTTTAATCTTTCATTCACTTTGCATGATCTCTAATTATTATGGAACTAATATAGCTTGATCTGTAGATGTAAATCATGTACCATTTAATTGTATCATTCATTCACTATATGCAGTCACTTCTGGATGTTTACCTTTAATTTGCAGCTTTATAGGTAGCTTATGTCTATCTGAGGCATTTTGGTTAACCTCGACTGAGCTGACAGTGGTCGCTTCGTCCTCAATAATAATAAAACAATTACTACTGTGTTGTATGTCTTATGATGGGTAATTTCTGTTTTTGTAAGAGGATGTGGCGGTACGTGTTCAGATTCCGACTCATTCACGGACAGGCCGTAACCTAAAACTCCCTCCATCGAATTTTGTACAAACATATCTAATTACTAAAAAAAAACATTTAATCTTGGTATATGATAAATATACTTTAGAAAAGAAAAAAAGAAAAGAAGAGGAAAAGACATCGAGGGTTTACAGATTATTGGCTTCTTTGCGAACATTATTATAGAACATCAAGCACAACTTCTGTTGATCTTAAGAAAATGACGCATTTACTCTATGGCTTTGTCATAAGACACCATATATCAGATATCAAGCATCGTACTATACATGTATAATGGTAGAAGAAACTATAATATTGGTTTAAGAGCAATATAGAGTTATAAACTTACGTGATGACTGAAAGCATATACGAGATTATAACATCTGCCACCAAACCAATACCAACAATCTCTTAGGTTTAGCGTAGAAATCTCGCAGTGTCTGTATTCACATTCAATTCCCTAAAGACACAATTATCAAGATCATGATACATTTCAGCATATATATATCATAGATTCCAGTCAAAGATTCATAGGATCCAAATTCCATCATTGTTAGGTTTGATTTTGATGGATAATGCGGCAGCAAAATGGTATTTTTTATAGAATTCTATATGGATGAATATAAATAACTGACAATTTCAAAATAATCCGGGATAAACGCAATGGAGATAGGACGCATACTAAGTTATTTTTATAGGCATATCCAGACATTCTATAATTTCAATGTACATAAACATATATCACATATGTGTTTTTTTACCGAACTGTTACTAAGATGTTTTTACTTTATAATTTTGATTTAGCTTAATTAAAGATACTAATTAAGCTTTTGGACTGATTGCCGCAGTAACAGATTCCATGTAGTCTGACACTGATGTAGCTATATGTTATAGACAAGTAAAAATGATGAATATTGTGTAAGAATTAGGATAAATGTATAAATAATAAAGCAATGGGAAGTTGTAGAGTACCTTGCAATGCCATCAACGATCCCTAAAAGGAAGCAACCATAAGAAGCATCTGATAATTAATATATTGTATGCATATATAAATGACTATGTTAAAGCAGAATATAATGACCATGTTAATCTCAGTTATACATGATTTTATTAAGTATAATAAATAAAATGAAGCATAGTTTTCTTTATACTTTAGTAACTAATTTAAATTTCCCATTTACCTTTACTTTTAATAAAGGGTTTAGGAGGTTTGCATTTTGAATACACCCTGGGTAATTTACTTCCTATTTTACATATGTTCTCGAATTACCCTTTGGTCCGTTAAATGAAAAATGCAAACCTTCTTAACTTCATGTGCGGCAGTTTGGTTATTATTCAATTGCAGCTATAAATTCCTTCCCAAAAGTAAGACTTGTAATAGACACATCAGGACTCTCTCAATATTTTCCTTATCTCCCTACTGACACCCTACACATCACATGGACATACATAATTTATTGTCTATTTAACTATAATAAGAAGCGTACTCATAGTTAATAGATAGTTGCATCACCTACACAACTTCTTCCACGTTTACAACATAAGATGTTGTTGATTCGAATAACACTATACAATCAGATGTTGATACTGGTTTATGCTTGTTTCTATCCAGCGGAAATTAAACAGCTAAATCAGCCGAACACACAAATTAAAGTGAATACCCAAACACCCACATATGATTTCCATATCTGTATTTTGAGCTATAAACATAGTTCAACCCCTACATGTTTTCACCTCATGCAAGAACTCACTACTTTAGGGGAAACTAATTTGTTTTTCATAGCGCTAATCAGATCAAATCAAATCAATTACCCACTATACGCTGCTACCATACTTGCACCAAAATGTACATTAAAGCAGTTCTAATCCAAAAGGAACCACACAATCGGGCTCAATTCTTAAATCACCAATCACATCTATATAACTATCTAAAGCTTCATTTACAATTGGAATAATAACTTGTTCTTACTTCTTACAATTCCTTTTGATGGGAAGTGGGATCTAAAACATGCATAAATTTTAAAAAGACCTAAATGTGATTTTACTAATCAAATACTCTGTTTTCCATTACTTAGACCATAAATCAGTATAACTCGAATCAGGAAATATACAAAATAATTCTATTTTCCCCACCTTGCCAAATGTAAAACTGGATCGATTTGCTTAATGGCCTGTTAAACAGCAACTTCTCTCTGATAATCATAGGCCACCTAACGTAAATAGGTTCTAGGCGTGTCGACTATCCATGAATAACCAGTCAAAAGTGATATTATGACCCGTTACAAAATAAACATAATTAAAAATCTACTTTGAAATTGAACCTTAAATAGGACTTTAAGAAACTACACATGCATTCCAGCAACTATTATCACCTTCTGCTTGGTTTTTCCATTGTCATCAACTTTGGTTCGCGCAAATCTGTAATGTAGACAATCCATCTTATTGTTCAAAACAAAGAACCTCTCCATAGTCTGGTTTGACAGTGATTGCATAGTATAACATCGTAAGATCGTTATGACATCGTATCCCACATTAGTGATTGCAAATAAAGATTCACATATATAATCACAACTCAAATGTACGACAAAATATAAAATACATACAAAACTAAAAGATATAAACTTAAATTGTGATACCTTGTAATACCCTTGTAATGAGATGTACTTTGACCAGATGTATAGGATGATTTCCTGTGAACAATCTTATTTGTCTGTGACCCAACATACCTGCAATCCATTCAGATTCGTACGATGGAAAGCTTGATGGATTGAAGCAAAGGTTTACTTACAAACCTGGTTGATTTCTGAACTTGATGTAGAGCCGGTGAAACAATCAAAATTTACAAACCTCTTAGATGATGATACCGAATCCGGTGAGGTTTTTGAACAAAGATTGATAAGTGACATCGTTAAAATCAAATCAATAACATGGATCTTGATTTAAACTAATATGCAGTATTTTTGGTAACAGGTTACGCGTTTCATGATCACTTTTTATATAAATGATTAATTACCTTTATCAACTACAAATATATAACTTGTTTTTCTTCAATTAACCATCATTATGTAATTATCTTGAACATGAAATTTACAAATAAAAAAGTTTAGATTGAAATAAATGAATTCGTAGATCTGAAAACAAATTATAAATCAATTACATAAATTGATTTAGAATTTATATCCGAATTGATTGGACATGGGAAGAGGAGTATTAAAGAGTTGTTACGATTGATTTTGAAAAGTATGTGTTTTCGATATAAACACAAAATTGTGGGTTATTTTTGGATGTGTTTTGAATGCATTGATATTGATTGGTGAGTTAATACTGAATAATTGAATATGGATTATAAACACAGGAGCGTGTAGAGGAAGATTGAGGTTGAATGAGTAATAACTATCCGAAAATAAGGATTAAAAGCAAATTAATAATTTCCATACTTAGTTCTAAAACTTTGACAACATTTGAAATTAGTCAAAACTATTTGTATAGGTTAAATAGTTGCCTAATTTACTAATCAAGTTTTTTTATTTAGTATGAATTTGGATAAAAATAATAGTATGGTTAATGGTCTTTATTGCCTTTGTTTTAGAAAGTCCTAACACAAATATGGAGGCATAGTGGTAAAGAGCATGTGTTTCTAGCATTGAGACCCGAGTTCGAATCTCACAATGGACATATTTTTAAAAAGTGTTCCATGGACATGCTTAGGTGGCACATGCTGTGGGACGATGTGGCATAAAAAAGTGTGCTTGAATAGTAATTGTGCTTAGGTGGATTAATGAGGTGGATTTCTAAGCATGATGTGGCAATAAATTATCCTCTTATATATATATATATATATATATATATATATATATATATATATATATATATATATATATATATATATATATATATATATATATATATATATATATATATATATATATATATATATATATATATATATATATATATATATATATATATATATATATATATATCAAATCAAATCAAAAACCCTTATATAGGAAAGATGGTGAAACAATTCCTTAAATACAAAATTCTATAAAAATGGCACATGTAATGCATTAAAAGATTTCCATAAAATGATTCAAAAAGAAAATAGGAATTCTAAATGATGTTTTAAATACAAAATTCAATAAAAATATATATAGGAATTACAAATGATACCTTAAATACAAAATTCTATAAAAAATATATAAGGAAGGATGGTGAAACAATACCTTAAATACAAAATTCTATAAAAATGATTCCATAAAATGCCTCAAAAATAAAATAGGAATTACAAATGATGCCTTATAGACAAAATTCTATAAAAAATATATATATGAGAATTACAAATGATGCCTTAAATACAAAATTCTATAAAAATATATAAGGAAGAATGGTAAAACAATGCCTTAAATAAAAAATTCTATAAAAATGATTCCATAAAATGCTTCAAAAATAAAATAAAAAATACAAATGATGCCTTAAATATAAAATTCTATAAAAATATATATATGAATTACAAATGATGCCTTAAATACAAAATTCTTTAAAAATATATAAGGAATGATGGTGAAACAATGCCTTAAATACAAAATTCTATAAAAATGATTCCATAAAATGCTTCAAAAATAAAATAGGAATTACAAATGATGCCTTAAATATAAAATTCTATATATATATATATATATAGGAATTAAAAATGATACCTTAAATACAAAATTCTATAAAAATATATATGGAAGGATGGTGAACAATTCCTTAAATACAAAATTCTATAAAAATGATTCCATAAAATACTTCAAAAATAAAATAGGAATTACAAATGATGCCTTAAATTAAAAATTTTATAAAAATATATATAGGAATTACAAAGGATGCCTTAAATACAAAATTCTATAAAAATATATAAGGACGGATGGTCAAATAACGCCTTAAATACAAAATTCTATAAAAATGATTCCATAAAATGCTTCAAAAATAAAATAGGAATTACAAATGATGACTTAAATACAAAAATCTATAAAAATATATATAGGAATTATAAATGATGCCTTAAATACAAAATTCTATAAAAATGTATATGGAAGGATGGTGAAACAATGCCTAAAATACAAAATTCTATAAAAAATGATTCCATAAAATGCTTCATAAATAAAATAAGAATTACAAATGATGCCTTAAATACAAAATTCTATAAAAATATATGTAGGAATTACAAATGATACCTTAAATACAAAATTCTATAAAGATATATAAGAAAGGATGGTGAAAAAATGCCTTAAATACAAAATTCTATAAAAATGCACAACAACAATATTAATTTCAAAAAAAAATAATGTAAAAACGTTATTCATAACATTAACATATACAAAATTTATTACCTCATAAAATTCAAAAGTACATAAAATATTTATACAATATTATTAAAATTCTAAAAAATATTTAATGTAACAAACTTATCCATACCGTTAACGTATGCAAATTCAATTAACTCATAATATTCTTAAATAAATAAAATATCTTAAACTACGTTATTTTTGTCTATTATATGCTACATTATTAAAATATCAATGCCATAACTAACACTACATATACTAAACTTCTAATACAAACACACATAAATTTAATTTTCATTAAAAAATATATACTTAAGCTAGCCTGTCCACCGAACGGGTCTAAAGGCTAGTATATATATATATATATATATATATATATATATATATATATATATATATATATATATATATATATATATATATATATATATATATATATATATATATATATATATATATATATATATATATATATATATATATATATATATCGAACCGTGGGTCCGCTGACATGAAGAATTCAGGTTTTTATTATTTTATTCATTTTTTCAAAACTCCTAGTTTCTCCTTCACCACAGTTCGACGAACACCACCAAAACCTCCATTAAAATATCTCAAAACTCATCAAATCACTCACAAAAATTGATATTAATTCAGGGGTTTCATCCAATCTTCATCAATCACCTTTTAATTGTAAGTATTTCTATTCAATTATACCTAATTCGTTTAAGGGTTCTTAATTTCATTATTGGAGATTTTTGAAATTAAAATGAATTAGAAGCAATTAGGAAAGTGGGTATCTATGGTTTGATTACTATGATTCCTATAGGGTTAGATTCCATGAAATCTATAAACCTTGTTTTTGAAAAATATGATATTAACCAAATTCTTTGGTTTAATTTTGTAAATGACATGACCCTTGAATGAATTGGTAATTGCATTGTTAATGCTTGTCTAAAAATGAATTTTTGGAAAAACTAATGTTCAAATTCAATATCGATTTGTATTGTTCATATGTATTTGTCGATAGTTGAAATTGTTACATTGTGATTATAGGAATTATAAGGGATTACTCCTTGATTAGTCATTTCGTTGATTAACCACATTCCTATGTGTTGATCCCTTATGATCTTGTTAGTCTAACTTGTAGACTTAGATTACACAAGATAAATCTTATACAACCTTAGTAGAAACTTTGTAAGATATCAAAGAGTATGTGGAATCTACTCTTTGATATTATGAAGATTATGTGTGTAAGACAAAGTAAAACTAAACATATATGTAAACCAAACACTCCAATATTAATAGTAATACAAATACTCTTAACACAGAGTATTGGGGTACAACCTTGAAGTGAAATACTATGCAGAGAGATTATGATATTAAGTGATACTTAAACTGTAGGATATTGTAAATATATGCTTAATCTAGAGAGAGAAAGAGATAGAAAGATGGTGAGAACACACACACTTAGAGAGAGAAAGTTGTTTTTACACACTTTACTATGTGAAATAAATGAGTGAACCACTACCCTCTCCAACAAAGGAGAGGGTTTGTATACCCAAGCCCATGAGATGGGCTTGGGCTTACAATGGGCCACCAGCCTCACACAAGTTGTGGGCTCGGCTTGGGCTAGTTTGGATAATAAAGTAAAACTAAACTACGAGCTATTACTTAGAATATTGTTTGAGTGACCGATCCTTTCTAATACGTAAACCGTATTTCTAACAATCTCCCCCTAAGGGAGGTCACTCCAAACAAGGGCATTACCCGAGTTACAATAATAAAATAAACCTAGCATACTATGCTTGACTTGAGCTCGTAGTATTCGTCTTTCTTTTCTTTTTCTTTTCTGGTGAATATGTTGATGTGATCTTTGATATCAATCTTGAGGATTAATCTCTTGCCTGGATCTTGTGCTTCCATCGCTTGTGTTATTAGCCTCCTCATGACATCATGTCCCACATACTTATAACTTTGTAATTCTTGAAAGCTTCAGAGTTTGATACAGCGAAAGACTTGACTTTTAGGTTTTCTTGAATTTGTTGAGGTAGAAAATATAAGCATGTGGGGACGACTTCGTCTCGGACTCCGCAACGCCACCGTCTTCAAATGTCGCATCATAAGTAGACACAAACAAAATGGTTTTGAACATTTCATTCTAATTATGTAGCATTTTACCTCCGGTCGGTGAAGACCGTTGGACGATATTAAATATCGTACTTGTGGCAGGTAGATTTAATTAAAAATCTCCTTGACAAGATTTTGCGGGTAAACCAGTTCTCTTTACTCGACCATCCAAAGCTGACTGCGAACGTAAAGAGTGAATCATTTGGATAAAATATCCGCATGATTGAAACCGTCAAATCCAAATCCTGGAACAAGTTTGATTCATTTAAAGAATAGCACCATAGTTGCTTTCCAGTTGTCACAAGCTTGATTCATATAGAATCTTGCAAGTTACCTACCAAGTGCTGTTTGATGTTAACACTAGAAGGATTTCCACTCATCACTATGAACACAATAGAGTGTCACTCTGAGTGTTCTGGCAAGATCACTCAAATATTGCGTAAAGTCCTGGAACGTGTTTAAGTTCAGTTAAGAATTAAACCACTGTTGCTTTCCAGTTATCACAAGCTTGATTCATAAAGAATCGCACAAGTCACCTACCATGAGCTTTTTGATATTCGCTCAAGAAGGATTTCCATCTTCATTGTAAATACTTTCGTATTACTCGGATGTTCAGGCAAGATCATGAAGATTTTGTGTAGGACTCTAATATTTTTCTTACTTTTCACAGTGTGTAAAGAAGCAAGGAAATATGGAAGTGTGTCCTAATGAGATATTTGATGATCTCAAATGGCTCTAGACTCGATCGTGCATTTTAGATTTTAGTGATCGGAGGCTAGAGAGGAGTGCCACCATTTCAATACCTATTTATTCGGAGTGGATAAATCGATAGATAACGTGTTGTCTCCGTGTGAATAAAACAAATACCTTTTAAGAGATATCCGAGTTAGCTGGGATGGTTGTGCATTGCATCATTGGGTCCATGATGTCTATCTTCAATATCGAGCATCATTAAAAATGATCTCAATAGCATATGTGTTGACCCGGTTTCTGCCTAAGGTTGTAAGGAGGGCTTCTTTCTTTAGACCCTTTATCTTTACAATTATTTTTCATTCATCAACCCCTTCAATTCTTACCAATACGTCATAACTAGCACATTGTTATGATTGTTCCAGTGCTAACTTAAGTACTTGGTCGGCATTCAGATACATTCACAATCTTTCTCCATCTTTCCGGAGGACTATTATTTCTAGCTATGGAATGTCCTTGGGAAGATTCCTCCGGTTTTGGAATAATCATTGGACTAAACCTATCCTACCATCCTTATGTTACCACAATCTTCATCGTCGTGAAATAAATGGGTTGAGGGTAAGTGTATGTCACCATGAAAATCCATTTTGATGTGCAAATCCGTTTTGCTTCCCCTTAACATATGCCACGATATTCGAAAACATTTCGCACATGTCGGGATGAGCCATCACGTTAAGTCAAACCATCTTTGATTAATCATTTCCTATATTAAATCATATTTTCTCCCCTATATTAAAAATATTAACGCAATCGATGTTTTTAATGTCAATTGATTTAATGAAGTTTTAACAAAGTTTTGGGAAGAAAAATGCAAGTCCGTTTTATCTTCATGATATCAAATGTTGAGATATGATACCAATTAGTAAAATGATCACAAATTCACCATATTAGAATAAATTGACAAGGTTGGACCTGATTGAGGAGAACATCATATGGTAAGATCAAATAGTTCTTGTCGTCAAATGTCGGTCGCCTCGTCACGTCTGAAGTCATCTCTTGACACCACATGTACGATTGGTATTGTTGTCTTGACACCAATTTGTGATCTTGGCACGTTTGGCATCAAAGATTCTGAATGCTTGACAATTGCTCCCCCTCAATTGTTGACCCGTGTTCTATTGAAAGAGCTGTAGTCGTCGTTTGAGTAGTCGCATCGTCGAGTATGTAGATACCAATTGTAGAGTGCATGGTTGTAGAGATGATAACTTCATAAAAACAAGATTTCTCTTGTTTTAAAAAATAAATGCACTAATGCATACATAGATTTGTGTTAGACCAATTTATAACGTAAACTTGATCCCTTACAAGGTTTTAAAGTAAACCTTGCTCGAGAAAATTAATTCCCGTTGTTGAGTCAAAGCTTTCATAATAAATACTTGACTTTAATATGAAAAGCGGGTTGTATTCTAAAATAACTACAAGCCATGTAGACATGTTTTATGAGATATTTACAACTTTTGTACGAACTCTATTTATGGCGCCGTGTCAATATTAATCAACATTTCTAAGGCCGTAAATATTATCGTACCAAAAGACATGCCTTTTTAAAAATAAAGTAAAAAATATTTTTGGAATTTTATGAATTTTTCAATTTTTATGGTTTTATACTTTTGTATTTTGCTTTTGTGGATAAAAATATAAACAGTATATACAGATGATCACCAAGGATACGGAGAATAGTTTACCACCACTATTCTTTCGCTTCATCTGCCAATTCCTTTAGAGTCTCGGGCGAGAAAGTTCTCAAACCTAGCTTGTCGGCCAAAAATTCCATTCGAGCGCGATCTAAAGCCTTCGTGAAAATATCCGCCAATTGATACTCAGATTGGACAAAGTAAAGCTCGATCACTCTATTTTCCACTTGCTCTTTGATGAAATGGTAGCGAATGTCAATATGCTTCGACCTGGAGAATTGAACATTGTTGCAGCATAAGGCAATTGCACTCTTGTTGTCGTAGTATATCGGAATTTTGTTGAAACCTAGACCATAGTCGGTTAATTGCGATCTCATCCAAATAATTTGAGCACAACAACCGGACATAGCTATGTATTCTGCATCCGTACTTGAAATTTTGAGCTTTTCTGCCTTTTAGATGCCCAACTGATTAGTCGATCTCCTAGTAGTTGCAAAGTTCCACTCGTGCTACGCCTTGTATCTTGACAACCCGCGTGATCCGCATCTGCATATGCCATTAGTGAGACTGAAGAGTCTTTCGAATACCAAATTCCCCGATTAATGGTTCCTTTAAGATACCAAAAGATCCGTTTAACAGTAGCTAAGTGTAACTCAGTAGGTCTAGTTTGATACCGAGCACACATACATATAGAAAACTGAAGATCAGGTCGACTAGCTGTGATATACAGAAGAGTACCGATCATTCTACGATAAAGTGTCGGATCTACAGCAATCCCATGTGGATCTGCATCTAGCTTAGTTCGTTCCACCATTGAAGTATCCACAGGGTCGCAAGATTCCATCTTATATTTCTTAAGCGATTCAATGGCATATTTGGATTGATTGATAAAGATGCCTCTGGGACTCTACGATATCTGATGTCCTAAGAATAATGATACCTTTCCCATCATTGACATCTTAAACTTGGAAGACATGAGTGTCCCAAACTCATCGGATAAGGTTTGGGTCGAGACAGCAAATATAATATCATCAACATATATTTGTACCATAATCATATCTTTACCTCATTTCTGAATGAACAACGTGGGATCCACCTTGCCTTTAGCGAAGCCTTGCGTAATGAGGAATTGTAACAATAGATCATACCATGCGTGTGGAGCTTGCTTCAACCCATAAAGAGCCTTCTTAAGCTTGTACACGTGATTAAGATATTTAGAATTCACAAAACTATCCGGCTGTTGAACATAGACCTCTTCCTTGATTTCACCATTGAGAAATGCTGTCTTCACATCCATATGATATACGATCATATTCATGTGGGCTGCATAAGTGAGGAATAGTCTAATAGCTTCCAAATGGGCAACGGGTGCAAAGGATTCCATAAAGTTGATGCCCAATAATTGCTTGTATCCACGAGCTACTAGTCGAGCTTTGTTCTTCAATATTCCGCCTAACTCGACGAGTGTCACCTTGTAAACCCATTTCAAAGTGAGTAACTGCACTTGATCCGGGCATGGGACAAGTTCCCATACTTCAAGATGTACAAATTCATTAAGTTCTTCTTGCATGGCTTCTATCCAACAAGACTGGGTAAATGCTTGTTGCCACGTCTTAGGTTCAACTTCACTGACAAAAGCATCAAAATGACAAAACATTGCACTTTCTTGTAACTGACTTCGTGTGGATACCGGACGATTAGGGTCACCAGTAATAGAATCTATAGGATGATCCTTTGTCCACTTGCTGTCATGTTCACGAATCTGTGGATTTGAGTAGACTGTAGTAGGAGGTTCCTCTGAGGTGGACGACCCGACTTGATTAGAGTCAGGAATTGGTACACCAAAGAATGGAAATTCACGCATTTGAGCGAATTACAAATCGTGATCATCATCATCGTCTTCATCATCAATAGGCATGACATGGGTAGTTGATTCGGGTGTTGGTAGAGAATTACTCGTTGAAGGTATATCTTGATCAATTGTAGGTGTAGACGTATCTGATTGTGCTTCGGTTGTTGGAGCGACCACTTCGGTAACCGGAGCTATTACCTCAGGTTCTAGAGCAACAATACTTGGGGGAGTAAAGAATTCATCAAAGAACGGTTGAAACAACGTATCCCATTCATTCCTAGAAGGTGGTGTAAATGATGATAAAGAAGGGTTATTTGGGACAAGACCGGAACTGTTGGGAATAAATATAAGAGTATTAGTTACCCCTGCTAGTTGGTCAGAGTTTCCCCTGCTAGAGTAAGTTCCCCCTGCTAAATAACAAAGGCAGGGGGATTGGTGCCCCTGTTGGAAGTCAAAGACCCTGCTACTAGATAAACTTGAAAGAGATTATGACGCGTTTCTGTTACTACTCCAAGATAGTTTCCTAGTTTTTTAGTAGTTATCTTGTACGTGGGTTCTTATGCTATAAAAGGAATCACTAGGTTGTCATGCAATATAACATCTTTCCTGTTCATTTCATTTCATACTTTAAGGTTTTTGTAACCCTAATACCACGTTTGGGTATTCGTATATCTATGATATATTAAAGTTTAACGTTTGCTTTAAACATTTGTTCTTGTGCTAAACATTATATTCCGCATCTTGTTTAGTTACTTTGTGTTGCAAAGTTTCTCTAGTGTTAGATTGAGTTTACTCTTTCTATCACAACCCTTAAACAAGCTAAGGTTTAAGATATGAGTTTGAGATCAACGAGAACTAATGTTACTGGGTCCCATTTCATGAAGTGTGGGTTTAGAGCTGCTTTGCTCAGAAGCCATAGCCGTCAGCTCATCAAAATCAACATTCATAGTTTCGAGGATCTTACGAGAAGTATGATTGTAGATTTGATATGCCTTCTTTGTGGGTGCATAACCAATGAAAATACCAATATCATCTTTGGGTTGAAGCTTTCCCAAATTGTCACCATCATTATTTGGATAGCAAAGAGAACCAAATACTCGAAGATATGATAAATCTGGTACTTTTCCATGTAGAAGCTCATAAGGTGTTTTGCCATGGCGTTTTCGAATTAGTGACCGGTTTTGGGTGAAACTGCTGTAGATACTGCTTCTACCCATAAAAATAATGGAGCCTTTGCGTAAATTAACATTGGTGGACGATTATCCGTACCCGAAAGGATGGACTTATCCGTAAGAGATGTGTACTCCATTTCGATACGTTAAGATTTACAAACGTTGATCGAACATTGAGAGAAAGTAAATGTGTTTGTTGTTGTGTGTAGAAGTCGAGAAATAATGTTGAAATCTCCTAAAGTATGTTCTCGATGACCAAAAAATTCCTAGACGAACAAAAACTCACGAATCCACTCGAAATTTTGATCGGAATATTGATCGGAATGTCTGTCGGAATACTGATCGGAATGTCTATCGGAATAACCTGTCGGAATAACCTGTCGGAATAACCTATCGGAATAACCTGTCGGAATACCTATCGAAATAACCTGTCTGAATACCCTATCGGACTAACCTGTCGGAATACCTATCAGAATAACCTGTCGGAATACCCTATCGGAATAACCTGTTAGAATAACCTGTCGGAATACCTATCAGAATATAAAAACCCTTAAGCTTTCCGATGGAATTCAATAAACTTCTGTCGGAATAGTACCACAATGATCAAAATTTCCACTTTTCTCGGACAAAACCCAACCAATTCGAGATTTTAAGCCAAAAATCAAAACACCCAAAAATTTTGTGTTTTTAGCCAAAGTAAATATACCAAATCTCTACCACAACTATGTAGAAGATTTGTATCAAGAAAAAACCATAAAAAACACAAAAAAAATTGGTTCGAATGATTTAGATCAAAATAGGCACGAAAATCAAGAACACAAACACATAAACAATACAATCATTCCATGGCTCTTGATACTATTTGTAGGATATTGTAAATCTATGCTTAATCTCGAGAGAGAAAGAGATAGAAAGATAGTGAGAACACACACACTTAGAGAGAGAAAGTTGTGTTTTACACACATTACTGTGTGAAATAAATGAGTGAACCACTACCATCTCCAACTAAGGATAGGGTTTATATACCCAAGCCCATGAGATGGGCGCGGGCTTACAATGGGCTACCGACCTCACACAAGTTGTGGGCTCGGCTTGGGCTAGTTTGGATAATAAAGTAAAACTAAACTACGAGCTATTACTTAGACTATTTTTTGAGTGACCGATCCTTTCTAATACGTAAAACGTATTTCCAACATAAACCTAGATCTAGGACCTCCTTTTATAGTGTACCGAGTCCTTTACAAGACAAAGATATGAATAAATAAGTTTTAACATTTAGAAGATATACACAAAATCTTCTAATCATATAACACGTCTTCAGTCTTTATCTTTACATCAACACTAATATCTCTATCAGCATTGAGGTTTGACCACGTCCAATTCATTATTAGTAAAACCAACACTAAGAATAATACTACCATTATTAATAAAATTAATATTGTAATATAACCCATCACTAATTTCATCCCAACGATCCTCCCCTAAACTTGTGATTTCTCCTTATAAACTCACCAAGTTTTTGGAATAGAAATTAGGATTATCAAAACAATGACTTACTTCTGAATTTGCTTGTGAATAAACTTTAGAATATTTATAGCAATCTGATCCTCCACGTCTACTTTAAGTTGACAGTTTACCATCTTCCTTAGAGTGCTTTGTGAGAAAGGATAAATCTTGTCTATAAACAAATAGATAGAAACATTTGTCATGGTCAATTGATAAACACCAAAATAATTATATAGATGCCAATGCTTCATATTTGATGCATTCAATCTTCCTCATACGTTGTTGCTTCATCATGTTAATACATCTTTTTCATGGTCTCCCATATATAGAAGTACATCTTGTCATGACAAGCTGATGAACTTTCTGCTCCAAACCTTCTTTAAGAATTTCCCACAAATCACTCAAATATTCTCTATCTAAGACCTGGAACATTTCATCCAAAATCCTATACTCCTCTACCTCTCCTCCAGATCTATAAAATTTTCCACCATCTATCCTTTTACCCATAGTGAATTTCATAGTTGATTATTGGAAATTTTGAATTTAACGGCACAACTTGAGTATCTGCAACTACTAATTCCAAACAACCTTTAAGTTCTGGACTAGAAGGGCCTTCCCCTTTTGCTATGAATCTTCCAAGTAGAATCATCTTCTTTTGCCTTTTTGTTGATCCTTGTTCATCCAAGCCAATTGCAAAAGTTGATGAATTACCAACCTTTATATCTCTCTTTCTTTTTGCTCTACACCTCTCTTGAAACCTCTCTTGATCCTCATGATACTTTCTCTCCATCTTAGAACCAAGATCCAAAAAGTTATATGCAAACTTAATAACAGGTGTAGCTAATTCCTCTAATTCATCAAAACTTAAGCCTTTGAACTTCTTTTGAGTATATAAATTATGACTCCTGAGCATAGCCTTATAAAAAGCTCTATATCCTGCTCTAGAATTCAAATTCTTTTCATGTATTTTTTTATATTCCAAAAGCTTGATCTTCTCATTCTGATGCTTTAAAGTCATTTTCACAAGCCCATATCTATATTCTAATGAAAAGTGTTGTCATGTAACATTTATAAGCCTTTAGAAACTGTGCAATAATTGGTATGCACCAATCTAACTACCAACCAGTTTTGCCAAATTCTCCTTTGTGAGCTGCTGTGAGTGAGACTGAACATCTTGTATATCCGTTTCTTCTTCATCTGAGGACCAGCTGGAGTTTAATTTTGATTCCTCTTTATGTTCACTCAAACTTCTAGCAATCTCAGCATCACTTTGAACTTGTTCTTGAATACCAATATTAACACCAACATTAAACTTTTCACTGCCAGCATTAAAGATTGTCATTGCCAGTACTAGCCTCCCTTGAAACTAGTATTATCCCCTGCTCATTTATAGACTTCAAGCCTAATACTGTTTCAGCTACATCTATTATCTCCTCTTCTTGTATCTCTTTATCAATTACCTCTACCTATAATTCATCCCCTTGATTGATGAAAAGATCATTAAAAGCAGTATGAGAAGAAAAACCATCTGAAAATGTCACATAAACCTGGCTTATTGACTATTCTTCTTGATGTTTGTAAACACTACTCCTTAAAGGAATCAGTTCCTGAGTCTGAGCAGCAAGAACACTAGCTTGAACATCCCTTGCTTGCTCCAATGAAGAAACTTTAGTATAAAGAATAGAAACCATCAATTCAAGTTGTAACAATCTATCCTCATTACCACCAAGAGAAGTAACCCTTGTTGGTAAATAATTGGATCTGGTTGAGGTCTTATGAATGGTACTCCTCCTTTGTGATACGTCAGCCACAGTAGGAGTAGCCTCGCCAGTTCTACTAGGCTCACCAGAACTAGTAGTCTCATCTGATACAAATAAAAAAGCAGATGCCTCAAGCTGAGAAACCTGAGATATCTCTGTGTGTCTAAGCCTAGATGTTGAGGATAGGGTTTGTGAAGTAGAAGGCACATACTCAGTTATAGGTGATGTGGGTTGGGATACAGTTGGGCTTATTGTTCCTTCATCAACAACAACCTGTAACATAGAAGTTGTCAATGGAATTACCACACGAGTCCATTTTTATATGCTCCTCTTCATTTGCCCAAAGACCTTACTTGTCAAAGTTGGAACTTTATATTCCCTTTGGTGATTACCCAAAGGATGTCTCATGTCATTTATAATGGTCATGAGAAACCTTAGATACATAAAAAATTTATGGGGACTTCCAACATTCTTGAGCATATTGACGAAAATTAAATGGCTAAATTGAAAGTTCTTTAAGTATATTGACAAACCAAAGCAATTGCAAGATGGTTTCCAAATTGATCCCAATATGCCTTCTTCTGGCTCATGCATTGTGAAGACAATGAACCAAGAACATCCACTGTGGTGAGAATGCCCCTTTTATAGAAAGTGAATGACCTTATCTGCACCATTTAGCTTTAAATGTTCTCTAACATGAGCTTTTGTAATGTACAACTCCTTGTTAATAGTGGCCTTAATTACTTCCTTTTCATTAACTTCTTCCATAACCGTAGTACCCCAGAATTGATGAATAATGGATTTAGTACTTTGAAGTGATTTGTAAGAGCACAATACATGTGGTTGATTCTTGAAAAGTCAAGAATCTTAATAAAGACTCCTGACCAACATCCTTTTGAAAATATGAAACTTGGTGGTGCTACGAGCATTAAGATTTTTTAATGCTGGTAGTGATATTCTTAGTACTGGTAGTGCATGGTCAGAATTGTACAAAGTGAATAGGAGAAGATCAATGCTGGTGGTTATGTTAATGTTGATTAAAGATAAAGATTGAAGACATGTGAAAAGTATATTTATGAGATATTGAGAATATATCTCTTAAAGTTTAAATTATTTGATTAGATATTTATCTTGTAAAGGACTCCTTGTACTATAAAAGGAAGTCCTAGGTTAGCTATAGATATACATCTTTCATATACGTTTTACTTCAAGCTTGTAATTCTTAATACTCTGATTTGGAGTATTAATATTATAAGTAATAATATTAAAGTATTTGTGTTATACCTTTGTTCATACAATTTATATAATTTTCATAATATCAAATAGTAGATTCCGCATACTCTTTGATATCATTTAAAGTTTCTAATAAGTCTATATAGGATTTATCCTGTGTAGTCTAAGTCTTCAAGCTATGACTAACAAGGTCATAAGGGATCAACACATGTAACCCGATGGCTCGATCGGGTTAACCCGGTGAGTGAACCTGAAAAACGGTGACTCCACCAGATTGACTCGGTGGTTGAACCCGTAACACGATGACTCAATTGGGTTGACACGATGGTTGAACCCGTCACTCGATGATCGAACCCATGATGTAGTGGCTGATACACTTGTTTCCTGTTTAAGCATTATGTGTATATATGGAAATGTTGAATTTTTAAATTTTTTCAACTTTTAAGATGAGCTCTTTATATATTAGTATAGATATAGATTACTATATAAGTATAGATAAATGAACATTAAGAAATGATAGAATCATTTTAGAAAGTGATTATGTACAATTCGTTAACGCGGCGAAAGAATAGATGTTGGCTTAAGATGGCGACATCAACCACGACGTTTTTACAATTTTAAGAATTGAGATTTTTTGTTTCATATTATCACTAATTACAGCGTATAATCACTATTACCATGTACCAAAATATCATTGTTATTGCTTTGCGCATGTACTACTATAATGTACGTTATAAAGATAATCTGATGCTTCAATTAAGCTATTGTTGGTTATTTATTTACACTAATAATCGTTGTTGTAAAATACGGGTATCTGACTAGTGTATAATAAAGGAGGTTATTTCGTTTTTCAATTTAACATACAAAATATCCATTTATTAGTTACACCAGTATATATCGCTTTAACGCAAGAGATCAACTAGTGTATAATAAGGGAGCTAGGAACGATTGGGGTCTAAAGATAATGCTAAAGGCGTCACGTATGTTTTTGGGGCTTTGACACCAGAATTCTTTGGCATTACATTTATTGGGGTAATCGTTAGGGCCCAAAATGTGATGCCAAACTAATTTTTTTACACAAGATAACTTAAATAAAAAATTATTAAATTAAAAAATAAATAAATTTCAATTAAAAAAGTACATTAATTTTAAAAACATAAAAAACATAACGAAAAATACATGAAAATAAATAAACTAGTTATCGGGAGGTGCATACAATGCGCGGATCGCATTTTTTGATACTCGATAATTGCCGCTTCTGCCGGATTCATCGCGATTGTATCGATTTGAAGAATTTTGAAGTCCTCGACCACCTTTTGCGTGTTAAAGTAATTTTTTTGCGTTCGACTTGCGTTGCATGAGATCCAATTTTGACTTGTTGTCTAGCTCGTATTGTTTTTTCATTATTTGTTGATACGTGATGTGATCGTGATAGTATAGTGATAATTTGGATACGTTATAGGGTAAATTAGAAAATTACCTTTAGGAAAAAGTAATAGACTAATATTACCAATGACGAATTCAATTAAACACGTGATGAACCAAGTTCGTTGTACACGAAGATCGAGTGAATTTGAGACGTTTCGTTTCATTTTGGACAATTGATTTGAATTGGTTTTCGGTTTTAAAACTCGAATTAAAATCTACCAATTTTAACCTATTTAAAATTATCCTAAAGTGCATGAATCGTAAATCCCGCTATTAGTAAATCTAAAACAATTAATTACTTAAAAGTTAAAACAACTATTTAAAATTTAAACTATTTAATAATCTATAAAAACAATTCTATTTAATAAAAAATACTTTTAATCTATTTTAAGAAATCTATTTAACTTTATAAACTAAATAACTTTATTGAAAATTACTTATACTAAATCTATATTTTTAAAACTAATTTTATTTTAAATCTAAAATTATAAAAATCTAATTATTAAAATAAACTAATTAAACTTTTAAATTAATAAAAACATTTTTTTATTATTTTATTATTTTTATGCTTAAACTGAAATTAAATAAAAGAAATTTAAAAGATGAAATAAAATTTAACTAAAGTATTTAAAAATAAAACTGACAGCTCAGTACAAACTATCTATATTAATAACATAAACGAATTTAAAGCCAAAAGGATAAGTCAGTCCAGATGGTTAACTCGTTGGACCTGTGACCAGGAGGTCACAGGTTCGACTCCCATAAGGAACCATTTTTGGTTATTATTTTTTTTATAGAAAATGCAATAAAATTGGGTCACAGGAGGTGACTTTTGGAAAGCTTATTTTGATTTAAGCTGTCAGGAAACAGCTTATGGGCTTATCAGATCAATGGGATCTGATAAGCTGATTGCTAGAACAATTAAACACCAAGTTTACTTAAAGACTACCAAACAAAATCACAGATTAATATAGAATGTTTAAACCTGAATATTAGCAAGCTGATCAAATCATACAATTTAAACATTCAATCAATCTAAAAAAAATCAAACAGGTCAGTCTTAACTTAATATCAATATCAGCAATCAGCAATCTTAAATCACTTTAACCAAATTATACCAGCAGGAACAATTAGATCCTAATCTCTAGTATCAGCAAGATGCAATTCAAGTAGCATAAAAATATATCAGCAAATATATCTTCTATCCGCTAAGTTTACCAAATCATATAAATACTAAACAAGATTAATTTATCAGTTAAAAAAAAAGAAACAATATGCATAGCATTCTAACATGTAATAAAATCAACAGATTTATACTACCTGCTCAGCAAACATTAAACCAAAATGAAACCAACTCAGCAGTTCATCCAATTAAACTAAGCATCTCAGGCCAACAATATCAATCAACTCAAAAGGTAACAATTAAAGAATCAGATCAGTTAAAAGTGTTCAAGCATCCATCAAACTTAAACCACCAGATTCAAATATTAATATTGAAGATAAACATTTAAAACATCATTATACGCAGATAACAAATTACATAAAAGAACTAAACAGTAACATCATGAAGTTTCAATCATTTATCTAAATCACTTAAATAACATAAGAATTAAAAGAAGATGCAAACCTTTTGGAGATTTCCTTTGAGACGAAGGAGAGCGCTGAGCTTCCTTATGAACCCGAAACGAAATTACCAACACCATAAAACAATACCACCATTAAAATCAAACGCACCATCATAACCATACGAGCCATCATTATACATCGAACCAAGCCGATTTGTTATATTATATTTATCCAGTAGGGATAAATATTGATCCAATTCTTTACTTCTAATGTTAAACTTAAGCTATTATTAGCTTAAATTTATCATCACAAACATTATTATTGAGAAACAGTAATAAGAATTAATTCGTAAAATCAATTTAAGCATGAAAAAAAAAACGAGACCCGAATTTAAATGAAACTACTGAACTTTTATTAAATTCCAGAAATATTACAAGATTTGATAAAAAGAAATACAAGATTAACCCTAGAACTATTTCTACATGATAACTTTAAAGTAAAATTAGTGGATCAAAATTACAAGTAATTTGGGGGTTTTTATAGCCATCCCAAGGTTGTGGAGGAGAGGATATTCGCATCTTCAAGAGAATATCCCTTCTTCATCTTGGCCTTTAGATCATTGATTCTCTCTCTTGTTATTGATCCTACGGATGAGAAGAATCCAAAGTCACACGGATTGCCAACGTGGCAATCCGTTGTGTTTCTTGTGCTACCTTGAGGATGAGGTGGCTCCTTTTGATTGGCTAATTGAGGAGAGTGAGGTGTCTTGGCCAGTGGAAATCTGCCACTTAGCATGCTCGTTCCATCATTCTCTTCCTTAAAACTTGGGGGATTTAATTCCCCCAAGTGTGAATAGCACGTGAGAATCAAAATACCCAATTTATTTGATGGAATCAATTCTTTAGGGTTTGTGAATAGTGGCAATGGTTCGTCTGGTTATTTTGGTTAGATGGGGAAGAAAGAAAGTGAGGGAGAACATTATAATATCGAAGGTTTATTATATTTTGTGGAAAGATGGAAATGAGTGGATGTGAATACATGTTTAATATAAACGTGTAAAGGTGAGTTATTACTTTGTCAAACCCTAAAGCCCATTAACATTCGTCTCTTGATTTGAGGACTTTGGGCTTTTGGCCCAAGTTACATTACTTCCATCCGTGTGTGCTAGTTAGCAAATTGGGCCATATCTTGGGCTTAGTCCAAAATGTAGTAATATTATATCCCATATTGGGCTTTTAGGCCCAAATAGCAATTGTGGGACCCACTTGGTGCAAATAGTCTTCATAAGAGTTAAATCCACTAAATCGAATTCATTTGTGGCTTCGTCGATCTTTTTCATCAATCTCGTGTCGGTTTTTGTCGGTTTTCGCGATCTTGGTACCTACACACATCAAAACAAGAAACAACATATACAAGGCATTTTTGATACATTAATTGCATATATTGATTGTTTTATGATATAATTGATATGACTAAAATAGCTCATATCAAACTCCCCCTTGCTAAGCAATTACCGTGTCCTCACGCAATGATAAAATAAAACTAAGTACACCATTATTCAACTTTTGACAATTTATTTTGCAAAGACATAATGTATTGCTTTCATTATTTGAAAAATAACTTTAAGGATCATAAAACTCAAATAGATTCATCGTCCCCGACTTTTCACTTTTCCATGCCAAGTGCAAAAACAAGATCATTGTCAATCATAAGCCCCAAAATTAAACCAACTCATACAAGTAATTTGTGTTAAAATCAATCTCCTATTATTCCTAATTGTATCTCTAGATTTTATTTGTCATTCACCCAAAGGCTCATTTGACTTATTTTGATATTTATTAGTCCAAAAATGAAGGCAAGAACGGTGTAAACTCAACACTCAAAACCTAACCTCGACTTCAAAAACCGTTGTCACTAAAGAAAGCCCACATCAAGGATAACTTAACACGATTTAGGGATAAATCCCGGACCCGAAATTTGGCTAATATGGCTACTTAAAGCAACAATAAAAACCTCCAAAGTCAATTATGACCTTATTAATGGAGTTAGCAACAACTACATCATAACACCTTGTGGCTCTTTAAGATGCAATTGTGCTCCTTATTTAAAATCCACACCCTAAGGCTCCTTGGACAAAAATAAGGGAATTGACTTCACCATCCCACCTTACGGATCATGATGATGAAGCAATTTTTATTCAACACGCCCCTTGACATACACCCTAAGGCTCTAATGACAAGGTTAGTGCTACATGACTCCCACCCGAAGGCTCCTAGAGAACATGTTTTTATTTATTCTTCTTATTAATATGATATTTATAGTAAGCCAAATTTCCGCAATCCCATGATCAAAAGTCCATGACGCTGACACCCTTAATGTGTTCTCACTTTAATTACAAGGGAAGAAAAAGAAGGAGTTACGAGTTAAGATATCAAGCCTAAACCGCTAAAAACTTCATTTATTAAGCAATTATTATTCAAGCGTGGAAAGTAAATACGAGGAGATTAAATCAAACACAAAAATACTTGCACAAAGAAGAATTTAACCTTAGAAACTTATGATTGAACTCTATCATCTCTTGTTCTCCATATTGTAAAATTTCAAAAATGTGAAATAAATGGATACTTAGCCTATTAAATCAAAGTTTTGGGTTTTCAAGTCATCTATAGGATCTTGCATCTTCTTATACTTTTTCAAGTTTTAGAATTTGCGTTTTAAAGTTCATTTGATAAACGACTTTCTAGGATCAATTATAGGAACTTGCGAAAAGTTCTTGTTCTTAACTCGTATGAATTAAGACTTTCGCGTTTTAAAGCTCCCTATATAAAAGCCTAGCAAAACTTAATTCAAATACGTTAAGGAAAAGCTAAGGTTAAAAACCAAGTCGAGTAAAAAACTATCTTTATTTTCACCAACGGAAAGCCTACATTTATGTCAAAAGCACTTATTTTATTTATTAAAAACTTAAAAATAACACTAAAAATTTAAATTTTTATTGAAAAATGAGAAAAAGATTACGTTTAGACACGACAAAAGCAATAACAAGCGATTATATCGACTGACTCCCCCATGCTAAAACCAAACATTGTTCTCAATGTTTCTTAGCTCAAGAGTAACACCCACTTGCTAAAACACGAAGAGTCTAATGCAAATTCCTAGCATGGAAAGAGCACGCAAATCTATAAGCCGTTTATTAATTATGCCTCAAGATAAAACGTTAGTCAATAAAAATCAAGGGATAGAGAGTGTGCCCCTTTTGGCATTCAAAGAATGGAAGATCAAGTGGACCAGCAAAAACCGAACACGAGATTCTTCAAATAATAAGGGTCATACCTAAGATCACAACACAACAAAACACGAGCACGAGCTTGAAAGATCAAGCCTTATTAGTGTTAGAAAATAGATAGAAGATAGAATATATGGGACTCCCCCACAAGGCACCTCGTTTTTGTTCACCGAGTCATGAGCTCGACTCGATCCCCACATTCATTGGTCCTTAGGGAAAGAGGTGAAAACTGGCACATTGGAATAGAAACCAACATGAAGTACGATGCCGGGGTCAAAGATTACATCCTCGTTGTCGGATGACAAACGAAAGGATAAAACTCCAACATGAATCTCTAAAAAGAGATGGTAGTCACAAATCACTAAATGGATGTAGCATGCTCCCCGAGATAAACTCGCACCAAGATGATTAAAAAGTCTTTCAATTATTGCATTGGTGAAAGGCCGAGATTTCCCTAAATCAACGATTTCGGGGTCGAATACCTCGTCCTCGGTGGAGAAAGGAATAGACAACAAAGTGTCGTCCCCCCATGCTAATCCTAAATCATATGAAGCACATGGTAAAGGTGGTATAAAAGTCTCAACACTAATGGTTTCAACTTGCATGACTTTGTTGACCTTATCACTCTTATGAATGTGAACAAAGGGGTCATGGTACTCAAAATGAGTCGCATGAAAAACCCGCACATTAAGATCAAAGCGAGTGGGAAGGATAATTGGAGAAAAAGTAATTTCTCCCTCCGGGTCAACATTATCATCATCATAAATCGGGTGATCTTCATCACCGTCATTAGACTATTCCTCAAATTCCGAAGGAATGTCTATATAGAGAAACTCATCAACCTCCTTCATAATAAGATCATCATCACAAAGGTTGTGAGATGTAGGAGGTATGATGCTCTCAAAATCCTCTTGAAACAATGGATTATTGTTCAATGAAGCTTCAAAGAGAGGATTTGAATAGGTCACAAAAGTGTCATCAATCTTGTCATCACAAGAAATATCTGACAAAGTATCGAGTGTGTCACACTCGGATACAAGATCATCATTCTCATTTGAAGGCAATTCATCGGCGAATTCCTCGAGAATGGTAGGTAAAACACGAGAATCACGTTCGATCTCGAGATCGAAAACATCTTCACTTCCCCGTGGAAGTGGATCAATGATATCAAAAGTTCATCGATGAACTTATCGCATGAATAGTCACTAACCTCACTCGGTGTGAAGTTAGGAATCAAAAGCTCTTCAACGGAAGATTGTGCCTTAGGAACATCAATTTGATCCTTAGAAGAGAGTGAAAATGAGTCCATTTTCAAAGATTGTTCAATTAAAGCAATATCACTCTAGGGATCAAAATTCTCACTAACAAACTCACTAGCATCAAATGGCTCACTTAAGTAATCATCAATTTGTTTTTCAATCTTATCATCCTCGTGCGGAGTGAGTGTAGATGAGGAAAGATTACAACATGTTTCAACAAAGCAAGCTTCTCCATTTGAATTTAACTTTTTACTTTCACAAAATGAAGTTTCCAAAATTGGAAAAACACCTTTATCAAAAAGAGCTTTCTTGTTACTTTCAATTGTTTCAACAAGTTTAACACTTTCAACTTTCTTAGAAGCAAATCTTGGAATCTTTTCCGGTTTAAAAACAATGCTTTTATCCCCACAAAACAATTTAATTTCCTCTTTCCTCATATCAACTTAAATTTGAGCCGTGCACAAAAATGGTCGTCCTAGAATAATAGGCACACGAGGATTGGTCTCATAATCAACTATAGCAAAATCGGCAAAGTACAAGAAATTTCCCACTTTCATAATGACATTTTCCGCTATACCAACCGGTCGAGTGGTGGTACCATTAGCAAGCTCAATGATCATTCGAGTGGTACTAAGTGGTGCATAGTCAATAGTCTTCCAAAGGGCTAGGGGCATTATGTTAATGCTAGCTCCTAGATCGGCTAGGCCTTTGCAAACCCCAAGCTCATTGAAAACACAAGGTATCAAGAATTGACCCGGATCTTAATATTTCTCGGGAAAGAAATCAAAGAAAACCGAGGTACTAATCACATTCAAAGTAGCCTTAGTGACTTCTAGAAAAGTTTCCTTAGGTGGAGGCTTAAACTCAATCACTTCAACTTCATCTAAATTTTCACAATCATCATAAACGGTTATGGCCTTGAGCTCTCCCTTCGGGTTTGGAATGGTGTTACTAGGTAAGCAACCCAAAGAAGATGACGGTTTAGACATAAATCCCTCAAACATCGAAAGCAATTTATTTTGACTTTGTTCCAAACTTTGGTGCATACGATTTTGACTTTGTTCTAACCTTTGTTGATTAAGCTCAATCTTGTTATTTTGCCCTTTAATCGTATTTTGAAAATTGAGTCTCAAAGTATTAATTTGCCCTTGAATGTTATTTTGTAAAGCTTTCATATTTGCCTCATTTGATTTAATGTAACTTGACAAATCATTTTGATTGCTTTGAAAACCTTGATTGTTTTGATTAGCATTAAACCCATTTCCTTGATTATAATTCCCTTGGTTACCACGGTTAAAATTATTCCCATTGTTTCCATTGTTGTACCTATTTTGAACCGGTGGAAAACCCGGTGGAGCAACATGATTTTGACGAGGAACTTGACCGTTGGAGCCATAAGTTCCCGTCACGGCAAAAGCACTAGCTTGATCAAACCCCGTGGTTAAACAAGCATGATTAGGATGTGCTCCACCACATGATACACAAACATTCTCAACCATATTAATCGATCCATGAGGATTCTTCCTAAGCTCATTCAAAATCGTGTCAATCTTAGAGTCCAATCTAGCAATCTCGGGATTAAACGAATTCACATTGGAAACACCCGGTGTGTTTCGTGAATATTGTGCTCTAGATTTATTCTCAATTATTCCCCACACGTCTCTCGGAGTTTTTCTTAAAAGATTACCACCCGCAACGGCATTTAAAGAATCTTGTTCAATCATATTTAGCCCATTATAAAAAGTATTAATTTGATGCAATTCCAAGAAACCGTGGTGTGGACATTGTCTCAACAAATCTTTAAATCTTTTCCATGCAACCCCAAACGATTCATGCACTTTTTGTTCAAATCTAGTGATCTCGTTCTTAAAGTGTGTTGTCTTAGATGGTGGAAAGAAATAATTCATGAACTTAGATACTAAATCATCCCATGTTAAGATCGAACCCGGTGGTTCTTCTCATACCGAATCTTAGCATTACCCTCGAGCGAGTACGGAAAAAGCATGAGCTTAATCGCGTCATTCGGCACATCTCTAAACTTGAGAGTCGAGGTAATTCGAAGAAAAATCCGAATGTGAGAGTGCGGGTTATCGGTCTCATTGCCACGAAATTGGTCGGCACGAATGAGCGATAAAAGACCCGTCTTAATCTCATAATGATCCGCCAAAATAGCCGGCACAACGATTGCTTCCCCATACCCTTCGGTGGGTGCACGGAGCAATTCCTCCATTGTTCAGTTATCGGCCATCTCTACAACAATAGGTGGAAGCTCGGGTTCCACTATTCGTTGTTGACGATTTCTATTTCTACGAGGAATATTTTCAAGCCTATTAAAATCAATCACAAGACGAGAAGAACGTAATTGCATACACTACAAAGACGAGAATTTAGAGGATCGAAGAAAAGAAATTAGAAAAGAAGAAGATTATTTTTGGTATTTTATTTGGTATTGCTCAATCAATAATGATCGATAAAAAACAAGGAATAAGGATAACTACTATGGAAGTAAATTACCCTCGGTCGACTTTGAAACGTTAGGTGAAAACCTAAACGTCTCGAGGTTCAATAAGTAAACTACAAAAATAAAATTTCTTACTACTTGAGTCGGCAAACCAATAATAGGTCGGCCCTCTCAATATACGCACAAGCAAGCGGGGAAACGAGGTGGCACAAAGCACTTAGAAACCTTTTTCCTTAGACGGCTTTTTATAGCACGTCGCCTTATACCCACCTTATAGTTTGTATAAATCGAGTTCAAACTTCTTATTAGTATTTATCTATTTTGCCTTTTATTTTTGTTTTGGATTCGACTACAATAGCTAGGTGATGAAATCCCAACTAAGGCCTTATTTGATAAGTATGTAAATTTATTGTTCTACGTAATACAATATATTATTCACAAAAAACGAGAAAAACGATACATATTATATAATAGAAAAATAACAAAACTTTCCGAGGACGGAAAGGGTCTTCAGATCAACGATCAACAAATCTCCACAAAAGCGAATCGTACACAAGATCCCCGGCAGCGGCGCCAAATTTTTTGATGTGATCGTGATAGTATAGTGATAATTTGGATACGTTATAGGGTAAATTAGAAAATTACCTTTAGGAAAAAGTAATAGACTAATATTACCAATGACGAATTCAATTAAACACGTGATGAACCAAGTTCGTTGTACACGAAGATCGAGTGAATATGAGACGTTTCGTTTCGTTTTGGACAATTGATTTGAATTGGTTTTCGGTTTTAAAACTCGAATTAAGATCTACCAATTTTAAACTATTTAAAAGTATCCTAAAGTGCATGAATCGTAAACCCCGCTATTAGTAAATCTGAAACAATTAATTACTTAAAATTTAAAACAACTATTTAAAATTTAAACTATTTAATAATCTATAAAAACAATTCTATTTAATAAAAAAATACTTTTAATCTATTTTAAGAAATCTATTTAACTTTATAAACTAAATAACTTTATGGAAAATTACTTATACTAAATCTATATTTTTAAAACTAATTTTATTTTAAATCTAAAATTATAAAAATCTAATTATAAAAATAAACTAATTAAACTTTTAAATTAATAAAAACATTTTTTATTATTTTATTATTTTTATGCTTAAACTGAAATTAAATAAAAGAAATTTAAAAGACGAAATAAAAATTTAACTAAAGTATTTAAAAATAAAACTGACAGCTCAGTACAAACTATCTATACTAATAACATAAACGAATTTAAAGCCAAAAGGACAAGTCAGTCCAGATGGTTAACTCGTTGGACCTGTGACCAGGAGGTCACAGGTTCGACTCCCATAAGGAACCATTTTTGGTTATTATTTTTTTAGAAAATGCAATAAAATTGGGTAACAGGAGGTGACTTTTGGAAAGCTTATTTTGATTTAAGCTGTCAGGAAACAACTTATGGGCTTATCAGATCAATGGGATCTGGTAAGCTGATTGCTAGAACAATTAAACAGCAAGTTTACTTAAAAACTACCAAACAAAATCACAGATTAATATGGAATGTTTAAACCTGAATATTAGCAAGCTGATCAAATCATATAATTTAAACATTCAATCAATCTAAAAAAATTCAAACAGGCCAGTCTTAACTTAATATCAATATCAACAATCAGCAATCTTAAATCACTTTAACCAAATTATACCAGCAGGAACAATTAGATCCTAATCTCTAGTATTAGCAAGATGCAATTCAAGCAGCATAAAAATATATCAGCAAAGATATCTTCTATCCGCTAAGTTTACTAAATCATATAAATACTAAACAAGATTAATTTATCAGTTAAAAAAAAGAAACAATATGCATAGCATTCTAACATGTAATAAAATCAACACATTTATACTACCTGCTCAGCAAACATTAAACCAAAATGAAACCAACTCAGCAGTTCATCCAATTAAACTAAGTATCTCAAGCCAACAATACCAGTCAACTCAAAAGGTAACAATTCAAGAATCAGATCAGTTAAAAGCGTTCAAGCATCCATCAAACTTAAACCACCAGATTCAAATATTAATATTGAACATAAACATTTAAAACATCATTATACGCAGATAACAAATTACATAAAAGAACTAAACAATAACATCATGAAGTTTCAGGCATTTATCTAAATCACTTAAATAACATAAGAATTAAAAGAAGATGCAAACCTTTTGGAGATTTCCTTTGAGACGAAGGAGAGCGCTGAGCTTCCTTATGAACCCGAAACGAAATTACCAACACCATAAAACAATACCACCATTAAAATCAAACGTACCATCATAACCATACGAGCCATCATTATACATCGAACCAAGCCGATTTGTTATATTATATTTATCCAGTAGGGATAAATATTGATCCAATTCTTTACTTCTAATGTTAAACTTAAGCTATTAATTAGCTTAAATTTATCATTACAAACATTATTATTGAGAAACAGTAATAAGAATTAATTCGTAAAATCAATTTAAGCATGAAAAAAAACGAGACCCGTATTTAAATGAAACTACTGAACTTTTATTAAATTCCAGAAATATTACAAGATTTGATAAAAAGAAATACAAGATTAACCCTAGAACTATTTCTACATAATAACTTTAAAGTAAAATTAATGGATCAAAATTACAAGTAATTTGGGGGTTTTTATAGCCATCCCAAGGCTGTGGAAGAGAGGATATTCGCATCTTCAAGAGAATATCCCTTCTTCATCTTGGCCTTTAGATCATTAATTCTCTCTCTTGTTATTGATCCTACGGATGTGAAGAATCCAAAGTCACACGGATTGCCAACGTGGTAATCCGTTGTGTTTCTTGTGCTACCTTGAGGATGATGTGGCTCCTTTTGATTAGCTAATTGAGGAGAGTGAGGTGTCTTGGCCAGTGGAAATCTGCCACGTAGCATGCTCGTTCCATCATTCTCTTCCTTAAAACTTGGGGGATTTAATTCCCCCAAGTGTGAATAGCACGTGAGAATCAAAATGCCCAATTTATTTGATGGAATCAATTATTTAGGGTTTGTGAATAGTGGCAATGGTTCGTCTGGTTATTTTGGTTAGATGGGTAAGAAAGAAAGTGAGGGAGAACATTGATAATATCGAAGGTTTATGAAGAATATAGATAATCTTATGAATCAATGAAGTGGGTTGAAGATTTCTAGAGAGAGAAACTAGTGAGAGAAAGTATGTGTTTTTATTCAAATGATAAAGTGAAAATATGATCCACCCCCCAAGTGAGGTCACTCCAAGTTACAATGTCCTAAATAGTCTATAGGTCGAGATCTATGCTATTAATGATGTGACCGAGACTTTCTTTGGGAAAACGTATTTCCAACAATCTCCCCCTAAGGGAGGTCACACCATTTTACAAAATCTTAAACCTAGCATCTATGCTTGAGTCTTCGATCTTGTTCTTGTGAATATGCTTGATGTGATCTTTGACTTTAGTCTTGAGCATGTTTCCTTGCCTTGACCTTGTGCATTCATCACTTGTGATATTTGCCTCTTCGTGACTTCATGTTCCACATACTTATACCTTTAAATTCTTGAAAGCTTTAGAGTTTGATACAGCGGAAGACTTGACCTTCAGACTTTCTTGAATTTGTTGAAGTACTAATTGTATGTAGTATAAGCATGTGGTGACGACTTCTTCTGGATTGTACACCGCAATGCCACCTTCTTGTTATGTTGCATAAGACAGTTAGCAAAAAACAATATACACGGATGAAATGGCCTTGAACATTTCATTCTAATTCGATAGTATTTTACCTCCGGTCGGTGAAGACCGTTGGACGATATTAAATATCGTACTTGTGGCAGGTAGTTTCAATAAAGAACCTCCTTGACAAGATTTCGCGGGTAAACCCGTTCTCTTTACTCGACCGTCCAAAGCTGACTGCGAACGTAAAGAGTGAATCATTCAGATAATATTATCCGTATGATTTGAAGCCGTCAATTCATGTTCCTGGAACAAGTGAAGTTCAATTAAGAACCGCACCATCGTTGCTTTCCAGTTGTCACTAGCTTGATTCATATAGAATCTTGCAAGTTACCTACCAAGTGTTGTTTGATGTTAACACTAGAAGGATTTCCATTCGTCACTGTAAATACTTACTAAGTATTACTCTGAATGTTCTGGCAAGATCACTAAGATATTGCGTAGAGGCCTGGAACGTGTTTAAATTCATTTAAGAATTAAACCACTGTTGCTTTCCAGTTATCACAAGTTTGATTCATAAAGAATCGCACAAGTCACCTACCATGAGCTTTTTGATATTCGCTCAAGAAGGATTTCCATCTTCATTGTAAATACTTTCGTATTACTCGGATGTTCAGGCAAGATCATGAAGATTTTGCGTAGGACTCTTAAGATCTTTCTTACTTTTCACAGTGTGTGAAGAAGCAAGGAAATATGAAAGTATGTCCTAATGAGATATTTGATGATCTCAAATGGCTCTAGACTCGATCGTGCATTTTGGATTTTTAGTGATCGGAGGCTGGAGAGGAGTGCCACCATTTCAATACCAATTTATTCGGAGTGAATAAATCAATAGATAACATGTTGTCTCCGTGTGATTAAAACAAATATCTTTTAAGAGATATCTGAGTTAGCTGGGATGGGTTGTGCCTTACATCACTGGGTCCATGATGTCTATCTTCAATATCGAGAATCATAAATGATCTCAATAACATATGAATTGACCCGGTTTCTGCCTAAGGTTGTAAGGAGGGCTTCTTTCTTTACACCCTTTATCTTTACAATTCTTTTTCATTATTCAACCCCTTCAATGCTTACCAATACGTCATAACTAGCACCTTGTTGTGATTGTTCCAGTGCTAACTTAAGTACTTGGTCGGCATTCAGCTACATTCACAATCTTTCTCCATCTTTCCTAAGGACTACTATTTCTAGCTATGGAATGTCCTTGGGAAGATTCCTCCGGTTCTAGAGAAATCATTGGACTTTAACCTATCCTACCATCCTTATGTCACCACAATCTTCACCGTCGTGAATAGAGATGTTTTGGGTAAGTGTATGTCACCATGAAATCCATTTTGAAGTGCAAATCCATTTTGCTCCCCCTTAACATATGCCACGATATCCGAAAACATTTCGCACATGTCGGGATGAGCTAACACGTTAAGTCAAACCATTTATGATTAATCATTTCCCATATTAAATCACATTTTCTCTCTCATATTAAAAATATTAACCCAATCGATGTTTTTAATATCAATTGATTTAATAGCATTTTAAGAAAATTTGGGAAGAAAAATGCAAAGCCAAGTATCTTCATGAATTACACAAGCTCCCCCTCAAATTAATGAGGGTGTACTTGAAAGGTAAATTAAATACCTTTTAAACACAAGTGTAAGGTATTTATCACGTGTAAAGATCATTTATGATAATGTATTCACAAAATTAGCAAATTATGAGGTTGGACATGAATGATGGAGAACATCATATGAAAGAAGCACATGGTTCTTGTTCACGAATGTTGATCGCCTCATCATGTCTGAAGTTATCTCTTGACTCCATGTGTACGATTGATATTGTTGTCTTAACACCAACATGTGAACTTGGTACTTTCGGCCTCAAAGATTCTGAATGCTGGACAATTGCTCCCCCTCAATTGTTGACCCGTGTTCTATTGAAAGAGCTGTAGTCGCCGTTTGAGTAGTCGCATCGTCGAGTATGTAGATATCAATTGTAAATTACTTCGAATTGTGGAGTTGATAACTTCGGATTTTTGAAGTCAAAGCTTTCCGGTGAAATGCTTGACTTCAATGTGAAAAGCGGGTTACTATCGGAAATAATAGCAAACCATATGGAGCATGTTTTAAAAACATTTAAACTTCTGCTCGAACTTTATTTACAACCCTGTGTCATTATTGAATGACATTTCTAGGTTCGTAAATATTATCGATTCTAAAAGACATGATCGTTTTATCAAAACGTTTTTGAACACACAATTTTGAAAGATTTAGAAAAACCTTTTGAGAAATTTTTGAAAAATTGTGTTCAAAGTTTTGAAAACCAATTACTTGAGCTTAAGATTTGGAATATCTTAGGAAAGCTCAAGTCCGAGAAGTTGTAAACTTCTCGTTGTAAGGATAAGTTACCATCGGCGATAAACTTTCCTTTTATCTGAAGGACAAGTCCTAAGCTGACATTTACTTAGAAGTCGTTTTCATGAGCTTGAAAACTTTGACTGTTTTAACGGAAAGCTCATGACCGAGAAAGGTTAATTTCTCGTTATGAGGAAAAGTTCTCTTATTTAAAAGATACACTTTCCTTTCTAAGCTTAAAACTTCGAATGTTTTAATACAAGCTCATGACCGAGAAGGGTTAGTTTCTCGTTATGAGGATAAGTTATCATAAAAGATAATCTTTCCTTTATTTGAAGTTCGAGTTACGGTCTGACATTTAACTGTAAGTCATTGTGCATGAGCTTAAAAACTTGGAATGTTTTTGATATAAGCTCATGCCCGAGTAAAATTAATTTCTCGTTGTAAGGATAAGTTTATCATCGACGATAAACTTTCCTGCCTTTGAAGAACGGGGGCATAAACTGTAATGTGATTATACGCCATTGTGCATGAGCTTAAAAACTTGGAATGTTTTTTATATAAGCTCATGCCCGAGAAAAATGAATTTCTCGTTGTTAGGATAAGTTTATCATCGGCGATAAACTTTCCTTTCTTTTGAGATCGAGTTACAGTTTGTTATGTGACTGTAAGTCCTTTGTGCATGAGCTTAAAAACGTGGAATGTTTTTAATATAAGCTCATGCCCGAGAAAAATGAATTTCTCGTTTTTAGGATAAGTTTATCATCGGCGATAAACTTTCCTTTCTTTGAAGCACGGGGCACAGACTGTGATTTGAATGTGAACCCTCAGGTAAGCTTAACCATGAATCCCCTGAGACACTTGTTTCTCCGATATCTGCTTCTTCAGCAACCAAAATCTAAGAGTGTCCTTAGTTGAACGGTACACAACAATTGGAACGCTTCATTCTTTTGGAACATCAACTTTGGTACCTGCAATCTCATTAGGAATTTGCATGCTTTGACGTGGGTTAGCGATATCAATTATAGAAGCACATGGGGGTTCACAGTTGGCTTTACTTGTGTCAGAGGCGACCTGAGTAGATGATTCACTTATCTTAGCTGGCAAACGTTTCCTTTTATAGAAAACCCTAAGTTTAGTCTTAAGTGAAGTATCATCTTTATCAATTTCCTCCCTAGTAGTCTTAGTAGAATCAGAGACTATCCTAGTTAAAGGGCACTCGTTTCCTACAAGAGTGAAAGTTCTACCAGTGGGGCGCCACATTTTACCAAAGGGTTTGATTTTAGCTATCCACTGGGACTTAATTCTAACACGGGAGTTCACCTCATCAAGTAATTTCTTGACACAAGAGTCATGATTTGCCGTAAAGACACATTTTCTACATGTTTTACAAGTAGCATATTTAATGTCCGAGTAAGATCTAGAATCCCTAGATGATTGATTGATGCTCCTAGGATTGGACATGCTACGGTTAGCAGTGTTGGGTAAACTAGAAGGCATCTGACTAGGTTTGAAATTCCTATCTCTTACTTGTGTCTTTTGAATAGCTTCCCTTTGACCAAAATCATGGCGCACATCATTTGAACTAGTTCTAGACGTATTCTTTGAACTATTCTTAGAGAAACTAGAGGCAATCATATGATTTGGTCTTGCTAAAGCTGTTATGGTCACATAGGGCCTAGTTGCCGGAGTGACTGGTCTAGAAAGATGAACCAAATCAACTTGGGAGGCAAACCGCGGTCTCGAGGATTGTGGTCGCTCGGATCTAAATGCAGTAGGTTGTCTGATAATCGTTTGTCTGACGAACTGATTTGTAGGCGGTTTCCCCAAGATTGATGGTTTTTCAAGCTTAGTGTCCACACTAGGTCCTCTAGTTTTCCTTAACTCGTTTTTCAACGTAGCTATAGCAAAAACCTTTTCCTGAACTTGGGCTTTTAACGTTTCATTTTCTTTGAGCAATCTATCTTGGGATGCCAATTTAGACTCTAGTAACTGAATTTGTTTCAAAAGATTATCCTTTTCAGCTTTCGAATCTAAAACTTTTTGATCCAATTTTCTTTCAAGAACAACGTTTGACTTTTCAAGTTTTTCAAAGTATGTTTCAAATTTGTCCGTTTTCTTAGAAAATTCAAACGAAAAATGAGCATCCTAAGATTTGACAAGATTTTATAGAAAATTCAATCCAATTTTTGATCCAATTTAGAAAAATTGATTGGACAGATTTATAGAAAAATGAGACGAAAAGATTTTATAAAAAAAATAAATACAAAGATTTGACAAGAAAATTAAAAGATAAAAAAACACAAATCCTAAGATTTAACCATTGCTCTGATACCAATTGAAGAATATAGATAATCTTATGAATCAATGAAGTGGGTTGAAGATTTCTAGAGAGAGAAACTAGTGAGAGAAAGTATGTGTTTTTATTCAAATGATAAAGTGAAAATATGATCCACCCCCCAAGGGAGGTCACTCCAAGTTACAATGTCCTAAATAGTCTATAGCTCGAGATCTATGCTAATAATGATGTGACCGAGACTTTCTTTGGGAAAACGTATTTCCAACAGTTTATTTTATTTTGTGGAAAGATGGAAATGAGTGGATGTGAATACATGTTAAATATAAACGTGTAAAGGTGAGTTATTACTTTGTCAAACCCTAAAGCCCATTAACATTCGTCTCTTGATTTGAGGACTTTGGGCTTTTGGCCCAAGTTACATTACTTCCATCCGTGTGTGCTAGTTAGCAAATTGGGCCATATCTTGGGCTTAGTCCAAAATGTAGTAATATTATATCCCATATTAGGCTTTTAGGCCCAAATAGCAATTGTGGGACCCACTTGGTGCAAATAGTCTTCATAAGAGTTAAATCCACTAAATCGAATTCATTTGTGGCTTCGTCGATCTTTTTCATCAATCTCGTGTCGGTTTTGTCGGTTTTCGCGATCTTGGTACCTACACACATCAAAACAAGAAACAACATATACAAGGCATTTTTGATACATTAATTGCATATATTGATTGTTTTATGATATAATTGATGTGACTAAAATAGCTCATATCAAACTCCCCCTTGCTAAGCAATTGCCGTGTCCTCACGCAATGATAAAATAAAACTAACTACACCATTATTCAACTTTTGACAATTTATTTTGCAAAGACATAATGTATTGCTTTCATTATTTGAAAAATAACTTTAAGGATCATAAAACTCAAATAGATTCATCGTCCCCGACTTTTCACTTTTCCATGCCAAGTGCAAAAACAAGATCATTGTCAATCATAAGCCCCAAAATTAAACCAACTCATACAAGTAATTTGTGTTAAACTCAATCTCCTATTATTCCTAAATGTATCTCTAGATTTTATTTGTCATTCACCCAAAGGCTCATTTGACTTATTTTGATATTTATTAGTCCAAAAATAAAGGCAAGAACAGTGTAAACTCAACACTCAAAACCTAACCTCGACTTCAAAAACCGTTGTCACTAAAGAAAGCCCACATCAAGGATAACTTAACACGATTTAGGGATAAATCTCGGACCCGAAATTTGGCTAATATGGCTACTTAAATCCTGGACCCGAAATTTGAGTCGAATCGAGATTCTTACACTTGTGCTTGTCCTTCAAGAATTTTCAAGCGGGTTTGCGCTTAAAAGTGAACCCTGATAATCTCTTATATGTGAGTTCAATCCGATTCATAAACCCCTCATCATTCTCCTCACTCATCACTTGCATCTCGTTCACAAGATCGCTAAACCTTTTTATTTCCTGATCCAACGGGGTCCACTTTCCCGTCATTATGTTCTTGCTGCGAGTTGGTAATTTTTTGGTTCTCGCAACCGTATTATATGCGTTGGTTACCTTGAACCAACAAGTATCTTTTTTTACCCGCACCAATATTAGGATCCTCGGAACTTTGTATGTAACATTCGACCAAGAGATACTCCTCAGAATCGGTCCACAAATTTCGAGTACCCGGACCAGCTTCCGGTTCAACGTTCTTCTTAACCTTCGCCTTCCTACGGCTAACTTTCTTTGACGTTGGCGTCGGGATATTTCCTTCGTCATTTTCATCTTCGTCTAGTAGGTGATGGGATTGTTGGTCGATTGTGGTGTAGGTTGTGGTTGTGAATCGATTTGGTTTGAAAATTATTGTTGAAATTTCAAAAATTGTTCTTGTTGAAATTTCAAAAATACTTTATTTTGATTGGGATTAAATGGCATATTGAAGAATTGAGGTTGAGAAGAGGATCCCGGATTCGAAGACGAATTGTGATTGTAGTTCAGAAATTGGTTGCAATGATCGTTAAACATGTTATTTATCCAATTGGGATCCATTTTTTGTGAGTAAAAATGAAACGAATTATAGAGAAATGAGATAGAAAGTGTAAGAAATTAGTATAAAAAATTGGGTGAAAAGAAGTATAATTTATAGAGTGATTTGGGGGTTAGTTTTTAGAAAAAGTTGATTTTTTGAGAAAAACGACTACTTTTTAAATTACAACGGCTAATTTGAATTTTTTTTTTTAAAGTTGAAAAGTTATCAGTTGGGCTGGACGGAATGGCTTGAGGTGGGTTGGCGCAAGCCCGAGAGCGAAGCGTCAACGATAATCTGACGTCAAAAAACTATGAGCTATGTGGTCACCTACCACTCCGCTGAGGTTATTTCATTTTTCAGATAGATGGTCCATTTATTAAAGTGAACTTATACGTAGTTCATGATTAAACTTATACCTAGTTCGGAAAAAGATCTCCATAAACCCTTAGTTTAGCATAGATTCAATCAACCAATTATAATATCCATTTTTATCATGTAACAAAAAAACTCATTTTTTAAAAATTAAATATCTCACAAACCGTTCATCGTTACGTAAAACAAAACATATCATCGCTACGAGAATTAAATCATCTATCTATCGAGGGGCACATGTATATACTTTCGACGAACTTTTTTTTCGACTTTTTTTCTTAAGTCACGTCTGAAGAGAATCATATATGATTCGTCACGAAACATATATAATTCTCAGAAAATCATATATGATTCATATCACGAATTATATATGATTTTCTGAAAATCATATATGATTCTTGACGAATCATATATGATTCGTGACGAATCATATATGATTCTCTCCAGACGTGACTTAAGAAAAAAAAGTCGAAAAAAAGTTCGTCGAAAGTATATACATGTGCCCCTCGATAGATAGATGATTTAATTCTCGTCACAATTGTTTATTTTTTTTTCGTTTGATGATTTACCGTTTGTGAGATATTTAATTTTTTAAAAAGTGGTGGGAAGTGGGTTTTTTTTAAATGGGTGATTATAATTAGTTGGATAGGTCTATACTAATTTAAATGTCTATATAAATCCTAACTCTACCTAGTTCAATTAGAGTATATGTTTATTTCCATGAATACTTATAACTGTTTTACGAAGCCTAGAGGGATTTTTTTAATAATATCGCCTAATTTTGGCGGGAAACATTTTTGGCCACGTGTATTGGCAAGATGATACACATATACACTTCTTCTCTCTTCGTGTCCTCATTTGTCCTTTCTCTCTCGATTCTTCCCAAACCCACCAGATCTCCATTCCCAATCTATCATCTCATTACCCTACATCCTCTCTAGATCCATTACTCCCCTCCACACCATCGCCTATCACACAGATTACCCTTAATTCTCCAAATACCTTCAATCCCCACAACATAAACTTTAATCCCGCACCATATCTCAAACTCACCTCCCCACTACCGGCACAACCAAAAATATGGCGGTAGTGAAAGAAGATAGAGATGATGATCTACAAATAAAGCTTTGTCTTCGATCTTTTCATCTACAAAAATAATTGCATTCATAAAGGTAGGGTTCTTTTATATAAAGTATCATTCCTTTTTGTGTTCCTTATAGTTAATCTCAAATACACATATTATCTTTTGATTCATTAAACCCATAAACCATTTTACCAATATCAATGACCAAAAAAGGAGAAAAATCATGTTCGGCTTATTTAGTTGGTTCTATATTGGATCTTGAGTGATTTGGTTTAGGATTTTGGGGAAGATTGGGAAAAATGATTTTGGGAAAGTTTTGATGGAAGTAATCATAGACGAATTGTTTGTAGAAATTAATTACTGATATTTTTTCAGATTGATGCCAACAGAAAGTAGGTGAACCGAAGACGATAGTAGTATTGTTTCTGCTAGCTAATGGTGCCTACACATGGGATGGCAAGGTAAAATTTTATCACAATTTTGATTGTTATTGATGATGGAATAAATATGCGTTTACGAATTCTTTTAGCCATATAAGGAAGTCATAAACACCTAAACTAATTTTTTAAGACTTTTTAAGTTGTCATCACGGTTGTGGTTTAGCCAAAATATCTTTCTAAAACAATTGCTTTCTGATTGGTTGTGTTCCATATGTATATGATTAAACGTTTTGTGGCAGGTTGAATGTTCATCTATCATGATTTGCGGATTGTCATGAATATGGAAGTCGTGAGGATCAAGAGATGGAAACCGCAAATGAGATAAGACTGGCTGTGAATGTATTCCGTGAAGGTGAACACATGTAAGTACAGGTTCAAAAAGTACCAATTGTATTTTTTAATCTTTACGAGACTTTCACTTACTGGCATTGTTGCGGGTTCTTTGAAAAAACAGAATACACAAAATGCAGAAGCGCACATCAGCCAGCTGATAGCATCAAAGAAGACGTTGAGGGATCCGACGACCATTTGGAAAACGGCATATGGGAGATTCTATTAACCGAGGTTCGCATTTAGTGTCGCTTTTTAAGAAACTTTAATTTACTAGACAATGTATACAAATACCAAAGGGATAGGCTTTATAAGATTAAATTATTTTTTATACACATGAGTACATACCTGATTTAGCTGATTTTAGTTATAGGGGATGCTTGGGATTTCTAATCACGAAAACACGAAATCTAAAAACAACCAATATAAGGCATCAGTAAGCAATCCCGGCCAGTTCCTTATAAGCTACACCCCAAAATGGTCCTTTTAGAGCGACTGTAATAAAATATATCCCGAATATCGATTAGCAACCTCCAAGGTTACTCGAAAAATGTCTACATAGCAACTCTTTTATAAGTCACTAACGAGGCAAGTAAGTAGAATCTGTTACGATATTCATTTTCCGTATATTATAAAACGGACCTGAATACCACATCTCCTTGCAGACTTGAAATTCTATTGTGATCTTAATTGATGAACATATGCTAGCTTACGGGTGAAAATTTATAGGAGCCTGGGTTCAGATGTAAACCGATCTGAATATGACGGCTGCTCTAACAAAAACCCGTACTTATCTTTTCAACCCATTGCCAAAAATCTTACAAGTAATAGGTACACCTTTGTGTTTTTGGCACAAAATCTCATTGGAGAACATATAGATTGGTATTTTAAAGATGTATGTTTTTATAATCTTAGATTATCTCAGCTTATTAGATATATCATGTCATTTTAACTATATTAAAAGACACTTATTTTTTTCCATGGAGTAGAATGACACTTCACAACAACAGTCACAGTTTTGGACAAAGGAACGTATGATCGCAAATACTTGACGACCTTTTATTGTTATTACAGAAAGAGCATATATAGGGTTTTAGCGCAGAGGTATGTACTTTATGAACTTCATATTCTCACTTTCATCTGAATGGTACTGTGGCAAAGGCTAATTTCCAAACATGTAATATGTGACTATAACTACATCTTCGAGGAAAGATTACTAGATGGAATTTTTTTTTAAAAATAGCGATCTACATCAGCTATGAAGTTGTAAAAAGACCACATGGGTCGGTTTGGATGCAACAAAGGTTATGTGGGCAACCCAGATCTAGATTCAGGCTGCCAAGGTCGGTATTATAAGATATTATTCGTTGACGTGTATGCGAACATTAAAAGTTGGATAACAATGAATAACTATTCTGTTTTTGAGTATTTGAATATAGTTAAACTTCAGTTATGTTGTTAGGATTCTTAGTTAGTGTAATAAGGCTTTTTTAAATAAATAAGCATAAGTTGTTTAAGGAATATTCAAACACACTTAAAGCCAGACCTATGTAACAATGATTTTTTTTTGCACATCTCCAATATGTTATTGATCGAAGTATGTTATTGATCTAATAGAAAGATATTAATGTCTAAACTAACTCATCAAAGTTATAACATCGTTGTACATAAATACAAATACAACCTAGACCTCTATAAGTGAACATAGAAACTAGCTTAGGAAGTGATGCTACACATGATCTCCTTACTGTTTAATCTAGTAGTTAAACTATTTATTTTTTTCAAATGTGCTTTGGTTGCTTATGAGGTGGGTTACCAACATATTATTAGTAATCATGGTACATGTGGTTGTCATGTACTTGCAGTACATAATAAACTGCTACATGTATTTGTCCACCGGCTAGGAGGACCACACAAAATATTTTTGATTAGAAGGTTTTGCCTCGCTCTTTGGCTTGCAAAGCTGCCCGTCAAGTTCAGTATCAAATTAGCTTAAACATGTTTCTTACGGTCATCCTCGGAACTTTTATGCATTATTTTTGACATTATTAGGTGGGGGCATGAAGATTGATGGTATATTGTATTATAAAATTCTAAAAATTAAAGATATTGCTTCGCGAGCTTCTTTTGAGTCTGTTGTTACCGTGGAACAACTTGCTTCCGGCTTTATAGCGTTTCTACAAATTGGTAATGTTTGTATAAAATTAAGCTACAACTGTAATGTCGTGTTAAAGCTCTTCTGGCATGTTGATATTTAAGACATTAGCTTGGTTTTTTGTTAGCTAAGGTGTAAGTTGATACGAATAATGACTGCCTAATTATAATTGAATCATTGTAAATGTTAGAAAGTTACAGCTTTATCTAAGGTCTTACTTTATAGTTGATATACTTGGTTGTGTCTTAAATGTTAAGAAAAAAAGTTTTACAAGTTTTTTAATTATTATTCTGATGAACATTCTTATAGACGAATGTCACAGATATGCCGTTAGGAAGAAAGACTAGAATTTATAGCATAAATATCAGTATGAACATTTGTAGATATTGATGTGAATTTTGTATACATATCCTGCAGGAATCCACAAGAGGGCAGAAGAACGAAGTTCAAGTACTCCGCTTCTGCAGGAATCCACAAGTTTGATGAATGTGTGCAGCAGGTATGGTAAGGGAAACAAGAGTGTGACACCAGTTATGTTGCTGAGGGCGGGCACAACTGCAAGTGTAACAGGAAGTTTTGTGAATTGTTGCATTTTTTTTTGTTATGAATGTATCTAACGAGTGTAATCCTTGCAAAACTACTATCACAAATTATATTCCAGAACCACAAGTTACGTTGAAAACGCCTAAAAAATACCCACCGCAGCGAAGCGCGGGTCTTTCATACTTGTTTATACTAATTTTGGGTCAATTTATGTCCAAAAACTTTAAAATATAAATAAAAAATGGACATCTGTTTAATTGTATGTTTATTTTTATTTACAATAATTTCGGTCAAATTCTAATTAAATTTATGTCTAGTTATATTCTGTTTTCGTGGATGGTGTTTTATTCGTATTAGTTAAACTAGTTTTAATGTTCGTATATACGAGATTTGGACATAAAGAATAAATAAAGTAATATTTTGTTATTATAATTTTATATATTGTATATATGTTTTTTAAAAACATTTAATGTTTATATGTTTGATTATGTTGTTTTTACTGTGTATCGTGCAAATAATATTAACTCGTCTCAATTTTGATTTTTTGAATTTCATATAATTTTTACTTTCAGTTTATTTTAAATAATTATATCCTAATTATTAATCAAAAAACCATTTACATCAAACCTTACAGGTACACGATTTATAAATTCGTGATTTTGTAATGTTTAATAACATAAATAATATCAAATTTTTAATACTTAAATAATTATGATGCTCATGGACTCACGGGTTTACATCATTTTTCGTTATATGATAATATTAATTGATATTTAGCATAAATAGTTGTTGCATAAAGGATTTAACTTTGTTTAACTGAAATATTAACTATTATTTTCTAAGCATTTTGTGTTTAGTAACACATTACGACATTGAAAAAATATATGTTGTTGTAATATGTGGGATCCTGCATTCATTTTGATATTTATGTTTATGTTAATAATAATTTATGTAGATTGTATTACTTGACTTTTTTTGAAGTGTTAAAATAGAAATAGAAAATAATTTGTGGTTTTATTTGAATATTTATGATCATATGATTTTTTTTTTTAATATAACTTATATGTTGTATTTTTATAATATAAAGTCAAGAGTTTATAAAATTTAAAAGAGCATTTTGTTTATTTTATAAATTTACTAAAAAATATAAAGAATTAAAAGTTTACATTTAAGTTTATCTAATTTATTTAAAATTCAACAACTAATTTTTAAGTTTTTACTTTCACAAATTTGACACATGTATTTTTGTGTGTCTTTATCAAATTGCTCACAGATTAAATTTAATCATAACTTTTTCCAACCAATTAAATCGCTCGATTTTGCTTATATGTCAAAATCAAATTATTTAATTGGTCTAATTTTTTTTACAACTTTCATTTTTTACTAAAATTTTTAAATAATCTAATTTTTTATTATATAAAAAAGATATATTACTGTGATGTTTATTTTTGCCATTTAATAATTAACAGGATTAAATCTGACTCGAATTGTTGTAAATAAAGATAAATATAGCTTATAATCGTTTTCATTTACACCAATTTTGTAGCTTTGAAAGGACTTGTTTTCGGTGCTATGAATATATTCAATTTCTCTCTTTTCTTGTAAAGTTAGAGCATCTCTAATGTAGAAAAGATATATAAAACATTTTACTATTTTAAAAAGGTTTTAGAGGTGTTTTTTATCGTTAGACCAAAAACTTTTTGAAAAAGTTTATAAAAAGTTTATAGAATGACTTTGCATATGTAAAGTCTTTCTATAAACCTTTTGTAAAATTTTTCAAAAAGCTTTTAGTCTAATGGTAAAAAACTTTTATTTAATTTATTTACATTTAATACATTAATGTAAAAAGTTTAAAAAGATTTACTCTATTAGAGATACTCTTACGAGATACAATATGCACATCAACTTTTTTGGTAAATACTTTATCAGATGATGAACATTCATTGTTATTCCAAACCAACATTTATAAATGCCATTCATAAATATGTGAAATTATGAATGGGTAGAAATCAATTTATGTTATGATGTGATTTGACGAAAGACATATAAAAAGTTTTGCATGCAATTAGTATGTTTTGACTTTTGAGATCATACGTAAGAACTTTCATACTTGATGACATAATTGAGTGTGGTGGAAGCCAAAATATATGAAAATGACAGGAAAAAGTATTAGAATTGATGTATACTCAACTACATGTCTTTAATCTTTTTGGTTGAGAAGGTAGAGAAAAAGAGAAATTTTGTATTGGCGCAAACTCGTAATAATAGCTACTTACATCCATTACAGTGAAATTGTTTTTTTAAGGTAATAATTTTATCAAGAAACCTTTTACAAAAAAAATTTTATAATGTAAAGTTTAAAACATGTTTCTAGTACAAAAATATTAAAAGAACAAAACATAAGTGAAGGAACTCATATCCAATTTTTTCCCTAGCACATGGCGTTGTACCGAGTCTTCACTTTGTATCTTTTTATTTATTATATATAAAATACGTCATATGTTAAAAATATATAAGTCATGTAATTCAAGTTTATATAAAAAAAATTTTAATTTGAAAGTATAACGAGGCCTCTTAATCGTTATTGCTTAAAGACTCCGACAACAATAAGGCGACCTTGGTATACGTCATGAGTTTATAAACCCATCGGGTTCATGTAAACATTTCTCCAACATCAACGCAACGATAAGCTTTCATCCTTGCAAAAGACGAATGTATGAACAACATATCTCGTTTTATAATTGTACACGGTTTATAGACAAATTTATACAAAATATCATCGGTACACAAAATTTTTTAAACTATAATATACAAACATATTTTGATGGACCAATATATTTAACATATATTAAAAAAAAAGTTATATTTTTTCACAACAATTAATATTACATAAAAAATATACATAAGTTTTTCGAACACCCGAAAAACGATCCCGACCCTGTTTTCTCCTGCAAATCCAACTCCCGTTGCTTCAAGTCAAAGTAGGAATCTTGTTGTTGCTTCTTCTTTCCCCATCCAATGTCTTTCATCTTCTCCCATTTGGAGCTTACAGCTTCAACAAATGAAGACTTCCCAGTTGACGAAGAGGTTGATGACTTCTTTTTAGCACGATCACGACCCATTGGTCGATTTTCTTGTTTCTCTTCTTGCTCGTCTTCAGAATCATCGTGCACATCCATGTAACTAGCGTGTCCAGAACCAGAAGTGGTTTCAGAAGTCTTGACTTTTTTGCTAGACGGTTTCTTTGTAAACCGTGGCATTTCAACCTCTATCCAACTCTGGTGATCTTTGAGCACTTTCCACGCCTCCTGGTATTGAAACTCTTTATTGTAAGTCACTTTGTATTCAGCACAAGCTTTTTGGTAATCAGTGAGATCATTTGCACCACTATCATGAGTACGCTCAATGTTATTCATAATACCACAAAATGCACCAACACTAGGACGCAACCTGTTTTTCCATTTGCTCACAACCGCGTCATACCCTCTAGCAGAACCCGTCTCGGTTTCATAGTACTTCACTACTTTTAGCCAAAAGCCCTTTGATTTTTGACTGTTTCCTTGGATGCAATTCTCGGAAACATAACACCAACCTCTGCATAACGCACACTCTTCCTTACTTGTCCATTCTTTTGGTGCCTCAGTTAAATCAACCTGTTTGCTTTTTGTAGCACGTCTTAAGGGCTTCTTAGGTTTGATTAGGGACATTTCTTCCTCATCGTCTTCAAGGTTGTATGCACCATGAAAAGACCCGTGTCCCGAACCTTGACCCATAGATTGATCTTGGCTAGGCCCGTCACTCACATAGTTGTCTTGGTTGTATATCATATCTTCAAATTGTGCATAAACCTCAAAACGATTAATCGGAGAATACTGTTGGTTTGGATAGGAAGTAGTGGAAGAATCCATAGTAAGCCGATACACACCCGTAGGCGATTCGTAGTTAGGTTGTTGGTTATCACGTTTTGGGGGATAAAAAGGACGGTTTGAATAGTTAGGTTGTTGGTGTGATTGATATTCAAAACCGGTGGGTCTAAACAGGAATTGTGGAGACACACCGGATAATCGGAAATTCGAGTCCGGTGTCACATGTGGAACAGATTCTTGACGAACTCGGGATTTTGGGGTTTTGTTTTTGGGAGTTCTCTTGCTAGACATTTTTAATGTGTGTTGAGATTTGTGTGTGAAATGTAAAAAATATTGAAAGAGGTATTGATTATATAGGTTTTAAAAAAAAATTGAATTTTTTTTTAAATGTAACGGTCACATTTTCAAGCGGTCGGATTTTTAAACAAGATTTTCAATTGAGTCGTGACCAGGGTCGTTTTCTGCTCGACCTACACCGGCGACCGAATCGCCGCAACGCGACGACTCGGTCGCGACCGACTTGCGACCGGTAAAAATCCGGTGCGTTGCGGGTAGCCTGATAAATTAGCTTTACCAAAACTTATGTCTTATTAGCAATTTTTTTCGGGTATAACAAAATGATTTATATTATTAGCATACTTAATTAAGAACTTAAAATCTAACTCCTTTTGCTCCTATTCATTTAGTCATTGAGCTTAAAAAGGGTCGTTTAATCGCGTTTGTCGATTAAATACATAGACACGTATGTAAGTCTACTAAACATTTAGTTCAAAAAAAAGTCTACTAAACATTGTATGGGAAACAATGGGGTTCGGCCAACATTAGTGCCTACGAGACGTGACACATTAGACCACAAAGACGAGTTATTGCCCAGACGAAACCAAAACCTAACATGACCGGATGAATAAATGTTTTTAACAATAATATAAATGCTTAAAAAGTGAATTAAGACGAACAGTGGAAACCCATTTCAATGATTCGAGTGTATTTTAGATTCATTTAAAAAAATCGATGTTTTTTTTACTCGTAAAAGTTAATAATACATCGAAAAAATTTATAAGTATCTCGAGCACCCGCGGGACACCCCTGACTCCATCCCTAATTATTACTCGCTATCATATTTAAGAGAGTGTCACTCGTATCGTTGTTAGAGTCATCACTCATCACTTAACGAGAGTTACAAAGTTTGATGCACTTTTATTATATACTTTTTTTTCTCAAAATTATAGTAGAGTATATTTTATTATTTTTGAATGTTTCAAATTAATTATATTATATCACGCACATTTAAAGATATTATTATAGAAAATAAAAAAATTATAATTTTATTAGTTAAGAGTAAAATTGTCATTATGTAAAAAGTAAAAGATAAAACTGAAATATTGATTTTTTTTTTATTAAACCGTATATTTTTTGTTGATAGAGTATAATTATAAGATGGAAAGAGTAGATATATTATGGGGTGTCTGTTTTGGCATATATAACGTAAACCTATTTCTCCTTATATAACATAAGTCTCAATTTTATGGTTTATTTGGAGACTTACGAGCTTATATATGGTTATTATATCATGATAAACTTAAGTAAGCCTTCAAATCGTCAAATAAGCCATAAAATTAAGACGTATGTCATATAAATAAAAAAGACATATTTTGACTTATATTTCATAAATTTTAATTTTTTAAAATTTTCTACTTATAAACTTATATAAATTTAGTAAATTTATATAAACCTATACGTATTTAAATAAACCATAAAATTAAAATTTATGTTACGTAAACTAAAAGAAGCTTTGATAAGCAAAAACAAACAACCCTCTAATTATTTTGAAGCATATTATATTTATGAACATAGTTATAAATAGTGTGGGACGTGGCGTGGCGTCATGTCCAAGTTGTAAATTTTAGCGGTTAAAACGAAGTTTTAGCGTTTCTAAAACGTGAATTATAGCGATGCAACATATAAAAATATTTATTTGTTTTATCATATTTTATTATCATATTTATATTGAGTTCACAATAAGTGTTGTAAATAATAATTGAAGTTGAAAAACTCTCTTTACATGTAATAATATTCATATTTTTAAGTTGAATTCAAAAAATTACAGCATCTTATGTCGTAACACACCTCGATTTATTGCGTAACGTAAAGGCCGCGCCTCAAATTTTAACGTGGCTTAAAACGGATCTTAACGAGTTATTTAGAACCATACTTATGAAACATCCTCCGTCAAGATTTTTTATATATTTGGTTGGGCTTTTCTTTTCTTGTGAATGTGTGTTAGAGTAAACGGTGTCACGGCGAGAGGCCTTCGTCGGTCCGAGGTGGCATCTTCGTCGGTGCTCGCCGTGACACCCACCCCCCTCGCCGTTAGCTATTCGTCAGACTTCAACGAGAGAAAAAGAGAAATTTGTGGGGCCACTCAATTTTAAACTGTTTCACAACGGTTATATTAAAAAAAAAATTCTTAATCTTTATATAAACTCTCCCCCATTTAACAATTTTAACAATCATATTCATTCTCTAAAATTAAAAAAATACTATTAGAATGGCTTGTTCGGCTCCACACACTTATGATCAAATCAAAAAATTAGTTGCTAAACTAATTAAGGAAGACAACATTCGACAGAAAGCGATTATGGATTTAGCCCTCAAATCTGAAAGTGCACCTTCTTCAAAATTTGAACTGCAGGAGGCATGTGAAAAATGCAAGGATATTCCAAAAAAGTGGCGTGATCAGATAATCGAATTTTTGAAAAAAGAATCGAACAAAGACGATGAAATACATGATGCTTTTGTTGAAGAAGGCGTTAAAATCGAAAAACAGATGGATTCTAAAAAAGAATGGATTAGAGAATTTTAATTTCGGTATTCTAGTTTTAATTTAAATAATGTTATTTTAATTTCAGTAATGTTATTTTATTTTCTATGTTGTAATTTTAATTTTAGTAATGAATTTTCTAACGGCTATATTTAAATTTGAATTTTCCAACAACTATATTTAACATGGGTTCCAACGACTATATTTTCACTATAAATACTACTTCCATTTAGTTTTTTTTCCTCACACAAAACTATACTCTAAAACATGTCTCAAGGAAACACTTTCACAAACAAGAAACAAAACAAACGAAAAGCTACTCGAAGCAACCCATCGACGCCGGAAAAGGTACCAGAGACAATCCCTCCACAACCTTAACCTCCACAACCTTACGCTCCACAACCTTACCCAAACATGATGGGTGAATCATCCGTTCCTACTATTCATCAACCAGAGAGCCCTGTTGAAGAATACCAGGTACCTGCTGAGTTCCGTCTTACTGAGGCACAAGAATATCAACTGCTTAATGATGAAGAAGCATTACGTGAAGCATTAGCAGAAGAAGAACAGGAGAAACAAGAGTTGGCGAAGCAGATCAAGTGGGAAAAGACACGCGAATTCACCAAGAGATCGTGGGGTATTTCATCGGAATCTGATCCGGATCCCGAAACCGACTAAATTCCGTCGAACTGTACCGTATTGTATCGTATCGTTTTTAATTTTATTCCGTATTTGTAATTTTTATTTCCGTATTTGTAATGTTTTATTTAAGTGAATTAAATTTTTATTTTGTGTGAAAAATGAAAAAAGAAATAAAATGGTAAGTGGTTGGGACTCAAGTGAAGAGGAGATAGAGTAGTTGTGAGTGAGAGGGTATTTAATTAGTTTTTTGTTTTAGTTAGTTGAGATTATGTGACGCTGATGTAGCACAAGCGAAGAGGTTTTATCACTTCCTGACAACTTTTGCTCTTAATCAAACAAATGGGTACAAACGAAATTCTTGGATGCTTATGTGCCTTACAAATGGACCAATTAGAGTGTGCCCCTTGATGGTTTCTTGTTCTTTTCTTGTTAGTGTATATTGATGCCCTGAAAATAAAGTAGACACGGTCATACATCCATATTAAAGTTACTAGAACCGAAGGATTGATTTGGTCATTGACGGGTACGGTCGTTAACATGCGTTATGGGTTTTTGTATCGTGAAAACATAGGGCAATCGTTGCGGGATTTAAGCTTTGTAAACCATCGCACACGCGGTTCATGTTGTACTTGTTTATAACATTGAACAAAATTCCCCTATAACATTGATCTATTATCACCAGAGACATATGCACTATACAAATTGAACATGTACACAAAGGAAAACTAAATAAGATAGGAAACACACATTTTCTTAGCCATGCACACTGGAACTTGTGGTTTGTGGAGTTGAACTACCCCGATAGTTGGTTTACTTGTTAAGTATACTTGAATATTGAATTAGACCATATGGGCTTTTTACCCTAATGGATCTGTATGCCTCAAATACAGGATTGTACTATATGGGCTTCTTACATGAGTCTTTCTTGAAATAACATTAGAGTGGTCTAGAATTTCAAACTTCACACTGTCACTGATTGGCAAATTGGGTTGCCCATGACCAGTTAATCTTGTTGAACTTTAGCTCTTAAAGAATCACATTTCACAAGCTTTGAGTTAGTTTTAACTGAAAGAATTTTATGTCTGATTATATTTTACAAAAGAGTTTTGTGTTACATTGTATTTTTATATATCTATTACATCATGTTTTTTTTCTACTAAGTATCTCTTTGCATTTAAACCGTTGATTCTGACTCATTATCTTTCTGCATCCAAACCGTTAATTCTGACATTTATAGTATACCATGAATAAAAATATGGGTCCTACTATTAATACCCCTATTATCCAAAAAAGTACAAAAAAGTAAAAAAAATTGTACTTTTTGTCCCCTTGTCCCTCCAGTTTACAGTTCTGCATAGTTTTTTTTTATCAATTTCGAATCCGTATTTTATCTGTTTGTTATTTTAGACCTATTAAACTTTATAATTTTCATTCCGTATTTTTAGGATCCCAGTTTTATAACATAAATAAAAGAAAAAAAATAAAAGAAAAAAAAAAAAAAACAAGGGTACCAACTGTATTTTTGAGTCTTTATAACAAGGACAATTAGTAGGATGACATCACATTCATAGTGTCTAAAATGTGGTCAACTGATCTTAGTTTCAATAATGTGTTGCAACATATTCGTAGTTTGCACTTGTTTCTAATTTCAATATTTCTTTAGATTTTGATGTAGAAAAAAATAAATAAATTAATAATGATAAGTAATTGGATCTGTTGATTTAAAAAGAATGCCAGAAACAATTCTGTCAATAATCGTTGATTTTGAAAAATGCCTGAAAATTAGGGTAAAATACGGCAACACAACGACAAGTGGTTTAACTTTTATTGAACTTATAACTGTTTTGCTAGGGTTACAGCATATTCATTAAATAATGATTGCAAATAAAGAAAAACCCTAAAAATCCAACGGGCTGAACCGTAGCCCAAAGACAAAGTCCAACTGAAAGTGAAAAAAACATAAATATGTAAAAAAAAATCCATGGTTATAAATAGCGTGAAGCGTGGCGTTGCGGCATGTCCAAGCTACACGCTTTAACGGCTAAGGCGAAGCTTTAACGTTTTTATAGCGTGGCGTATAGCGGCACAACATATAAAAATGTTTATTTGTTTTACGTATTTTAATACTATATTTATATTATGTTCATAATAAGTGTTGTACATAATAATTAAAGCTTGAAAACTCTCCTTACATGTAATAATATTTATTTTTTGTAATTGAATTCAAAAATTAACCGCACCTCATGTCGTAGCGCGCCTTGACCTATTGCATAGCGCGGAGGTCACGCCTTAAGCTTTAGCGCGCCTTAAGGCGGGCTATAGCGAGCTATTTAGAACTATAAAAAAAACTGATAGTAAAAAGGCTTTTCGGGCCTTGGGAAATCCGTAACCAGCTAAAAGTTGGTTACAACATTGTCCGCCTTTTACGTACGTTTTGACAGGTCACGGGCTGAAAAAGACTTAGAATGCAAAAGTTATGCCCGTTTTACTAAACCCTTTTCGTCACACGATTTTGACATTCAAAAATAAATCAACACGTTCTTCAATACTTGGTCCTCCATCAGATCTTTTGTTTAACAAAGAATTTTTTGCAACCTGCACTCACATATCACTCGGCCTAATAAACATGAGAACGTTACAAAATGTCTTCTAAATATGCTAAAGTATGTTATAAAGCTTTAGTTTAAATTAACGAAATTAATTAAGATGTCCCTACATAAAATATTTATATGATCTCATTGATTTCTTATAACAATGGCATGCACTCTACCGACACCCCATTAAATGGAGGATACAAATGGTGACTGATTTTATGCCCATTATTTGATAGTGAAATTATCATTTTAAAATTTCATTACAATTATGAAGTTCCCACACGATCATGTTTCTTTATTTAATTCATACGATTTCAATTAATGTCGGGTTAATTTATGTCCAGACTACGCGCTAAGGGCGGTACTAATAAGAGCTAACGATACGTCTTGAGCTTAAAAAAGTCACTCCCGTGTTACGGGTTTGACGAAGTAACTTGAACTCCCAATCTTAATACGAGTTTGATCTCGTGTAAAACCGAAAAGATCAACAATGTAGCTAGCTTTGGCTTATGTACAGGGATCGATGTCGTCGGTGCATGGATGAGAAGAGCTTTGAGGATGTGAAGGGAGCGATTACGACTACTTAAAAGCTAAAATGAATGGCCTTTGTTGATTGAGAGGGACATGCCTTGCCTTGTCTTGTCTAGTAATGTGATTTTAACAATAGTACAATACTTATATGCTAACTATCTCTCATATAATAAGAAAATGTATAAAATGTGAAATGACAAAATGTTACGATTGTATTAAGAAGAGCTTAGTTTTGTCACATAGAAAAATATAGCTATCTCATTAGCCAATAATCAAATTTGAAGCAATTTGAATCTCGTTTAGATTTCATCGAGTCTAGTAGTAGTTGTTTTTACTGTTTAGTTGTGACGCAAACAAGCTTTTATTGAACTTTTAAGAAAGATAAGTGAATTTGTAAAAATAATCAATGTAGTTTCCTAAATTATCTATTATACACAGTTTGAAATATTATTCAAATAGTTATTTTTCACATATTTGAATAATGTTTTTGGTCCACTAGTTGGTTTACCGGTTATTGCCAAAAACATAACTTGCCAAAACTTACACTCGATCACCAACACCCCCATTTCATCTCTTCCACATCCAGTATCACCAGTTACGATCCCCATTTCGCCTTCTTCTTCCCCCAAAAATACTTCTCTATTTCGCCTGGAACACCATTTCCAACATTTTTGTACACTCAAAGGTATGTTATACTAATTCATTATTAGAACCCTAAATCATTAATAATTATTAGAACTCCATTTGTTTATATTGTTTTAGATAATTCATTTGTTTATATTGTTTTGTTATTGATGATCCCTAATTCATTATTAGAACCCTAAATCATTAATAATGATTAGAACTCCATTTGTTTATATTGTTTTGGGTAATTCATTTGTTATATGTTTTGTTATTGATGATCCCTAATTCATTATTAGAACTCTCAATCATTAATAATTATTAGAACTCCATTCGTTTATACTGTTTTGGGTAATTCATTTGTTTATATTGTTTTGTTATTGATGATCCCTAATTCATTATTAGAACCTTAATTTGTGTTCTGAACTGGAGAAAGTAATCACCCTAATTGAACCCCATGATGCTGAGTTAGAGCCTATTGTTTGATAGAAAATATTGTACCATTATGGATATATGACTGTGATAGAATGTTATGTGCTTTGATAGAATGTTATCTGCTAGTAAAATCATATCATTTACATATGGGTTAGGACATTTTGCTTTTGTGAAAGTGAAATAATTTCAGATAACTCCTATTTAGGTATACTAGTGCAGACTGAATGGGTTAAAAAGTCACTCCATTTTGATAAACAAGTTTTTGCTATCTTTAGTGCAGATTGATTGAGTTAAGGGTACGTGAAAATATATTTAGTTACACATTTAGGTTAAGGGATTTTTCCATTCTTATCTACTTTAAGGTTTCCTGCACAATATTTGGCCAAAGGTACTTTGAAATAGCAAGTATATGCTTGTGTTAATATTTCTTGCTCTCATTTATCTGCCTTTGTATAAGCTTGTGTGGTTCAGCCAAAATATTCCGAGAAATCCTTTAATCTTATGGCTAGCCTTAAACAAGACACTTATTTATGTTACTGAATAGTTGCTATTTTTTAGTTACACATTTAGGTAAACAAGTAAACAAGTGCAGATTGAATGGGTAATTTTTGAGTTATACTAAGAACTTGTGGGGATCAAGTGCAGATTGAATGTGTTTGTTTATTACTCCCTTTAATTGTGTTTAAGTTAGATTACCCTCCATTTGTTATGACTAATAACTTCTACGTCTAACATTAATATCTCAGATAAAAAAATGAGCAAAAAAGTTCAAGTGATTGAGTTGAGTGAGTCTAGCAGCGGAGATCTGTTTTGTCCTAGTGGAGATGGTGGGTGGATTGAACCGGGGTGTGAAGGATCTTCAAAGCACCGTGCACTTCCTCCCTTAGGAACAACCATAAGGCCTAGGCTTGCTGTTACGACTGAGGTTGCTTACATGTTTAGGATTGGTTATATCTCAAAGGAGTATCTACAATGGTATGGATATGTTGATGTTGCTGAGTATAAAGCCGATTCACAATACTGGGAGACGTGGGATGAAGATAAAGATAGTCCATTTGCTGATTCCTCTTCTGATGATACAGATGATGCTGATGAAGAACTTGAGTTCTACGAAGACACCCTAAAGAAAAGAGGTCCTAATGTGAACTATGTAGCAAAAATCATTCTGAAAATCCCTACCCGTATTAAAAATGTCGTTCTTGGACTTTCTAACAATACAAATTGGGAACAGATTGTCCAAAAATGGGGGAAAGGCCTAGTGGTTCAAAAAGGAAGGGGGAAGGCAAAAGATGGTTCCAATAGGAAGGGGGAGGGTAAGGCAAAGGCCTGAAGATTTTTAGATTTGTTTAGGTGTTTCTTTATTTTCCTATAAACTAATTTTATTTATGCTTATTAACACATTGGCAGTAATCATGTAATGACACTTTTATATAATGAAACTTGTATGGTTATGTTAACTACTATGCTTATGGTTATAAACTTGTATAGTTATGCTTATGAGTTCTATGAAGACACTTTTATGTAATGAAACTTGTATGGTTAGGGTAAGGGAAAGGCCTGAAATTTGTTTAGGTGTTTTTGTATGGTTATGGTTATTAACTATAGCATTATAGACAACAAATCTGGACAATCACATATACAAACATAGCACAATAAATTGTAACATATTTCATCTTTTACTTGTTATGTTGTGTGCAGGCTTACTGTAACCTCACATAAGTTGAAAGTTGCTATAAACTGTAGCATTATAGACAACAAATCTGGACAATCACATATACAAACATAGCACATGAAATTGTAACATAGTTCATCCTTTACTTGTTATGTTGTGTGCAAGCTTACTATAACCTCACATAAGTTGATACTTCCTATAAACTGTAGCAATATAGACAGCAAATCTAGACAATCACATATACAAACATAGCACAGGAAATTGTAACATAGTTCATCCATGCATTAAACTTGAAACTTTTAAATTGTTACCAAATACAAACATTGTTAACTACCATTGTTCAAATACAAAATGTTTAGGAACCAAATACGAAGTAGCTGATGCATCAAACTTTCTTTTTACCCTACTTCAGGATATGCTCCCAAGTTTTCCCATTTGCTAACCCTAGCACAACTCTTGTTACTGGAACATGGCTTTTGGCAATTCCACAATCTTTGGTTATGTTACCCAGACAAAGATACTTACCTTCAATGGCTTTTGTTGTAGTACGTGCACATTGTGATATATAAAAATTGTGACATAACAAACAAGGGTTATAAAAATATTTACATGTATGCATGGTTGGTGTTCTAAAAAAGTAAATAAATATATGGAAACCTTTTAAAATTTTTAAAATGGTATGCAGTCATCAAGTGGGATTGTGTATGCATTCATCAAGTGGTGCCAATTGAGTATCTTGCTGAAAAGTAAGTGATTTTGACACATTTGTCTTAACCAATATGTGGATACTATATTTGAGGGATTATTTTTTTTATCTACTTTGGGTAAGGATGCTTTGGTGAGGACATGTGTTATAGGAAAGTGTGTTTCCAAGTTGTAAGTGAACTAAGCTGGTTGTAAGTGTGTGATAACTTTGGTTATGTACTTGGACTAAATGGTAACTGGAATCTCAACTGTAGAAACAGTAGAGCCCCAAGTTTTGCTATTTAAGGACATGTGTGCATTGGTTAATCTCACACAAATCAGTTAACTACTTTGTCAAACCGAAACAAAGAAAAAATGGCATATGTTCCTAGAATATGGGCATTGGAAGCTGAGACCGGGGCTACGAACTTGGGCAGCCTGTTTATTTGTTATTTGGGCAAGGACATCAAAGCAGACAAAGCATGGAAGACTAAACTGGAGAGGGTCCGTAGAAAGGTTTTCAATGGCGTCGTCCATCGTGAGCACTTTATCCAAGAACTGAAGAGCTTTCCAATAGACCATATGAATGGCATGATGATAGCCTTGCTGGACAAGAAACAGATGGAAGAGAATGCTTTCATCGAGAAGCTGCAGACAGAGGCAACCACGATCCAGAATATGATCGCTTTGAAGGAGGGTTTTCTTGCCAAGCTCAAGGCCAACGGACCCTGGTGAACGGAGTCTGTGTTTGTTGGTGTTCAGGTCTATAATAAAAGTCCTAGGTTGTTGTGTGTCAATTCTTCCGGGTAATGTCTTTATGTATGCATGTACGTGTTTACTTTGCGAGTCTAATGTTGTGTCTGTATGATCGGGTCAGTGAATCGTTAGTAATGTAATATATTTTGTTTAAAACACTCCTAGTTTGGTGTACATGTTTTCAGTGTAGATGACCAAAGGCTAATAAACATGTTATATGAATATGCTATATTAGAGATTAGAAGTAAAGATGGCGTACATGTTTCTGTTAGGAGTTGGTTTCATGGACCTTCCATTTTTGAGGCATTGGTTGAAGGGCCTTCTCTAGTTGTTTTGACATTCTTGGATGCACCAACAACACTCTTGGATGGTTTGTGTTAATGCAATAATGACTAAAAACGTTACTTGCATTTTTCGGTCTCGCTTAGTTTTGATTACGACAATATGTAAAAACAAGCATTTACGAAAACAACGAAAAACGAATTCTTGAGTTCAAGTATTTTTCATTTTACCCATTTTCACTTAAGGTATGGATAAACAAGTACTAACCTTAATCAAGTGATCAAGTGATTTAATCTTTTCTTAAAAATCACTTTTTATTAAATGTGACAAGTTTTTATTAAACTTTATTTTTAAGAAAATGTTTTATTAAATTAATTATTTGAAATTTAAAAATGGCATATTCTTATTTGGCTAAGAATATCCTTTCAGGATATTTTGTATACCCAGATAAGACCTCCACCACTAAAGGACAAAAAGGAGCGGAGTCTAGTCCGGCGGTACCTTAGCACCTAGGCGGTACCTTATCGATAAGGTACCGCGGGCTGTGATAAGGTACCGCGGGCAGATATAGCCGTTGGCTCCTTTGTCCTTTAAATAGTGGACCATTCTCAATTTTTCACCTCACCTCTTTTGCACATTTATTTCCAGATTCAAACTCCTTCTTTAATCACTCAAATCTTTGATCATTTGTTTGATTATTACTTGTTTAAGAAGTGAATCTTGATCTTCCATCCCTTCCTCTCCAAGTGCAAAGAGAAGAACACTATCCTAGTGAAGTGTTGAGTCCACCACCAAAGATCCATTGAAGATCTAATTTTATACACTTGTAGTTGTGTCATAGTTGTGAAGATCCAAGTAGTTGTGTCTATTTGGAAGTTGTGTATGTACTAAGTATAGTTGTGTAGATTGGTCCTAGCTACGATTAAGGCTCGACTTTTAGCTTAGAGTCGGAAATTGGTTAAGCGACTTGTACGGTTTTCTCCACCATAAGGAGCTTGTTGTGTAGTGAACTCTCGAGTAAGGAGTACTCGAGGAGTGGAGTAGGAACGAGGAGTGAGCTTCGTTGCCTAACCACTATAAATCCTTGGTGTTCGGTTTGATCTTTCTTTACCCTTAACTCTTTACATTCTTTATTCTTTATACATATACATGTGTTAGTACTAGATTAGTTACACTATCATTCTTTATTCTTTGTGGATATATTTTTGTTAGTATTAGTTTAGCTACACTATCATTGTTCATATTTATAAGAAGATTTCACATATTTCCTCAAGCCAAAGTTTTTGAAAAAGGATTTTTGGAAACCATATTTTAACAAGTAAATATAAGAAACTATTCAACCCCCCCCCCCTTCTAGTTTCTACAATTGGTATCAGAGCGGGTTGCTCAAGAATTTTTAAAGTATATTGTATTTTAAAACTTGAATCGATCTATGGATTCCAACAAGTACCTAGAAGGGCAATCTATGCAAAGACCACCACTTTTTGAAACCGATAGTTTTATTTATTGGAAAAATAGATTTGAAACTTATGTGAAATCAAAAGATTTAGATCTTTGGCATGTTATTACCAATGGTGATTTTTTACCCTTTCAATTTAATGAAGTTTCTAAAACAAAGGAATTGGTCACTTTTGACAAAGCTAATGATGATACTAAAAAGAAACTTTCAAAAAATAATGAGGCTAAAATGGTGATTTATAATGCTTTGCCTAAGAAGGAGTATGAAAGAATTTTTATGTGTGAAACCGCCAAAGATATTTGGAACATTCTTTTAGTAACTCACCAAGGTAATAGCCAAGTCAAAGAAAGTAAAATCGATCTTCTTGTCCAACAATATGAACAATTTGTCATCTTAGAAGATGAAACTATTGATAGTGCATTTGCTAGGTTTAACACTATTATTACTAGTCTAAAAGCACTTGATGAAGGTTTTTCTAGCAAGAACAATGTTAGGAAGTTTCTAAGGGCCTTACATCCAAAGTGGAGAGCAAAAGTCACGGCGATTGAAGAGTCGAAAGATCTCTCAACTTTATCACTCGATGAACTCATAGGAAACTAGAAGGTTCATGAGATGATAATTTTGAAGGACTCGGAATTAGTAAAAACCAAGAGTGAAAGGAAATCTCTTGCACTTAAAGCCAAGAAGGCACAAAGTGACCATGATAGTTCCTCGGAAAGCGATGACAAGGAGTATGCATTGGCGGTGAGAGATTTCAAGAAGTTCTTCAAGAGACGAGGTCAACACGTTAGGCAACCCAACTATGACAGGAAACCATTGTCAAAGAAACGGTTTGTCAAGAACGAAAAAGGTGATAGGAATTGCTTTAGATGTGGTGATCCAAATCACTTCATTGGTGATTGTTAAAAGCCCGCTCGTGATAAGAACCACACGGCATTCGTTAGTGGCGCTTGGAGCGATAGCGGTGAAGATGATGATGACAACCCCAAAGAAGAGAAATGTCTTATGGCTCACACTTCTAAAGAGGTACATTCCGAAACCGAATATTATAGCAATGATAGTTTCACTTTAGATGATATTGAATTTGAAGGCAAATATGATAGCTTGTACAAACTTAGTCTTAAATTCATAGAAAAGAATAAAACCTTAAAATCAACCAAAACTAAGCTTGAAAATGAGATCAATGAACTTAGGGAGAAATTGGCTAAACTTGAGAAAAACAAAGAGGTTGATTTAGGTTGCTTAAGTTGTGAGAAACTTAGATTAGAGAATGAAGATCTCAAGAGCACCTCCATTAAATTGGAAAAGTTCATGAAAGGTACTAGTGCTCTTGATGATATGTTAAACAAACAAGTTCATTCTAAGGAAAGACTTGGTCTAGGTTTTAACTCAAATGAAGCCTCAACTAGTGAACCAAAACAAGTCAGGTTTTCACAGAAAACACCCTCTGGACGCGGTTCCACATTGTATGGCGCGGTTCCTTATCACTATGGAACCGCGACCATAGATAAGGTACCGCGGCCAGAAGTTGAATTTTGTTAAAATTCTGAACTTTCTGAAAAATCTAAGTTAAATGAAAAACTAAAGCACCTTACTGTTAATAAGGTACAATTACCCATACCTGACGACAATGCTATTGGTAAGTTCTATAAGCCGTTAAGTAAACCTCTCATGGGAAATAGAAGTTTATCTAGACTATCCTCTACTCCACCTAGAGTACTGAATGAGTCTAAGCCTAGAAGTAGAACGACAACGCCTACAAGAGATAATCAAAACAACTCACGACCTAGAAGTAAAACTCCAACACCTAGAAGAAATAATAATAACTCTAAACCTAGATCAAACACAACTAGGAGAAGTAATGAACAACAAAATGGTTACATGAATTACTACCCTCCTCCATTTTGTTCTCCATGGGGAATCCCCTCCTCATTCATGCATCCCAACCAAATGCAAGGGATGTTTGGAACTAACAATTTTGGACCCATGAGATATTGGGGACCAAATGTTTGATCTTGTGTGTTGTTACCTAGATATGCTTGGGAATTGATTTGGAGCCCGATGAGTGGATTAAGGATAGTGGATGTTCTAAACACATGACGGGTAATCGAAGTTTGTTCTCGCATTACAAAGCATATGATGGAGGTAACGTCACATTCGCTAGTAGTCTACGTGGTAATATCATTGGCAAAGGTACGGTTTCTCTTGACTCCATGACCATTGAAAATGTTGAGCACGTAGATAACTTAGGTTTTAACCTTTTAAGTATAGGTCAAATTTGTGATAATAAGTGTAAGGTCATCTTTTCGGAACATGACAGTGAAATCGTAAAAGATGGAAAAGTCATTGGAAAAGGTGTTAGAAAGCATGGACTTTATGTCATGAAGGTTAATAAGAAGTCAAAAGACAACATATGTCTTGCGACTATAGATGATAGTTCTACTCTTTGGCATAGGAGATTATGTCACGCTAATATGCGTTTAATTCAATCTTTAGTCTCTAAGGAGTTGGTAAGACACCTCCCCAAGATTAAGTTTGATAGTCACTTTTTTTATGCTTGCAAAGTTGGAAAGCAAGTTCACTCAAGTCACAAAGCCAAGAATTTGGTTTCGACCTCTCGGTGCTTAGAGCTCCTACATATGGATCTCTTTGGACCTTCCGCCATACGGAGTTATGGAGGTAACCTTTATACCCTAGTTATAGTTGATGACTATTCTAGATTCACTTGGACTAGATTTTTGGCATCTAAGAATGAAGCTTTCGATCACTTCGAAATCTTTAGTCGAAGAATTCAAAATCAACTAGGATGTTCAATTGTTTCTATTAGGACGGATCATGGTAGGGAATTTGATAATGAAGTGCAATTTGGTGCCTTTTGTGAAGCTCATGGTATTACCCATAACTTCTCGGCTCCTCGCACTCCACAATCAAATGGGGTAGTTGAAAGGAAAAATAGGACTCTCCAAGAGATGAGTAGGACGATGTTAAACGAGCAATCTTTGCCTCAAAAGTTTTGGTGCAATGCCGTGGACACATCAACTTATATTCTCAACTGAATTCTTATTCGACCTTTCCTAGGAAAGTCCCTCTATGAGATTCTTAAAGGTAAGAAACCCTCATTATAATACTTTAGGGTGTTTGGAAGCAAGTGCTTTATCCTCAACACCAAAGACTACCTTACCAAGTTTGACCCAAAGTCTTACGAAGGTATCCTTTTAGGTTATTCCCAAACTAGTAAAGCCTACATAGTCCTAAATAGAACCTCGGGGGTTATTGAAGAATCACTCAACGTAACCTTTGATGAAACCCCTCCTTCACCCAAGACACCACCATTGGTTGATGATGACTTGGATGAATTAGAAGTAGTTAAAGCCAAAGAGGTTAGAAAAATAGGAGTTGAAGACCTTAGTGTTGAAAAGGAAGTAAACATTAAGGAGTCTAGGGATCATACTCTCAATAATGTCATTGGTGACTTAAATCAAAGGACCCAAAGATCTCAAGTCCAAAACCAAAGCAACTTCTTTTGTTTTGTCTCCTTGATTGAACCAAAGAATGTTAAAGAAGCTTTGACGGATGAGAGTTGGGTCATTGCGATGCAAGAAGAATTGAATCAATTCGTTGCCAATGATGTTTGGGAACTTGTTCCTCCACCTAGAAGTTCTACCATTATAGGAACCAAATGGGTATTTAGGAATAAGCTAGATGAGAATGGTGTTGTGTCTCATAACAAGGCTAGACTTGTAGCTCAAGGCTATAATCAACAAGAAGGGATTGATTATGACGAGACATATGCACCGGTAGCTAGATTAGAATCAATTAGAATCCTTTTAGCCTACGCTTGTGCCTTAGATATTAAGCTTCAACAAATGGATGTAAAGAGTGCACTTCTTAACGGTTTGATCAATGAGGAGGTATATGTGGCTCAACCTCCTGGCTTCATTGATTTTGAGAAACCGGACCATGTTTACAAGCTTAAGAAAGCACTTTATGGACTCAAACAAGCACCCAAAGCTTGGTATGATAGACTTAAAGCGTTTCTTGTTAAACATGAGTATACCATGGGAATGGTAGACAATACACTCTTTACAAAGAAGAAAGGTTCTCACCTCATAATCGTACAAATATATGTTGACGACATTATATTTGGTTCAACTTGTCAAGAATTGTGTGATGACTTTGCCAAAATCATGCATGATGAGTTTGAAATGAGTATGATGGGAGAACTTAACTTCTTTCTAGGACTCCAAATTAAACAAATAGACGATGGTATTTTATTTAGTCAATCTAAGTACGCTAAAGAAATTCTATAGAAATTTGGATTAGAAGAATCTAGACCAATGAAGACCCCTATGGCCTCGGATACTAAACTCACCGTAGATGATGATTGTGAGTCGGTAGACAACACCAAATATAGAGGTATGATTGGTAGTTTGTTGTACCTAACGGCAAGTCGACCGGATATCATGTTTAGTGTTTGCCTTTGTGCTCGCTTCCAAGAGGCTCCCAAAACCTCTCACCTTAAAGCGGTTAAGCGTATCTTCCGATACATTAAAGGCACTATACATTTAGGATTATGGTATCCTAAAGGGACCGGCGTAGAAACCATTGTCTACGCGGACTCGGATCATGCGGGAGACTATGTGGACCGGAAAAGCACTAGTGGAGTTTGTACCTTCATGGGTTGTTGTTTAACTTCTTGGTTCTCCAAGAAACAAACCGCTCTTGCGATATCCACCACGGAAGCCGAGTATGTGAGTGCCGGAAAAGCATGCCAACAAGCTATGGATGAAGCAAGCGCTTGTTGATTACGGGATCTCTCTTGATGATGTTCCCATCATGTGCGATAATAAAGAAGCTATAGACCTAAGCAAGAATCCCGTGCAACATTCGCGAACCAAACACATAGAAATTAGACACCATTTCCTTAGGGATAATGTTCAAAAGGGGAACATTACTATTGAAAAGGTGCCCTCCGAGGACAACTTAGCCGATATCTTCACTAAGCCACTTAAGAGGGAATCTTTCAATTACTTGCGTCTAGGTCTAGGATTAATGGAACATCTTCCTTAAATTCTTTTCTTCTTGTGTGTTTTCTTTTACCACTTTGAGTCCTTGAAAAATCTTCTCCTCTCCTTTTCAAAACTCTCAAAGTCTCGTTCGAAAATGGTTGAGAAATTCGTTTGACATTGTTAATTCAATCTAAAAACGATTTTTCATAGATTCTCGCTATTAATCTAGAGCTTACATAATTCATATGTATGATTCTCTCAAACATAGCAAGAACAAGATTGAATCATGGAGGATCATTGTGTCATGACTCAAGGTCTTGTCTTACACACCTCCTACATTGACTTTTTTTATCCATGTATTTTGGTCAAATCTCTATTTGGTAAGTTTGCATATGTTTTCTTTGTCTATCTTTGCTTTTAAGCATATCCCTATGATAAGTTAGACTAGAAAAATAAGATTTGTTGAAAAATCTTCCTCCAAACACCAAACCCTGCTTCTGCAGGCGGTTCCATATGTGAACCGCGGTACCTTATTGATAAGGTACCGCCACCATAGATAAGGAACCGCCTACAGTGGCCTTCCTTTTTGGGTTTTTGTCTGAAACTCCAGATTTGCTCCAACATTTTTGAGAATCTTTGTTTCAAACCCTTTGACCACCCAAAAAATACCCTAAGTCTTCCCTATTTAAACCATAAGCATTTTGCATTACTTCACATCCAAAATGTCTTATTCTCCCAATGAAAGCCTTGAATCTCCTCTATTTTTTCCAATTGCTTTCAATCCAAACCCACCCAAGAACACTCTTAATCACATTTCTCCTACCAAGAATGTTGATTGTGGAACTTCTTTTCTTCCACCACCACCCTTTAGTGTTCTTCCTCCTTCTCATGATAATGTCATGCACCATGGAACATATTGTCATTGTTGTCAATATCAACATCTTGCTATGGTACACATCTATGAGGAGTTGAGCTACATCAAGAGTCTCTTAATCAAGCCTCCTATTCACTTTGATTATGAGATCTCCAACAAGCCACCACCACCACCCTCCGCTATTACCTTGTCTTTCATATAAGCATTGATTTCTTATCCACAAGACACCAAATTTAAGCAAATCTTAGAATTCTAGAATAACTAGGATTAGATTTATGCTTTTGGCTTGTTTCTTTTTCCATACTTCTTTGTATGATGTACTTTTAGTAACCTATCTTGGATCTTTGTCTTTGTTTTCTTCTCTTTTAATTTTTTGTATGTGACCTATTGCTATATATTGTTGGTTGTTTCTTTTGTTCAACTAATCCTTCTATGTAGCTTGTCACCATATCTCGATTCCTCGGTGCCCCAAGCTAGGGGGAGTAAGCACCAAGGGGGAGTCTTTGCAAAGTCCGTTTCTTCAACACCGGATTACGCAACTTTTTTGCTTCGACAAAGGGGGAGAAATGAATAAACTCGTCTTCGAAAATCTTGTTTTTGTGTGATTGAGTTTATGTATTGTCGAAATCAAAAAGGGGGAGATTGTTAATGCAATAATGACTAAAAATGTTACTTGCATTTTTCGGTCTCGCTTAGTTTTGATTACGACAATATGTAAAAACAAGCATTTACGAAAACAACGAAAAACGAATTCTTGAGTTTAAGTATTTTTCATTTTACCCATTTTCACTTAAGGTATGGATAAACAAGTACTAACCTTAATCAAGTGATCAAGTGATTTAATCTTTTCTTAAATCTCACTTTTTATTAAATGTGACAAGTTTTTATTAAACTTTATTTTTAAGAAAATGTTTTATTAAATTAATTATTTGAAATTTAAAAATGGCATATTCTTATTTGGCAAAGAATATCCTTTCAGGATATTTTGTATACCCAGATAAGACCTCCACCACTAAAGGACAAAAAGGAGCGGAGTCTAGTCCGGCGGTACCTTAGCACCTAGGCGGTACCTTATCGATAAGGTACCGCGGGCTGTGATAAGGTACCGCGGGCAGATATAGCCGTTGGCTCCTTTGTCCTTTAAATAGTGGACCATTCTCAGCTTTTCACCTCACCTCTTTTGCACATTTATTTCCAGATTCAAACCCCTTCTTTAATCACTCAAATCTTTGATCATTTGTTTGATTATTACTTGTTTAAGAAGTGAATCTTGATCTTCCATCCCTTCCTCTCCAAGTGCAAAGAGAAGAACACTATCCTAGTGAAGTGTTGAGTCCACCACCAAAGATCCATTGAATAATCTAATTTTATACACTTGTAGTTGTGTCATAGTTGTGAAGATCCAAGTAGTTGTGTCTATTTGGAAGTTGTGTATGTACTAAGTATAGTTGTGTAGATTGGTCCTAGCTACGATTAGGGCTCGACTTTTAGCTTAGAGTCGGAAATTGGTTAAGCGACTTGTACGGTTTTCTCCACCATAAGGAGCTTGTTGTGTAGTGAACTCTCGAGTAAGGAGTACTCGAGGAGTGGAGTAGGAACGAGGAGTGAGCTTCGTTGCCAAACCATTATAAATCCTTGGTGTTCGGTTTGATCTTTCTTTACCCTTAACTCTTTACATTCTTTATTCTTTATACATATACATGTGTTAGTACTAGATTAGTTACACTATCATTCTTTATTCTTTGTGGATATATTTTTGTTAGTATTAGTTTAGCTACACTATCATTGTTCATATTGTGCATAAGAAGATTTCACATATTTCCTCAAGCCTAAGTTTTTGAAAAAGGATTTTTGGAAACCATATTTTAACAAGTAAATATAAGAAACTATTCAACCTCCCCTTCTAGTTTCTACAGTTTGCTTTCTACTTCATCAGTTGATTCTTTTAAAACCTTTCCCGGGAAACCACCAATTGTATTTCTTACAAAAATCTTCATGAAATAGTCAGACCTATCGGAGATATATGTATGTTCATACTCTTCTTCTGACCTAAAGCCATGAAAGTCTAGGAATTCTTTTGTTGCACCTTCAGTTCTCAATTTGTAAACGGCTTTTTTTTGCTTCAGCAGTTATAGGAAACCCAAGATCATTTTCATAATCTGTATGTCTACCCGGTTCCTTAAAACCCCCGATGGTATGTTTCACAAATGAATTTATGTAATAATCTGACCCATAATACAAACAATAATTTTTAAACTTTTATATTGAGTCTCCACAGCCATGATAGTCAAGCAATTCAAGACTTGGACCTTCACTTTTCAACTTTGCTAAGGCTTGTTTTGAATTTTCTGTGATCGGCAACCCAGGTTCCCTTAGAAATGAGTCTATGCTAAAAGAATACATTGGATCATAACTAGACCAAGAAGATAAACCACTAGCAACTGGTGTGGCTTTGTTACTAGGTTTAGGGCCACTGATGATACTAGCACCTATACCTAATGAAAATTAAATATAAATCATAAAAGAACTTAACATAATCATCTTTTCTGGAAAAAATTGAAGCTTAATATGAATCATACCTTTGCCTTTATCCATTTAGCTTAGTTATCTAATTAAGATTAAATTAAGTGTATTATTAAATCTTTATTTTTTTTAGGGTTCTAATAATGAGCTAGCCTCATAAACAAACATCAAGGGTAGAAGAACTTACCTTAATGTTTACAAAGAAGATGGTGATGTGTTGTTGGTGTTCTTGGCGAAAATGGAGACAAAATGGATCGAGTATGTGTTTTTTGGATCGAGTTGGAGGGATGGAAAGCAGAAGGGTTCTTTGTGTTCCTGGCGAAATGGGGATCGTAACTGGTGATACTAGATGTTGAAGAGATGAAATGGGGGTGTTGGTGATCGACTGTAGGTTTTGGAAGTTATGTTTTTTTGGCAATAACCGGTAACCCAACTAGTGGGCCCGGTCCAACAAATAAAAAAAGTCAAAGTTTGAAATATTATTTAAATGGGTATTTTTCACATAAAATAGTACACTGGGTATAATGAATAATCTGAAAAAGTACATTGGGTATTTTTAACATTTACTCAATTTGTGAATGCTTAACTAAAAAGAAACTCATTGATACATCTAAATTTTTGATTGTAACACTTCAATATATAAACTCTTAAAGTCACAATACAATTATTCGATACATAATTTAAAATGTTCTAATAAATTTAAAAAATGTGCAAATTATTAGCCTTAACTAAATGTTTAAAATTGGCAGAAGCCGAAGCGACCAGAAGGGAGGCGAACTAAGTAATTCACTCCTTTGTCAAAGAATTTTATACATAATCATAAGAAAGTATATAGCTAGTTTTTCAGTAAAGAAATATAGTTGAAGTATTAGTTATGAACTTAAGGGGGTGTTTGAGATTGCTTATTAAAATAGATAATTCATTTGGAAAATGACTAATCAGATAATCAGCTTTTATAAAACGTGATTATAAAAATTAGTGTTTGAATTTGGTTATATTATTTAGAATCGCAATAATCAGATAATCAGTTTTTTAATGTTTGACAAATCAATTTAATAAATAACTTAAGTGGCAAAAAGACATAAATAAACACACTCATATTTGATACTTTCTGATTTAACAAATAATAATCGTAGTAATAAAAATTTGATTTACAAAGACTTGCGCATTTGTATAACATAATTTTCTTTTTAAAAAGGTATAAAATTTATAAAAAAGTTAACATAAAGTCGGTTGTGGCTTTGGTGCTCTTTCACACAATAGAAAAAACACAATAATCATCTCCTTCACTGAACAACTCATTCCGAAATTCTTATTCTTCAAAACTCAGATCTGTTTACAAGATCAAAGTGTTTTTCTTAATTTTCAACCTATTACTTTGGGTAAAGTATATTTTAGAGGTATGGAGAATCAGCAGTTAAAGAGTTGTGAGAACAAGATGAGATAAATTTTGGGGTTAACTTGGTAATTTGATGGTACATAATATGTTTGTGAAGAATGACGTTTTGTGGCTATAGGGGTGAAGATACTTTTTCAAAACCACGTTCTACACCTATGAAAACGCATATAATCAGTTTTTAGATGGTAACTGCCAAACACTTTCAAATAGCTTATTGCGTTTTGTAAACCAAATAATCAGATAATCTGGCTCAAAACGCAAATCCAAACACCCCCTAAATAGATACTGTATGACAGATAACTGCATTCAACTCTTGATTATTTAAATTTAATTTTTTTACTTTCTTTAATATGACTTACTTTTCTAAGGTTGACGCAACCGATCGATTGTTGAAATTGGTCGATCCGTTACGGCGATCGAGTCGAGTCGTTCTATTCAAAAAATTGATCCGCAGCTTGACCCTTTTTGAAAATAAGAAATGTTTTATTCCTTGTTTTTTCACTGTTTGATATTAAAAAAAAACTTTATACCGTTATTGGTTGTGAGAAATTCACCGCCATATCACATCCTATTATTTTTTCTCTTCTTAATAATTTAAATTCGTAAACTAAAAACGTAAACGTACATAATTTTTATCAAAAAATTGAAACATTTATTCTATACGTAAAACATTAAAATACTGAAATTCAAATACAATACGAAAGAAAAATACACTACTAGATAGATAAAATACAGATACATAATACGATTAGTCCGTTCTCGAATTCTAATCCGATAGCTGCCCACAAAGAAACTCTAACCGAAATTGTGCTTGTTTAGCTTCTTCGGCCCTAACTTTCTCCTCTTACTCCCTTTATGTCCTAGCTTCTTCTTCTAATGTTTCTCTCAATACCTGTTAATCTTGGTATAGTTGATGCAGCTCGATGTCAGTAAATAAGCCGTTTGAGTTGTTTATAATTGGATAGGATAGATCGGGAGAAATATATTAGCGTCGGTGTTGTTGTGATGAAGAACTGATGTGAGTCTGGGGAGTGATGTTATTCAGCCATTCAATTTATTCTAAATTTGAGCTTCCGTTTTTGCCGTCTTTCTAAATAAGGCTTTTTATATGTCGTAATCATTGTCAACTTCTTTTTAAATACGTTCCGATAAAGAAATATCACGACACTTATCATATGATGTGTGCAGGTTCGTTTCATTATAACTTGCATTATCGAAATCAAAAGCTAACGTCGTGAGCGTAAGTTGTAGACGTTTTATTTCATCGATTTGTTTCTGAACCACATCTTTGATCTCGTCAACGGTGTGTGGAAGGAAGCACACCATTTGATTTTTGAAGTTGTGTGTGAAAATACTGAAAATTAAGAAGCATTGGTAGATAGTTGTGGGTGAAAATATTGTGTATGAAAATGTAGTATTTGTAAAGAAAGAAAAAAAAGTTTTTTTTTTATTAAATTAAAAAAATTGACCTTAGTCGCCTTGTTGTGATAACTTGATCGTATGTAGGTCGCCAAAGAGAGGAAGTTAAAGTGAAAAAAAAATGTAAATCGTGTTATGTCACTGTTGCATATGCTATCATCATATGCTAATTTTGTTTGAAATTCTATATATAAAATATGGTAAATAGTATAAAAAGGTACTCATCTTATATTAAAGTTCAATTAAAGGTATTCAACTTTTTTTTTCAATTTAAGATACCGATCTTTTTTCTTGTTGCAATGTTGGGACCATAACAAATTTAAAGGTTATATATTAACGACCGTTTACTTTATTATTGCATCGTTAGTCCTTTATATAACGAAACTTTATAATAACCTCAAAATTCGTTTTTTTACAGTTTTAGACTGTTCTCTATCTTTTTCGTTTGATTTTTACCGTTTTCATTCGGTTTTAATCGTTTTAGTCCGTTTTTTGACATTTTATCGGTTTTACCGTTTTTTACCTTTTTTTAATGTGTTTGATATCGTTCTCGACATTTTATTTACTGTTTTCGCCCGCTTCTTGTCGTTATCGCCTATTTATTTTATGAAAAAAAATAAATAAACCAAATAAAAACGTTAAGAAATAGTAAAAAAGAAGCCGAAAACGAAAAAACAGAAGAAAACAGTTAAAAGCCGTAAAATGGACACAAACAGTCAGAAGAGCTCAAAAACGTATAAAAGTTAGACGAAACGGTTGAATATGGTAAAAGAACGACGAATGTTGTAAAAATGGACCAAAACGATAAAAAAAACGAAAACGCTAAAAATTAGACGAAAAAGATGGAAAACGGTCTAAAACTGTAAAAAACGAATTTTGAGTTTATTATAAAGTGTTATTAATGTAAAGGACTAATGTTACAATAATAAAGCAAACAATCGTTAATATATAACCTTTAAATTTGTTAATTGTCTAACATTGCAACAAGAAAAAAGATCGATACCTTAAATTGAGAAAAACAAAGTTAAATACCTTTAATTAAGTTTTAACTTAAGATAGATACCTTTTCATGCTATTTACCCTTTTATATACAGCGAGTTATCTTAAAAGAATTATATCATCATTACGAGACATTAATTGAAAAAGAAATCTAAAGGTACAGTTCACATATGCTTTAATTGAGAGCTGCCTTTTGGATTTTTCTAATAAGTCTTGCTCGACATTGTTGCATCTAATATTGAAGTTTCTAGCTAATTGAAACAATGTTTAATCAAATTAAATCAATTTTGATATCACATGATATTTTCACACAAATTGACATCTCATAGGACTATGAGAGACTCTCCCAAGTTGCCTATCACTTGGGATAACCAAAATTGCTCATGGACCACTTTGGAAATAGGTGCCAACGAACCCAAGTCCAAGGAATGTTTTTGGGTTTGTGTATGCATGTGTACGCATTAATAGTGGTCACAACTCGCAAAATTAATAGTGGTCACAAAGTTGCAATAACTCATTCTAACGGTAAAATTCAACTTGGTAATTAAATCTCTCGTAAATGTTAATGGTTTTTCTATTAAATATACCTTCTAGTGTGGAAATTGCTATTAGTATTACTATCAGAGATGGGCCTAGAACAATAAGCCATCAGATTCATAAATATTTTTTACGTAATACACATATGTGATACCAGGTTCATTTAAAATAAATCAAGATTTTTAGTGAAAATTTACGCTATGTGATAAACTGCCAGCGGTTCCCGTAAACCCCAAAATCTCCCTCGGTCCACCCTGATTACTATAAATGGACAATGATACTATTACAGTAACATATAGTTATGTCCAGTTAAAGATATAATCGTGTTACTTGCCTGGCTAAACTGAAGTCTATTTACTTTGACAAAAAATAATTTTCCGTATCCATACATATAAATCATTCGCGAAAAGTTCATATTAGTGATTCTCTCTCACACTTATATTATGTTGCTATTCTCGCGTCATAACTTTTGGTGTATGTTTTGTCTTGGCTCAACTTGTTACTTTGTATATTTTGTTTGGCAAATCGGTTTCGATTTTCCTCTTTATGTTCAATATAACTTGTTGTGTTTAAATTTTCTTCGTTTGTGAGGTGTGATAATAGAATTAACGTAAAAAAAATACATACAAAAAGTTGTAAAGGTGTTGACTATTTGTTTAAGGGAAAATTACCAAAAAGTCCATTACCCATTATTCTCTTCCCAAAAAACACCTTAAATTTTCTCTTTCTAGAAATGTTCGTTTTTTTTGCAATAGGGCAACTGGGTGCAGAATGCGCCAAGTGTCATCTGTTGCCCTATATCTTGGGGCAATCTGTCAGAATTGACCTATTCTTTGGACACTTGTCAAAATCTAAATGGTTGTTACCTTATATTCTTTGTTGATACTTTGTTACCCTGTACCGTATCAAAAAAACATGTTTTTTAGACTCAATTACGAATTTCTCAAAACTGAATGACTCCTTTAATAATTAACCCTTTGTTTAAAGGCATAGAAGACGTGGTTCGGCCAAACTAGTGTCGTTGAAGTTTAAGCATACTTTAAAGTTTGAAGAGTAGTCTCCGGGGGATTCTCTTAGGTAATCGAGCTATTTATAGATACTTTTTGATGAAATGTTGATTTTCAAAAAAAAATCTGACTTTTTCAAAATATATTTTAAATACACTTAATTATTTAAAATATGTTTTAGTGTTAAGGTTCAAAAAGAATTGCGCATAGTTATATTTGATCTTGATTTCGTTTCTTGAAACATGAAACATACAGAAACTGCAATGTTGAATGTTTCAAGTCCTTGAAAATGTTTGTAGTCATTTCAAGTTACGATTTGGTGGCTTTTGGCGTTTTCGCGTAATTTGTTTTGGTTGTTACTACTTGTTAGGCTCTTTTATAAGTTCATGACCCATGCTTTTCTGATAGTTTACCTACTTTGCCGTAAACATATAGTCCATACCATATTTTATCAAGACAAATAAAGGTTCTAGCTAAAGAAATCTACATAAACTAAAAGTAAAGTAAAGAAGAATAGCGAGACCCAACCATTTTCGCTTTCTAAACAAAATTGGGAATTATCATTTGGATGTCCTACTCTTACCAACTTCACTTGTGTGTTAGTATTAACCAATGTTTTTGAGACCGGTCGATTTGGTCGGGTCAACCGGTTAATTTGGTTGCGGCTAAAAAAACACGTTATATTGACTCGTGTTTTACGATTTTGAAACCCGGCTATACCCGCCGGGTTTAGGGTGACCCGGGTCGACCCGGTTATCGAGACCTGACCGAGTTTCGATTTTTTCGGATTTTTTTTTTAAAATATGTAAATTTTACGTATTTGTGACGAAATTTTAATTTTACATATTATATTGGTTGGTAAACAATTTATATCTCTAATATACGAAAGTTTTTATGATTTTTATAAATAATTTTTGTTAATTATTAAAAATATAAATATTTTAATGATTTTTATGATTTTAATCCGGATCTAAGTGACTCGACTCAATCCATTTAAAAACCAAGTTTTAAAACATTAGTATTAAGTTATTAACTACCAACTAGACCAAAATAATTCTTCATCAAAAAAATATCTATCACATCCCATTTTATAATAATAAACAAAAAATAATCATAAGAAGCAGTGTTTTGGTACGTTGTAATTAAAAAAACAAAATTCTAATAAAATAAAAAAATCATGTTTGTTTATATATTACATCAAAATCTATCATTTGGTTTCTTTAAAAGTCTTTTACTTTTTTTTATTCTATCATATAATGAAATTAAAATTACATAAATATTAATTATTTATTAACTATATTAAATAAAAAATTTATCATCAATAAAGCTTTTAGCTTTTTTTACAATGACATTTTATCTCATTATATAAATAAAATAATAACGATAATAAATCATTTGCTAATTATCAATGCATCATTTACCCATTTATTAACATTTAATTATGTTTCGTCCAAAGAACCTTCACTGCGTCCTTACTTCATTTCGTCACAAGTTATGAAATTTATATCGTACTTTGAAAGTGTTGGACAGTATTTTTTTAAAGCATGCAGAGGTTGGTGAGCAATTTGTTGAGTCAGTTCAACTAGTGGCGAAACTAAGAAATTAAGGTAATAGGGGAAAAACATTTTTTTTACGGATAATCCATGAACAAAAACTTCAGTTTTATTAAAGGTAGAAAAACAACAAATACAAACAAAGATTAGTAAAAAAAACAAACGTTTGAAAATACCAAAAAGATGGCCCATCTTATATTTTGGGCTAAATGGGCTACTATTATAAAAAATGAACCAAAAAAACAAATACGTATGTTTTTATGTTTTGTGGTTCACAGTTTCTCAAAAAAACAAAGTTTTCATCTTCTACCTTAAAGAAAAGCTGCAGCAGAACATGAAAATCCTTCATTAAGCTAGTTCTTTCTTCGTTTTATTCAACCATCTTCTGGGAAAGGGGGGCATTCTCAGTTTTTTGATGAGGGCACTACGATAAAAGTTCAAAAATTAACCCTAAAAATTATGAATAATGAAGAATCCATGGGGGTAGTTGCACCCCCTATTTTCTACATAGATCCGCCCTTGGGTTCAACAAAACTGCTAGTATTATATTAAACAAAATGTGTAGCCAAAGATGCAAGGAATAATCTTGCCTTAACCATATGTGTGATAGATATATGTTAAAAGTTTGATATCCTTTTGTGACAAGCTTGTAAGTTAAGGGGTTTAATTGTACTTTTGTATATTGTGCAAGTTTTGTCTATCTTTGTTATGTGCAAAGACTCAAGTGCAATTAGTTGTTTGGGCTTGAGTATATAAGCTGGAAAGTGGTTAGCTGGTTCATTCATTCATACTTCACACACACAACTCTCTCAATCTTTCGGTTACGACTTTAGGGTTTCATCTTGGTTTCATTTCGGTTTCATCTGGTTTTCTGTTAAGATATTCTTGGTCTTGTTTTAGTATAATTTGGTTAGGTTTGTAAGTGTGAGTGAATGTATAGTTGATAGAATCCACCCTGGTGGGGACTATCTTGATTTCTGATTGTATTCGTTTGATGAGCACCTATGTTAGGGACTCATCTACTTGTGTATATTGTTTTAATACAAGTGATCACTAAGGGGTGGTTGGTTGAGTGATTAGATCTTGATCTAGTTGGTTTTGATATCATTTTTACATGGTATCTGAGCCCTAGGTTGACTATTGGTGCTCGATTGGTGGTGATTCTTATTATTAGGGTTTTATCTTGAAACCTTAATTTTTGGGGGTTTTGATTAATTGGTGGTTTCTGGTGATTCTTGGTTGGTTAATTGTTGATTAACGTGGTTCTTGTTCGTTTCTGGGGGTCAATTTGAAGAAACCCTAATTTTTATTTTTAGGGTTTCTTGATCTGGTTGATCTATGGTTAATTGGGGATCATTGTTTGTTGATCTTGGTATATTCCACTACTATATCGCTCTGTAAGTCTTCTTTTACTCTAAAGTGAATCTTTCTTGGTCAACGGGGAGCAAACAGGCTGACTAACATCTTGACCTGCCACCTTTTGAGTGGTTTGGATACCTGCTCTGGTCAGTCCCATTCTCGTTGACAAGATTTAAGGAGCTTGGGTGTGAGTTAGTTTTTTAGTTGTTATTTCTTGTTTTTGATATTTGTTCTATCTATTTATCTGTTTTATTTTGTTTGTTGTTTGTTGTCTGGTTATCTGGTTTTTAGTTTGTTTCTTGGTTGATTGTTTGTTTTTGGTTGGTTTTATCTGATCTGTTCTTGATTGTTTGGTTTGGTTTATTCTGTTTTGTCTATCATGGCTATTCTTATTAACTCTTTAGATTAGAGTAATCCTCTTCATTTGCATCCTGGTGATTCTAATTGTGCTTATATTGTGTCTGTTAAACTGTCTGGTGTGGAAAACTATAGAATATGGGCTTGTGGCATGAAACTTGCTTTGTAGTTTAAGGGTAGATTGGGTATTGTAGATGGTACTTGTGTTAGAGAGACTTATCTTGCTAGTCCTGTGTTTCTTGCTCAGTGGGATAAATGTAATGTTGTTTTTCTTAATTGGATTCTTGCTTCTTTGACTCAAGATGCGTATCTTGGTCATGTGTTTTCTGATAATGCTGCTAGTGTCTGGTTTGAACTTAAAGAAACTTATGATAGGATTGATGGTTCTATTGTATTCTATTTGCTTCTGAAAATTAACTTTTTTAAGCAAGGTGGTTTACATGTGTCTGAGTATTACCATAAACTGAATTCTTATTGGAGAGAGTTTAACATTTTAACTAAATCACCTGATTGTGTTTGTGAGGCTAGAAATGAACTTGTTGATCATGGTAAATTGTTAAAGTTAATGCAGTTTCTTATGGGACTTGATGATGTATATCAGCCTATAAGGAGTAGTATTTTGACTAGGGAAGTTCTTCCTGAAGTCAATGATGCTTTTCTTGATATTTCTAAGGAAGAATCTCATGGGGGGATTCCTTCTAGTTCTGTTAAGGTTGAAAAACCTCAAATATATGCTTTTGTGTCTAAAACTGTTGATAATAAGAAGTTTGGTAATTGGTCTAATAGGAACACTGGTACTAGTAAAGGTAATTATGACTCTTTATTGTGTAAACATTATGGGTTGCAGGACATACTATTGAGAGGTGTTTTGAAATTATTGGTTATCCTCCAGGTTTTAAAAAAAATCATAATTTGAAACTTGCAACTGTTTTCAACAATACTAAGAGTAATAATGTGGATGTTAATAAGAGTAATATTAATATTGGTCCTAATTCTCTTTCATTGAGTAATGAGCAGATGCTCAAATTAATGAGTCTGCTTAATGATAATGGTTCTTCTTCACATGCTCAATCCAATATGGCAGGTAATGGAAATTGCTCATTTTTTAAATGCAATGTTTTTTTTAATCAGCATTTCTATAAGTTTTATTGTGCTACTACTAAAACTGAAGGAGTTAGTTAGCATTTTAGGTAGATCATTGATTCTGGTGCTAATCAACATATGACCAATAATTCTGAACACATGTTTAATCTGGTTGATGTTTCTGATTTAAAATTAACTGTTGGTCACCCTAATGGTACATTGGCTAAAATTACTCATGTTGGTAAGTTGAAACTTAACAATGGAGTGATTTTGTTTGATGTTCTTGTTGTTCCTGAGTATTGTTTTAGTTTGTTATCTGTTAATAAGCTTATTAAAGATAGCAAACTAAGAGTTAGTTTTGATGAATCTAAATGCTATATTTAGGATTTGAAACAAGGAACAGTCTTGGGGACTAGTAGTGAATTTGTTGGTCTGTATTTGTTTGATAAAGCTGATAGTGTCTCTGTTGTTAGCAATTGTGAGTATTTTACTTGTTTTGTGTCTAAGGATGTTTGGCATAATAGTTTGGTGAACTTGTAAAACCCGCATACTTTTACCATGAACAGTACATCTAGTAAACATCCGAACCAATAAAAACTTTTTTTTTATCATGAACACGTGTCACGAGTATTAATTACAGAAACTACGTACGTGTTATTTCACGATAAGTATTAAGTACGTGATATTACACGATAATTATTAACCATAATAATTATAATCACGAACATGAAATCATGAACGTTAAATCACGAACACGTAACTACGTATGTATTTATTATTATACGATATATATCGTTTACGTACAAGTAATTATTATAACAAAAATAATTAATTACGATCTAACACGAAAACACTAACGAATGAACACGTAAATTATAAGACATGAAAATCGTATGGGTTTCCCTCGTGGGCCCCTTATAGCCACGGACAACAAGACAAGGTAGGGCCCAGGCCCAGTTGGTTTTTAACTAAATAAACAAAAAAGGAAAAATCCTTTTCATTCTACAGAGTTTTTCATATACATAGTAGGAAAACAAGGATACCCATCACTTGGATCTTCTACCCATACAAACAAAAATCCTTTTCAAGACAAGGTAGGGCCCACTAACATTGACCAAAATGATGCGGAAAGGGGAGAAATTCGTCTGGACTGAAGAAAGAGAGAAGAGCTTTGAAGACCTAAAGCATAGGCTTGTATCTGCACCGATTCTTATTCTCCCATCTGGTACAGGTGGATTTCAAATATACAGTGAAGCTTCAGGGAAGGGACTCGGCTGTGTTCTCATGCAACAGGGGAAAGTGATTGCTTACGCATCACGACAGCTTAAGCCTTACGAGGAGAACTACCTTACGCATGACTTGGAACTTGCAGCAGTCGTGTTTGCATTGAAGATATGGAGGCACTACTTGTATGGTGAATCATGTGATATCTTCACATATCACAAGAGCTTGAAATACATCTTCACTCAGCGTGAACTGAACATGAGGCAGAGAAGATGGTTAGAGCTGTTGAAGGATTATGACATTAATCTGCAGTATCATCCCGGCAAGGCGAATGTTGTGGCAGATGCTCTTAGTAGAAAGTCGGGTATGATCAAAGGCATCAAGATAGAGGAAGAGATTATAAGAGACTTGGAGCGACTAGACATTGAGATCATGGTACGTGGGCAGCACGGTTACTGGGCTAATCTTAGAGTGGAACCTGAATTACTCTTTAGGATCAAGGAAGCTCAGAAGGATGATGGTGAAATTTGGGCAATCATTTAGAACTTAGAGCAGCAGACGGAGTTTCGGTTGGATGACGACGATATCATATGGCAAGGCACCAGACTTTGTGTTCCTGATGATCCTACACCCAGGGAAGCGTTATTGGCTGAAGCTCATAGCTCCCCATTCTCCATTCATCCTGGTTCAACCAAGATGTACCACGACATCAAGCAGTACTTTTGGTAGAGTGGTATGAAACAGGACGTTGCTACTTATGAATGTCTTACCTGCCAGCAGGTTAAGATCGAGCATCAACGATCTAGTGGTCTACTACAACCGTTAGATATTTGAGAGTGTAAGTGGGACAAAATCACCATGGATTTTTTTACCGGTCTTCCGCAGACCAAGAGGAAGCATGATGCGATTTGGGTTATCGTTGATCGACTTACTAAGTCAGCTCATTTCTTACCGATCTGCAAGGATGATCCAATTAGCAAACTCGCTGAAACTTACAAGAGGGAGATCATGAGACTTCATGGTGCTCCATCCAGTATCATCACGGACAGAGATCCTCGGTTTACTTCGTGATTTTGAAGAAGTCTGCAAAAAGCTTGGGGTACAAAACTTAAACTTAGCACGACTTTTCATCCTCAAACAGACGGACAGTTGGAGCGAACCATTCAGACATTAGAAGACATGCTTCGAGCATGTGCATTAGAGTAGACATGATATTGGGATGATTATATCTGCTTGGTAGAATTTGCATACAACAACAGTTGGCACGCCAGCATTAAGTGTGCACCATCCGAGTTGTTGTATGGCAGGAAGTGTCGCGCCCTAATCTGTTGGGATCTGGTCCGTGAGCGAACACTTGAAGGACCAGAGATGATAGAGTTGACCAACGAGAAGGTCGTTGTTGTAGAATATTGATAATCAATGAATCTATGAAGGGGTTTGTTGATTTCTAGAGAGAGAAAGTTAGAGAGAGAAAGTGAGAGAAACTATGTGAATTTTATTAAGTGGAAAACAAGAAATGACAACAACCAACCCCTTTCCTTAGTGGAAAGGGGTATTTATAGTTCCAAGCATAACATGGGCTTGGGCCGGTCCATGACAAGCCCATGGACCGGTTCTTACTTAAGTTAATAAGCAAATAATAACTAATTACTAACTACGAGCTATTACAACATAAATCATATTGTGGAGTGACCGATACTTCTAATATACGTTAAAACGTATTTCTAACAATCTCCCCCTAAGGGAGGTCACTCCACGTTACAAAGTTCTAAACCTAGCATACTATACTAAGTCTTCGTTCTTTAGCTCGTAGTCCTTTCTTCTTTTCTTTCTTTTGTTGTGAATATGTTGGTTTGATCTTTTTGGCTTTGACTTGAGAGCATTGTTCTTTGGCCTTTCACGTGCGATCTTTGCCTTTCTTGTGAACTTTGCCTCCTCGTGACTTCATGTTCCACACACTTACGTCTTTTTGTTGAATTCTCGAAAGCTTCAGAGTTTGGTACAGCAGAAGACTTCATCTTGTACTTTCTTGAATTTTTGTTGCAAAAGACATAAGCATGTGGGAACGACTTTTACAGGTACACCGCAACACCACCGTCTTTACTGGTACACAGCAACGCCACCGTCTTCAACAGGTACTCAGCAACGCCACCGTCTTTAGCAGGTACACAGCAACGACACGAATAAAATGGCTTTGAACATTTTATTCTAATTCGGTAGCATTTTACCTCCGGTCGGTGAAGACCGTTGGACGATATCAGATATCGTACCCGTGACGGATAGTTTCAATTAAGTAACTTCCTGACAGGATTTCGCGGGTAAACCCGTTCTCTTTATTCGACCGTCCAAAGCTGACTGCGAACATAAAGAGTGAATCACTTGGATAAATTATCCTTGTGATTAAAAGCCGTCAATTCATGAAACCTGGAACAAGTGAATTTCAATTAAGATTTTCACCATCGTTGCTTTCCAGTTGTCACGAGCTCGATTCATAAAGAATCTTGCACGTTACCTACCAAGTGCTGTTTGATGTTGACACTAGAAGGATTTCCACTCGTCACTGTGGTCAATAAAGAGTCACTCTGAGTGTTCTGGCAAGATCATATGATAATGCGAAGAGGCCTGGAACGAGTTTAAGTTCAATTAAGAATTAAACCACTGTTACCTTCCAGTTTTTCACAAGATTGGTTCTAAAAGAACCGCACGTGTAACCTACCATGAGCTTGTTTGATGTTGGCTCAAGCAGGATTTCCATCTTCATTGTAATACTTACGTATTACTCGGATGTTCTGGCAATATTACAAGAATATTGCGTAGGACTCATGAAAATCTCTTACTTTTCACAGTGTGTGAGAAAGCAAGGAATAACTGGAAAGTGTCCTAATGAGACATTTGATGATCTCTTGGCTCTAGACTCGATTGTGCGTTTTGATTTAGTGAGCGATGGCTGGAGAGGAGTGCCACCTTTTCAATACCAGTTTATTCGGAGTGAATAAACCAATAGATAACGTGTTGATCTCCGTGTGATTAAAACAAATACCTTTTGAGAGATATTTGAGTTAGCTGGGGAAGGGTTGTGCATTGCATCACTGGGTCCATGATGTCTTTCTTCAATACCGAGAATCATTAACAAAAATGACCTCAATAGCATATGTATTGACCCGGTTTCTGCCTAAAATTGTAAGGAGGGCTTCTTTCTTTACACCCTTTATCTTTACATTTCTTTTTCATTCTTCAACCCCTTCAATGCTTACCAATACGTCATCACTAGCACCTTGTTGTGATTGTTCCAGTGCTAGCTTAAGTACTTGGTCGGCATTCAGCTACGTTCACATTCTTTCTCCATCTTTCCTAGGACTTCTAATTCTAACTAGGGAATTGTCCTTGGGAAGATTCCATCGGCTCTGATGAATCATTGGACTAGACCTATTCCTACCACCCTTTTGTCACCACATCCGTCGTGAATTAAGCGTGTTTTGGGAAGGAATTGCCACCATGAAAAATCATTGAAAATCACCTAAGGTACTTGTGATATTGAAATCAAAAGTTTTGTACCTTAGGTGTTTTGATCATCAAAAAACGCTCCCCCTTAACACGTGCTTAACACATATTAAGTTGGATTATCATTAAGTCTTTTTCATCTTTTAGCCAAGTATCACTTACGTCTCCTTAATCCCATTTTCTCCCCTTATCCAAAATGTTAACCATTAATATTTGGGATATTGAATGGATTAACCGGTCTTTGGGTAAAAATGAAATCAATGTTTGGCCATAGAACAAGTTATTGCTCCCCCTTAAGTTAATAAGGGATAGTTGTAGTGCTTTGGGATGACATATTTTGAAAGATTTAGAATCTCGTGAGAAATTCTTGAAAAATTATCATACCTTAACACTACACCAAGCCATTCAAGCACATTATTCACAAATTTACATATTCACAATTGAAAACCAATATAAAGTGACCTGAGATGTACGACCCATCAGATGGATCGTTGCAGTAGCTTGTGGTGCACTAAATACGGTCTTCCACCCACGAATCTTTCCAAGCTCCTCATCAATCTACGCTCACGGAGCTTTTGATCGATCTTTTTGATCACATACTTTGCCATCTGCCGGTAACCCGGATGCCAATCCTCCGTCATCTCTGGCAAAGTCCCACCCGAGTTCAGATGCTCCAACTTTCCTCTGACTTGTAGAAGAGTTCCATCACTATACTTGTGAAGCTCACCCACCCTCATAAACTTCATCAAACCTCGACTGTTCAAGTAGAAAATGCCGGAATTCGGGACAGAAATGCCGGTATAGGGACATCTTTCTACATGTTGAGGTAGCACTTGATTCACAGGACGGGTTAAATTGAGCTTCCTCTGATAGCTTTCGACTCCCAACTGAAGATCTTCAACTCGTGACTTGATGACAACGCTTCGTGTGAACATGCGAAGTGCTGTATTCAAAGCAATCAGGTCTTCACGAGGAATGTGGGTAAGTTGATCTCGGGTCATTAGAAGCAGCATATCTTCGATATCCTCAAGGCGAATGATGGAAAAATCTCCTTGCTGGATTTTGTATTCCCTGTCATCCTCCTTTTTCAAGCGAATCTCCGTCACATGATAGTAGCCGTTCTTGGCTTCAGTTTTCATTCCTAAGATGCTGGAGATGCGGATGTCGGATCTAACATTGCTTCCAGAATTGACCAAGCAGCAACCCCTGTACGCCCTTCGGACTCGTTCGTCCCAATGAGATGCACCTATGACAGCATACATATCATAATTACGATTCATTTTTGGGACCCAGAGTCGATTTACCTTTTCCTCGATGAAGGGTATTGTCCCCCAGTTGGCAGCTTTCAGCAAAGTCAGGGATGTTGCGTACTTTGAATACCCCTTCATAAGATACTCAAGATCATTGGTGACGAAGAAGTCAAGAGTAATCTGATTATCTTGAGCAGGATCCATTGGAGGTGGAGCTCTTTCTGATTCATGAAGTCCTGGCCGTTGAACGGTTTTCAAAGCCTTTATGATCTCATCGGCATAATACTCGAACTCCATTCGGGGTAATCGGGTTTTGGCGCGAAGTCTCCTATCGTGCAGCGCTTTCTTCACCAAGGATGGAGTAACCAAAGTCTTATACTCATGAGCAAGAAATGCACATAAGTCAATCGGACTTCGGATACGGAGATACAGCACATCTTTGTCAGCATCTGTGATCGGATCATATTGTGCTGCTGCCGTGATCCAAGCTTGTGGTGGTGCAGACTCGTCTATCTCCAACGTGTCTTCCCAGGCACGAATGCTTGGTTCAGGAACCGTAGATTGTTGTGCTTGTTGTAGAGGAGTGGAAGTGCGAACATCTACTGGTTCAGTTTCAGGCATTTCGGCAGTGTCGTGAACTGGTGAGTGTTGTGCAGCTTCGGGTTCCGTCACTGATTCTGCGATCACAGGAGCAACAACAACAGAACTAATGGGGTTAGTGGTAATAGGTAAAGATACAGCGATAGAGATACCGGGAGCCGAAGACGCTGTAGTGGCATTCACGTCGTGGCGCCACTTAGTTCGTCTTGATTCCGAGGATGTCGATTTGTCCTTCTGTGCTGCATCTTTTGTGGACTTGGTTCCAGTCTTAGCAGCAGTTTTCTTGGAGCTGGTAACCTTGTCTCCCTCTTTCGGCTGTTCACCCCCATCATCATCCTGATTGTCATCCCCGTTATTATCCCTAACACTCTCCTGATTCTCATCACCACCATCGTCGCCATCATCATCATCATCCTCGTCATCATCCTCATCATCCTCATCATCATCACCACCCTCGTCATCGTCTTTATCCTTTTATCCTTCTTCTTCTTCTTCTTCCTCTTCTTCACCCGTACCCTCTTCTTCACTTTCTTCCCTTTCTTCCTCAGGTAAGATGTGATATGGTACCACACTTCCAAACGTCTTGAATAATCTATCATCCTCCATGATAGCATCATTCAGGGATTTATATAGAGCCCGTTGAATCCTCGACTTATCATACGACCCAAGTTCCACCATACGAGCCTTAAGGATCTTCTTCAATTCAAAATCCGTCAGGTCATAAGCAATCTTATAGGCGGCTTCTGAAGGGTTGGATGATTTGACCATCAAGTTGTCAGCAGCAAGTGTCTTCAACTCATCGCGAAGTTTAGGCATTAAGGATTCAACGGATTCTTGCACTCTTTCTTTCACAGATGCTTCAAGTGCTTCTTTTTGTTCCTTATATTTATCCCTCATCGCTTGAAGTCTGGTAATACGTGCAGCATGCTTATAAGCCTCAGCCTGCTTAACCCGAGCAAGTTCTTCTGCATGTGCTTTTCTAGTCAACTCCATGTCTGAAGCGAACCTAGCAATCATCTCCTCTTGGGCTTTCCTAGATTCTTCTTCCCTCTGAGTTCGTCTTTGCAACTCTTGGCGAAGTTCATCCATTTCGCGTTTGTTAGTATCAAACATCTCGGCCATCACTAATGCAGCCATTGCAGATGTTGCAGAGCTGCTTTGGGTTGACCGGAGGGGCTCGGTTGTTACTGCTGTACTAATGATGGGGATTATGGGTGGTGGAAGAAATGGTGTTGAAGCCGGTCGGGTTGGTAAAGGTTGTATGGGTGGAGGTTGAGTTGTTAAGGGTTGAGTTGACACCATGATCGTAGGAGCAACAGGTTCCTTTTCCACACTTGCTGAAATAGGGATTGATGGCTCCTTCGAAGTGGAATAGTGTTCAGGTGACCCAAACTCATCAACATCATCCGGTTCCTCGTACTCATCCTCGATATCTACCCTCGCACCTGAACCACTACCGCCTGTATCTTTCCTACTCCTTTTAATAGCAATCTTCATCATTTGTTGCTCGGTTTTATCAAGAGTAGGATCAACAATATCTTCTTCATCACGTAGACGCATCAAATCCTTACCCTTTCCCTTCTTACCCTCTGTCTTCTTCTTCTTGGGTTCGGGTTCAGGTAACGCAGCTGGTTGTTTGCGTTTACCTTTACTCTTAACCGTTGTGGATGAGTCTTCTCCAGTTTGAAGGTTTGCTTTCAGCCTCTGGATTTCTAATTGTAGTAGCTTGTAATCTGCAGAACCTTTGATTTTATCAGATAGAAGGTAATCAGGAACAGGACCCGGAATCACACCAATAGACGGTCCTTCATGCCTCAGATCTACAGTATCATCAGCTTCTTCAGTGTGATAGCGACATGCTGCACGCCTATCAATAGTAGTATCAAGCTTCATAAAATAATTAATGATTAGCTTAATAAACCGAGGATACGGAAAGAAGTTTGTCTTCAGCTTCTTGTTGTGGAAGAGTTGAAAGGTGAATTCTTCCCATATCAACAAAGCATAATCTGAGTTGGCAGCTTTGTACATGCCATAGAAGAGGTTCATTATCGGACTGCGCAGTGCGTCATGGCCACTTGTTTTTGGTGTAAGACATTTACTGAGAATGCCCATCAATGCTCTCCAAGGTTGTCCCACCTTAGCAGTTGTAAACTCGGATGCAACTCGTATTTCCGGACATCCAAGTGCGTCAAATAACTCCACGAGTTCATCTTTAGTAGGATCCCTTGAGAAAGACATGCCCTTGGGTGTATCCCGTATACCAAGAATCTTACGGAAGTCTGAAACTGTGAGTGTCTGCTGCTTGTTGTCGATGGTGAAGGTGATCTTGTTCGAAGTGAAATCCTTGGTTGCCCAAAATTCAAACATATACTCATAAGGCACCGAGGCTGTATTCCTAAGGGCGTTCTTGAAATGAGAGTTATCAAGGATGGCTATGGCGACCTTAAAACCATGGTGAGTGGATTTAGAGACTTGCTTCAGCCTATAGTTGTTGGGTATAAACTTAAGGGTTCGAGCTTTAGCAATATCGGCTTCTCTAGATTCTTGGATAGCTTGTACTGTTGGATTAGTCATTTTATCTGCTTAAGATAAGACATGAAAGGTTGATGCACAAAAACAAATAGATATATATCATTCTTACTTCTAAGCATAACACATTTCATAAGATAAAACAACAAGTACATAGATAGCATGCAAACAAGAATAATCAAACAACTCATCCGAAACTTTTCCTCATTCGGAACATTTTCATCCGGAACTTTTCCTCATTCGGAACTTCTTCATCCGGAAGTTCTTCATTCGGAACTTCCTTCATCCGGAAGTTCTTCATTCGGAACTTCCTTCATCCGGAAGTTCTTCATTCGGAACTTCCTTCATCCGGAAGTTCTTCATTCGGAACTTCCTTCATCCGGAAGTTCTTCATTCGGAACTTCCTTCATCCGGAAGTTCTTCATTCGGAACTTCCTTCATTCGGAAGTTCTTCATTCGGAACTTCCTTCATTCGGAAGTTCTTCATTCGGAACTTCCTTCATCCGGAAGTTCTTCATTCGGAACTTCCTTCATCCGGAAGTTCTTCATTCGGAACTTCCTTCATTCGGAAGTCCTTCATTCGGAACTTCCTTCATTCGGAAGTTCTTCATTCGGAACTTCCTCATTCGGAAGTCCTTCATTCGGAACTTCCTTCATTCGGAAGTTCTTCATTCGGAACTTCCTCATTCGGAAGTCCTTCATTCGGAACTTCCTCATTCGGAAGTTTTTCAGAAGAAATCGTTCATTCGGAAGTTCTAAGCCATGTTCATCCGGAACTTTTACAAACGAATCTCAGATGTTTATTCTAGCGCGTTTGTGAGTTTCTAAGGCAAACTAAGGCAATTTAAACATCATAGAACCTATTCCGAGCAAAACCCACCTTAATTCCCTAATCAATTTAGCCTAATTTAATCAAGAACCCTAAATCTGATACTTGTTAATTATCTGAATCAATTAAGGGGATATAGATGATGATTTAAACGAATTAATAAGTCAAAGATTCAATGTTATTACCTTATTAAACGAATGAACGGGATGGAATGATTATACGAGATGTTTGAAAGAGTTGTGTGTGTGTGATGTTTTCAACAATGGCGGCAAAGGAATGAGTAAACAGTGAATCAGAAACAATGAGGGGCGGGGGTTTTGTTTTTTGACTTAGGTCAATTTTGACAAATTTCATTAAACATTACCTTTAGTCCCTCCAATTTCACTCCCTATCCTTTTTGTTTCTAAGTTTTTTCCATTTCACTTAACCCTTGTTTCACTTACACATAACTTAGCAAACACAATCTATTAGCATATCCCCAAAATCTAAAAGCCATGCCTATCACTTAGAACGAACACAAGTCGTATTCTAAAGCAAAACCACTCAATTACCATGTAGCCCTTAATTTTCACAATCACTTTTGAAAATCAATTTTAATGACGAAGATGATTTTACTATTTTCTCCCCCTTAAACGATGACCCGTTTTCTATTTAAAGAGCTGTAGTCATTGTTTAAAGAGTCAAATAGTGATGAAAGCATTTCCAATTTCTCTTGAAAAATTTTGATTCGTGGTTTTAATAAGATTTCTCTTATTTTAACAAATTAATGCACTGAGACGTACACAAATTCGTGTTAGACCAAGTTATAAAGTAAACTTGATCCCTTTGCATGATTTGGCTTGTAAATCACGCCCGAGAAAATTAATTCCCGTTTTGAGCCAACGTTTTCCAAGGAAATACGTGACTTTAATATGAAAACCGGGTTGCAGTCTGAAATAACTACAAGCCATAAGGGGCATGTTTTTAAAAAATGTACAACTTTTATACGGACTCTATTTATGGCACCGTGTCAATATTAATCGACATTTCTAAGGCCGTAAATATTACCGTACTAAAAGACATGCCTGTTTTAAACGAAAAAATATTTTTGGTTTTTCTTGATTTTATACTTTTTATGGTTTTTCTAGGTTTTATATTTTTTTTTTTATGGTTTTTCTTGGTTTTATATTTTTGTATTTTTCTTTTGTGGTTTATATATTTACGATAATATACATGATCACAACCAAAGGATACTCTGAATAGTTTACCACGACTATTCAGCTGATTCTTCTGCCAACTCTTTGAGAGTCGCTGGGGTGAATGATTTCGTGCCAAGCTTGTCGATCAAAAACTCGATTCGTCCTCGATCTAAGGCTTTGGTGAACATATCCGCCAGCTGGTACTCAGTAGTGACAAAATACAGCTCGATCACTCCGTTCTCCACCTGCTCCTTGATGAAATGGTAGCGAATGTCTATGTGCTTGGCCCGGGAGTGTTGAACATAGTTGCAGCAAAGGGCAATGGCGCTCTTGTTGTCACAATACATCGGGATTTTGTTGAATCCCAAACCGTAGTCAGTTAATTGTGATCTCATCCAAAGGACTTGAGCACAACAACCGGACATGGCGATGTATTCAGCCTCCGTGCTTGATATTGCAACGCTTTTCTGCCTTTTTGAAGACCAACTGATCAATCTATCTCCAAGGAGTTGCACAGATCCAGAAGTGCTACGCCTCGTATCTTGACATCCAGCATGATCGGCATCTGCGTATGATATTAAAGCAATCGAAGAATCTTTCGGATACCATAGACCACGATGAAGTGTTCCTTTTAGATACCGAAAGATCCTTTTAACAACATGTAAGTGCTTTTCGGTAGGCCGAGCCTGATACCGGGCACACATGCATACAGCAAATTGCAAATCAGGCCTGCTAGCAGTCAGATAGAGAAGGGTGCCAATCATTCCACGGTAAAGTTTCGGATCGACAATAATCCCATCCCTATCTTCATCTAACTTGGATTTCTCCACCATTGGAGTATCTACGGGGTCACAATTCTCAAAGTTATATTTCTTAAGAGATTCTAGAGCATATTTGGATTGATTAATAAAGATGCCTCTGGGATTCTGAGAAATCTGTAATCCTAAGAAAAATGAAATTTTTCCCATCATCGACATCTGAAAGCGTGTGGACATTATCTTCTCAAATTGTTTAGACAATTCTATGTTAGTGGCAGCAAAAATTATATCATCAACATAAATTTGTACCAGAAGCATGTCGTTGCCGTCCTTGAGAGTGAATAGAGTGGGGTCCACTTTGCCTTTGGAGAAGCCTTCCGACATGAGATATGTTGACAGGAGATCATACCACGCGCGTGGAGCTTGTTTCAACCCGTAGAGAGCCTTCTTAAGCTTGTACACGTGATTAGGAGACTCCGTACTGACGAACCCATCCGGTTGACTAACATAAACCTCTTCCCTTAGTTCACCGTTCAAAAATGCCGTCTTCACATCCATTTGATAGACGATCATGTTCATATGAGCAGCAAACGCAAGGAATAGTCTAATCGCCTCCAATCTAGCCACAGGAGCAAAAGATTCCTCAAAGTCTATACCCAAGGCTTGTTTATATCCTCTAGCGACCAATCTTGCTTTATTCTTCAATACCGCACCCATCTCATCAAGTTTAACCTTATAAACCCATAACAAAGTAAGGATGTTAACCTTGTCAGGGCGAGGAACCAATTCCCATACTTCTAGTCGTTTGAATTCATTGAGTTCCTCCTGCATAGCTTCAATCCAAGATGATTGGGTCATAGCCTGCTGCCAATTTTTGGGTTCAACTTCAGAGAGAAATGCATCAAAGTAACAATAAAGTGCACTCTCTTGTAATTGATGACGTGTAGAGACTGGTCGATCTAGATCTCCAATAACATTCCTAATTGGGTGATCTTTTGTCCATTTAGTGCTATGTTTTTCAATCCTTGGTGGTCTGGAGTGAACAATAGATGGAGCTACTTCTGAGGTAGAGGCGGCTGAAGGGTTTTCAGGGATCGCAACACCAAAGAAAGGAAGCTCTTGCAAGTGAGCATATTCCAAGTCGTGATCAGTAGAATCCTCTTCCACATCATTAGGCACAAGTAGGGGTGATGATTCAGGTGTAGTTTGAGAATCACTTGGTGAAGGTGCATCTGGTTCAATGTGAATTGTAGATGCATTAGATAAAGGTTCATTAACTTGAGCAACCACTTCAGGTATTGGAGCAATTACTGCAGGTGTTGGAACTTCATCAGTCGGGGGATCGAAGAATTCATCAAACAACGGTTGAAACAGTTTATCCCACTCGGGCCTTGATGGTGGTAAAAATGATGTAGAAGTAGGGTTGTTGGGAACTAATCCGGAACTTATAGCACCGGGTCCCATCTCATGAAGCGCGGGTTCAGAGCTGTGTTGCTCAGAAGCCATCGCTGTCAGCTCGTCGAAATCTGCGTCCATAGTTTCTACAATCTTGCCAAGACGACGGTTATAGATTCGGTATGCTCTTTTGGACGGTGAGTAACCAATGAAAATACCTATGTCGGCTTTTGGTTGAAGCTTACCCAAGTTCTCACTATTGATGTTTGGATAACACAGAGCACCAAACACATGGAAAAATGAAACATCGGGTTTGCGGTCATGTAGAAGCTCATAAGGTGTTTTTCCATGGCGTTTCCGAATGATAGAACGGTTTTGGGTGAAACATGCAGTAGAAATAGCCTCTGCCCACAGGAACAATGGAGCGTTCGCATAAATAAGCATGGTCCTAGCAGCTTCCATAAGTGTACGATTCCGTCTTTCAACGACACCGTTTTGTTGTGGAGTGCGTGCAGCGGATGTTTCATGTGATATACCAACTCCTTCATAATAATCACGAAGAGTCTGGTTGACGAACTCTGTACCATTGTCTGTACGAATACGGCGGACAGTGGTATTCAAACGTACCTGAATGAACTTCAGAAAAGTGATGATAGCCTTCGGAGCTTCATCCTTTGTACGTAGAAATCTAACCCATGTAAACCTTGAGAAATCATCCACAATGACGAGAATGAATTTCTTACCGCTCACACTTTCAGTTCTCATCGGTCCACAAAGATCCATATGCAAAAGATGAAGTTTTTCTTGATTAGTGTCTTCAGCTTTGGGTTTGTAAGATTTCTTGGTGCTTTTCCCCCTTGAACACGCGGAACATAAATGATCCTTGTGAAATTTAAGCTTGGGAAGACCACGAACTAACTCGTTTTTAGCCAGATGATTAATAGCATCAAAATTAAGATGAGATAATCTGCGATGCCATAACCATGACTTGGTCTTAGAAGCTTTAGAGAGAAGACATACTGGAGAAGCGGCCATCATGTCTTGTAAGGACAAAGTGTAAAGATTTGCACCACGAGATCCCTTCAACAAATCTTTTCCTTCCAAGTTGCGGATGAAACAAGTGTGTTGTCGAAAAGCAACCTCAAGGTTGGAATCACAAAACTGTCCTACTGAGAATAAGTTATGACCAAGACCTTCAACATAGTATACCCTAGAAATCGTCACGTTTCCAATCTGATATTCACCATATCCCATAATCTTTGCTATATGATCATTCCCGAATTTAACCGTACCAAGAAACTTGCTGACGAAATTTCGGAGCATCGAGCGATTTCCGGTCATATGTTTTGAACAACCGGAGTCCAAATACCACAGGATGATTTGGACCACCTGAAAATATCACCACACAAAGACAATGTAGAGGTATCGGAATCTGAGTGTTCCTTGTTATTAGCAGGTACAGATTTAATAATCTTAGATTTGCTAACTCTAGGTTTCTTAGATTTCCTAGCCTTTTTCTTCTTAATTAGTGGTGTAGATTCTAATTGGCTCAAATCCTGAGGTATTTCTACACTGATAGGCACTATAGTGGGGGCTGACCTAATTAAAGGGCGCTGTTTCCTTACTTGAGTGCGAGTGTTCCTAACTAAAGGACGCTCAGACCTAACCTCAATGGATGCATTCCTAGTTAAAGGGCACATTTTACCATCGAGAGTAAAGGTCCTACCAGTGGGACGCCATTGCCAGCCAACTTGGGTACGAGTTCTACCCGTTGGCTTCCATTCAAGACCATTCTTAATAGCATTCATTTCATTAACGTGATCAATCAGACACAAATCATGGCGCTGGGAAAACATACATTCATTACAATTCCAACAATTTAAATCAGAATTCACGAATGGTTTAGGCTGCTGCACAGGCGCAGAGCTTTTATTCTTAACATGATTCGTTTTATTTAAAACTGAACTAGCATTCCTATTGTGGACTTCTACTTTCTTCTTTGTGGCACTACTAGTGGCGGGCTTGATCTTATCTTTCTTGAGTGGCGATCCTTTAGCCTTAGTAGTCGCTTTTAATCCTGTAGAAGGCAAATTGGGAACATTAGCAGCAGATTTTAAAGGTGTCTTACTTAATTGTGCCAATGACGGTTTCGCTCCTGGAGTCTTATTAAATGGAGTGACAGCAATGGGCCTATTATTAAGTAGTGCAGAACCTGGTGTACCTATGTATTGTAAATAAGCCAAGCAATATTGAACTCGCTTAACATATTCATGAGCCGAATAATAGTCGCTACTTGAGGGATCTAAGGCATAAAGATCGTCTAAAATATCCCTAAGAAGATCGACATGCTTAATGGCATTCCTCATATAATCATCATAGGTAAGCTGGTTTCTCTTATGAAGCGGATTCTTATAAAGCACTACTTTCTTGGTTGTTGGAGCACTAGTGGACGGTGCAGAGTCGGTAGCTAAGTTATCAACAACTTCTTGTCGGGTGAGAAGAAGTGTCTCCTTTAACTCAGCCAAAACCATATTTTTGTCTATGAGCAGGATGTTCAAGTCAGAGATTTCCTCGCACTTTTGGTTCAGTTGTTCAACATAATAATGTTGTTGTGCCGCATTAAAAGCGAAGCGTTCTTCTAGTGAACCATAAAGAGCGGATAGTCCCTGCCTAGTCCGATCCATCTCCCCTAGAACAGTTGATAGTCTAATTTCTAAGACCTGGTTTTTAGACTCTGCGGCCTCTAGTTCCATTCTTAATGTTTCCTTTGATGATATCTCTCTCTTCAATCTCATGATTTCTTCCTCTAATGTCTTAACAATTGCAATCATCTTGTCACTATTCTCAACACCGTTTTCACAAACATTTGATATCAAAATATTTTCATTTTGAGCTTGTTGTTTTAATTCTAAAGATATACAATGTTGTTCTAGTTGATTAAAGCGTTGTGAAAGTAAATTATAAGAATCTTGTAGCTTTAAAAACTCAGCGTTAGATTCGTGACAAGAATGATTATCTACCTCATTTACAGTTTCAGCAACATTTACAGAAAGATCACAAACATCATCACAAATATCCTCACAAATATTCACAGCATCGCAATTAATCATAGCAGATGTAAGCTCATTCGAATAATTAACATTGACAATAGTAAGCACATCACACGAGATTACTTCTGACAAGAATTGGTCATATTCGGTTAAAATCTTTTCCTTTTCAATTAGTTGCAGTTCGTAAGCGGTGTCCATTTCATAAAACACTTTTTGAACTTCACCAATTTCAAACTGAAGATTTTCCTTAAGAGATGCAAAACTTCTTTTTAGACTTTCGACAAACGGATTGATCTCAGTTTTAAACACCTCGTTCATGTGTTCGAAAGCCCATTCTCCGGCGTTTAAGCCATTTGAAGTCGTACATTCCAAAATGACCTTGTCAAAGTTAGTAAAGTATCGGTTAATCTCTTGCAAGTTTAACCATACAGTGCTAACTGGTGGAAGATTCTTTGGAATTTCCTTAGGACCTTCCATGTTGACAAGTGTAGGAAATGTACTAGGGCTTTCTTCCTCTATCATGTAGGTTGGTGCTGTAATGAGATCTTTATCCATATGGAAGCGAACTCTAAAATCAGTTTTAGCAAGCTCCTTATTCATTTTAAAATAATCACAATCGGGATATTTTGCTGAATTGTATGACCGATCCTCATCAACTAGATCCTTACTTGTTCGATTATTGGGAAAAACAATCGGGTCTAAAGCCAATCCTAATTGAGTTGCATTATAAAGTCTAGGACTATGTCTTAAAGCTTGTTTTGCATATCGTGGATTAGGGGGAAGGCCTTTTAGACGTGATAAGTTAAACTCTTTAAACGAAGCATCAAATAAGTGAACTAGTTGTGAAGCAGCGTATTGTCTTAACAGCAAGTAGTCTAGACTTCTAATCTTATTAGTAGCATTAATCTCCATTTCAGTCTTCTTAGATTCGAGTAATTCAAAATCAGTTTGAAGTTTTTTGAAAATTAGTGACCACTAACTCCTTTTCTTTAAGTTCATTAGACATATTTGCTCTTAAGTTCTCTATTTCGTGCAAATGACCCATTTGTTTGTTTCTAAAGTGATCATATTCGAGATTAGTGAGAACACTAGACGAAGGCACTAATTCCAAAGTTTGTACTTTCTCATTGCTTAAGGCAAGCTCGTCAGACAAATTCTTATTCTTAGCTAAGGTTTCTAAGAGTGCAGCATTCATTTGGCTAAGTAATGTAGCAGGAACCATGACCAAATCTTGTTGAGCAGGAGTAGGCGTATGCGAAATGGATCCCGGTTGTGATTCACTCAAAATCTGGGGACTCACATTGATATTGCTATCATTGTTTGTCTCCTCATTTGAAAGACTCATCACCGAAGATTCATTCGAATCAGCACTCTCTTGCCCAACTTGATGTGGTTGAATACTAGCATCAGTGGCATTATCGGTGTTATTAATAAGTACCTCAGATTTCTTATCTGGCCCTAAGCTGGAGAAAGTTGCCATGAAAGCAGCCTTTGCAGTTTGAAAGTCATCACAATCGGAATCATACGCATCAAGATCATCGGCTTGGTAAGCTGCATTTTGCGTAGTGACAACGTCTTGTTCAGCAATCCCTGGGTCAGCAAGAAATGCAAGCTCCTCTTCATCAAGTTCCCTTCCTTGCGCCTGAGCATTTACCAGATAGATCTTTTCTGCAAACCACTGTCCATCCCTTCTCCTCTTGGGTTTCTTACAATCCCTGGACATATGACCCTCTTCCTTGCAGTTGTAGCATGTGATCATTCTCAACTTGCCTGTATTAGCCCGTGGAGGATTGTTGACCATTGGAGCAGGAGCAGGATTGGCGGTGCGAACGTTGGTTGATGTGGAAGTTCTCCCCTGATATGGCTGAATTGGCTGAACCATTACCCTGCCATTCTCAATTGTAGCTTGTTGGCGAGAATTGGATGAATTCCTCAACTGATTGTTGGTAGGAGCTGATCCTCTGTATCCTCGTTTGCTTAAAGTTCTTGTGAGATAAGCAGACATAGTAGTTAGCACTTCAACTGGGTCAGCTCCTTGTTGGAATACAGGAACGGGGACTTCCTCATCATCACAATATAGTGCTTGATCTGGATGAGCTGCATAATCAGTATAAGGAAGACTCATTTGATCAGGGTAGCTTGTTGGATATGCTGCATTCTCTTGATAAGAAGAATATGATGGCTGAGCATAATGTGCAACATTTGCTGGATGAAGTTGTGAAGCATACTGTGGTGAAGGTGCATTGATCCGATATTGTTGCTGATGTGAGGTGGGTGGTTGTGGTAGAATCGAGTATTGGGGAAAGGCTGGTGTCAAGTAAGGTGATTGATGATAAGCTTGATGTCCCAAGATATAGGGAGTGTTGTTGTGAGACAAGCTTGGTTGATTCGCCATCAAAGCTAAGGAATCTGGGTGCATACCACGAGGAGAACGGTGCATAATCACATGCTTCTCATGTTGCTGAAGGAAGGCATAGATTTGATCTAAATTGCACTTATGCAAATCCCGGGTTAACTTCACATCGGTAATATACTCACCCCATTCAGCTTGAGGTAGAGTATTCAAGAATTTGGTGTTAACCTGAAATGGTGCAATCACAAGATTGTATACATTCAGATCATTCATGAGTGTGGTGAATCTGAAGTAATAATCGTGGAGCGTTTCCCCTGGGTTGTAGGTGAATCTATCAAACAAATCATACAGCTGACACTCCCTTTCTTGTTTGGTGAGAGACGTGCCTTGTAGCAACACCTTTAACCGTTCCCATAGATCCTTTGCCACCGTATACTGACTCACCATCCTATAGATGTCATGGGGAAGAGCTTGGAGAATTGTTTGAAGAGCTTTTTCATCTGCATCTGCAACAAGTTGTTGAGCTGGAGTGAGTTCTTCAAATTCTCGTGGTCTAGTCACGTTGTCAACCGTAATGGTACCATAGTCGAGTGGACCATTCAAAATCGATTTGACCATAAGCCTTCCGTATGTCGGTTTCCCCTTTAGATATTGCATCATTCGACCTTGCCATGCCTCAAACACCTCTTTAATAAGCATCGGTGGACGGCTATCAGTTCCCGTTATGATTGATATATCCGTAAGAGATGTCATCTGAGGCATTACTGAATTTGGATTCATTTTGTTTTTCTTCAAAGAAACAGAGATTATCGGTTGATCGAGCAGTGAAGTAAAGCTTGTGAATTGTGTTGTGTTTTTGTTGTAAGAAACCAAGATTAAATCCTCTAAAAAATCGTCGAAAAAACAAGCAAAATAACCCTTGATTCGGAACTTTTTTGTTGATTCGGAAGTTTGATTCGGAAGATTACCTTGATTCGGAACTTTTTGTTGATTCGGAAGATTACCTTGATTCGGAACTTTTTGTTGATTCGGAAGATTACCTTGATTCGGAACTTTTGGGTTGATCCGGAACTTCTTGGTTCGGAAGTTCTTGATCCGGAACTTTGGCTTGATCCGGAACTTCTTGACTCGGAAGTTCTTGGTTCGGAACTTTGGCTTGATCCGGAACTTCTTGACTCGGAAGTTCTTGGTTCGGAACTTTGGCTTGATCCGGAACTTCTTGACTCGGAAGTTCTTGGTTCGGAAGTTTCTTGATCCGGAACTTCTTGGTTCGGAAGTTTCTTGATTCGGAACTTCTTGACTCGGAACTTCTTGATCCGGAACTTCTTGATCCGGAACTTCTTGATCCGGAACTTCTTGATCCGGAACTCCTTGATCCGGAACTTCTGCTGAGTTAATCAGAAACTCCTTACGATGAACAGTCGAACAGTGAATATGAAGATTAAGCCCAGATTTTGACCAAATTACCCAAAAAGTTTTGTGCTTTCGACTAAAATAAGTAACAACTAATACTTATCCACTAATCCCAATCACAAAAACACCAAAAACACCAAGAATCAAGATGATTTTTCTTAAAGAACACTAATACAATCAAAAACTAAAAAACCACACAAATCACCACCTTAAATCACCCCATAGCTCTTGATACCAAATGTAGAATATTGATAATCAATGAATCTATGAAGGGGTTTGTTGATTTCTAGAGAGAGAAAGTTAGAGAGAGAAAGTGAGAGAAACTATGTGAATTTTATTAAGTGGAAAACAAGAAATGACAACAACCAACCCCTTTCCTTAGTGGAAAGGGGTATTTATAGTTCCAAGCATAACATGGGCTTGGGCCGGTCCATGACAAGCCCATGGACCGGTTCTTACTTAAGTTAATAAGCAAATAATAACTAATTACTAACTACGAGCTATTACAACATAAATCATATTGTGGAGTGACCGATACTTCTAATATACGTTAAAACGTATTTCTAACAGTTGTAGCTAAGGCGAAGTCACAGGAAGCTCGTGCACGTCAGAAGAGTTATGCAGACAAGCATCGTAGGGACTTACATTTCAACGCGGGAGATCATGTCTTCCTTAAGGTATCACCGGCATGTGGTTTAGACGTTTTGGAATCAAAGGGAAACTCAGTCCTCGATTCATCGGACAATTTGTTATAATCGAGCGAGTCGATGAAGTATCTTACCGTTTAGCGTTACATCCGTAGTTTTCTCACGTTCATGACGTTTTCCATGTGTCCTTATTCAGAGGGTACAATTATCATCCCCTTCACACGGTTCAGTATCCACTGGAACATTCGCGAAGATCTTACCTTCATAGAGGAACCCGAGCGAGTTCTTGACAGACAAGAACGAGTCATGAGGAAGAAGACGATTCCATTCGTCAATATAATTTGGAGGGATCATACCGAGCGGGAAGCCACTTGGGAAACAGAGGAGTCTATCCGGGCTTCTTACCCTCATTTCAAAATTTGAATTCGGGTATGTTCCTCTTTCAGTTTACTTTATCTATAATTCGGGGACGAATTATTCTTTTTAGGGGGAAGAGTTGTAAAACCCGCATACTTTTACCATGAACAATATACTTAGTAAACATGCGAACCAATAAAAACTTTCTTTTTTTATCATGAACACGTGTCACGAGTATTAATTATAGAAACTACGTACGTGTTATTGCACGATAATTATTAAGTACGTGAGATTACACGATAATTATTAACCATAATAATTATAATTATGAACATGAAATCATGAACGTTAAATCATGAACACGTAACTACGTATGTATTTATTATTATACGATAATATCGTTTACGTACAAGTAATTATTATAACACGAATAATTAATTACGAGGTAACACGAAAACACTAACGAATGAACACATAAATTATAAGACATGCAAATCGTACGGGTTTCCCTCGTGGGCCCCTTATATCCGCGGAAAACAAGACAATGGAGGGCCCAGGCCCAGTTGGTTTTTAACTAAATAAAAAAAAGGAAAAATCCTTTTCATTATACAAAGTTTTTCATAAAAAAATAAAACCCTACCTTGATCTTGCTCTCTCCTTGGCCGCCAGCTACATCAACACCAAAAAGGGTGTTTGTTTGATTTTGGTGATTGAAATCAAGTGTTAGTGTTCGTGTTATTATTCTCATTCTATTCACGCATTCGGTAAACCTTTTAATTCCTTTTTTTATTCTTTTTATTTAAATCAAGAACACATGAATATGTGAATCATAAAAGCAAGTAATAAACATGTTGGTAATCATGGAGAAATAAAAAGAATGGTTTGTGGTTCCGGTTTGGTTTGGCCGACGCAAGAACCGAGAGCCGTAGGCTCTCGGTGGTCGTTGTATTACCACCAACCGAGACCTCAATGGTCTCGGTGTGGGCTTGGTGTCTCGGCAGCAAGAAAAAAAGGACCCCGACGTGAGTTGGGGTGCCTTGTGGTTCGGTTGGTCTCGGCGCAGCAGTAAGAACACCACCAGTCTAAGACCGGTGGCTGTTTGGGTCAAGCAGGGGGAACACACGGCGGCAACAGGGGGACCACCGACTAACTGCCGGTGGGAACTCTTTTGTGGGCAGTGGCTAGCCGAGGCAGACCAGGGGCAAACCACTGGCTGCAGCCGGTGGTGAAACTGCACTAGCAGTGTCAACTGGCTAGGCCGGGTAGCCACTGCTAAGGGGGTGTTTGATTCGGTCCGGTTCATGGGGAATCCGGTCCGGTTCACGTTCAGTCTAAATTAAAAATACGGGTTCGGTTCATGGGTAATTTTTACAAGTTTACATTTTTTTTCTAGTCATATTATTTTAACACGAAAAATTAAATTAATTAAATCATGGCTAGTAATTTATTTAATTTAACATGGACTTAGGTTATTATTATTTAGTAAATAATACATGAATTAATTAATACTATAATCTAAATTAAGTGGTAAAAATACTTAGGTTATAATTAATAAAATATTAGTACATGTTTAACCTAAGTATTTTATATACTTTAAATTTAATTAATTCATGCTTGTATTTAATTAAATCGTATAACCTAGAATTTATTTAATTAACATGATATTATTAATAAACTATACAAATAACTACATGACTTATGATATTTAACCAGTAAACTTAAACTTATATTATTAGCTTATTAATCCATCTTATTTCTAAATATGGAAACTTTCTATTTTAGGAAACTTACTATTTTTGGAAACTTTCTATCTTTAGAAACTGTTCAATTTTTAGAAGCTAATCTATTTTTAGAAACTTTCTGTTTTTGGAAACTTTCTATTTTAGGAAACCTACTATTTTTAGAAAGTTACTTATTATTACATTACAAGTATAATAATAAAAGAATACACGTTAATACTTAACCAAAAATACATGATAAACACAATATAACATTAAAATCAGTAAACCAAGACTAGAACATATAAAACAAGCTAAGACATGATATAATCAGTTACATACTCAGTAAACAGAATACTTATACATGTCCCCTATTTATGTAGCATTAGTGAGATCGGAATAGAACTTTCATTCTTTCGTCTTCTTCGTTCACTGGACACAAGGTACGGATTTCCCGTCCTTCAGTATGGACATTCTTTCCTTATTAGGATTCCCCGTTTGCAGCCAACTGTTTTCCCAGTATTGTTTTATATGTTTGATACTTATGTTAGAATAATTGCCTAAGCCATTTACATGCATGACCAGTGTCACCTAGTTATGGAGGTACCATAACCAGAACACTGGAGGCACCAGTGTTATGACTTCCCCACGGCGGAGTGATTGCTTGTGGCATCCCTTTTCAGTTTTGGCCTATATTTATTATCATGTGGTGCGTATGGGTGCATCCTAGTTACATGTTTTTACAGGACTTTCATGGTGAATGCTTAATAAGTGTGTAAACACTTATCCTTTTGCCACTTAAATCAAGGAAAAACAAGACCTAATCATGTGTTTTATATCGTAAAAGTCGAAATTACGCGTGGTTTTGTGTTTTTGTGTAAAATAGGTATAAAAGATCAAAAGGAAAGAAAACACGGGATTTCACGGTCAAATGATGAAGAAAAGTCCAAGAAAGAGACGAAGACAACGTCAAAAGATGAAAAGTGTGCCAAAGATCACGAAAACCGGCGAATTCGACACGACTTTAAAGGAAAGATCGTCAAAGCCGAAATCAAGCTCGTTTTAGTGGATTTAACTTTAAGGAGGACATTTGGGCCAAGTGGGTCCCACATTTGGGTATTGGGCCTAAAAGCCTAATAACTATTTTCCTTTATCAAATAAACGGATGTTCTTATCAAAATTGGGCCCAAGCCCATTTGTTATATTATGAGACGGATTGTTACCAAAATTATCCAAGCCCAAATCCAACGAAACAACAAATGAGACGGATGGGAGTTTTAAAGAGTCCAAACCCTAAAGCCCAATTGGTTAGTAACCTTGGACGGTGAAAAGATGTATTCACTTGTTTTGGTCAAAATTCTGGTCAACCCACAACACTCCACACAAATTCACACGTATACCTTATCTACTTCACCCCCACACACGTTTTTCTTAAATAAATTATTTACCCCACCCTATTTTGTCACTCGATAATAATAATGCAATCACTGCTCACTTTTTCTCTCTCTCAATGAAAAGAAAACGCAGACAAATCCTCCCATTTTTACCCAACCTCCCCAAACCCTAATTCATCCTTAACACAAAATTTACCCAAAGATATTTGGGGCTTTTATTTAATCCGTGTGATTCACACGAATCTTGATTAAATCCCCATAAGAATCGGAAGCAACACCAAAGGGTGGTCCTTATCTCAGATCCGACGTGGCTTTTTCCCCTCATTTGATTGGTTTTCACACCTCACCACCAAAACCCTCCAATAAGATGCCTCCACCTCAGATTAAAGAAGCACAACAAATACACCTTAATGGACAGCCTGGCAATCCGTGGCACAAGAAAGATTTTCAGCCGTTTGATGAAGAATGAAGAAAGAGATGATGAAAAGAGCGACCAAGATTTAGTTGCTTACTCTCTAAGCTTCACCAAACAGGTTTATGGGGTTTTCTTATAAAAACCCCCTTCATGTGTAATTTATTGGACACTTTTTATTTTTTTTTAATTTCTCCAAATTAGTTTTTAGGTTTAATGTAATTTTTCATTTTCCAGTAATTGTAATTTTCTTATTATTAATGAAAAGTTGTTTTTAATTAATCTCGTCTCATTTAATTTCTGTCAAGTAATCTTTAATCTGTTTCTTTAATATTATTATTTGTTTTAATTATAATTGATAAAAAAAAGAAAAAAAAAGAAATAGAAAGTGAAATATTAATTTCCCCCACTGGGAAATTATAAAGTTACTGTTCGAAGGTTTGATTTTGGTTCGAGATGTTTTTGGTCCAAGGATGTTTCGATGGTGTTGATAGTTAAGATGGTGGTTTCGATTTTGATTAATAAGACGGCTCAGCGCCGATCTTCGTCGCAACGGATATCATCATCAGGTTTCATCTCTCTTTTTATTATTTTTGTTAAATTTATGCTTATTAATCTGCTTAGTTATTTTGAATCTGCTTGAAGTTTATTTACGTGTTTGTTTTTATTTTCAGTTTTCGTTGCTTGTTTGAATCTGCTTTGTTTAATTGTTTTGGATTTAAGTTTTTCTTTTCGTTCTTATTTGTGTTAATCTGCTCGAATCTGCTTAAGTTCATTTAGTTTCAGTAGTGTTTGAATCTGTTTTTTTATTTATCTGCTTATTTGATTTAGTGTTACTTTTAGACTTGCTTATTTGGTTTAAATTCTAGTTTAGTTTGCTTATTTTGTTAGATTTTGTTGATTTGCTTATTCTAGAGTTCGATTTGCTTTTTTTTTGTTTATATGCTTATTTTCTAGTTTAGACTTAGTTTCTTATGCTTATTTGTTTCAGCTTATCCTATTTGCTTATTTTAAGTTTACCTACTTATTTGATCAGTTGTTATAGCTTATTTGGGTCTTATAAGTTGCTGTTTGGTATTGCTGATAAGCCACAGATACAATTTATCTGTTGGTTCCAAAAAATAAAGTCCAAAAAAAATATTATTAGCAAAAGTTTGTCCCTCCTGGGTTTCGAACGCGTGACCTCACGCTTAACTGTCCAGCAACCCTACCATCTTGGCTAGACACTTATTTGTGTTTAATTTCTTCATTTGTCATTTATATAGATTAATTAGATCTGGCAGTTTTATTAATAATTTAAGTTTATTTAATTTTAATTAAAAGTATTTAAATAGTTTTTTATACAGTTTAGTTTAAATAAAAAATTAAAAAGATAAAAAAATATTTAGTTACTTTTATAAATTTTAATTGTTTTTAAATTTAGTTTAAATTTTAGTTAATATAGATTTTAGCTTTAAAATTAGTTTTCAATTAATATAGTTTTGTTTTAAAAAAATAGTTTTCATTTAATTAGATTTAAGTTTTATTAAAAGTTAAAATAGTTTTCAAAATTGTTTAAAATAGTTTAAATAGTTAATTAAATTAGTTTTTAATTAAATAGTTTTTAGCTTAAAATACCCAAAAATACGTTTTACCAAGAACAAATAAATCCACGTTAATTTGAGATCAATTCGAGTGAATCGAGGAAAACGAACTTTAATTGTTAAATTGGACTAAAAAATCCATATATTAAATTGGCGCCGCTGCCGCTTCGCTCGTTACGATTGAAGATTTCGTGAGACGTTTGGATTTTGGGATCCGTTCATTTTTGAACGTTAATTTCTTGCACAAAAATCAAAAACACAAAAAAATCAAAAACTTTAAAATACAAAAAAATAAAAAAACAAAAAAAAAACAAACTCTTTCCTAAGATTTGCAACAAAAAAATTAAAAAAATCAAAAGTAATACTTTTTCCTAAAAGTATTACACCAAAAATATTACGTATTATTGTTATTTTTCTTATTTCGATTTCTTTCGTTTTTATTGTGAATATATATTTTTCTTTAAAAAAAATAAAAAAAGATTTTTCATTTACTATATTATATTACGTAGCACAATTAATTTACCTACTTTTCAAATAAGGCCTTAGTTGGGATTTCATCACCTAACTATTGTATTTGAATCCACAACGAAATAAAAGGGCAAAATAGATAAATACTAGTAAGACGTTTGAACTCGACATATACCAACTATAAGGTGGGTATAAGGCGACGCGCTATAAAAGGCCGTCTAAGGAAAAATGTTTTTAAGTGCTTTGTGCCACCTCGTTTCCCCGCTTGCTTGTGCGTATATTGAGAGGGACGACCGATTATTGGTTTGCCAACTCAATTAGTATTAAGTATATATTTTTGTAGCTTTTTAATATTGCACCTCGAGAGGGAAAATCCTTTTCTTCTCAAAGTCGACCGAGGTCTCCTACCTCATTCCTAAAGTTTTAATTGTATGCGCACTCGCGCGCGTACATACATACCGATTGGTGTACCAAACACTTCTAATTCATCCAAAAAGAAGAAGAAGAAGAAAAACAAAAAGATCGTCATTCAAGCCGATCCCGAGAATCGAGCTTTGAACAACACGATGGCAACGGATAATCGACCAATGATTGAGATTCTACAATCTCAAGTTGAAGGAAACGATGACGCGATTGTGGTGCCGGATATTGGAGCAAATCATTTTGAACTTAAAACGGGTTTTATTCAAATGGTTTCCGCTACACCATTTTTAGGCCGTACTAATGATGACCCACACGCTCATATCAAACGTTTCATACAATTGGCAAACACCGTCAAATACAATGGGGGTGCCACAAGAGGCTATTCGTTTACAAATCTTTCCTTTTTCCCTCGAGGGACAAGCCCAGATTTGGCTTGATAAGGAATCACCCCAAAGTATTACTACATGGATTGATTTAGAGACCAAGTTCATTAACTACTTTTTCCCACCATCACGGACCACTTCTTTAAGGAATGAAATCATTACTTTTGAACAACAATATGGGGAAACGTTTAGTGAGTCTTGGGATCGATTTAAAGAGCTTTTAAGAAAATGTCCACAACACGGTTTTACTAAAGTACATCAAATTAATACGTTTTACAATGGTTTAACTCTAAATGACCAAGAATCACTTAATAGTGCCGTGGGGGGCAATATTCTTGTGAAAACCATGAACGAGGCTTGTTCCATAATTGAAAACAAGGCTAAAGTGCAAAACAAGAGTGTTAGGGCCACTATGGCAAGTGCTAGTTCTAGTGAGAGTGATAAGAGAATTGATAAGCTTACGTCGCTTGTTGAATCAATTGCTCTAAAAACCCAAGCCCTCAATGGTCAAGTTAATGCCATAAAAGAAACTTGTAAAACGTGTGAGACTTGTGGTGGACCACATTCATATTTTAATTGTGACAAGGTTTACAATCAACAACAACAAGTTTGTGCTTATAACACCAATGCCAACGAAAGGGTTCAATTTAAACCAAATGTTGATGTTAACCATTTGTCTTACAAGAGTAATAATTATTTGGCTCCCCCGGGTTTTGTAGCTCCACAAAGACCACCCCCACCCGCCCAAAATACCCAATACCCAAATAGGAACCAAGGTCCTCAAATGGGTAATTTTCAAGGGAATGCAAATCAAGGGAATTTTAATGGTCAAAATCAAGGTTTTCAAAATAATAACCAAGGTTTTCATAATAACAACGGTTTTCAACCTCAATATCAAAAAGGTTTTCCTTATCAAGGTTTTCCTAATCAAGGGTTTAATCAAATGAACATGCATAATCCTCAAATGGACTTGGTTCTACAAAAATTGACCGACCATGAGCGAATTATGAAACAAATGCAAGAATCTACTAGACAAATGCAAGAATCGACCGATAAGAAATTTTTGACAATGATTCAAGCCCTTAGACCCCAAGGAGCCTTACCTTCAAATACCGAGATTAACCCTCGTGCTAATGTGAGTGCTATCAATACTCGAAGTGGAGCCACTTTAGTGGGACCTTCCATCTCTTCGCCCATAAAGGAGAGACAAGGCCCGGAGGTCATAATGAGTAATCCTACTCCCCCTTCGGTGATTCCTCCCACTACCACTCCTAGTACTAGTGCTACATTGCCTAATGAGCCTAACCATAAGGCTGTTCAAGAAGCGAGTCCTTCTCCTTCTCAACCTTCAAAGTCTAAACCTAATATCCCTTATCCCTCTAGGTTAGACAAGGCTAAAGTGCTCACCAAAGATGACGTTCATGTTTCCAACTTTTTGAAAATGATTTCCAACGTCAATGTTAACATTAGCCTTATTGAAGCACTTGTTCAAATGCCAAAATTTGTGGAAATGTTTAAAGATTTGCTTAATAAGAAAGAAAAAATGGTTGAGCTCGTTAACACCCGTTTAAATGATAATTGTTCCGTGATTCTTCTCAAAGAGCTTCCCGAAAAGCTAGGAGATCTCGGACGATTCGTGTTACCTTGCTCGTTTCCCTAAATTGATGATTGTATGGCTTTAGCGGATCTCGGCACTAGCATCAATCTTTTGCCACTTTCGGTTTGGAAACAATTATCATTACCCGACCTTATACCGACTCGCATGACTCTCGAGTTAGCTAATCGAACTCTCGCATACCCCGTTGGTATTGCCGAAGACGTTTTTGTTCGAGTTGGTACATTCACTTTTCCCGTGGACTTTGTCGTCGTCGACTATGAGATGGATCCTCGTATTCCGTTAATACTTGGTAGAACATTCTTACGATCCGGAAGAGTGATAGGTGTGTAAACACCCATCTTTTCTACCACTTAATTACAATAACAACCGGACCAAAACGTGTATTTTATGTCTTTTATGTCGGAATTATGCGCGGTTTGTGTTTTTGTTGTAATTTAGGACGAAATTGTGAAAAGTGGAGAAAACACGGGAATTCACGGGCATTCACGGCTTCTATTGAAGAAAAAGGATGAAAGACGGAGTCGAGAAGTCAAGAGTGGAAAAAGAACGGAAGTCCAAGACCAATTCTGAAGATTTATCAAAGAAAAAGTCAAAAGACGGAAGTTTATCAAAAGTCGAGAAACTCAAGTCTATTTTATTGAAGAAATTAAAGACGAGTTCAAAAGATATCCCGAGCCACAAGTCCTTAAAGTCCAAATTTAAAAGAAAGATTAGAAGAAAAGGACTAATGAAGCAATTAATGAAGATTAAATGAAGGAGGGACTTAATCCCGCAATTAACAAGAAATGAAGGAGGGGAGGAAGCTTCCTAATCCTCCCCTATAAATAGTTTAGATTGTTAAGCATTTGTTTTTGTTGGATAGCTTGACAAACTATCTCTTCCATTTTTAATTACCTTGCACCTTTAATTACTTGTCCAATTTAATTACCTTGTCTTGCACTTAATTACCATTTAATTTCAAGTAAGTTTTTCTTTTAATTCTTGTTAAGCTTTATCTTTACCTTGTTAATCTCATTCTTCCTTTCTTAATCTTTGTGTTGATTTGCTTATGTTCATGTTCTTTATTTTTGTTGATTTATTTAAATGGGTTTTGATTATCTTGATTAAGTTTTGTGAGTTTGATTGTTTTGGATTCATTGTTTATGTTTAATAGTTGTTTGGTTATTAGTTTGATTTAATCTTGTGGTTGATTTGGTTAATGTTTGATTAGATCCGTGCGTTTTTATTGTCCTTGTTCTTCGGATATTTGTTACTGAATATTGCAGGTTTCTGACCCCCAGTATTCCGAATAAGGAGTTTTTCCTAGGTGGTCTATTCGGAATATTTAATATTCCGAATAGAGGTTTTATTCCGAGTAAGGCTTCCTATTCGGAATAAATGCTATTCGGAATATCTGTCACCTATTCGGAAAGATTAGCCCTATTCGGAATATTTGTCTACTCGGAATGATTGACCCTATGCGGAATAAACCTCCTATGCGGAATAAATCCTCTATTCGGAATAGCTGTCCCTATTCGGAATAAAGTTCTACTCGGAATATTAGGCCTATTCGGAAAGAACCTCCTATGCGGAAAATTCAGTCTATTCGGAGAACTATTCTTATTCGGAATAAAAGTCTTTCGTAAAGATCAACAGTTTTCTGTGAGAGACTCGTTGCTTTTTGGGATCCGTTCACTTGTGAACGTTATTTTTCTTGCATAAAAAAATTCAAAAAATCATAAAAAAATTAAAAATTGATAAAAAACCATAAAAATTAAAAATTTCAAAAATCCAAAAAGATTTTATTTTTATTGTGTATATATATTGTCTTTGCGTTTGGTTTCTTTTTCTTTTGCATTTTCAGGTGTATGCGTACTAGATCTTCTAATTATCAAGAGCCCGAGCCTCAAGAAGATTTAGATATGGCAGGTGTTAACAGCAACATGCCACCGCACCTCAATAATAATAATAACAACAATGCTCTTCCACAGCCCGATCTTCGGACCATGGAGGAACTTTGTCAACCAACCATGTTTGGACGAGGAGGACCGATTGCGCCGATGCACATCAACGCTCCTGAGTTTTCGTTGAAGCACCACATGATTCAGCAAGTACAAATAAACCCATTTAGAGGATTGCCTGATGATGATGCCAACAAACACCTCGACAAGTTCATTACAATCACCCAGAGCATGAAGTTGGCTGGTGCCACTATGGATGAGCTTCGCCTACAACTCTTTCCACACACTCTATTACATCATGCCGAGAAATGGTTTGATCGTCTCCCGAAGAATTCTATTCACACTTGGGATGACATGACTCAACGCTTTTTGTCGCGCTACTTTCCACCATCCATGGTCACAAGCCTTCGCAATCAGATCAGCGGTTTCATGCAAGATCCCGATGAATCTCTTTTTGATACATGGGAGAGATATAATGTCTTGATCGACCGTTGTCCAAACCACAACATGCTTCCGGTCACCTCGATCGATACTTTCTACAACGGATTGACTTTTCGAGATCGTGATACGATCAATGCAGCCGCCGGTGGCACATTCATGAAAAGGAGACCCGAGGAGTGTTGAGAGTTAATTGAAAACATGACTACTCATCATAAGAACTGGGATTCCTCTGCTTCTTCTAGAAACAACACGAGAGTCAATGTTTCTTCTACCTCAACAAACCCTGAGATGACCGAACTCACCCGCATGATGGCTGAAATGAGCAAAAGTATTACGCTTCTCGCTTCAAACCAACAACAACAACAAGTTAAAGCGGTTGCTAATCCTTGTGAAACATGTGGCGGTCCTCACTCATACACCGATTGTCCTTCGACACAAGGAAATCCGGAAAATGTATATGCAGCTTACGGTAATTATTCACCAGAAAATTACCAAGCTAGACAAAAAGGGGATAGAAATCTGCTGAGCTACCGTTCCAACAACTACCTTTCACCCGGTTTTTCTCCTCAAAACCAAAATCCCGCCAACAACTACAATAGAAGCAACCAAATCCCACCTCGTGCTTCTAACCCTTATCAACCACCCACCCACCAACACCCACCCATTAATCCCGATGTTGACACAATCATGAGAACTCAAGGTGAGCAAATCAAGAATCTACAGAGCCAAATAATCAATTTGAAAGGAGATATCTTGAAGCAAGGTAATGACATCAGGACCGAGGTTCGTGATAATCTTCAATCCTCTTTCATCACTCAAACAACTGAATTGAAGAATCTGTTGGCTAGTTTCTTGCCCGAAGCTCAACCTTCTTCTTCTTCGGGTTCTCTACCTTCAAACACCGTCACTAATCCGCGAGCTAATGTGAGTGCTATAACTACGCGTAGTGGAATTACCATTGTCAATCCACCTGATTCACCACCATTATCTACACCTCCTCCACCATATATCCCTAATCCTCTTACACTTAGTGATAGTACACCATTACCGTCTCCGCCTCGTCATGACGATGTATCTCGGAAGGACCCTTCAACATCACAACCTTCACCAACTACACCTTCACCTAACCCTTATCAACCTAGAATCCCATACCCTTCCGCATAGGCAAGACCAATGATCTAACCAAGAATGACTGCCAAGTATCGAAATATGTGGATATGCTATCTAAAATGACCATCAACATTAGCCTTGTTGAAGCACTTTGCCACATGCCGAAATTTGTCAAAGCATTCAAGGAATTGCTTAGCAAGAAGGAGAAGCTGATTGAACTCGCCAACACACGCTTAAATGAAAACTGCTCTGTAGTTCTTCTTAGAGAACTTTCGGAAAAGCTTGGAGATCCCGGTCGTTTTGTGTTGCCTTGCGTGTTCAACAAAACTGAAGAATTTACTGCCCTTGCTGATCTCGGGGCTAGTATTAATTTGATGCCACTGAGTGTTTGGAAAACACTATCATTGCCCGACCTCATTCCAACAAAGATGACTCTCGAACTTGCAAACCGCACTCTCGCTTACCCCGTTGGTATAGCCGAAGATGTGTTTCTTAAAGTTGGCACATTTACTTTTCCGGTTGACTTTGTCGTAGTTGATTATGAAATGGACCCTCGTATTCCTTTAATACTTGGTCGGCCATTCTTGAGAACCGGACGTGCTTTAATAGATGTGGCCGAAGGTGAGTTAATCCTACGAGTCGGGGATGATTCTAAAGTTTTTAAAATGGGGAAGCTTACAGGCAAATCCTTTGGAGGCCGAGAATAAGTGAATATGATAAATGTGCTCGATGACTTTACCGTCTACGATAATTCTTTATTCGAGTCTTCCACTGATAATCCACTCTTTGAAGATGATGTGGATGATTCTCTCCCTACTTTGGAAGCTTCTCCCATTTATGATTCTCAACCGGTCTTCGATGCTTATGATGATGATTCTAGCTCAGACTCGGATGATTTTGATTGTACTTCTGAGTATCCCGAGCTGCCCACATTCGATGATTTTGATGAGGCCGATACTCTTTCGAGCGATTCTTCACATGCTGAAGATCCTCCGCCATCACTCGATCCTACTTTGGACGATTACTCATTTGAGGAAGATTTCTCTGAATTTCTCAACACTTACTTCCCTCATGAGACTGATGCACCTCCTTTGGACTTTGAAGATTATCGCCTTGATCCTACTTTGGATTTGAAGAGCATTTTGTCAAAGGAGAAGAAACCGGTCGACACCGAAGTCTGTTGCACATATGATTTGACACCTCTTTGTCCCCCTTCTGAGGACGAGGTTGTGCTTCTTTGCGGATCTTCTTCACACTCGGCTGAGCCTGAGTGCTATTTTCCCTTGAAGAAAAAGGTGTTCGACCCTGGTATTGAAGTATTTAAGCCATCTCAGTATCCACCTGATGAAATAAAAGGAAAAATCTTTGGAACCATTGAAGACATGCTTGCACCACTTCATCCTTGCTTCTACCGTGCTCCATCACTGCTTAAGGGAACCTTGCCACTTCTCTTTTGGCTTGCCTTGTTCGCCTTAAGCTCTTGCTTATTGATGGATGAAAACTATGTCTTTGATCCTGGTGGATTTGTTTCATGCTACTTCTGTTGATGATCAAGGTCGAGTCAGGCTCACGACTCGGTAAACAAAAACCAAGCGCTTCTTGGGAGGCAACCCATGCATCTATCTTTTCGCTTTCTTTACCATAAGTGTAGGGGGGGCCCTTTGGTTTGCTATTTCCTCTCCTCACTTCTTAATCAGGGATTCGAGCTTCAATGATCCCCTCTTGATGATTCTTGACGACCCATGATTCCATGTTCTACTTCTTCCCGGTTCTATCCTAAACTCTTTTCGATTCACTATTTTATATTTTTTTTCAATATTAAAATAGGAATCTCTTTAGTTGTCTTTTCCTTAGCAAAATTTAAACAACGTGCATAATGTCCTAAGTGTAGGGGAGTTTACTCCCACATGCTTAAACATTGAGGACAATGTTTATCTTAAGTGTAGGGGGGACTTCTATCGAAGTTAAGTGGTCTTTTCCTTGTATTTGTCCTCATTTTAACCGGAAAATCAATTTTTCGACATTTTTCAAAATTTTTGATCTATTTTGGCCTATTAGTTTTTCCCCTTTGTATAGTTATTTTCTTTCCTCATTAGAATAAATGTTTAATAAGTGGTTTTAATTTTCAAACGTTGTGAATCTTTTGACTCAATCCGAGTTTTCTCTAGCTAGTATCCTTAACGTGTTTAAGTCAAGTTTTGCTAGGCTTTTATATAGGGAGCTATAAAACGCGAAAGTCTTAACTTTCACGGGTTAAGAACAAGAACTTTTCACAAGTTCCTATAAATGATCCTAGAGAGTCGTTTATCAAGGGAACTTTAAAATGCGATTTCTAAACTTGAAAAAGTCTAAGAATTTGCAAGATCCTATAGGCAACTCGAAAACCCAAAACTTCGATTTAATAGGCTAAGTTTCCACGAGTCTCAATACTTGATATTTTAAACTGTGGAGAACGAGAGATGATAGAGCCAATTATAAGTTCGGTATTCTTTCGTGAATTTATGTGAGTTAATTATAAGCCTATTCTCCCATCGCTTGCTAATAAATTTATCTGCTAATAAATAAGGTTGTACGATTTGAAAAGTTACTTAGCTTCTAGCCCCAGATCGTTTAAAAGTTGCTCGGTAATGACGAGAGTTCATAGCCAAGGCATAACTTATGAAGCGGGGCGCGAAGATTGGCGAGTCCGAAAAGGCCCTAACAAGGCATGAGGGCTATGTTTTGTTGCTAAAGATCCAAAAGTGATGTGAAGAATCATTTATCGAAAATCATTATGAAGGATCGAGACACACGACGAAAAGCAAAAACTCCCAAAAAGTCATGGAGAAGTGTATCCGAAAAGACCCTAACAAGGTATGAGGATAAATAGATCCAAGTCAATAAAGGAGGCGGATCGTTGTATATCAAAATCCAAAATAAAGATTGGAGAAAAATGAAGAAGTCGTGGTCCATATATGAAGAATCTCTCAAAAATTCCAAGTGAAGAAATTCCATTTATGAAGAGAAGACCATTATTTCATGAACGTCTCTCAAGATTTGAAGTATGAAGTCGCTGCCAAATATCGGCCCGAGAAAGGTCTCAAATCGCGAACCAAGTTATGCCAAGATATGAACTTTTTGATATCTCGAGAAGCAGTTTTAAAAGATTTGGTCCTTTAGCTAACTATTGATTAAATCGTGCACTTTATTTTCAGACTTAATAATTATCAAAATAAGTCAAACAATGCATCTTCGTGATCATTCAAGACAAATAATAAAATATAAGAGATACCCATAGGAATAAGGGAGTCTAAGTGAATAATTGGCCCACATGAGTTCGTGTTAGTTTACTAACTTATAATAACAATGATCTCGTTTTTAAGCTTGGTTTGGAGAAAGTGAAAAGTTGAGGATGATGATTATTCATGACATTTTCAAAACCCAAGGTATGCTTTTAATTTCTTTGCTTTGCATTTTTTATAATTTTCTATCTCTTTAATAAAGGCCAACGAGGATTGATTATGATGAAAAGTGTAAACATGCTTTGTAACTAATGCATTGCATGAGGACATTGCAATGGTCAAGTGTAGGGGATTTGATAGGTGTGTAAACACCCATCTTTTCTACCACTTAATTACAATAACAACCGGACCAAAACGTGTATTTTATGTCTTTTATGTCGGAATTATGCGCGGTTTGTGTTTTTGTTGTAATTTAGGACGAAATTGTGAAAAGTGGAGAAAACACGGGAATTCACGGGCATTCACGGCTTCTATTGAAGAAAAAGGATGAAAGACGGAGTCGAGAAGTCAAGAGTGGAAAAAGAACGGAAGTCCAAGACCAATTCTGAAGATTTATCAAAGAAAAAGTCAAAAGACGGAAGTTTATCAAAAGTCGAGAAACTCAAGTCTATTTTATTGAAGAAATTAAAGACGAGTTCAAAAGATATCCCGAGCCACAAGTCCTTAAAGTCCAAATTTAAAAGAAAGATTAGAAGAAAAGGACTAATGACGTAATTAATGAAGATTAAATGAAGGAGGGACTTAATCCCGCAATTAACAAGAAATGAAGGAGGGGATGAAGCTTCCTAATCCTCCCCTATAAATAGTTTAGATTGTTAAGCATTTGTTTTTGTTGGATAGCTTGACAAACTATCTCTTCCATTTTTAATTACCTTGCACCTTTAATTACTTGTCCAATTTAATTACCTTGTCTTGCACTTAATTACCATTTAATTTCAAGTAAGTTTTTCTTTTAATTCTTGTTAAGCTTTATCTTTACCTTGTTAATCTCATTCTTCCTTTCTTAATCTTTGTGTTGATTTGCTTATGTTCATGTTCTTTATTTTTGTTGATTTATTTAAGTGGGTTTTGATTATTTGGTTAAGTTTTGTGAGTTTGATTGTTTTGGATTCATTGTTTATGTTTAATAGTTGTTTGGTTATTAGTTTGATTTAATCTTGTGGTTGATTTGGTTAATTTTTGATTAGATCCGTGCGTTTTTATTGTCCTTGTTCTTCGGATATTTGTTACTGAATATTGCAGGTTTCTGACCCCCAGTATTCCGAATAAGGAGTTTTTCCTAGGTGGTCTATTCGGAATATTTAATATTCCGAATAGAGGTTTTATTCCGAGTAAGGCTTGGTATTCCGAATAGAATAGTTATTCCGAATAGGTGACAGATATTCCAAATAGGCTGATCTTTCCGAGTAAGGGCATTATTCCGAATAGGGACTTTTATTCCGAATAAGAATAGTTCTCCGAATAGACTGAATTTTCCACATAGGAGGTTCTTTCCGAATAGGCCTAATATTCCGAGTAGAACTTTATTCCGAATAGGGACAGCTATTCCGAATAGAGGATTTATTCCGCATAGGAGGTTTATTCCGCATAGGGTCAATCATTCCGAGTAGACAAATATTCCGAATAGGGCTAATCTTTCCGAATAGGTGACAGATATTCCGAATAGCATTTATTCCGAATAGGAGTTTATTCTGGATAGGGAAATCTTAGTTTTAGTTTTCTGCCTTTTCATTTTAAGCTTTATTTTTCCCGCTTTTTTCTTAATTGCACTTTAAGTTTATTTGCCTTAGATTTATTTTAGTCTTGCCTTAGTTTAAGATTTAATTTTAGTTGCGTTTTAAGTTTGCCTTAGTTAGATTTAAGTTTGCGTTATTTACTTTAGTGCCCTTTAATTTTAGTCGCGCTCTTAAATACCTGCACCTTTATTTTAATTAGACTTAGATTTATTTTAAGTGCACTTTTACTTTATTTGTTCTGCACCTTTAATTCTCAAAACTACAACGACACATCTTTGTTTCCACCAAAGTTCAACTGAGTCACACATTAAACGCAAGTTTTTCAATTCGAAGAGACATACTTAAACGAATATTTTTAATTAGGGAAAACCTAGTTATCAAAGAGCTTTAGTTGATGTGGCCGAAGGGGGGTTAATTCTTAGGGTTCGGGATGAACAACAAGTTTTTAAAATGGGAAAAATCACAAAAAAATCAAATGAAAAACAGTCGGTCAATATGATTGATGTTCTTAATTATGACAATGAAGAGATTTTTATTAATCCTTTTGGAAATAAAACGTCTAATCAAAATGATTTTGTGATAACTTCATCCCTTCCCTTAGAGCCTCAAATTTTTGAAACTCCTATTTATGATACCTATAGTGATGACACTTCTTCAAGTAATCACACTATCTTCGGTTTAGACGACCTGTCTTTTGACCCACCCACTTTTGACCCACCCATTTTTGATCAACCAATCTTTGATACCTACGATGATGACACTTCTTTAAGTGATCTCATTAACTTTGATGACCCACCCCATGATCTTAATGCACCTTATATCTCTACGAGTAATTCTTCCATGGAAACTCCTTTTGACTTTTATACCCCAATTTTAGAAGTCATGACTTTTGAGGAGGATCCTCCACTCTTAGAGATCATTCCTAATTTAGAGGTTATTCCATTTGAGGAGGATTTAGATGTCTTTCTAAATACCTATTTTCCTCATGAGGAAGAGTTTTCCTATGACTCCGACGATACTTATGTTTTCACATCAAGTTTGGAAGAGGACGACTTTCCCACTTTGGATTTTGATGATATTTTGAGCTTAAATGTCAACACCTCTTGCTATTTTCCCGTTAAGCAACCGGTGTTTGATCCCGGAATAGAGACTTTAGTGCTATCATTTCCAAATCACCTCACCTTTCCTAGTAAGAAATTTTTGCCTAAGGATACCTCACTCTTCGTTGACTTGTGTGATTTTACCACCTCGGGGTTTATTTCCTTTTGTGATGGAAATTATGTATTTGACCCGGGTGGATTTTCATGGGGTATTCCTTATATGAGTTTACTTCACCCCTTTATCATGGAGAGATTTTCCTCCCTTGGAAATCTCGATTTTTCCATGATTTTCCCATTTGAATGATGACATTCGGGAATTCGAGTCGAGCTAGAGACTCGTGATAAATAAATCAAGCATCGTATAACTAGGTTATATTTTTACCTTTACCATCTTTTCCACCCTTTTTCGCCTTCACCCATTTCCACCAATAAGTGTAGGGGGAGCCAAGTAGGTTGTTTGTGTTGTGATGTTGTGTGCAGGGACATGTGCTTAATGATCCACTTTTGGTATATTTGACGCGACCCATGTTCCCGTGTTTCCCGTGTACTCGGTTCCTTCCATAAGTTTTTGCTATTGTGATTCCATCTTGTATATAAATAAGACAAATAAATGTAATCACTTTAGTTGTCCCTTCCTTAGCTCGATTTTAAACAACGTACTCAATGTCCTAAGTGTAGTGGAGTTTATTCTCCCACATGCTTAAACATTGAGGACAATGTTTATATTAAGTGTAGGGGGGATTTCTATCAAAATTTTAGTGGGCTTTTCCATGAATTTGACCCCATTTAACCAGAAAATTTAAAAAAATTTCAACGTTTTTCAAATTTTTGATCTATTTTGGCCTAGTAGTATTTCCATTTATTTTCTTTTCTTTTGTCATCGCATCTTATGAATAAATTCCATTTCAAGAATAAAGTCAAAAATAAATAAATGAATAAAATGGTTTTAACAAGTTTTGATATCTTTGATATATTAGGCCCGTCATGAATATTTTGACTCAACCCGAGTTTACTTATCCAAGTTTACTCTAGCTAGTATCCTTAACCATATGGACCTTAATTGGTTTATTAGGCTAAGAATCCACGATTCTCATTCCTTGAGATCTTAAATTGTGGAGAACGAGAGATGATAGAGTTGATAATAAGTTTAAGGGTTAATTTTTGCTTATATGAGTTTTTGTGGATCTTTCTTCCCGCTTGTATATTTAAATTGCTTAATAAATGAGGATTTTTGCGGTGTCGATTCGATATCTTAACTCTTAGCCAAATCTTTTATCTCCTTGTAATTAAAGCATGAACACATTGAGGGTGTCAGCGTTGTGGACTTCCGACTAAGGTGGCTCGTAACCACTAAGTAGGAGGTATTCAGACCATGGGACCTCGGAATTTGGCCTACTATACATATCATAAATAAAGAAAGAATAAGATTAAAACATGACCTCAAGGAGCCTTAGGGTGTGGGGCATGTAGCACGAACCTTGTCATTAGAGCCTTAGGGTGTATGGCATGGTAAGTGTTGAATAAAAATTGATCAAAAATCAATTCCCTCGTTTATCGTTCAAGGAGCCTTAGGGTGTGGACAATAGATGAGGAGCATTTTTACATCTTAAAGAGCCTAAGGGTATATGATGTGAACTTGCTAAACTCCACATAAAGTCAACATGACTTTGGAGGAATAATTAATAAGTAGTACTATTGGCCAAATTTTGGGTTAGGGAATTTATTCCCCAAATCGTGTTATATCATCCTTGATATGGGCTTACTTTAGTGACAACGTTTTTGAGGACGAGGTTAGGTTTTGAGTGTCAGGTTTGCACCGTTTGGCCTTCATTTTTGGACTAATAATTATCGAATAAGTCAAACGAGCCTATGGGTGAATGACAATCAATAAAATCTAGAGATACAATGTAGGAATTGGAGAAAGAGTATTACACAATTGTCTTATATAAGAGGTTTTAACTTAAGGACTTATGGAAAACAATGATCTCGTTATTAAGCTTGGTATGGGGAACGTGAAACTTGAGGGTGATTAATATTCATGACACCAAAGCCCTAATAAAGTCTTAGATTTCTTTACAAGTTTCTTCCATCAAATAATTTCCAAGTTAATAAATTGTTATAACTTTTGTTTCCTTTAAAGCTTTATTTCTTTTTATCGTAGTAGTAATAGTATATCTTAATAAAGGCCACGATGGGTTAATTATGAGAAAAATGTAACTTTATGCTTTAAAATAATGCATTGCATGGGGTCATTGCAATGGTCAAGTGTAGGGGATTTAATAAGTGTGTAAACACTTATCCTTTTGCCACTAAAATCAAGGAAAAACAAGACCTAATCATTTGTTTTATATCGTAAAAGTCGGAATTATGCGTGGTTTTGTGTTTTTGTGTAAAATAGGTACAAAAGATCAAAAGGAAAGAAAACACGGGATTTCTTGGTCAAATGATGAAGAAAAGTCCAAGAAAGAGACGAAGACAAAGTCAAAAGACCAAAAGTGTGCCAAAGATCACGAAAACCGGCGAATTCGACACGACTTTAAAGGAAAGATCGTCAAAGCTGAAATCAAGCTCGTTTTAGTGGATTTAACTTTAAGGAGGACATTTGGGCCAAGTGGGTCCCACATTTGGGTATCGGGCCTAAAATCCCAATAACTATTTTCCTTTATTAAATAAACGGATGTTGTTATCAAAATTGGGCCCAAGCCCATTTGTTATATTATGAGACGGATTGTTACCAAAATTATCCAAGCCCAAATCCAACGAAACAACAAATGAGACGGATGGGAGTTTTAAAGAGTCCAAACCCTAAAGCCCAATTGGTTAGTAACCTTTGACGGTGAAAAGATGTATTCACTTGTTTTGGTCAAAATTCTGGTCAACCCACAACACTCCACACAAATTCACACGTATACCTTATCTACTTCACCCCACACATGTTTTTCTTAAATAAATTATTTACCCCACCCCATTTTGTCACTCGATAATAACAATGCAATCACTGCTCACTTTTTCTCTCTCTCAATGAAAAGAAAACGCAGACAAATCCTCCTATTTTTACCCAACCTCCCCAAACCCTAATTCACCCTTAACACAAAATTTACCCAAAGATATTTGGGGCTTTCATTTAATCTGTGTGATTCACACGAATCTTGATTAAATCCCCATAAGAATCGGAAGCAACACCAAAGGGTGGTCCTCATCTCAGATCCGACATGGCTTTTTCCCCTCATTTGATTGGTTTTCACACCTCACCACCAAAAACCCTCCAATAAGATGCCTCCACCTCAGATTAAAGAAGCACAACAAATACACCTTAATGGACAGCCTGGCAATCCGTGGCACAAGAAAGATTTTCAGCCGTTTGATGAAGAATGAAGAAAGAGATGATGAAAAGAGCGGCCAAGATTTAGTTGCTTACTCTCTAAGCTTCACCAAACAGGTTTATGGGATTTTCCTATAAAAACCCCCTTCATGTGTAATTTATTGGGCACTTTTTATTATTTTTTTTAATTTCTGCAAATTAGCTTTTAGGTTTAATGTAATTTTTCATTCTCTAGTAATTGTAAGTTTCTTATTATTAATGAAAAGTTGTTTTTAATTAATCTCGTCTCATTTAATTTCTGTCAAGTAATCTTTAATCTGTTTCTTTAATATTATTATTTGTTTTAATTATAATTGATAAAAAAAAATAGAAAGTGAAATATTAATTTCCCCCACTGGGAAATTATAAAGTTAATGTTCGAAGGTTTGATTTTGGTTCGAGATGTTTTTGGTCCAAGGATGTTTCGATGGTGTTGATAGTTAAGATGGTGGTTTCGGTTTAGATTAATAAGACGGCCCAGCGCCGATCTTCGTCGCAACGGATATCATCATCAAGTTTAATCTCTCTTTTTATTATTTTTGTTAAATTTATGCTTATTAATCTGCTTAGTTATTTTGAATCTGCTTGAAGTTTATTTACCTGTTTGTTTTTATTTTCAGTTTTCGTTGCTTGTTTGAATCTACTTTGTTTAATTGTTTTGGATTTAAGTTTTTCTTTTCGTTCTTATTTGTGTTAATCTGCTCGAATCTGCTTAGTTCATTTAGTTTCAGTAGTGTTTGAATCTGTTTTTTTATTTATCTGCTTATTTGATTTAGTGTTACTTTTAGACTTGCTTATTTGGTTTAAATTCTAGTCTAGTTTGCTTATTTTGTTAGCTATTGTTGATTTGCTTATTCTAGAGTTCGATTTGCTTATTTTTAGTTTATATGCTTATTTTCTAGTTTAGACTTAGTTGCTTATGCTTATTTGTTTCAGCTTATCCTATTTGCTTATTTTAAGTTTACCTGCTTATTTGATCAGTTGTTATAGCTTATTTGGGTCTTATAAGTTGCTGTTTGGTATTGCTGATAAGCCACAGATACAATTTATCTGTTGGTTCCAAAAAATAAAGTCCAAAAAAAATATTATTAGCAAAAGTTTGTCCCTCTTGGGTTTCGAACGCGTGACCTCACGCTTAAGTGTCCAGCAACCTTACCATCTTGGCTAGACACTTATTTGTGTTTAATTTCTTCATTTGTCATTTATATAGATTAATTAGATCTGGCAGTTTTATTAAGTTTTAAGTTTATTTAATTTTAATTAAAAGTATTTACATAGTTTTTTTTATACAGTTTTAAAAATAAAAAGATAAAAAAATATATTTTATTTAAATTGTTTTTTTAAAATTTAGTTTTAAAATTAGTTTTCATTTAATATAGTTTTGTTTAAAAAATAGTTTTAAAAAGATTTCATTAAAAGTTTTTATTTTTGTTTCACATAAAATTAGCTTTAATTTTGTTTAAGTTTTAAAATAGTTTTTATTTAAATTAGTTTAAATTAGATTTTTTTAATAGATTTTAATTAAATAGTTTTTAATTAGTTTAAAATACCAAAAAGTTTTAGTCACCAAGAACAAATTAGTTTTACGTTAAATTGGAAATCAATTTCGAGTTGATTTGTGGAACGATAAATAGATCTAAAAAAGAATTTGCACAAAAATTCTATACATTAATGCGATATGTGCCTTGCATCCTTCACAAGGAGTTGATCCCTCCTACACAGACCATTTAATTAGAGGCAACCCCTCTAATTGCATGACGAGGTCTCCCTTTCAATGAATTATGCTTATGTTATTCCATGCTATACTTGTATATCCGTTTACTGGGCGTTATGCTCAGCCGTTTTCCTTTCATGTTCCCAAACGGCAGGTACTCAAGGGCGCTCGTATACTTTAAGCGTACGTGCATATGGATTGGAAGTTATCTAGCCTTCTTTACTTTATGTATTTCTTCTTACATTATGTTACTTATTTTTTTGGACATTGTTTAGTCCTTTTCCATTACAGTACTTATGTTTGTGTGTGATGAGCTTATACTTGGACTACGGATGTTTGTTTCCGGTATTTCTATTCATGGTTAATTAATGTTTTAAGACATTTACCTTGTATGCTTTGATGACACGTCATAATCACGTGTGACATTCCATTTACCAAAATGGGGTGTTACAATTATGGTATTAGAGCCAAGGCTTCGACCTGTAGGCTCTCAAAACATGACATGTGATTAGTGGGTAATCATCATGGTCTTCCTAGAACTGACAGTTTGTTTTCATGCATTTATATCATGTATCATTGTCGCAGGAATTTTGACTAAGTAATGGTTGGTAATGGACTGGCCATATTTAGTCACATGTGCTTTTATCTATCGTGTTGTTTTGATGAACCGACCCATAGGCGTTCATCTTCGTCATGTCATTTTGTTTAGGTGAACCGACCCAAAGACGTTCACCCAAACTCATGTTATTTCATCATCATGCATTCATACACTGTTTCATGCATACAATTTTTCTCGTGATTTATAGGCATAAATATTTTTTTAATTTATATATATTATGTTTTAATCAGTTTAATCACGCATTTTGTTTTATACTGTCAGATGGTTCTCACATGCGAGCAGGAACAACTCAATGCAGCAGTTCAAGCTACGATGCAGGCCATGCTTCCTTAGCTGAGGAATGAAATCAGGGCCGAGGTGCAAGCTGCCAACAATCAGCACCAGCACCAGCATTAGAATCCTCCTCCTCCTCCAGCTACACTAATCACATGGCTGGAGCGATTCAACAAGCAACGTCTGCGATCCTTCGAGAAGACTGACAACCCCAATGAGGCTGAGAGCTGGCTAGCTCATATTGAGAAGATATTTGATGCAATGGGCTGCGACCCTGTCTTCAAGGCAAGTTTGGCCTGTTACAAGTTTGAAGGAGACGTGCTTGGATGGTGAAAATCAGTGAAACAGTCTGAGGGAGGCGACAATTAGGTGGTTGGCTTGACTTAGGCTCAGTTCAGGAGTTGGTTATGGGACAATTCTTCCCCAAGGCTGAGCAGGATATGCTGAAGAGGGAGTACCACGGGATTAGACAGAGAGCTGGGGAGAACAACAACGAGTTCATGCAGCGGTTTCTTCCGTTGGCTGGTTTTCTTGGCGCTACAGCAGGTACTGCTGAGGAGAAAGTGTACCACTTTCGCTGGGCTCTTCGTACATCGGTCTCCAATAACTTGGTGTGTGTTACCTTCAACACGGTGGCACAAGTAGTTGATGCAGCACATAAGTTGGAGATACTGCAAGAGAGGGATGAGTTTGGAGAGGCAGAGAGACCCGAGAAGAGGTATATTTTCGTCACTCAGCGGTGATCATTTCAATTCATTCAGTACTATCCAAATATTTATCTTTCTCTATAAATTGCATCTTTCAGGCAGAAGACTGGGGACCGGTCTCAACCGGCTACTCAGTAGCAGCCTAGTCAACACAAGGGTAACGGTCAGACCCAAGACCGTTCTGCTTCGGATATGCGTGGCGGTAATGATAATTACCGTAACAACGCTAGCAACTCCAACAGCAGCAGGTCCCTAAACTTACTCATTTCTTATGTTACATGTTTATGATCACAATTCTGACACTTCAGCATCTTCTACCATGAATCATGGCAACGGAAGGGAGCAGGACCGCAGAGGTTCACAGCCCAACCGTGCAACTATTACTGGTATTATGTCTTACGATTTTCTGCATTGTCTTGTTTGCACCCATAAACCATGTCTCATGTATACTTTTCTAAACATGCTCCCAGCCAACAAGGGCACCCGTTGGAGGGTATACTCACCCTCTCTACACTACCTGCAACCGCATGCATCCAGGGCCATGTCACCGCGACATCGATGCTTGCTTCAAGTATGGCTAGCCAGGTCATCGCATGAAGGACTGCCGCAAGGGTGAGATAGAGAAGCACATATGGACATTCCAACTCCAAGTCATCTCCTACTACTAGACGGGTGTACACGACCTCGCTTGATCAGGCCAACATGTCAACAGGTTCCATCACTGGAATCTGTATATGTATGGTCAAGCTGCATGCGTTTTATTTGACACGGGTGCTACCCATTCGGTCATTTCTACTGCTTATGCCAAGAATGTTAGGATATCCCCTATGCCATTAGAGAATGTATTAAACATTTCCACGCCCTTAAGAGACTCTATACGAATAACACATGGGTACAAGAGTCTTCCCCTCGAGTTTGACGATAAGATTCACCCAGTTAACGCACTTCCATTGGACATGTGCGATTTCGACATGATATTAGGCATGGACTAGCTATCCAAACATCATGTCACCCTTGACTGCCATTCATATCGGGTCATCTTCGGTGATGTAAATGCACCATAGTACATTCACAATGGTTTTATACGCGGAAGGTCTGTACAAATAATTTCAACCTTACAAGCACGTGCATTACTGTCACATGGTTGCGAGGGCTATCTTGTTACTGTTCATGATCTGGAGGCTGAATCTCCATCTATCCAGAATCAGCCGATCGTGTCAGAATTCCCAAACGTGTTTCCAGAAGAACTTTCGGGCATACCACCTGCCCGTGAAGTAGAGTTTAACATTGAGCTCATCAAAGGAGTTGAGCCAATTTCTAAGGCTCCTTATCGCATGGCTCCCTTAGAGCTGAAGGAGTTAAAGGAGCAACTGCAGGAACTGTTGGAACGCGGTTTCATCCGACCTAGTGCTTATCCATGGGGCACACCGGTTCTATTCGTTAAGAAGAAGGACAGTAGTATGCGTCTTTGCATCGATTACCGTGAGCTTAACAAGATCGCCATCGAGAATAGATATCTGTTACCACACATTGACGATCTGTTTGACCAACTCCAAGGGCCAAACATTTCTCCAAGATTAATATGAGGTCCGGCTATCATCAGTTACGGGTTAAAGAGAGGGACATCACCAATACTGTTTTCCATACACGTTATGGGCACTACGAATTTGTAGTCATGCCATTTGGCCTTACCAATGCTCCAGTTATTTTCATGGACTTGATGAACCATATCTTCCATGAGTTTCTGGATAAGTTCGTCATTGTCTTTATTGATGATATTCTAATTTCTCTAAGTCAAAGGAGGAACACGAAGACCATCTTCGTATCGTATTACAGATACTTTGCCAGAAGCAGCTGTATGCTAAATTCTCCAAATGCGAATTCTGGTTAGACAAGGTGACCTTCCTAGGCCACATTGTATCAGCAGAAGGAATAACCATGGATCCAGCAAAGGTTGAGGCTATTACCAAGTGGCCAAGACCGACCTCAGCGACTGAAGTTCGCAGTTTCCTAGGCTTAGGTGGTTACTACCGTAGGTTCGTAGAGAACTTTTCCTGTTTAGCAATTCCATTGACCAAACTGATGCGGAAAGGGGAGAAATTTGTTTGGACTGAAGAAAGAGAGAAGAGCTTTGAAGACCTAAAGCAGAGGCTGGTATCTGCACCGATTCTTACTCTCCCATCTGGTACAAGTGGATTTCAAATCTACAGTGATGCTTCAGGGAAGGGACTCGGCTGTGTTCTCATGCAACAGGGGAAAGTGATTGCTTACGCATCACGACAGCTTAAGCCTTACTAGGAGAACTACCCTACGCATGACTTGGAACTTGCAGCAGTCGTGTTTGCCATGAAGATATGGAGGCACTACTTGTATGGCGCATCATATGACATCTTCACAGATCACAAGAGCCTGAAATACATCTTCACTCAACATGAACTGAACATGAGGCACAAATGATGGTCAGAGCTGTTGAAGGATTATGAAATTAATCTGCAGTATCATCCCGACAAGGCGAATGTTGTGGTAGATGCTCTTAGTAGAAAGTTGTGAGACCCCCAGAATCTGACGTGGAACAACTAGGCAACGAGGGGATCACACGTCAAGGTACAAGTAACAATGCGTTATAAATGACACAAAATTACACAATAAAAGACATATATATTACATCACGTTATATCAGAGTTTTGAAACATCGGTCCCACAAGTTTTAAAACATATAAAAGTACCAAAACAACATAGTTTAAAGTTTTAAGATGACAAAATATCAGCGGAAGACTTTAACAACGTCATTTATAACAAAGCATAAACATATCACAACACAGATCTTTCCAAGCTGCCAACATCCTGCGGTACCTCGTCCAAGCACATTAAGCAGTATTACCTGAGATTAAAACATGTAAAACCCGTCAACAAAAAGTTGAATGATATTCATAGGTTTAGAAAACTAAGTAATGGAACACAATATAATTTGTAAAACAATTAATGGGGGGATGAATATGTACATTCTCCATAGTCATGGTATATTATTTCTATTTAGTTCATGAACCGAAGCTTAACTCAATGTAAGTTCCTCTAGTGACTATCCAGCCTAATACTCAAGTATAAACAAATGTAAGTGCGTCAAGGTAATCGATACGGGGATAGTCAATCCCGATGGATCCACACACAACATTCGCGCTTCGCGCAAAGCACCAGGACAATTAACAGTTCATGATCAGGAGAGGAAACTTAAGGCTAGAGATGAAAAGCAATACTATCAATGAATTCATCTGGCAGCATACAGTTCTGGATAGCATACAGTTTAAAAGATTGTGTTCCAACATGTTAATCTCACCCCGTGTTTTGAAACAATGAACAAGTAGCTAGAGGGGCTATGAACTCACCTTAGCTATAAGGTGGAATCAACACGAAACTGGAGGGATCAGTAGTAACAACGGAAAATCAAGCAACCTTATGTCATCCGAGACCTACGATAACGGGACGCGAAAGTTTAGAAGACACGAAATAAATGTTTATAAAACACTTGAGTTAAATGAGTACATAAATCAATTATGACACATGAGAAAAACCATGCAAGGGATACTTCTAGACTCCATCTAAAAGTATACTTTTATTAGATAATGCTTTCGATAAAAACTGTCGGCACATACCAAATGTACGGGCTGATTTACCTTGCTTAGACACGTCAACTGTTTATGGTACTAACTGAGAAGATCACTTAACATCTATAGAAAGACATATAAAAAGCTTGTCAAAATTTCATACTTCTAAGACTCACTGCCCGACACATCTTCGAGTTACAAAATCCGGACAGAATTATGTCTTTGACTCGTAAAACCATTTTGACCTTTCTAAACAATACCATTTATAAACCCAACACTTGAGTTTGATAATAGACTCACAAACCTAAGTTTATAGTAAAAAAAAGCCTTTGAATATTTTTAAAACTCAACGTATAGTCCCCGAGATTCGATCCAAATATCGACAACAATTTTAGATTGTGCCGATACTCGTCTCCCGGTACACGAATAATCTAACTATCGCCATTTTCAATTCGTTTGGAGTTAGAAGCTCTAATTTATATCAAATCGAAGCTAAGAAAAATATCTACAACCCTATCTTATTAGTTTAATAATAAAACAAGTTTAAGATACCCAACACTAGCTTATTCTTTCTGCCTAAAATTACTACTTTGAAAATCATATCAAATAACTTTTTTCAACATGATCTAACCATTTTTATACTCATAAAATCATCCTAATATCATCCTATAACATCATAAACCCTTGCATGCAACAAAATCAAAATATCAAAATCAAAACTTTAGAATTTTAAACATCAAAATAACATAATCTAGCCATGATCATCCTAAAAATAATGATCGAACAACTTTTCAACTATGAAATCATCAAAACTTGAAAACTTGTTGCATGTACAAAATTTTTGTATCAAAAGATGCACCTTGAAAATCTAAAGGTGGTCTTGATTTAGTTTTTGATTAATCAATATGGATGATGGTGATTGAGGGTGGTTTTTGGTTGGGGTGTCACGACAACAAGGAGAGGAGAAGGGTGATTGTGTGATTTTTTTTATAAAATAGATGTATGTGTTAGTTAGTGGAAGAAAGATGATTTAAATATGCTAGTTAGGTATAAGGGTTAAAGGTGTAAAGTTTAAAACTTTAGGACCACAAAATAAATACTTTGTTAAAAAGTGAGAAATGACTATTAGTCAATTTTACAAATATTTACGGAGTTCGGGTTTTGTAAAAATATTTTCTCAAAAGTTAAAACGCACCCAAAATAAGATAATATAGACTCCCGACTCGACTTAATACATCATTAAAAGAAAACATCGAAAACATCGAATATTGAAACAATTGACAATAAAAATATGAAATACAGGAATTTATTACTGTGCCCTTTATCGGTCTAGGTTTAATATAATGTAAAGATCAATATCTTTAAGTCGAAATATTTAGCCCTCGGTTCTCGTTCTATTGATTCAAGTAAACGTTTTTAAAAATGCACGTGGGTGATTTTAAATCAAAATATTTGATTTAAATAAATATGGAATTATAAAATAAAAATAATTTTATAATATCGAACAAGTATTAACAATGATTAAAATAATGAATAAGAGTAAAATAATTACTAGAAAAATACGAGATCTCACAGTCTTCCCCCCCCTAAGGAACTCTGGTCCCTTAGAATTTAACTGGAAATGGAAGAAGAAGACGAGAACAAATGAGGATACTTAGTCTTGAACTCGTCTTCACTTTCCCAAGTGAACTCAGTACCCCGACGTGAAGCCCAACGAACTTTAACGATAGGAATCCAACTATGTTTCATCTTCTTGACTTGCTGATCCACAATCTCTATTGGTTCTTCAATGAAGTACATTTTCTCGTCCACCCTTATTTCTTCTAACGGTATCTGAACATCTGATTCAGCTAAGCATTTCTTATGATTGGAAACATGGAATACATCGTGAACACAACTTAACTCCTGAGGTAACTTCGGTCGATAGGCTACTGAACCAATACGTTCGACGATCTCGAATGGTCCTACAAAACGTGGCGCAAGTTTTCCTCTTTTACCGAGCCTCACAATACCTTTCCATGGAGATACTCGTAACAGCACACGGTCTCCGACTTGAAACTCAAGAGGTCTGCGTCTTTTGTCTGCGTAACTCTTCTGACGACTTCTAGCAGTTTTCTGTCTTTCCCTAATCTGTACAATCTTGTCTGTAATTTCTAGGACTAATTCAGGCCCTATCAGTTGACTTTCACCTACTTCGTTCCATATCACTGGAGATCTGCACTTACGTCCGTATAAAGCCTCGAATGGCAAACACTTGACACTTTTGTGGTAACTGTTATTATAGGAAAATTCGACTAAAGGTATATGAGTATCCCAGCTACCACCAAAATCCATAACACGTGCTCGCAGCATGTCTTCTAAAGTCTGAATAGTGCGTTCACTCTGTCCATCAGTCTCTGGGTGATATGATGTACTCATTAATAATTGCGTACCCAACGCCTTTTGAAGTCTTTCCAGAAATGAGACGTAAAACGACCATCTCTATCAGAGTAATTGATATCGGTACTCCGTGTTTTGCAACAATCTCATCGATGTAGATTCGAGCCAATTTATCAGTTTTATAATCCTCACGAATAGGAAGGAAGTGAGCAGATTTGGTTAATCTATCTACAATTACCCAAATTGCGTCAAACCCACCACTGCTTCTAGGCAGCTTTGTGACTAAGTCCATTGTAATCTTTTCCCATTTCCATTCTGAGATTTCTGGTTGTTGTAAGAGACCTGAGGGTTTCTGATGTACTTCTTTAATCTTTGAGCAAGTCAGATACTTGTTAACGTATTATGCTATGTCTTTCTTCATACCTGGCCACCAATAAATATCCCTTAAATCGTAGTACATCTTATCTGTACCAGGGTGAATCGAATATCTTGAAGCATGTGCTTCGTTCATTATTACTTTTCTTAATCCTCCAATAAATGGAATCCATATCCGTCTAACAAAGTAAATTGTTCCATCGTCTTTCCTTTCAAATTGAGCATCTAATCCTCGCAGCAATTCTGTTGGAGCCTTAAAGTCCTTTGCAGCTTCTTTCTGTGCTTCTAAAATCTTATCCTTGAGGATAGATTGAATGGTTATGCTCATAGCATGAACTTTACTAGGTTTAAGTCTTTCCTTTCGACTTAGGGCATCAACCACAACATTAGCCTTCCCTGGATGACACTTAATTTCACACTCGTAGTCACTAAGGAGTTCTAACCAACGTCTTTGTCGCATGTTCAAGTCCTTTTGGTTAAAGATATACTAGAGACTCTTATGATCAGTGTATATCACACTTTTCATCCCAGAAAGATAATGTCTCCATATTTTCAAGGCAAATAATACTGCACCTAACTCCAAATCGTGAGTAGTATAGTTTTGTTCGTTGATTTTATGTTGTCTAGAGGCATAAGCAATCACTTTTCCTCGCTGCATTAAGACACACTCGAAACCTTGGTGGGATGCATCACAATAAACAACAAAATCATCCGGTCTATCTAGAAGTGTTAACACTGGGGCATTACATAATTTCTCCTTTAATAAGCAAAAGGCTTATTCTTGCTCTTCATTCCAAATGTATTCCTTGTTCTTTTGTGTAAGCAGGGTTAAAGGCTTAGCAATTTGGAGAAATTTTTGATGAATCTGCGATAGTATCGGCTAACCCTAGAAATGAACGGACTTCAATAGGCGATTTAGGAGATTTCCAATTCTTAACTGCTTCAACTTTACTAGGATCCACGTGTATACCATCCTGATTTACCACGTGTCCTAAATACTGAACCTCTTTCAACCAAAATTCACACTTAGAGAATTTGGCATACAACTTTTCTTTCTCCAAAAGACTTAAGATGGTTCTAAGATGGTTTTCATGATCTTTTACTGATTTCGAGTAAATGAGGACGTCATCGATAAAGATTATGACAAACTTATCAAGGTAGGGTTTGTAAACACGGTTCATTAGATCCATAACAACTGTAGGAGCATTGGTAAGACTGAATGGCATAACGGTAAATTCAAAGTGACCATAACGAGTTCTAAATGCGGTTTTGGAGATGTCATTTTCATGCAGTCTTAACTGATGATAACGTGAACGAAGATCTATCTTGGAAAAATAGCACGCACCTTGCAATTGGTCAAATAAGTTGTCTATATGAGGGAGAGGGTAACGATTCTTGATTGCCAGCTTATTTAATTCCCTGTAGTCTATACACATTCTCATTGCACCATCCTTTTTCTTAACAAAGAGCACATGCGCTCCCCACGGCGAATGACTCGGTCTAATGAAACCTTTCTCTTGTAATTCCTTAAGCTGATTCGATAATTCACTCATTTCTGACGGGGCTAAACGATAAGGTGATTTGGCAACAGGAAGTGCACCCGGAATAAGATCGATACAGAATTCAACTTCACGCACAGGAGGTAATCCTAGCAAGTCGTCTGGGAAAACTCCAGGAAATTCACAAATGATACGAATGTCATCAAGCTTTTTCTGATCAGACTTGATAGAAAGAAGGGAATTCGGATTGTCATCCGGCTTCTTACCGCGAAGTTCTAAGATTTTACCCGAAGAAAGAGGAATACGCACGATTCGCTCAAAACAAACAATGACAACACGATGAGACGCTAACCAATCCATACCAACAATAACATCAAAACTGCCGAGACACGTTGGTAAAAGGTCGATTAAAAACAAATGAATAAGCAGGTCAAGGGTACAACCACGCAAGACTGTATTGGTACTAAAAATCTTACCGTCTGCTAATTCTACTTCATAGCTAGTGTCTAAAGCAAAAGGGGTAATATCAATGAAAGGAGTGAAAGTAGAAGACACAAAACTCTTCTCAGCACCGGAATCAAATAAAACACTAACATAATGATCGTTAAGAATATACGTACTCGCGACCACCTGAGGATTCTGCTGAGCATTATTTCCCACATGATACACTCTACCTCGAGCTTCATCGTTCTGCAGATCCTTAGCCTTTGGACACCTATTATGGAAATGACCTTTTTCACCACAACCATAGCACACCATATTACAGTACCCGTCCTTATGACCGAACCTATTACAAACTGTACATCTAGTAGGACACACACCGACAGGATGATGCCAATTACATCGATCACACTTAGGCAGATTCCCAGTATAACCTCGTTTGCCAGCAAGAGTAGCGGGAGTAATAGGAGCAGCAAGAATAACAGGAGTAGCAGGAACAGCAGGAGCAGCGATAACAGCAGGAACAACAGGAACAGCAGGAGCAGCTGCTTACATGGTTGTTGTCTCTTGTTGGCTTGTCGGTTATTGTTCTTGTTGGAGTTTCTATTGTTGCCTCGGTTGTTGTTACGGCTATTGCCCTGATTGTTCCCTTTATTATCCTCCCATTTCCTTTTGTTATCAGCATTTAACTTAGCAGCTTTACCTTCCACAGACTGCTCGACCAATTCACGAGCCATGTTCACTGCTTCATGTAGAGAGGAAGGTTTTGATGAAGTAATGTGTCCTTTAATCCTTTCAGGAAAGCCCTTGACATACCTTTTTACTTTCTTCTTCTCATCTGGAACCAGTTCAGGACACATTAAGGCCAACTCATGAAACCTATTAGTGTAGGCTTCAATATCATAATTTTTCATTTGTAAGTTCCATAGCTTGTATTCCATCCGAGCCATCTCAGTCTCAGGGCAGTACTCAGTAGTCATCATTGTTTTGAACTCGGTCCAAGGGATTTCGTTTGCATTATCAAGACCTAAGGTTTTAATATTTCCATTCCACCAGGTAAGTGCAATACCTTCCAAAGTACTAAGCAACATAAACTACCTTATCCTCTTCAGCACATTTGCAAGTTCCAAATACTTGCTCCATCTTTTCAAACCAACGTGTCAAACCAACGACACCTTCGGTCCCTTTGAAGGAGTGGGGTTTTCCAGACATGAAGGTCTTGTGCGAACATCCTTTTGTGCTTGAAGAATCTTCAGCTTTAGCTTGAGTCTCTTGGCTCTTTTCGTATTCAGCACCTGCTTTCTTTACCCTTTTTGCAATAACTCTTTCCATAGAAGCCCGACGAGATCTCCTGGGTCCATCAGCTCTACGAATGGAGAACATAGAATAAGAAGAGATTTTTATGCATAACTGATTGTCAACAAGGAATGCAACACTAAGGAGTGGAATATATATATATATATATATATATATATATATATATATATATATATATATATATATATATATATATATATATATATATATATATATATATATATATATATATATATATATATATATATATATATATATATATATATAATAAGCAGGAGAGGTTTGGAAAGATGTAATAAGTATCACAATGAAACCAACATAATATTTCAAAATGAAATCAAGGTATGAAATATCATAGGAATAATTAAGGTAAACAATAAGGATTAGAGACTTACCCACGCAGATATTGAACAACATTGGCAGATTCTGTGTTTGTCCCAAGTAAAGCATGAAATGTTTTGAAATTTAGTTATGGAACAAGTTTGAAAATGACTCAGTTCCCTATAACCATCGCTCTGATACCAATCTGTGAGACCCCCAAAATCTGACATGGAACAACTAGGCAACGAGGGGATCACACGTCAAGGTACAAGTAACAATGAGTTATAAATGACACAAAAATGACGCAATAAAAGACATATATATTACATCAAGTTATATCAGAGTTTTGAAACATCGGTCCCACAAGTTTTAAAACATAACAAAGTACCATAACAACATAGTTTAAAGTTTTAAGATGACAAAAGATCAGCGGAAGACTTTAACAACGTCATTTATAACAAAGCATAAACATATCACAACATAGATCTTTCTAAGCTGCCAACATCCTGTGGTACCTCGTCCAAGCACATTAAGCAGTATTACCTGAGATTAAAACATGTAAAACCCGTCAACAAAAAGTTGAGTGATATTCACAGGTTTAGAAAACTAAGTAATGGAACACAATATAACTTGTAAAACAAGTAATGGGGGGGGGGGGGGATGACTATGTACATTCTCCATAGTCATGGTATATTATTGCTATTTAGTTCATGAACCGAAGCTTAACTCAATGTAAGTTCCTCTAGTGAGTATCCAGCCTAATACTCAAGTATAAACAAATGTAAGTGCGTCAAGGTAATCGGGACGGGGATAGTCAATCCCGATGGATCCACCCACAACATTCGCGCTTCGCGCAATGCACCAGGACAATTAACGATTCATGATCAGGAGAGGAAACTTAAGGCTAGAGACTAAAAGCAATAATATCAATGAATTCATCTGGCAGCATACAGTTCTGGATAGCATACAGTTTAAAAGATTGTGTTCCAACATGTTAATCTCACCCCATGTTTTGAAACATTGAACAAGTAGCTAGAGGGGCTATGAACTCACCTTAGCTATATGGTGGAATCAACACGAAACTGGAGGGCTCAGTAGTAACAACGGAAAATCAAGCAACATTAAGTCATCCGAGACCTACGATAACGGGACGTGAAAGTTTAAAAGACACGAAATAAATGTTTATAAAACATTTGAATTAACTGAGTACATAAATCAATTATGACACATGAGAAAAACCATGCAAGGGGTACTTCTAGACTCCATCTAAAAGTATACTTTTATTAGATAATGCTTTCGATAAAAACTACCGGCACATACCAAATGTACGGGCTGATTTACCTTGCTTAGACACGTCAAATGTTTATGGTACTAACTGAGAAGCTCACTTAACATCTATAGAAAGACATATAAAAATCTTGTCAAAAGTTCATACTTCTAAGACTCACTGCCCCACACATCTTCGAGTCACAAAATCTGGACAGAATTATGTCTTTGACTCGTAAAACCATTTTGACCTTTCTAAACAATACCATTTATAACCCGACACTTGAGTTTGATAATAGACTCACAACCCTAAGTTTATAGTCCAAAACAGCCTTTGAATATTTTTAAAACTCAACTTATAGTCCCCGAGATTTGATCCAAATATCGACAACAATTTTAGATTGTGTCGATACTCGTCTCCCGGTACACGAATAATCAAACTATCGCTATTTCCAACTCGTTTGTAGTTAGAAGCTCTAATTTATATCAAATCGAAGCTAAGAAAATATCTACAGTCCTATCTTATTAGTTTAATAATAAAACAAGTTTAAGATACCCAAAACCAACTTATACTTTATGCCTAAAATTACTACTTTGAAAATCATATCAAATGACTTTTTCAACATGATCTAACCATTTTTATACTCATAAATTCATCCTAATATCATCCTATAACATCCTAAACCCTTGCATGCAACAAAATCAAAAGATCAAAATCAAAACTTTAGACTTTTAAACATCAAAATAACATAATCTAGCTATGATCATCCTAAAAACAATGATCAAACAACTTTTCAACCATGAAATCATCAAAACTTGAAAACTTGTTGCATGTACAAAATTTTTGTATCAAAAATGCACCTTGAAAATCTAAAAGGTGGTCTTTATTTAGTTTTTGACTAATCAAGATGGATGATGGTGGTTTTTGGTTGGGGTGTCACGGCAACAAGGAGAGGAGAAGGGTGATGGTGTGATTTTTTTTAAAAAAGGGATGTATGTGTTAGTTAGTGGAAGAAAATTGATCTAAATATGCTAGTTAGGTATAAGGGTTAAAGTTGTAAAGCTTAAAACTTTAGGACCACAAAATAAATACTTTGTTAAAAAGTGGGAAATGACTATTAGTCAATTTTACAAATATTTACGGGGTTCGGGTTTCGTAAAAATACTTTCTCAAAAGTTAAAACGCACCCAAAATAAGATAATATAGACCCCTGACTCAACTTAACAAGTCATTAAAAGAAAACATCAAAAACATCGAATATTGAAACAATTGACAGTAAAAATAAGTAATACAGGATTTTATTACCTTGCCCGTTATCGGTCTAGACTTAATACAATGTAAAGATCAATATCTTTAAGTCGAAATATTTAGCCCTTGGTTCTCGTTCTATTGATTCAAGTAAACGTTTTTAAAAATGCACGTGGGTGATTATAAATCAAAATATTTGATTTAAATAAATATGGAATTATAAAATAAAAATAATTTTATAATTTGGAACAAGTATTAACAATGATTAAAATAATGAATAAGAGTAAAATAATTACCAGAAAAATACGAGATCTCACAAAAGTCGGGTATGATCAACGACATCAAGATAAGAGACTTGGAGCGACTAGACATTGAGATCATGGTACGTGGGCAGCACGGTTACTGGGCTAATATTAGAGTGGAACCTGAATTACTCTCTAGGAATCTCTAAAGGATGATGGTGAAATTTGGGAAATCATTCAAAACTTAGAGCAACAGACGGAGTTTCGGTTGGATGACGATGGTATCTTATGGCAGGGCACCAGACTTTGTGTTCCTGATGAACCTACACTTAGGGAAGCGTTATTGGCTGAAGCTCATAGCTCCCCATTCTCCATTCATCCTGGTTCAACCAAGATGTACCACGACATCAATAAGTACTTTTGGTGGAGTGGTATGAAACAGGATGTTGCTACTTATGAATGTCTTACCTGCCAGCAGTTTAAGATCGAGCATCAACGGTCTAGTGGTCTACTAAAACCGTTAGACATTCCAGAGTGGAAGTGGGACTAAATCACTATGGATTTTGTTACCGGTCTTCCGCAGACCAAGAGGAAGCATGATGCGATTTGGGTTATCGTTGATCGACTTACTAAGTCAGCTCATTTCTTACTGATCCGCAAGGATGATCTGGTTAGCAAACTCGCTGACACTTACAAGAAGGAGATCATGAGACTTAATGGTGCTCCATCCAGTATCATCTCGGACAGGTATCCTCGGTTTACTTCACGATTTTGGAGAAGTCTGCAAAAAGCTTGGGGTACAAAACTTAAGCTTAGCACGGCTTTTCATCCTCAAATTGACGGACAGCCGGAGCGAACCATTCAGACATTATAGGACATGCTTCGAGCATGTGCATTGGAGCGGACAGGATATTTGGATGATTATATCTGCTTGGTAGAATTTGCATATAACAACAGTTGGCACGCCAACATTAAGTGTGCACTGTTTGAGTTGTTGTATGGCAGGAAGTTTTGCGCCCCAATATGCTAGGATCAGGTTCGTGAGCGAACACTTGAAGGATCGGAGATGATGGAGTTGACCAACGAGAAGGTCGTTGTAGCTAAGGCGAAATTACAGGAAGCTCGTGCACGTCAGAAGAGTTATGCCGACAAGCATCGTAGGGACTTACATTTCAACGCGGGAGATCATGTCTTCCTTAAGATATCACCGACACGTGGGGTTAGACGTTTTGGAATCAAAGGGAAACTCAGTCCTCGATTCATCGGACCATTTGATATAATCGAGCGAGTCGGTGAAGTATCTTACCGTTTAGCGTTACCTCCGCAGCTTTCTCACGTTCATGACGTTTTCCATGTGTCCTTACTCAGAGGGTACAATTATCATCCCCTTCACACGGTTCAGTATCCACTAGAACATATTCGTGAAGATCTTACCTTCATAGAGGAACCCGAGCGAGTTCTTGTCAGACAAGAACGAGTCATGAGGAAGAAGACGATTCCATTCGTCAATATACATTGGAGGGATCATACCGAGCGGGAAGCCACTTGGGAAACAGAGGAGTCTATCCGGGCTTCTTACCCTCATTTCAATTTTTGAATTTGGGTATGTTCCTCTTTCAGTTTACTTTATCTATAATTCGGGGACGAATTATTCTTTTTAGGAGGGAAGATTTTGGGTATTATAGACGGTGAGTTGATATGACAAAATAGATGAAGGAGTTAATAATAAATAGTTAGCTTAGTTAGTATGCTAGGGTTGACATGTAACCCTAGTCCCTGTATTATATAAAAAGGGTAGGCACCATGGTTAGATTCATTCATTCATAAATAATGTAAACTAAAGGTGTGTGTGCGTTCCTCCTGGTGTCAAGCCTATAAGGCACCAGGAGCAGTAGTAGTAGCTTATTAGTATTTTATGAATAAGAAAGCCTTGTTCAAAACTTTGATTGTGTTCTTTATGTTCCGATGTGCTTATTACAATCATTGTTATATATCCCAGATGAGTCTAGATCCTAAGACTCAACATGTGGTATCAGAGCTTGTTGGCTCTCGATCTGGTTGATCTACAAGGTTTTCATATGTTATTTTCTGTTTTTTTATAAAAATAAAGTTGCTGATCTAGGGTTTTTCCCAACAAACCCTAGATGATTCGTAGTTATGTTGCTGCTGATCTATCATGCTGCTGCTGTTACTATGATGTTGTTGCGAGACGAGCATGTTTCTGTTCGTGTGGGTGATCATACTGGTTTTGGGGAGTTGGTTCTACAATCAACGATGAACCCCGTATGATCTTTGATAATGATGGTTGTTTCAGAATGAAGGTTTCCATAGCAGATTCGATGCAACTAGGGTTTTATGCAAACCCTAAATTCTGGATCACGTCTTGGTTGTTGCTGTTGTGTTGATATTGTTGTGTTCAATCAGAAAAAGGAGAGCAGATTCGTAGTTTCATAGGTGTTCGATTGAGTGGTGTTGTTGCATGCTAGAAGATCAAGCAAGACAGTGAACATCATATCATACACAGTTTTTTGGATGTTATGAGTTTTGTTTGGTGCTTCTATGATCCTAACATGATGAAAGATCATGTACAAGAGATGTACAGAATATGAGTATTCACGTGGACATTTTGTGTATGTAGTCTTAAAAGTCACGGATAAAAAGAGCTGATGTGGTCCCCAAAGAGGTTTGACGTTTTCCATTTTCTTAGACGGTTTACTTCTTGATGCCTTATTCGGATTTAGCTGCCCAAAGAAAAAGAAAGATATGGAGGTACGGTTATCTTATTTTGCTAAGTTTTATTTGCTGGTATCAACACATCTGATGAAACATGGGTCTTCCAAGAAATTCGTGGAGAATTATTCTTTCCTAATCTTCAGGGATTATGCTCATTATTCTCTTCACTTTTTTGGAAATATGCTTTAGACGTGATATGTGCTCCTGATTTTATGGGATTATGATACAAAGTTTTGGTAGTATGACCAATTTGTTTTCCTAAAATATGCACATATCTTTTGGGACATAATATATGGGAGATGTGTGATAAACTTGAAGCAGTTACTAGACTTGAATTTGGGAAGGAGTTTTGGTTTAATTGAAAATCCCGTATACTTTGGGAATGTATATTTTTCAAGTCTGCTTCCTGTTCCACGTATTTGTTAGTTGGTCCTAATTCTTAGGATAATCATATTGGTTTCATTTATATTGTGGAAAGTATAAGAGTTAGCTGGCTGTTGAAGTATATTTGTTTCACTTATATTGTGAACGAGATATGCGTTTATACGTCCTGATTCTATGGGATACGGTGGTATTTGATGGACGTATAAGAGTTTGTAATGCAAAAGTCAAAGTCTCAACAGCCTTTTCTTCCTTAAGTTTAGGGATATATTTTTGGAGGTAAACGTGGGGTGTTAATACTTGTTTCAAACTCGGTATATATTAGCTGATTTTTAGGGGTTTGGTTTTCTAAATCTTTCAAATATCACTGGCATTAATCGTGTATTTATTGCACCACGTCTAAAGTCTATATGGGCTGGATTTACAATGTACTTTCCATTTTGTTCAAGTATTGCCCAGAATTAGTGACAGCTCAGCAACAGATTCGTGATAGATTGTATGACAACAACAACAACAACAGCTTTGGCGACAGTGTGGTGACCGAATGTAAAAAAATATGAAAAAAACAGAAAAAAAAAAGAAGAAAAGAAGGGTTTTTGAGATGCTACTGGTGGGAAATTATTTTTTAGCAGCAGTTCAAGTGTCGCTGATGTGCAACTCTCCTACTAGTAAGCTATTTCATACTCCTGGTCAGCTATTTCTTACTACTGGTTGGTTCCTCCTGGCCGGTTCCTCCTAGTCGGTTCCTACTGGTCGTTTCCTCCTGGTCGTTCCAACTGGTGATCTTGAACAATGAAGAGGTATATGGTTCGTTTCGAAAATTTAGTTTATGTTATAATTCTTGATTGGAACAGCTACACGCTCTTTTACAAATATTTGGGGGCATATGATACCATACAGTTCATGATATGATCATCACAAAATTAGCATGATCATAAGCATCGACTGGTTTCTGGTTGATCCGTCAGAGCTCACTGAGACTATCGACCATTGCATGTGATCGCCATGCATATATTGATTACAAGAATTATACAAAGACATTTTATTGCATGTTATTGTACTAAGCATGTATTTTTCACACTGAATGAGTGGATGATCCATACTACTGAGTTCAAGATTCAAGAGATGGTTAGGTTATGGTTCCTACTGGTGAGTTATGGTTCCTTGACGAAGACAATTGATACTTGCTTATTTGTTGTTGGAGTTGATTTTCACAAATTTGTTTTCTTCTTATATCTCAATTAGGTGAGCAATACACCTTGTCTTTGGACTAAATATATTGTTACAGCTTACAACTGGCTAATAGTTGTGAAGGTTACCAGTTCCCATGTACCAAAAACTATAGGTGAGCAATACACCGTGTCATTTTGACTAAATATATTGTTATAGATAACAGCTGGCTCATAGTTGTGGAGGTTACCAGTACCGTATGTAACAAAAACTGTTAGGTGAGCAATACACCAATTATATTGTTATAGCTAACAATTGGCTTATAGTTGTACGGTTTTTGTTGGTTTCAGTTCCCGTTTTTACCAATAAACTGAACCCCCTTTTGCAGTGAAAGAGTTGTATTTTGCCTTAGTTGTTTCGACAAAAAGGGGAAGAGTTTATCAACTAGTGAGCAATTGGGTGAATTGCATGATATAAGACACAAGTTTGAGAGATTTCACTTCTTCATAAAATTTGTTATAATTGATTTTTTTTCATCAGTGAACACTCCAAGGAAGCCTACTGGATTCGACATGTACTTCTTAAGGGGAAGCCGATCCCTTTTGAGTTGATGTGACAAAAAAAGGAAGAATGCATAGATCGAGGGGAAGCTTAACCTTCATCTATATTAGCTTCAGGGGAAGCTTGTGCTTACTGGTTTTGTCAAATCAACTAGGGGAAGATTGTTGGGAATTATAGACGGTGAGTTGATATGAAAAAATAGATGAAGGACTTTATATTAAATAGTTAGCTTGGTTAGTAAGCTAGGGATGACATGTAACCCTAGTCCCTCTATTATATAAAGAGGGTAGGCACCTTGGTTAGATTCATTCATTCATATACAATGTAAACTAAAGGTGTGTGTGCATTCCTCCTGGTGTCAAGCCTATAAGGCACCAGGAGTAGTAGTAGTAGCTTATTAGTATTTTATGAATAAGAAAGCCTTGTTCATAACTTTGATTGTGTTCTTTATGTTCCGTTGTGCTTATTACAATCATTGTTATATATCCCAGATGAGTCTAGATCCTAATACTCAACAGAAGAGTTGTAAAATCCGCATACTTTTACCATGAACAATACACTTAGTAAACATGCAAACCAATAAAAACTTCCTTTTTTTATCATGAACACGTGTCACGAGTATTAATTATAGAAACTACGTACGTGTTATTACACGATAAGTATTAAGTACGTGAGATTACACGATAATTATTAACCATAACAATTATAATCACAAACACGAAATCATGAACGTTAAATCACGAACACGTAACTATGTATGTATTTATTATTATACGATAAATATCGTTTACGTATAAGTAATTATTATAACACGAATAATTAATTACGAGGTAACACGAAAACACTAACGAATGAACACATAAATTATAAGACATGAAAATCGTACGGGTTTCCCTCATGGGCCCCTTATAGCCGCGGAAAACAAGACAAGGAAGGGCCCAGGCCCAGTTGGTTTTTAACTAAATAAACAAAAAGGGAAAAATACTTTTCATTCTACAGAGTTTTTCATAAAAAAAATAAAACCCTACCTTGCTCTTGCTCTCTCCTTGGCCGCCGGCTACATCAACACCAAAAGGGGTGCTTGTTTGATTTTGGTGATTGAAATCAAGTGTTAGTGTTCGTGTTATTATTCTCATTCGATTCACGCATTCGGTAAACCTTTTAATTCCTTTTCTTTTATTCTTTTTAATTAAATAAAAAACACATGAATATGTGAATCATAAAAACAAGTAATAAACATGTTGGTAATCATGGAGAAATAAAAAGAATGGTTTGTGGTTCAGGTTTGGTTTGTCCGACGCAAGAACCGAGAGCCATAGGCTCTCGGTGGTCGTTGTATCACCACCAACCGAGACCTCAATGGTCTCAGTGTGGGCTTGGTGTCTCGGCAGTAAGAAAACAAGGACCCCGACGTGAGTTGGGGTGGCATTGTGGTTCGGTTGGTCTCGGCGCAACAGCAAGAACACCACCGGTCTAAGACCGGTGGCTGTTTGGGTCAAGCAGGGGGAACGCACGGCAACAGCAGGGGGACCACCGGCTAACTTTCGGTGGGAACTCTGTTGTGGGCAGTGGCTAGCCGAGGCAGACCAGGGGCAAACCCCCGGTTGCAGCCGGTGGTTAAATTGCACTAGCAGTGGTAACCGGGTAGCCACTGCTAAGGGGGTGTTTGGTTCGATCCGGTTCATGAGGAATCCAGTCCGGTTCACGTTCGGTCTAAATTAAAAACACGGGTTCGGTTCATGGATAATTTTTACAAGTTTACATTTTTTTCAAGTCATATTATTTTAACAAGAAAAATTAAATTAATTAAATCATGGCTAGTAATTTATTCTATTTAACATGGACTTAGGTTATTATTATTAAGTAAATAATACATGTTTTAACCTAAGTATTTTTACCACTTAATTTAGACTATAGTATTAATTAATTATTTACAACATAGGCTAAAATTAATTAATAAATCGACTTAGGTTATAATTAATAAAATATTAATACATGTTTAACCTAAGTATTTTATATGCTTTAAATTTAATTAAATCATGCTTATATTTAATTAAATCGTATAACCTATAGTTTATTTAATTAACATGATATTATTAATAAACTATACAAATAACTACATGACTTATGATATTTAACCAGTAAACTTAAACTTATATTATTAGCTTATTAATCCAGCTTATTTCTGATTATGGAAACTTTCTATTTAGGAAACTTACTATTTTTGAAAACTTTCAATCTTTAGAAACTGATATATTTTTAAAAGCTAATCTATTTTTGGAAACTTTCTATTTTTGGAAACTTTCTATTTTAGTAAACCTGCTATTTTAGAAAGTTACTTATTATTACACCACAAGTATAATAATACAAGAATACAAGTTAATACTTAACCAGAAATACATGATAAACATAATATAACATTAAAATCAGTAAACCAAGACTAGAACATATAAAACAAGCTAAGACATATATAATCAGTTACATACTCAGTAAACAGAATACTTATACATGTCCCCTATTTATATCGGAATAGGACTTTCATTCTTTCGTCTTCTTCGTTCACTGGACACAAGGTACGGATTTCACGTCCTTCATTATAGACATTCTTTCCTCATTAGGATTCCCCGTTTACAGCCAACTGTTTTCCCACTATTGTTTTATATGTTTGATACTTATGTTAGAATAAATACCTAAGCCATATACATGCATGACCACTGTCACCTAGTTATGGAGGTACCATAACCATAACACTGGAGGCACCAGTGTTATGACTTCCCCACGACAGAGTGATTGCTCGTGGCGTCCCTTTTCAGTTTTGGCCTATATTTATTATCATGTGGTACGTATGCGTGCATCCTAGTTACATGTTTTTACAAGACTTTCATGGTGAATGCGATGTCTGCCTTGAATCCTTCACAAGGAGTTGATCCCTCCTACCCAAACTATTTAATTAGAGGTGTAACACCCCATTTTGGTAAATGGACTGTCACGCATGATTATGGCATGTCATCAAAGCATACAAGGATAAATGTCTTAAACATTACATGACCATAAAGGAAATACCGGAAACAAACATCGGTACCCCAAAGTAAAAGCTCATCATACACAAATATAAGTACTGTAAATGAAAAGGACTAAACAATGTCCATGGAAATGAGTAGCAAAATGTATGAAGAAATGCATAAAGTAATGAAGGCTAGAAAGCTTCCAATCCATATGTACGTACGCTTAGAGTCTACGAGCGTCCCTGAGTACCTGCCATTTTGGGAAACATGAAAGGAAAACGGCTGAGCATAACGCTTAGTGCACGGATATACAAACATACCATGAATAATATAAGCATATACAACATATAGCAGCGGAATTGATTAAGTCCTGGAAAACCTGGTATATCTTAGTAAAACTGGTTTTATAGTTTGAAAAGCCTTATGTTTATCTTACAAAAAATGTTTAACATGTTCACCATTAGCCAATATAGGTCATGAAATATCAACGTGCATGAATACTTGGAGGGGTGACCTCATCATGCAATTGGAAGGGTTGCCTCTAATTAATATAAGTTTGGGTAGGAGGGATCAACTCCTTGTGAAGGATGCAAGACACACACCACATTCACCTGAATAATCTGTAAAACATGTAATCTAGGATGCACCCATACGCCCCACATGATAATATAATAATATGGCCAAAAGCTGAAAGGGACGCCACGAGCTATCACTCCGCCGTGGTGAAGTCATAACACTGGTGCCTCCAGTGTTATGGTTATGGTACCTCCATAACTAGGTAAAATTGGTCATGCATGTATATGACTTAGGCATTTAATTAAACATAAGAAAATCAAAACATATAAAACATATACTGGGAAAACAGTTGGCTGCATACGAGGAAATCCTAATAAGGAAAGAATGTCCATACTGAAAGGACGGAGAATCCATACCTTGTGTCCAGTGAACGAAGAAAACGAACAAAAGAGAGTCCTACTTTGATCTCACTAATGCTACATAAATAATATACGTGTATAAGTGTTCTGACTTGTACGTAACGGGTTTTATATCATGTCTTAGCTTGTTTTATATGTTCATGTCTTGTTTTACTGATTTTAACATTATGTTGTGTTTATCATGTATTCTGCATATTCTGAGTAAGTATTACTTGTATTTATGGTATTATTATACTTGTTGTGTAATAATAAGTAACTTTCTAAAAATAACTGGTTTCTTAAAATAGAAAGTTTCCAAAAATAGAAAGTTTCCAAAAATAGAAAGTTTCCAAAAATAGAAAGTTTCTAAAAATAGAATAGCTTCTTAAAATAGAAAAGTTTCTAAAAATAGAAAGTTTCCATAAATAGATTAGCTGCTTAAAATAGATAAGTTTCCATATTTATAAATAAGCTGGATTATTAAGCTAATACGATAAGCTTAAGTTTTACTGATTAATATTCTAAGTCATGTGATTAATAGTATAGTTTATTAATTAATACATGTAAATTAAATAAACTATAGGTTATAAGATTTAATTAAATGTAACATGATTTAATTTAATTAAAGAGTATATAATACTTAGGTTAAAACATGTATTAATATTTATATTAATATAACCTAAGTCATAGAAATTAATTAATTACATGTCATGTTTTAATAATTAATTAATTACTTTGGTCTAAATTTCATGATTTAATACTTAGGTTAAAATCATGTATTATTAATAATAATAATAAACCTAAGTCATGTTATAATTAAATTAATTTAGTACCATGTTAAATTAATTTAATTACTTGAAAAAATAAATGCACATGTAAAATAATTAAACTTGTAAAATAAAATAATAAAAAGAACCCATGTATTATTTTATAAAGAAACATGTCATGAACCGGACCCGTGAACCCATGAACCGGCCTGAAACAAACCCCACCGAAAACAGTGGCAAACCGGCCCCTGCCGTTTACCCCTGCCTTCGGTTTACTGCCACCGGCTTTGGCCGGTGGTGGGGCTGTGGCTGCCGTGACCCAAAACAACCACAAGGACACCCCGACTTACGTCGGGGTGCCTTGTTCTTGCTGCCGACCGAACCCCCAACACCACCGAGACATGGTCTCGTGTGGTGGTGCGATCCAAACGCCACCGAGAGCATCATGGCTCTCGGTTTGTGTGGCGGCCGAACACCAAAACCCCAAAACAAACCAATTAATTTATCCCACCATGAATCTTAACATGTTTTTAATCTTGTTTTTATTTTCCCATGATCGACTATGCATAAAACATAAAACATAAAATAAAAATAAAGGTTTTCGGATTACCAAATCACGTGGAATCAATAGATCTTGAATACACGAACACACAATTAGAATTCTTTAAAAAAATAAAACCAACACACCCCTTTGGTATGTCCTTGCCGCCAGCCACAAGAGGAAAAAGAGAGAGAGTAGGGTTTTTGTTTTGATGGAAACTCTGTAATTTATTTTTATGTTTCCACTTTTATTATTTTTAACAAAACAAGCATGGGCTGGGCCCCCTCCTTTCTTGTGTGACGCGGCAACTCCCACCAAGGGAACCCGTAGCTATTTCGTGTTCTAATATTTTACGTGTTCCCGTGCTTGTATTTACGTGACGTTATAATTAAACGTTCGTGTTACTTATATACTTTTTGTAATCGTAATAATAATTACGTAAATACATAATAATATGCTCGTGATTATTTACGTTCATGTTTTCATGTTCGTGATTATAACTATTGTTGGTAATAATTATCGTGCATTAATACTTACTTAATACTTATCGTGTAATAATACGTACGTAATTCTCGTAATTAATATTCGTGAAACATAAACATATTATAAAAGGAAAGTTTTAATCATGTACGTACGATAAGGGTACTATTCATGGCAAAAGCATGCGAGTTTTACAACTCCCCCCCCCCTAAAAAGAATAATTCGTCCCCGAATTATAGATAACATAAACTGGAAAAGAGGAACATACCCGAATTCAAAACTTGAAATGAGGGTAAGAAGTACGGATAGACTCCTCGGTCTCCTAAGTGGCTTCCCGCTCGGTATTGTCCCTCCAAAGGATTTTGACGAATGGAATCGTCTTCCTCCTCATGACTCGTTCTTGTCTGTCAAGAACTCGTTCGGGTTCTTCTATGAAGGTAAGATCTTTACGAATTTTTTCCAGTGGATACTGAACCATGTGAAGGGGATGATACTTGTACCCTCTGAGTAAAGACACATGGAAAACATCATGAACATGAGAAAGCTGCGGAGGTAATGCTAAACGATAAGATACTTCACCAACTCGCGCAATGACATCAAACGGTCCGATGAATCGAGGACTGAGCTTCCCTTTGACTCCAAAATGTCTAAAACCACGTGTCGGTGATACCTTAAGGAAGACGTGATCTCCTACATTAAAATGTATGTCCCTATGATGCTTGTCAGCATAACTCTTCTTACCTGACCGTGCTTCTTGCAATTTTTGCTTAGCTACTGCGACCTTCTCGTTGGTCAACTCTATCATCTCTGGTCCTTCAAGTGTTCGCTCACCAACCTGGTCCCAGCAGATTGGGGCGCGACACTTCCTCCCATACAACATCTCGAATGGAGCACACTTAATACTTGTGTGCCAACTGTTGTTGTATGAAAAGTATACCAGACAGATGTAATCGTCCCAATCTCCCGTCCATTCCAACGCACATGACCTCAACATGTCTTCTAATGTCTGAATCGTTCGCTCCGATTGCCCGTCTATTTGAGGATGAAAAGCCGTGCTAAGCTTAAGTTTTGTACCCCAAGCTTTCTGCAGACTCCTCCAAAATCGTGAAGTGAAACGAGGATCTCTATCCGAGACGATGCTGGATGGAGAACCATGAAGTCTCATGATCTCCTTCTTGTATGTATCGGCGAGTTTACTGACCGAATCTTCCTTGCGGATCGGTAAGAAATGAGCTGACTTAGTAAGTCGATCAACGATAACCCAAATTGCATCGTGCTTCCTCTTTGTTTGTGGAAGACCGGTAACAAAATCCATGGTGATCTTATCCCACTTCCACTCTGGAATATCTAACGGTTGTAGAAGACCGCCAGATCACTGATGCCCGATCTTAACCTTCTGACAGGTAAGACATTTGGAGATGTAAGTCGCAACATCGTATTTCATACCACTCCACCAAAAGTATTGCTTGATGTCGTGGTACATCTTGGTGGAACCAGGATGAATAGAGAATGGGGAGCTGTGAGCCTCAGCTAACAACGCTTCCCGGAGTTCTTGATCATCAAGAACACAAAGTCTCGTGCCCTGCCAAAAGATACCGTCTGCTTCTACTCGAAATTCTGTCTGTTTCTCCAAATTCTGAATTATTGCCCAGATTTCACCATCATCCTTCTGAGCTTCCTTGATCCTAGAGAGTAATTCAGGTTCCACTCTAAGATTAGCCCAATAACCGTGTTGTCCACGTACCATGATCTCAATGTCAAGTCGCTCCAAGTCTCTTATAATTTCCTCCTCAATTTTAATGTCGTTTATCATTCTGGAATTTCAAGTGCATCTGCCACTACATTCGCCTTGCCGGGATGATACTGCAGATTAATGTCATAATCCTTCAATAGCTCTAACCATCTCCTCTGTCTCATGTTCAATTCACGTTGAGTGAAGATGTACTTAAGCTCTTGTGGTCCGTGAAGATGTCACATGATTCTCCATACAAGTAGTGCCTCCATATTTTCAATGCAAACACGACTGCTGCAAGTTCCAAGTCATGCGTAGGGTAATTTTCCTCATAAGGCTTAAGCTGTCGTGAAGCGTACGCGATCACTTTCCCATGTTGCATAAGAACACAGCGAAGTCCCTTCCCTGATGCATCACTATAGATTTGAAATCCACCTGTACCAGATTGGAGAGTAATAATCAGTGCAGATACTAACTTCTGCTTTAGGTCTTCAAAGCTCTTATCTCTTTCTTCAGTCTAGATGAATTTCTCCCCTTTCCGCATCAGTTTGGTCAATGATAGTGCTAAACGGGGAAAGTTCTCTACGAACCTACGGTAGTAACCAGCCAAGCCTAGGAAACTGCGAACCTCAGTCGTTGATGTGGGTCTTGGCCACTTGGTAATAGCCTCAACCTTTGATGGATCCATGGTGATTCCTTCTGCTAATACAATGTCACCTAAGAACGCCACCTTGTCTAACCAGAACTCGCACTTGCAGAATTTAGCATACAGCTGCTTCTAGCGAAGAATCTGTAGTACTGTACGAAGATGGTCTTCGTGTTCCTCCTTGGACTTAGAGAATATTAGGATTTCATCAATGGAGACAATGACGAACTTGTCCAGAAATTCATGGAAGATTCTATTCATTAAATCCATGAACACGGCTGGAGCATTGGTAAGGCCAAAAGGCATGACTACGAATTTGTACTGCCCATAGCGTGTACGGAAAGCAGTCTTGGCGATGTCCTGCTCTTTGACCCGTAACTGATGATAGCCCGACCTCAGATCAATTTTAGAGAAATGTTTGGCCCCTTGGAGTTGGTCAAACAGATCGTCAATGCGTGGTAGAGGATACCTATTCCTGATGGTGATCTTGTTGAGCTCGCGATAATCTATGCAAAGACGCATACTGTCGTCCTTCTTCTTCACGAATAAGACCGGTGCGCCCCAAGGAGATGCGCTCGGTCGAATGAAGCCTCGTTCCAGAAGTTCTTGCAATTGATCCTTCAGCTCCTTCAACTCTATGGGAGCCATGCGATAAGGAGCCTTGGAAATTGGCTCAGCTCCTGAGATGAGATCGATATTAAACTCTACTTCACGTGCAGGTGGTATGCCCAGAAGTTCTTCTAGAAATACATCTGGAAATTCTGACACTATCGACTGATTCTGAATTGATGGAGATTCAACATCCATGTCATGAACAATAGATAGATGGCCCTCGCAACCATCTGAAAGTAACGCACGTGCTTGCAGGGTTGATATAATTTGTACAGACCTTCCGGGTACGAACCCGTTGTGAATGTACTCTGGTGCATTAACATCACCGAAGATGACTCGATATGTATGGCAGTCTATGGTAGCATAATGTTTTAATAGCCAATCCATGCCCAATATCATGTCAAAATCATTCATGTCCAGCGAAAGTGCGTCAACAGGACGAACCTTGTCGTCAAACTCTAGGGGAAGGCTCTTGTACACATGGGTTATGCGTACAGAGTCTCTTAAAGGCGTGGAAATGTTCAGTACATTCTCTAATGGCATAGGGGATATCCTAACATTCTTAGCATAAGCAGTAGCAATGACCGAATGAGTAGCACCCGTGTCAAATAAAATATGTGCAGCTTGACCATACATATACAAGATTCCAATGATGGTACATGTAGACTTGTTGGCCTGATCGCGAGATGTCGTGTAAACACGTCCACTAGTAGGAGGCGGCTTGGAATCAGCATGTCCAGATGTCCCCTTCATCTCGCCCTTGCGGCAGTCCTTCATGCGATGACCAGTAAGGCCACACTTGTAGCATGCGTCGCTGTCGCGGCGACATGGCCCTAGGTACCTACGGTTGCAGGTAGTGCAAAGAGGATGAGTATACCCTCCAGCAGGTGCCCTTGTTGGCTGAGAGCCAGTGATAGATGGACGGTTAGGATGTGAACCTCTTTGGTTCTGGTCCCTCCCGTTACCATGATTACTCGTAAAAGATTGCTAATGTGTCAGAATTATGAACTATTGCATGTAACATAAAGTGTAAGGACCTGCTGCTGTTGGAGTTTCCAGCGTTGTTACGGTATTTATCATTACCGCCACGCCTATCCATATCAGAACGGTCGTGAGTCTGACCGTTTCCCTTGGGTTGAGTAGGCTGTTGTTGAGTAGCCGGCTGAGACCGGTCCCTAGTCTTCTGCCTGGAAGATGCAGTTTAACAGAGATATAAATGTTGACATATACTGAAAGAATACGGTTTGGTCACCACTGAATAACGAATGTTTACCTCTTCTCGGGTCTCTCTGCTTCCCCGAACTCTTCTCTTTCTTGCAGCATCTCCAGCTTACGTGCTGCATCGGCAACTTGTGCCACCGTGTTGAACGTAGCACACACCAAGTTGTTGGCGACCGATGTACGAAGAGCCCACCGAAAGTGGTATGCTTGCTCTTCGGGAGTACCTGCTGCTGTGCCAAGAAAACCAGCCAAACGAAGAAAGCGCTGCATGTACTCGTTGCTGTTCTCCCCAACTCTCTGTCTGATCCCATGGTACTCTCTCTTCAGCTTGTCTTGCTCAGACTTGGGAAAGAACTATCCCATGACTGACTCCCTGAACTGAGCCCAAGTCAAACCAGCCACCCAATCATCACCTCCCTCAGACTGCTTCAGTGCCTTCCACCATGATAGCACATCACCTTCGAACCTGTAACAGGCCAACCTCGACTTGAAGACGGGGTCACAACCTATTGCATCGAAGATCTTCTCAATGTGAGCCAACCAGCTTTCAGCTTCGCTGGGGCTATCCGTTTTCTCGAAGGATCGGGGGCGTAGCTTATTGAAACTCTCCAGCCATGTGACCAATGTTGCTGGAGGAGGAGGAGGAGGAGGTACTGGGTGCTGTTGTTGATTGTTGGCAGCCTGCACCTCAGCCCTGATTTGGTTCCTCAGTTGAGGAAGCATAGCTTGCATCACAGCTTGGACTGCTGCATTGAGTTGTTCTTGCTCGCGTGTGAGAACCATCTGACAGTATAACATAAATGAAATACATGATTAAATTGATAAAAACACAAAATATATACATGAAAAAAGTTTATACCAATAAATCATGAGAAAAATTTTATGCAGGAAAACTAGTATATGAATGCATGATGCAGTTTTATGAAAACCTTTATATGCGCGAGAGTGAATGCCTATGGTCAGTTCACTCAAAACAAAAGACATGGCGAGGGGACACCAATGGGTCGGTCCCAAAGTTAAAAGTTTCGATAAAACACATGTGACTAAATAGGGCCAGTCCTGTACCAACCATTACTTAGTCATAAACCTGCGACAATGACATATATTATATGAATGCATGAAAACAATGAATGCATGAAAACCGATTGTCAGTTCTAGGAAGACCATAGTGACTACCCACTAATCACGGGTCATGTTTAAAGAGCCTACAGTTCGAAGCCTTGGCTCTGATACCATAATTGTAACACCCCATTTTGGTAAATGGAATGTCACGTGTGATTTTGGCGTGTCATCAAAGCATACAAGGATAAATGTCTTAAACATTACATGACCATAAAGGAAATACCGGAAACAAACATCGGTACCCCAAAGTAAAAGCTCATCACATACAAACATAAGTACTGTAAATGAAAAGGACTAAACAATGTCCATGGAAATGAGTAGCAAAATGTATGAAGAAATGCATAAAGTAATGAAGGCTAGAAAGTTTCCAATCCATATGCACGTACGCTTAGAGTCTACGAGCGTCCCTGAGTACCTGCCGTTTTGGGAAACATGAAAGGAAAATGGCTGAGCATAACACTCAGTGCACAGATATACAAACATAGCATGAATAATATAAGCATATACAACATATAGCAGCGGAATTGATTAAGTCCTGAAAAACCTGGTATATCTTAGTAAAACTGGTTTTATAGTTTGAAAAGCCATATGTTTATCTTACAAAAACTATTTAACATGTTCACCATTAGCCAATATAGGTCATGAAATATCAACGTGCATGAATACTTGGAGGGGTGACCTCATCATGCAATTAGAGGGGTTGCCTCTAATTAATATAAGTTTGGGTAGGAGGGATCAGCTCCTTGTGAAGGATGTAAGGCACACACCACATTCACCTAAATAATCTGTAAAACATGTAATCTAGGATGCACCCATACGCCCCACATGATAATATAATAATATGGCCAAAAGCTGAAAGGACGCCACGAGCTATCACTCAGCTGTGGTGAAGCCATAACACTGGTGCCTCTAGTGTTATGGTTATGATACCTCCATAACTAGGTGAAACTGGTCATGCATGTATATGGCTTAGGCATTTAATTAAACATAAAAAAATCAAAACATATAAAACATATACTGGGAAAAAAGTTTGCTGCATACGGGGAAATCCTAATAAGGAAAGAATGTCCATACTGAAAGGACGGAGAATCCGTACCTTGTGTCCAGTGAACGAAGAAGACGAACGGAAGAGAGTCCTACTTCGATCTCACTAATGCTACATAAATAATATACGTGTATAAGTGTTCTGACTACTGTGTACGTAACTGGTTTTATATCATGTCTTAGCTTGTTTTATATGTTCATGTCTTGTTTTACTGATTTTTACGTTATGCTATGTTTATCATGTATTATGCATATTCTAATTAAGTGTTACTTGTATTTCTGGTATTATTATACTTGTTGTGTAATAATATAAAAATAGCAGGTTTCTTAAAATAGAAAGTTTCCAAAAATAGAAAGTTTCTAAAAATAGAATGTTTCCAAAAATAGAAAGTTTCCAAAAATAGAATAGCTGCTTAAAATAGATAAGTTTCTAAAAATAGAAAGTTTCCATAAATAGATTAGCTACTTAAAATAGATAAGTTTCTAAAAATAGAAAGTTTTTATATTTAGAAATAAGCTGGATTATTAAGCTAATACGATAAGCTTAAGTTTTACAGATTAATATTCTAAGTCATGTGATTAATTGTATAGTTTATTAATTAATACATGTAAATTAAATAAACTATAGGTTATAAGATTTAATTAAATATAACATGATTTAATTAAATTAAAGAGTATATAATACTTAGGTTAAAACATGTATTAATATTTATATTAATATAACCTAAGTCATAGAAATTAATTAATTACATGTCATGTTTTAATAATTAATTAATTGCTTTAGTCTAAATTTCATGATTAAATACTTAGATTAAAATCATGTATTATTATTAATAATAATAAACCTAAGTCATGTTTTAATTAAATTAATTAAGTACCATGTTAAATTAATTTAATTACTTGTAAGAATAAATGCACATGTAAAATAATTAAACTTGTAAAATAAAATAATAAAACGAACCCATGTATTATTTTATAAAGAAACATGTCGTAAACCGAACCCGTGAACCCATGAACCGGCCCGAAACAAACCCCACCGAAAACAGTGGCAAACCGGCCCTGCCAGTTGCCCCTGCCTTCGGTTCACTACCACCGGCTTTGGCCGCTAGTAGGGTTGTGGCTGCCGTAACCCAAAACAACCACAAGGACACCCCCGACTTGCGTCGGGGTGCCTTGTTCTTGCTGCTGACCGAACCCCCAACACCACCGAGACATGGTCTCGTGTGGTGGTGCGATCCAAACGCCACCGAGAGCATCATGGCTCTCGGTTTGTGTGGCGGCCGAACACCAAAACCCGAAAAAAACCAATTAATTTACCCCACCATGAATCTTAACATGTTTTTAATCTTGTTTTTATTTTCCCATGATCAACTATGCATAAAATATAAAAAGAAAATAAAAATAAAGGTTTCGAATTACCAAATCACGTGGAATCAATAGATCTTGAATACACGAACACACAATTAGAATTCTTGTAAAAAAATCAAACCAACACACCCCTTTGGTGTGTCCTTGACGCCGGCCATAAGAGGAAAAAGAGAGAGAGAGAGTAGGGTTTTTGTTTTGATGAAAACTCTGTAATGTTTTTTTATGTTTCCACTTTTATTATTTTTAACAAAACAAGCATGGGCTGGGCCCCCTCCTTCCTTGTGTGCCGCGGAAACTAGGGCCCACCAAGGGAACCCATAGCTATTTTGTGTTCTAATATTTTACGTGTTCCCGTGCTTGTATTTACGTGACGTTATAATTAAACGTTCGTGTTACTTATATACTTATACATAATCGTAATAATAATTACGTAAATACATAATAATATGCTCGTGATTATTTACGTTCATGTTTTCATGTTCGTGATTATAATTATTGTTGGTCATAATTATCGTGTAATAATACGTACGTAATTCTCGTAATTAATATTCGTGAAACGTAAACATGTTACAAAAGGAAAGTTTTAATCATGTACGTACGATTATAAGGGTACTATTCATGGTAAAAGCATGCGAGTTTTACAAGAGGCAACCCCTCTAATTGCATGACGAGGTATCCCCTCCAACTATTCATGCACGGTGGAACCTCATGACCTATATGGGCCACTGGCTAATTAATACAAATTTTAAATAAAAACATAAGTCTTTTCAAACTATAAAACTAGTTTTATGAACATGTTTCTAGGTTACTTAGGACTTATATATTTTCGTTTCTATTAGTCTTTACGCCTATGTTATTCCATGCTATACTTGTATATCCGTTCACTGGGCGTTATGCTCAGTGTTTTCCTTTCATGTTCCCAAACGGCAGGTAATCAAGGATGCTCGTAGACTTTAAGCGTACGTGCAAACGGATTGGAAGCTATCTAGCCTTCTTTACTTTATTCATTTCCTCATACATTATGCTCCTTATTTCTTTGGACATTATTTAGTCCTTTTCCATTACACTACTTATGTTTGTGTGTGATGAGCTTATACTTGGACTACCGATGTTTGTTTCCGGTATTTCCATTCATTGTCAATTAATGTTTTTACGACATTTACCTTGTATGCTTTGATGACACACCATAATCACGCGTGACATTCCATTTACCAAAATGGGGGGTTACAGAACATGTTCATCTTGATGTTTGGGGACCTTATAAGGTGGTTAGCAGGGATGGGTTTAAGTATTTTTTACCATTGTTGATGATTTTACTAGGTTTGTGTGGGTGTATATGCTCAAGTCTAAAGATGAAGTTTTTCAAATGTTTGTTACATTTTATAACTTGGTTTTAACCCAGTTTAATAAAAAGATTAAGATTGTAAGATCTGATAATGGTATCGAGTTTTTGAATAAGAATATGGGGGATTTTTTTAATACTATGGGAATACTCTTCAGCATAATGGTATTGCTGAAAGGAAACATAGGCATTTGCTTAATGTAGCAAGGAGCCTTATGTTTCAGGGAGGATTCCTCTTATGTTTTGGCCTGATTGTGTTTTGACTGCTACTTATTTGATTAACAGACTTTCTTCCTCTATTTTAAATGGTAAATCTCCTTTCTGTCTTGTGTATAGTAGAGAACCTAACCTTTCTCACTTGAAAAGTTTTGGATGTTTGTGTTAGGCTACTGTTTTGAAAGGAAATGATAAGTTTTCTGAAAAGTCTGAAAAATGTGTTTTACTTGGGTATGCTAGTGAAAAAAGGCTTATAAGTTGTTTGGTCTTGAAAATAGAGGAGTTATAGACTCTAGAGATGTTATGTTTTATGAAAATGTTTTTCCTTACAAAATGAATAATGATGATGTTGGTTTTGAGTCTTCTACTAGTAAAATTTCTACTTAAATTTTTTTTGATTATTTTGAGTTTGAAAATACATCCAAAACTTCAAGACTTAATGATGATAAGGAAGGGGATACTCCTTTGTGTAGAGAGGGTGGTAACTCTACTACTAAGGATATGATTGTTAACCATAATAGTCAACCATATATTGTACATGCTGGTGATGACTTAGTTATTAGCTTACCAAGTAGTAGTGGTACTTTAACTGTAACTCCCATAAGAGAAACAGATAGTTCTAAGGGCATTTTGATTTAAATAATGAGGTTCTTGAAAATTTGTTTAACAATGAGATAGGGGAGGTTAGACAGAGGAAGTCTAATAGGGTTATTAAGTTTCCTACTAAACTAAATGGTTATGTGCTTAATACTTCTCTAAGATATGGTTTGTATAAGTTTTGTAATCATGCTATGCTTGATATGAAGAATTTTGGTTTTACATCTAGTCTTAACAAGAATTATGAACCTACCTGTTATGAAGATGCTTGTAGTGATCAAAATTAGATTAATGCTATGAATCTTGAAATTCAAGCTTTATATGAAAATGGTACTTGGGATCTTGTTGACTTTCCAATGGGTAGAAAGCCTATCAAGTCTAAATGGGTGTATAGAATAAAATATCTTTCAACTGGCGAAATTGAAAGATATAAAGCAAGACTTGTGGCTAAGGGTTGTAATCAAAGGGAGGGTATAGACTATGAGGAAACTTTTAGTCCAGTTGTTAAAATGAGTACTATTAGGTGTTTTACTGATTTATTTGTTTAAAATGGTTGGAATTTATACCAAATGGATGTTAATGATGCTTTTCTGTATGGAGACTTGAGTGAAGAAGTTTTTATGATTCCACCTCCAGGTTATTCTAAACTTGGACATAATAAGGTTTGTAGACTTCATAAGTCTTTATATGGTCTTAAGCAAGCTCTAAGAAAATGGGATAACAAACTTTCTGAAACATTGCTTGATGCTGGTTTTTTTCAATCTAAAAATGATCATTCTTTGTATATCAAAGCAGATGGCAAAATAAAGTTGTTCTTGCTTGTCTATGTGGATGATCTTGTTTTAACAGGCAATTCTGCAATTGAAGTTGATAAGTTCAAAAAGTTTTTGAATAATAGATTTAAAATCAAAGATCCTGGAGAACTTAAATATTTTTTGGGAATTGAAGTTCTTAAAACTGAGAAGGATTGTGTTTAAGTCAGAGAAAGTATTGTTTAGAACTGCTAAATGAGTATGGTTTGTTGGCTTGTAGACCTGTTGTTACACCTTTGCCAGAAAATGTTGTACATGCTCATAAGGAATCTGATGGTGATAGTTATTTGATTAGTATTACTAAATATCAAAAGTTGGTTGGAAAGTTAATCTACTTAACTTTAACTAGACCTGATATTTCTTATGTAGTACATTGTTTAAGGCAATATATGCATGCTCCTTTACAGTCACATATGATTTTGGTTTGAGAGTGCTTAAGTATTTGAAATTTGCACCTGGAAGTGGTATTAGTTTCAATAAAAGTTCTGAATGTTGATCCCAAACTTAGATCGATTAAGCTTGTGTATACGAGATTAGATCAAGTTATACACGTAGAGAAACTTTGTTTATGTATAAAGTAATCTAAGTGTTATGCGGAATTAACACTTAAACAAGAACACACAAAGATGTAAAACAAACTTTCACTTGATTGATAATAACGAACTTGCTTACAATGAAAGTGTTTAACGTATGAAAACTTATATATCAAACATAACCTAAAGGTCTTCTTTTATAGACATAAGAAGCCTTGTACAAGAGTCTACGTATCAACTATTCTAGGTAAAGATAATTATAGAAAATACAATGTTGAACTTATCTTTACTAGAAACAAACTAGAAACATAATACGCATAGACTATATCTTTCTATCAGTGCTTGTCTTCAAACTATCAACGCTTGACTTCTTCTTGTCAGCGTTTGATCTATCAGCGTTTGTTTTCTTCTTATCAACGCTTGTTTTCCTCTTGTCAGCGCTCAAGTGGACTGGCTACATTTTATTCCCAACAATCCTCCCCTAAACTTGATATCTACTCTAGCAATCAAGTTTCTGAATAAAAATTAAGAACTAGGAGGAATCTTACAAACTTTATCATATTGTTAATAAACATGTCTGATCAAATCTTTGGCCACGTCACTTGAATAATCAATCTCCAGCTGTGTTGTCTTCATCTTCTCCAAAACTTCTTTGGACATGGAATACTGACCATCTACAAGAAGATACTCAGCAAACTTTGTAGAGCTCAAATAATACACACCAACAGCTGAATACAAACGCCATTGAAGACCACTGAGATCATCCTCAAGATCCTTCCAAACAGCAGGATCTTCTTCTTTTGGTCCACACATTCTCTTGAATGTTGACCAAATTTTTATTCCATTGACTGAAGTAGGAGCTTCAGTCTCATACTTGGCCTCCAACAACCTCCAAAGGTCTACCAAGTCTTCTCTATCCACACTTGCAAAGAGAGATACAAGAGTGGTAAATGTGTGTACCTCTTTCCCATACCTGCCAATCTTCCAAAACCCACTTTCATCTTCTTCATAGCTTATAATAGGGTTTCTGGCATCAAGAGGTAACACTTGTACCATATTTGAAGCTTCCAAGGGTGAGAGCTTGATACTTCTTCTTATAACAGCTTCACTGGGCTTTAATCTATCCATATCTTTAGGAAACTCAAGAGGAACTCCCTTCTTCAAAGGTCTTGGAACAATCATTGCCTTCTTAAGCTCCATCTCTTCTGTAAGTTCTTCTTTCCTTTCATCTAAAAGAAGTCTTAGAATGTTCATTTCCTGCACTTTTACCCGAATGGGATAAGCCTTGTACTCCAACTCTTCAAAGGATAATCCCAACAATTTCTTATAGGTCCATCCTGTTCCATGACATCTGAGTAGCATGTAGTACAGCTCCCTTCTATCCCTCTTCAGCAGTGAAAGAACATTGCTAGCTTTGTGTTTTAGAATTACCTTGTAGTCTTTTTGAACTCTTAGAAGAATCTCCAAACCCCAAATTTGGTCTGAAATAGTCAAATTTGGATTCTCCATACACCTATCCTCCCAAGCATGGTACATCTGAACAACTTCTGGCATATCAAAATCTACTTGCAATTTCAACTCTCTAAGCTTCTCTCTTGCCAAATCATCGCCATATTCAAGTCTCTCAGGTTGCTCAATTATCATCACACTTGAATCTGAACTGGCTTCATCACTTCCTTCTTGTTCCTCTAAAGTGACAACAAATGGTGATTCACCAACCTTCTTCCTTTCTTGTTCCACAAGTTGTGCAGCCAACCTTCTATCAAACTCTACCTGTGCTGCATCCTTTGGAACTTCTACTTCTACCATGATTCCTTTACCCTTATCTAATGGATCAATGATGGGTAAGGATGATGCTAATACCTGTGAAGATACTTCTTTGATGATAGCTGATGACTGGAATACATCAACTTCATCTGCAGGTCTGTCAACACTCAAATTCCTTGTGTCAGCGCCCAATTTTCTCATGTCAGCGCTTGGTGTGTCAGCGTTCAAATTTTGCTTGTCAACGCCTAAATTACTTGTCTCAGCGCCTCTTGTAATTTCCTCCAACATAGTTGTAAAAGACAAGTCTAAATTGGTAAGAGTTACCAGAGATGTGTCAAAACCTGGTTGCTTCTTCAATTCAGTGAGGGCTTCAGCAACACCCAAAGATTCACCATCATGTGAGCCCTTATCACTCATATTAATCTGCTCATCCTCCCTTTTGGAAGATTCCTCCATCCCACGCCTAGTGCTAGCATTCTCCAAAATGACAATCCTCTCCCTCAATTGCTTGAGTTCAAGGCCTTGTTTACTGACAATTTATACCAAGTCTGCATTTTGCTTTTGCAAGCTAATGTAGACAACCGTCAATTCCATTAATGTATATGGTTCCAATCTACCCTCCTCTAAAATGGGTATTTGACCTCCCAAGTTAGATTCATGGGGCATGGATGAGGTCTTAAAGATGTTAGGACTGTCTTGGCCTGCATCTAAGCCAGAACCAATAGTCCCAGCCTCATCCATAGCACCAACCACACTTGTGGTGGTGGTTCTCTCTGCTACAGGGCTAGGACCACTAGAGGAGAACACTCCAGTAGTACTTTGGCGTTTTTGCAACCTATATTGTGGTGGGGTAGAAGATGATGTGGATTGGGTGGATGTGGGAAGGTTAAGGGGTGTTTGGGTCTGTGAAGTAAGTGTGTCAACGTCTGGATTACTTGTGTCAACTCCAACATTTAAGGTGTCAGCGTTGAAGGGTTCTTGGTCAATTTCCATACGTTGAGGTGAAGGTAAAGGTTCTGGTATTGGGTCAAGTTGTGGTTGTGGGTCTGGTTGGGGATGTGCTGTTGTAATAACAGCAAGCATAGCTGGGGTGAGGGGTAAGTCACGGTGAGGGGGTGAATTCATCTTTGTAAAAATAGCTTTCTTTTGCACAGGGATCTCATAAAAGTCATCACTATCCCTTGTGCAGTAATTTTGCACATCAAAAACCATTTGTAGAAATCTGGGATAAGCCAAAGTCATCTTATTCCCTTTATTTTTACACATGCCATCAAAAATCATTTTAGAATAATTAAACTTTTGCCCAGTTGAAATGCACACAATAGCACTAGCAATTGATCTATTAATCTCATTGTGTGCAGTACACTTGGGACTCAAACATTGTAAGATGACATGTATGAGGTACTTCCAGGCTGGGGGAAACTCTTGTTTATGATATTTGTTTAAAGTGCCCTCATCAGGGAAAGGATACCCCAAAGCCCTTAGTCCTTGTTCTATTTCATTAATGGGATGGGTGGTTATACCATCAGCATCATCAAGATGCAAAGTCTGGCTAACCAAGGCTTCAGTAACCACCCAAGTACGCCCATGAACAATAGATGATAATGTAGTCACATTATTAACTGTTGAGGAACTAACAGTGTTCCAAAACTGCTTAATATGTGTGACAGGGATGAGAGGAGCATGAGAAAGAGCATACCTAATAGGAGATGCATTCAAATACACCACCATCTGGGAGTATTGTGGAAACAGAGTGTCATCAGCGTCCAAATATGCAATCATGTTGTGTTGACTCCTGAATCCCAATACCAAATCACTTGGTTTAAATTTTGGTGCCATTGTTGAAGAAAGTTGTTTGTGAATGATTTAGAAAGATGAATTATATGAGAAAATTGTTAGACAAGAATATGAGGTACCCTGTTTAAAAATAGGAGCCAAATATATAGGAGAGATAGGTGCATATGATTGGTCAAAAATGAGGCAACTATTTTCAAAATATAATCATGAAAATATTGAAAAGAAAATAAGTTATCTCTTGCATTAATTAAAAGTTATCTGCTCCCAAAATTACGGCCCCAAAATTCGTCAAAAATAACAACTGGGTAGGTCCCAATGAGTGTCAACGGTCAATAATAACCCATCAACGCCCAACGGCTATATTCTTGTCAACGTTTGCCAAAGCCATGTCAGCGTCTAAATTGGTCATAACAACGCTTGGAAAAATACTTGTCAGCGTCCAAAAATAAAAGTAATAAAAATGAAAAAGGACCTTAACAAAGTAACTTATCCTAATGAAGATAACCTATAAGTTGATAATTATTATAGGGCGGCAAGCACTGTCCAGTTATGCACACTTGCTTATGCAAGATAGACATAACAGTTCTCTAGTGTCCCTTGCTAACCAAAACTCTTAACAACTAAGTTATCTCATAAAATTCCTTGTAACTCCCAGGTAAACCCATGATAAAATTATTCCCAAGCCTCCCAACAGACCACAACCAATTCTAGGCCAAAAATGTCTTGGCTGCATGCATAGTATATCAACTTTGCATGCTACAGTGCCTCATGATTTAGTAAAACTAACTCATACTCACCTGTGGACACAATCTAGAATTGTGATAATATTATTATAAGAATACCCAAAAGTCTTAAAGGTTCCTAAAACCTCCCCTTAAACTGTGATACATATGTTGCCCAATAATATACATGAACATAAAAATTTATGTCAAGATAGGAATATAAATATTCCAACCATCATCCATAAATAAAAACATGCTCAAATGATTCTCCAAGGATCCATAAGCAACTCTGTATCCAATGGTATAATGCTAACACCACCTGCACAGTTAGATCAAAAACCACAAAACTAACATTGTTGCTGACAACGTCACGATAACACTTGTCAGCGTTAAGATAACCTTTGTCAGCGTTAGAAAAATATAGTGGAAAATATAACTTCAAAAAGACCAATAACAATGCATTATCCTGTACATACTTTTACAATAAGACCCCAAAACACATATTATGTGAGATTGATCATTCCAATACTTGTTACCAAGTATTGAAACCTTCCAGCATCAAAAGGTTTAGTTAATAAATCAGACACATTTTCTTCTGTGTCAATCCTATCTGGTTGTATTAAACCATTTCAAAACAATCTCTTATAAAATGATGTCTAATTTCTATGTGTTTTGTTTTAAAATGATGTACGGGATTTTTAATAATGCATAAAGTGCTGTTATTGTCTATAAAAATCTTGGTATGCATGAAATTATACCCATAATCCAACAGCTGGTTCTGAATCCATAAGACTTGTCCACAACAAGCAGCTGCAGCTACATACTCTGCTTCAGTTGTAGAATTGGCCACAACTGTTTGTTTCTTGCACTGCCAAGATATCAACCTACTCCCAAGAAACTAACATCCACCAGTTGTGGATTTTCTATCAAACTTATCACCACCATAGTCACTGTCTGAATATGCAATAAGCTCCAATGGTGAATCTTTTAGGTACCACAAGCCAAGATCTGGATAACATCTAAGGTACCTAAAGATTCTCTTGACAGCATAAAGGTGACATTCTTTGGGAGTCACTTGATGGCGTGCACATGCACACACAACAAACATAATGTCAGGTCTTGAGGCTGTGAGATACATCAATGAACCAATCATTGATCTATAGTGCCTGACATCCACATCTTTTCCATCTCCAATTTTTCCCCAAGGATGTTCCCTATCCATAGGAGTAGTAGCCCTCTTTTCATGTGGAGAAAAGCCAAACTTCTTCAAGATCTCTGCTACATACTTATCCTGAGAGATGAAGATACCATCTTCTTTCGGCTGAACTTGTAACCCTAGAAAGAAGTTCATCTCCCCCATTGCACTCATCTTGAATTTGTCTGTCATAAGCTTGGAAAAGTCTTCACTCATCTTTGGATTGGTGGAGCCAAAGATGATATCATCAACATAAACCTAAACAAGTAAGACATCCTTACCAGCCTTCTTTGTAAATAATGTCTGGTCAATGGTGCCCCTTTTGAATCCATTTTCCACCAAATAAGTGGACAATGTGCCATACCATGCTCTTGGGGCTTGATGAAGTCCATACATAGCTTTCTTGACTCTATACACCTTGTCTGGATTCTCTGGATCTTCAAAACCAGGAGGCTGCATAACATATACCTCCTCAACAATTATGCCATATAAGAAAGCACTCTTCACATCCATTTGATAGAAAGTGAAACCCATGCAGGAAGCATAGGCTAGAAATATCCTTATAGCCTCAATCCTTGCAACTGGTGCAAAGACCTCCTCATAGTCTATCCCTTCCTCTTGTGTATATCCCTGAGCCACTAAACGTGCCTTGTTTCTGACCACAATGCCTCTTTCATCTTTCTTGTTTCTTAGAACCCATCTTGTCCCAATAGGTCTGACATATCTGGGACAATCAACCAGCTCCCAAACATCCTGAATAGCAAATTGGTGAAGCTCATCCTGCATTGCTTCCACCCAACTTGGTTCTTTGAGAGCATCAAATATCTTCTTGGGTTCCTGTTGGGACAGAAAACAGGCAAACAAACATGCTTGAACAAGAGGGGTATCAACCTTCTTGTGTATATTGGCAATAAATCCACCAAGACTCTGATGAGATCTTCTAGTCTGAACAGGAGACATCACATCTCTAATAATCTGAGAAGTGGGGTGATTCTTCATAGTAGAAGTAAGAACTCCTCCCTCAAAAAGTCTGTTGTCTTCAATCTCATCCTCCAAGTTGCCAATATCTTCTTTAGACTCTCTTTCATCAATATTTGTATGAACCTCTTCATGTCTGCTTGAAGGTTCACCTTGTTCAAAATTGGATGAGAAAATATGCTCAAAAGTGTTGTCAACGCCTGAACCAAGATTGTCAGCGTTTGGATCATCAACACTTGAATTTGTGTTGTCAACGTTTGAGCCATCAACGCCTGAATTTGTCCTGTCAGCGCCAGATTTTCCTTTGTCAGCGCCTGAAGGACCATGCATGTTGTTAACTGGTGATACTTGGGGACCACCATTATCCTTTCCAGCAGCAGCAGCAGCAAAAGCATCTATCCATATGGGAATAGTGACATACTCTTGTATGGGAGATGACTTGTCTACTTGTGATCCAACCTCTTCATTAACTTGTGTACCTGAAACATTAACAACTGGTTCTTCCACAACATTTGAAGTTACCTTCACAATGTCTGGATTAGTACAGGCATATAATTCAAAGTCCTAGATAGAGGTTCCAAGTCAAACAACCAATTTGGACCACTTTCAGGATCACTAGGTTTACTCTCTAAAAACCTAACATGTACTTTCTTAAGTATACGTTTTTCCTTCTTAAGGTAAACCCTATATCCCTTACTCTGCACTGAATAACCCATGAAATAGCCTTCATCACCTTTAGCACTAAATTTACCTAAGGCATCACTAGTATCTAAGACAACTACATGACAACCAAAAGGTTTAAGAAAACCAATATTAGGTTTCCTTCCCCAAAGTAACTCATAAGGTGTTTTGTTATGTATCTTATTGACTAATGCTCTATTCTGAACATAACAAGAAGTATTCACAGCCTCAGCCCAAAAAGCAATGGGAAATGAGCATCAGCCAACATAGTCCTGGCTGCTTCAATTAGGGTTCTATTCTTTCTCTCAGCAACCCCATTTTGTTGTGGGGTTCTGGCAACACTAAACTGCCTAGTAATCCCTTTCTTGGCAAAAATCATCCAATAGCTTATTTCTAAACTCACCACCATTATCACTTCTAAGCATCGTAACTTCATTACCAGTTTTCTTTTCTATTTGGGTAATAAAGCTAATTAAAGTATCAGTAGTGTCACTTTTCATAGCTAAAAAGAAAGTCCAAGTAAACCTAGAAAAGTCATCTGTGATGACAAAGCAGTATGATTTACCATTCAAACTCTCTATATTAGTTGGACCAAACAGGTCCATATGCAGCAAGTGAAGTGGTTTAGAACTAGAGTGCACCTGTTTAGACTTAAATGAGACCTTGTGATGTTTGCCTTTAAGGCATGCAACACAAGAGTGGTCATTGTGGAAAGCCTTTTTAGGCAAACCATCAACCAAGCCAAGTCTCACAAGCCTGTTTATATTCTTAAAGTTAATGTGCCCTAGTCTCCTGTGCCATAGATTACTCTCATCAACTGAAGCTTTAGCATAAAAACATGACATATTATTATTCATCCTAATACCATTAAGATTCACATTATAAATGTCCTTATGCCTAGGTGTTCTATAGTCAATATATTTCTCATCTGGTATTTTAAAATCCTTGCTCAACACCAAGCATTCAATATCAGTAAAAAGAACCTTATTTTTGTTGTCACAGACTTGTGATACACTAAAAAGATTGTAATCAAGTTCTTTTACCAGAAACACGTTTTCAAAACGCAAGTTCTTGGTGAGAAGAGTTCCTTTGCCTGTGATAGTTCCATATCCACCTCCAAAGTAAACTTTATCACCATCCTTAATGGGAGTAAGATTAGTCAGATAATCTTCCTTCCCAGTCATGTGCCTTGAGCATCCACTATCCCAATAGCCATAATCATTTACCTGTTTTTGAATGCCCTGCACATAAAGAAAACAAATTAGTTTTCTTTGGGAACCCAAGCCTTAGCAGACTTGGATTCATCTGGTTGTTAAATAAGAACAGACTTAGTTCTTATAACAACCCCTTGTTCATCCCTTTTTGGATGAAATACCCAGTTAACCCCAATTGGTTTTGTGATGACCTTTGAAATATAATTAAATCTGTTGCAGGTCATAGAAATCCCATTAGAATTAGGGTTTTGATCTTGCTTAGGTCTCCATGTCAAGCTAGAAGAAGCTTTAGACCCCTTTCCCTGCGGTTGCAAATATTTAGGTCTGGCAACGTTTCTGTCAGCGTTGGATTTGGTCTTGTCAACGCTGAAATTACCCTTGTCAGCGTTGAACCTAGGGTTTGCTACAAAAACCCATTGCCTATTAGACCAAGTATTGGTCTTCTGAAATGGTCTCTGTCCATGAGTGTTAGACCCTTTAGTGAAGAATGGGGCTGGTCTAACAACTTGTGGACTTTGCTCCACAACAGTTTTGGGTCTGACAGTGTTTGACCTTTTGACAGCGTTGACTTTGGAAGCGTTGACACACTTATATGCTAAATGTGAAAAGCTACCACAAGTGTAACAGGATTTTCTAGACACAACTCTAGGTCTAGAAGAAAAGATTCCTGTTCCATCATTACTAACTTAGCTTTTTGGTGACCTAGTATTCATATACATTTCTATATACTTAATGCTAGGTTTTCTAACAGTATTTGAGCCAAGGTCAACAGTCTTGCCAGTGATTGGGTTTGTTACCTTAATAGGGGTAGACTCATTTGGACTATCACAAAGCATGCCACCCTTGACAAATAAGGTAGGGTTGGCTTTCTTCCATTCATTCAAGTCAGTCAACTTTTGCCTATACTCCTCAACTGGGGTAAGGACTCTTGGTGGGGTAATAAATTCCTCTTCTTGGAGTTCTGGTAAACCAGTCCAAGATAAGTCCTTTCTTTGGACACCATAGAAGTCCCCAGCTGGTGGTGGAACACCAGTATAGTCTTTCATCCCAATCCCAGTCATGTCCTTAGGATCCCTCTGTTTATTAACACATTCTCCTAGGGTTTGTGAGGCCTTATCAAATCTCTGAATTTTAAGGTCTACATTATCCTTATTCTTGATAGCCTCATCTAACTTAGCTTGTAATTCAGCATTGACCCTTTCCATGATGTTTCTAACATCATTACTAGCATTTAACTCATGTTTTAAGATATTTATTTTATCTTTTAGGTCAAGCTCCATTTTCTTATACTCAAAAATTGTCTTCTCAGTTTGAGTGAGAGCAATTTGATAGTTAGAAAACTTGCATCTCTCAGTACTCACATCACTTAACAATCTTAAAACCTCTTTGTTAAGCTTTTCCGTATTTAAACGACAACCCTTACTACAAAAAGCATCATCGTATACCTCATTGTCTGATGAAGAGGAGGAGTGTGCCATGAGAGCATATTGAACATGCTCTTCTTCTATTTCAGCAACCAAAGCTTTATCCTCTTCTTCATCCTTAGCCAAATAGCTCCAGTCCCATCTAATGCCATCAATTTCTTGCACTGCCACCATGGCCTTAGGATCCTGAGCCTTAACAATTTGGCTTGAGGGTTTTCCATCATCAGATCTTCTTGGAGATCTGCATTCCCTCATAAAGTGCCCCATACGATGACAATTGTAGCACTCAACCTTGGATTTATCAAATCCAGCAGTGTCCTTTGCATTAAAGGTCATCTTCTTCTTGAACCTTCTATTCCACCTGTTTGCTCTTATACTTGCAAGATCCATTTTCCACTTTATATCCATCTCCTCCAAGTGCTCATCACTTATTTGCTGAAGGTCCTCATATGTAATCACCGAACCATTGGGCAATGAAGCAATGTATGCACATATAGTATCCAGATCCAAACCAGCAGGCTTAACTCTTAGTGAGTCAATTTTGTATGTGTCAGCGTCTGGATGTGAGGCGTTGACAGGATATGATCCAGCGTTGACACATGTTGATCCAGTAACTGGGTGCATGTATGAGTCATTCTGATCAAATTGACCTCCACTATGTGAGAAGAAGGCCATGTTACTAGTGGTAGACTTACTTCCATGCTCCAAAAGAGTTTCATTCTCCAACAGCCTCAGTTTGTTGTAGATATCATCAAAAGTAGAACTTTTGTGAGTGTTATTGGCAATTATAGATCTTGCCTCAATCTTCCACGCATCACCAAGGCTTTTAAGAAAAGTGGCAATGATGTCAATATCACCAACTTGTGTCCCCATGAAGGACAGCTTGCTTGTAATGTCAAGCAGTCTGCTTCTCACACTGCTAAGCTTCTCATTAGATTGAGCCTTAAAAACAACATACTCATGCAAGAGTTGCTTCTTCTTCTCTTCCTTAGTATCAGCATTACCACTATATGCAACTTCAAGGGCTGCCCAAAGGTCTTTTGCAGACTCATAACCTCTGTATTTGTGCTGATTTTCTTGTCCCAAAGAGAGTTTCAGAATGTTTAGGGTTTTCATATCAACCCTTTTCTTTGCTATGTCTTCAGCAGACACAGCTCTACCATCATCAGGTTTTTCTTTCTTATCTTCTTCTGAACATCCTTGAACAGCTGATCTTGTAGCAATGGCATTAGCAATCTTTTGAGATTTATTGAATGTGTTTCCATATTCAATAATCTCCCAGAGAGTGTAGTCATAGATCCCTAGATATTGCTCAAAGTTGAATTTCCACAGCTCAAGGTTGTTTGCATCTAGCATGGGGGAATCTTGATGTTGTGGTTTGAGGAGGAGGAGGTTGCTTCTGGAGTGGACATGATGTTTTTAGGGTTTTGTGAAAATTTAGGGTTTTAGTGATTTTAGGGTTCTTGTGTTCTTTAAGATCCAAAGTTTCTCAACAAGCTCTGATACCACTTGTTGATCCCAAACTTAGATCGATTAAGCTTGTGTATACGAGATTAGATCAAGTTATACACGTAGAGAAACTTTGTTTATGTATAAAGTAATCTAAGTGTTATGCGGAATTAACACTTAAACAAGAACACACAAAGATGTAAAACAAACTTTCACTTGATTGATAATAACGAACTTGCTTACAATGAAAGTGTTTAACGTATAAAAACTTATATATCAAACATAACCTAAGGGTCTTCATTTATAGACATAAGAAGCCTTGTACAAGAGTCTACGTATCAACTATTCTAGGTAAAGATAATTATAGATAATACAATGTTGAACTTATCTTTACTAGAAACATAATACGCGTAGACTATATCTTTCTATCAGTGCTTGTATTCAACCTATCAACGCTTGACTTCTTCTTGTCAGCGTTTGATCTGTCAGCGTTTGTTTTCTTCTTATCAACGCTTGTTTTCCTCTTGTCAGCGCTCAAGTGGACTGGCTACATTTTATTCCCAACACTGAAGGGTACGAAATCATTGCATATTCAGATTCTGATTGGGATAAGTGTCCTGTTACTAGAAGGTATATTTCTGGTTATTGTGTTTATGTTAATGGTAATCTGATTATCTGGAAAAGCAAGAAGCAAGTTACCTTGTCTAAATCTTCAGCTGAAGTTGAATAAAGGGCAATGGCAGCTGCTACTTGTGAATTTATGTTAAACTTTTAAGTGAGTTTGGTATAACACAGTTACTTCCAGTGAGCTTATGTTGTGATAATAAGTTGGCTATTCAGATAACAGCTAACCCTGTTATGCATGAAAAAACTAAACATTTTGACATTGATGTTCATCTTGTTAGAGATAAGGTGAATTATGGGCTTATTAGAACTGTGAAGGTTGATTCTAAAAATCAACTTGTAGATATTCTATCTAAGGCTTTGGGTTCATATCAGCATGCCTTCTTGGTGAAAAAACTTGGTATGATTAACCTGTTTGGTTTACAAGCTTGAGGGAGGGTGCTAAGAGTTTGATATCCTTTTGTGACAAGCTTGTAAGTTAAGGGGTCTAATTGTACTTTTGTATATTGTGCAAGTTTTGTTTATTTTTGTGATGTGTAGGGACTCAAGTGCAATTAGTTGTTTGGGCTTGAGTATATAAGCTGGAAAGTGGTTAGCTGGTTCATTCATTCATTCATACTTCACACACACAACTCTCTCAATCTTTCGGTTAGACTTTGGGGTTTCATCATCTAGGTTTCATCTGGTTTTCTGTTAAGATCTTCTTGATCTTGTTTTAGTATAGTTTGGTTAGGTTTGTAAGTGTGAGTAAACGTATAGTTGATAGAATCCACCAGGTGGGGACTATCTTGATTTCTGATTGTATTCGTTTGGTGAGAACCTGTTAGAGACTCATCTACTTGCGTATATTATTTTAATAAAAGTAATCACTAAGAGGTGGTTGGTTGAGTGATTAGATCTTGATCTGGTTTAGTCTTGATATCATTTTTACAATATATTATTATCAAACGAAAAAAGTTAAAAATAATTTTTTTAAATACATCGAAATAAATGTTTAAGCAAGTAGCAAAGAAATTTAGAAATTTGGTAACATTAGATGACAGAGTTAATCTCTATGTAGATCCTTAAATTAGCATAAACCTATTCAACCAATAATAATCATCCATTTAAAAAAAACCCATTTCCCGCCATTTTTTTAAAATTAAATATCTCATAAACCGTAAATCATCAAACGAAAAAAATACTCCATTACAACGAGAATTAAATCATCTTTCTATCGAGGGGCACATGTATATTCTTTCGACGGACTTTTTTTGACATTTTTTAGTCACGCATGAGAGAATCATATATGATTCGTCACGAATCATATATGATTTTTAGAAAATCATATATGATTCGTGATATGAATCATATATGATTTTCTGAAAATCATATATGTTTCGTGACGAATCATATATAATTCTCTCAGACGTGACTTAAGAAAAAAAGTCGAAAAAAATTTTGTCGAAAGTATATACATGTGCCCCTCGATAGATAGATGATTTAATTCTCGTCACGATGATATGATTTTTTACGTAACGATGAACGGTTTGTGAGATATTTTATTTTAAAAAAATGAGTTTTTTGTTATATGATAAAAATGTGTGGTTGTGATTGGTTGATTGAGTATATACTAAACTAACGGTATATGTTAAACTTTTTCCTTAGATGATAAAAAGAATAAATTGATTAAAAGATATTTTAATTTAAAATTAAAAATTGTTTTTTAATAAATTGTTATAAAAGAAACAAATGAATAAGATTCTACCTTAGGTTTGGAGTAAAACTAATCATATATATGATATCTTAATTCTAATTTTAATTTAGAATTAGACTAGTTATAAGTTTTGTACATACACGAGTCTTACACATAAATTATCGTGCATTAATACATACTTAATACTTATCGTGTAATAATACGTACGTACATCTCGTAATTAATATTAGTGAAACATAAACATGTTATAAAAGGAAAGTTTTAATCATGTACGTGCGATTATAAGGGTACTATTCATGGTAAAATCATGCAGGTTTTACAAGAGGCAACCCCTCTAATTGCATGACGAGGTATCCCTCCAAGTATTCATGCACGGTGGAACGTCATGACCTATATGGGCTACTGGCTAATTAATAAATTTTTTACATAAAAACATAAGTCTTTTCAAACTATAAAACCAGTTTTATGAACATGTTTCCAGGTTACTTGGGACTTATATATTTTCGTTGCTATTAGTCTTTATGCCTATGTTATTCCATGCTATACTTGTATATCCGTTCAGTAGGCGTTATGCTCAGTCGTTTTCCTTTCATGTTCCCAAACGGCAGGTACTCAAGGACGCTCGTATACTTTAAGCGTACGTGCAAATGGATCGGAAGCTATCTAGCCTTCTTTACTTTATTCATTTCTTCATACATTATGCTAATTATTTCTTTGGACATTATTTAGTCCTTTTCCATTACACTACTTATGTTTGTGTGTGATGAGCTTATACTTGGACTACCGATGTTTGTTTCCGGTATTTCTATTCATTGTCAATTAATGTTTTTACGACATTTACCTTGTATGCTTTGATGACACACCATAATCACGCGTGACATTCCATTTACCAAAATGGGGTGTTACAGAACTTGTTCATCTTGATGTTTGGGGACCTTATAAGGTGGTTAGCAGGGATGGGTTTAAGTATTTTTTTACCATTGTTGGTGATTTTACTAGGTTTGTGTGGGTGTATATGCTCAAGTCTAAAGATGAAGTTTTTCAAATGTTTGTTACATTTTATAACTTGGTTTTAACCCAGTTTAATAAAAAGATTAAGATTGTAAGATCTGATAATGGTATCGAGTTTTTGAATAAGAATATGGGGGATTTTTTTAATACTATGGGAATTGTTCATCAAACTACTTGTGCATATACTCTTCAGCATAATGGTATTGTTGAAAGGAAACATAGGCATTTGCTTAATGTAGCAAGGAGCCTTATGTTTCAGGGGGATTCCTCTTATGTTTTGGCCTGATTGTGTTTTGATTGCTGCTTATTTGATTAACAGACTTCCTTCCTCTGTTTTAAATGGTAAATCTCCTTTCTGTCTTATGTATGGTAGAGAACCTAACCCTTCTCACTTGAGAAGTTTTGGATGTTTGTGTTAGGCTACTGTTTGAAAGGAAATGATAAGTTTTCTAAAAAGTCTAAAAAATGTGTTTTACTTGGGTATGCTAGTGGAAAAAGGCTTATAAGTTGTGTGGTCTTGAAAATAGAGGAGTTATATACTCTAGAGATGTTAAGTTTTATGAAAATGTTTTTCCTTACAAAATGAATAATGATGATGTTGGTTTTGAGTCTTCTACTAGTAAAATTTCTACTTAAATTTTTTTGATTATTTTGAGTTTGAAAATACATCCAAAACTTCAAGACCTAATGATGATAAGGAAGGGGATACTCCTTTGTGTAGAGAGGGTGATAACTCTACTACTGAGGATATGACTGTTAACCATAATAGTCAATCATATATTATTCATGTTGGTGATGACTTAGTTATTAGCTTACCAAGTAGTAGTGGTACTTTAACTCCAACTCCCATAGGAGAAACAGATAGTTCTAAAGGCAATTTTGATTTAAATAATGAGGTTCTTGAAAATTTGTTTAACAATGAGATATGGGAGGTTAGACAGAGGAAGTCTAATAGGGTTATTAAGTTTCCTGCTAAACTAAATGGTTATGTGCTTAATACTTCTCTGAGATATGGTTTGTATAAGTTTTGTAATCATGCTATGCTTGATATGAAGAATTTTGGTTTTACATCTAATCTTAATAAGAATTATGAACCTACTTGTTATGAAGATGCTTGTAGTGATCAAAATTGGATTAATGTTATGAATCTTGAAATACAAGCTTTATATGAAAATGGTACTTGGGATCTTGTTGACTTTCCTATGGGTAGAAAGCCTATCAAGTCTAAATAGGTGTATAGAATAAAATATCTTTCAACTGGTGAAATTGAAAGATATAAAGCAAGACTTGTGGCTAAGGGTTGTTGTAAAACCCGCATAAAATCCCTAGAATACTACGTACATGAAATTACATATAAATTTAAAACTTACGATTTAATTATATACGATACGTTTTGAGAACGTCTAATAGAGTTACTACGTATATTATTTTTAGTACGACAAATAGTTACGTATATTATTATTATTAACGTACGACAAGAATTTACGTATAATAAGTAAAACCACCAAAATAATAATACACGACATTTAAATTCCCGCGACACGAATAGATAACACAATTATTATTATTTATGTATATTAAATTAACGCGACAAGCGATTTCGTATATAATATTTACGTTTAGCACATACTAAAATAACTACGAGAATTTACGACACTTTAAAATCATGACTACGCGCAAAGTTTTACAAGTCGCGTATTTATTTAAAATAAAAATGTACAATGGTTATTTTGGGGCTGGTTTGGACAAAAGAAAAAAAAAGAAAGCAGTTGGGCCGAGGCCCAATGGAAAAACCCAAACCGACCCTATACATTAATAAAACGGGGGAAGGATTCTTTTTTTTCGTTTATACAGTCGACAAACACATAACACAACACAACGACCAATACCCTAAAACCTAGGCTACAATCGATCGTTTTATATTTTCTTGTGGGGGGTCTCCTGCTGCCGTCGTTCTAAAACAGAAAACAAGAAACAAGGTCGTGGGTTGATCAAGGAAATCAGAGGGTCGTTGTGTGCCTTGTTTTCAATTCCTAAAACCCTAAAACATGTAAGGATTAACCCTAATCTCGTTTTTAATTTTTCTGTTGATTAATGAATATTGAGTCCGAGTATTAGACAGTTGGAAACTTGTTATACAAGTCGAATTAAGGTGGGATCGTTTTGGGGGCGTTTATTTTCAGCTAGCATACAAAAACCGAGACCCTTCTATGGTCTCGGTGGTGATTATGTTCCAACAGCCGCAAGGGCGTGTGGTTTTCGTCCAATCAGTGGCTATCAACAGCCAAACAGGGGTAAGTAATAAGTAGCAGGGGGTGTTTGTCTTAATTAAAACAGTGGGAATAACATAGAGAGCAATGGGTACTTCTTAAATAGAAACTAATAAGATTTGATCGGGAATTAGCGACAGTTTTGCAACAGTATTTCTGTCGCAGTTTGTCAGGGCAGATTTGGGACAGAATTGGCCATAGTTTTAGAGACAGAAAATTCTGTCTCTAATCCAGTTATGAAGTCATGTAGTATTGTTGACTTGTTTAAGTGCGACCGAGACATGGGTGTCTCGGTAGGCTTGGGTACGTTGGGATACGTTATGAAACATGATTAATGTAGGTATTATTTACACGTTATGGTAAAATACTTTTACGAGACTTAAGTTATATTTAATAAAAAGATTTTGCCTAGTTTTTTTATTTACGAAGTTAAATTAATAAACGTGACTTAATTTAATTATTTAATTATCAAGTTAACGTTAGGTTTATTAAATTATCATGTTATGATATAAATTATGATTTCAACTAAAATCATGCGTTTTATTATTAACTAATAATTGTTACTTTTAGCGTAAAGTATTTATTAAATAAACTTTACTACATGATCATGAATTAAGTATTTTATGCTTATTAACATGTAGGGACATAAAATACACTAAGCATAATACATGATTAAATATGAAGCCGTACATAAGTCAAGAACATATAAGACAATACAAGAACAAGTTGAGTTAACGTCAAGTAATTAATAATTATTAAGTATAAGTTAACCAAGCGACTCATACATGTCCCTCTTTATTATGTAGTATTTATGGAGTATGATCTTCTTCGCGTTTTCATCTTCCACGTTATTCTTCGTTTGCATTTACTGGACGTGAGGTACTGATTTTCCGTCCTTTCAGTAAGGACTTCCTTTCCTATGCATGTTTAGTATTTCCCGTCTGCAGCCAAATGTTTTTCCCCAGTATATGCTTAAGCTTATTAGTAATCATGTTAATAACTAAATAAATTGCCTGAGCATTATATACAAGCATGACCAGTTTATGTACTAGTTACGGAGGTACCGTAACCATGGCACTAGAGGCACCGGTGTCGTGACTCACATGCAGGAGAGTGATTTCCAGCATCGTCGCACTCATGTTCAGTTTGGCCATTTTATCAGTATGTTTAGTAGGGCGTATGGATGCATCCTAGGCTTATCAGTTTACAAGTTATCAGGGTGAATGTGGTGTGTGCTCTACATCCTTCACATTGGAGCTAATCCCTCCACCCAGCACAGTTATTTAGAGGTCACCCCTCTACAGTTATTTAAAGGTCACCCCTCTAATAGCATAACGAGGTTACCCCTCCATGTATTCATGCACGTTGATATATTTCATGACCTATATGAGCTCTTTGGCATTTAAATTACAGTTTTCATGATTAAACAGCAGACTTTCAGTATTAACATGAACATGAGACTCTTTTTAGAATAAACCAGTTTATTACAAGTCACCAGGTTTCCAGGACTTATATTATTCCGCTGCACTTTCATTGTCATGTTTTCATTTTATCCTTCACTTATGTTTTGTTATTCCATGTTATTGTATATATCCGCGCACTGAGCGTCTCGCTCAGCCGTTTTCTCTTTTCATGTCGCCAAACGGCAGGTACACAAGGTCAGAAGCATGGAAAGGTTATGCATAGGATGGGAGCTATTATATGTTTCTGTTTCGTTTGCATTACTTTTACTTTATGCTTGTTTATGAGTTTATGTTGGGGACTGATGTTTGATTTCGATTATCCCTTATGGTCATGTAATGTTTTAGGACATTTACCTTATGCTTTGATATTAAGCCATGAATATCCTGTGACATTTCATTTATCCAAATGGGGTGTTACAATTATGGTATCAGAGCCAAGGTTTCGACCTGTAGGCTCTAAAACTTGACCTGCGACTAGTGGGTAGTCACCAGGACCTTCCTAAGCCAACGCTTGTTATTCCATATATCGATATTTTCATCACCTTGATGTTTTAACCATGATGTTTTCTCAAAATTGTTTTTTTTAATATGGATTGAACACCCGTCATCCATACTTAGTTACATGTCATTATTTTATGCATGATGTTCCTTGAGAACTTTGGGTAATATGGACTGAACCACCGTAGTTCATACTTGGTCATACGTTTTCTGTTAGGTTTAGACAGTTGGTTTTCACGCATATTTTATTTTCATTTCATGTATTCATTCATGCATGCATCTCATTGTCATAGGAATTTTGACTAAATAATGGTTGGTACAGGACTGGCTCTATTTAGTCGCATGTGCTTTTATTGAAACTTTTTGTTTGATTAGTGGACCGACCCATAGGCGTCCACACTTGCCTTTTGTTTTGTGAACCGACCCATAGGCGTTCACTCATGTACATATCATCATATTTCTTAACCATGCATTTTAAACTGTTTCATGCATTATAAACTGTTTCATGCTTTATAAAGTACTTCATGCATCTTTTATGTTTAGGTCATGTTATATTGTGTCGGACTTACCATATATGTTGCATTAAATTACATTATGAAACGACTCGTAGTCGTCCAAACTATCGTCAAAACTTTTCATGTCCTCTCATTTATTTGTTATGTTTCTTTATGTTAAGTATGTTTTCATACTATCATGGTTAACTTCGTCTTTATGCTGATTGTGTTTTATGCTCCTTCATGTTAATTTTGTCCCATGTTTCTTCATGATAATTTCATCTTCATGATGATTATGTTCCATGCCTCTTTATGTATATTATGTTTTCATTATGTTGATCATGCCCTCATGCTAGACAATGATGGATTTCATTTAATCCTGCTTTTATGATAGTCATGGTTGATTTTCATTAATCATGTTTTCAAGAAAATCATCACTGAATTTTGTTCTAACCATCCTTTTGGTGTTTCCTCTATGCAACCAGAATGATGTCTACGCTGATATTGCTAGGCTATCAGGATTGTTCACTTCAGTTCGGTTTCCTAACCGTTTGATTAGTTTTCCTTTTAAATCACGTCAGATGGTGACCCCATACCGATCACTTCATGTGCATTCCATGTGTACTCCATGTATCAGATTCCACGTGTACTCCAGGACCGTATCCCGTGTGTGTTACACGTACCGTAATTCATGTGCATTTCACTTACAATAACCCACGAGTATTCGCTAGTCGATTCTAAATCACCTCATGCGTATTTCACTTGTTGATATTCTACAAAATGCTGATGTCGCTCATGACTTGGAGATGTTACTAAGGGTTGATGTTGCTGATTATTTGGAGACGCTACGAGATGATGATGCTGTTCACAACCTGGAGATCTTACAAGACGAAGACAAAGGCGTTAGACCAAAGAGATCGGACGAGAAGATGCTTCACCACCATAAGATCTCCATCCCAATTCATGTCCTTACCTATTAGTTATATGTCATACGTCATACAGTTGTCTTTTCATTCATATGAGTGAGAACCGATACCAGCCGGCCACTCAGCTGAATAGTTACATGAATCACCATCATGAGAATGACCATCATGGAACTGACAGACAAGACAATAGTAACCACTACTGTGACAACAAGTATTCTAGAAATCACAATAAAACACCGGTCACAGACTTAACCAGAATCACAAGGGTCAGCAGTCTAGTAGATCCGCCAACTCTGGCATTTTGACCACTATTTTCATTTTGATTTATTTTCATATGTCACGGCATCCGTCAAGACACATCCTCTCATGTATATGTACTAAAGAAACATGTCAAGACACCAGTCAAGACACTTGTCACACGTATAGTTCTCAGGACATGAGTCAAGACAGACTCATGCATAACTTCTGAACCCAGCCTCAGTGATTCAAGGTACCTTTCCAAGGGTATACTTATTTCAATATGCCATGTATAAATCAAGCCACTAAGATTTCAGCACATCTTTAACTTATTGTTCATATTTGGTCACGCGGTGCTCGTTCTGTATAAGACGGACGAAACACATTCAGAAAAATCTGCCACGTTTACCTCATGTGCTGACATGACACTTCCATTTCTCGATGTATGATTTGGATATTCATGTCCATATAAGACGCCGTTGTATCATCATGTACATAGAGACTTTCATTTCAGTTTGACGACAAGATCTTTTATTTCTACAATGGATCGTTATCCGTATTAAATTATATTCAGCGATGTTCAGATTCCTGAATACATTCATCATGGTTTTTAACCAGGAAAATCAGTGAAAATTTTTCTTCTGCCAAGCATGTGTTATTGACTTCGATAGTTATCTAACTATCAATTATGACACGACTTCTGATGTTCCTCTTATTCAACATCAATCGATTTCTTCAGAATTTTCCCAGATATATTACCAGAAGGAACTACCAATCATACCACCATTCATAACTGTATTTCCCTTCCAAGTATTAATAAGCCATTCAGCCAGCTACCAGACCTTAAACACTTTCCAAGATCGATTTACTATCAGGCTATTAAAGTTGTGAGTGAAAGAACAGGACACTTCCGTGACTGCTCTTCGCACACATTATGGTCGTTATAAATTCATGTTTGTGTCTGTTAGTTCACGAATGCCAGCAGTAATTGAGGATTTGAGAAATTAAATTTTCATGAACTCTGGACAAGCTCGTTATTCTATTCATTGCTAACACTATGACCTTCTTTAAGTTTAGAAGAGCACGAAGACCATCTTCGCTCTATGTTACAAGACTTATAACGGAGGAATTTCACACTGAATTTTTTTTCTTGTAGGTATGTAGTTGATTTCAGTGACACGCTGAATCACATCGTTCCTTGGTAAATCTTTACCATGACTAAGTTTACGCGTAAACGAGAAAATCCTTCACTAACATATGCATTCTAGAAAATTTTACGCTATAAGAAGTTAAAATTTTTACCTAGACTCAGAGCCTTTTAATTGCTATGTATCCAGATCCTACCAAGATGTATCATGACCTTAACCACATTTTGGGGGAGAGGCATGAAAACAAGATGTGGTTATGTTCATATCTAAATGCCTGACTTTTTAGCAAGTTAAGATAGAACACTAACACGCTTATAGTCATTTCAACCTTTAAAAATATTTGAATCGTCATTCGACAATTTAACCAATCCTACATGTCGTTCTTTCATCTGAAAGGAGTGCACATTAGCAGACTATCAGCTATTTTCCAGCCAATGATCGTACGATTACACGACACTCTTTTAGCTATCAGATCAGATAAAGGTTTATGTTATCATTTGTTATTTGCATTCACGTCTGTATGATTATTTCAGCTCTCAAGTTATGTCTCACGGTAGCATTCACAAATTTATCCACGTCTTTATTTTTTCCCATTTGCATGATTGGCTTACACTTCCACGTTTATGACATCATTCACGTTCATGACATCATTCACGTTCATGACATCATTCACGTTCATGACATCATTCACATTCATGACATCATTCACGTTCATGACATCATTCACGTTCATGATCATATCCTATCTTACGGTTTACGTTTCACTTTTCACTATGGAAGAATTGTAGGAAGCTTGAGAGACTATACTCAAGTTTAGTATGACTTTCATCCTCAGATAGACGTTTCACGTCGCATTTCACGTCTCATCTAGTATCATTGATTTTACCTCCTCAGTTATTTCGCGTCCACTATATGTTCCCATGTCATGTTCACTCTATGCTCTCATGTCACGTTCACGATATATTACACGTATTCTTATTCACCATATGTTCCCACATTTATGTACCATATCTCCACGTATCACGTTCACAATTTTTCACGTATCATGTTCACAATTGTTCATGTATTACGTCTCAATATGTATCACGCATCAATGCTTTGTATGTGATTATGCCAGTAAGTATAACACCTAGTATCATAAGTTCAGATATGTTCTTTTCAGTCATTTCATGTTCCTTTTTCCTTAAGTCACGTCATGTTCTATGTTCTCTACGATCACGTCACGTTCATGTCCCTTCCGGAATATCGTATCTCTAATTCGAGGACGAATTATTCTTTTAGAGGGGAAGAGTTGCAAAACCCGCATAAAATCCCTAGAATACTACGTACATGAAATTACGTATAAATTTAAAACTTACGATTTAATTATATACGATACGTTTTGAGAACGTCTAATAGAGTTATTACGTATATTATTTTTAGTACGACAAATAGTTACGTATATTATTATTATTAACGTACGACAAGAATTTACGTATTATAAGTAAAACCACCAAAATAATAATACACGACATTTAAATTCCCGCGACACGAATAGTTAACACAATTATTATTATTTATGTATATTAAATTAACGCGACAAGCGATTTCGTATATAATATTTACGTTTAGCACATACTAAAATAACTACGAGAATTTACGAAACTTTAAAATCATGACTACGCGCAACGTTTTACAAGTCGCGTATTTATTTAAAATAAAAATGTACAATGGTTATTTTGGGGCTGTTTTGGACAAAAGAAAAAAAAAAGAAAGCAGTTGGGCCGAGGCCCAATGGAAAAACCCAACCCGACCCTATACATTAATAAAACGGGGGAAGGATTCTTTTTTTTCGTTTATTCAGTCGACAAACACATAACACAACACAACGACCAAAACCCTAAAACCTAGGCTACAATCGATCGTTTTATATTTTCTTGTGGGGGTCTCCTGCTGCCGTCGTTCCAAAACAGAAAACAAGAAACAAGGTCGTGGGTTGATCAAGGAAATCAGAGGGTCGTTGTGTGCCTTGTTTTCAATTCCTAAAACCCTAAAACATGTAAGGATTAACCCTAATCTCGTTTTTAATTTTTCTGTTGATTAATGAATATTGAGTCCGAGTATTAGACAGTTGGAAACTTGTTATACAAATCGAATTAAGGTGGGATCGTTTTGGGGGCGTTTATTTTCAGCTAGCATACAAAAACCTAGACCCTTATATGGTCTCGGTGGTGATTATGTTCCAACAGCCGCAAGGGCGTGCGGTTTTCGTCCAATCAGTGGCTATCAACAGCCAAACAGGGGTAAGTAATAAGTAGCAGGGGGTGTTTGTCTTAATTAAAACAGTTGGAATAACATAGAGAGCAATGGGTACTTCTTAAACAGAAACTAATAAGATTTGATCGGGAATTAGCGACAGTTTAGCAACAGTATTTCTGTCGCAGTTTGTCAGGGCAGATTTGGGACAGATTTGGCCATAGTTTTAGCGACGGTTAGTGACTGTTAGCGACAGAAAATTCTGTCTCTAATCCAGTTATGAAGTCATGTAGTATTGTTGACTTGTTTAAGTGCGACCGAGACATGGGTGTCTCGGTAGGCTTGGGTACGTTGGGATACGTTATGAAACATGATTAATGTAAGTATTATTTACACTTTATGGTAAAATATTTTTACGAGACTTAAGTTATATTTAATAAAAAGATTTTGCCTAGTGTTTTTATTTACGAAGTTAAATTAATAAACGTGACTTAATTTAATTATTTAATTATCAAGTTAACGTTAGGTTTATTAAATTATCATGTTATGATATAAATTATGATTTCAACTAAAATTATGCGTTTTATTATTAATTAATAATTGTTACTTTTAGCGTAAAGTATTTATTAAGTAAACTTTACTACATGATCATGAATTAAGTATTTTATGCTTATTAACATGTAGGCACATAAATTACACTAAGCATAATACATGATTAAATATGAAGTCGTACATAAGTCAAGAACATATAAGACAATACAAGAACAAGTTGAGTTAACGTCAAGTAATTAATAATTATTAAGTATAAGTTAACCAAGCGACTCATACATGTCCCTCTTTATTATGTAGCATTTATGGAGTATGATCTTCTTCGCGTTTTCATCTTCCACATTATTCTTCGTTTGTATTTACTGGACGTGAGGTACGGATTTTCCGTCCTTTCAGTAAGGACTTCCTTTCCTATGCATGTTTAGGATTTCCCGTCTGCAGCCAAATGTTTTCCCCCATTATATGTTTAAGCTTACCAGTAATCATGTTAATAACTAAATAAATTGCCTGAGCATTATATACAAGCATGACCAGTTTATGTACTAGTTACGGAGGTACCGTAACCATGCCACTAGAGGCACCGATGTCGTGACTCACATGAAGGAGAGTGATATCCTGCATCGTCCCACTCATGTTCAGTTTGGCCATTTTATCAGTATGTTTAGTGGGGCGTATGGATGCATCCTAGGCTTATCAGTTTACAAGTTATCAAGGTGAATGTGGTGTGTGCTCTACATCCTTCACATTGGAGCTGATCCCTCCACCCAGCACAGTTATTTAGAGGTCACCCCTCTATAGTTATTTAAAGGTCACCCCTCTAATAGCATGACGAGGTCACCCCTCCATGTATTCATGCACGTTGATATATTTCATGACCTATATGAGCTCTTTGGCATTTAAATTATAGTTTTCATGATTAAATAGCAGACTTTCAGTATTAACATGAACATGAGACTCTTTTCAGAATAAACCAGTTTATTACATGTCACCAGGTTTTCAGGACTTATATTATTCCGCTGCACTTTCATTGTCATGTTTTCATTTTAGCCTTCACTTATGTTATGTTATTCCATGTTATTGTATATATCCGCGCACTGAGCGTCTCGCTCAGCCGTTTTCTCTTTTCATGTCGCCAAACGGCAAGTACACAAGGTCAGAAGCATGGAAAGGTTATGCATAGGATGGGAGCTATTATATGTTTCTGTTTCGTTTTCATTACTTTTACTTTATGCTTGTTTATGAGTTTATGTTGGGGACCGATTCCGGTTATCCCTTATGGTCATGTAATGTTTTAGGACATTTACCTTATGCTTTGATATTACGCCATGAATATCCTGTGACATTCCATTTAACCAAATGGGGTGTTACAATTGTAATCAAATGGAGGGTATAGACTTTGAGGAAACTTTTAGTCCAGTTGTTAAAATGAGTACTATTAGGTGTTTGACTGATTTATCTGTTCAAAATGGTTGGAATTCATACCAAATGGATGTTAATAATGCTTTTCTGTATGGAGACTTGAGTGAAGAAGTTTTTATGATTCCACCTCCAAGTTATTCTAAACTTGGAGATAATAAGGTGTGTAGACTTAAGAAGTCTTTATATGGTCTTAAGCAAGCTCTAAGATAATGGAATAACAAACTTTTTGAAACATTGTTTGATGTTGGTTTTGTTCAATCTAAAAATGATCATTCTTTGTATATCAAAGCAGATGGCAAAATAAAGTTGTTCTTGCTTGTCTATGTGGATGATCTTGTTTTAACAGGCAATTCTTAAATTGAAATTGATAAGTTCAAAAAGTTTTTGAATAATAGATTTAAAATCAAAGATCTTGGAGAACTTAAATATTTTTTGGGAATTGAAGTTCTTAAAACTGAGAAGGATTGTGTTTAAGTCAGAGAAAGTAGTGTTTAGAACTCCTAAATGAGTATGGTTTGTTGGCTTGTAGACCTGTTATTACACCTTTGCCAGACAATGTTGTACATGCTCATAAGGAATCTGATGGTGATAGTTATTTGATTAGTATTACTAACTATCAAAAGTTGGTTGGAAAGTTAATCTACTTAACTTTAACTAGACCTGATATTTCTTATGCAGTACATTGTTTAAGGCAATATATGCATGCTCCTTTACAGTCACATTTTGATTTTGGTTTGAGAGTGCTTAAGTATTTGAAATTTGCACCTGGAAGTGGTATTAGTTTCAATAAAAGTTCTGAAGGGTACAAAATCATTGCATATTCAGATTCTGATTGGGCTAAGTGTCCTGTTACTAGAAGGTATGTTTCTAGTTATTGTGTTTATGTTAATGGTAATCTGATTATCTGGAAAAGCAAGAAGGAAGTTACCTTGTCTAAATCTTCAGCTGAAGCTGAATAAAGGGCAATGGCAGCTGCTACTTGTGAATTTATGTTAAACTTTTAAGTGAGTTTGGTATAACACAGTTGCTTCCAGTGAGCTTATGTTGTGATAATAAGTTTGCTATTCAGATAGCAGCTAACCCTGTTATGCATGAAAAAACTAAACATTTTGACATTGATGTTCATCTTGTTAGAGATAAGGTGAATTCTGGGCTTATTAGAACTGTGAAGGTTGATTCTAAAAATCAACTTGCAGATATTCTATCTAAGGCTTTGGGTTCATATCAACATACCTTCTTGGTGAAAAAACTTGTTATGATTAACCTGTTTGGTTTACAATCTTGAGGGAGGGTGTTAAAAGTTTGATATCCTTCTGTGACAAGCTTGTAAGTTAAGGGGTCTAATTGTACTTTTGTATATTGTGCACGTTTTGTTTATCTTTGTGATGTGTAAGGAGTCAAGTGCAATTAGTTGTTTGGGCTTAAGTATATAAGATGGAAGGTGGTTAGCTGGTTCATTCATTCATTCATACTTCACACACACAACTCTCTCAATCTTTCGGTTAGACTTTGGGGTTTCATCATCTAGGTTTCATCTGGTTTTCTGTTAAGATCTTCTTGATCTTGTTTTAGTATAGTTTAGTTAGGTTTGTAAGTGTGAGTAAACGTATAGTTGATAGAATCCACCTGGTGGGGACTATCTTGATTTCTGATTGTATTCGTTTGGTGAGAACCTGTTAGGGACTCATCTACTTGCGTATATTATTTTAATAAAAGTAATCACTAAAAGGTGGTTGGTTGAGTGATTAGATCTTGATCTGGTTGGTTTTGATATCATTTTTACAATATATTATTATCAAACGAAAAAAGTTAAAAATAATTTTTTTAAATACATCGAAATAAATGTTTAAGCAAATAGCAAAAAAATTTAGAAATTTGGTAACATTAGATGACAAAGTTAATATCTATGTAGATCCTTAAATTAGCATAAACTTATTCAACCAATAATAATCATCCATTTAAAAAAAAACCATTTCCCGCCATTTTTTTTAAATTAAATATCTCATAAACGGTAAATCATCAAACGAAAAAATACACCATTACAACGAGAATTAAATCATCTTTCTATCGAGGGGCACATGTATATTCTTTGGACGAACTTTTTTTTCGAATTTTTTTAGTTACGCATGAGAGAATCATATATGATTCGTCACGAATCATATATAATTCTCTCAGACGTGACTTAAGAAAAAAAGTCGAAAAATAGTTCGTCGAAAGTATATACATGTGCCCCTCGATAGATAGATGATTTAATTCTCGTCACGATGATATGTTTTGTTTTACGTAACGATGAACGGTTTGTGAGATATTTAATTTTTAAAAAAATAAGTTTTTTGTTACATGATAAAAATGTATGGTTGTGATTGGTTGATTGAGTATATACTAAACTAACGGTATATGTTAAACTTTTTCCTTAGATGATAAAAAGAATAAATTGATTAAAAGATATTTTAGTTTAAAATTAAAAATTGTTTTTTAATAAATTGTTATAAAAGAAACAAATGAATAAGATTCTACCTTAGGTTTGGAGTAAAACTAATCATATATATGATATCTTAATTCTAATTTTAATTTAGAATTAGACTAGTTATAAGTTTTGTACATACACGTGTCTTACACATAAATTAAATTTATTTTATTATTTTAGGTTAATAAACGGATGTATAAAAAATTTAACGTGTTTAATATTTATTTTTTAAAATTAGTATAAAAATTTGAAATATTATAAGTTTTACTTTATTACATCTAAATTATTTAAATTTAATTATTAAAGTTTTATTAATTATCTTCTCTTTTTTAAGTTTATTTTTTATAAATTTAATACATATATTTTAATGTTATTTTTTTTCTATCAAATTTTACATCTTTTTAAAACATGTTAGCAAAATTTATAAATAATTTGATTTTTTTTTTTTTTAAATTTAAAAACTTATTTAATTTTAAAAATATTACTGTACTAAATAAAAGAATTTAATTTTTGAACGAATGAAATCATCATTAAACGTTTAACTTTACTAAGTAAAATATTTGAATTTAGGATTAAAATATATATTTTTATAGAGGGTATATAAATATAGATTGTAAGCTTTTCATGATTATCAGTATTCGATTACTTATTTTCTTCCTAAGAGTGGACTTGGTGGTAACTATTAAAAAAATCATAAAAGAATCGGTACATGTGCATTTAATTTTATTTTTCTATTATAGTATCTTTTTCTAAAATGATCGCATTGCATATTCAGAAGAAATAAGTCAATACACACTAAATATATGAGGACCAGTTACTTTACCCTGCAAAAATGATGTCAGGGAATTCGTTACAAATTGATAAAACCCATTACGCCACGAACTTCAGTTACCAAAACTTAAAAGTTAGAAATTGAAATCAATACATTTGCTTGCATTTACTTGGTGTATTTATGTTTGCACCAAATTACATGTTAGAATTGAAATCATCATGTGAATGACCAGTCACAATTTTACCATGCAACATTTCTTTCAATGCGATTTATTACTTTGAGGCTATAACTTGTTTTTTTGAAAAGAGGCTATAACTTGTTCACTTGTTGTAATTTGGTTTCAACTACTTTAAAAAAGGTTATTAAGAAAAATGGTGTAAATGTTAAAGCTTCAAAACACAAAATTTTTTTAATATCAAAACATTTATTTTAATTTATTTTTATTTTACAAATAAATTAAATAAATAATTTACTTATAAACGCAATTTCAAACACCTTCTAAATTTATAAGGACCAATTACTTTACCAAATAATCAAAGGAGCATTGCTCTAATGGTATCACTCCCTCACCGTAAACGTCTAGTTGATCGGTTAAAAGAGGGCTTTTGGGAAATAGGTCATGGATTCAATCCCAACTCCTGACTAAAAGGTCATTAGAACAGGTACTCATTGCATAGGGCTTGGTCCTTAGGGAAGGGTCAGTCGGCACCCAAAAGAGTGCACGGGGTCAGGGTTTTTTCCCCTGATTTAAACTTTTTGGAACTTTACCAAATAAACATAAAATTTTTAAATTAGCATTAAGATATAGTATTAAGGGTTTTTCTATCTTGTGCCCTAAGGCACATGATAAGAACACCTAAATTACATAAAAAGTACACCGGGTCCGACAGAAAAGTACATAAGAATCCACAAAATGTGAATTTATGTGTACTTTTCTGTGAAACCCGGTATACCTTTTACCTTCTTATCATGTGCCTTAGGACACAAGATAGAAAAACCCTAGTATTAAATATACATTAAATAAATTTATAACTTATTGTATTTGAACATGATACGCATTTAAGGCATTTATATGTTAATTTGAAAATTTTATCTTAATTTAATACACAATAACTTAGCAAAAACCAATGTTAAAAGAATCAACAATAACCAAGTTCTCCAAAAATTCAAAGCATTGAATACATCTAATGCAAATATCATTTAATTACTATAATTTCGGTAAAAAAAAAATTGTTTGTTAAGCTTTTATGAAATTTTTTCCAAAAAACTTACATTGAGATGCATGAAAATAGTTGTTGGGTGTGTAAAATGTAAACCCAATATCTCACAGAATTAAAACATAGCTTCAAAATCAACGTAGAATACTTTTATGAGGTACTTATTCTTCACTTTTTAGCATAATAAACCGTCTTTGCCAATTTTTAGCATTTCCTAAGCCAATAGCAGCATGAAAATTCTGTCGGCACCCAAATGTTTTAGTGCAGCGCTAGAATAGAGCACTGTGCATAGAGGGTTTAGGTTGTAAAAAAAAGCAAGAGAGTAAGAGCGTATACAAGGCTAATGTTAAAGTACCTTCCTAAAAAAAGAATTAGTATCTCTTTTCGTTTTTTATTTTTATAATTTTATTTATGTTATAAAATTGACTAAAAATACAAAATAAAAATTATAAAATTAAATAGGTTAAAGTAATAAATAAACAAAAATATAAAACAAAATTTGTACTTGTTATACTTTTTTAGAGGAATAAAAGTTATTAATATATGCAATTTATGAGGATATATAGATCCCTAAAAAACCATCTATACCCCCATTTATTTTCTGGTTTTTTATTTTTTATTTTATTTTTATAATTTCTTTACGTTATAAAACTGAGAAATTGAAAAAACTGAATGAAAATTATAAAGTTTAACATGTTAAAAGTAATAAACTGTCAAAAATACGGAATAGAAACTAATAAAAATTGCACAGTACTGTAGTCTGTGAGATTAATTGCAAGTGGATGTATACTTTTTTTTACTCCCTCCGTCCCGGAATTATTGTTCATCTTTCCTTTCCGGATTGTCATAAAATTATTGTCTATTTCTATATATAGTTGGTGAAATTGTTTAGATTCATATATTATCCTTAATTAGAAGTGTTATTAACAAAAATTTATAAAGACATTAAATAATTGTCAAAAGGTAAAAATGTCTTTCTTTTACTTATACAAAATTCAAAGAAATAATTAATACATTTTTTTTAAACTATGTAATTATTATATGATTATAATAACTTTTAGACAGAAGGAGTACTTTTTTGAGGGACAAATGTACCAATAGAGTACCCATATGCAAATACAAGAAGTTTTCAAAAGCCTTTTGTATTTAATGTCATTATAACAAATTAAGGGTGTGTTTGATATCTCTCTATCGGAATGAGGGAATACATATGATAGTCATTAAAAATGTTTGGTTGATAACTATGGGTATGGATTTATCAATGCATACCCACAGATCCATAGTAGAGACTAGAGAGAAGGGGTGTCTTTGACGCCTTATTTCGGTGAGTCCAACTATCTTTTTTTCTCCTCCATACAAATATTAAATATTTCTACTAATAAACCACATATATTTTAAAATATATACCATCTATTAAAAAAAATTTAAACTCAACTAAAATAAAGCAAACAAAATATTTTAAAAATTTACACGCATTAAACGCACCCTAAGTGTTTAACAATAACTTTTACAAAAACTTACTTAGAGGGAAAGGTATCACAAAGAGGTGTTTACCTCTTCACTGCGCCACATCAGCGTCACGTCATACCAACTAATCTCTCTCATCTTCTCTAAAAACACCCCCTTTATCACAACTAGTCTCTCTCCTCTTCACTTGGGTCCCACCACTCACCATTTTATTTAATTTTTCAATTTTCACACAAAATAAAAATTCATTTCATAAAATTAAAAATTAAAAAATACTAAAAAATAAAATACAAATACGAGAAATAAAATTACGCTACGAATATAAAAATACGGAAAAAAAAGACAATACGAAATACAATAGGAAATAAAACTTGAGAATACTGAAATACAATAGGAAATGCAATACGATACTAAAAATAAAATTACATAATACGATATTAAAAATAAAATTACATAATACGATTAGTCAGTTCTCGGATCCGAATCCGATAACAGACCACAAGGAAACTCCCAACGCAATGTTTCTTCTTCATCTTCTTCGGCCATAATTTGCGCCTCCCGCTCCCTTCTTTTCCTTTCTTCTTCTTCCTGAGTTTGTCTCAACACTTTTTGATCTAGGTATTCTTGATACACCTCAATGTCAGTCATTCTGCCATCTGTGAGGTTTGGAATTGGAAAGGGTAGATCGGGCGACTCATTTCTTATTCGGTGTTGTTGCGACGAAGGACCGATATGTGTTGTTTGATATCGGGACGAAGAACCAAAGTTATTCAACCATTTAGTATTTTCTTCAATTCTGGCCTCAAATTTTGTCGCCTTTCTTGCGCAAGATCTCCGGAGGCTGAAATCCAATTCAGCTTGCTTACTAAGATATGTGTCGATAAACTGACGCTCCTGTGGGGAGAGATCACGGCATTTCTTACATGCCGAGCTCAATTCCCTATTCTCTTCGGACGCAGTATCGAAATCATCACCTAACTTCGTAAGCTGCTCGTAACGGCGTTGTTGTTGAAGTATTTGTCTGTTAACTATAGCCTTAATCTCGGCTTCGGTATGTGGGAATGAACATGCCATTTTTGATTTTTGAATGTGTGTGTGAAAAAACAGAGTTGTGTGTGAAAAAACTGTGTGTAAAAATATGGTATTTATAAAGAAAAAATATTGATTTTAAAAAAATTTTTTTTTTTTTTTACTAGCCGTTACAAACGGTAATAAAAAATTGTTGACCCCACCTTTATTTTCCAACGAGCAATGTCACTTTGTGACATTTGAGAACCGGCGAGGGGGGTCGGTGTAACGGCGAAGGGCGGCGAGCGGCGGCGAGCCTGCCACCTAGGCACGGCGAGCCTTCCTCGCCGCCATACCGTTCCCTCTTATTTTACAAGTCAATTTAATAAGCTATCTAAAAAGCTATAGTAGCATTAGGGAAGGAAAATACTTTTAAAACTTCTTGAAATAGTAAAAAAAAAATTTGCTCCAATATATAAAGCAAAAAAATGAAAAACAAAATAACATAAAGCAAACCCTCCTCTCTCTCTCTCTTAAAAACACAACAATAAAAAACCATATCTTCCCTCACAAGACAGACACTCACTCCACCCTCTCCCACTTCCGGCAATGCTCCCTGAACTCACAAACAAACCATCACCACCACCATAACCAAATCTTCACCTTCACCTCCACCTCACATAATGCCAGTCCCTTCATCTTCATCATCCTCATCACGTGACTTCAAACACAACCTCCTCACATGCCTCACCAAGCTCTCCGACCGTGACACACACGCAACCGCATCCCAAGAGCTTCACTCCATCGCCAAAACCTTAACTCACTCCCATCTCTCTCCTTTCATCTCCTCCATTATCGTAAACAACCCTTCTGACAAACCATTCGTACGTAAACAATGCCTTAGTTTACTTTCCACTTTATGCCATGCACATGCTAGTAGTGCAACTACATTGTCACCTTACGTACCAAAGCTTGTTAGCTACGTTCTCAAAAGACTACGTGACAGCGACACTTCCGTACGTGCATGTTGTGTAACTGTAGCTGGAGACATTGCATCCGTTGCTGGAAATGGAAATTTTTTGAGCGTTGTGAAGCCTTTTGTGGAGGCCCTTGTGACTGAACAGGATTCCCATGCACAAGGTGGGGCTGCTTTGTGTGTGGCTGCGGTTGTGAGTCATTCGGCTGAACCGGAAACCTCGTACTTGAAAAGGTTGGTGGTCAGGGTGGAGAGGCTGATGAAGAGTGATGCGTTTAAGGCGAAAGCGGCTTTGTGTGCGGTTTTTGTATCTGTGATTGATGTTGGCTGTTGTGATGGGGTGGTGATGGTTAAAAGTGTTGTGAATTTGATGGTTGAGTTTGTGGTGAAGAGTGAGGATTGGAGTGTCAGGAAAGGTGCTGCTGAGGTGTTGGAGAAGATGGCTGTCGTGGAGAGGGAGATGTGTAAGGAGTTTAAGAAGTCGTGTTTGAAGACGTTTGAGGCGAAAAGATTTGATAAGGTGAGGGGAAGGTTTTGGTTCATTATTCGACTTTTTTGTTTGTGATTGTGGTGTGTTTGATGTTTTGTAGGTGAAAAGTGTTAGGGAGACTATGAATCAGATGATTGAGGCGTGGAATGCCGTTCCTGATGTGGCCGAGGAGGTTTCGCCTAAAGGTATAATTTCTTAGTTGAGATAGTTAATAATTTGGTTATAAAGTATTCGTGTTTTTGTTGATTTATTGTTGAATAGCAGTAGCCGATTTCAAGTAATTCTTACATTCCCCCAATTTTTTTGATCTGTAATGTGTGTGTGTCGGTGGGTGTTCTTGTTCTCGATGATAGTTTGGTGATGAATTGATACTTTGCTTTAAAATGAGATCTACCATTCGGTCAAGTTTCTTAATTTTAAGTTGAATTGCAGATCCAAGTGCTAAATGAACTCGTTTGAATCGAGTACTAAAACTTAATTATCACTTTGTAATGTGTATGGGTCTGTTTGGGTGTTCTTTATGGTCTTGTAAGATTACTTAATTATGTGGTTTCTGATGTGTGGTATTGCAGAAGAAGTTGATCCACCAAGAACACCTCAAATAATGAGTAGGCGAACTGTGCCCTATGGTTCACCCGGCAGTTCTGCTACAAGAAGAAATTCATTTGAAAATAGCAGTAAGAAAACTGGTCCAGCAATGTTTCGTAAGCTGGATCGAAAGAAGCCAAATGATCGGAAACTTGACATTGCTGTTGCAACTCCACCCTCAACTGTGGTCACTAAGGATGAGGGGATACTCAAACATAGACCTACAAAGCACGAAATAAAACGGGTCCTCTTCAGTGAAATTTCTGATGAAAAGTTGCTTGAATCTCATTATCAAGATGATAGGTCCATTTCCGGAGTTGTAGAGAGCAATGCCAATTTGGAAATCAATGTGGTCCAACAAGAATCTGAGGACTTAACGTTGATTCGCAATCAGCTTGCTCAAATTGAAACTCAACAGTCCACCTTATTTGATCTCCTTGAGGTAAATCTTAGATATCCTTAATTAAGTACTATTTTGCTGTTACTTAGTGCATACAAAATTTTAGGATATGCATAAATACAATTTAACTGCACTGATCACTTATGCTGGCCAACATGTTTTACTTCCTCTGCAATAATGGTCCACATGGTATTCAGGCTTCTGATTTCCCTTTATAACACTTGTGCAAATGCAATTGATTGTATGTGGAGTTCCTTTAAAAGCAGAGAGCAATGAAGAACACAAGAAGTTGATTAAATTATTAGACGATTATGTTATTAGACGATAAATGTGACCCAAACACACAGTCGGGCTTGGGTCACATTTATCGGCTAAGTAACAGATTTAGGACTTTAGGTAATATATTTGTGGTCCAGGCAACTTTACCAGTCCATATGAGCTGGTTTGTTTCTTTAGTCATGCTTTTAGTATGTATTCTAGCTTATCGGTCTTTTGGCGGTAGTTATGGCATGTGTCTTCTCTAACACACTAAAGTAAGGTGGGCACAACATAATTGGGAAAACAATTAGTCAATTACTAAGGGTGTGGGGCTTGGATGATAAGTGTACATTGTCCTTCCTACCAACCGATTCTAGATCCAACTAATTCGACTAAAATATCAACCCGTTGATTGATTCAACAAATGAGTTAAACTTTACCGACAACTTTTTGGACAATCTTACTGGTTAATTATAGAGTAATATGATTGTCTATGCTGTCCTTAAAAGGCAAGTTTATTTTAGAGCATCGAATTTATCTTCAAGTCGAAGTTGGAATCCATCTTTCTTTAGCACGAAGGGACACAAAAGTGGATTCATATTCTAGGATATAGGATAAAGGGATTTGTTAGTATAACAATAAGTGAAACTACTCGTAATTGCTTATCAGTTAGTACTAAATATGACTCGACGAGCTAGACATTAATTGTGTGTATTTGAGACTTGTTCTGCATTTTTTTATCATTACAGACAACTTCTAACATGTTTCTGTTACACTGTCTTAAAATATAGAAATTCATTGGGAGCTCACAAAATGGGATGCGGTCACTAGAATCTCGTGTACACGGTCTAGAGTCAACACTCGATGAAATTTCATTCGATTTAGCAAAGTCATCTGGACGGTTGTCAAATCCTGAACCCACTCTCTGCTGCAAGTTTCCAGGCGCAGATCTTTTCAGCTCTAAACTATGGAAGAAAGCAGAAACTCGCCACATGACTATAAAGAACACAAATCGCGAATCTTACAACCTCCAAAACACTGGATTCCACCTACAGCCTAATGGCAGCGGGTTAATAAAGAATCCATTGGCTGAGGCGCACCAAATGTGATCAAAAAAATTCGGGCAAGCAAAAGAAGGTAAAGTTAACTATGACTATATAAGTGGCTATCTATTATTGTGTAAAGGGTATGTTTTGTGTATAGAAGAAAAAAAATGCCCTTATTTTCTTATTCTTCTTATTATTTTTTTTTAAATTAGTGTTGCTGGACATGTGCTATATGCATCTACCACTTTGCATGCTGGTTATGATTAGTAATTTAAAGGTTGAATTGTGCATCTTTATTGACTCATGGCAGTTTTTAGAATTTTTTTCTCCCCATGCCTTTGTTTCTTCATGATAGGTTGGTGATATCCATTATTAAAGTCCTGCTATGTCATTCTTTTAATCATTTTCTGCAATGTGCTTAGATATTGCAGTATTGGAACAGGTCAGATTGGTTGGGTCAATTATCGTAATCGGTTTGTAACTCCCATGAAAGGTGTAAACTGGCAGAAACACATTAACATTTGATGACTTTACAGTATGTTATTAGGTTTAGAATGACAATTAGAGCTATGTTAGGCTAAATTTGAACAAAACTGCTAAAAAATTCTTGTGCAGTGAGTTTAGTTGAACGCGCTCTATGGAAAGATTTGCCTGATAGGACATACCCGGCCAAAAGTATCGAATTCACGAGTAAATGAGTTGTCGAAGTTATCCTAAGATATCATGAATCAATCCAAACAACGTGTAGTGGGGATGTATTCATTACCATCCCGTCTTATACCGTTACCTATACTTATTGTGATTCATGTTAGCAAACCAGACGCTCCCTTATCGTACATGTAACAACTTTCATTGATTTGTTGTGTCATCTAATACAAAAAGGAAATAATTCGTGGGGTTTGTGCAAAACTATACACCGAAATCACTTGTAAGTTATACTGTAACTTAGGTTGATGTATACTGAATATCGACGCTTTTATATCGAGCACGGTATCAAGATATTCACGACAGCATTATGTTAACAGTCGATGACATTAAATGAAATATCATTACACAAAACGAAAGATTAAGGCATGAGTAAACTAATGTGTCTTTTTTTTTTGTTCAAAAACTAATGTGTCTTTTTGGCAATAATGATGAAAAAAAAAATGCTTTTGGCCTTTCTCCAAAGAGTGGCAAAGGAAATAGTTATTCACTTGTGGGTTAAACTACATACAATATGGGTTAAAGTGACTAGACAGGAATATGTTTTACCTTTTCAACCATATCTTTTTCATGTTACATGTCACAACTCACATGGATACCACAATTTCCTCGAGTACATTTGCTCCGTGATTCACTTTTGGTACGCCATACCAACTATCCGTTTTATGTCACGTGATCCACTTTATAATGTGTTTGTGAGTGCTAGAAGAATCCTATATAGTGAGAGACTGCAAAAGGCTTTTACATAAACTACTTGTAGGCTTTGTAGCTGGCACGTAAAATGATGACAAATCATTGATGCTATGTTGACTAAAAGATTTATGGGTTGTAACGGTACTAAATCTAATCTTTTTCTTTTTCTTTTTTCCTTCACGGTAAAACGTCCTGTTAAATTGACTAAATCTACCCGCTATTCGTTGATAGTTAGAATAGATTCGTAGACCAGGTCGACTGATCTGTATTCAATTTTAAAAAGTTCTGTTAGGTTCTTAGTAGCAATTGGCGACTCTTTTTTTCTTTTACTTCACAGAGCTTTTCGTCTTCTTGATAGCTGGAAGTTCTCCAAAAGTATGAAAAGCTGGAGGACTTTGTACCATCCATTCCGGTGTGGTTGGATTATGTTCAACTACCCAAGGACTTGGAGCGCGTCTTTTGTTGTTTCCACTGCTTGAAGTGATTGTTACGACCACGAAGAAACGACAAATCCCAACTACAGATATATAAGAGCCAGAACTGCTAAGGGCACTCCATCCAGCGTAAGCATCTGGATAATCTGGAATGCGACGTGGCATACCCGAAAGCCCTAAGTAATGCATGGGAAAGAAGGTCGGATTAACCCCGAAAAAGTGATCCAACAATGGATTTGACCTAAAGTTTCAGGATATGTTCGACCAAAGATTTTACCTACCCAATAGTGAAATCCTGCAAATAAAGCAAAAACGGCTCCCATAGAAAGTACATAATGGAAATGTGCAACCACATAATAAGTATCATGTAGAGCAATTTCTAGCCCAGAATTTGTCACAACTATTCCAGTGAGTCCCCCTATGGTGAACAAAAATATGGACCCTACAGCAAATAACATGGGTGTTTTGTATTGTATCGAACCCCCCACATGGTAGCGATCCAACTAAAGATTTTGATTCCAGTGGGGACAGCTATGATCATGGTAGCTGCGGTGAAGTAGGCACGGGTATCAACGTCTAAGCCCACAGTAAACATATGATGAGCCCAAACAAGAGATCCAAGAACACCTATACTGATCATGGCATAAACCATGCCTAGATACCCGAAGATCGGTTTTCCCGAAAAAGTCGAAACGATATGACTTATGATACCGGATCCAGGCAGAATGGGAATATACACCTCTGGATGACCGAAGAACCGAAAGAGATGCTGGTGTAATATGGGGTCTCCCCCTCCAGCGGGATCAGAAAAATCTGTATTAAAGTTTCGATCGGTTAATAACATGGTAATTGCCCCTGCCAGTACCGGAAGTGATAATAAAAGTGGGAATGCTGTCACTAGAACGGACCACACAAATAAGGGTGATCTATGCATAGTCATTCCAGGTCCACGCATGTTGGAGATAGTTGTTATAAAATTTATAGAACCTAAAATGGATGAAATACCAGATAGATGAGGACTAGAAATTGCTGAATCAACTGCTGCTCCAGAATGGCTGGTAATACCACTTAAGGGCGGATAGACCGTCCACCCAGTGCCACTACCCACTTCTACTAAGGTTGGGCTTAATAGGAGCAATAGACTTGGTGGCAACAACCAGAATGAAATATTATTTAATCGTGCAAATGCCATGTCAGGCGTACCTATCAGAATCAGAACAGACCAATTACCAGATCCACCTATCATTGCCGGCATAACCATAAAAAATATCATTAAAAAAGCGTGAGCCGTGATTAAAACATTATAAAGTTGATGATTCCCACCAAGAATTTGATCGTCGGGTCGTGCTAATTCCATACGAATCAGTACTGAGAAGCATGTGCCCATCACTCCAGCAATGGCACCAAAGACGAAATATAGAGTCCCTATATCCTTGTGGTTAGTGGAGAACAACCATCGGACCGGATTTGTCGTAAAATTGAGATTCTTTCGTTTTCTTCCTTATCAGAGAGGGTTGTTGAGCGGGGCTTCTTTTTGAAAAAGGGGGAGTTTGGATTGGGGAAGGTCCGCAAAGCACTCACTTTATTGATGGGGCATTTAGATCCTTCCTCTCGACAAAACATCTCCTTCTACCCATACCGCAGTTGAAGCACCTAAAGGAGAATTTGGGGTCTTTCTGGTCAGTAATGGAAGCAATCGTCCCTACCGTCGTAAAATAAGAGCACCTGGCTCTGCCCATTCACAAGGACTCGATTCTATGTCCAAACATCACATGCCAGCAGATGTGGTGACCATCATAGGTACTCAAGATATTGTGTCTGGAGAGGTGGATAGATAGGACTAAGGGAAGAATCTTGTTTGGTTCGGTAATGGAATCAATAGCTTGCTCGAACAGGACCCTAGCTTTATTGCGAGCCAAAAAACTTGATCAATTTTCGGGATCGTTGTGGCATGAACTCATTTTTGCCTTTCCTCACCCGCGCCCTACCTTATAACGGAGACTAATGGGTTGAAGGCGGCGAGGCATGGTCAGAGTGTAGGTTCGAATCCTGTCACCTTTCTTGTGGATCATACTGAAACCAAAGGATGATGGGAATAACAAAGCAGAAATTTTGAATGAGCACGTCAATATATGAATTGTTTCATTATTCGTTATTTCCGGGTCTTTTCGTTGCATTCACTTACAACAAGAAAGAACCACCAGTGTTTGGTGCAGCACCTGCATTTTGGTGCATTCTTCTTTCTTTCCTTGGTCTTCCGTTCCGTCATATTCCTAATAACTTATCCATTCTTCTTTCTTTCCTTGGTCTTCCGTTCCGTCATATTCCTAATAACTTATACAATGACAACGAATTAACCGCAAATGCACCTTTCTTTTATCAAATCTCAGGGGTAAGGTCTAATCATGAGGGTAGTATTTTATCATGGTGCCGGATCCTAAGTTTTTTATGGATTCCTTCTTTTATGGATTCCTTTTTTATTCCTTTGTCTCGAACTTTGTGAAGAACTCCATTCTATCTCTCCCTAGTTACGAACAAAAACTGGGGCTACGACCCAATTGTACACTCCCTTCGTTCTACGAACCCTTGTTGATTCTGAACTTCGTTCGCGAGAAGGAAAAAGGACTCATCCTTTGTTGCATTTGGCGCGAGATGATAAAGAGAGAGCTTTGTCTATCGATGAACAGCGGATTGACGGAGCTCTTGGCATTGCTTTGTTTTTCTCTCCTTTCCTATCGGCGAGTTCCGACCCTTTTGTTCGAAATTTCTTCGTTCGTATCGAACAACTTGCAGAATCAAATCCTATTCCACAAGATCCTATATCAGCTATACATCCTCCTTGCATTTATGCCGGAGCCGTCGCCAGTGCTATGGGATTTAGATTATGTAGATCAAAAATGATGAAGTCCTTCTTTTCCGCACTCGTTTAACACAAGAGCTGAAAAACAAACAATTCGTTATAACATGACTTTATTTTTTTTTTCTCTCCACTCACTCAACCTATTTTCAGTGACGGACCCAAGAAATGTCCTGGCGGGAGGCATAAGACAATACGAGTGGTTAAATAAGAAGTCGAGCAGCGACATTTTAGCATAATAAACAAACCGGTTCGGGCTTATATAAAGGCAACAAAAGCCCAATCTCTTGGTCTCGGAACTAAGTGTGTACTTTTTTGAACCAAGTGTGTACCGAGTGTAGAGCAAAATGTATAATTGGTGTACAGTTTATGTTAGACAATACAGAATCTATACAAACCCATTTATCTTTGGAAAAACCTATATATTTAAAGGGTGTTACATTGTTGGGTAGACTGTCATCGTTAACTTTGGTACCTCATTTAGTATTTTCAGAAGTTCGTTGACTAATATGGGTATTTTTGAAGAATACGTAGCCTATTTTTGGACTTAACCTTAGAAATAATGAAAACTTAAAGACAATTCCCTTGTTAGAATGTATGCTTATAAGTTTATAGACTGATAACCCTCAAAATTTCACTTCGGAAATAAAATATTATAAATACAATATTATAAATTTTCTTTCTCTTTACGATTCCATCCCATTCATCCTTAGAGGGTGGGTACAGTGAGCCATGGCTCAGCTGGCCACCATAGCGCGACACAAAGGGCTGATCCAACCACACCGCGCCTCGAGTTATGGGATAAAAACTGGCTATCTCCAGCCAGAGTTAAGGCCGACGACGCGACCCTATGACGCAACCAACCACATCGTGGCTCGCACCATGGGGCTGAGTTATCAGTTTTTTTTTATTTTAATTTTTTTTAAAATTTGAAAATATATCCGTTGGGTAACGGCTATTTTTTTTTTCTTGTTTTTTACCGTTTGTAGGTGTTAAATACCCCATTTTATCACATATCTTCACTATAATTCACACAAAAAAACATATACTTAATCATTGATGTTTTTAATTTTTTTTCTTTTTTAAGTTGTAATTTCCGTTCCATGTTTTTTTTTAGTTTGTATTAATATTTTTATTATGAATGAAATGTGTTTTTAGTTTGAAATATATTAGAAAAAAATTAAATAAAAAGTGGTGGGGTCACGATAAATCGAGAAAAGTTGGTGTTAACTAGGGAGGGAGTTTGGTGGGTTATGGGGTGTTTTTGAGTTATGGGAGAAAAAGCTGACGTGGCAGCACTTTATGCCCACGACTCGAGCTTCATGGCTCGACTATACCTAGAGCTCTTAAAAAGAACCCGCAATTACGCAATATACAATCAAAACACAAACTTGAACACCCTAATCAGACACGAGCATCAATAGTTTAACTGAAAATTCATAATGTCACATGTGGAGAGGTTGGGTCAAATATTTGAAATGTAAGATAATATATTAAGATGATATATTATCCCATATAATGTGTGACATGATAATATCAAATAAATATAGATGATTTACACTTAATGGTATTTGATATCTTTCCTGTTATAAATGTTTGTAATGATGGAAATACTAACCTAATAGTCCTTATATAAACTATGTCCTCACCCTGCCCAAAACACACACAAAAGAAAAGACCGTAGAATTATTTGGCTCTCCATCAAGCTCTCTACAATAAAAGTGGGTCAAGGGTGAGAAACTAGTTTATGCTCTAAGGTGTTCTTCACACCATGTCAACACCATCTATGGCTTCTGGTATGTTATCTTTTCATATTACTTATGTGGTTATTATCTTATTCTAAGATCTTATGACATAATGTTTTGATGTGTTTATATAATTTATATTTGATGTTAATGTTTACACATAAAAATTACTTACATGTGGTATCTAGAGTCATGGTTTTGAATAAATAATAATCCATTAATGTTCTCGTACTATTTGAATTTTTAAATTATTAAAATCTGTTCTATGATGAAAAAAAAAAAACAATTCACTGAGAATCCTACAATGAATGCACATTTTGATATTAAAAATTAAATTCGACAAAGTTTCATACATAATAATGTACATTCTGGTGGTGTTGTTGTCGTTGTTTTTTTTTTTTTCTTTTAAACTAATTTTCACCTTCATGAAAATTAAAGGTTTATACCAGTAGATGATTGAATGTCAAATATGAATATTATGGGCTATTCTAAATATTAACCACTACGTAGTAAATAGCCAGCATTAATAATACATTTTTCTTTTATTTTTTACACGCATAAAAAAAAAATTAAAAAAAATTAGAAAAAAAAGAAAAAAAAAGAAAAAAAAAAAAAAAAAAAAATAATAGTAAACGCTTCTGCTCAATTTGATGATAATGTCAACATAAATAAATAAATAAATAAAAAAAATTATCATGAAATGATATAATATTTGCTTTTATTACTCAACGGCTTATATAGCTTATATATGATTGTGAAATATTTGTAAATCTTGTTGACATGCGTATGTGGTTTTTCCAAATAGACATGAAAAAGTCAGTGTTATCTTGATAAAGAAAAGTAGATATTACGTATGTACAGATTTCCAAATATGAAAAGTTAATATATGTTACGTAGTAGTTTCTAATCTATACCGAATTTAATATTAAAATGTACTTGTAACATCTTTATGTTTTGAATTTGGATCAATAATTTTTTTTAAGTCATCATTTATTAATTGATGTTACATCATTTAAAGTATTGATTTGTAACATTTGTATGTTTTAAACTATTTATTTATTATATGACATTAATATAAAAATATTTTGTAGTCATATAATTTATATTTGAAAGAAAATTCGTTATATGATATTAAGAGAAATTAAATTGTTAGTCACCAAAGTGGCCAAGTTGATTTCTAGTTTTAGTCATATGATGTTATTTATATAAAGAATGCTATTATATATATTTATTAGTTGATAGAAATTATAAAGTTTGCCCAAAGGAAAATTTTGATCTTCTATAACTAATAAATTGAAAGTGGAAAATTGATACACTTTTGTCATGTGTGTGTAGTTATCCAAAGATGCTTTATACAAATGACAAAGTATATTATATTTTCTTGTAAAGTTTTAATGCATTCTAATAATGATGATTATATATTGTTGTGTTTGCCCAAAGGAAACCAATAATATATATTTCAATTATTTATCTCATTTTTTTTAATTAGTAAGCTTATACATTTTTTGCAGCAATTAACCTTCACTCTCAAGCTTCTTCTGTCACCTTGTTTACCGGTGTGAATTTCTCTGAATGGAGCGAACAAGTCACTTTCCATTTAGGTGCTTTGGATCTTGACTTGGCGCTAATGGAGGATAAGCCTGCTGACCTTACTGATAAAAGTACAGAGGCTCAAAAATCATACCATAAGGCATGGACAAGGTCTAACAGACTTTGCTTGAACTTTATGCGGATGTCAATTGCCAACAACATTAAGTCTTCTCTTACTGACATTGAAAATCAGAATGCTAAAGATTTTCTTAAGTTGGTGGAAAAGAAGTTCCGTTCTGCTGACAAAGCACTAGCAGGGACACTTATGGCTGAACTCACTACCATGAAATTTGATGGTACAAAGAGTATGCAGCAACATGTCCTTGACATGACTAATAACGCGGCAAGACTTAAGGCACTAGGTATGAATGTGGATGACTCTTTCTTGGTGCAATTCATTATGAATTCACTTCCTTCTGAATATGGACCGTTCCACATCAATTATAACACATTAAAGGATAAGTGGAATATTGATGAACTGTCTAGTAAGCTTATTCAAGAGGAGTCAAGATTAAAGAAACAAAGAGTTCATTCCGTTAACTTGGTGAATCAAGGAGTTGACAAGAAGCTCAAACCAAAACCCAAGAACTTTAAGAAGAAACAACATGGTACAACCTCGAAGTTTGCCAATGCTGAAAAGAAGGAACAAAGAGACGACAAATGCAAATTTTGCAAGAAAGAGGGACATTTCCAAAAGGATTGTCTTAAGCGTAAGGCTTGGTTCGAAAAGAAAGGTATACATTATGTTTCTGTATGCTTTGAATCAAACTTGTCTGAAGTTCCTTCTAATACTTGGTGGTTTGATTCTGCTGCTACTACTCACGTTTCTAATATTATGCAGGGATTCCTTACAATCCAAACCACAAGCCCAACTAATAACTTTCTCTTTATGGGGAACCGAATGAAGGCGTAGGGACTTATCGACTGAAGTTAGATACTGGGTTTCACTTAGATCTAATGAATACTCTCTATGTACCTTCAATTTCTAGAAATTTAATTTCTATTCCGAGACTTGATGTTAGTGGTTATACTTTTGGTGGTGGAAATGGTCGTTTTAATTTATATAAGAATAAATCCTTTATTGGTTATGGTATTCTTATTGATAATTTATATAAGTTAAAGCTTGATGATGTTTTTTCTGAATCTCTATTTACTGTTGAACATAATGTTGGAATGAAACGTAGTATGGTGAATGAAAATTCTGCATTCTTGTGGCATAGACGTTTGGGTCATATATCCAAAGAAAGATTACAAAGATTGGTGAAGAACGAGATTCTACCAAATCTAGACTTCATTGATTTTGGTTTATGTGTGGAATGCATTAAGGGCAAGCAAACCAAGCATAGCAAGAAAGGTGCCACAAGAAGCAGCAATCTCCTTGAAATTATACACACTGATATTTGTGGACCATTTGATACTCCATCCTTCACTGGAGAAAAATATTTTATCACTTTCATAGATGATTTTTCACGTTATGGATATGTTTATTTGCTGCATGAAAAATCTCAATCTATAAATGCCCTCGAGGTATTTGTAACTGAGGTTGAAAGGCAACTAGATCAAAAAGTGAAAATCGTAAGATCTGATAGAGGTGGTGAATATTACGGAAAGTATGATGAATCTGGACAGTGTCCTGGTCCCTTTGCAAAGTTCCTCGAAAGTCGTGGCATATGTGCTCAATACACTATGCCAGGCACACCACAACAAAATGGTGTGGCAGAAAGGCGAAATAGAACATTAATGGAGATGGTTAGAAGCATGATAAGTAAAACCTCGTTACCCAAGAGTTTGTGGATATATGCTCTTAAAACCGCAGTGTATCTATTAAATAGGGTTCCTAGTAAGTCAGTTCCAAAAACTCCTTTTGAGTTATGGACTGAAAGGAAACCTAGTCTGAGACACCTGCATGTTTGGGGTTGTCCAGCAGAAGCACGGGTTTACAATCCACAAGAAAAGAAATTGGATTCTCGAACCGTTAGCGGTTACTTCATTGGTTACCCAGAGAAGTCCAAAGGGTATAGGTTTTATTGTCCCAACCATAGTTCTAGAATTGTTGAAACAGGCAATGCCAAATTTCTGGAAAATGGTGAAGTTAGTGGGAGTGTTGAAAATCAAGTTGTGGGTATTAATGAAATAAGGGATGATGATCCATCTCCCATACATGCTCAAAAATCCACACTTGCACCAGATGTTGTTCCTGTATCTCAAAATCAAGAACAACATTTAAATAATGAAGAAACACCTCATGAAGAAAATAACTTACCAACTCAGACAAGTGAACCAGTTGGAATAGCATTAAACAAACCTACAAGGGTTAGAAAATCGGCTATTTCTGATGATTATATTGTTTACTTGCAAGAGACAGATTTTGATATTGGTATTGATAATGATCCTGTATCGTTTTCACAGGCCATAAAAAGTGATAAGTCAGAATTATGGATTGACGCTATGAAAGAAGAGTTAAAATCAATGGCTCAAAATAAAGTCTGGGATCTTGTAAACTTGCCAAAAGGTTCTAAACGAGTCAGGTGTAAATGGGTCTATAAGACTAAACGCGACTCTAAAGGCAATGTTGAAAGATATAAAGCTAGACTTGTAGCCAAAGGTTGTACTCAGAAAAGTGGCGTTGATTACCATGAGACTTTTTCACCCGTCTCAAAGAAGGATTCATTGAGAATAATATTGGCATTAGTGGCTCATTTTGACTTGGAGCTACATCAAATGGATGTGAAAACCGCCTTTTTGAATGGAAATCTTGAGGAGGAAGTTTATATGGAACAACCTGAAGGGTTTTCCATTGATGGTAAAGAAAATATGGTGTGTAAATTAAAGAAATCAATATATGGACTTAAACAAGCTTCTAGACAATGGTATATTAAGTTTAATGACACCATTACTTCTTTCGGTTTTGAAGAAATCATCGTTGATCGATGCATATACCGCAAGATCAGTGGGAGCAAGTTTATATTTTTGGTTCTATATGTTGATGATATCTTGCTTGCGACTAATGACTTTGGTTTATTGCATAAGACTAAAGAATATCTTTCTAAGAATTTTGAAATGAAAGATATGGGTGAGGCATCCTATGTGATTGGAATTTCTATATTCCGTGATAGATCTCAAGGTATATTAGGATTGTCTCAAAAAGCCTATATCGATAAAATTCTTGAGAGATTCAATATGAGCCGATGCTCGAATGGTATAGTCCCTATTCAAAAGGGAGACACGTTTAGTCTTAAACAATGTCCAAAGAATGACGTGGAACGAAAAGAAATGGAAAACATTCCATATGCTTCAGTTGTGGGCAGTTTAATGTATCTACAAACTTGCACTAGACCCGACATCAGTTTTGCGATCGGGATGCTGTGTAGATATCAAAGTAATCCTGGTATTCATCACTGGAAAGCTGCAAAGAAAGTATTGAGATATCTTCAAGGAACAAAGGATTATATGCTTACTTATAAGAGGTCTAATCACTTAGAAGTGGTTGGATATGCTGATTCTGATTATGCTGGATGCAAAGATAGTGGAAAGTCAACGTTTGGTTACGTGTTCCAACTGGCTGAAGGAGCTATTTCTTGGAAAAGTGCCAAACAATCTATCATTGCTGCGTCTACTATGGAAGCAGAATTTGTAGCTTGTTATGAGGCTACCATTCATGCATTATGGCTGCGGAATTTTATTTCAGGGCTTGGGGTTGTCGACACTATAAGCAAGCCGCTGAAAATGTATTGTGATAATACCGCAGCAATTTTCTTCTCTAAGAATGATAAGTACTCCAAAGGTGCAAAACATATGGATATTAAGTTCTTTATCGTCAAAGAGGAAATTCAGAAACAAAGAGTGTATCTAGAACATATTAGTACAGATCTAATGATTGCAGATCCTCTTACCAAGGGTTTACCACCAAAGGCGTTTATGCAACATGTTCCTAGGTTGGGTCTTGGTTGTATTGATAACTAATTATGATGTTCTAAACACTTTTTTGAGCTCAATAAAATGTTTCTGATTTTGTTTCTTATTATTTATATTATTATGCATGCAATTATGTTTTAATAAGAAATGTTTATGAATTATCATAACAATTATGTGGACTGTATGATTGTTTATATATAACTTATGAATCTAACATGATGAACTCATAATGTTGTGATGTATGGAAGGGAGTATACGAGTATACTGTGTATGACCGCCATAATCCTCACTATGTAGTTAGTTGTGTCAAGATACTTATGATGTATAACGGTTTCAAGATTAAATTGCTAGCTTTATGTTATACCATTAAGAAGTATCATGTCAAGTGGGAGAATGTAAGATAATATATTAAGATGATATATTATCCCATATAATGTGTGACATGATAATATCAAATAAATATAGATGATTTGCACTTAATGGTATTTGATATCTTTCCTGTTATAAATGTTTGTAATGATGGAAATACTAACCTAATAGTCCTTATATAAACTATGTCCTCACCCTGCCCAAAACACACACAAAAGAAAAGACCGTAGAATTATTTGGCTCTCCATCAAGCTCTCTACAATAAAAGTGGGTCAAGGGTGAGAAACTAGTTTATGCTCTAAGGTGTTCTTCACACCATGTCAACACCATCTATGGCTTCTGGTATGTTATCTTTTCATATTACTTATGTGGTTATTATCTTATTCTAAGATCTTATGACATAATGTTTTGATGTGTTTATATAATTTATATTTGATGTTAATGTTTACACATAAAAATTACTTACATGAAAGTCACCAAATAAACCGATCGTGAGCTTCTTTTTCTTTTATTTGTGTACTTTAAATATAATATCAATTGTTAGTGTTCTTTTTGTTCTTCAACTAGTTGGATGAAATCACTTATAAACATATTTTTAGTGCTGGATTAAATGCTTGTCTCCGCACTGTTACATCAACTTTTAACCTATAACACTCGTTTAACACAAGAGCTGAAAATCATATAATTCGTTATACATGTGCAAGCGACTTATCATTTTTATTTAATTTACCGTAAGAAAGAAGGAATAAAAAATGCATAGTACTCTTTATACTCTTGGCGGTGTACCTATAATATACACGTGTCATGCAACTATAATTATTATTAAAATGTCGTTACAAAATAACGAAATTGTTAAATAAAGCGATACCGATAAAATTATTTATCGGACAAAGTTAATAATTGACAAGTACACATTCCGAGACTATTACTGACGAACATAACTAAAATAGCGTTTCAATAATTATAAACTAAACAAACTAGTAGGTGGTGATCTAGCTATGTTTTTTTCGAACGGCAAAATCTTATAAGAAAAGTTAGCTAGAACCTAGACTAATAAGTGTGAAAACACTTATCCTTTTACCACTTAATTATAATAAAAACCAAGTCAAAACGTGTATTTAATGTCGTAAAAATTGGAATTATGCGTGGTTTGTGTTTTTGTTTTGTTTTAGGACCAAAATGTGAAAAAGGAAGTGTTGGGAATCTAAACTTGTTAGATTCCCTGTTCATTGATTTAAACATAATTAGGCTGATAGATAGTCCCTTGCCTGTGCCTAGGAGGCAGGCAAGTTTCGCAAGACTCACAGAGATCCGAGTCTCTGTGAGCAACCTCAGAGGAGTCCATGTCAGAGACATTGTCAGGGAAGTCGAAGATTACCTGAAGACATACTCCTTGGCTGTGATGGATAACAGCCAAGATGTATTAGGGACTCTGAGGGGTTGAGAGTTAACAGGGGTGGCAATACCCTGATAACTCTCAGCACACTTTGGACATGCCATTTGTGTGTTCGAGAATATGAAGAATAAGGAAACTGTTTTTGACAACTGTTCCTTAAAGCATAATGGAAGACTACCAAGAATAGAAGAACATCATGTGACTGATGTGGGAACTTGTAAAAGCTTGTGTAGTCGACATCAAGTACTGTTCAAGTCAAACTCGTAACACTATAAATAGGATGTGTATCCTTGCATTAATGTTTAACACTTTGAGATATTAAGAACATTAGTGCGTATAACTTAGTGAATCAAACAGCTACGACTGTATTCATAAGTTAAGGTTTATTGTTGTTCAAAGTGTGCACAACACATTGTCATCAAACGGTGTTATCCATAACACTTGTAATTCTTTATTATACAATAATAAGATTACGTTTGAAAAGTAATACCTTGTGTTGATTAAGTTAAGATTAGGGTTTCTTGCATTGATTAGGGACTTTCAATTGGTATCAGAGCGGTGTTTGATATTAAAACCTTCAAGAAACATCGTTCTCCGTTTTATAATCAAGATCCACCATGCCGGAAACCTCTAGCCCACACTCACCTTCCACAAACCCATCTTCACCAAGACTTAACCCCCCAGCAAATGACGATGATCTACCCCAACTTCCTGACTCAAGAGGTGGATCACACGTAACCAGTGTACCAGTCTTTGATGAAGAAGACTTTGCCAGTTGGAAGAGTCATTTTCTTGTATACCTTGATGGACTTGAACCTTTTCTCTTAGAAATTTTAGAAAATGGTCCATATATCCCCATGGCGCTTACCTCTACTGAAGAAAACCCTCTTCCCAAGCCTGTCAAACAATGGACCGCAGCTGATAGGAAATTAGCAAACCAAGATAAACGTCTCAAAAGCATCATAATTTCCTGTCTTCCAAAGCATATCATGAAGTCTGTCATTCAGTGTCCCACAGCTAAACAAATGTGGACAGACCTCATTCTTGGCCATGAAGGACCCTCTGAAACAAGAGAGACAAAGATTCAGGCACTCAGACTTCAGTTTAATGCCTTTAAGTCTCTTGAAGGTGAAAAGGTTCAGCAAACCTATACTAGGCTGAAGATTCTTCTAAATGACCTCGCTATGAATGATGTCACTATTGGTCAAGCTGAGATCAATGCCACTTTTGTCAACAGCCTTCCAAGAAAGTGGCTGAGCATGAATCAGACTCAGAGAGCTAACAACTCAATCAAAAATGATACCCTTGCTCAGCTCTATGGTAAGTACAATTATGAAGAAGGGCTGATCGATACTATCTACAAATCAGAGACTGAAAGATTTGTAGTCCAAGGAGCATCTTCCAAAGCTTTGATATCTGCAACACATCCTCTTGACAGCGATTCTGATATTGAAGAAGATACCCGTAGCAGCCAAGAGTTCTTGTCAGACCTCAATGCAGAATTTCATGAAAGAGCACTGCTTGCCAACCAAAGAAGATACTACAAAAGATCTGGAAGAGTAGGATCGGCTAGCAAACCAACTGACAGGTCAAAAGAAACATGTTTTGCCTGTGGAAAGCTTGGACATTTTCAAAAAGAATGTCCTTCCACCAAAACATCCTCACCCTCTTATCCATCATCTTCATCCAAACCCTACAAGTTCAAACAACATAACAACTCATCTCAATCCAATTCTTCAGACACTGAGAAGAAAGATTACAAAAATAAGTACAAGGCACTTAAAGCTGAGTTAGAACAGATGAACTTGAAGATTGAGGCTATGTCCAAAAAGAAAGGTGGTGAGAAAAAGGGTGAGAAAGGGTTGGTTGCTGAAACCTATGATTGGAATGATGAACCGTTAACTTCAGATGAAGAAGACACCACAAGAGTCAGGGCTTTTATGGCGATAGCTGAAGATGAACCAGCTGTTGGAAAAGGTGATGCAAGATCAGGACAATGGGTTGACATCACAATGAAAAAGGTACACAGGCTTCTATCTATGTCTGATTGTGATGAACGTAAGCATGTCCTTGATTACACCATTGTTGACTTGCACTTTGTTGAGGAACAAAGGAAGAACCTACTTGATAAGTTTCACTCTGTTAAAACTGAAATGATTAATGCTAAGGCTGAATGTGAAACTCTCAGGCGGGTTAACTTAGAGAAAATATCCCTGCAAAATGAAGTAGCTAGATTAACCTTGAAAAACATAGCTTTAAATGATCAAGTCACTGAATTAAACAAGGTTATTGAAAAATGGCTGTGTGCTAGGTTTACTATTGATGAATTACTTAGGGATGAAGTGCCTGCTGACTTAAACATGGATATAACTGCTAAGAATAAAAAGCTGAGGATTATCACCAAACCAAAAGACATTATCTTTAAATCTACAGAGACTATTCATATGTCAGATACCTCTTTGACTAATGACCCTGTCTCTGAAGATGTGACTGAGCTACCACCTTTGCCCAAACTCTCTGGAGTTGAACCTAGCAGTTCTTCTAGATCTGTTAAGGATGAACTTAAGACAGATATTGAGAATCCTCCAGCCAAAGTTTTTCGTGTGCCTGCTAAACCAACTGGTAAACAAGTAGCTTTTAAGCCTGTTTCTACTAAAGCTGTGAATAAGGTTGAACCCACCACTGAAGATCGCCTGTTGTCTCTTATGAAAGAAGTAGAACTCTTGAAACAACACATTAAGCCTTCCGCTAAATGCTCTACTTCTCATGAACCTAAGTCTGTCCTAGGTGAACCCAAAGGGGAAAGGTTAATCAAACCTTATTGCAATGTTTGTAAAAATTCTCACCACTCGACCTTAGATCATGACAGACACATGGCAGCTAAAAGAGCTCAGACACCCTCTAGGGACAGACCACAGAGTTCCAAAAGACAACAGGGAAATTACAATTCTTATCCTCCCTGTAAATTCTATGGGTTCACAGACCATCACTCAGACGAGTGTGGTGACTTCCCTGGGTGTGATATCTGTGGGAGTTATAACCATGAAACTATGAACTGTCCATCCCAACGCCAAAAGTTTTTCAGGAACACAAGAGTTGCTAACAAGCAATTCAGGGAACCCACTGGAAAGTGGGTTCACCATAGGAACTAATCTGTTTCTATGTATCTGTGCAGAAATATCTCAAGGAATCGGTATGGTATCTAGATAGTGGCTGTTCTAGACACATGACAGGGATTCAACAATACCTGCACAGATACTCAAAGGAGCCAGGTCCCAAAGTGGTGTTTGGAGATAACTCTTCAGGTGACACAGAAGGATATGGCTCAGTGAATTGCAATGGGATCACATTTACCAGGGTTGCATATGTGAATGGTCTTAAACACAATCTTATTAGCATCAGCCAATTATGTGATGCTGATTATAAGGTTTTGTTTACTAAGACTCAGGGAACCATATTCAACAAAAATAATGATGTTGTGCTGGTTGCACCTAGAAGGAGAGATGTTTATGTCATCAACATGGTTGTGTGCTCTAAAGACAGCTCAAATTGTTTTCTTGCCAAAGCCTCTGAAAGTGTCAACTGGCTGTGGCACAAGAGACTGTCTCATCTCAACTTCAAGAACATCAATAAGATAGCCACTCAAAACTTGGTTGCTGGTCTACCTTCAGTAATGTTTTCCAAAGACAAAACTTGTTCTGCCTGTGTCAAAGGAAAACATCATAGGTCTTCATTCAAGACTAGGCAATCATTCTCTATTGACAAGTGCTTACATCTCCTTCACATGGACTTGTTTGGGCCTGTCAAACCTCAAACCATTAATCACAACAAATACACCTTGGTCATAGTTGATGAATTTTCAAGATATACATGGGTGTTCTTCCTCAGAAGGAAAAGTGATGCAGCTGATACCATCATGTCCTTCATCAGACAGGTTGAAAATATGAATGATGTTAGAGTCAAAGCTCTAAGAAGTGATAATGGTACAGAATTCAAGAATCATCAACTTGAATCATTTTGTGATGAAAAAGGAATTTCTCAGAACTTCTCTTCAGCTGGCACTCCTGAACAAAATGGTGTGGCTGAAAGAAGAAACAGGACTCTGATTGAAGCTGCAAGAACTATGTTAAATGGTGCAGCCTTACCAAAGAAATTTTGGGGAGAAGCTGTACACACTGCCTGCTACACTCAAAACAGATCAATCATTGTCAAAAGACATGACAAAACCTCCTATGAAGTTTTCAGAAAAAGATCTCCAGACGTCAGCCATTTTCATGTGTTTGGATGCCCTGTGTTTATTTATAACTACAGGGATAAACTTGGAAAGTTTGATGAAAAGGCTGATGATGGATTCTTTTTGGGATACTCTCCAACAGCCAAAGCCTTCAGAGTATTCAACATCAGAAGACAAGAAGTAGAAGAAACTTTCCATGTCAGATTTAATGAAGATGATGAAGTCATACAGAGGACAGGAACAGAGGGTGATGAAGTAGATTTTAATGAAAATATTTCTTTCCTAAGTGATGAGTTCACAGAACCCAGACCTACCAGTCATCACCACTCCAACACTCTCACTCCTTATGTTCCTGCTTTTGACCCTCTGTCTACTCACAACATAGAAGTTCCTACCTCTCAGGAACTTGATGAAGAAGAACCTCAAATCTCTGATGGTCCTTCTCATGATATGAATGACTCACCAATTATTCAATCCTCTGAAGTTTCTCCTGCTGATAATGAAATTGCATCCCTTAATGTGGCTGAAGAAGGCTCAGACACTGAAGTCGTCTTTGAAGAAAGCCCTCCCAGTCAGCAGGATGAGACTCAAATTGTACCAACTGTGCCCTCAAGTACCCCTGTTCTTGAAACTCCAGCTCCTCAAAATAAGTGGTCAAGAGATCAACACATTCTTCTTGTCAACATCATTGGGGAACCAAATGCAGGGGTCACAACCAGACAGCGAATCCAAGACTCAGAGTCTGCCTCAACCAATGAATGTCTATTTGCTGAATTTCTTTCTCAAATTGAACCTAAAAGAGTTGCTGAGGCTCTGGTAGAAGATGGATGGGTAGCTGCTATGCAAGAAGAAATCAATCAGTTCAAAAGGAACAAAGTATGGACACTAGTGCCAGCTCCACCTGGAAAGAATATCACAGGCACTAGATGGATCTATAGAAACAAGATGGATGAAATTGGGAACATCATCAGGAACAAGGCAAGATTGGTAGCACAGGGATACTCTCAGACTGAAGGAATTGATTATGATGAAACTTTTGCACCTGTTGCTAGACTTGAAGCCATCAGAATCTTTCTTGCTTATGCTGCCTATATGAACATCACTGTCTATCAGATGGATGTAAAGAGTGCCTTCCTCAATGGTGATTTGGCTGAGGAAGTCTATGTTGCTCAACCTGAAGGATTTGAGAACAGCGAGTTTCCCAACCATGTGTACAGACTTCACAAGGCAATGTATGGTCTGAAACAAGCTCCAAGAGCATGGTATGAAACTCTTTCAAATTTCCTATCTGAAAACAAATTTATCAGGGGTTCTATTGATAAAACACTCTTTACCTTCAAGGACAAGAGTGATTTCATCATTGTGTAGATATATGTGGATGATATCATCTTTGGGTCAACAAATGTCAATCTTAGTAAACGTTTTGCTAAATTAATGACCAAGAAATATGAGATGAGTATGATGGGTGAATTAACTTACTTTTTGGGCTTTCAAATTAAACAATGTCCTAAGGGAATTTCTATTTGTCAAGAAAAGTATGTTAAGGATTTACTTAAAAAATATGACTTAGCTGATTGTGCATCAGTGAAATGCCCCATGCTTCCACCCAACGACTTGGGCCCTGATGAGTCAGGGGTCTCTGTCAATGAGACTTTATATAGAGGCATGATTGGGTCACTGATGTATCTAACAGCCAGTCGTCCAGATATCCAATTCTCCACATGTCTCTGTGCAAGGTACCAAGCTAACCCAAAAGAATCCCATCTAGTGGCTGTTAAGAGAATTTTCAGGTATCTCAAAGGAACACCATCCCTAGGACTATGGTATCCAAAGGAATCAGGCTTTGATCTCAAGGCCTATTCAGATTCAGATTATGCTGGATGCTGTATTGACAGGAAAAGTACTTCAGGCAGCTGTCAAATCCTAGGAGGAAAATTGGTTGGATGGAGTGCTAAGAAGCAAAACTCTGTGGCTATGTCTTCAGCTGAAGCTGAATATGTCGCTGCAGCCAGCTGTTGTGCTCAGGTGCTCTGGATGAAAAGTCAATTGGCTGACTATGAAATCTTGTATGACAAAGTTCCAATCTTTTGTGACAACACCAGCGCCATTGCCATATCCAACAACCCTGTGCTTCACTCTCGTAACAAACACATTGATATCAGGTATCATTTTATCAGGGATCATATTATGAAGGGAGATATTGAGCTGCATTTTGTTCCCACAGAGCTGCAACTAGCTGATATCTTTACAAAGCCTTTGGCTGAACCTACGTTCAACAGGCTAGTTGCTGAGCTAGGGATGCTCAATATCTCAAAGCATGTGGCTTGATATTAAATGTGTTCATTAAATGATTGATTCTATATTAAATGTTTTATTAAATGTTTTTCACATGAAACTAGGTAGTTACTTTCCAAGTAAATGCGAAAAACATTCTCACATTTTTTAATCATTTAAGTTTCGGATAACGAGGAGACAAACTTTTTGAAAGGTCAAGGGGACCCACTTGAGCAGTCATTTTTGCTCTTGCATTTAATACGGTTGAATAACTGTTCACTCAAGTTTGAATATATATATTGTCTTCTTTCTCTTCACACCCACCACCATTCTAAAAATCATCTTCTCTCTCTAAACTCTTATCTCTCTCAACCATCCGCCATTTTCATTCTCCTTCAACCTTAAATCAATGGCGTTTCCCGTACCAAAAGCCTCCAATGTGAACTTCGAGATCAATGAGAGCATCATCGCCTCCAATAACGCCATTGGATGGATCAAGGCACCAAACAACACCTACTCAGATCTGGTAAATTTCATGCAGAATTGTGACCTAAACGAAGCCTTCACCAAATCTCCATCCACCTTTTACCAAGAATACCTTAGGGAATTCTGGTATTCTGCTGAAGTAGTTGAAGACACCATTACCTTTAGCCTTTCTTGCAATGAACATCCTTTTGCCTTTTCCCTCAATGATTTTTCTAGTGTGGCCGGACTCAAACATGGAGATGAATGCTTGAAGACGGTTGACAAAAAGGCTGTCAAGGAAGCCTTAGCCACACTAAAACCCTGCCATGATGTTAACCCTGCACTTACGCCAGCTGAGGTCCTCGCCAAAGCCCCTCTGAAGATAAAGTACTTTACTCCTATGTGGCGTGTCCTCTTCACCCACATTGTGAAGTCCCTGGGAGGAATGCAGGGATCACAGGATCAGATGTCGTCCAATCATCAGGCTATTGCATATGGACTTATCTGGGGAGCTGATGTTGATTTTGGAAGCATCCTTTTCTCAAACCTGGTAGAACAACTGAAAGGACGGAATCAGGTCAGGGAAAAGAACATCTGTTATGTGCGTTATCTGTCCCTGATCTTTGAGAGTTTGCTGGGAGAGAACTACCATAACAAGGCCTTGACAGCTCTGAAGCCCTATCGCATCACTGGCGCCATCTACAAGGAGATAGGAGCTGAGGATATCCCTGTGACTGCACACATGCTGAACGTTGCCAACCAGGTACCCAACGCTGAGAAGCCCTTGCTCCCTTCCTCTGAGAAGGTGAATACTTCTAGTGTCGCTGGCAAGTCTACGTCTTTGACCTCTGGGCAGCACACTACTAAGTCCAAGGCTTCATCTGGCCAACAGCCAAAGAAGAAGAAAATCCCCTCTTCTTCCCAACCTAAAGCTGTTAGTAAGGCCAAGGAAAAGAAGATTGACACCGCCTCTGGTCCAGATACTCTTGTGGATACAGAATCTTTGGCTGACAAACAACAGGCGTCTAGTGTCTCTAGGTCAGCAGAGACTACAGGAAACCAGCCAAACCAAGCTGATATCTCACAGGTAATCAGTGTACATTTTTAGAGGTTCACAATCAACCACTCTCATTTGTCTGTAGGAGAGAGTGGTGAAGTTAGGGTAATCCTCGACCCATAGAAGTCTGTCATTTCACTTAGAATACTTTAAGACTTCTGTACACTCTGTCTTTGCACCAGGGAGTGATTCATTTGTGTTTATAAAGCACCCCGATGACCCTGAACTCTCTAGACAGTATTCAGGCTAACAACAACCTGAATACATTAATGTCTCAACCTTGATGACTGTACTTCACACAGCCTCTTGGTTCCCTCATTAAAAGAATCCCAAAGGATTTATCCTTTCAGGGGGAGCTGAATCATCACCCTCAGCTTTCCTAGGGGCAGCGTAACAGGCGACCTACAACAACATATGTTTCACTCTTAAAAGAGTCCCAAAGGTTTTACCTTTTGGGGGGGCTGAATAATCACACTCAGCTTTCCTAGGGGCAGCGAATGGCGATCATTAAACAACATATGTTTCACAATCAAAAGAGTCCCAAAGGTTTTTACCTTTTGGGGGGGCTGAATAATCACACTCAGCTTTCCTAGGGGCAGCGAATGGCGACCATTAACCACACTTCATTCACACTTAAAAGAATCCCAAGGATTTATCCTTTGGAGTGGCTGAGTCATCACCCTCAGCCTCTCTGGGACAGCGAAATGGCGACCATTCACTTTATATTTTCCCTGTTACTAATTTCAACAAACTTGCAGACTGAAATTGTACAGCCAGTCAAAGAACCTCAGGTACATGAAAAGGAGGCTGAAACAATAACTCAGGACATTCCAAATGAAGAAGAACTTGAGCTCAATACTGATGAAGAAATGCTTTCTGTAGAAGATTATGTCGCTGAGTTTGAACCCATGCCTGAGGATGAATTCCCTGAGGGAATGTTTGATGAAGAGGAGGAAGAAGATGAGGATGACCAGCTGTCAGCCTCTCCTCCTAAAGAAGATGACAAGACTTCTCCTCTCAAGGAAGCTGTTGACACACAAAACTCTGCTACATCTACAACAACAGTCTTCCAAAGACCAATATATGATCCAACAGCTGAATTCCTCTTGTTTGATCATCCTACCCAGACTAACTTCGACTTGATTCCAAGGGAGGATGATTTTGCTCAACAAAGCCTCAATATCAAGAATCTTCAGCCTGTACACCATCAGTCTGATATTGAGCGCTTATCAAGAAAGCTGGACGTGATCAAGTCAGAGATGCACAATTTTACTGTCACTTTTCCAGGCATTATAAAGAAGGCTGTGACTGAGGCTGTCACTGAACCTATTCAGGAAGGTGCCAGAAAAGGTGTGTCTCAGGGACTAAGTCATCTCTCGACACGGATCAAGGATGCAATTGACTGTGTTGTCCCAGCCATGTTTCATGAACAAGAAAACAACATGAACATGCACTTCAATGCGGTTCGCAACAGGTAATACAACCATGCTGGTTTTATTGTCAGGCGTGTTCAAGCTAATACCAATGCCAATGCCAACCTCTTGCTGAAGATTGCCAGGGCTTCGAGGAAGAGACAACGTGCCATGGCTGCCTCTGTGGAGCAGATTGCAAGAAGATTTCAGGCACGTTCATCCAAGCATCAGGGAAGTAAGGATGAACGTGAGGGGGAGAAGACTAATATACTCAACCTTGCATCTGCTGAACAAGGCTCATCTTCAGCCAATCCCTCAACAACACCTGTTCCTCTTCAAGTCATCACACCAGTTATAGTACCTGATGATGAGGATCAGACTCAGGGGGAGCAACAAACACTAGATGGAGCTGACTCATCTAAATCCATGATCTTAGTTAACATCAGCAAGCCTGAGGATGATGATGAACCAGCAGCCAAGAAACTTAAATTCACTGTGAGCTCCCTACCAAAATCTATTCAAAATCAGGCTCAGACAGCGTTCCTCAAAAGAGCTGATGATTTGAAAAACATAAGTGTGGAGTCCTCTGTCTCAAAGAAAGGTAAAGAGATAGTTTTGGTTGATACTGACACCAAACTTAAGAAGATAGCTGCGATGCTAGAGACAGGAGGATCCACAACAGACCTTTCCCACTTTTCAACCTTTACACCTTCCGATGAGAGTCCTTTAACGCCTGAAGAAATAGAGCAACAGGCTGAAGAATTCAAAAGACTAAATGAGCTCAAGGCAGCCAAAGAATTAAATGAAGCTACTCTGAGGAAGATGACACCACCTGAAAGGGAAAAACAAAAACAAAGGTTGAGGGAAATGGAACTCAAACGCGCTGAGGCCCTAAAGAAAGTCAAAGCTGACTATGATGCCTGCGTGAACAACAGGTATGCTGCTGGCAAGATAACCAAGTTTAGATACACCATTCACAAATCCACAAACACCCCACAGATGATCTTATGGAGGGAAAATCAACTGAGGAATATGGATGTGTTTGACAACTTCAGGTTAAAAACACTTGGGTTATCAGAATGGTTTGAACTCGAAGCCTTAGCTGCCAAAAAGTCTGGACAGGCAAATTTCCTTCTGCTTAAAACTCTTAAGGCTAAGTTTAACTGGATCAAGGAAACAGCTGCCAAACTCAAGATTGATCCTCCACCACAGCTTTTCGAACAAGGACCCCCAAAGACAGGCAACAAAAGTAGAAGAATTTCCCAAATCATTGATGAAACTTTTGTTACTGAAGATGTTCGTGTGGATGGCATGCACAGGGATCTGATCCTTCCTAATGGTATAGTTGGCCCTGTTGATGGTCAGACATACTCAGTGCCTGAAAGAGGAATGGCGTTTATGAACAAAGCCTGCCAATATGCTTTTCAGAGGGAAGATGAGCTTTGCCTGGCTTCAACTATTCAGCTACTCTGTCACAAGAAGTGTCTCAAGATCAACTCAGAGTATTCCAAGAAGTTTGCAAAGACTTTGCAGGATGAAATTGATAACAGATTAGATGTGGCCGAAGCTGAAGAAAGAATCAAAAATGATGACTATTGAAGATAGTGTCAGCCCTTTTACCTTCATCTTTTATTTAACTTATGTAATGAACTTGTAATTTTTCTTTAAGTCTTAATAAAATCATGAGGTATGTTTGTTTAGATCTGTTATGTGTAAGAAGAAGCTGTTAAACTCACTTACCTTAACTTAGTTAGATCTAGCACTATTTATGTTTAAATAAGGGGAGATTGTTGGGAATCTAAACTTGTTAGATTCCCTGTTCATTGATTTAAACATAATTAGGCTGATAGATAGTCCCTTGCCTGTGCCTAGGAGGTAGGCAAGTTTCGCAAGACTCACAGAGATCCGAGTCTCTGTGAGCAACCTCAGAGGAGTCCATGTCAGAGACATTGTCAGGGAAGTCGAAGATTACCTGAAGACATACTCCTTGGCTGTGATGGATAACAGCCAAGATGTATTAGGGACTCTGAGGGGTTGAGAGTTAACAGGGGTGGCAATACCCTGATAACTCTCAGCACACTTTGGACATGCCATTTGTGTGTTCGAGAATATGAAGAATAAGGAAACTGTTTTTGACAACTGTTCCTTAAAGCATAATGGAAGACTACCAAGAATAGAAGAACATCATGTGACTGATGTGGGAACTTGTAAAAGCTTGTGTAGTCGACATCAAGTACTGTTCAAGTCAAACTCGTAACACTATAAATAGGATGTGTATCCTTGCATTAATGTTTAACACTTTGAGATATTAAGAACATTAGTGCGTATAACTTAGTGAATCAAACAGCTACGACTGTATTCATAAGTTAAGGTTTATTGTTGTTCAAAGTGTGCACAACACATTGTCATCAAACGGTGTTATCCATAACACTTGTAATTCTTTATTATACAATAATAAGATTACGTTTGAAAAGTAATACCTTGTGTTGATTAAGTTAAGATTAGGGTTTCTTGCATTGATTAGGGACTTTCAGGAAGAAAACACGGGCTTTCACGGGCTTTTATCGAAGAAAAAGACAAAAGACGAAGTCAAAAGATCAAAAGTGCAAGAAGAACGGAAGTCAAAGGCCTATTCTGAAGATTTATCGAATAAAAAGACCAAAGACGGAAGTTTGACAAAGTCGAAGAACCAAGTCTACTAAAAGAAGAAAATTAGAAGACGAGTTCATTTTATCATTCGACTAATCCCGAGACAAAGTCGAGAAAGACGAGTCATTTAAAAAGACGAGAAGACAAAAAGGAAGAAAGAAGCAACACACCACACCTCCCTTCTCCTATATATACCCTCCTAATCTTTTATTAGGAGGGTGTTAGTTAGTTTGTCATTTTTTTAGTTTTTATATTTTTAGAAAGAAGTAGGTGATTCTACTTTCTCTCTCTATATTTCTTTCATTTTTCTTTCAAGTTTTAAGCTTTTCATTTAATCTTGTATTGGAATTCTTAATCTACAAGTTCAAGTTTAAGCATTTCATCATCTATCTTATTCTACCCTTCTTGTTTTTTATTTTGATTTTGATTCGGATTAAGTATGTATCTTGTTTAAATCTTGATGCTTATTTGATTAAAAAGTTTATCTTTTTGTCCCTATCAATTTCATGCTATTCATGGTCTTAGCTTTTTGTACTTTCACCTTATTTCATGTTTAGCTTATTTTTATTTAAGTGTCTTTAAAAATTTAATCTTTCTAAAGTTTATTTTAAAAATCTTTCTTATTTAGTGTTTTAAATGTTTTTAAATTCGTGCTTATTTAGATTTGGTTAAGTTTCGGTAAATGCTTATCTGAAAAAGTGCTTATTCGGTTCGGCTTATTTGCTCTTTGTACCCCCATCGTAACAGTTTAAGGATTTTACTTGTTCCGATCGAGTAAGTGTGATTGCATAAACCTAAGGGTTTCTACTTGCGATCCATTACTGCGATCAAAGACTAAGATCATACTACGATCGTCCATCACGATCCAGGTCACGATCACTTCGTTGCGATCTGTAGTTGCGATCTGTGTTGCGATCGGGGGTCACAATCACTTGTCACGATCCACCACTACGATCCCAGTGTTCCGATCCAGACCACGATCAAGGACTACGATCCCCTTGTTGCGATCGTGGACTACGATCTAGGGTACGATCCCCTTGTTGCGATTGAAGCTGCGATCCAAGCTGCGATTAGTCAGCTGCGATCGTGGCTGCGATCGAGTGGTGCGATCACTGATTTCAGTTTTTATTTTAGTTTACTTAGTTGTTTTTTTTCTTTTCTTTCCCGCCACTTTTTGTCTAGTTTAATTTTAAGTTGTCTTATCTCATTTTATTTTTAAATTTACTTTTAATTAAGTTTTTAATTACTCTAATTCCCTTTTTATTTCGCTTAAGTCTTGCTATTTAATTTTGTTAGTTTGTCATTTACTTTAAAACTCTTGTCATTTGATTTAACATAGATAACCAAAAGCTCCCCCTTTTAGTGACCAAAACCGATAAGTCCACCCTAAACCGTGATCAATTCGAATTGAATCGAGTACGAACAACACACACAAAAGCTATAAATCAAATCGCGCCGCTGCCGGCTGTAAAGGATTAACGGTTTTTAGTGAGAAAAATTGGATTTTGGGATCCATTCTTTTGGGAACGTTATTTTCAAGCATAAAAATTTTCAAAAAAAATCCTAAAAATATAAAATTTTCAAAAAATACAAAAAAAAAGATAAAAAAATCAAAAATATTGTAGTTCATTTTTAGTATGCGTACTCGATCTTCGTCTTATCCTGAGCCCGAGACTCGTAGAGACCTAGATATGGCCGGTGTGCATAATAATAACAACCCACCTCACCCCAACATGAATAATAACAACCATGTCCCTCAACCCGACCTTCGTACGATGGAGGAGCTATGTCAACCAACTATGAACGGACGTGGAGGACCGATTGTGCCGTTGCAAATCACGGCTCCCGAATTTTCGTTGAAGCGTCACATGATCCAACAAGTTCAAAATGCTTGTCCATTTCGCGGGTTACCGGATGATGATGCCAACAAGCACCTCCATAAATTCATAACCGTCACTCAAAGCATGAAATTGCCCGGTGTTACCATGGATTTTCTTCGCCTTCACCTTTTTCTACACACTTTATCCCACCATGCTGAAAAATGGTTTGATCGTCTTCCCAAAAACTCAATTCATACATGGGACGAGATGACTCAAAAATTTCTGTCAAGATACTTTCTACCATCCATGGTAACTAGTCTTCGTAATCAAATCAGTGGTTTCACTCAAGAACCTGATGAGTCGCTTTTCGATGCTTGGGAACGTTATAATGTCTTGATCGATCGTTGTCCTAATCATAATATGCTCCCCGTCACTTTGATTGATACTTTTTACAATGGTTTAACTTTTCGTGATCGTGATACGATTAATGTCGCCGCTGGTGGTACATTTATGAAGAGAAGACCTGAGGAGTGTAGAGAGCTTATAGAGAACATGACTAATCATCACAAAAGTTGGGATTCATCCGCATCTTCAAGAAATAACCCGAGAGTCAATGTTTCTTCTACTTCAACCAACCCCGCGATGACCGAAATCACCCGCCAACTAGCTGAAATGAACAAAAATATCTTAACCATGGCTACGAACTAGTATCAACAAGTTAAAGCTGTAGCACCTTCTTGTGAGATTTGCGGCGGTCCTCATTCATACACCGATTGTCCTTCTACTCATGACAATATGGAAAGCGTGTATGCGGCTAACGGTAACTTTTCCACGGGAGGTTATCAAACTCGTCCTTAAGGTGATCGCAATTTGCTAAGTTATCGTTCCAACAACTTTCTTTCACCACCTGGTTTTCCTCCTCAAAACCAAAACAATTTCAATCGCAACGATCAAAACCAACCTCATGCTCCTAATCAATATCAAACCCAAAGAAACCCATATCCACCTCAAGGAAATAATCAAGTTTACCAACAACCCACCTATCAACCACCCGCTTACTAAGCTCATCCTCCCAGCCAACCCACAACATTTAATCACGAGGTTGAAACTTACATGAGGACTAATGACGTGCTGGTGAAGAATCTTCAGAGTCAAATTATTAACTGGAAAGGTGACATGGCGAAACAAGGGAATGATCTTCGAGCCGAGATTGGGAATGACATGCGAAACTCTTTAAGCAGTCAAACGAATGACTTAAGGGATATGATGGCTAGTTTTTTCCAAAGTAGTCAACCCTCTGCTTCGAGTTCTCTTCCGAGTAACACCGTTGCTAATCCAAGAGGGGAGATGAAAGCAATCACCACCCGAAGTGGAAAAGGTTATAAGGAACCCGAGATTCCTAAACCTACTCTGGTGATTGTGACAAAGGATAATGAACAACCTTCACCAATTCCTCCACCTTCTACTTCTACCCCTCCACCACCCAAGGATGTGAGTGAGAATTCCATTCTAAAGCCTTCCTCTCAACCCGATATACCTTATCCTTCAAGGTTGAGGAAAGAGAAGTTGAAGAACAAGGATGATATTCAAGTTTCAAACTTTCTTAAAATGTTTACACAATTGAATTTCAACATCTCCTTTGCCGAGGCTCTCGCTCACATGCCTAAATATGCTAAAATGTTCAAACATCTTCTCAGTGATAAGAAAAAACTCCTTGATATTGCTCAAACCCAAATTAATGAGAATTGCTCCGCGGTTCTTTTAAGGAAATTACCAACCAAACTTGGTGATCCGGGTCGCTTTCTCATTCCTTGCAACTTTCCCGGGGTAGAGAATTGTATGGCCCTAGCCGATCTAGGTGCTAGTATCAACTTAATGCCATTAAGTGTTTAGAAACAATTATCTCTACTCGAGCTAGTCCCCACACGAATGACATTGGAGTTAGCTAACCGTACGGTTGCTTATCCGGTGGGGATAGCCGAAGATGTCTTCGTCGGTGTCGACAAATTCACCTTTCCGACGGATTTTGTTGTAGTTCACTACGAGATGGATCCCCGTGTTCCATTAATCGTTGGACGTCCGTTCTTGAGGACCGGTCGCACTCTTATTAATGTAGCCGCGGGCGAATTAATCATGAGAGTTGGTGATGAAAAAATCGTCTTCAACATGGGTAAACTTTCTAAGAAACCTTATGAACACGAGAGCGTTAATTTCATTGACGTACTTGATGAGGCTTGTGAAGAACATTTCAAAGAAGCTTGTAAAAGTGGTTTTTCTTCTCTACCCATTATTGAGACCGTTGCCTCTATTGCTCCCGCATTGACTCCATTTGGAGAAAGTGATTTTCTTTTGAAAGAATTTGAAGCAAGTTTAGGGGATGTAGACTTAAAATATGACGATTTTCCCCCCGATTGGGAGGAAGACATTCGTACCATTGAGAAACTTCTCAATTAGGACCATATTTCTCCACCTTCTCCTAAGGAAGTTACAACCGATGATCCGAATTTGACTAAGCCTTCCATTGACAATCCTCCGGATTTAGAGCTTAATGATTTATCGTCTCATCTTGAATACGTTTTCCTAGAAGACAATAAGAAGTTACCCGTCATCATTGCAAAGGACTTACAAGAGGATGAAAAATCTCGACTTATCGATATGCTCAAGAATCATAAGAAAGCAATTGCTTGGAAAATTTCCGATATCCGCGGAATTGATCCTAACTTTTGCACTCATAAAATTCTCATGGAAGATGACCTTAAACCCGCAATCCAAAGCCAAAGAAGGGTTAATCCAAAAATTCATGACGTCATCAAGAAAGAAGTTATGAAACTTCTAGATTCCGGAATGATTTACCCTATTTCGGATTCGAAATGGGTTAGTCCCGTCCATTGTGTGCCTAAGAAAGGCGGAAAAACCGTTGTTCTTAATGAAAACAACGATTTGATTCCTACTCGACTTGTCACGGGTTGGCGAGTTTGCATAATCTATCGCAAGCTCAATGATGCCACTCGCAAGGACCATTTTCCTCTTCCTTTCATGGATCAAATGCTCGAGCGTTTAGCGGGTAATGACTATTATTGCTTCTTAGACGGTTTCTCCGGGTATTTTCAAATTGCTATCGATCCAAAAGACCAAGAGAAAACCACATTCACTTGTCCTTATGGAACATTTGCTTACAAAAGAATGCCTTTCGGCTTATGCAATGCTCCTGGGACTTTCCAAAGGTGTATGATGGCTATATTCCATGACATGATTGAAGAAACTATGGAAGTCTTTATGGACGATTTCTCGGTCTATGGTGATTCTTTCTCTTCTTACCTTGCCAATTTAGAACGTATGCTTAAACGGTGTAAAGACACTCGTCTTGTTCTTAATTGGGGAAAATACCATTTCATGGTGAAAGAAGGTATTGTTCTTGGTCATAAAATTTCCAAAGCCGGTATTGAAGTCGACCGTGCTAAAGTCGATGTGATTGCTAAATTACCTCCTCCTTCAACCGTGAAGGGTGTGAGAAGTTTTCTTGGTCATGCGGGCTTCTATCGTCGATTCATTCAAGATTTTTCTAAGATCGCTCGCCTGATGAACCACCTCTTGGAAAAAGATCCTCCTTTTATTTTTTCTAAAGAGTGTATCGAATCTTTCAATCTGCTTAAGGATAAATTAACTAAGGCACCGGTCTTAGTTACCCCTAATTGGGAGTTACCTTTTGAATTGATGTGTGATGCTAGCGACTTTGCTATTGGAGCAGTTTTGGGACAAAGAATCAACAAACATTTCCAACCAATCCATTACGCTAGCAAGACAATGACGGGGGCTCAATTTCATTATACCACTACCGAAAAAGAGCTTTTAGCTGTAGTGTATGCTTTTGAAAAATTCCACCCCTATCGTCCTTTCAACCACCATTGTGTACACCGATCATTCCGCGTTGAAGTACTTGTTAACGAAACAAGATGCTAAACCAAGACTTCTTCGTTAGGTTTTACTCCTTCAAGAATTCAAAATTGAAATTCGTGATAAAAAGGGAGCGGAAAACCTAGCCGCGGATCTTCTTAGTAGACTCGAGGATCCTTATCAAGGGGAACTTCCAAATCAATAGATTAATGAATCTTTTCCCCTTGAGGCCTTAATGTCTATTAACTGCAATCTTGACGATACCCCATGGTTTGCGGACATTGCAAACTATTTAGCGGGTGGTGTTCTTATGGAAGGGTTAACGTCCCAACAAAAGAAAAAGTTCTTCAAGGACATTAAACACTATTATTGGGACGACCCTTACCTTTTCAAGCAATGTGCGGATCTTGTCATTCGTAGGTGTGTTGATGGGCCGACAGCTTTACTAATCCTAGAAGCTTGCCACAAAGGACCCACCGGTGGTCACTTTGGTCCTAACTATACCGCGAAGAAAGTTTTCGACTCCGGATTTTATTGGCCCACTATTTATCATGACACTCATGAAATGGTTAAGCATTGTGATGCTTGACAAAGACAAGGCAAGATCACACAAAAGATGAGATGCCTCAAAATTTCATCCAAGAATGTGAAATCTTTGAAGTATGGGGCATCGACTTTATGGGGCCATTTCCATCATCCAAAGGGAACAAGTACATCCTCATAGCCGTTGACTACGTATCCAAATGGGTTGAAGCAAAGGCTTTACCTACTAACGATGCAAGGGTGGTTATGAACTTTCTGAAACAATTATTTGCTCGATTCGGTGTTCCTCGTGCTATAATTAGTGATCGCGGGACTCATTTTTACAATGATCAATTTGCACGAGTCATGGTTAAGTATGGTGTCAATCACCGTCTTTCCACCGCGTATCATCCACAAACAAATGGTCAACCCGAGATTTCTAACCGTGGTCTTAAGAGAATCTTAGAGCGTACTGTGGGAGAGCATCGTGCCTCATGGGCCGATAAGTTAGATGATGCTTTTGGGCTGTCCGTACCGCATATAAGACACCTATTGGTTGCACTCCATATCGTCTTGTGTACGGAAAGGCATGCCACCTCCCCATTGAGTTGGAGCATAAGGCTTATTGGGCCTTGAAATGGGCTAATTTTGATATCAACAAAGCCGGTGATCTTAGGAAGATCCAACTCAATGAACTTAATGAACTGAGGAATGAAGCTTATGAGAATTCATTGATCTACAAGGAGAAAACCAAGCTCATTCATGATTCCAAAATTAAGAACCGAGAGTTTCACATAGGTGATCAAGTTTTACTCTTTAACTCTCGGTTGAAAATCTTTTCTGGAAAGCTTAAGATCCGTTGGTCTGGTCCATTCACCGTCGCCAAAGTCTTCCCTTATGGCATCATTGAGTTATCGCAACCAAATGGGTCAAACTTCAAAGTGAATGGCCAGCGTGTTAAGCTGTACTTTGGTGAGGACATCTCTCATGAGATGATTCCATCCCTCACCACGTTCCCTTGAATTAGTTCTGGGCCGAGTCAGGCTCGTGACTCGGTTAACAAAAACAAGCGCTTCTCGGGAGGCAACCCGATGATCTATCCTTTACCCGTTTTCATAATAAGTGTAGGGGGAGCTACATAGGTGTTTGTTGTCTTGTTTCTTATGATGTGCAGGGATTAAAGCTTCAAAGAGCACTTTTGATGATATTTGACGACCCATGATCCCGTGTACCCGTCTTCCCGGTTCTATCCTAAACTCTTGTGATTCAATATTTCCTATCTTATATGTTGCCATTGAAATCACTTTAGTTGTCCTTCCCCTTAGCAAGATTTAAACAACGTACACAATGTCCTAAGTGTAGGGAAGTTTACTCCCACATGCTTAAACATTGAGGGCAATGTTTATATCAAGTGTAGGGGGACTTCTATCGAAGTTAAGTGGGCTTTTCCATGAATAGGTCCTCATTTTAACTGGAAAATCTAATTTTTCGACATTTTTCAATATTTTTGATCTATTTTGGCCAAGTAGTATTTTTCATTTACTCTCTTTTATGTTCTTTCCTTTTGTTATCGCATCGTATGTATATATTTCATTTCAAAAATAAAGGAATAAAATAGTTTTAATGAGTTTAGATGTCTTTGATATATTAGGCCCGTCATGAATCTTTTGACTCAACCCGTGTTTACTGATCTAAGTTTACTCTAGCTAGTATCCTTAACGTGTTTAAATCGAGTTTTGCTAGGCTTTTATATAGGTAACTTCAAAACGCGAAAGTCTTAACTCTTACGGGTTAAGAACAAGAACTTTTCGCAAGTTCCTATAATTGATCCTAGAAAGTCATTAATCAAGGGAACTTTAAAATGCGAATTCTAAACTTGAAAAAGTCTAAGAAGTTGCAAGATCCTATAGACAACTTGAAAACCCAAAACTTTGATTTAATTGGCTAAGCATCAACGAGTCTCATTCCTTGATATTTTAAATTGTGGAGAACGAGAGATGATAGAGTCAATTATAAGTTTGGTATTCTTTCGTGAATTTATGTGAGTTAATTATGAGCTTTTTCTCCCATCGCTTGTTAATAAATATAATTGCAATAAGTAAGGTTGTACGATTTGAAAAGTTACTTAGCTTCTAGCACAAGATTGTTTAAAAGTTGCTCGGTATTAATTAGAGTTCATAGCCACGGCATAACTTATTGAAGCGGGATGCGAAGATTGGCGAGTCCGAAAAGGTCCTAACAAGACATGAGGGCTACATTTTGTTGCTAAAGATCCAAAGTGATGTGAAGAATCATTTATCAAAAATCAATATGAAGGATCGAGACACATGACAAAAAGCAAATACTCCCCTAAAGATCATGGAAAAAGTCTATACGAAAAGACCCTAGCAAGGTATGAGGATAAATAGATCCAAGTCCTATAAGGAAGCGGATCGTTGTATATCAAAATCCAAAATAAATATTGGAGAAAAATGAAGAAGTCGTGGTCCAAGTATGAAGAATCTCTCAAACACTTCAAGTGAAGAAATTCCTATTATGAAGAGAAGACCATTATTTCAAGAACGTCTCTTAAGATTCGAAGTATGAAGTCACTGCCAAATATCGGTCCGAGAAAGGTCTCAAATCGTGAAGCGAGTTATGCCAAGATATGAACTTTACGAGGTCCTGAGAAGCAGTTTTAAAAGATTTTGTCCTTTAGCTAACTATTGATTAAATCGTCCTACTTTATTTTCAGCCTAAATAAACTATCGAAATAAGTCAACAATGCATCCTCGTGATCATTCAAGACAATAATAAAATATAAGAGATACACCTAGGAATAAGGGAGTCTAAGTGAATAATTGGGCCACATGAGTGAGTGTTAGCTTACTAACTTATAATAACAATGATCTCGTTTTTAAGCTTGGTTTGGGGAACGTGAAACTTGAGGGTGATAAACATTCATGACAACCAAAGACCTAATGTAAGTCTTCGATCTCTTTACTTGTTCTTCCTTCTAGCATCGTGTAATTTTCTATCTTTTTGGTTTCCTTATTGTCTAGTAATTAATAAAGGCCAAGGTAAGTTAATTATGATGGAAAATGTAAACTATGCTTTGAAATTAATGCATTGCATGAGGGCATTGCAATGGTCAAGTGTAGGGGATTTCATAAGTGTGAAAACACTTATCCTTTTACCACTTAATTATAATAAAAACCAAGCCAAAACGTGTATTTAATGTCGTAAAAGTCGGAATTATGCTTGGTTTGTGTTTTTGTTGTGTTTTAGGACCAAAATGTGAAAAAGGAAGAAAACACGGGCTTTCACGGGCTTTTATCGAAGAAAAAGACAAAATACGAAGTCAAAAGATCAAAAGTGCAAGAAGAACGGAAGTCAAAGGCCTATTCTGAAGATTTATCGAAGAAAAAGACTAAAGACGGAAGTTTGACAAAGTCAAAGAACCAAGTCTACTAAAAGAAGAAAATTAGAAGACGAGTTCATTTTATCATTCGACTAATCCCGAGACAAAGTCGAGAAAGACGAGTCATTTAAAAAGACGAGAAAACAAAAAGGAAGAAAGAAGCAACACACCACACCTCCATTCTTCTATATATACCCTCCTAATCTTTCATTAGGAGGGTGTTAGTTAGTTTGTCATTTTTTTAGTTTTCATATTTTTAGAGAGAAGTAGGTGATTATACTTTCTCTCTCTAGATTTCTTCTATTTTTCTTTCAAGTTTTAAGCTTTTCATTTAATCTTGTATTGGAATCCTTAATCTACAAGTTCAAGTTTAAGCTTTTCATCATCTATCTTATTCTACCCTTCTTGTTTTTGATTTTTATTTTGATTTTGATTCGGATTAAGTATGTATCTTGTTTAAATCTTGATGCTTATTTGATTAAAAAGTTTATCTTTCTGTCCATATCAATTTCATGCTATTCATGGTCTTAGCTTTTCGTACTTTTAGCTTATATCATGTTTAGCTTATTTTCATTTAAGTGTCTTTAAAAAATTAATCTTTCTAAAGTTTATGTTAAAAATATTGCTTATTAGTGTTTTAAATGTTTTTAAATTCGTGCTTATTTAGATTTGGTTAAGTTTCGATAAATGCTTATTTGAAAAAGTGCTTATTCGGTTCGGCTTATTTGCTCTTTGTACCCCATCGTAACAGTTTAAGGGTTTTACTTGTTCCGATCGAGTAAGTGTGATCGCATAAACCTAAGGGTTTCTACTTGCGATCCATTACTGCGATCAAACACTAAGATCATACTACAATCGTCCATCACGATCTAGGTCACGATCACTTCGTTGCGATCTGTAGTTGCGATCTGTGTTGCGATCCGTTGGTGCGATCGGGGGTCACAATCACTTGTCACGATCCACCACTACGATCCCAGTGTTGCGATCCAGACCACGATCAAGGACTATGATTCCTTTGTTGTGATCGTGGACTATGATCTAGGGTACGATCCCCTTGTTGCGATTGAAGCTGCGATCCAAGGTGCGATTGGTCAGCTACGATCGAGTGGTGCGATCACTGATTTCAGTTTTTATTTTAGTTTACTTAGTTGTTTTTTTCTTTTCTTTCCCGACACTTTTTGTCTAGTTTAATTTTAAGTTGTCTTATCTCATTTTATTATTAAATTTACTTTTAATTAAGTTTTTAATTACTCTAATTCCCTTTTTATTTCGCTTAAGTCTTGCTATTTAGTTTTGTTAATTTGTCATTTACTTTAAAACTCTTGTCATTTAATTTAACATAGATAACCAAAAGCTCCCCTTTTAGTGACCAAATCCGATAAGTCTACCCTAAACCGTGATCAGTTCGAATTGAATCGAGTACGAACAACACATACAAAAGCTATAAATCATAGACTACGAATTTTTTTTGAACGGTGATCTAGCTATGTACTATGCATTATTGAATTTATTATGATACATTATATTTATACACCTCTATTCAATTAGGTGGCATCCTGTTTTTTTGCCGACGTTTATCATTCATTATTCGTATAATTATTACATGTTTAAGGTGAGTCATAACCCCTTTTTCCTTGCTTTACAATTGTCTTATAACTATTTTAAAGGAGATACATGCTTTGTTACAAACTATATATAAACTTGTCCATTTGATTCTTTACAAAGTATAATACATGCTCATATACAAACTTGTTTACCTATGCGTTTACAAATACGTTTACATGCTTATTTATAAACTCACTTACTTCTTTAATTGTAAACTCTTATAAAACGCGATTACAACTTAATTACGAACTGTTTACGCATTCGAATGATACTAGGAGATTTCACTCCATATTTTGGATTTGAACACCAGTACTAATTTTCTCATCCACGGACGTTGTGGGTAAATCTATTGGCCCTGAATTTCCCGCTGAGTTTGAGCTATTACGTGTCAAATAGTTGCAGTTACATTTGATATTATTACGGATACTTTGGGTTAGGCATCCGCTGGGTGATAGGTGTGAAACCACCCATCCTTTTACCACTTAATTATAATAATAACCAAGCCGAAACGTGTATTTTATGTCGTAAATGTCGAAGTTATACGTGGTTTGTGTTTTTGTTGTGATTTAGGAGCAAAATATGAAAAGGGAAGAAAACAAGGGCTTTCACGAGCTTTTATCAAAGAAAACGAGAAAAGACGAAGTCAAAAGATCAAGAGTGCAAAAAGAACGGAAGTCCAAGGCCTATTCTGAAGATTTATCGAAGAAAAAGTCTAAAGAGGGAAGTTTAATGAAGTCGAAGAACCAAGTCTAATTAAAGAAGAAAATTATAAGACAAGTTAAATTTATATCGATAAATCCCGAGACGACGTCGAGAAAGATAAAGAATTTAAGTCGAGTCGAGACAAAGTGAAAGGAGAAAGCATCAACACCTAGCCTCCCCTCCTCCTATATATACCCTCCTAATGTGTTATTAGGAGGGTGTTAGTTAATTAGATATTAGTTTTTAGATTAGGAGTAGAGTAGAGTAAGAGTAGGTGTAATCTAAGTTTCCATGCTTTTTTATTAATCTTGTAATTTGAATCTTAATCATTTTAATTTCAAGCTTTTTCAATTAATCATTCTTATTCTTCCTTTCTTAATCTTTTTAATCTTGTTTAATTTTGATAATCATGTAGTTTAATTAATCATGTTCTTGTTTGATTGATGTTTTTGATTGATTGTGCTTATTGGTTTTTATGTGTTTGATTTTTATAGCTTATTGTGTTTGATGCTTATTGTTTGGTTTTGCTTATTTTTAATTAAGTGTTTTCATTAGTTTATTTTTTAGAAAGTTGATTTTTAATCATTAAATTAATTAGTGTTTTTCAAGTTTTTGATTTGTGGTTGAATTAGTTTTTCTTAAAAATGTTTTAGATTAAGTTTTAGTTAATTGCTTATTTGATTTGTGCTTATCGTAGCTTATTTTCCTTGTTTTTAGTTGTTACTGTATCTATTTTTCTGATCTTTAGGATCTTCGGAAAGGGGTTTATAGATTCCGAAGAATGCCCCTTTTCCGAATTAGTTTTCTCTGAAATTTCCCATTTATCCGAATATTTTCTTTATTCAGAAAATTATAGTTTTTCTGAAATTGTTGGTTTATTCCGGAAATTCTAATTTTCCAAAGAAATTTGATTATTCCGAAAAAACATTAAAGTCTGAAATAATGATTATTCCGAAAAAACATTAAAGTTCGAAATAATGATTATTCCGAAAAAAACATAATTGCAGACAACATTCCAAAGATTTCATTTTTAGAGAAACATTCCGAACATTTTTCCATGAATTTGACATGCCAGCTTGTGTGCTTAACATTCTTTCCTGCCTTTTTTTCAGCTACTAGCTTGAGCTGCTTGCTTGCTAGCTTTTTTATTATTTAGTATTGTTCCGTAATCGTTTAGTTTTATCTGAAAGTTGTTCCGATTTTAATTTTGAAAGTCAAGTATTTTTAGTTGTATTTTTCGTCGATTTTTAGTATTAATATTTTTTCCAATAGTTTAAGTTTTATCTTTTATTTAGCGCCCGCTTTAGCTTTTGTCTCGTTTAGTTTTAAAGTACCATCTCAGTTTTATTTTCTCCTTTTCATTAGGTTAATTTTATTTTTCAGTCGAAAGTTAATTTCTTCTTGTAGTTTTATTTTTATTAATTGTTTTATTTTCATTTACGTTTTATTATTATTTTTGCTCCTTTATTATTAGTTATTTGTTTTTGGTTTATTTTTATTTCGTTTCGCTTTTACCTTATAGAAATAGATAACCAAAACCTTCTTTTTGTTAACCAAAAACGACCGAGTCACACTTTTAACCGGAGATCAATTCGATTACACACCGAGAAAACGAACTTTTTTTACTAGTTATCAAATGGCGCCGCTGCCGGCTCTTTTCGTGAACATTAACAGTTTTTCGTGAGAGACGTGTTGGATTTTGGGATCCGTTCACCTTTGAACGTTATTTTTCTTGCCAAAAATTTTCAAAAATCCTAAAAAATAAAAAAATTTCAAAAATCCCAAAAACAATTAAAAAATCATAAAAAGCATTTCTTTTTCGAAAGTTTTGCACCAAAAATATTCTTCTTGCTTATCTATTGTTCTTAATGAATTCATATGTTGCTTGTGTTGCAGGGTGTGGACGACCATTGTATGGATTTCAAACATGTAAATGGTGTACATGTGAGCGGTGTGGAAATGATATCGACAATACACAATTTGGATTTTTTCCCTCGTGCAATTCGATTAACTCATCCTTTGCTTCTAATGCACTTACTCCACCCTCTTGCATATATTATGGAAGCGATTCTCATTGGCATGTTTCGTGTCCGATTCGATACCCGTCTCATGACGAGCAAGAACCGGGTTACAATTATGACAATGGTAATAGCTATCCACATGACGCACCCGGTATTCCTCAATACCCGTATTGCAACAATTGTGGGGGCCCTCACGATACTTCTTATTGTCAGCCAATGAATTATTCTGAGCCAAATCCGTGTTCTCATTTTTCTCCACCGATGAATTATTATGAGCCAATTCAGTGTTCTAATTCTTCTCAACCGATGAATTATTATGAGCCACATCCGTGCTATAATTCCGGTTTTTAAAATTTTGAGCCCCCACAACACTCCCTCGATCATCAACCCTCTTTTGCATTTTTTGCTGAGCAAATTGCCACTCTTTTTGACAAATTCAAAGACTTCAAGCAGCTGTCAATAAATATATCAAAAAATGTCAGACAAGAGCAAGTAGCTAATCTTAGTGCTTATACCCCTCCTCTTGCGCGTCCTTACTACTATTATGACGATGATGACGAGGATGATATCTATGATCTCAACCCATCTTCTGAGATTACTACTCCTACTCTTGATATCCCTAATTCGTCTAAGGATAGTGATACATCGAGTGAGATTCGTGATTTTGGTCTCGACAAATTCTTTGATGAGGTTTGTGATGTACCGACAACTGCGGAGCTTGAGGATGAGGTTGCTCTTACGGATGACATTTCTCTATGTTATGAGAATTTCACGTTTGAAATTTCTCCTTTTCACCCATTTCCACGTGGAGATGCGAGCGATGACGATTTATTCTCTCCGATTTATGAGAAGTTCACCGATGAATTTGCTCTTGTAGATGAGGTGGAAGACGTTATTCTTCGCGACAGATTGTTGAAAGTTCATCTTCTTATTTCTCACATTGAAGCGTTGAATTCTCCTCCTATTAATGAATCTTTACCTCCGTCTATTACACCCGTTGAGTATAATGACCCATTGCTGGAAGAAATTGATAATCTCTCAATACCTCCGGGTATTGATGATGATGACACGGAGGGGGATATTCTTTTTGATAATTTGCTACATGAAGATATTGTCCCAAGTCCCCCTCCCGAGCACCTTTCCTCCCAACCTTTAGAACCCATCACCGAGGATGAGTGCTTTGACCCGGGAGGTGACATTGACTATTATATGATTGATAACCTTACGGCTTTGCCGCTGCCTGAGCATCAATTGTCTTTGGGGGATGACAATTTGCTTACTTTACCCACCCCACCTCCCGTGGATCACAACCTCACATACTTTTCGTATGTTGAGAGGACTTTTCTACCCTTTAAGACTTATCCTCCGACCTCTCCTTTATTAATGTCATCCGGGAATGAGGGCAAGGTCTTTGATCCCGGTATTACATTCGAGGCTTCCCCATGGACCATTTAATTCGGGGACGAGTCAGGCTCGTGACTCGGTTAACAAAAACAAGCGCTTCTCGGGAGGCAACCCGATTATCTATCTTTATCTGTTTTTATAATAAGTGAAGGGGGAGACCCTCGTATGTGTTTGTTGTTTTCTTTCTTATCATGTGCATGGATTCGATCTTTCAAAGATCCATTCTTGATGACTTTTGATGATCCGTGATTCCGTCTACCCGTCGTCCCTGTTCTATCCTAAACTCTTTTGATTCACTATTTTATATTTTTCAATATTAAAATAGGAATCACTTTAGTTGTCTCTTCCTTAGCAAGATTTAAACAACGTGCACAATGTCCTAAGTGTAGGGGAGTTTACTTCCACATGCTTAAACATTGAGGACAATGTTTATATTAAGTGTAGGGGGACTTCTATCGAAGTTAAGTGGGCTTTTCCTTGTATTTGTCCTCATTTTAACCGGAAAATTGATTTTTCGACGATTTTCAAAATTTTTGATCTATTTTGGCCTAATAGTATTTACCTTTGTTATAGTTATTTTCTTTCATTAGAATAAATTTTAATAAAGTGGTTTTAAATTTTAAACGTTATGAATCTTTTGACTCAACCCGAGTTTACTTATCTAAGTTTACTCTAGCTAGTATCCTTAACGTGTTTAAGTCAAGTTTTGCTAGCCTTTTATATAGGGAACTTTAAAACGTGAAAGTCTTAACTCTTACGGGTTAAGAACAAGAACTTTTTGCACGTTCCTATAATTGATCCTAGAGAGTCGTTTATCAAGGGAACTTTAAAATGCAAATTCTAAACTTGAAAAAGTCTTAGAAGATGCAAGATCCTATAGACGACTTGAAAACCCAAAACTTTGATTTAATTGGCTAAGCATCCACGAGTCTCATTCTTTGAGATTTTAAATTGTGGAGAACGAGAGATGATAGAGTCAATTATAAGTTTGGTATTCTTTCATGAATTTATGTGAGTTGATTATAAGCTTTTTCTCCCATCGCTTGTTAATAAATATATTTGCAATAAATAACGTTGTACGATTTGAAAAGTACACACTACTACAAAAAAGCACATAAAAACCCCTTAATAGACACTGGTTCTATAATAACCAGTCTAGGTAGCCTGAAAGACACCGGTGTTTGTAAAAAAATCGGTCTCTATAATAAAAAATAAAGAAGGACCGGTTCTTTCGAAGAAAACCGGTTTTTAAAGATATCCAAAGACATCGGCTTTTTTAGAAAACAGGCTTTTACTCTATTTCAAATAGAGACACCGGTTATTTAAGAAAAATCGGTCTTACTGATCTTTGTTTTTGAATTTACCTAATGGACCACACCTTTAACTTCAGAATATACTAACAATCTACTCTATAAAAAGTTTGAGATCACCATTTAATATGCTTTAAAGAAACCCTAAACACATTATAGTTACTTAGCTAAAGGAATTCAAGATTTTATAACATACAACACTAGTGTTGTAAGTGATTTTATAAGAATATAATTGATGATACCGTCTATCTAAGATCGGATCATCAAGAAAGACACGAAGAATAACGAGTCAAGTACTAAAGTAGTTTTCTCGTAATATAATTAAGTTTAAGCTAATATACTTAACTATAATTTACTGACTAATATAATTTTTATTTATTATCTTTTTGCACACACGACAAACAAATAAATAAATAAATAAATAAATAGCTTATGCTAGTATAATAAATTTTTACGATTAAATAAAAAATATCCCGAAGACTTGCGTATTATTGTTAATAAAAAAACACTACACATATAAAATCAAACACACGCCTCTAGGGTGTGATTCGAGTTGACCCGGTCGAGTTCGGATCAATTCGAGTTGAGACTAAAAAATTCATACCTGAATCCAAGCCAAATAGTACTCGAGTTACTGGGGTTCTAGTTAATTCGGGTCGAATTAATTTAGATCAGGTCAATTTGGGTTCAGGTCAACTCGAATCTAAGTAAAAAGTTTAAAAAAATTGCTTATTTAAGTATATTTTTATTGTAAAAAGTGTTAGTAGAGTCGAGTCAAGTCGGGCTAAATCTATTCAGGTTAAGGCTAAAAAATATAAATACAAACCGACTTATTTAAAACTCAGGTTAATTCGGATCGATTCGAATTAACACGAATAAGGTTTTTTTACTCGAGTGACCCGACTTATTCTATGTTCGGGTCAGGTCTACCTTTTCAACATCCGTACACACCTCCACCTCTCCACTTCTTTCTAAAGTTCTTCCCAAAAATTCCCCCAATTTTTAGCGCGAATCGAACAAAATCGCCCCACCTCTCCACTCTGAATCTCCTGCCAATTGAACCTTAACCACCTCCCCGCTTCATATATGATGTTGTTTGCAATCACTTTTATATCAAATCCCAAACCACCATCACAACGAAGCACACCAAATGGTTAGTTTCTTCTTCTTAATTGATACACAATTGTTACTAATTTAAGGTTAATTTCAGTTAATTAGCTTTTGTATGGTTTGATTTTTGTATTATACACTAGTATATTTCATCCGTTAAAGGTAACCCGACTACCAGATCTTCATGCTAAATTTCTCAAACTTGATCAAAATGTGATTAAAGGTAATTAGATAAAAAAGATAATGTCTCGGTACTTATGATTGTATGTGGATAGTATACCTGTATAAGGTTGTCACAGATTACATTGAGTGTAGTGTTTTGAAAGCTAGTTACCTTCTTTTTCGCTAAATTAAGATTATCACCTAAAATGGAAATCAGATGAAGGTAGGTTGCTTTTTTATGCGAAAACAATGTGCACACTATATTTTTACTTTCATCCTCTAAATTGAAGCCCAGGCCTTTATGAAAACAACAGGCACTTAAAATATACCGTATAGTATATTGCCATAGTTTCCATTTGTGCTTTCCTCCTAAACAATGCACCATTAAAGTTTTGTTCGAATCAGGAATCCAATTATAATCTTTTCTGGTATATTTGTTCCATTATTCACTTGTATCAACTGTATATGTTCTCTGTAATTGTGTGCGGCTTTTATCTTTTCTTCCAAAATGAAATGGATTTTAGCTGTTTAGTTTTTTAATAATGTCCTCTAGACGAGCAAATTTTATGCTGTTTAGTTCTTCCTAAATGAAATGGATCGTTGCCATATTTTTAGCTTGGATTTCGTCATGGTGCATGTAACATATATCATGATTTATGTGTTTATTAAGTCGTATATTGTGTGATTTGTTGATGGGTATTGGTTAATCATGGCAACTGACAGTTACGTATGAAGGCACTAATTTGTGTTTCGACTCAAAAACAATTCTTTTAAAAGGTTTTATGGGGTATGATGATGTAGGGCAATGGTATATATATTAATGTTCTCAAATCGTAATTGACTATTTTATATGTTCTCCAAGCAACTTGCTACTTTGTTGTCGTATGGGCAATGGTATATATCTTAGTGTTCCCAAATCGTAGTATATATTTTTAGGTTGATTTATTTTGGGTACTATTGGGTTGTATGTTGTGTAATTCACGTATAATACCAAGAATCATGTATGAAAAGTACTATTTTGTGTAATTTTTGCATATAACCAAAGTCAAGACCATTATGTACATTGTTATTATGTAACTCGAGACTTTATTTATTACTGTATATTATAGATACGTTTTGCTATTAGATCATATCTTATTAATTTTCAATGATAACTCCACAAGTATACTACAACATAGTGTTACAAATGCTTGTTTTTCATCTACTAAACAACAATCTGACAACACACTAAAATCTGATGCAATCGCAGAAGTCTACACGAATGTATTGCAGAATTACTGAAACTACTAACTGATATCTCGTATTTGACATCCACGGAACTTGATGTCCTGAAAAATGCCACAATAACATTTGTCATAGAACCATATATATAGGACTGTAAAATACTTGAATAAAAAATTGTAGCAGCCCCAACACAACCCATAAGCTGTTTGGTTTTGCTTTAAACTGGCTTAGAGCGAATATTTCTAGTGATCAAGATTAGTCTAAATATTTTGTGCTAAAAAATACTTGTTTTCATAACACTTGACTGCTTGCGTTTTTATATCTACATTTTTCAGGATCCGTTGGTGGAGGATGTCAAGATACAATACCTTGTGGTTCCCTGTTATGGACAATGAAGGGACAACCATTCAGGTTACTTCACTACTACTTATGAATGCCATCACCTACTTATATATGCAGGTTAAAGAATATGTATCCACTCGTGAAGGCCTAAAACGAGTGTGCCTTTTAATTGACAGAAAGTGGGGGTATGAAGGCATGAGATTATGTACTCATTGATCTCATGGAAAGGTAAGTGTAAATACTGTACACATGCAATCAAAGATTTGATAGGTTTAAATTATTTATGAAAGGAGAAATGAAAACGAGACCCATATGACAGATAAACATGGTATATATGAATGGAACATAACTCTTTAGAGTAGTGATTTTTGTATTACTACTAAATTTTCATAATAATATTTAATAGTGTTTCTACCTGTTTTGAATGCCAGATCTAAAACCAAATACCACATAGTATAGACGAAACATACTTAGCATTCCCTATTGACGTGGCATTGGCAGGGCGTGCAATGCAAATCAAGGAGCTATTATTCATGCCATTTTTTTTCTTTCTGTCTTCTAGAGCTGGAAACTGGAAATTGTGACCCATTTTTAAAGAATAGGTCCAATTTGAATTGAGATGGTCAACATAATGCTTAATGAGAACGAGACGGATGCTTTGAAAGTCATGCATACTTTAATTTAATGCACATGGTCTAAAAAATTGTTAGAAATTGTTATTACAATTACTCTGTAATCTCTATATTGTTTTTTTAACGTGATAAAAACTGTCATTATTTAAAAAATGGAGAAAAGGGTTTACAGTTGGATGGCACGAGACCGTCATGTACAGCAAAGCATATGCTAATAGCAACTGGTAGCAGGGCATATCGACTAGATATTCTTGGACAGGTACCACTCTTAGATAATCATTTTTTTACTATAACCTATTTCAATATAACTTGATCCTTGAAAATCCAATGATTCTTATTATTATTTGTGTGGGTTGATTTACGAGTTAGGTATAACCTCAAATGAATCTCTAAGTTTGGACGAGTTAACAAAGTGCGTTGTTGTACTTGGGGGAGGGTACTTTGACATTTTCATCCTATAAGTCATGCGTCTCTAAATTAGTAGCCTCGTAAGATCACTAAATCTATTGTGTATTCAGGTATATTGCTATTGAGTTTGCTTCAGTTTGGCGTGGGATGGGTTCTACTGTAAATCTATGTTTCAGAAGGGAACTTCCATTGAGGTTATATAAAGTTATGTTTATTTTCCTACAATCATCTCCTATATAAATATAATACTTCTATTAATTAGACATTTTTCAATAATCTTTCCTAAGACTGCTCTCTAACGAATTACCGTTGTAGGGGTTTTGATGATGAAATGAGAGCTATGGTTGCAAGCAATCTCGAGAGTAGAGGCATAATCTTGCACCCACATACAAGCTTGACACGGGGTCCTCTTTTTATAATTAATAAATGATTTTACCGTTCAAGCTTTCTCGAGTCTTACTTTTGATTAAATTGAATTGCAGCTGGTGAAAAAAATGACGACATAAAAGTTACCACAGATCATGGTGAAGAACTAATGGCAGATGTTGTACTTTTCGTCACTGGTAATTATATACCACTAACATGCATGAATTTACTATAGATATAGTTGGGGGACGCTTGTTATCTTTCATGATAGATAGTGACATGAATTAGATCTCAACTTATATATAGGTCCGTTAGGAAGTTACACGACGCTGCTATCTTGTAGCAGTTTATCTAGTTGCTTGTATAACATTCCCAGCCATTTGAGAAAGCTACACTTTTTTGCCCCTTTTGAGTGTCATGGTTCCAAGTTTCATATAAAGTTTCATAATATCAAGGGGAACATGATGGATCCATAATTCTTACATTATTTTTTTATAACTGCAGGCCGTATCCCTAATTCAAAGAGGCTAAATTTGCAAGCTGTAGGCGTTGAAGTTGACCGTACAGGAGCAATAAAGGTTCGTACAATATTGTCTCCCTAGGTTTTGTTTTAGTGGTGGTTGGAAATATATTTAATGTTTGCTTTTGATGACAAGTGTGGTATGATGTATTTTAGTTGGTGCGCTATTAGTCCATACTTGTTTTATTTTGTAGCCTGTTAACATTTTTCTACTGCTTTTGCATTGCAGGTTGATGAGTATTCTCGCACCAATGTGCCTAGCATTTGGGTGATAGGCCATTTCACAAACCGGATGAATCTTACTCCTGTTGCCATGATGGAAGGAACTTTGTTTGATGTACGTATTGTCATTGAGTTTTACTGTCCAAGTTGATTGATTATTTTCCTTTATGGCTGATTTGTTACTCCCATCTGTCTCAAACTAGATGCATCTTTTCTCGGCTGCATAGCTTCTCGTTTAAGTTGACATCATCTTACTCTTGTATGGCTTACACAAACTGCCTTTGGTAATGAACCTAGTAAGCCTGACTACAACAATATACCTTGTGTCGTTTTCTGGTAAGATAACTTGTTTTGTGAGTGAAACCATTCATTTCCATTTTCTTCCGTTCTGCATTTTGTCGATTGATATGTATTTGATACATCGTCACCAACCCATAGTTTCTCATCACATATTTAGTTTTTGTCATATTTAAACATTTGTGCAGGAAGAAATTGTAATCGAAATTAGTGAAGCTGTTGTTGGAGCCTTGAAAGAGCGAGCCCGGTGCTACTGGATTTGTTTCTTGCTTAAGTATTACCGCATGTTGAACAAGTATGAGTCAAGTTCAAAGATTTGATATGTTGTAGTTGTAGTTGGTTATATATGCATGTGTAAGACTTTTGCACTTTAGTTAAGTTGTATATTCAAAAATTATAATTTTTATTTTATTTTTTGCAAAAGCTAAAATAATTTTTTTTATATAAAAAAATTATCAACAAGACTGGTTCTTATATAATAACAGGTCTTTTTACTCTATAATAGAGACTTTCAGCCATCTGTTTAAAACACTGGTTTTTACTAGCAAACCAGTTATGGTACTCATAATAAACACCGGTTGTGAAACCGGTTTCTATATGCTTTGGGTATAGAAATACCCCCTCGCCTAGATTGGTTCATAAACCACTCTCTATGAGCCATTTTAACCAGTTTCCATGAGAATTTTTGTAGTAGTGAGTTACTTAACTTCTAGCACAAGATCGTTTAAAAGTTGCTCGGTATTAATTAGAGTTCATAGCCAAGGCATAACTTATTGAAGCGGGATACGAAGATTGGCGAGTCCGAAAAGGCCCTAACAAGGCATGAGGGCCACATTTTGTTGCTAATGATCCCAAGTGATGTGAATAATCATTTATCAAAAATTAATATGAAGGATCGAGACACACGACGAAAAGCAAATACTCCCCTAAAGATCATGGAGAAGTCTATCCGAAAAGACCCTAGCAAGGTATGAGGATAAATAGATCCAAGTCCTAAAAGGAGGCGGATCGTTGTATATCAAAGTCCAAAACAAAGATTGGAGAAAAATGAAGAAGTCGTGGTCCAAATATGAAGAATCTCTCAAAAACTTCAAGTGAAGAAATTCCTATTATGAAGAGAAGACCATAATTTCAAGAACGTCTCTCAAGATTCGAAGTATGAAGTCGCTGCCAAATATCGGTCCGAGAAAGGTCTCAAATCGTGAAGCAAGTTATGCCAAGATATGAACTTTAAGAGGTCCCGAGAAGCAGTTTTAAAAGATTTTGTCCTTTAGCTAACTATTGCTTAAATCGTCTCACTTTATTTTTAGCCTAAGTTAACTATCGAAATAAGTCAAACAATGAATCCTCGTGATCATTCAAGACAATTATAAAATATAAGAGATACACCTAGGAATAAGGGAGTCTAAGTGAATAATTGGGCCACATGAGTTTGTGTTAGTTTGCTAACTTATAATAACAATGATCTCGTTTATAAGCTTGGTGTGGAGAACGTGAAACTTGAGGGTGATAAACATTCATGACAATCCAAAACCCCAATGTAAGTCTTTAATCTCATAATTTGTTTTTCTTCCTTTAATTATGTCTTATGTTGAATAAAGGCCAAGATGGGTTAACTATGATGAAAAATGTAAATCTTGCTTTGTAACTAATGCATTGCATGAGAGCATTGCAATGGTCAAGTGTATGGGATTTGATAGGTGTGAAAACACCCATCCTTTTACCACTTAATTATAAGAATAACCAAGCCAAAACGTGTATTTTATGTCGTAAATGTCGGAATTATGCGTGGTTTGTGTTTTTGTTGTGATTTAGGAGCAAAATATGAAAAGGAAAGAAAACAAGGGCTTTCACGGGCTTTTATCTAAGAAAACGAGAAAAGACGAAGTCAAAAGATCAAGAGTTCAAAAAGAACGGAAGTCCAAGGCCTATTCTGAAGATTTATCGAAGAAAAAAGTCTAAAGACAGAAGTTTAATGAATTCGAAGAACCAAGTCTAATTAAAGAAGAAAATTATAAGACGAGTTCAATTTATATCGACAAATCTCGAGACGACGTCGAGAAAGACAAAGAATTTAAGTCGAGTCGAGACAAAGTGAAAGGAGAAAGCATCAACACCTAGCCTCACCTTGTGACACCCCAAAAATCAGGCAATAAACATGTAGGCAACATGGGGGTGTCACGTCATGGTACAAGAAACAATAAAATATTGTTGACACAAATTGACATAATAAAGACATATACATTACATCATAAAAATCAGAGTTTTTAAACAAAGGGTCCCAGAGTTTTATAAACGGATAATTCTATTATTTAAACATGTTTTTTTGTAACATATATTTACCAAAAATACAGAATAAACTTCTGACAGTTTTTACTAAAACCAAACTTTAAAATATAACACAGAAATCTCCAAGCTGCGAAAATATCTTGCGCGCTCCCATCCAAGCAAAACTAAGTATTAGCATTACCTGAGAAATAACATGTAAAAAGGTCAACATAAAGTTGAGTGAAATTCATAGGTTTAATAAGTAGTGTTGTGAGATACAAACATTAATTTTATAAGAATAGCAACAAGATATGATTTAGTACCGTCGTACAAAATCATTTCTATTTATTTATTGCAATAGCTCACGACACTGAAGCTTTAACATAACTGTTTTACCCCTAGTAAGTATCTAGTCAAAATACTTAAGTAATCAAATGTAAGTGCATCAAGGTAATCGGGACGGGGATTGTCAATCCCGATGGATCCATCCACAACATTCGCGCTTGCAAAATGTGAATTAACGGTTCATGATGTAGGGGCTTTTTGACTAAAGTACTAATGCAATAAGTAAATGTATAATCTGGGGAAGCATACAGTTCTCGGATAGCATACTAAAAGTTTTAAATGATTGTATTCCACGCATGTTATTCTCACCCCGCAATTTGGAACAAAGTATATATGAAAATGGGCTATGAACTCACCTTAGTAAGTGTAGTAGTATTGATCGGTCGAGAAGTCTTGAAACGGAAGGATACAATAACGAACGCTTTACCGCAAGCCGCGACCTATAATAGTAACGAGTACTTTATAAATGTACTCGAACCCGAAAATATTTATATTACTAGAAATTGACACAAAACATACTTGTGATAAGTAATATATATGTATACTTCAAGAATCCATCCTAAAAGTTTTAAGTTTAACTTATTGTATGAATTTCTGAAAATCTACCACTTCCTGAGCTCTCCCGCGGCTTCCTAAATAAAATATTAAACGACCTCTAAAATTCACCGAATTCGAAATTCAGGTCCCTCCATGGATGGTTTACTCCCGAAAATTTTCCCGAAAGCTTGAGACAAGTAAAACCTATTTTTACAATTTTATTTGATAAAAGGTACCCGAAATTGGACCTGCAAGAACATACCAAATGTCTCTATTGTTTTGACCCACTTAGATAATTCCTAAATTCACGAAAAAAATCAAGAAACTCACACACATTATGAATAAGCTACGGTTCGAATTTCGTGGAAAAATATTAAGTTTAGACCACTCAACTTTCTGTTTTACTACAATTGAAATTTCGGACAGTTTAACAACTCAACTTGTAAAATCATTTTAACTAACTTGTACTTACTTTTAAAACTTACAACCACTTGCGTTTGAAAGTAGACTCGAAGTACTTAGTTCTAGGATTTGAAAAATCAACAAAATCTCTTAGTATGGTCAAGTAATTGCTATCGCAAGGTGACTCAAATTTCTGCACAAATTTTACCTTATGTAAATCAAATAGTAAATCGACCATAACTAATTCATTTTTAGGAGTTAGTAAGTGAATTTTATATCAAAACGATCGCAAGGATAAACCCCGCGACTACAGCCCTTAAAATCTCAGTTCACGACACATTAACTTGAGCGAAGCGTAAATCAAAAATCTGGACAACAAGTGTTTTTTTTATATGCAGAAAATTACCAATGAAAAATCAAATCATAAATCGGTTATAAAAAAATCGTTTTAAGAGTTATAACCCGAATTTTACATCAAAACGATCACAAGGACATCACCTATTAACCAAGACCTTAAAAATTTAGTTTATAACACTATATCTTGGCATAAACTTTAAGAAAAATCTGGACAGCAAGTAGTGTAAACGTGCTACATGAAAACCAAACGTAAATCGGCTATAACTTTCTCATCTTAAGGAGTTAGAAAGTGATTTTTATATCAAAACGATCCTCATGACATAAGCTACCAATAAAGACACTAAAATCTCAGATTGGAAAACTTTATTTTTGCCGAAAATGGCGCCAATAATCTGCTTAAACAAAAGTATCTTTCAGCCCCTCAAAATCAACCTATTCACCATTCCAACTAGCTTTAATCATCTATCTAGCATCTAGTTCATCAACCAATGTTACCACATGATCATCAACATCAAAAAATCCAGTTTACCAACTACCTAATGGATTCTTAAAGTATAAAAATAAGCATAAATTCATATAAATAACTAAATAAAAAATTAAGATCAAGAAGGATGTTCTTACAATGCAAAATCAAGCAGCTTAAATCAAAACACAAACCCCTGAGGTTGTGGGTTTTTGGACACAGCAAGAGGGGAGCACACACCCAAATCAAAACTTGATTTTTATCAACAAAACTTCTTAAAAAAACCTTAATTAGACCCTCATTGATAAACCCCATCAATCAAATTCAGATTACAAGCCCTAATTAAAAATCTTCAATAATTTTTTTCTTGAAATCACTTGCATGTTGATTTTTGGTGATGGGATTTTGTGATTATACGTTGGTTATGTGATTTGGGATGAATAGAAATTGTTTTGATGGAATAAAAATGGTGGGAATGGTGGCTGTGTTGTGGTTGTGTCGAACAGTAGAGGGAAAGGAAGGAGGGAGCATAACTTTTTTTTTTGTTATTGTTATTTGAGAGTATGTGTGATTTTTTTTGTTAAGTAAAATTATTAAAGGTGTGTTTGGTTATTAGTTTTGCTAGAGATCAAAAGGGCGTGTTTGGTTTCTGGTTTTGTAGGAGCTAGTTAAAAGAAAAGGTGTGTTTGGTTGAGGGTGTTGGATCGACTAAAAGACAAAAGAAAAGGGCCACGGTCCGATTTATTTACTAAAAACGTATGTATGATTTAAACCTTAGTCCCGACAAATAAACTCACGCATCAAAGTTTGAGATACTCGTTATCGACTCATTTTCGATTAAGTATAAAATTAAGTCGAAATTAATAATATGGAGGTAAAAATTATTTACTGCTAAAAATGCGGTGTTCGTAGACTTCTCGCTCGATAAATCAAATAGTTTAGATAATAAAACTTCGCAAGGGATTTAAACCAATATCTGTGATTTAAATAAATATGGAAAAATATAGTAAAATTTCCATAAATCTAAATAAATTATTTTAAATGGATAGAAAAATAATTAAAATAAAATTTAATTAAAATTCTAGAAATCTCAGGATTTACATATGTTAAGGTAAAAGAAAAAATAAAATACTATTAATATCAATAAATAATAAAAGGATATAATTTAATTACCGGAAAGTACGATTTCTCACAGTCGACCCCCCTAAAGGAACTCTGGTCCCTCAGAGTTCAACTAGAGACGGGAAAAGACACGAAGAGATAGGGATACTTTGCTTTGAACAGGTCTTTAATATGTGAGGAAAATTAGAGGTATAATGAACACAATAAGTGCTTAGACGGACAAGACGCGCTAAAACGGATTAAAATTGATAATCGACAAGGAATCGCAAATCAAGCAAACCGTATAACACAATAATCCACTTTACTAAGAAAATGATGGCTAAAAATGAACTACACATAGACAATAAAAATACGTGTTGCCACAATCATCTGTCCCAAATTTGTTATTAATTTAAAACTAGATTTATGTACTTTCTTGATTACAAAAATGTAAGGTTTCTACAATTATGGTGTTAAAATGTTATACCGGTTTCAAAATGGTGACAATATAGTTATAGTTGTTATCAAGGTGTTTGGTGATTTGAGATCAAAACTACGAGTAAGGAAAATTTTAACTATGTTATATAGGGATTAAGGAAAAATTATATATTTAGTGGATAAACAATCACTAAGCCTTTTTCTTGATAAAAATGGTGTTCAAAGTAGAATTAAAATAAGTTCAAAAGTTATTTTGATTGTCTTAAGAAATCTTAGGATATTGTATCAAATATTTATTGAAACTCGAGCTTTTATTTACGATAAAAAATATATAATCTATTTTCCAAATTATTTTAAATCATTAATAGGAAAGAAGTTTAAGACGGTAAATTCATTAAACTAGAAGTTAAAATATGATGAAGAATCAAAATAGTTCAAAAGGTAATGCATGGTGTCATTTCAAACATAAGTCAATTTTTTTCTAATTTTTTTTTTACAAAGAAAATTTATATATCCGACATTTTAGCTCGAGACGGTTATATTGGTAATTTAAATGCTTGGTAAAATATGTAAAATTTTCTTAAAAATTTATAATAATCCATGGAAATCCATTAAGGTGTTTAATGCATCAAACGGTAAACAGGGGACAAATTCGATTTTCAAAAGGTGACAAAATAGTAAACAAGTGATATATAAGCAATGGTATACGGGGAACGAAGCAAATGTCGTAAGAATTTATCAAATGATGCGACGAAATATATGTGTCGATGATGAGACAAACAGAAACCAAGGATTTAGCAAGTCATTAATTATTGAGTGTGGTTGGTGTTACCAACATCGGCTTATTAAGTTCTCGGTGGTCGATACATGATCGAAAGAGAAAAGCCACACAACAAATTTTCGAATCAAAGAAAATTCTTAAAAAGTCACTTGTGAATAATTCTAGTGAAATGAACAACATTAGCAATGAGAGCGAAATCAGCACATGGTTCACACGAGCGAATTTCGAGGCTAGAGTGTCTGACGCACATCATGACGGATATATGAAATCATTATTCACGTCTAGTCATAAATCGTTATTTGCGTCTGAAGACATTTGGAAGGTCTACCAAAATTTACTCAAAGAAAGTTAGTCAAATAGAAAGTTTAGAAACACTAGAACTTTCAAGTTCGATATCAATAGTCAGTAATTAGACGAGCGGTAAGGAGAATTGTATCATGAGAGAAAATGAAGTAATAATTAGAACAAGATCGTTGAGTAAAAGAAAATGTACTCACAGACTCGTAATTCGTTCAATAAAATATAAGGAAACATATGCATATGTCATGAACGGTGTTACTTGCATAATGTGTAAAAGTTTTCAAAACTTTATTTTAACAAGATATTAAGGTGACTACTATTCAGCCTCGCATGACTCCTTCTAAATTACGCATAGGTGATTAGGCCATGCATAATTTAGGACTAGGAATGCAATACTCAGTTTCGTCAAACTAGTATTACATGTCATATGTTCTAAAATATATATATAATGCCATTTGTAAAATAGGAATCGAAATAATTTATGAAATATTTTCGAGAGTAAGTAATTCGCTAGATATTTAAATAAACAACTTTAATGGTACAAAAAAAAATATTTTATAAGAACAAAGTAAAACAATTTGTGACGATACATTGTAAAACAATATCAATTAAATTTATGAGGTACTATTCAATTATTGTATAAGGTTGAGTAGAACAATTTGTAAATTTATTCGCAGACAATAGTAATTTAAGTTTATATGGTGACATTATAATAACTTACAAAATAGCGAGTGGTTTATACGAGAGTAGTTAAGAGTAATTAACAATAAGATTGATTGAAATGGGTACAAGATGATAGAGTTTAGAAAGAAAAAAAATTAACCGAAATCGTCATGAGACACGCGTTATCAATGATGATGAAAGATGTGAAGATAAAAACCTCAAATCTCGATCTAAATCGTTGGTATGACAGTAGAAAAGAAAGATAAAATGAAATGACAAATAAGTCATGTATATAAAAGATAAGTGAATCTATATGTGTGCTCATAGTAAATTATTCGTCATAAATATGCTTATAAGAAAAGTAGAATATCGGTTTTTGAATAATACAACTAACCCGAAAAGTTTCTATATTAGGAAATTTCGGATTCTGTAAAGCTCGGAGATTTAAAACGTTAGGGTTAGCTCATAAAAATGTACACTTTTTCGACAAGACTAGTTCACCATCGGTTTTATCCAAACATTCGAGTTCAGAAGTTTATTATAATTATATGTATAATTCGGTCTAAATTTTCTATCTTTTGACATTTTTAAACGTACCCAACTTTTGTTATTTATATAATATCAATCGTTAATGTTTCACGAGCTCGAAGGAACTCAAAAACGCCTAAAAACGATATTTTCGAATTCTATCAACTTTGACTTTTTTACCTTAAAAACGCAGGTTTGACTTATAAATTTTGACCGTCTATACCAGTTTTCAGACTTGGTTTTCTACGCAGTAAAAGTAAAACAACATTCCAGACAACTTTCGTATTTCGGCCAAAGGCCGAAGAGGATCAGAAATGAGGATTTTACCCCCTGCAGTTTTGCATCAGCACTAAATTTCTTTACATGCAGAAAAGTAATTCTTAATTTTACAAATTTTAAATGAGCGCAGATTGCTCGGTTTTAAGAGTTACGGTTCAAATTTTATGTCCAAGCGACCGTCTCAACAAGTAGAAACATATTTTTAAATCTAAAGTTTATAAAATATATATATATATATATATTTTCTCGACACCGCTAAATTACCTTTAAATTTTATGCACAAAATATATCTTTCGACACACCTCGAAATTTAATTAAACTTCATCAAAATTACTCGATTACAACTCAATTCCAATTCACGTCATCTAATATATTTTACCAACATTTTCTAATGACCCAAAATTTATATACACACATGACTTGTAGATTCCATAAAACAATAGATCATATAAATGAGCGTAAAAGAAACATAACATCGAAATATGGTTCTAGAAATATAACGAGAATCTAGGAAGTTAAAACGGCGCATGGCATCCGTGACTTCGATTTCCAAGATGCAAGGTAGGAAGGTCTCTTGGCGGCGTGCTTTTCCAAAAACACAAAACATACCGAGAAAGAAATGGAACATTAACGAGTTGCACTCCCGGAGCGAGGAGGTTTAATGAAGGGGAGGATACAAGTTTATAGGATTAAAATCGTATTACAAACAATCACCACATTGTTTAATAGGATATGAATTACAAGACGACGGTGGTGTTTCCAAGGTACAAACAAACATTGTAATTCGAAATCGAAACGTAGAATGGTCAATGAAATAGTATTTTAATCGATATACGAGTGTCGTGTAGAACGGTGATGTAAAGGTCAATCAAGGTTTGAAAACCTACGATATTATTCAACACGGATTCAAGGAATGCTTCGAGATGTGAGACTCACACGATGACCTTTAATCTTTTTCAGAGACACATTGAGCTACACAATGGTCAATAGGCTATTTTTTTCCAAGACATCCAATCACAAATGACCGGGAGGCAATTTGGATATCTAAATAGATATCTTAAAGGAGCTAAACAATGAAAGTAACACGCACGGTAGTAAAATAATCGGAAGTTTCATCGAAAGCAACACTTATTTAATCTCAAACAATGGTATCACGAGAATACACACAATATGTAAGAGAATGAATCGAGAAAAACATGCGGTTCAAAACGAACAAGTATATGAGGTCAGTCGTGTCACGCATAAACGAAATAGCAATAGTACTCAGAAAAGTGAGTATAAAAATTTGGCAGCATACGCTCTCAGAATACAAGTATGTAATGCCATAACAATTTAAAATTATTGGAACAAGATCAAGTTTACAAAAACAAGAATTCAAGTAATAAAGTAAGGGCATATGTAATCACAGTAATATCCAATGATAATTCATTGACCACAAAGGATTTGGAAACATATAGTAATTATCGTCATGAGGGTATTGTAATATTTCAAAATGTAATAAGAAGTGAAATACTACCACGATAATTGAAAGTAAATAATAAGGATTAGAGAGTTACCCGCGCAGATATCGAACAACAATGGCAGATTCTGTGTTTGACACTTAGAAACTTGAAATATTTTGAACTTTCGGTTATAGACTAAGTTTTGAAATTGACTCAGTTCCCTATAACCATCGCTCTGATACCAATCTGTGACACCCTAAAAATCAGGCAATGAACATGTAGGCAACATGGGGTGTCACGTCATGGTACAAGAAACAATAAAATATTGTTGACACAAATTGACATAATAAAGACATATACATTACATCATAAAAATCAGAGTTTTTAAACAAAGGGTCCCAGAGTTTTATAAACGGATAATTCTATTATTTAAACATGTTTTTTTGTAACATATATTTACCAAAAATACAGAATAAACTTCTGACAGCTTTTACTAAAACCAAACTTTAAAATATAACACAGAAATCTCCAAGCTGCGAAAATATCTTGCGCGCTCCCATCCAAGCAAAACTAAGTATTAGCATTACCTGAGAAATAACATCTAAAAAGGTCAACATAAAGTTGAGTGAAATTCATAAGTTTAATAAGTAGTGTTGTGAGATACAAACATTAATTTTATAAGAATAGTAACAGAATATGATTTAGTACCGTCGTACAAAATCATTTCTATTTATTTATTGCAATAGCTCGCGACACCGAAGCTTTAACATAACTGTTTTACCCCTAGTAAGTATCTAGTCAAAATACTTAAGTAATCAAATGTAAGTGCATCAAGGTAATCGGGACGGGGATTGTCAATCCCGATGGATCCATCCACAACATTCACGCTTGCAAAATGTGAATTAACGGTTCATGATGTAGGGGCTTTTTGACTAAAGTACTAATGCAATAAGTAAATGTATAATCTGGGGAAGCATACAGTTCTCGGATAGCATACTAAATGTTTTAAATGATTGTATTCCACGCATGTTATTCTCACCCCGCAATTTGTAACAAAGTATATAAGAAAAGGGGCTATGAACTCACCTTAGTAAGTGTAGTAGTATCGATCGGTCGAGAAGTCTTGAAACGGAAGGATACAATAACGAACGCTTTACCGCAAGCCGCGATCTATAATAGTAACGAGTACTTTATAAATGTACTCGAACCCGAAAATATTTATATTACTAGAAATTGACACAAAACATACTTGTGATAAGTAATATATATGTATACTTCAAGAATCCATCCTAAAAGTTTTAAGTTTAACTTATTGTATGAATTTCTGAAAATCTACCACTTCCTGAGCTCTCACGCGGCTTCCTAAATAAAATATCAAACGACCTCTAAAATTCATCGAATTCGAAATTCAGGTCCCTCCATGGATGGTTTACTCCCGAAAATTTTCCCGAAAGCTTGAGACAAGTAAAACCTATTTTTACAATTTTATTTGATAAAAGGTACCCGAAATTGGACCTGCAGGAACATACCAAATGTCTCTATTGTTTTGACCCACTTAGATAATTCCTAAATTCACGAAAAAAATCAGGGAACTCACACACATTATGAATAAGCTACGGTTCGAATTTCGTGGAAAAATATTAAGTTTAGACCACTCAACTTTCTGTTTTACTACAATTGAAATTTCGGACAGTTTAACAACTCAACTTGTAAAATCATTTTAACTAACTTGTACTTACTTTTAAAACTTACAACCACTTGCGTTTGAAAGTAGACTCGAAGTACTTAGTTCTAGGATTTGAAAAATCAACAAAAGCCCTTAGTATGGTCAAGTAATTGCTATCGCAAGGTGACTCAAATTTCTGCACAAATTTTACCTTATGAAAATCAAATAGTAAATCGACCATAACTAATTCATTTTTAGGAGTTAGTAAGTGAATTTTATATCAAAACGATCGCAAGGACAAACCCAGCGACTACAGCCATTAAAATCTCAGTTCACGACACATTAACTTGAGCGAAGCGTAAATCAAAAATCTGGACAACAAGTGTTTTTTTTATATGCAGAAAATTACCAATGAAAAATCAAATCATAAATCGGTTATAAAAAAAATCGTTTTTAAGAGTTATAACCCGAATTTTACATAAAAACGATCACAAGGACATCACCTATTAACCAAGACCTTAAAAATTTAGTTTATAACACTATATCTTGGCTTAAACTTTGAGTAAAAATCTGGACAGCAAGTAGTGTAAACGTGCTACATGAAAACCAAACGTAAATCGGCTATAACTTTCTCATCTTAAGGAGTTAGAAAGTGATTTTTATATCAAAACGATCCTCATGACATAAGCTATCAATCAAGACACTAAAATCTCAGATTGGAAAACTTTATTTTTGCCGAAAATGGCGCCAATAATCTGCTTAAACAAAAGTATCTTTCAGCCTCTCAAAATCAACCTATTCACCATTCCAACTAGCTTTAATCATCTATCTAGCATCTAGTTCATCAACCAATGTTACCACATGATCATCAACATCAAAAAATTCAGTTTACCAACTACCTAATGGATTCTTAAAGTATAAAAATAAGCATAAATTCATATAAATAACTAAATCAAAAATTAAGATCAAGAAGGATGTTCTTACAATGCAAAATCAAGCAGCTTAAATCAAAACACAAACCCCTGAGGTTGTGGGTTTTTGGACGCAGCAAGGGGGGAGCACACACCCGAATCAAAACTTGATTTTTATCAACAAAACTTCTTAAAAAAACCTTAATTAGACCCTCATTGATAAACCCCATCAATCAAATTCGGGTTACAAGCCCTAATTAAATATCTTCAATAATTTTTTTCTTGAAATCACTTGCATGTTGATTTTTGGTGATGGGATTTTGTGATTATACGTTGGTTATGTGATTTGGGATGAATAGAAATTGTTTTGATGGAATAAAAATGGTGGGAATGGTGGCTGTGTTGTGGTTGTGTCGAACAGTAGAGGGAAAGGAAGGAGGGAGCATAACTTTTTTTTTTTGTTATTGTTATTTGAGAGTATGTGTGATTTTTTTTTGTTAAGTAAAATTATTAAAGGTGTGTTTGGTTATTAGTTTTGCTAGAGATCAAACGGGCGTGTTTGGTTTCTGGTTTTGTAGGAGCTAGTTAAAAGAAAAGGTGTGTTTGGTTGAGGGTGTTGGATCGACTAAAAGACAAAAGAAAAGGGCCACGGTCCGATTTATTTACTAAAAACGTATGTATGATTTAAACCTTAGTCCCGACAAATAAACTCACGCATCAAAGTTTGAGATACTCGTTATCGACTCATTTTCGATTAAGTATAAAATTAAGTCGAAATTAATAATATGGAGGTAAAAATTATTTACGGCTAAAAATGCGGTGTTCGTAGACTTCTCGCTCGATAAATCAAATAGTTTAGATAATAAAACTTCGCAAGGGATTTAAACCAATATCTGTGATTTAAATAAATATGGAAACATATAGTAAAATTTCCATAAATCCAAATAAATTATTTTAAATGGATAGAAAAATAATTAAAATAAAATTTAATTAAAATTCTCGAAATCTCAGGATTTACATATGTTAAGGTAAAAGAAAAAATAAAATACTATTAATATCAATAAATAATAAAAGGATATAATTTAATTACCGGAAAGTACGATTTCTCACACACCTCCTCCTATATATACCCTCCTAATGTGTCATTAGGAGGGTGTTAGTTAATTAGATATTAGTTTTTAGATTAGGAGTAGATTAGAGTAGGAGTAGGTGTAATCTAAGTTTCCATGCTTTTTCATTGATCTTGTAATTTGAATCTTAATCATTTTAATTTCAAGCTTTTTCAATTAATCATTCTCATTCTTCCTTTCTTAATCTTTTTAATCTTGTTTAATTTTGATAATCATGTAGTTTAATTAATCATGTTCTTGTTTGATTGATGTTTTTGATTGATTGTGCTTATTGGTTTTTATGTGTTTGATTTTTATAGCTTATTGTGTTTGATGCTTATTGTTTGCTTTTGCTATTTTTAATTAAGTGTTTTCATTAGTTTATTTTTTAGAAAGTTGATTTTTAATCATTAAATTAATTAGTGTTTTCAAGTTTTTGATTTGTGGTTGAATTAGTTTTTCTTAAAAGTGTTTTAGATTAAGTTTTAGTTAATTGCTTATTTAATTTGTGCTTATAGTAGCCTATTTTCCTTGTTTTTAGTTGTTATTGTATCTATTTTCTGATCTTTAGGATCTTCGGAAAGGGGTTTATAGATTCCGAAGAATGCCCCTTTTTCGAATTTGTTTTCTCTGAAATTTCCCATTTATCCGAATATTTTCTTTATTCTGAAAATTATAGTTTTTCTGAAATTGTTGGTTTATTCCGAAAATTCTAATTTTCCGAAGAAATTTGATTATTCCGAAAAAACATTAAAGTCCGAAATAATGATTATTCCGAAAAAACATTAAAGTCCGAAATAATGATTATTCCGGAAAAACATAATTGCAGACAACATTCCGGAGATTTCATTTTCAGAGAAACATTCCGAAGATTTTCCATGAATTTGACATGCCAGCTTGTGTGCTTAACATTCTTTCCCGCCTTTTTTCAGCTACTAGCTTGCTAGCTTGAGCTGCTTGCTTGCTAGCTTGTTTATTATTTAGTAATGTTCCGTAATCGTTTAGTTTTATCTGAAAGTTGTTCCGATTTTAATTTTGAAAGTCACGTATTTTTAGTTGTATTTTTCCCGATTTTTAGTATTAATATTTTTTCCAATAGTTTAAGTTTTATCTTTTATTTAGCGCCCGCTTTAACTTTTGTCTTGTTTAGTTTTAAAGTACCATCTCAGTTTTATTTTCTCCTTTTTCATTCGGTTAATTTTATTTTTCAGTCGAAAGTTAATTTCTTCTTGTAGTTTTATTTTTATTAATTGTTTTATTTTCATTTATGTTTTATTATTTGTTTTGCTCCTTTATTATTAGTTATTTGTTTTTGGTTTATTTTTATTTCGTTTCGCTTTTACCTTTTAAATAGAAATAGATAACCAAAACCTTCTTTTTGTTAACCTAAAACGACTGAGTCACACTTTTAACCGGAGATCAATTCGATTAGACACCGAGAAAACGAACTTTTTTTTACTAGTTATCACTGGGGCATTTACTTACTTTATAATTACCTTAACGCTTCGGCATCAGGGCTTAGATAGTAGTAAATGGTTTGTGACATGTAATTTGTTATATTGTCACGAATGTTTTGTAAATATTGGGGTCCAATATAACTTACTGAACAATACTTTACTAAATACTACTTTTGTTGAATACTGATATATTGAATACTTTCCGAATGATATTGATTGCCAAACCCTTTTAAGATATTGTGCGTGAAGCAGCAGTCGCTAAATCCTTTTGATTTTCGCAAATACCTTATTTAAACCTGTGAACTCACAACTTTATGTTGACCTCTTTTAAGCATGTTTATCTCAGGTATTTAGATGTATGGATTATTTAAAGTCTGCAACTTTGTTGTTACATATAGAGGTTGTTGGGGTTTACATCGTTCCAACAGAGTAAAGATAATCAACAGCCTAACTACGTACAATGAATGGTTACCGGATATCACTTGAAGTCGTGTAATCACTTTCCAAAGAAGATTATTCGACCCTATGCCCGGGTTAACACGAATACCTCCTTGGGATAAAACCAAGTGTTTGTTCTTGTTTTAGGCATAAATCAAGAACCCTACGCGTCAAGTGTTTATTGTTTTCTATATCTTTCATCATGCATGTATGATCACTATTTATAGTAATCCCATTTCTAAGAATGTAACTCATAGTCAAAGGAATAATGAGTATTAATCGGCCAATTAATCTCATTATTTCTCACATGATTACATAGTAGTTACATGAATATAATCATGGTCATTAAGTCAATCTTAAACCCTTTTTAAAATGGTAAAATAGGTTACGAAGATAACCCACCCGCTGATGGATAGTCTATCTGCTGATGGGTAAGCTAGCCACTGACAGGAAAAATCTAGCCCTTGACAGGCAAAATCTAGCCTCTGACAAGCAAAATTCTAGCCGATGACAGACCAAAATCTAGCCATTGACAGGCCAAATTCTAGCCTCTGACAGGCATAAGCAAACCACTATATCGAGTCTAAGGAGGTTAGGGACTTAATGGGTGTACACTTCGTACCTCCAAACCCATTTACAAGTATGACCATATCCCACAACTGTACTAAATTTCCAACAATCCTCCCCAATTTAGTACAATTCCTTTTGCATGAAAATCAACTTTAACAAAACCAGTGCATAAATTAAAATGTCCCGAGGATTGAATTTCCATCTTAGTACATCACTTCAAGTATTCGAGAATCAGGGTGTTCTAAGATATGAACCCTTCAACTACTTTGACTACTTGAAGATAAAATACACACAAGTTTTCAAATACTTAAAACCGCTCCTGACACCATATAAGCCATGTGTCCATATCCATTTCATAAATGTTGTATGAGCCAAAGTCCATGCTCCTTGAGGCGGCAAAACCTCAACAATTACATAGGTGGTTCCTCTTTAGTTCATGCTCCTGCTTAAGCACTTTTTCAAAGAAATTAACCCTAAGAAGTTTATAACTTCATCCTCCTTTCAGCAGGTACAAGCACATCATAGGGATGATATGTAAAACATGTGCTTCAATCCCCTGAATGTTTAGCTTTCCACATTGAACTCAACTCCTAAGTTTCCTTTGGAGGGAGTTGGGTGTCCTAGCATTCAGGGACTAGTTTGGACTTTAAACCAATCCCTTTAGCAGGCTTTATAACCAAGTCTCTAGCCAATACCTTCGTCAAGTGATCAACTAAGTTTTGTTGAGACCTCACAAACTCTATTAAAATCACCCATTTCATGATTAGCTCATGAATCATGCTATGTCTAACATCTATGTGTCTAGACTTGCCATTGTACATCTGGCTATATGCCTTAGCCAATGTAGTTGCACTATCACAACGTATAGATATGGGTGCCATAGGTTTGACCTACAATGGAATCTCAATAAGCAAGTTTCTAAACCATTCAGCCTTTTTACCAGCTGCTGCTAGAGCCACAAACTTAGACTCTATTGTTGAACTAGTAATGCAAGTTTGCTTCTTGGATGCCCATGAAATTGCACCACCACCAAGAAGGAATACCCAGCCACTTGTGGATGAATTATCCTCAGTATTTTTGATCCAACTTGCATCAGTGTAACCTTCCAACACTAAAGGATATCTAGTATAAGAAATACTAATCCATAGTTCCTTTCAAATACTTCAGTACCCTTTGAATAGCTTGCCAATGCTGAGTACTAGAATTACTAGTATACCTACTCAGTTTACCTACTACAAATGCTATATCAGGCCTTGTACTAGTCATGGCATACATCAAGCAACCAATCACCCTAGAATACTCAAGCTGGGAGACAGCCTGACCATTGTTAGGCATTAGTTTCTCACTTGTGTCCATAGGTGTAGTAACTAGAGTACAATCAAAGTGGTTGAATTTCTTCAAGACCTTCTCAATATAATGAGACTGAGAAATTATAATACCATCACTTTCAAGTTCAATCCTTATACCAAGGATAACATCAGCCTTCCCCGCGTCTTTCATAGAGAACCTTGATTAAAAAATTCCTTTGTCAGGTCATCCTGAACTTGGTTAGTACCAAAGATAACATGTCATCAACATATAGGCAAATGATGACTCCTTTACCAGATTCATCAAATTTTCTATATACACATTTGTCAGCTTGGTTAAGTAAATACCTATTAGACAAAACCAATTCATCAAACTTTTGATGACATTGCTTAGGTGCATACTTTAGTCCATACAAGGACTTAATCAGTTTACACACTTTAGCTTCATGACCAGGCATGATGAAACATTGAGGTTGGTTCATATAAACCTCCTCATCCAAATCACCATTCAAGAATGCTGTTTTCACATCCATCTGATGAATAATCAGATTGTGAATACTTTCCAAGGCAATCAACATTCTTATGGTACTTATACGTGCTACAGGAGCATACATATCAAAGTATTCTATCCCTGACTTTTACCTAAAGCCTTGAATGACTAACCTTACCTTGGACTTTTCAATAGTTCCATCTACCTTCATCTTTCTTTTGAAGATCCATTTGCATCCAAGTGGATTGCAACCTGGAGGTAGATCAACCAACACCCAAGTGTTGTTTCCCATGATGGAGTCTATCTCATCATTGATTGCTTCTTTCCAGAAAGCAACATATTGGGACTTCATTGCTTCATCAAATGTTTTGGGATCATCCTCAACATTAAAGCAATAGTAGTACTGGTCAGAGACCTCATCCCTTGTTCCTTCAACTAAGTATAGTTGAAACTCAGGCCCAAAGTTCTTTTGAGTCCTTTTCCTTGTGCTTCTTCTAAGCTTAGGCTCAGGTTGCTAAACCACAACCTCATCAGTGACCCTTTGAGGTTCCACTGAAGCACCAATGTCCTCAGCTCTAGTAGGAATCCTAAGGCTTGGTCTAAGGACTGATGAGAACCTAGTCTCATAAAAGTTAACATCCCTTGATTCAATGATTGAGTTTATAGAAATTGATCATTAGGTTCAATAAAATAGAACCTATAAGCCTTGGAATGCTCAGTATATCCAACAAAGATGCATTTAATGCCTATTTCACCAAGGTTTTCCCCATTAGATCAAGGAGTCTTAAAATAACCCTACAACCCCAAACCTTGAGATAGTTCAAGTTAGGTTTCCTTTTAGTCCAGAGTTCATAAGGGGTAATCTTGTTCCTTTTATTAGGAACCCTATTTAATAAATAGCAAGCTGTTAACATATCTTCTCCCCAAAACCCTTGACTCCGTCTTGAGTAGGATAACATGGAATTAACTATCTATTTTAGTAATTTATTTTTCCTTTAAGATATACCATTTTGTTGTGGAGTATAGGGGTAGTTGTTTCATAGATTATTCCACCAGACTGAAAGTACAAAGTGTCCATGTACTAACCTCCCCTACCAGTCCTAAATCTTCTGATTTGGACTCCTTGTTGTAATTCAACTTCATTCTTCAATACTTTAAATTTATCTAATGCTTCATCCTTAGTATGAAACAAATAAACATAACAAAACCTTGAAGAATCATCAATAAATGTTACCAAGTATTTCTTATTCCCTAATGAGTGATGTTAATGCAATGATGCCTAAAAATGTTACTTGCATTTTCGGTCTCGCTTTGTTTTGATTACGACAATATATAAAAACAAGCATTTACGAAAACAACGAAAAACGAATTCTTGAGTTCAAGTATTTTTTCTTTTCAACCATTATCACTTAAGGTATGAACAAACAAGTTTTCATCTTAATTAAGTGATCAAGGATTTAAGTTTTCTCAAAACTCACCTTTTATTAAATGTGATAAAGTTTTTTTATCAAACTTTATTATTAAGAAATGTTTTATTAAATTTAAATATTTGAAAATTTAAAAATGGCATATTCCATGTGGTTTAGGAATATTCTTTGAGGATAAATATCCCACCAGATGTGACTACCCCACTAAAAGACAAAAGGGCACGGAGTCTACCTCCACAGTTCCTTAAATGCCTATGCGGTTCCTTATCGATATGGAACTGTAGGCATCAATAAGGAACCGCGCCCAGAAAGAGCCGTTGGGCTTTTGTCTTATAAATAGTGGACCATTCTCAAATTTTCTCTTCACCTCTTCTGCACACAAATTTCCAGATTCAAACATACTTCTCAAATCATTCAAATCCTTGGTTATTTGGTTGATTACTACTTGTTTAGAAGTAAATCTTTCTCCTCTCATCTCTTCCTCTCCAAGTGCAAAAAGAAGAACACTTTCATCCTTGAAGTGTTGAGTCTACCTCAAGTTCTATTGAAGATAAAGTTTTATTTATTCATTCTAGTTGTGTTGTGAAGATCCAAGTAGTTGTGTTATTTAGAAGTTGTGTTGTGAAGATCCAAGTAGTTGTGTTATTTGGAAGTTGTGTTCTGAAGATCCAAATAGTTGTGTCTATTTGGAAGTTGTGTATGTAGTGAGGTTAATACTTAGTCCTTAAAGTATATTGGTGTAGATTCGCCCTAGCTAAGATTAGGGCTCGACTATTAGCTTAGAGTCGGAAATTGGTTAAGCGATGTGTACGGTTTCTACACCTTAAGGAGTACTCGAGGAGTGGAGTAGAGACGAGGAGTGAGCTTCGTTGCCGAACCACTATAAGTTCTTGGTGTTTGGTTTGATATTTCTTTTCCTTATCTCTTTACATTCGTTATTCTTTAATTGCACATACTTGTGATTATTAGCTTAGTTGCACTATCCTTGTCCATATTGTGTATAAGAAGATTTCACATATTTTCTCAAGCCTAAGTTTTTGAAAAGGATTTTTGAAAACCCATATTTAACAAGTAAATTTAAGAAACTATTCAACCCCCCTTCTAGTTTCTACAATTGGTATCAGAGCGTGGTTGCTCAAGCGTTTTTAAAATATATTATATTTTAAAACTTGAATCGATATATGGATTCTAACAAGTACCTAGAAGGGAAATCTATGCAAATACCACTTCTTTTTGAAACCGATAGTTTTATTTATTAGAAAAATAGATTTGAGACTTATATGAAATCAAAAGATTTAGATCTTTGGCATGTTATTACCAATGGTAACTTTTTTCCTTATCAATATGATGAAGTTTATAAAAAGAAAGAGTTAGTAACTTTTGAAAATTCTAACGATGACACTAAGAAGAAACTTGTTAAAAATAATGAGGCTATGGTGATTTATAATACTTTACCTAAGAAAGAGTATGAAAGGATTTTCATGTGTAAAACCGCTAAAGATATTTGGAATACTCTTTTAGTAACCCACCAAGGTAATAGCCAAGTCAAAGAAAGTAAAATCGATCTTCTTGTTCAACAATATGAACAATTTGTCATCTTAGAAGATGAAACTATTGATAGTGCATTTGCTAGGTTTAATACTAGATGAAGGTTTTTCTAGCAAGAACAATGTTAGGAAGTTTCTTAGGGCGTTGCATCTAAAGTGGAGAGCTAAAGTCACGACAATTGAAGATTAAAAGGATCTTACTACATTATCACTTGATGAACTTATTGGCAACTTAAAAGTTCATGAAACTATAATTTTGAAGGACATGGAAATGGTGAAAACCAAGAGTGAAAGAAAGTCTCTAGTACTAAAAGCCAAGAAGGTGCAAAGTGACCATGATAGCTCTTCCTCGGAAAGAGATGATGAGGAATATTCTATGGCGGTTAAAGACTTCAAGAAGTTCTTCAAAAAGCAAGGTCAACATTTAAGACAACCAAGCAACGACAAGAAGGTATTTCTAAAAACCGATTTGTCAAGAATGATAATGGTGATAGGAAAGGCTTTAGATGTCGTGACCCAAACCACTTCATCGGTGATTGTCCCAAGCCATCTCGCGACAAGAATCACACGGCCTTCATTAGTGGTTCATGAAGCGATAGTGGAAAAGAATGTGACGACAATTCTAAAGACGAAAAGTGTCTCATGGCCCATTCTTCCAAAGAGATATGCTTAGGAATTGATTTGGAGCCTGACAAGTGGATTAAGGATAGTGGTTGTTCTAAACACATGACGGGTAATCAAAATTTGTTCTCTACTTACAAAGCATATAATATAGGTAATGTTACTTTTGCTAGTAAGCTACGTGGTAACATCATTGGCAAAGGTACGATTTCTCTTGACTCCATGACCATCGAAAATGTTGAACACGTAGATAACCTAGGGTTTAATTTACTAAGTATAGGTCAAATTTGTGACAGTAAGTGTAAGGTCATCTTTTCGGAACATGATAGTGTAATTGTAGAAGATGGAAAGATCATTGGAAAAGGTGTTAGAAAGCATGGGCTTTATGTCATGAAGGTCAATAGGAAGTCAAAGGACAACTTATGTCTAGCGACTTTAGATGATAGTTCTACTCTTTGGCATAGGAGATTAGGTCACGCTAATATGCTTTTAATTCAATCTTTAGTCTCTAAGAAGTTGGTAAGACATCTCCTCAAGATTAAGTTTGATAGTCACTTTTGTGATACTTGCAAAGTTAGGAAGCTATTTCACTCAAGTAGCAAGGCCAAGAATTTGGTATCGACCTCTCGGTGCCTAGAGCTCCTACATATGGATCTCTTTGGACCTTCCGCCATACGGAGTTATGGAGGTAACCTTTATACCCTAGTTATAGTTGATGACTATTATAGATTCACTTGGACTAGATTTTTGGCTTCTAAGAATGAAGATTTCGATCATTTTGAAACCTTTAGTCGAAGAACCCAAAATCAACTAGGATGTTCAATTGTCTCTATTAGGACGGATCATGGTAGGGAATTTGATAACGAAGTGCAATTTGGTGCCTTTTGTGAAGCTCATGGTATTACCCATAACTTCTCAGCTCCTCGAACTCCACAATCAAATGGGGTAGTTGAAAGGAAGAATAGGACTATCCAAGAGATGAGTAGGACAATGTTAAACGAGAAATCTTTGCCTCAAAAATTTTGGTACAATGCCATGGACACATCGACCTATATTCTCAACCGAATTCTTATTCGACCTTTTCTAGGACCAAATATTACCTTACTAAGTTCGACCCAAAGTCGTACGAAAGTATCTTTCTATGTTATTCTCAAACAAGTAAAGCCTACATAGTCCTCAATAAAACCTCGGGTGTACTCGAAGAATCACTCAACGTGACATTTGATGAAACCCTTCTTTCATCTAAGACACCGCCTTTTACAGATGATGACTTAGATGAAATAGACATAGTTAAAGCCAAAGAGGTTAGAAAATTAGGAGTTGAATACCTTAATGTTGAAAAGGGAGTAAACATTAGGGAGTCTAAGAATCATGCTCTCGAAAACGTCATAGGCGACTTAAATCAAAGGACCCTTAGATCTCAAGTCCAAGATCAAAGTAACTTCTTTTGTTTCGTCTCATTGATTAACCCAAAGAATGTTAAAGAAGCTTTGATGGATGAGAGTTGGTCATCGCCATGCAAGAAGAATTGAATCAATTAATTGCTAATGACGTTTGGGAACTTGTTCCTCCCCTAGAAGTACTACCATCATAGGAACCAAGTGGGTATATAGGAATAAGTTAGATGAGAACGGTGTTGTGTCTCGTAACAAGGCTAGACTTGTAGCTCAAGGATATAATCAACAAGAAGAGTTGATTATGATGAGACATATGCACCGGTAGCAAGGTTAGAGTCCATTAGGATCCTTTTAGCTTATGCTTATGCATTAGATTTTAAGCTTCAACAAATGGATGTAAAAAGTGTGTTTCTTAACGGTTTAATCAATGAGGATGTATATGTGGCTCAACCTCCCGCCTTTATTGATTTTGAGAAACCGGATCATGTTTACAAGATTAAGAAAGCTCTTTATGGTCTTAAACAAACACCCAAAGCTTGGTATGATAGACTGAAAGCATTTCTTGTAAAACATATGTATACCATGGGGATGGTAGACAATACACTCTTAACAAAGAAGAAAGGTTCTCACCTCATAATCGTACAAATATGTGTTGATGACATTATATTTGGTTCAACTTGTCAAAGCTTGTGTGATGACTTTGCCAAAATCATGTATGACGATTTTGAAATGAGCATGATGGAAGAACTTAACTTCTTTTTAGGACTCCAAATTAGACAAATGGATTATGGTTTTCTTTAATCAATCTAAGTACGTTAAAGAAATGCTAAAGAAATTTGGATTCGAGGACTCTAGACCAATGAAGACCCCTATGGCCTTAGATGCTAAACACACCGTAGATGATGATTGTGAATCGGTAGACAACACCAAATATAGAGGTATGATTGGTAGTTTGTTGTACCTAACGGCAAGTCGACCGGATATCATGTTTAGTTTTTGCCTTTGTGCTCGCTTCCAAGAGGCTCCCAAAACCTCTCACCTTGAAGCGGTTAAGCGTATCTTCTGATACATTAAAGACACTATACATTTAGGATTATGGTATCCTAAAGGGACCGGCATAGAAACCATAGTATACGTGGACTTGTATCATGCGGAGACTATGTGGACCGGAAAAGCACTAGTGGAGTTTATACCTTCATGGGTTGTTGTTTAACTTCTTGGTTCTCCAAGAAACAAACCACTCTTGCTATATCCAGCACGGAAGCCGAGTATGTGAGTGCAGGTAAAGCTTGTCAACAATCTCTATGGATGAAGCAAGCGTTTGTTGACTACGGGATTTCACTTAATGATGTTCCCATCATGTGTGACAATAAGGGTGCAATAGACCTTAGCAAGAATCCCGTGCAACACTCGCGAACTAAGCACATATAGATTCACCACCATTTCCTTAGGGATAATGTTCAAAAGGGGAACATTTCGATTGAGAAGGTGCCCTCGGTAGAAAACTTAGCCGACATCTTCACTAAGCCACTTAAGATGGAACCTTTTAATTACTTGCGTCTAGGTCCAGGTTTAATGGAACATATTCCTTAGTTGCGCATTTTATTAATCGAGTCTTTTTCTCTTTTGAGACTTTTCATTCTTTGAGTCTCTTAAACTCTTGTTGAAAAATTCTTCTTTCGAAAATGGTCGAGAAATGTTTTTGCATTGTTAATTCAATCTAGAAACGTTTTTCATAGCTTCTTGCTATTGACAACGAGCATACATAATTCATATGTATGGTTTTCTCAAATATAGCAAGAACGATAATGAAATATGGATGATCATTGTGTCATGACTATGAGTCTAGATTAACACACCTCCAACATCGATTTTATTTTAAATCCATGTATTTTGGTCAAAAACTTGTTTGATATGTTCTTGTGTGTTTTCTATGTCTATTATTGCTTTTTAGCATATCTCTATGATTAGTTAGACTAGAAAATCAGGATTTGCTAAATTGGAAAATTCTCTTAATCCACCAACAACAACCTTATGTGGACGGTTCTCTAAACATCCCGCGGATCTATATATATGGAACCACAGGTGAGGATAAGGAACCGCGGGCAGAACCTTCAAATTTTGAGTTTTCTGTAGCTCCAAATTTTCTCCAACACTTTTTGGAATCTTTGCTTAAAACCTTTGACCATCCCAAAAGTGTCTTGTGATTTCTCTATTTAACCCTAATCATTTTGCATCCTTTTTCATATCAAAATGTCTTATTCACCAAATGAAAGCCTTGATTCTTCTCTATTTTCCCCAATCTCTTTCAATCCAAATTCACCCAAGAACACTCAAAATCATATTTCTTCTTCTTCTCAGAATATTGATTGTGGAACTTCTTCTCTTCCACCACTAGCCTTTTGTTTTCTTCCTCCATCACATGATAATTTCATACATCGTGGGACATATTGTCATTGTTGTCAATATCAACATCTTTCTATGGCTCACATCTATGAGGAATTGAATTACATCAAGAGTCTCCTAGTCAAACATCCTCTTCACTATGACTATGAGATTACTACCAACCCACCAACACCTCCTTCCGTCACCACTTTGTCTTTTATTTAAGCATGTGGATTGCTTATCTCCAAGACATCTATTTCAAGAAAATCTTAGAGTTCTAGTTTAACTAGGATTAGATTTATGCTTTTCTTTTTTCATACATCTTCGTATGATTTATTTTCTTGTATCTTTATTTCATGTTTCCTTTTAACATGACTTATCTTGGATCTTAGTTATCTTCTCTTTCTTATTTTTTTTATTTTTGTGTGACCTATGCTATTTCTTGTTGGGTGTTTCTTTTCTTCTACTAACCCTTTCATTTAGCTTGTCACCATAGCTCGATTCCTTAGTGCCCCAAGCAACAGGGAGTAAGCACCAAGGGGGAGCATTTGCAAAGTCTGATTCTTTACTTCTACAAAGACTTTTGCATCTTTTTTTGCTTTGACAAGGGGGAGAAATGAAATAAACTCGTCTTCCAAAATCTTGTTTTTCATATGATTGAGTTTATGTGTTGTAGAAATAAAAAAAGGGGTGATTGTTAATGTAATGATGCCTAAAAATGTTACTTGCATTTTTCGGTCTCGCTGTGTTTTGATTATGACAATATATAAAAACAAGCATTTACGAAAACAACGGAAAACGAATTCTTGAGTTCAAGTACTTTTTCATTTCAACCATTATCACTTAAGGGATGAACAAACAAGTTTTCATCTTAATTAAGTGATCAAGGATTTAAGTTTTCTTAAAACTCACCTTTTATTAAATGTGACAAAGCTTTTTATTAAGCTTTATTTTTAAGAAAATGTTTTATAAAATTACATATTTGAAAATTTGAAAATGATATATTCCATATGGTTTAGGAATATCCTTTGAGGATAAATATTCCACCAGATGTGACTACCCCACTAAAAGACAAAAGGGCGCGGAGTCTACCTCCACGGTTCCTTAAATGCCTATGCGGTTCCTTATCGATATGTAACCGCATGCATCAATAAGGAACCGCGTCCAGAAAGAGCCGTTGGGCTTTTGTCTTATAAATAGTGGACCATTCTCAGATTTCTTCACCTCTTTAGCACACAAATTTCCAGATTCAAACATACTTATTAAATCATTCAAATCTTTGGTTATTTGGTTGATTACTACTTGTTTAGAAGTGAATCTTCCTCCTCTCATCTCTTCCTCTCCAAGGGCAAAGAGAAGAACACTTTCATCCTTGAAGTGTTGAGTCTACCTCAAGATCTATTGAAGATCAAGTTTTATTTATTCATTCTAGTTGTGTTGTGAAGATCTAAGTAGTTGTGTTATTTGGAAGTTGTGTTGTGAAGATCCAAGTAGTTGTGTTATTTGGAAGTTGTGCTATGAAGATCCAAATAGTTGTGTCTATTTGGAAGTTGTGTATGTAGTGAGGTTAATACTTAGTCCTTAAAGGATATTGCTGTAGATTGATCCTAGCTAAGATTAGGACTCGATTTTTAGCTTAGAGTCAGAAATTGGTTAAGCGATGTGTACGGTTTCTCCACCTTAACGAGTTTGTTGATTAGTGAACTCTCGAGTAAGGAGTACTCGAGGAGTGGATTAGGGACGAGGAGTAAGATTTATTGCCGAACCACTATAAATCCTTGGTGTTTGGTTTGATCTTTCTTTTCCTTATCTCTTTACATTCATTATTCTTTACTTGCACATACTTGTGATTATTAGCTTAGTTGCACTATCTTTGTCCATATTGTGTATAAGAATATTTCACATATTTGCTCAAGCCTAAGTTTTTGAAAAGGATTTTTGAAAACCCATATTTAACAAGTAAATTTAAGAAACTATTCAACCCCCCTTCTAGTTTCTACAAGGGAGTAGCATGCAAATCACATAGGTCACTATGGATTAGCTCCAAGACTTTAGTTTAACGTTTTACATCCTGAAATGGTTTCTTAGTAATTTTGTTCAGGATGTAAGTCTGACACTTTTTCAGTGTCCATGTCAAAACTTAGGATTAACCCATCCTTAGACATATCTTGCATCCTTTTATAGTATACATTGCCTAGCCTAGCACGCCATAGTAATGAATCATTCAGTTTAGTAGTAGTCGTCAGGACAGAATCAACATTCATATTAAAATCAATATTAAGCCTGAACATTTGATTACACAAATAGCCAAAAAAACACACCATGTTTAGATAAAACAAATTTATTAGATTCAATCACTTGTTTAGAACCACAGTTATTCAGAGCACTACAAGAAACCAAGTTCTTCCTAATATTAGGAACATGCAAAATATTAAACAAGGAAACAATCTTTCCAGAACTAAATTAAGATCTACACAACCACGTCCATGCACTATGGCTGTTGACTCATTTTCCATGTAAACAATAGATCCATCATTTATTGACTCATAATTCTTGAACCATCATCTATCTTTACATACATGTACCGTTGCTCTAGATTCAAGCCACCACGCCACACCATCATCCTGCACAAAGTAAGCTTCAGATACATATGGAACATAATAAATCTAGAGATATTCATTCAACATATTTTGATCTTTTGTGCCTGATCCACTAGCTTTGATGCTAGTACCAACACCTTTTCAATCTCTTTTCAAGTGTCCAGGTTTCCCACACTTCCAACAAATCACTAAGGGCTTTTTGGTAGTATTAGCTTTGGTGTTATCCTGATGCTTACGTTTGCCCTTGTTGTCATTGTACCTGGTGGAGTTGTTATGCTCCACCATATTGACAACTGATAAACCAGCAACATTGTTCCTCTTTGCCTTATCACTTTCATGCACCATGAGTGATTCCTCAATGCGCAAATGACTACCCAACTTAACAAGAGTTAACTCCCCTTTCTTATGTTTAAAGGCGTGCTTGAAATCTTACCGAGAAGGAGGCAGTTTGTCAATGACACAAGAGACTTGAATGGTCTCATCCATGTTCATTTTATGTTGTGTAAATCTATAGAGTATTCCAAGAAGTTCATTGTATTGTTCCATGACTGGTCTTGAATATGTCATTTTGTAATTTGTGAAATTACTCACAAGAGACTTCTTACTTGATGCATCCTCAGCCATATATTTGGCTTCCAAGGAATCCCATATTTTTTTAGCAGATTCAACATTTTGGCAATATCAAACAAAGAATCAGACATACCATTGAGAATTATGTCGTGACACACATAGTCATCATTCTCCCATTTGCTCCTTTTCATCATGTCCTCCAAGGTAGCATCATCCCCACCATCAGGAATAGGAGTAGTCAGCACGTACACCAAGTTCATGGTAGAAAGAAGAAAGTGCATCTTCTTTTTCTATCTCCTAAAATCAACCCCTTCAAACTTGTCCAGTTTGGAGAAGTTAGCCACCATATGCTTCATTGAAGCCGCCATTGATTATCACAAAATAATCTTCTTTGATTGTTGGGGTTTACTTCGTTCCAACAGGGTTAAGATAATCAACAGGCTAACTACGTACCAATGAATGGTTACCGAATATCATTTGAAGTCGTGTAATCACTTTCCAAAGAAGATTATTCGACCCTATGCATGGCTTAACACGAATACCTCATTGCGATAAAACCAAGTGTTTTTTCTTGTGTTAGGCACAAATCAAGAACCCTACGCGTCAAGTGTTTATTGTTTTCTGTATCTTTCATCATGCATGTATGATCACTATTTATAGTAATCCCATTCCTAAGAATGTAACTCATAGTCAAAGGAATAATGAGTATTAATCGGGTCAATTGATCTCATAATTTCCCACATGATTACATAGTGGTTACATGACCATAATCATGGTCATTAAGTCAATCTTAAACCCCTTTTGAAATGGTCAAAGAGGTTACAAAGATAACCCACCCTGATGGATAGTCTACCCGATGATGGGTAAGCTAGCCACTGACAAGAAAAATCTAGCCGCTGACAGGCAAAATCTAGCCGCTGACAGGTAAAATCTAGCCGCTGACAGGCAGTATTCTATCCGCTGACAGGCCAAAATCTAGCCACTGACAGTATAATTTCTAGCCTCTGACAAGCATAAGCAAACCACTATAGTGAGTCCAGGTAGGTCAAGGACTTAATGGGTGTACACTCCGTACCTCCAAACCCATTTACAGGTATGACCATATCCCACAACTGTACTAAATTTCCAACAGAGGTCGTTCTCTTAGATCAAGCTCTCGATTATTATGAAGTCCCAGCCCCCAAAGTTAGTCTTCCTCTGTAGTGAATTTGGAGATGTAACGTTTATATTCTACCCCGGATTAACATATTGTATACGATAGAAACCAAACAAACCGAAACTAATCCTATTAATATTTTCAAAATTCACAATGACACTATCCGCTATCTCAAATTCATGTGCCCGAAAACAAATGAAAGAATGAAATGTCACAATTCGTAATAATGGATAATTCCATGGCAAAAAATACTATATTATGCTAATCAAACTAAAGGTATTGTTTATGTACTAATTTCTTCGTTCAGAGAACTCAAATCAGGGTTCCCACAATGTTGCTCATAATCATACCCTTCTTGTTGTTGGAGTGGTGGTACTCCTTCTTGTCTGTTATTGAAATTTATGGGCGGCAATGTTGGTGGTTTTTACAATTCACCATAGAAGTTAGTGGATGATGGTATCGACAGTCTACCATTGAAATTTGTAGGTAGCAGTGTTGGTGATAATGCTTGTCATGATAGATGTTAATGGATGCTATTAGTGGTGTTGGTTGTTGATGTAGACTAAACACGAAGATAAATAAATTATATCTGTTGATTCTAATGAATACCAGAAACAATTCCTTCCAACAATCGTTGATTATAATAAATACCGATTATTAGGGAAAAAACACGGCAATACAGTGGCCAATGGTTTAAATTTTTATTAAATTGCAAACTCTCTTGCTAGGGTTACAACATATTCATTAAATAATGACAACAAACTAAGAAAAACCTTAAAAATCCAACGGGCTAGACCGTAGCCCAAAGACAAAGTCCAACTGAAAGTGAAAAAATATTAATATGTAAAAACTGATAGTAAAAGGCTTTTCAGGCCTTGAAAAATACGCAACCAGCTAAAAGGTGGTTACAACATCGTCCGCCTCCTTTTTATGGATGGTTTGACAGGCCATGGGTGAAAACGGACTTAGGATGCAAAAGTTATGCCCGTTTTACTAAACCCCTATTCGTCACGCGATCTCGGGCCTCCAGAAACAAGTCATCCCCTTCTTCAATACTTTGGGCCTCCATTATTCCCCCCTAGATAGGAAAAATTCGTCCTCGAATTCCTAGCTATATAATCATCTGAAGAATCACCATGTTAAGGAAACAAGTGCTTTACATTAAAAACATCAGAACAACGAATATGGCTTGGAAACTTCAAACGATAAGCATTTGAGTTCATCTTATCCACAATTTCCACTGAACCAATCTTCTTAGCAGACAACTTATTATATTTACCAACTGGAAAATGATCCTTAGTCAAAACCGCCCACACAAAGTCTCATACTTCAAAGTAAACATGTAGCCTCAGATGATTTGCATCCTACGCGTACTTCGAATTAGCGTGAACCAAGCTATCACGAACAGATTTATGAACATCATGCAACCCCTCAACAAAATCCTGCACTTTCTTCAGAATAGACCTAGAAACCTGAGGAGTCATAAGATCAAGAGGACCATGTGGCTGAGCAGAATAAACTACCTGGAATGGAATAAACCTAGTGTTCCGATTAAAAACATGATTATGAACAAACTCTGCTTGACACAATTTCTGATCCCATGCCTTCACATGATCACCCACCAAACACCATAACAAATTTCCAAGGGACCTGTTAACAACTTCAGTTTGCCCATCAGTTTGAGGATGATAAGCACTACTAAAATTGAGTTGAGTATTCACCATCTTCCACAAGCTACGCCAAAAATGACTCAAAAACTTGGTGTCCCAATCAGAAACAATGGAGGAAGGTAAACCATGTAAACGGTATACATCCCGAAAGAAAAGTTGGGTGACATTTTTTTTTGAACGGCAATTTATTGATAAAAACTAGCAAGGAGCTAGAAAATTACAAGGAAATAAGATATGGATTTTTGAGCCAATCATTTATCGAAAAAGAGACTTTACATCTATATCTACACCAATTGAAACTTTTAGAGACAATTCATAAAAAATAAGAGCTTTCTTTGGGATGATGCCTTCAAAGAGAAGTTTGTTCCGAAGCATCCAGATATACCACCACATCACGGCAAAAACACCTTCAAGCATTAAACGAAGCTTACTCGACATCTTAAGATTAGATAGCCATGAAAGCCATTGATTGTAATCTTCCAACTCGACACCTGGGATATTCCACCATCGCATGATCTGACTGGTAATTTGCTTCGCAAGGATGCAAGAAAAAAACACATGGTTCGTCATCTCAATTCCCTGGTCACAAAGGACACACGAAAGAGAGGTAATATTGATACCCCTTCTGGATAAGTTAAATCTAGTCGCCAACGCATCTATTTTAATCTTCCAGGCCAGCACATTTATTTTAATAGGCAGAAATTTGCACCATCTAGTTTTAGAACTTGTACCACAAAGCGTCTTATCATCAATATGTTTCCTTGCTGATGAAACAGTGTACTCACCATCACCAGTCATCGTCCACCTCCATCTGTCTTCCATAGGCACTAAACTGATCTCTTTAAGAATATCCACAAAACCATAGACATGTTCCTGCTCTGCACCACCACGAGGAGTTCTGCAAAACAAAGAAGCTAAGTCTCTGTGAGAAAGCTTTGCCCCTACCGAGATGTTTTTTTTATTTTCCAGCGCATATAAACGAGGGAAACGATGTTTGAAGCAGAAATTGCCCTTCCAAGGATCGTCCCAAAATTTAAGACTCACCATTGCCAACTTTGAGGCACATGAAGTCACGAAGAAATATCCCTTTCTGCTCCAAAGAGATACATTCATTAACAATATTTGGCCAACAAAATTTGCCCCTTAATTTGTGAGTCCCCTGAATACCGCCATTTTCCCCATAAATAGACTTAATAACCCTTACCCAAAGCGACTTTGGATGAGTAACAAATCTCCACAGCCATTTGAACATAATACTTCGATTCAACGCGTATAGACTCGAGACACCTAAACCTCCAGCAGCCTTCGACGATAAGACTTTTTTCCAGCTAACCTAAGAGAGGGTCGTACTTCTCGTTTCATGCCCATTAAAAAACCTGATATGGATAGATTCTAATGAGCGGAGGATACTCAAAGGAACCTTAAAAATGGACATTTGGAAAATGGCCATAGATCCTAAGACAGATTTAAGCAGCGTTAGTCTTCCACCAATAGATATAAATTTCATCTTCCAATTTGAGAGCCGCGTTTTCACTTTATCCATAACCTCGTTCCAGTCATTAATACGGGACATGTTACTACCAACTTTAGACCCTAAATAAGTGAAAGGGGTCATCAAAGTGAGACATCCAAGCCTGTTAGCCGCGTCATTAACCTTATCCTTGCTCACATGAACACCTAAAATTTTGCTTTTATTCATATTGATTTTAAGACCTGAAGCTCTATAGAAACATTCCAAAACATGAACAAGCGTAGTGATGTTTCTCTTGCACCATTCACCAACAAAAATAGCATCATCCGCATAAAATAAGTGAGAAAGCGATAAAGAGTTATTGATATTGATACCTTTGAACAAACCCGCTTCTACCACACGTTGGAAAAATAGATGAAGCGTCTCCATGACTAAAATAAAAAAGAAAGGCGATAGTGGATCACCTTGTTTAAGACCTTTGAAGAACTGAAATTCCTCCGTAGGACTTCCATAAATAATATTTGATCCTTTCGAAGAATGAAGACAATTATGAACCCATTTGCGCCATTTATCACCAAAACCAAATTTCCATAGAATCTCATCTAGGAAATCCCACCTCACGGAATCAAATGCTTTCTCAAAATCCACCTTAAAGACGAAAGATTTATATTTTTTCGTTTTTGCACCAATTTAAAACTTCATTAAGAATAATAGGCCCATCCAAAATCTGCCTATCCGCCACGAAAGCCGATTGAACGTCACTAACAATATCATCATGGACCCCTGCTAAACGATTCGCTAGAATTTTAGCTATAATTTTATAAATGCTCCTAATAAGACTTATATGACGAAAGTCCTTGACCATGTTGGCATTTGGAATTTTAGGAATTAGAGCAATAAAGACCAAATTGTACCCCTTTGGGATATCCCCGTTTATGAAAAAATGTTTCACCGCATCATAGACATCATTCTCGATCAAATACCAAAATCTACGATAGAAGCTGAACGTAAAGCCGTCTGGGCCCGGAGCTTTGTCAGTGCCACAATCCCAAACAACTTTTTAAATTTCATTATTAGAGACCGTTTCTTCCAAAACAACTTGATTTTCCAAGGAAATCCGTCTAGGAAAGTCCATGGAAATAGTATCACGTTCTTTATTAGGAATACGAAACCTGTTGCTGAAGTGTTTAACAAATTCCCTCTTGATCATAATTGGTTCTTCAACCCACAGACCGTCAATCATTAACCCGCGTACATTGGATTGATTACGTTTCTTGTTAATAATACCATGGAAAAAACTTGAATTCTCATTGCCTTCGATTGCCCACTTAATTTTGGCTTTTTGAGCCATTTGATCAGATTTGATTTTATCAAGATGAGCAAGTTTAGCAACAATGGTAGCCCGGTTATTGACTAAATTTGCATTCCCATTTCCTTGATCAATATGTTTGTCCAAATCTTCTATCTCATTTTTTATTGTATCTCTATATAAGTTACTCCGTTGTTTATCAACCGCGTTCCAATATTTAATCTTCTTCTTTAAGAAACGAAGTTTCCCAGCCAAATAAAACAAAACATTATTATTATTTGGACAACGATATTCATTCCAGGCGTCCTCAACAACTCGAGTAAAGACATCCAGATCACACCAGTAATTAAAGAATCGAAAAGGAGTGGGGACGAAATCAAATGAGGACTCACAAAGGAGGATTGGTCTATGATCAGATAAATGTCTCTCTAAAGTAATAGCCGACATATTTGGACAGGAGTTAATCAACGAATCAGACACTAAAAACAATTTGCTCATTTTGGACGCAGATTTATGACACCATGTAAAGACACATCCCCCTAATGGAATCTCTTATAATCTTGTATTAGAATAAAATGAGTTGAAGGTCGCCGCAATATTTTCGTTAAAAGAAGAACCAAACCTGTCTGCCTTGATACGAACTTCATTGAAGTCTCCCATTGTAACTACATGCCCATTCCAAGCGTTAATAGAATTAGCCAAATAATCCCAAAGAATAATTTTCTCCCGTTGTTCTTGAGGATCATATACCACAACTATCATTAACTTATCACTAGTGAGTAGCCATGTACCATGAACAATAACAAAGTAGTCCGAACATGTATGATTGCTTTTATGAAATACCCGTGGATCCCAAGTACATAAAATACCTCCTAAGTTTCCTACAGAATCACTATGCACAAATTGAAAAGCATAATTTCCCCAACAAGATTTAACACAAGAAATGTTCATGTTCTCCATTTTGGTTTCCTGAAGAGCGAGAACATTAACTTTATTTTTGACACAAAGCTCCCTGTCCCAATCTTTTTTAGCCTTTTGGGCAAGGCCTTGAATGTTGAGGGATAAGAAATTCATCGATCCACCAATGCCTCTCCTTGTAGTTCCACGATAGCAGTAACATCTTGCATACATCCATCCATACTAAGACCCATAATATGCCCAACTTTGATTACTTCTTCCATGATGTTAAGGATGGAACCTCCTGTTTTAGGAATCTCGGAAGCCTTAAACCTCCCTGAAGAGACAGATTCTGAAAAATTGCTAGTGTAATTTACCTCCTTGTGTGGCTCATCTTGTGCAACAGTATTATCATCGCACGGATTATCGTGATTCAGGTTGTTGTCAACATTTTCCGTATCATCTTGTGCAACAGTATTATCATATTTAGGAGTATATCCTGGTGGATTAGGTAAACTCTCATCTTCTAAGTCCTTCTCTTTTGTAACATCTTTGTACAGCAGAGGGTACAAGAGAAAAGGATCTTCTGATTTGTTTTGATTGCATTCGATTCAGTATCAAATGAAGATTCTGGAACAATCCCGACCTCACTATTAACGCTGTTAGTGTCATCTCCTTTGTTGTCCTCGTTCACATGACTGATTCATGTTCAGATTCATCCAAAAAATCTGGAACCCATTCGAGTGCTTCCTTAGCGCGAATCAAAAACAGTTTTCCACGAAATCTAAGCTGAAAGTATTCAAATATATTAGAAGACAATTTCGTAGAAATGCATAATCTTTTTGAATAAATGCATGAATCATTATGATCATCATAGTCGAGTAATTGTCCCCATTTAGATGCAATTCTCCTAAACGTATTTTCCGACCACAGTTTGAGCGAAACACCTTCAATATCAATCCACATTATCCTATCTTCTGTAGAAAATTCTAAAGAAGCATCACGCAGCACACTAAACCAAGAATTAATACCCACATGATCACGGAATGATGTTTTGGCAGAATCAGAAGTAAAATCAAGCATAATCCATAAATCTCCCAAATATCTCACTTGAACATTAAGAAAACCTTCAGAAGTAAAGGTATTCCTGATGTGAGAAAGTGAAGACAAAGTTTTAACATTCCCAATCAATGAAAGCGAAACATCACGCGAGGATAAACAATCATCAGTAAGGTCCAAAGTAGGAGAAGAAATTTTTTGCGTCTTCACAGGTAAGGAGGGATTATTCAAAACATTAGCATAATACCTACCATTACCAGTATGTGGTCGATGAGCAAACGAGGAATTATCCATAGGAGAGGAAGCTTTCTCCTGAAATTTCTTATCACCATAGGAAGGGCGTTGAAAACGAGCAACATTAGCATGTAATTTGAACCTTCCAATCCATAAAGTGGATAAGTTGCTCGCCAAACGCTCATTAATGAAACGAACAAATCCAAACCTTTTACCCCCTTTAGTTTTCTTCGCAGGGATAACCGAATCCACGACATGACCATATTGTTTGCAGGTGTGAAAAAGATCTTTAGCAGTACAAGAATCAGGCAAGTTTGTAATGAAAAAAGTGGTGGAGATCTTAGAAACATCATACTCTTTGGAATGAAACACCATGATTGAAAAACCCTAAAATGGCAATACAAAAAAGATAAACCTTAAAAATCAAATCTAAGACCAATCAAACGAGTTACAACCAAATAAAGAATCTCGTTCTCCAAGATCAAACCCTAAGGCAATCATGTGAGACAACAGGTCCTTTAGATGATCGAATGATCGAAAGAAGAGGCATAATAAGTGTGAAAACACTTATCCTTTTACCACTTAATTATAATAATAACCAAGCCAAAACGTGTATTTTATGTCGTAAATGTCAGAATTATGCGTGGTTTGTGTTTTTGTTGTGATTTAGGATCAAAATGTGAAAAAGGGAAGAAAACACGGGCTTTCACGGGATTTTATCGAAGAAAAAGACAAAAGACGAAGTCAAAAGATCAAGAGTGCAAAAAGAACGGAAGTCCAAGGCCTATTCTAAAGATTTATCGAAGAAAAAATCTAAAGACGGAAGTTTAATAAAGCCGAAGAACTCAAGTCTAATTAATGAAGAAATTACAAGACGAGTTCAATTAATCCCGAGACAAAGTCGAAGAATTTAGAAGACGAAAAGACGTGAAGAAGAAGAATGAAGCAACACTTGCTAACCTCCTTAATCACTATAAATACCCTCCTAATGACACATTAGGAGGTGTTGACTATTTTGACAAACTAGTCTTCCACCATTTTCATTACTTGCACATTTATTTTCATGTCATTTACTTAATTGTCAATTTAATTACCTTGTTTTGCACCTTAAATTTCTTGCCTTTAATTCAAGTAAGTCTTTTAATTTTGTTGTTAATCTTTGTTTTCCTTTAATCAAGCTTTTTATTATCATCTTATTCTATTTTTCTTGTTTTTGATGTGTTTTTATTATCATCCTATTGCTTATTTGATTAAAAAGTTTATCTTTTCATTTTTATCTAGGCTTTTATACGAATTAAGCTATAAGCTTGACAATCTTATTGGCTTATTTTGTATTTAGCTTATTTGTTTTAAAGTTTTCTTAAAAGTTTTATCTTTTTAAAGTTTATTTTATAAAGTTGTTTATTTTGTGTCGTGAAAGTTTAAATTTGTGCTTAGTTAGTTAGTCTTATTCTTGTTTAATCAAGTGTTTTGGTTTTTGCTTATTAGTCATAGCTTATTTGGCTTGTGCTTATTACGAATTTCATTACATCTAAAAGGGGGTTTGGATTCCGACAGCTTGTTACGATCGCAAAAACCACAAGGGTTTCTACATTACGATCAGTATTGTGATACTCCCCCTTATTCCAATCAAGATTCCGATCGCTCATTGCGATCGTGGATTGCGACGGGGCTTAAAGCTGTATTGTGACGGAATGCTACCAAATTTTTGGTAGCCATATTCCGATGCATCATTCCGATGGATTTGTTTGTAGATATTCCGATGCTTTAGTTTTTATTACATTCCGATAGAAGTGTTTTTACTATATTCCGATAGATTTGTCTTTATTCATTCCGATAGATTTAGATTTCAAGTATTCCGATAGTTGTCTTTTTCTTGTATTCCGATAGGCTCATTCCGACAGGAGATTCCGATCACATTCCGATAGGTGAGTTGTTATTCCGACGGCTTTGTCATGACAACATTCCGATGGTAAGCAACATTCTGATCGTTATTCCGATCGGAGTATTCCGATAGAGTTGGTTTTGTTTTAATTTCTTGTCTTATTTTTATTTTTAAGTTTTTAAATTTTCATTTGTATTACTTGTCAAATTTACTTTTCTTCAAGCTTTTAATTTTACGTCATTTAATTTCTCCTCATTTACTTTTAAAAGTTTTAATATATTGCACCATTTAATTAGTTTTAGTTTTAATTACCATCATTTACTTTAAAGTTTTGCACATTTTCTATACTACAACGACCAATCTATTTGTTTTCCACCAAAGGACGACTGAGTCGCACGTTAACCAGTAATCAATTCGAAGAGACATACTTCAAAAAACAATTTTTCAGTTATTAAGGCACAAAGATCGAATTAGAGGAAAAAACAGTCATGATCCAATCGAAACGGATGACGACCAAATAAAGCAGCTCGTTCCTTAAGATCAAACCCTAAAGGCAAAGTTGGGTGACATTAACTGCATTTGTTGTCTTCTTGCAAGGAATAAAATGAACTATCTTAGAAAAACGAACAACAACAACAAATATTGAATCATTACCCCTTTGAGTACGAGGTAGCCTCAACACAAACTCCATGCTAATATCAACCAAAGGCTGCAAAAGAATAGGCAAAGGCATATAAAGTCGTGCATTAGTAGCCATGCCCTTTGAAACTTGAAAAATACGACACCTCTTGTCGTAACGATCCACTTCCTTCCTCATTAGGCCAAAAATAAGAAGCTTGAACCAACTGTAAAGTGCGATCACGACCAACATGCCCTTCACCATGAAACTCCTTAATAATTTGCAAGCGAAAACTTGAATCAGGAATACAAAGTTGATTCCCTTTAAATAGGAACCCATCATGCATAACAAAATCTGTTTTCCCTCAAGATTTCAAATCCTGCAAAACAACTGAAAAGTACGGGTCCACAGTCACCATGTCACGAATGACATCATGTCCTGGAACATCAACCTGCATGGTTACAAGTAAACTACTCCTCCTGCTTAAGGCATCAACAACATGATTGGAAGCACAAGTTGTGTGTTTCACCATAGCTTGGACCACTGCATAAAACTCCAAGTCATAAGTAGAGTACCTGAACTTCGGCCCTGTCAACTTCTCACTAAAATAGGTAACATGCGCCCACCTTGACTAAGAACTCCACCAATTGCAACATTATAAGCATCAGTATGCAGCTCAAAAACATTGGAAAAATTAGGCAATACAAGGATTGGTGTTGTAGTAAGCATTTCTTTGAAAACCTGAAAATCCAGCTATGCTTCTTTCGTCCATACAAATGACTTCCCCTTCATACAATCTGTCAAAGGGGCCATAATGTAACTGGAATTAGGGATAAACCTCCTTTAGAAAGAAGCAAGACCATGGAAAGTCTGAACTTCAGTAATGGTAGTTGGAGTTGGCTACTCTTGAACAACTGCTACCTTAGACTCAGCCACCTGTATGCCATCGCCAAAAACAACATACCCTAAAAATAAAACTTTAGGGATCATGAACACATACTTCTTCGTGGCTGCATAAAAACTGTCCTTTCGAAGCAAGGTCAAGATCTGCCTCACATGAGGTGACATGCTCGTTATGAGAAGAACTATAAATAAGAATGTCATCAAAATAAACAACCACAAACTTGCCAATAAAAGGCCTGAGCAATTGATTCATCACACGAATAAATGCACTTGGTGCGTTAGAAAACCAAAAGGCATGACCAACCACTCATACAACCCTTCACGGGTCTTGAAAGAGTTCTTCCACTCGTCACCAGGTCTAAGACGAATTTGGTAATACCCACTCTTCAAATCCAGTTTTGTAAAAATAGTAGCACCACTAATCTGGTCAAGCAAATCATCAAGTCGGGGAATAGGAAACTTGTACCTCATAGTAATCTTGTTGATGTCTCGACTATCAACACACATACGCCATGTACCATCCTTCTTTGGAGTCAATTAGTCAGGAACAACACACGAGCTTATACTCTGACGAACATGACCCTTGGAAACCAACTCCTCAACCTGCCTACGCAATTCCTTATGTTCTCCTGGGCTCATCTTGTAATGTGACCTTTTACGCAATTGTGACCCAGGATCGTAGATCAGTATGATGTTTTATGTTACGTAATGGTGGCAAACCATGAGGTAATTCATTAGGGAAAACATTAGAAAATTCCTCAAGTAAAGGGACCATGGCTTCAGGAACTTCACTATCTTCAGAAACCTCCTTCCGTATTAGCACAAAAACATTATCTCCCATCTCCAGGCCGTTTTCCAACTGCGAAAGAGTTAGTAAAGTACCAGTGGGTTTATTAACTACTTCCTTGGGTTTATTTGGCATCAAAGTAATCTTCACACCCCCAAACAGGAAAGTGTAAGTATTAGTTCTCACATGGTGAGTTACATCACGATCATACTCCTAAGGTCTACCCAACAATAAGTGTTAGCCGTATTTAAAGTGATGGTCATATAATATACTGTTGCAAAGCTCGTGAAAAATACTATTCAACGGTGTCGAGAGTTCTTAGTTATTAATGTTTATATAACGGGAATTAGTCCCGAACACACAAATGAGAAAGGCCTCCTAAACACTTAGTACTTAGTATAAAAGGCCTCCTAAGCCTCATTTGTGTGTGTGTTTTCCATTTCATTTGTTTTAAAGAGAGAAACGTATGTGTTTCTCTCACTAGGAATTCACAACTTTGTTTGTTTTCTCTTTTCCTTCATCTAATCTAATCTTTCTTTTTGGTTTAATCTTCATCTACATTTCTATATCATTATAAGTCGTGTGTTACAATCCAACAAGTGGTATCATTCGTCAAGGGATTCGTATTGAAGCATTTTGTGTGATTTTGATTGTTTTTCGCCAAAACATCAAAAACATTTTCGTGTTTGTTTGAGTGTCTACGTCGTATATGTTCTTTAAATCGTGTAGTAGTGATTTAGGCATCTTGGTTTTGGCTAAAACTCAAGTTTTTGGATCAAAAGTTGATAAATTTCTTGTTTGTTCATCTTTCCGAAATTCTTGCAAGCTTCTCCATCGGAAAGTACAAAGCACGTGAGGCCAGATCGCAATAACCTTAGGTTCTACTTTGCGATCTAAACATTTCGATAACTTATTCCGATCTGGACATTCCGATCGTACTTTGCGATCTAGGATTCCGACGGGTATAAGGAAGGTTTTTAAGCCGTTACTCTGCCTAAATTTTGTCAGCATTCCGATCTGAAGTATTCCGATCTGAAGTATTCCGATCTGAACATATTACGATCTGAACATATTCCGATCTGAAGTCATTCCGATACAAGCAACATTACGACAGATCAACATTCCGATCAAAGGACATTCCGATCAAAGGACATTCCGATAGAGGGACATTCCGATAGAGAGACATTCCGATCATTGGACATTCCGATGGAATTTTTAGTTAGAGTAATTTTTAGTGTTAGCCACCATCTAGACTAGTCTCAGAACATAGTTTACACGAAGATCAAAAAAAAAAAAAAAAAGAGTTAAAATTTTTAGGTCAAGTAGAATCAAATTTTTTCCCTACTAGTTTTTGGCTATCTCGAACTCAATTTCAAAATTTGGCGATACACAATTTTTTCAGCTTATCGTTTTGTCGGACTGAGGAATTTATTGTCGGACTGAGAAAAAAAAATCGGAAGTTTCGGAATTTCAACATCACCACACGCTTTCTACGAATTGAGATCCTGTTGTTCACACGACTTCTACGATGACGTCTCAACAAGATATCTATGCTGCGGGTACTGAGAATCGTCCACCCATGCTTACCAAGGAGAACTACACTACATGGGCTAGTCGTCTCCTTCGTTATGCAAAATGTAAACCTCTGGGAAAGTTGATTGTCAACTCGATTCAAAAGGGTCCGTATGTTAGAAGAACAATTATTGTGCCTGGGGACCCTACGAATGCTAACCCAGTTGCTGATTCAAGTCATGAGCAAACAGATGAAGAATTAACTGAAGCTGAATCCAAACAACTCGACGCTGATGATCAAGCAATTCAAGTCATTCTTATGGGACTTCCTGAAGATGTTTATGCTGCTGTCGATAGTTGTGAAACCGCACACGAGATGTGGCTTAGGATTCAGAAAATGATGAAGGGCAGTGAAATCGGTTTACAAGAAAAGGAAACTAAGTTGCTTCGTGAATGGGAGAAATTTACGTCCACTGAAGGGGAACAAATTGAACCTTATTATCATCGGTTTTCAACCCTCATGAACCATCTTAGAAGAAACAAACATGAACCTGCACAAATTGCTGCCAACATCAAATTTCTTGATAATCTTCCTTCTGAATGGTCACGATATGTCACTCTTGTCAATCAAACCAAGGATCTTCATGTCGTGGACTACACTCAAGTTTATGACTATTTGAAGATGAATCAAGATGAAGCTAACGAAGTTAGGGCAGAAAGACGTGCCAAGACACAAGATCCATTGGCTTTTATGGCAAACTCTCCATCATCTATGTCATATCCCATGGTACCCTACCATCAACCCTCATCAAGTAACTTCCTGCCACAACAACAACAACAACAACTCACCGCTTATGGATATCAACACCCTGCTGCTATGAATTACTTACAACAACCCATTGCCTGTTTTGATGACATTACTGATCCTACTCATGCTATTAATACTGGTCTTGCCCTTCTTGCAAAGGCATTCAAATTCACCATTAACCCCACCAACAACAATCAGAGAATATCCTCGAATACTAGAAATAGGCAGATTGCTCAACCTTTCATGAATGCGAATCAAGATCGCCAATTGGTAGTTGCTGGAAACACGGGGACCCAGTTTCAAAAATATGGTCAGAATGCTGGGCAGACCGTTGGCAATGCAGGAAATCAGTATGGGCAAAACCGTGGTCCAAATCCGGGTGTTCCGAATGCGGGTAATCAGAATGGGTTAATAGTTGTGCCAGCGGTTGGTAACCAGATGGGAAACATTGTGGCTGCAAGGGCTGAGAATACTGGTACGGGAAATGGAAACAACAATCGTCAGGTTCAGTGCTACAACTGCAGGGGATTTGGTCATTATGCTCGCGATTGCACAGCTAAAAAGAAGAGGGATGCTGCTTATCTTCAGACTCAGCTTCTCATAGCACAAAAAGAAGAGGCAGGAATCCCACTTCAAGCTGAGGAATTTGATCTTATGGCTTCTGCTGCAGAATATGACGAGGAAGAAGAGGTGAATGGCAACTACATCTTGATGGCAAACTTACATCAAGCATCAACCTCAGGAATGCATGATGACAGAGCTCCCGTTTATGATGCAGACGGTCCCTCTGAGGTACACCCAAGTTTTGATGATAATGATATATATAATATGTCTAATCAGGAGGAAGAGTATACTGAGATGCTTGAGCCCTACATTGAGACACACGAGGATCAAACGAATACTAGTAATATTATTTCAAATGAGCCTAGTGTGGACCTTAGTGTAGATCAAGTTGCCCAGCCTACAACCCTTCCTGATGAGACACATGCGTATTGTAAATCTCTATTTGATAATCTTGTTAAGGATGTAGATCATGCTACGGTGGTTAATAATAAGTTTAGAGAAACTAATGCCAAATTGACCACTGAGCTTGCGGGATACAAGGAACGGGAGAAAAGTTTTGAGATTCATCATGAAAAAATCAAGGAACTTGAACAAGCTCATGCTACATCGGTTTATCAAGAAAAATGCACCACTAAGAAGTTAAATGCCTTACACTTAAGTAGTGCTAAAAAGATAAGCGAATTGAATGATGAAATCACTTCTCTTAATAAACAGCTTTCAACTGAAAAATCTATTGTTTCTGATTTAAAAGAAGAAAGAAAACAGCTAAAACATGATTTCAAAATTCGAGAAGATGGGCTTCTTGAGGATTTTTGCAAAGCGTAGGATAGGATTAGAGAATTAGACAACCTTTTAGTAAAACGTGGCCAAACTATGCAGACGATAAATATGCTCGCACCAAAAGTGAATGAGATAAATTACACTCGATACAAAATGGCTTTAGGTTGTCCTCTTCCCCCTAATCCAGGATACCTTAAGAAAGTTCAGGCCACTAATGAAACTTTATATAATGGTAGTGTGCTATTGTCTGATGAGCATGATCCTCCTAGTGTGCATGATTCCGAGGAAACTACTAAACTTGCTATAGAGTCTCGTTTAAGAATGAAAAAGCTTGATAAGGAAGTGATACCCGTTTATTATCCGAAAGTTAATCCTCCAACTGTTTTTGTTCGGTCTAAAACGAGTACTGAAATGCTTTTGTTACCAAGTGAGGAATTGTCTGATGACCCTCCTAAACCGAGTATCACTCGCCGATTTCTAAACGAGCTTAAAGATAACTTTGTCATCCTTAAACGTGTTGTTAATTCAAAAATAACTGGAGGTAATTTTACATCACCTGTTCAGATTGAGGTTCAGAAAATTCTTCAAAACGATATTAATCCGATTATTAATCAAGTTGATGCTCGGTTAGGAAATTTGGAAAACGCTTTTCTAAAAGAATTAGCCAACTTTGTTGAAGACTTTAAATCATTGACGAAGGAAGCTGATGAATCTCTTGATAAAATTAAAGTTTTGGAAAACGATCTTGAATGCCTCTCTAAAGCTCGTGATTGTATTGATAGTAGCCCTGTTGAGTTAGGTACCTCTATGTCGCATAATGAAAACCTCCAAACTGAGCTTGATCTTATGAAAGAGAAAATGGAATCTTATGTCATTAAAAAGGATAAAGAATTCACCGATCTTTGGAATAAATTTGTCAAAAAATGTGATGAATGAAAATATGACAAGATTTCGTATGAAAAAGCTCACAAGGAAATGCAACAAACTATCGCACGGTTGCAGGCTCAGTTAGGAGGGGTTTCGGAAACGAATTTGGCCTCGTCAGGGTTAGAGAGTGCTAGTGGTGGTAATGCTCAGAAGCTTAAGGCTAAGATTGCAGATTTAGAATCTGTTGTTGTTTCATATAAGCGGGCTGTTGAACAAAGTAAGTCTGTCTATCAGAAACTTATTGACAAAATCTGTGAGAACTGTAAGTTAAAGGCCTTGTTAAAAGATAAGACTTCTGAACCTAGCTCGATTGTGGATACGATGATCCAGAAACCAGCAACCTCGGGACCCACTCGTATTGCTGTGACTCCTTTTCCCAAGGTTGCTGGAACGCAAACTGCTATGATTGCCCCAGGAATGTTTCGTGTTAGTTCTCCCTCTGTGCCTAGCAAACAACGTACAGCAAGCGTTAGGACAAAACCGATCACTATAACTCAACCACAAGTTATTGATTTAAAAGTGCTAATTCTAATAGACGCGTGTCTTCTTCTACAGGAATAAACAACTACACTAAGAGCAGAAGGCCACAGCCTACGAGCAATACAAGGAATGATAGGGTCCCTTTTGCCTCTAGAAGTAGTCGCCCCAAGATCAATAATGTGGAAGTAGAAGAACACCCTAGGAATTTACCGCTTTTTAATCATAATCAGAAACCTAATTCATCTGAATGTAATGACTTTAAGCTTGCTATTCGGAATGAAAATCTGAAGTTATTTGTGCTAAATGTAATAAATGTTTCTTTACTTTTAGTCATGATGCTTGTGGTTTGACTATGAATGGTTTGAATTATGGTGGTTACACTCGAATTGACAAGCTGTCAGTCAGTGAACAACAACGCACTCCTAAGGCTAAGGTGTATGTTCCAAAAAGTACGCATGTAGGGTCCACATAAAGTCTTGCTAAGCCTAGTAGCCCTAGACTCACCTCTAAATGGTTGCCTACTGGTAGAAATTTTGACTGTAGTGGCAAAATTATCGACACTAGTAGATCTCATACTGACAATGAAACGTCGGTATGTGATACGGCTTAATTATCTTCTAACCCTACAGGAACCTATTTCATCGGTTGCCAAAATATTTGTTTCTCTTATCATTGGCAGGCTGTTGAAATTTGTCTCTGGTGCGTGGACTCGGGCTGTTCCAAACATATGACTGGGAATCGAAGCCTTCTCAAGAACTTTGTATGGCGTTTCATGGGAACTATTCGATTTGGAAATGATCATGTTGCAGTAATTCTAGGCTATGGTGATCTTCATTGGGGAAATATAATCATCACCAGAGTCTCTTTTGTTGATGGCTTGGGACATAACTTGTTCTCGGTTGGGCAATTTTGTGATTCAGACTTGGAGGTCGCTTTCAGAAGTCATACATGTTTTGTAAGAGATCTTGAAGGAATTGATCTATTGAAAGGAAATCGTACCACCAACCTTTACACCATTGATCTTTTTCAAATGTCTGCTGCTTCTCCAATTTGTCTCATGGCCCGAGCCACATCAACAAAGTCATGGTTATGGCATCAAAGGTTATCTCATCTCAATTTCGATGCCATCACCCATCTCGCGAAAGATGATCTCGTTACCGGTCTTCCAAAGTTCAAATATACAAAAGACCATCTTTGTCCTTCATGTGAGCAAGGTAAAAGTAAGAAGAAGCCTCACAAACCCAAACCTGTTCCCAACTCAACGAATAGGTTACATCTCCTACATATGGATTTGTGTGGCCCAATGAGAATCAAAAGTATTAATGGTAAGCGGTATGTCCTTGTCATTGTGGATGACTATTCTCGCTACACATGGGTTCATTTTCTTGCTTCAAAAGATGAAACCCCTTATGTAATTATTAACTTCTTGAAGAAAACATCAGTTCTACTGCAAGCCCCTGTCATTATTGTGAGAACGGATAACGGTACAGAATTCACAAATCAGAAATTGAAAGCTTATTTTGACGAAGTTGGTATTTCTCATCAAACTTCGGCTGTAAGAACTCCAGAGCAGAATGGAGTTGCGGAACGGAGGAATCGTACGTTAGTTGAAGCTGCTCGAACGATGCTTCTCTCATCTAGTGCACCGTTATTCCTTTGGGCCGACGCTATAGCAACTGCATGTTATACTCAAAACCGCTCCATTATTCACACCCGTTTCAACAAAACACCTTATGAGATCATTAATGGAAGAAAACCGGATATTTCATTTTTACATGTCTTCGGTGCATTATGTTATCCGAAGAATGACCGTGAAGATATCGGTAAACTTGAACCTAAAGGTGATATTTGCTTTTTCATTGGTTATTCTTCAACTGCTTGTGCTTACAGGGTTTATAATCGAAGGACAAGAAAGGTAATGGAGACTATGAACGTTACCTTTGATGAACTCTCGGGTATGGCCTCTCAGCATAGAAGCTCACATCCCGAGCTTCAAGGTCAGACTTCTGGACACGTAAGTTCAGGACTCGCGCTTCAATTTGCACGGCCAGCAATCTCATCGTTACAACCATCAGAACGTGACTTGGAAGTTTTATTTGGGCCAATCTATGATGAATATATGGAGGGTCCTTCGTCATTTGGTGTTCCTCAAAATGCCCCGGCTGCACCTGCTACGGTAGTTCAAGAACCTCTGACTGCATCTACACCATCGGCATCTACTTCTGCACCATCTACGTCAACCTCAACCATAGTGACTCAAAACATTCCAACCACTTCTCCGATTGCTGACGCATCTCAACAACATTCTCAGCAAATTCCTAATCATGTTCATCTTCAGAATGAAATAGTTGCTGAAAATGCAAACAATGCGATGCTCAACGAACACGAGTTTGTTAATCCATTTGCGGCTTCCACAAGCACTACTCAGCCTTCAGCACCATATGTGGATCCGTCGAGCTCGCATCAAGTTTCTCATACACTTCCACATGAACACAAATGGACTAAGAATCATCCTTTGGTTCAAGTGATTGGCAATGTCTCACGACCAGTCTCAACACGCAATCAGCTGCGTACCGATGGTGATATGTGTATCTACGCACTATCAGTCAGCACAATGGAGCCATCAAGTGTGAAAGAAGCAATGACAGATGCATCATGGATTGAGTCTATGCAAGAAGAACTCAATCAGTTCATCCGGCTTGATGTATGGGAGTTAGTACCTCGACCGGACAATATCGACCCCCTGACTCTGAAATGGTTATTTAAAAACAAGATGGATGAGGAGCAAACGGTCATCAGAAACAAGACTCGGTTAGTTGTGAGAGGATATAAACAGAAGGAGGGAATTGACTTCGCAGAATCCTTTGCCCCGGTTGCTCGGATGGAAGCTATTAGGATTTTCTTGGCATACGCTGCACACAAATCATTCACAGTGTATCAAATGGACGTGAAGACGGCTTTCTTGCATGGGCCGTTAAAAGAAGATGTGTATGTATGTCAACATGAAGGTTTCATCAATACTGAACATCCAAGCCATGTCTACAAGTTGAAAAAGGCATTTTATGGTTTGAAACAAGCACCGAGGGCATGGTACGACGAATTATCATCATTTCTTCTACAAAATCACTTCAGCAAAAAAGGAACCATTGATCCAACGTTGTTTATCAAGCACTACGGAAACGACATCTTGGTGGCTCAGGTCTATGTAGATGATATTATATTTGGTTCTACTAACCCAAAATATTCCATATTATTTGCCGACCTTATGAAAAGTCGATTCGAAATGTCCATGATGGGGGAAATGACGTTTTTTCTTGGTCTCCAAGTTCACCAATCCCCCCGTGGTATTTTCATAAATCAGTCCAAGTATGTGCTTGAGATTCTAACAAAATTTGGTATGGATAACTGTGATCCTATTGGTACTCCAATGGACACTAAACACAAGCTTGATTTGGATAAGAAAGGGACATTTGTAGATGCTACAAAATACCGAAGTATGATCGGGTCCCTCATGTACTTAACCTCAAGCAGACCGGACATTGTGCATGCTACTTGTTTATGTGCTCGGTACCAGGCTCAGCCAACCGAGAAGCACCTCAAGGAGGTTAAAAGGATCTTTCGTTATCTCCGGGGAACCATTAACATGGGTCTCTGGTATACGAAGGATTCTGGTGTTAATCTCACTGGTTTTTCAGATGCCGATCATGCAGGGTGTCATGATACATTCAAGAGCACTTCCGGTGGAGCACAATTCTTAGGCGAGAAGCTAGTGAGCTGGTCATCAAGGAAACAAGACTGTACGGCGTTGTCAACCGCGGAAGCAGAATATGTGTCTCTATCCGTGTGTAGTGCTCAAGTCCTTTGGATGAGAACACAACTCACGGATTATGGCTTTTACTTTAACAAAGTCCCTATTTATTGTGATTCACAATCAGCCATAGCCATATCGTGCAACCCGGTCCAACATTCCAAGACCAAGCACATAGCTGTCCGATTCTATTTCATTAAGGAGCATGTGGAAAAAGGAACGATCGAACTGTTCTTTGTCAAGACGGACTACCAACTAGCCGACATCTTCACCAAAGCTCTTCCTCAAGACAGATTTGAATTCTTGGTTCGTCGACTTGGTATGCGTAGTTTCACTCCTGATGAACTTGAACGTCTTGCACATTCGCAGTAATCTTGTATATATTTGTCAGAAAATCAAAATACAAAAATATAAAACCTATAAAAACAAAATAAAAAATGAGAAAACCTTTCAAAAAATACCAAAAATATTCTTCTCCGACATGTCTCTCAGCATCGATAATATGGACGTGCTTAGAAATGTTGTTCAATAACGACACGGGTACGTACATAAAGTTCGAATGAGAGTTCAAATGCTTTCAAAACACGTCTCTTCTATTTTCTTCTCATAATGGCTTATAGTCACATGTCAGACTATAACCCGGGCCCTAAATAAAGGAAAGTCTTCGACTTATCCTCAACAACGAGAAATTCATTTTTCTCGGTCATGAGCTTACATCAAGACATTCAAAGTTTTAAGCTCATGAACACAATTTTTCTCGGACCTTTGAGCACATTTTTTCAAAGTATTTCAAAACAATGTGCTCATATACTCCCCTATTTAAATAGAATCTCTTTTCGAGGGGGAGTATAATGATTTCATAAACATTTATTCCAAAGTTTCATGACACATTATTCTCTCCATGTTTCATCACTAGTTTCACAAAAATTTCAATTTCATGCAATTTTTGAGGGGGAGAATAGTGATTAAAATGTGTTATCTTGAATAAGATCTTTGATATAAGTGCTTTCTCTTCCTAATATATGCAAAAATCTCTCTTTTTTATGATGCACATATGTAGGGGGAGCGTTTTTGGTGATATAGAAAACTTTCAAGGTGTAAACATTGATTTCATCAACACCTTGACTGCATTTTCAATTGATTTTTCTGGTTACGATATCTATACCCTTCAACACATAAATTCACGATGGTATTGGTGTCAAAAGGTGGTTAGGTATTCGTCCTATGATCCAACCAGAACCGGAGGGATCTTCCCAGGGACAATCCATTAGAACTTAGAAGTCCTTAGGAAAGATGGAGTAGTTGAGTGTACGGGAATAATGCCGACTAATGACTTAAGCTAGCACTGGAACAATCACAACAAGGTGCTAGTTATGACGTCTTGGTAAGCATTGAAGGGGTTGAAGAATGAAAAAGAAATGTAAGGATAAAGGGTGTAAAGAAAGAAGCCCTCCATACAACTTAGGCAGAAACCGGGTCAATACATCTATTATCAGAATCACTTTGATGATTTCTGATACTGAAGACAAAGCATCATGGACCCAGTGATGCAATGCACAACCATTCCCAGCCTACTCAAGCTTCTCTCAAAAGAAGTTTGTTTTATTGTCACGGAGTTCAACTCATTTCTATCAACTTTCTCACTCCGAGATAGTAGATATTGAATAGGTGGCAGTCTGCTCCAGCCTCCGATCACCAAATAAACGTGCACTTATAGAGTCTAGAGCCAACGAGATTCATCAAAAATCTCATTAGGACACTTATTCCATAGATCAATTGTTGTTCATCATTAGAACACAAGCGATGAGTTACAGAGTCCTACGCTCTATCCTTGTGGTATTGCTAGAACATTCAGAGTGATACTCTTTAGTATTCACAGTGATGAATGGAAATCCTTCCAGTGTTAACATCAAACAGCACTGCGGTAGGTCATATGTAAGATTCACTTGAATTAAACATATGCTAACTGGAAAGCAACAATGGTTTGATTCTTAATTGATTCAAACTCGTTCCAGGTCTCGACGCAATATCTTTATGATCTTGCCAGAACATTCAGAGTAATACTTTTCAGTATTTACAGTGACGAATGGAAATCCTTCCAGTGTCATCATCAAACAGCACTGCGGTAGGTAACTTGTGCGATTCTATATGAATCAAACTTGTGTCAACTGGAAAGCAACGATGGTTTGATTCTTAAATGATTCAGACTTGTTCCAGGAAAGTGAATTGACGACTTAATCAGCAGAATGGAACTGCATGATTCACTCCTTACTTTGAGTTATCTTTCGATATATTCAAGTATTGAGAACGGCTACCACAGCTGGAAATCCTGTCAAGGAAGCTCTTTGAACTTACCTGATCACAGGTACAGTATTCGTACTGTATAACGGGAAACCGGTGGAATGCAAACGGTGGCGTTATCTCAAGAGTCGCAATTCAAGGCCACATATTCAGGATTATTGAAGAAAGCTCAAGAACATCTAAAGACAAAGACTTCCGCTACTCTGATGATCAAGGGAGATTGTTTACAAGCTTTCAAGTCAACACAAAACATGAGTATGTGGAGAAAGACACAAGAACACAAGCTGGCAAAGCTTCAAGATCAAGTCAAGGAAAAGATCAAAGATCCAAGATCACAAGTCATGAAAGGAACTATGAAAGAACTCTCAAGACAACGAGCTTCAAAGTCGGCAACACCAACGAAGTGAAGTCACATATTACATGACCACCCCTTAGGGGGAGATTGTTAGCCGTATTTAAAGTGATGGTCATATAATATACCGTTGCAAAGCTCGTGAAAAATACTATTCAACGGTGTCGAGAGTTCTTAGTTATTAATGTTTATATAACGGGAATTAGTCCCGAACACACAAATGAGGAAGGCCTCCTAAACACTTAGTACTTAGTATAAAAGGCCTCCTAAGCCTCATTTGTGTGTGTGTTTTCCATTTCATTTGTTTTAGAGAGAGAAACGTATGTGTTTCTCTCACTAGGAATTCACAACTTTGTTTGTTTTCTCTTTTCCTTCATCTAATCTAATCTTTCTTTTTGGTTTAATCTTCATCTACATTTCTATATCATTATAAGTCGTGTGTTACAATCCAACAATAAGTGACAAGCATCCATGGGTATCACATCACACCAAAGATTATCCTTATAAGTTGTTCCTACAGAAAACAGAACTTGGACACACTTGGAAACTGTTATCTCCCCACCCTTTAAGCTACTATAACTTATAAGGTTTGGGATGATTTTCAGTTTTCAACCCTAATTTCTAGACTGCTTCTTCAACTATCAAATTATCACAACTACCCGAGTCACATATAAAGGTGCAAGCCTTACCCATGATGGTACAAGTTGACTGAAAGATGTTGTGTTTGAGTCAATCATCACCATCAACTTTAGGTGTTAAGCAAGAGCGCCTTACCAGCCAATTCAACCCCACATCTCCAAACACATACTCCTTCTCATACTCGGGTTCTTCATCATAAAATGCGACTTCTTCGTGATCATCATAAGCCACATCATCATCTTCCTCAGGTTCAACAAATAATTGTCTCTTCCCAGCCTTCTTACACTCCGACTGTTGGTGACCAAGTTCACCGTAGTTAAAGTACTTCAACCCGCTACTACCGCTCGATCTAACTGATCCAGTATTACCACCAACTGCCTTAGCCTGATTGGGAGCAAAACGAGATTTCACGTTACCCGAACCAGAATCACCTGTTATTGCAGGAGAAGGCGAATTTCCCACTCGGCGAATCTGCTTCTCAAAAGTTAATGCACGCTAATATGCTTCAGAAAGTGTCAACAGATCAAACATGTTAACAGAATCCATGATTTGGACTCTTAACCTACCAATGTATTGAGAGACAAGCTGATCTTCTGTCTCTTGAATGTTTGCAATTAGTTGGTAAAATTCGGTTGTATAATCTTCAACAGACTTGGCCTCCTATTTCAGATTCTGTAACCGCTAGTATATCATTCAATGGTAGTTATGAGAAATAAAATTACCCCTCCTGACCTTCTTCATCTTCTGCCAACTCGTGATCTTTGAGTTCCCAACTATGTCCCTTATCAGTTTCAATTGTTGTCACCACGCGGATGCCCTACCACGTAGCTTGGTAGCGATCAATGAAACCCTTTTGTTTTCTGGAACTTCTTTGAATTCATATACTTCTTCAACAGCAACAAGCCAATCAATGAACTCATTAGGCTTCAAAGTGTCCCCATTAAACTCAGGAATATTAACCCTCATTCCAGTCTCCCAACACCTATCATTAGTCCCCCTTCGATCTCTGATCCGTCTCCCTACTGACTGTTCATCAGCAGACGAACCATCACCAAATGGGTTTTCTTCCAGATTTGCATCCTCATCCTTATGACGGCGATTACGAGGCCTCTTATTGTTCATCAAATTGTTCATCTCGTCGGTCAATTGATCAACAAATTGTCCAAGTCGCTCCTCCATTCTGTCCATCATACGCTGCTCAAATTCATGTTTATTAAATTCATCAATATTCCTAGTTTTCCTTGGAGGCATCTTGATCGGGAACTTTGGCTCTTGATACCAACTGATGTAGACGAAAAACAAAAAAACTAAATTGGATCTGTTGATCTAATGAATACCAGAAACAATTCCTTCCAACAATCGTTGATTCTGATAAATACCGATTATTAGGGTAAAAACACGACAACGCAGCGGCCAATGGTTTAAATTTTAATAAACTGCAAACTGTCTTGCTAGGGTTACAACAAATTCGTTAAATAATGATAGCAAAAAAAGAAAAACCCTAAAAATCTAACGGGCTGGACCGTAGCCCAAAGACAAAGTCCAACTGAAAGTGAAAAAACATAAATATGTAAAAATCTAAGAGTAAAAAGGCTTTTCGAGCCTTAAAAAATCCGCAACTAGCTAAAAGGTGGTTACAGCATCGTCCGCCTCCATTTTACGGATGTCTTGACAGGTCACGGGCTAAAAACAGACTTAGGATGCAAAAGTTATGCCCGTTTTAGTAAACCCCTCTTCGTCACGCGATCTCGGACCTCCAGAAACAAGTCAACCCGTTCTTCAATACTTGGGCCTCCATTAGTTGTCCGCCATTTTAGTTTGTGGACAGTGGTGTTAGTGGTTGTTGCATGCCAGAATAGATTTTAGCGGGTGAAGGTGATGACAGTGGTTTTGGGGTGGTTGTATTACCATGGTATTTCCATGGAAATTAGTGGCCTGTGAGGCTGAGGATTGTTGTACGCCGCCATAGAGATTAGTGGTTTACGGTGATGATGTTAGGTGTGGAGATGGTCGTACCACCATGGTACCACTATTGAAACTAGTGGGTCGTTATGTTGGTTGTTATCGCTTTCCGCTATAGATATCTTTGGATGACTGTGCTTGTGTTGGTTGTGTGTGTGTATGTTTCACCATGGCAGTACCATGGAAACTGGCAAGTTGTAATGTTGCTGGTTGTTTCACTTCACCATACAAATTAGTGGATAACAATGATAGTGTTAGGTGTGGGATGGCTGCAACACTATAGTAGTACCATTAAAACTGTTAGATTATGGTACCGATGGTAGTTCCACACCATCATAGATATTGTTAAATTAATACAAATATGTATACCCTTAACTTCTATACAGACTATCAACACCATCACCTACTAACTTCTATGGTAAATTGCAACAATCGCTAACACAACCGCCTAGAATTGATTAGCATTAATTAATGGTTTTTCGCAGTTCATATAATGAAGAAGAAAGATCATACATACCATTGAAATTTATGGGTAGCAGTGCTGGTGGTTTTGCATGCCATGATAGATGTTAGTGGATGCTAGTAGTGGTGTTGGGTTTTCCACCATTGGATTTTGTGGACATTGGTGTTGGCGGTTATTGCATGACACAATGGATATTAACGGGTGAAGGTGATGATGTTGGTTGTAAGGGTGGCTTCATTACCATGGTATTTCTATGGAAATCAGTAGGTTGTGAGGTCGAGGATTGTTGTATGCCACCATAGAGATTAGTGGTTGTCGATGATGATGTTAGGTATGGAGATGGTTGTTCCACCAAGTCGTGTAGGTGGTTGTTGCATGCCACAATAGATATTAGTGGGTGAATGTGACGATGATGGTTGTGAAGGTGGTTGATTACCATGGTATTTCCATGAAAATGAGTAGGTTGTGAGGCTGAGGAGTATTACACGCCACCATAGAGATTAGTGGTTGTCGGTGATGATGTTAGGTGCAGAGATGGTTGTTCCACCAGGGTACGATCATGGAAGCTAATGATTCGTTGTGTTGGTTGTTGTTGGGTTCCACTATAGATATTTTTGGATCAAAGGGTTGGTGTTAGTGTCGACTGTAGGGTTTGATGTTCCACCATGGTAGTACAATGGAAACTAGTAGGTTGTGATGTTGGTGGTTGTTGCACTTCACCATACAGATTAGTGGTTGGCAATGATAGTGTTAGGTGTGGGGGTGGCTGCAACACTGTAGTAGTACCATGGAAACTATTAGATTGTTTTACTGATGGTTGTTTCACACCACCAAAGATATTGTTAGTGAATGATGGTGATTGCCATGATATATTTTTAGTGAGTTGTGGTGATTGCAATGGAGATGGTGTTGGCCGTGGAATTGATTAGACGACCTCAAAAGTATTGGTAATAGTGATGTCATGAATGCTTGATCTTTTCCTCTCTTTAGTTCCAGAAGTTTTTCCTTAAAAATACCTTTAGGCAAAGTAAAGGGTATATTATTTATTTTGTAGGCAATAACGACCAGATTGTTAAAAAATAATGTTTGAGGGTTTTTTTCACAATGTCCTGTCAACTTCATAGGTTTATATGTATAGACTTTTATTTCGGGTCCATTTTGTAAAAATGCTATAATTAAAGGACAAAATTTTCACTTTACCCATGTAAATACGAAGATCTTATTGGTCCGGGACATATGGTTATTTTTTGCTATGTTTTATTATCACAATTAAAGCAACTAAAACTTGATAAATAATTCAATAAGTATTACTCAAGTCTTTCATATAGACATATAAATTTTTTTAAGACTGGTAACTTTTGTAGTTTTATATCATCATTTGACACTTAATGCTTTAAAATAATATATTAAACGAGACTTAGAACTCTCCGAGACTCCAACCTTTTGTTCTTTGGTAACTTGGGTTTTCGACTCGAAATTACGAGCCACTAATCCTTGGGCGACTACCTTTTCGGATAGCTTAGAGTCGGTGAAGGTGAACCTCCGTTGCCATAAGAGAATTAATTTTCACTTCGTTGGATTTGAACCCTTGACGTTCACTTTGGAATGCTGGTATACAACTAAACCAAGCTTTTCAAGGTGTTTTCTATGTGTTGGTGTGGTTTATTTAGAAATGGAGGAATAAGATGGTCCATGCTTCTGACGATGAGAAAGACACAACTTTGAACGTGGATTTTTTTTTTTGCAAATTTATTAACCATCTCTTCTTTGGATTTCAAATAGTTGTAAAAGCTTAATTTTGATTGGTGTAGATGAGTATTGGCTTCTTAAAAAGTATTTGATTAGCATTTTTTTATGTTGAATGTAGCTGGATATTTTAATATTGCAAGCCAGTTCTTTCGTGTTTAGTTTGTTTTCATCTTGCAAGCTTTTTTATGTTTTGCTTCTTGTCCTTTTCTAAGAGCGTGTTATGGTCCGTTTGGTTGGAGCTTTCAAAGGTAAGATGTGACGTTTGACTCTAATATTGTTGTTTGGTTAATTTTTTTAAAGAAAATTAGTAGGTTTAGTAGCCATTGAGAACCACTATTCTATCTAGCATATTTGATGAGTTTCTCCATAAAATTTTTATGTGAGACCATACATGCACTAGTATTTTCTATCTCACATTCTTACTTTTATATGTTGTTTAATAAAATAATAAATTATTATTTTAATTTCCACTAATGTTTTAAAACAATATTTTTTATTTAATACTCTGAATAATTTTTTCTTTCACCAAATCAAACCTCAAATCTTATCTAAAAATCTAAACCCAAATTCAAATTTTAAATCCGTCTATAAACCAAACGGACCCTTAATTAAAGCCTAGACTGGGTTCACATAGATTATGAAATGATTTTTGCTTTAGAAGCCTAAACGTCGATGAGTCTAACATGCATTCAAAATAACACTCGAACTTAACTAAACCCCAACTAAGGGGTGCTTGTTATTGCTATTTGAAGCTGATTATTTGGTTATCACGTTTTGAAACGGTAAATAAAGAGTTTTGAGTATTTGGATAAAAGTAAGGGAAAATCATTTATCTGCGTTTGCATGGGTCAAAAATGAAGTTTTGAATAAGTTGGGAAAAACCTCCGGTTGAAAAATGGAGGTTTAGAGTAGCAACAAAATTAGTTATTGAGGGTATTTTTGTAATTTCCTAACTAATAAAATTTTAATGCTTTTAAGGAAATGAAGATGATTTTTTTCTGAAATAATAAATATGATTTAATGGAAAGGTACTTTCTTTAACTTTATTTATTATGTATTACAAATTTTCATAAATCGATATTATACGAAATATTCTATAAATATATAATTTACAAATATGCACATATTTTGGGTCACTTTAAGTTACTCTTTAAGTTATGGCTTCGTCATATTTTTACGACGAAAAGCTTGATCATACCATCACTTCAAAAGTCACGCATTTATAACCTTCGATTAAAACCTATCAAATACAATTAAATAAACATAAAACTTCGACTTAAAAATTTGGAGATCTAGAAGACTTGAAGTGGAAATTGGGCTGGTGTTGTTAACCAGTCTTACTCCCCTCAAATTTCAATCAGACCCAAGACTAGAGCAGATAAACTACTGGACCTCAATATGCATAACTTAGACCCAAGAATGTTCAACAATGTTTTGGGCCAACGCCAATGTTTCTGATCATTTTACTTGTTCTCTTTAGAAAGAGAACACGAATTCCAAACAAACATTTATTTTTTTATACAACTTTTATATGTATAATTTAACCTAATTTTCTGGTCCAAATACTTTTTGCGTTATCAATATAGGTAGTGTTGACGTGCTATTGACTACAAAGTATTGCTATTGATATTTAAGCCTAGATTAAAGTTTGAGTTTATCGTATAGCTATAACTGGTAAATGTTAGCCAGTATTCTGGTAATATCGATGGTTAGTCACTTAGTTGGGACAACTAGAGTACGGATGATATAAAAATACTCAAATATCTTTCGAGCAAATAATATTGGTTATTGGTTTTGATTCGGTATGCTCATTGATAAACCAATTGATTTATTAATATTTCATAATGATAATACATTGTTATTGTCTATGTATTCATTTATGTTAAATTTACAATTCTTCCGTCACAAATAAAATGTTCTCATAGCAATTTATATTTCTCGGAATAAACATTACTACTATATTTTAACTAACAAAAAGTTTAGTTAACCAACTGTGGTAGATCAAAGGTCATCAGAAATACTTTTGGAGAAGTTGTTTACAAAATGCGAGAAATCTCAAATTCGAATCTTTTTATAAGGTTTTTTTACATGTAAGAATTTAATTATTAACTACACGCTTAACATTGATTATTGGATATTATAATTTAAAAAAGATTGTTATCTTTAGGCAGAGAAACTAGAAATAGGTGGAATTCTTTAATTAAAGTCAAAAAGGATTATTGGTCAAGATATTGTTTAACTAGTGTCACTTGAGGAGTTTTTTACGAACTCATTGTCTTTGAAAAACTTATTTACCATTCTATTGTATATTAAAAAATATTGACTATAACATAGTATTTTAAAATTATACTCTTACCACTAATTAATTCATTTCGTTGCTTAAATTATATTCCTACCACTACTGTACATGAATTTCAGTTTGTCCTTTATTACTACTTTTCTTATGCCCGTATACTTTTACTGATTTGTCGAACAAAACTAGTTCAATTACATATATGAAACATGATGGTTTCAACGTAAAGCAATTGCGCTACTAAAGAACCGACCAATTCATGCTGAAGTTATATTATTACAACGATATGACTCGACCTTTCTTCTTCTAGCAAATCAAATAGTGTACATGGACAACGGAAATTTATAATATTTTGAAAAAAAAAAATCTAAATTTAAAATGCCTACGCATGTTTGGTTAGCAAAAATTCATAATATTTTGAAATTTTGGTTTTCGGTCGGCCCGATTAACACAAATAAATATTTATTATACGAATTTTCAAATTTTCTGTTTACACGAGTAAAACCGAATTTCAATTTTTATATAGATTTCATAGAATAACTTTATATAAATTTTATATAAATTTTATTTTTTTATTTAAAGGAGTAAAAACCGAATAAATAATTTTATATAACTTTATAAATTTTCATGTAAACATATAAACCATAATAAAAACCATTTGAAAAAATGTTCATGATTTTTTTTTCAAAGAAATAACAAAATTTCACTTTTTGAAGTAATTTTAGTTTTCCTTTTTTGGCAATTTGATGAATTTTTAATTTATTCGTTTGCTATATCAAAAACAATATTATAAAGAAATTAAAATATAAATATTTTGAATATCCTCCAATGTCTTTCGATATCCATCAAAAACCCTAAATAAAAAAAAAGTTATGTTAATCAACAATACAGATGGATTTCATGTGAAGTAACAAAATCACTACTATGGTTACACAAGTACGGTATGTGGCAACGTGAACATGCTAACAACCAAATCTCCCCATTTTAAAAAGTTAATTAATCACCATTTCTATTTATCATCCAACACATAAAAAAAGTAAAGAGTTTTAGTTGACGGGTGTAAATATGACCAGTTAAGGGAAGCAAGTATGCGAATTGTTTTTGAATGAAAAAATGTAAGATAGGTTAGCTTAATAAAATTGGAAGCGGAGACCATACTATAGTAAATAGTTTTTAATATACCATACATTGGTAAATAAATTTTCCAAAAACTATGAATAGGTAAAAAACTCGTCACTTGAGTTAATTAATGCTAATAATCAGGTATTAAATAGTAATCATATACGTAGTAGTACAATGCCAGATTAATTATATGCAAGTGATAATATTTAATATGAGATTTGATTCTGTTCATCTTTTGAAATGAGTGTTTAGTTTATCTTTTTTATATCAACATTGTAGTATTAAAATTCGGTAGTCGGATATTCGCATGTTACAGCAGCGAGTGTGTGTAATTTAATCTTTTTGCAAGATTTTTTTAAAATATTTTTTCGATGACATAATTTTCAGTTGCATGATCAGTTAGGATAAATTTAATTTTACTATGGTTTGGCTATGATGGTTCTAGCCCGTGGCCAACCAACGGGATCAATGTGAGGTGTGATCGGTGGTGAATTGCGGAGATGAAAGTGTGTTTTTTTTATGTTTGTGGGTGAGTTGTTTGGTGTGTTAGATTTATAGATAGTGGTCGAAGACAAATTTTTTTTTAAAATGTTATGAGTTTATGAATTTAAGACAATTAGTTATCTAGCATTGATTAAAAAGTTTTATAAAATTGTCGTCTTTTATTATGTCATTAAATTATAAGCATTTCATATTATGAACTTATGTCCATTATAAATAAAATCTTTGAAATTTATACTTTCTTCAAATCATCTATTTCCTTTATAATCATAGACATTTTCATGACATGTAAGATGAAATGCTTCCTTGGTATAGAGAATTTTTCCTAAACATCTTTATTAACTTTTGAAAAAATTAAACGCTTGGTCTCTATGGTTTGCTCAAAAATCACGTTTCGTCCCTAACTCAAATTAAATACATTGGTGGTCCTTATTTTTGAAACTGGTAACAATTTTCGTCCCTATTTTGGATGGCTGTTAGTTTTTAACGTTAAGTTGTGTGGAGAGAGGGGTATTTTGGTCCTTTTTTGTTTTGGCTACATTTAATACAAACACCCACCCCATTTCAACACACACGATCACACACACACCCTTTCCCTCTTTTATAAAACCCCCAAATGTGCCTAAACACACAAACACATCCCAGTAATCTATAAAATCCTAAAATTAAAAACAAAAAATGGTTTTCTGCTCATGTGGTCGCGTTGACCTCTTGGACTGATCGTCATCCAGCACGTCGTTTCTATGCTTTCCCCTACCAAGGACCAACTTGTAGGTGGATTAATTGGGTTGATTCATCCATGTGTCCTCGTGCTATAAAATCATACATGGGTTGATTAGGGCTAGAAATAGGCATGAAGCTTCTATCCAAGAATTGACTAATAAAGTTTCAAAGCTTAAAAGTACTTGTTGATTAGTTGGGTAAGGTTTGTTTCAATTTTAATGTTTTACAGCTTGGCCTAAGAAAAATGTCAAGGCTAGGTGCTACTATGTTTATGTATGATGGATTTTGGGTCATTTAATGGAAAATATTTGCCATCTATCTGTGAAAAATAGTAGCCAATTAATTTTCTGTGAGTATTTGTGTATTTTCAGGCAAGTAGTTGAGTGGATGGAGGGGGCACTCATTTACTATGAGTAAATTCCCAACCCCCTATTTTCTCTTATAGAAACCAAGACTCCCCACACCACTTATCCATAACCATTTACCCATTGAAACCCTAAGAAAGAAATCACAGATTCACAAAATGTCAAAAAAAGTTGAAGTAATTGAGTTGAGTGACTCTAGTAGCGAAGCTATGTATTGTTCAAGTGGAGATGTCGATCCTGGGTGGATTGAAAAAGGAATTGAAGGATCTTCAAAGCCTTCAATTCCTCCCTTTGGATCATCCAAAAGACCTAGGCCTGCTGTTACGGCTAGTGTTGCTGAAAGGTTTAGGACTGGGACTATTCCAAAAGAGGTGTTAAAGTGGTATGGCTATGTTGATCTTGCTGAGTATCATGTTGATTTACATTACTAGGACACTTGGGAGGAAGAAGGAAGTCGATTTGATTCCTTTTCTGATGAGACAGATGAGGTTGACGAAGACACTTGATTTAATGATTTTGTGTGTGTGTGTGTGTTGTTCGTACTCGATTCAATTCGAATTGATCACGGTTTAAGGTGGAATTATTGTAATTGGTCACTAAAAGGGGGAGCTTGATTATATATATCTACTAAAATGAGTTAAGACAAAATACAAATGTAAAGGGATAAGACAAACTTAAGACTTAATAAAAAGATAAATTTAAAGATAAAATAAGACAAGACACTATGAAACTAAACTAAGACAAAAATGGTGGGAAGGAAAATACACTTTGAAAAATAACTAAGTAAAATAAACAAAGAACAGTAGTCAGATCGCAACACGGATCGCACCCTACGATCGTAGCACGCGATCGCAGTTTGGATCGTAATATGGATCGCAGCCAACGATCGTATCAATCGATCGTAACCTTTGATCGCAGCGAGTTATCGCAGCCCACGATCGCACCCTTCGATCGCACTGGCCGATCGCAGCGAGCTATCGCAACACACGATCATGACCTGGATCGTGATGGACGATCGTAGTCCTGGATCGCACCCACGGATCGTACCATGGATCGCAGTCAAGCGATCGCAGTATGGATAACAGGTTATGATCACAATCTTTGATCGCAGTAATGGATCACAAGTAGAAACCCTAGGCTTATGCGATCACAATTACTCGATCAGAACAAGTAAACCCTTTAAACTATTACGATGGGGTACAATAAGCAAATAAGCCAAACCGAATAAGCACCTTTCAAAATAAGTAATTACCAAAACTTAATCAAATGAATAATAAAAACAACAAATAAGCACAAATGAAAAACTTTCAAAACAATAAATAAACAAGACTTATAGAATAAACTTTAAAAAGATTAAACTTTTAAAATCACTTAAAAGAAAATAAGCTAAACACCAAATAAGCTAAAAGCATAAAAAGCTAAGACCATGAATCGCATGAAATTGATAGGAACAAAAACATAAACTTTTTAATCAAATAAGCATCAAGATGAAACAAGATACATACTTGAACCGAATCAAAATCAAAAACAAGAAAGGTAGAATAAGATAGATGATGAAAAGCTTGAACTTGAACTTGTAGATTAAGGATTCAAATACAAGATTAAATGAAAAGATTAAAACTTGAAAGAAAAATGGAAGAAATCTATAGAGAGAAAGTAGAATCACCTACTTCTCTCTAAAGATATGAAAACTAAAAAATAAAAATGACTACTAACTAACTAACACCCTCCTAATGAAGGATTAGGAGGGTATATATAGGAGAAGGGAGGTGAGGTGTGTTGCTTCTTCCTTCCTTTTGTCTTATCGTCTTTTTAAATGACTCGTCTTTCTCGACTTTGTCTCTGGATTAGTCGAATGATAAAATGAACTCGTCTTCTAATTTTCTTCTTTTAGGTGACTTGATTCTTCGACTCTGTCAAACATCCGTCTTTCGACTTTTTTCTTTGATAAATCTTCAGAATAGGCCTTTGACTTCCGTTCTTCTTGCACTTTCGATCTTTCGACTTCGTCTTTTGTCTTTTTCTTCGATAAAATCCCGTGAAAGCCCGTGTTTTCTTCCTTTTTCGTATTTTTGTCCTAAAACACAATAAAAACACAAACCACGCATATTCCGACTTTTACGACATAAAATACACGTTTTGGTCTTGTTTTTGTTATAATTTAGTGGTAAAAGGATAAGTGTTTTCATACTTATTAAATCCCCTACACTTGACCATTGCAATGCCCTCATGCAATGCATTAATTTCAAAGCACGATTTACATTTTTCATCATAATTAACCCACCTTGGCCTTTATTAAATACTAAACACTAAGGGAACCAAAAAGATTAGAAAATTACAAAATGCAAGAAGGAAAAACAAGTAAAGAGATCGAAGACTTACATTAGGGCTTTGGTCGTCATGAATGTTTATCACCCTCAAGTTTCACGTTCCCCAAACCAAGCTTAAAAACGAGATCATTGTTATTATAAGTTAGTAAGCTAACACTCACTCATGTGGCCCAATTATTCACTTAGACTCCCTTATTCCTAGGAGTATGTCTTATGTTTAATTATTGTCTTGAATGATCACGAGGATGCATTGTTGACTTATTTCGATAGTTTATTTAGGCTGAATATAAAGTAGGACGATTTAATCAATAGTTAGCGAAAGGACAAAATCTTTTAAAACTACTTCTCGGGACCTCATAAACTTCATATCTTGGCATAACTCGCTTCACGATTTGAGACCTTTCTCGGACCGATATTTGGCAGTGACTTCATACTTCGAATCTTCAGAGACGTTCTTGAAATAATGGTCTTCTCTTCATAATAGGAATTTCTTCACTTGAAGTTTTTGAGAGATTCTTCATATTTGGACCACGACTTCTTCATTTTCCTCCAATATTTATTTGGGATTTTGATATACAACGATCCGCCTCCTTTTAGGACTTGGATCTACTTATCCTCAGACCTTGCTAGGGTCTTTTTGGATAGACTTCTCCATGATCTTTAGGGGAGTATTTGCTTTTCGTCGTGTGTCTCGATCCTTCGAATTGATTTTTGATAAATGATTCTTCACATCACTTTGTATCTTTAGCAACAAAATGTAGCCCTCATGCTTTGTTAGGGCCTTTTCAGACTCGCCAATCTTCGCATCCCCCTTCAGTAAGTTATGCCTTGGCTATGAACTCTAACTAATACCGAGCAACTTTTAAACGATCTTGGGCTAGAAGCTAAGTAACTTTTCAAATCGTACAACCTTACTTATTGCAATTAAATTTATTAACAAGCGATGGGAGAAAAAGCTCATAATTAACTCATATAAATTCATGAAAGAATACCAAACTTATAATTGACTCTATCATCTCTCGTTCTCCATAATTTAAAATCTCAAGGAATGAGACTCGTGGACTCTTAGCCAATTAAATCAAAGTTTTGGGTTTTCAAGTCATCTATAGGATCTTGCAATTTCTTAGACTTTTTCAAGTTTAGAATTCGCATTTTAAAGTTCCCTTGATAAACGACATTCTAGGATCAATTATAGGAACTTGCGAAAAGTTCTTGTTCTTAACCCGTATGAGTTAAGACTTTCGTGTTTTAAAGTTCCCCATATAAAAGCCTAGCAAAACTTGACTTAAACACGTTAAGGATACTAGCTAGAGTAAACTTAGATAAGTAAACTCGGGTTGAGTCAAAAGATTCATGACGGGCCTAATATATCAAAAGACATCTAAACTTGTTAAAACCATTTTATTCCTTTATTTTTCTTTTGACTTTATTTTTGAAATGGAATAAATACATACGATGCGATAATAAAAGGAACGAACATAAAAGAGAATAAATGAAAAATACTACTAGGCCAAAATAGATCAAAAATTTTGAAAAAATGTCGAAAATTTTAAATTTTCCGGTTAAAATGAGGACATATTCATGGAAAAGCCCACTTAACTTCGATAGAAGTCCCCCTACACTTGATATAAACATTGTCCTCAATGTTTAAGCATGTGGGAGTAAAATCCCCTAGACTTAGGACATTGTGCACGTTATTTAAATCTTGCTAAGGAAACGACAACTAAAGTGATTTCAATGCCAACATATAGGATATGAAATATTGAATCACAAGAGTTTATGATAGAACCGGGAAGACGGGTACACGGGATCACGGGTCGTCAAATATCATCAAAAGTGCTCTTTGAAATCTTTAATCCCTGCACATCATAAGAAACAAGACAACAAATACCTATGTATCTCTCCCTACACTTATTATGAAAAAACGGGTAAAAGATAGATCATCGGGTTGCCTCCCGAGAAGCGCTTGTTTTTGTTAACCGAGTCACGAGCCTGACTCGACCCAGAACTAATTCAAGGCAAACGTGGTGAGGGATGGAATCATCTCACGAGAGATTTCCTCACCAAAGTACAACTTAACACACTGGCCATTCACTTTAAAATTTGGCCCATTTGGTTGCGATAACTCAATGGTGCCATAAGGAAAGACTTTGGCAACGGTGAATGAGTCGGACCAACGACTCTTAAGCTTGCCCGAAAAGATTTTCAACCTAGAGTTAAAGAGTAAAACTTGATCACCTATGTGAAACTCTCGGTTCTTAATCTTAGAATCATGAATGAGCTTGGTTTTCTCCTTGTAGATCAATGAATTCTCATAAGCTTCATTCCTCAGTTCATTAAGTTCATTGAGTTGGATCTTCCTAAGATCACCGGCTTTGTTAATATCAAAATTAGCCCATTTCAAGGCCCAATAAGCCTTATGCTCCAACTCAATGAGGAGGTGGCATGTCTTTCCGTACACAAGAGGATATGAAGTGCAACCAATAGGTGTCTTATATGCGGTACTAAAAGCCCATAAAGCATCATCTAACTTATCGGCCCATGAGGCACGATGCTCTCCCACAGTTCGCTCTGAGATTCTCTTAAGTCCACGGTTTGAAATCTCGGCTTGACCATTAGTTTGTGGATGATACGTGGTGGAAAGACGGTGATTGACACCATACTTAGCCATGACTCGTGCAAATTGATCATTGCAAAAATGAGTCCCACGATCACTGATGATAGCACGAGGAACACCAAATCGAGCAAATAGTTATTTCCGAAAGCTCACAACCACCGTCGCATCGTTAGTAGGTAAAGCCTTTGCTTCAACCCATTTGGATACGTAGTCAACGGCTACGAGGATGTACTTCTTCCCTTTGGATGATGGAAATGGCCCCATAAAGTCGATGCCCCATACGTCAAAGATTTCACATTATTGGATGAAATTTTGAGGCATCTCATCTTTATGTGTGATCTTGCCTTGTCTTTGGCAAGCATCACAATGCTTAACCATTTCATGAGCGTCATGATAAATGGTGGGCTAATAAAATCCAGAGTCAAAAACTTTATTCTCAGTATAGTTAGGACCAAAGCGACCACCGATGGGTCCTTTAAGGCAAGCTTCTAAGATTAGTAAAGCTGCCGGCCCATCAACACACCTACGAATGACAAGATCCGCACATTGCTTGAAAAGGTAAGGGTCGTCCCAATAATAGTGTTTACTATCCTTAAAGAATTTTTTCTTTTGTTGGGACGTTAACCCTTCCATAAGAACACCACCCGCTAAATAGTTTGCAATGTCCGCAAACCATGGGTATCGTCAAGATTGGAGTTAACAGACATTAAGTCCTCAAGGGGAAAAGATTCATTAATCTCTTGATTTGGAAGTTCCTCTTGATAAGGATCATCGAGTCTGCTAAGATGATCCGCGGCGAGGTTTTCCGCTCCCTTTTTATCACGAATTTCGATTTTAAATTCTTGTAGGAGCAAAACCCAACGAGGGATTCTCGGTTTAGCATCTTGATTGGTCAACAAGTATTTCAAGGCGGAATGATCGGTGTAAACGATGGTGGTGGAAAGCACAAGATAGGGGCGGAATTTCTTAAAAGCATATAATACAGCTAAAAGCTCTTTTTCGGTAGTGGTATAATGCAATTGAGCCCCCGTCATTGTCTTGCTAGCATAATGGATTGGTTGGAAATGTTTGTTCACTCGTTAACCTAAAACCGCTCCTACCGCGGAATCACTAGCATCGCACATGAGCTCGAAAGGTAACTACCAATTCGGAGAGACTAAGACCGTGCCTTAGTTAATTTACCTTTAAGAATTTCGAAAGAATCGAGACATTCTTGAGAAAAGATGAAAGGAGCATCCTTTTCTAAGAGATGAGTCATTGGTCGAGCTATCTTAGAGAAATCTTGGATGAAACGACGGTAAAGTCCCGCATGACCAAAAAAACTTCTAACTCCTTTGACAGTGGTAGGTGGGGGCAACTTAGCAATGACGTCAACTTTAGCACGGTCGACTTCGATACCGACTTTGGAAATTTTATGACCAAGGACAATACCTTCTTTTACCATGAAATGACATTTTTACCAATTAAGAACGAGGCGAGTTCCTTCACACCGTTTAAGCATACGTTCTAAATTGGCAAGGCAAGATGAGAAAGAATCACCATAGACCGAGAAATCGTCCATAAAGACTTCCATAGTTTCTTCAACCATGTCATGAAATATAGCCATCATACACCTTTGGAAAGTCCCAGGAGCATTGCATAAGCCGAAAGGCATTCTTTTGTAAGCAAATGTTCCATAAGGACAAGTGAATGTGGTTTTCTCTTGGTCTTTTGGATCGATAGGAATTTGAAAATACCCGGAGAAACCATCTAAGAAGCAATAGTAGTCATTACCCGCTAAACGCTCAAGCATTTGATCCATGAAAGGAAGAGGAAAATGATCCTTGCGAGTGGCATCATTGAGCTTGCGATAGTCTATGCAAACTCGCCAACCCGTGACAGTCGTAGGAATCAACTCGTTGTTTTCATTGGGAACAACGGTTATTCCGCCTTTCTTAGGCACACAATGGACGGGACTAACCCATGGCGAATCCGAAATAGGGTAAATCATTCTTGCATCTAGAATTTGATAACTTCTTTCTTGATGACATCATGAATTTTTGGATTAACCCTTCTTTGGCTTTGGATTGCGGGTTTAAAGTCATCTTCCATGAGAATTTTATGAGTACAAAAGTTAGGATCAATTCCGCGGATATCGGAAATTTTCCAAGCAATTGCTTTCTTATGATTTTTGAGCACATTGATAAGTCGAGATTTTTCATCCTCTTTTAAGTCCTTTGCAATGATGACGGGTAACTTCTTATTGTCTTCTAGGAAAACGTATTCAAGATGAGATGGTAAATCCTTAAGCTCTAAATCCGGAGGATTGTCGATGGAAGGTTGAGTCAAATTCGGATCATCATTTGTGATTTCCATAGGAGAAGGTGGAGAATATGGTCCTCATTGAGAATTTTCTCAATGGTACGAATGTCTTCATCCCAATTGGATGGAGAATCGTCATATTTTAAGTCCGCATCCCCTAAAGTTGCTTCAAATTCTTTCAAAAGAAAAACACTTTCTCCAAATGGAGTCAATGAGGGAGCAATAGAGGCAACAGTCTCAACAATGGGTAGAGAAGAAAAACCACTTTTACAAGCGTCTTTGAAATGTTCTTCACAAGCCTCATCAAGTACATCAATGAAATTAACGCTTTCGTGTTCATAAGGTCGCTTAGAGAGTTTACCCATGCTGAAAACGATTTTGTCGTCACCAACTCTCATGATTAATTCGCCCGCGGCTACATCAATAAGAGTGCGACCGGTCCTCAAGAATGGATGTCCAACGATTAATGGAACACGGGGTCCATCTCGTAGTCAACGACAACAAAATCCGCTGGAAAGGTGAATTTGTCAACACCGACGAAGACGTCTTCGGCTATCCCTACCGGATAAGCAACCGTACGGTTAGCTAATTCCAATGTCATTCGTGTGGGGACTAGCTTGGGTAGAGATAATTGTTTCCAAACACTTAATGGAATTAAGTTGATACTAGCACCTAGATCGGCTAGGGCCATACAATTCTCTACCCCGGGAAAGTTGCAAGGAATGAGAAAGCGACCCGGATCACCAAGTTTGGTTGGTAATTTCCTTAAGAGAACCGCGGAGCAATTCTTGTTAAGTTGGGTTAGAGCAATATCAAGGAGTTTTTCCTTATCACTGAGAAGATATTTAAACATTTTAACATCCTTGGGTGGTGAAGGGGTAGAAGTAGAAGGTGGAGGATTTGGTGAAGGGGGCTCGTTATCCTTTGTCACAATCACCGGAGTAGGTTTAGGAATATCGGGTTCCTTATAACCTTTTCCACTTTGGGTGGTGATTGCTTTCATGTCCCCTCTTGGATTAGCAACGCTGTTACTCGGAAGAGAACCCGAAGTAGAGGGTTGATTACTTTGGAAGAAACTAGCCATCATATCCCTTAAGTCATTCGTTTGACTGCTTAAAGAGTTTCGCATGTCATTCCTAAGCTCGGCTCGAAGATCATTCCCTTGTTTCGCCATGTCACCTTTCAAGTTAATAATTTGACTCTGAAGATTCTTCACCAGCGCGTCATTTGTCCTCATGTAAGTTTCAACCTCGTGATTAAATGGCGTGGGTTGGTTGGGAGGAAGAGCTTGGTAAGCGGGTGGTTGATAAGTGGGTTGTTGGTAAACTTGATTATTTCCTTGAGGTGGATATGGGTTTCTTTGGGTTTGATATTGATTAGGAGCTCGAGGTTGGTTTTTATTGTTACGAGTGAAGTTGTTTTGGTTTTGAGGAGGAAAACCGGGTGGTGAAAGGAAGTTGTTTGAACGATAATTTCGGTCACCTTGAGGACGTGCTTGATAGCCTCCTATAGAAAAGTTACCCGTTAGCCGCATACACGTTTTCCGGATTGTCATGAGTAGAAGGACAATCGGTGTATGAATGACGACCGCCGCAAATCTCACAAGAAAGTGCTACAGCTTTAACTTGTTAATATTGGTTCGTAGCCATGGTTAAGATATTTTTGTTCATTTCGGCTAGTTGGCGGGTGATTTCGGTCATCTCGGGGTTGGTTGAAGTAGAAGAAACATTGACTCTCGGGTTGTTTCTTGAAGATGCGGATGAATCCCAATTTTTGTGACGAGTGTTCATGTTCTCTATAAGCTCTCTACACTCCTCGGGTCTTCTCTTCATAAATGTACCACCGGCAGCGGCATTAATCGTATCACGATCACGAAAAGTTAAACCGTTGTAAAAAGTATCAATCAAAGTGACGGGGAGCATATTATGGTTAGGACAACGATCGATCAAGACATTATAATGTTCCCAAGCATCGAAAAGCGACTCATCAGGTTCTTGAGTGAAACCACTGATTTGATTACGAAGACTAGTTACCATGGATGGTGCAAAGTATCGGGACAGAAATTTTTGAGTCACCTCGTCCCATGTATGAATTGAGTTTTTGGGAAGACGATCAAACCATTTTTCAGCATGGTGGGATAAAGTGTGTGGGAAAAGGTGAAGGCGAAGAAAATCCATGGTAACACCGGGCAATTTCATGCTTTGAGTGATGGTTATGAATTTATCGAGGTGTTTGTTGGCATCATCATCCGGTAATCCGCGAAATGGACAAGCGTTTTAAACTTTTTGGATCATGTGATGCTTCAAAGAAAATTCGGGAGCCGTGATTTACATCGGCGCAATCGGTCCTCCACGTCCATTCATAGTTAGTTGGCATAACTCCTCCATTGTACGAAGGTCGGGTTGAGGGGCATGGTTGTTATTATTCATGTTGGGGTGAGGTGGATTGTTATTATTATTATGCACACCGGACATATCTAAGTCTCTACGAGTCTCAGGCTCAGGATAAGACGAAGATCGAGTACGCATACACTAAAAATGAACTACAATATTTTAGATTTTTTTATTTTTTTTGGATTTTTGAAAATTTTATATTTTTTAGGATTTTTTGAAAATTTTTATGCTTGAAAATAACATTCCCAAAAGAACGGATCCCAAAATCCAATTTTTCTCACTAAAAACCGTTAATCGTTACGAAAAGAGCCGGCAGCGACGCCATTTGATTTAATGATTTTGTGTGTGTGTGTTGTTCGTACTCGATTCAATTCGAATTGATCACGGTTTAAGGTGGAATTATTGTAATTGGTCATTAAAAGGGGGAGCTTGATTATATATATCTACTAAAATGAGTTAAGATAAAATACAAATATAAAGGGATAAGACAAATATGAGACTTAATAAAAAGGTAAATTTAAAGATAAAATAAGACAAGACACTATGAAACTAAACTTAGACAAAAATGGTGGGAAGGAAATACACTTTGAAAAATTACTAAGTAAAATAAACAAAGAATAGTAGTCATATGGCAACACGGATCGCACCCTACAATCGCAACATACGATTGCAGTTTGGATCGTAATATGGATCGCAGCCAACGATCGTATCAATCGATCATAACCTTTGATCGCAACGAGTTATCGCAGCCCACGATCGCACCCTTCGATCGCACTGGCGGATCACAGCGAGCTATCACAACACACGATCGTGACGTGGATCGTGATGGACGATCGCAGTCCTGGATCGCAGTCAAGCGATCGCAGTATGGATCACAGGTTATGATCACAATCTTTGATCGCAGTAATGGATCGCAAGTAGAAACCCTAGGCTTATGCAATCACAATTACTCGATCAGAACAAGTAAAACCTTTAAACTGTTACGATGGGGGTACAATAAGAAAATAAGCCGAACCGAATAAGCACCTTTCAAAATAAGCAATTACCAAAACTTAATCAAATCAATAATAAAAACAACAAATAAGCACAAATGAAAAACTTTCAAAACAATAAATAAACAAGACTTATAGAATAAACTTTAAAAAGATTAAACTTTTAAAATCACTTAAAACAAAATAAGCTAAACACCAAATAAGCTAAAAGCACAAAAAGCTAAGACCATGAATCGCATGAAATTGATAGGAACAAAATGATAAACTTTTTAATCAAATAAGCATCAAGATGAAACAAGATACATACTTGAACCGAATTAAAATAAAAAACGAGAAAGGTAGAATAAGATAGATGTTGAAAAGCTTGAACTTGAACTTGTAGATTAAGGATTCAAATACAAGATTAAATGAAAAGCTTAAAACTTGAAAGAAAAATGGAAGAAATCTAGAGAGAGAAAGTAGAATCACCTACTTCTCTCTAAAAATATGAAAACTAAAAAATAAAAATGACTAACTAACTAACACCCTCCTAATGAAGGATTAGGAGGGTATATATAGGAGAAGGGAGGTGAGGTGTGTTGCTTCTTCCTTCCTTTTGTCTTATCGTCTTTTTAAATGACTCGTCTTTCTCGACTTTGTCTCGGGATTAGTTGAATGATAAAATGAACCCGTCTTCTAATTTCTTCTTTTAGTTGACTTGGTTCTTCGACTCTGTCAAACTTCCGTCTTTCGACTTTTTTCTTCGATAAATCTTCAGAATAGGCCTTTGACTTCCGTTCTTCTTTCACTTTCGATCTTTTGACTTCGTCTTTTGTCCTTTTCTTCGATAAAAGCCCGTGAAAGCCCGTGTTTTCTTCCTTTATCGTATTTTTATCCTAAAACACAATAAAAACATAAACCACACATAATTCCGACTTTTACGACATAAAATACACGATTTGGTCTTGTTTTTGTTATAATTAAGTGGTAAAAGGATAAGTATTTTCACACTTATTAACACTCTTAAAGTGAAAGCCAACACCCAAAAGAAAAAAAGGTCCCGATGTGAACTTTGTTCCCAAAAAGATTGTGAAAAGCCCTACCCCTATTTACAATGTTGTCCTTGGTCTTGCTAACAAAACCACTTGGGAACAGATTGTGCAAAAAATGGGGAAGAGGCCTGGTAGTAACAAAGGAAAAGGGAAAGCAAAGGTGTGAAGATTGTGGATGGATGCAGTTTAGTGGTGCTTTTTAAATTTCCTATATTGTCTTATTTTCTGTATTCTCTTATTATGTAATAGCTTGAACTTATATTTGACCACAATTGATGTAGTGGTCAATAAATTTTGTTAATGAAATGATGGTCAAGTTTCATCTGTATTTGTTTACAGCTTGTCACTAATCCATTGAAGCACAAAAGAAGTTATCAAAAGCACTAATTCATTGAAGCAAAAAACAAACATATTGTCTTACAATACCATTGCATTGAGGAACAAAGCCATTAAAAGTACTAGAATATAAACAAACTTAGTTCATATTACACAAACTAGAAATACTAAAGCAGGAAAGTAAATTGCAGTCCTTCACTTCTTCTCTCCAATTGAACTTGTGCTCTTGGATCTTTTTGCCTGTTTCTTCTTTGCATGTGCACTTGAGGGTGTGGTACCTACATCAGAGGGCCTTTTCCTATTAACACCAGCAACATTAGTTGTCCTTCGGGATGAAGTTGATCGTGTTGCATTATTTGGGTCCTTTTCCCCTTTACAAGACCTTTGGTTGTGGCCAAGATTTCCACATTTTTTACATGTCACTGTTTTATAGGCCCTAGAAAAATTTCCATCCTTCACCGTATGAGCCTTCTCTTCCCTGGTTTTCCTATATTTCCTTGGCCTACCAATTGAGTATTATGCTTTGGTGGGGTGAATGTTGTAGGAATTTGTGACTTCTGCCACATGACCTTACCATTCAAACATCCTAGAGTGTAACTATATGTTTTTTCTGAAGTAGCTAACCAATAACACTTATCCACCCATTCTTTTTGTATCTTAACATGTTGTCCATTAAGTGCCATGTTGAAGCTGGCTGCTATAGCATGTGCACAAGGGATTCCTATTAACTCCCACTTCCTACAACTACATACCTTTTTACTACATTAACCACACACTAAGTACCATATGTGCTCTTAACCTCATATTCTTCACCCCCATTGTACCCAACTGTGTACCTATAAGCCCTTTTCATGGCTATAGTCAATAACTTAGTTGTAATAGGGGTAAGTGGTCCTTCTGACTTTTTAATAACAACAATAACATTGACCATCCTTCTCATTAAGTATTCCCTAATGTATTCTAAGGCTATGATTATTGGTGCATCCCTAGCATCTAAAATCTTACCATTGAAACATTCAGACAGATTGTTCAACAAGATGTCTGATCTAGCTCTACATGTTATCATTATAATAGGGAATAATAAGTGTATGTGTAACTACTATTTAAGTTAAAAGTAGATTAAACTAAATGGATTTTACCTAAGAAATGTGATCTAGACCAACTGTGAGCTGGAATTTTAGCCAACCATTCAAAATCTTCTTTTTAAACTATTTTAACTCTTCCATAGCCTTATCAAAATATTGAACAGTTGTTGCAGCAACACATCTCCACAATAGCTCTTTATAAGCTAGTCCACTCCATTGTTTTTTCATGTTTTCATGAATATGCCTAAGGCAAAATCTATGCTCTGCACAAGGAAATACATTTGCAATAGCAATAGATAAACCTGTTGGGAATAAAATGTAGCCAGTCCACTTGAGCGCTGACAAGAGGAAAACAAGCGTTGATAGAAGAAAACAAACGCTGACACATCAAGCGTTGACAAGAAGAAGTCAAACATTGATATGTTGAAGACAAGCACTGATAGAAAGATATAGTCTACGCGTATTATGTTTCTAGTTTGTTTCTAGTAAAGATAAGTTCAACATTGTATTTTCTATAATTATCTTTACCTAGAATAGTTGATACGTAGACTCTTGTACAAGGCTTCTTATGTCTATAAATGAGGACCTTTAGGTTATGTTTGATATATAAGTTTTCATACGTTAAACACTTTCATTGTAACAAGTTTGTTATTATCAATCAAGTGAAAGTTTGTTTACATCTTTGTGTGTTCTTGTTTAAGTGTTAATTCCGCATAACACTTAGATTACTTTATACATAAACAAAGTTTCTCTACGTGTATAACTTGATCTAATCTCGTATACACAAGCTTAATCGATCTAAGTTTGGGATCAACAAGTGGTATCAGAGCTTGTTGAGAAACTTTTGATCTTAAAGAACACAAGAACCCTAAAATCACCAAAACCCTAATTTTCACAAAACCCTAAAAACATCATGTCCACTCCAGAAGCAACCTCCTCCTCCTTAAACCACAACATCAAGATTCCCATGCTTGATGCAAACAACTTTGAACTGTGGAAGTTCAACTTTGAGCAATACCTGGGGATCTATGACTACACTCTCTGGGAGATTATTGAATATTGGAAACACATTCAATAAAGCTGAAAATATTGCTAATGCCATTGCTACAAGAACAGCTGTTCAGAAGAAGATAAGAAAGAAAAACCTGATGATGGTAGAGCTGTGTCTGCTGAAGACATAGCAAAGAAAATGGTTGATATGAAAACCCTAAACATTCTGAAACTCTCTTTGGGACAAGAAAATCAGCACAAATACAGAGGTTATGAGTCTGCAAAAGACCTTTGGGCAGCCCTTGAAGTTGCATATGGTGGTAATGCTGATACTAAGGAAGAGAAGAAGAAGCAACTCATGCATGAGTATGCTGTTTTTAAGGCTCAACCTAATGAGAAGCTTAGCAGTGTGAGAAGCAGACTGCTTGACATTACAAGCAAGCTGTCCTTCATGGGGACACAAGTTGGTGATGTCGACATTATTGCCACTTTTCTTAAAAGCCTTGGTGATGCGTGGAAGATTGAGGCAAGATCTATACTTGCCAATAACACTCACAAAAGTTCTACTTTTGATGATATCTACAACAAACTAAGGCTGTTGGAGAATGAAACTCTTTTGAAGCATGGAAGTAAGTCTACCAATAGTAACATGGCCTTCTTCTCACATAGTGAAGGTCAATTTGATCAGAAGGACTCATACATGCACCCAGTTACTGGATCAACATGTGCCAACGCTGGATCACATCCTGTCAACGCCTCACATTCAGACGCTGACACATACAAAATTGACTCACCAAGAGTTAAGCCTGCTGGTTTGGATCTGGATACTGTGTGTGCATACATTGCTTCTTTGCCCAATGGTTCAGTGATTACATATGAGGACCTTGAGCAAATAAGTGATGAGCACTTGGAGGAGATGGATATAAAGTGGAACATGACTCTTGCAAGTATAAGAGCAAACAGATGGAATAAAAGGTTTAAGAAGAAGATGACCTTTAATGCAAAGGACACTGCTGGTTTTGATAAATCCAAGGTTGAGTGCTACAATTATCATCGTATGGGGCACTTTATGAGGGAATGCAGATCTCCAAGAAGATCTGATGCTAGAAAACCCTCAAGCCAAATTGTTAAGGCTTAGGATCCTAAGGCCATGGTGGCAGTGCAAAAAATTGATGGCATTGGATGGGACTGGAGCTACTTGGCTAAGGATGGGGAAGAGGATAAAGCTTTGGTTGCTGAGATAGAAGAAGAAGAGCATGTTCAATATGCTCTCATGGCACACTCCTCCTCTTCATCAGACAATGAGGTATACGATGATGCTTTTTGTAGTAAGGGTTGTCGTTTAAATATTGAAAAACTTAACAAAGAGGTTTTAAGATTGTTAAGTGATGTGAGTACTGGGAGATGCAAGTTGTCTAACTATCAAATTGCTCTCACTCAAACTGAGAAGACAATTTCTGAGTATAAGAAAATGGAGTTTGACCTAAAAGATCAAATAAATATCTTAAAACGTGATTTAAAAGCTAGTAATCATGTTAGAAACATCATGGAAAGGGTCAATGCTGAATTACAGGCTAAGTTAGATGAAGCTATCAAGAATAAGGATAATGTTGAACTTAAAATTCAGAGATTTGATAAGGCCTCACAAACCCTAGGAGAATGTGTTAGTAAATAGAGGGATCCTAAGGACATGACTGGGATTGGGATGAATGACTATTCTGTTGTTCCACCACAAGCTGGGGACTTCTATAGTGTCCAAAGAAAGGAATTATCTTGGACTGGTTTACCAGAACTCCAAGAAGAGGAATTTATTCCTCCACCAAGAGTCCTTACCCCAGTTAAAGAGTATAGGCAAAAGTTGACTGACTTGAATGAATGGAAGAAAGCCAACCCTACCTTATTTGTCAAGGGTGGCATGCTTTGTGATAGTCCAAATGAGTCGAACCCTATTAAAGTAAGAAACCCAATCACTGGCAAGACCGTTGACCTTGGCTCAAACACTGTTAGAAAACCTAGCATTAAGTATGCAGAAATGTATAGGAATACTAGGTCACCTAAAAGCCAAGTTAGTAATGATGGAACAGGTTTCTTTTCTTCTAGACCTAGAGTTGTGTCTAGAAAAGCCTGTTACACTTGTGGTAGCTTTTCACATTTAGCATATAAGTGTGTCAACGCTTCCAAGGTCAACGCTGTTAAAAGGTCAAACACTATCAGACCCAAAACTTTTGTGGAGCAAAGTCCACAAGTTGTTAGACCAGCCCCATTCTTCACTAAAGGGTCTAACACTCATGGACAAAGACCATTTCAGAAGACCAATACTTGGTCTAATAGGCAATGGGTTTCTGTAGCAAACCCTAGGTTCAATGCTGATAAGGGTAATTTTAGCGTTGACAAGACCAAATCCAACGCTGACAAAAACGTTTCCAGACCTAAATATTTGCAACCACAGGGTAAGGGGTCTAAAGCTTCTTCTAGCTTGACATGGAGACCTAAGCAAGAACAAAACCCTAATTCTAATAGGATTTCTATGACCTGCAACAGATTTAATTATATTTCAAAGGTCATTACAAAACCAATTGGGGTTAACTGGGTATTTCATCCAAAAAGGGATGAACAAGGGGTTGTTATGAGAACTAAGTCTGTTTTGGTTGAACAACTAGATGAATCCAAGTCTGCTCAGGCTTGGGTTCCCAAAGAAAACTAATTTATTTTCTTTATGTGCAGGGCATTCAAAAACAGGTCAATGATTATGGATATTAGGATAGTGGATGCTCTAGGCACATGACTGGGAAGGAAGATTATCTGACAAACTTCACTCCCATTAAGGATGGTGACAAGGTTTACTTTGGAGGTGGATATAGAACTATCACAGGCAAAGGAACTCTTCTCACCAAGAACTTGCGTTTTGAAAACGTGTTTCTGGTAAAAGAACTTGATTACAATCTTTTTAGTGTATCACAAGTTTGTGATAACAAAAATAAGGTTCTTTTTACTGATACTGAATGCTTGGTGTTGAGCAAGGATTTTAAACTACCAGATGAGAAATATATTGACTATAGAACACCTAGTCATAAGGACATTTATAATGTGAATCTTAATGGGATTAGGATGAATAATAATATGTCATGTTTTTATGCTAAATCTTCAATTGATGAGAGTAATCTATGGAACAGGAGACCAGGGCACATTAACTTTAAGAATATAAACAGGCTTGTGAGACTTGGTTTGGTTGATGGTTTGCCTGAAAAGGCTTTCCATAATGACCACTCTTGTGTTGCATGCCTTAAAGGCAAGCAGCACAAGGTCTCATTTAATTCTAAACAGGTGCACTCTAGTTCTAAACCACTTCACTTGCTGCATATGGACTTGTTTGGTCCAACTAACATAGAGAGTTTGAATGGTAAATCATATTGCTTTGTCATCACATATGACTTTTCTAGGTTTACTTGGACTTTCTTTTTAGCTATGAAAAGTGACACTGCCGATACTTTAATTGACTTTATTACTCAGATAGAAAAGAAAACTGGTAATGAAGTTAAAATGCTTAGAAGTGATAATGGTGGTGAGTTTAGAAATAAACTGTTGGATGATTTTTGTGCCAAGAAAGGGATTACTAGGCAGTTTAGTGTTGCCAGAACCCCACAGCAAAATAGGGTTGCTGAGAGAAAGAATAGAACCCTAATTGAAGCAGCCAAGACTATGTTGGCTGATGCTCACTTACCCATAGCTTTTTGGGCTGAGGCTGCGAATACAGCTTGTTATGTTCAGAATAGAGCATTGGTCAACAAGATACAAAACAAAACACCTTATGAGTTACTTTGGGGAAAGAAACCTAATATTGGTTTTCTTAAACCTTTTGGTTGTCATGTAGTTGTACTTGATACTAGTGATGCCTTAGGTAAATTTAGTGCTAAAGGTGATGAAGGATATTTCATGGGTTATTCAGTGCAGAGTAAGGGATATAGGGTTTACCTTAAGAAGGAAAAACGTATACTTGAAAGAGTACATGTTAGGTTTTTAGAGAGTAAACCTAGTGATCCTGAAAGTGGTCCAAATTGGTTGTTTTACTTGGAACCTCTATCTAGGACTTTGAATTATATGCCTGTTACTAATCCAGACATTGTGAAGGTAACTTCAAATGTTATGGAAGAACCAGTTGTTAATGTTTCAGGTACATAGGTTAATGAAGAGGTTGGATCACAAGCAAACAAGTCATCTCCCATACAAGAGTATGTCACTATTCCCATATGGACAGATGCTTTTGTTGCTGCTGCTGCTGGAAAGGAAAATGGTGGTCCCCAAGTACCACCAGTTAACAACATGCATGGTCCTTCAGGCGCTGACAAAGGAAAATCTGGCGCTGATAGGACAAATTCAGGCGTTGATGGCTCAAACGTTGACAACACCATTTCAAGCGTTGATGATCCAAACGCTGACAACATTGGTTCAGGCGTTGACAACACTTTTGAGCATATTTTCTCTTCCAATTTTGAACAAGGTGAACCTTCAAGCAGACATGAAGAGGTTCATACAAATATTGATGGAAGAGAGTCTGAAGAAGATATTGGCAACTTGGATGATGAGATTGAAGACAACAGACTTTTTGAGGGAGGAGTGCTCACTTCTACTATGAAGAATCACCCCACTTATCAAATTATTGGGGATGTCATGTCTCCTGTTTAGACTAGAAGATCTCATCAGAATCTTGGTGGATTTATTGCCAATATATACAAGAAGGTTGATACCCCTCTTGTTCAAGCATGTTTGTTTGCCTGTTTTCTGTCACAACAGGAACCCAAGAAGATTTTTGATGCTCTCAAAGAACCAAGTTGGGTGGAAGCAATGCAGGATGAGCTTCACCAATTTGCAATTCAGGATGTTTGGGAGCTGGTTGATTGTCCCAGATATGTCAGACCTATTGGGACAAGATGGGTTCTACGAAACAAGAAAGATGAAAGAGGCATTGTGGTCAGAAACAAGGCACGTTTAGTGGCTCAGGGATATACACAAGAGGAAAGGATAGACTATGAGGAGGTCTTTGCACCAGTTGCAAGGATTGAGGCTATAAGGATATTTCTAGCCTATGCTTCCTGCATGGGCTTCAATGTCTATCAAATGGATGTAAAAAGTGATTTCCTCTATGGCACAATTGTTGAGAAGGTGTATGGTATGCAGCCTCCTGGTTTTGAAGATCCATAGAATCCAGACAAGGTGTATAGAGTCAAGAAGGCTATGTATGGACTTCATCAAGCCCCAAGAGCATGGTATGGTACATTGTCCACTTATTTGGTGGAAAATGGATTCAAGAGGGGCACCATAGACCATACATTATTTACAATGAAGGCTGGTAAGGATGTCTTACTTGTTCAGGTTTATGTTGATGATATCATCTTTGGCTCCACCAATCCAAAGATGAGTGAAGACTTTTCCAAGCTTATGACAGACAAATTCAAGATGAGTGCAATGGGGGAGATGAACTTCTTTCTAGGTTTACAAGTTCAGCAGAAAGAAGATGGTATCTTCATCTCTCAGGATAAGTATGTAGCAGAGATCTTGAAGAAGTTTGGCTTTTCTCCACATGAAAAGAGGGCTACTACTCCTATGGATAGAGAACACACTTGGGGAAAAGTTAGAGATGGAAAAGATGTGGATGTCAGGCACTATAGATTAATGATTGGTTCATTGATGTATCTCACAGCCTCCAGACCTGACATCATGTTTGCTGTGTGTGCATGTGCACGCCATCAAGTGACTCCCAAAGAATATCACCTTTATGCTGTCAAGAGAATCTTTAGGTACCTTAGATGTTATCCAGATCTTGGCTTGTGGTACCCCAAAGATTCACCATTGGAGCTTATTGCATATTCAGACAGTGACTATGGTGGTGATAAGTTTGATAGAAAATCCACAACTGGTGGATGTCAGTTTCTTGGGAGTAGGTTGATATCTTGGCAATGCAAGAAACAAACAGTGGTGGCCAATTCTACAACTGAAGCAGAGTATGTTGCTGCAGCTGCTTGTTGTGGACAAGTCTTATGGATTCAGAACCAGCTGTTGGATTATGGGTATAATTTCATGCATACCAAGATTTTTGTTGACAATAACAGCACTTTATGCATTATTAAAAATCCTGTACATCATTCTAAAACAAAACACATAGAAATTAGACATCATTTTATAAGGGATTGTTTTGAAAAGGGTTTAATACAACCAGATAGGGTTGACACAGAAGAAAATGTGTCTGATTTATTAACTAAACCTTTTGATGCTGGAAGGTTCCAATACTTGGTAACAAGTATTGGAATGATCAATCTCACTTAATATGTGTTTTGGGGTCTTATTGTAAGAGTATGTACAGGATAATGCATTGTTATTGGTCTTGTTGAAGTTAGATTTTCCACTATATTTTTCTAACGCTGACAAAGGTTATCTTAACGCTGACAAGTGTTATCGTGGCGTTGTCAGCAACAATGTTAGTTTTGTGGTTTTTAATCTAAGTGTGCAGGTGGTGTTAGCATTGTACCATTGGATACAGAGTTGCTTATGGATCCTTGGAGAATCATTTGAGCATGTTTTTATTTATGGATGATGGTTGGAATATTTCTATTCCTATCTTGACATAATTTTTTATGTTCATGCATATTTTTGGGCAACATATGTATCACAGTTTAAGGGGAGGTTTTAGGAACCTTTAGGAATATTGTGTATTCTTATGATACTCTTATCACAATTCTAGATTGTGTCCACAGGTGAGTATGAGTTAGTTTTACTAAATCATGAGGCAATGTAGCATGCAAAGTTGATATACTATGCATGCTGCCAAGACATTTTTGGCCTAGAATTGGTTGTGGTCTGTTGGGAGACTTGGGAATGATTTTATCATGAGTTTTACCTGGGAGTAACAAGGAATTTTATGAGATAACTTAGTTGTTAAGAATTTTGGTTAGCAAGGGACACTAGAGGACTGTTATGTCTATCTTGCATAAGCAATTGTGCATAACTGGACAGTGCTTTCCGCCCTATAATAATTATCAACTTATAGGTTATCTTCACTAGGATAAATTACTTTGTTAAGGTCCTTTTTCATTTTTATTACTTTTATTTTTGGACGCTGACAAGTATTTTTCCAAGCGTTGTTATGACCAATTTAGACGCTGACATGGCTTTGGCAAACGTTGACAATAATATAGCCGTTGGGCGTTGATGGGTTATTTTTGACCGTTGATACTCATTGGGACCTACCCAGTTGTTATTTTTGAAGAATTTTGGGGCCGTAATTTTGGGAGCAGATAACTTTTAATTAATGCTTGAGATAACTTATTTTCTTTTCAATATTTTCATCATGATTTTTTTGAAAATAGTTGCCTCATTTTTTACCAATCACATGCATCTATCTCTCCTATATATTTGGCTCCTATTTTTAAACAGGGTACCTCATATTCTTGTCTAACCATTTTCTACTATAATTCATCTTTCTAAATCATTCACAAACAGCTTTCTTCAATGGCACCAAAATTTAAACCAAGTGATTTGGTATTGGGATTCAGGAGTCAACACAACATGATTGCATATTTGGACGCTGATGACACTCTATTTCCACAATACACCCAGATGGTGGCGTATTTGAATGCATCCCCAATTAGGTATGCTCTTTCTCATGCTGCTCTCATCTCTGTCACACATATTAAACAGTTTTGGAACATTGTAAGTTCCTCAACAGTTAATAATGTGACTACATTATCATCTATTTTTCATGGGCGTACATGGGTGGTTACTGAAGCCTTGGTTCGCCAGGCTTTGCATCTTGATGATGCAGATGGTATAACCACCCTTCCCATTCATGAAATAGAACAAGGACTAAGGGCTTTGGGTTATCCTTTACCTGATGAGGGAACTTTAAACAAATATTATAAAAGGATTTTCCCCCAACCTGGAAGTACCTCATACATGTCATCTTACAATGTTTGAGTCCCAAGTGTACTACACACAATGAGATTAATAGATCCATTGCTAGTGCTATTGTGTGCATTGCAACTGGGCAAAAGTTTAATTATTCTAAAATGATTTTTGATGGCATGTGTAAAAACAAAGGGAATAAGATGACTTTGGCTTATCCCAGATTTTTACAAATGGTTTTTGATGTGCAAAATTACTTCACAAGGGATCATGATGACTTTTATGAGATCCCTGTGCAAAAGAAAGCTATTTTTACAAAGATGAACTCACGCCCTCACCGTGACTTACCCCTCACCCCAACTATGCTTGCTGTTATTACAGCAGCACAACCCCAACCAGACCCTCAACCACAACTTCACCCAATACCAGAACCTTTACCTTCACCTCAACACATGGAAATTGACCAACAACCCTTCAACGCTGACACATTAAATGTTGGCGTTAACACAAGTAATCCAGACATTGACACCTTTCCTTCACAAACCCAAACACCCCTTAACCTTCCAACATCCACCCAATCCACATCATCTTCTACCCCACCCCAATATAGGTTGAAAAAACACCAAAGGACTACTAGAGTGTTCTCCTCTAGTGGTCCTAGCCATGTAGCAGAGAGAACCACCACCACAAGTGTGGTTGGTGCTATGGATGAGGCTGGGACTATTGGTTCTGGCTTAGATGCAGGCCAAGACAGTCCTAACATCTTTAAGACCTCATCCATGCCCCATGAATCTAACTTGGGAGGTCAAATACCCATTTTAGAGGAGGGCAGATTGGAACCAATGACATTAATGGAATTGACGACTGTCTGCATTAGCTTGCAAAAGCAAAATGCAGACTTGGTACAAATTGTTAGTACACAAGGTCTTGAACTCAAGCAATTGAGGGAGAGGATTGTTATTTTGTAGAATGCTAGCACAAGGCGTGGGATGGAGTAATCTTACAAAGGGGAGGATGAGCAGATTAATGTGAGTGATAAGGGCTCACATGAGGGTGAATCTTTGGGTGTTGCTGAAGCCCTAACTGAATTGAAGAAGCAACCAGGTTTTGACAGATCTCTGGTAACTCCTACCAATTTAAACTTGTCTTTTATAGCTATGTTGAAGCAATTTACAAAAGGCGCTGAGACAAGTAATTTGGGCGTTGACAAGCAAAGTTTGAACGCTGACATGAGCAAATTGGGCGCTGACACAAGCAAATTGAGCGTTGACAGACCTGCAGATGAGGTTGATGTATTCCAGTCATCAGCTATCATCAAAGATGTATCTCCACGGGTATTACAATCATCCTTACCCATCATTGATCTATTAGATAAGGGTAAAGGAAAAATGGAAGAAGTAGAAGTTCCAAAGGATGCAACACATGTAGAGTTTGATAGAAGGTTGGCTGCACAACTTGTGGAACAAGAAATAAAGAAGGTTGGTGAATCACCATTTGTTGTCACTTCAGAGGAACAAGAAGGAAGTGATGAAGCCAGTTCAGATTCAAGTGTGATGATAATTGAGCAACCTGAGAGACTTGAATATGGTGATGATTTGGCAAAAGAGAAGCTTAGTGAGTTGAAATTGCAAGTTGATTTTGATATGACAGAAGTTGTTCAGATGTATCATGCTTGGGAAGATAGGTGTATGGAGAATCCAGATTTGACTATTTCAGACCAGATTTGGGGTTTGGAGATTCTTCTAAGAGTTCAACAAGACTGCAAGGTAATTATAAAACACAAAGCTAGCAATATTCTCTCATTGCTGAAAAGGGATAGAAGGGAGCTGTACTACATGCTACTCAGATGTCATGGAACATGATGGACCTATAAGAAATTATTGGGGTTATCCTTTGAAGAGTTGGAGTACAAGGCTTATCCCATTTGGGCAAAAGTGCAGGAAATGAACACTCTAAGACTTCTTTCAGATGAAAGGAAAGAAGAACTTGCAGAAGAGATGGAGCTTATGAAGGCAATGATTGTTCCAAGACCTATGAAGAAGGGAGTTTCTCTTGAGTTTCCTAAAGATACGGATAGATTGAAGCCTAGTGAAGCTGTTATAAGAAGGAGCATCAAGATCTCACCATTGGAAGCTTCAGATATGGTACAAGTGTTACCTCTTGATGCCAGAAACCCTATCATAAGCTATGAAGAAGATGAAAGTGGGTTTCGGAAGATTGGCAGGTATGGGAAAGAGGTGCACACATTTACCACTCTTATATCTCTCTTTGCAAGTGTTGACAGAGAAGACTTGGTAGACCTTTGGAGGTTGTTAGAAGCCAAGTATGAGACTGAAGCTCCTACTTCAGTCAATGGAATAAAACTTTGGTCAACATTTAAGAGAATGTGTGGAACAAGAGAAGAAGATCCTGCTGTTTAGACGGATCTTGAGGATGATCTTAGTGGTCTTCAATGGCGTTTGTATTCAGCTGCTGGTGTGTATTATTTGAGCTCTACAAAGTTTGCTGAGTATCTTCTTGTAGATGGTCAGTATTCCATGTCCAAAGAAGTTTTTGTTAGTGCAAACATTACGATGCTTTGTCGATATAATCTCTTTGTGTTTTGTTGATGACAAACGTATAATTCGCAACACATTATGTAAAATGTTAAGGTACTCGTAATCACTCAAGAATACATTTGTATACTTCTCTCGACACCTCCAAGATTTCATTCGGCATGAATCACTCAAGGTATGTACAAACATGTCATTAACCTAACTAAGTGATCAAGGATTAATATTTTCTTAAAACTCACATTTAATCAAATGTGACAAAAGATTTTAATTAACTTTATTTTTAAGAAAATGTTTTATTAAAAAGAAAATGGAAATTTGAATTTAGCATATTCCATATGCCAATGGAATATCCTTTGAGGGTATAAACTACCCCAGATGGCATATCCCCACTAAAGGACAAATTTGCACGGACTCCGACACGGAGGTTCCTTAAAGGAACCCGCGGTTCCTTATTGATAAGGTACCGCGGGTGGAGATAAGGAACCGCGGGTCTTTTTAACTGTTGCAATGTTGCCCTATAAATAGTGGATCATTTCCAGCTTTTCTTTCAACCCTTTTTACACAGTTTCTTTCAAAAACCATCTTAGATCCTTGATTAGTTAGTTTTGATTAATCTTGTTTAAGATGTGATTCAATCTTCAATCTCCTCATCCTCACAAGTGCAAAGAGTAGAACACTATCATTACCATGATATGTTGGGTTCACTACATGATGTAGATCTTTCCTTCTATAGATCTAAGTTATGTTTTTAGTCTTCCTACTATGTATATGTAGAAGATCCAAGTGTTGGGTACACTTGGATGTGTTTGTAAGGGTAGAATATCCAAGTGATGGGTATCCTTGGACTAGGTGTTAGTTGTGTAGATCCAAGTCTTGTTAGTACTTGGATATAGTGTTAGAGTTATAGATCTAAGTGTTGTGTGCTTAGATCTATATGGTTTATGTGTTTAGACCATAAAACACAAGGTTTGTTATGTTGGGCCATAAAACATAACTAGTGGGTAGATTAGGTTGTGTCTTGGTAGTTCTCACTAAACTCTAAAGTGATGTGGTTGTGTCTAGGTAGTTCTCACTAAACTCTAAAGTGATGCGGTTGTGTCTTGTGAGTTCTCACTTAGCTTTAAAGTGACTAGTAGTTGTGTTGTGTGAAGTTCTCACTTAACTTCAAAGTGAAGAGTCGTGAAGATTGGTTCTAGATTTCGATTAGAACTCGACATCTAGCCTTGTGTCGTTAAATGGTGAAGTGGGCGACGTTGTGTAGATTGGTCCTACCTAAGATTAGGACTCGACTTTTAGCTTAGAGTCGGAAATTGGATAAGCGACGTTGTGTATGGTTTCTCCACCTTAAGGAGTTTGTTGACTAGTGAAGTAACTCTCGAGTAAGGTGTACTCGAGGAGTGGAGTAGGGCGAAGAGGAGCTTCGTGACCGAACCACTATAAATCATCGTGTCGGTACTTTCATTTACATTTATGTCTTTACCTTTGTAGATGTATTTATAATTGCATACTTGTGTTGTGTGTCTTTGTGTGCATCACATAATCTAAACATCTAAGTTGCGGAAAAGCTATGGCTAAGTACGTGTGTGCTTCATGTTTAGATTATGGTCAAGTGTACATCACTTAGTCTAAACATCCTAGTTGGGGAAAAGCTTGTTCTTAGTACGTGTGTGCTTAGTGTTTAGACTATTGCTTGATGTACTCTTGATTTGATGTGCTTGTGTGTTTTCTTACTTGTAGTATTTATCTCTCAATCAAACACATCTCACATCTAGTCAAGATTGATAAGGAATTTGATACAAAGTATTGTTAAGGTTTCAAATTAACAATGTTGCTACATCCACCGTCGGCGGTTCGTTATTGGACCGGCGGTTCCTTATCAATAAGGAACCGCGGGCAGAGATAAGGAACCGCAGACAGTAGATTGAGCCGAAATGTTTTGAAAATGAACTAGAAACTATTCAACCCCCCCTTCTAGTTTCTACAATTGGTATCAGAGCGAGGTTACTCAAGATCTTTGAAGTATATTGTACTTTAAAGCTTGGATCGATCTTTGCTCTCTTTTTCAAAACAAATGGTTTTTAAAAAATGAAAACGGTTTTTAAAAATAGAGACGATCTTTGTATCAAATTGTTCATGAAGAGTGATTACTTATGACATGTGTTTCGTTGTTTCATTCGTACAAGTTTTGGTGTTAAATAAACTTTGTATAATAGCTTGAATTAAATCTTTTCATGTTTGGAAGTATAAAAATCTTTTGTGTCACAATTAACTCTAAAATACGAGTTCTATGTGTCTAAAATGATTTTTTAGAGTCCTAAGTCCTTCCAAAAAGTTACCAAATGATTTTGGCCAAAAACCCCATTTTTGTCCCCTGGACGCGGTTCTTTATCTCTTCCCCGCGGATCCTTATCAATAAGGAACCGCGGCCAGTGTGACTCAGATTTTTGAAAACTTTGAAAAATCATATAAAATCAACCGTAAGTCCGTAGAAGTCGTGCCACCCGTCATTTCGAACGTAATTGAATTTTCTCTCAATTAAAAATGCTTCCAAACCTTTATTCAAACTTTAAAATTTGGATGGTTTCTAAGTTCCATACTTTGTCCAAAGTATTGAGCGTCGGTTTGTCGTAAAACTTGTGTTTTACTCTTTTCTATTAAGTTGGACATCTCTTGGTGATATATCTTTGAAAATTGATATATTTACAAAGTGTTAAACTTAATTAAATTTTAAATTGGTCAAAGACTATTTTCAAATAAAATCAAGCTATGAAAACTTTGTTGTATCTAACACTCAAAACATGGACGAATGGTTTATGTGTTAAACTAATTGTTTGTGTATGTTTCCTTGTGTGTTATTATTATATGTAGACATTATTAAGTGTTCCTTGCTATTTGTAGTAGTATTGCTTATATGTCTAGTCTCTTGTGCCTTGCTTGGTATTTGTTAGTATCTAGTTTTTCCTAATTAGGATGTATGCTAGATTTCTTGCATTTTGGTTGCAACATTATTTGTGCATTGCATATAGGATCAACATATCTAGGTTTATATATGTTATATAAACATCATGTACACCTCGTTATGTTTATTAACACACTTAGGTTTGAAAGCTTTGGGAGCTTATCAAATCTATTGATTTGGGTCGTCTTACTCGATCATTGTGTTATTAGTTCAAGTAGATAAATGTCTCACTATAAAACATGAAACACCCTTTGAAAATCTTAGCTATTTTCTCTTAAAAGAGTGTTTGTGGGAATCAAGAAAGATTTCGATTAAATATCAATGCATTATTCAAACTATGATTGGTATCATTATCGAATCTAATTGACATGTTTTATTAGTGTAGACATGAATGTGGTTTATTAATAATATACATCGGATCATAACTCACACTTGTGTTGATGATGTTATATTGAATCTACTTGTTCAAATTGTTAGACATATTTTGTTTAATAATTACTTATAATGCACAATAGAGTCGGTTTGATAACTTGGATGTTTCATCCGAAATACTCAAGTAATTTACATTGCTATGCAATTTATAAATGTGTCATTTCCGAAAGACCAATCAAGAGTGTTCCTTTGGTTTGTGTAAACTTTGTTTATACACTTCAAAGTTATTGGCCTCAAGTTCTATTAAGGTAAATAACCTTAACTAGACTTGTTTGACAAGATATGCAATGGTGCATTCTTAACCCTCATTAGGTCATGCATTGTGTCACCATGCAAGTTTCATCCTTGCTAAACTTTATTAGGCAAATGTTGGAATTACATTTTGTCTAACTTGAGAATGACTACTAGAGAATTTATGCACTAGGATCTTAATTTGACCTAACGGTTGAATTACTTCCATGTGGGAAGTTGAGTTGGTGTATAACTCGTAAAAATGGTCGTGTTTAGCCTTAATTGAGCACCTCTAGTGATAGTCTCATACTCATTCTCTAAATTGGCTAAATGGCTCTTCCTATATATGACTAATGATAGTTTACTTGGATGAACGTTGTATGTCATTAGGATTCTTTTTCTTTTGTAGCCATTAGGTTTTTCTTAACCTTCTTCCTACGTGCTAATTGAACCTATATGTTTTTCCTTTGTATGTGTTCTAGTTTTTATTGCTCTTAAGCATGACTTTATGATAAGTTAGACTAGAACATTAGGATTTGCTGAATTGGAAAATCCCCCATTCACCACCAAAACCAAGCCTCTTTAGGCGGTTCTTTAAATAGACCGCGGCTCCATATCAATATGGAACCGCCGGTGGAGATAAAGAACCGCGGGCAGAAGCTCTCAAATTTGGGTTTTTTGAAACTTCCCAATTGTTCCAACACCCTTTGGAATCTTTGTTTCAAACCTTTGAACACTCCTAAAATATCTTGGGCTTTCCTTTTTTAACCCTTCACTAGTTTGGATCATCCCCTCACCCTTTTAAACCCACCTTGTTAGCCATGTTCTTCACACCTGAAACCATTCATCCTTACCCCTTAAACCACCCATTACTACCATGGTTTCTACAAGAACCTCCAATTCATCCAAAACATTCTCTTCAAAGAGGCACCTCAAATTTAAGATTAAGTTACCAAAACTTAACTCTTCACCTTTTGCCACACCTAAGAATGAGATTATGCCCATTCTCATCTCTTCATCACCCTCACCACCTCTTGCACCATGCAAGACTACCTCAACCCATTGTACCAACCATTCTCATAGTTCTACCTCCTCTTCATTCCAATCTAGAATGAATGAGCTAACCTCACCCTTCACTCTAAGTACTCTCTTGGATGTGACTACCCAACCTCAACCCATCCAAAGCATTCCCATTGTGAATGACTTTGTTGAACCCTTGGTGACTTCACCTTTCACCCCTCCAAATTCCGCCACCACCCTTGTCTTTCATTTAAGCACGTGGTTTGCTTATTGCTAAGACATCTAATTTAAGCAAATCTTAGGATTCTAGTGTAACTAAGATTAAAATTATGCTTAAGTTTTAGGCTTGTTTTTTATATACATCTTTGTATGATCTTTATTCTCTTGTATTTCCTTTCATGTTTTTCAACATGATTTTTCTTTGAGTCTTGGATCTTGTTGTTATTATGTTTATTTCTTTTCTCTTATTTTGAGTCCGTTTCTTAAACTAATAAGAATTAGGAATCTTCTTGGAGATTTACATTTCATGTAGCTTGATTTGTGATATCTAGATAGATGACTTGCTTGTATGCTACTTGCTTATATATCTTCTTGCTTATCCGTATGCTATATGCTTAATTGATTAGTTAATGAATGCATGCTTATTATAAAGGTTTTGTCTTTGTCAAGCAATTTCGATATAATATCTCTTAGATGTGTCTAACTCATGCATGTCCTTATATGCTACGTGCTAACATGTTTTACTTAGTCTTCTCTTTTTAAGTAATCATGTTTCTTGCATGCCATATGTGTTAATTGCGCACCTTCTCTACATTGGTTTATTGTAGACTTCATTAGGCATTGCATGAATTATCCTATGTGCTTACTTGATTATGTGTTATATTTTGTACTAACTCTTCATGTCTTCTTGAGCTTCTTTTGAGTTTCTTCTCTCATTTTGTTTCCAGATTTCACTATCACCTTCTAAGGTATAGTATTCATGAATCAATTTGTGAAGTTATCCTTAACTTCTTTGTTGAGTCTCTCTCAATTCATTTTAATCATGCTCTTCTAAGTCGAGTCTCTTTCTTATAGTCTTTCTAAACTAAGTTGAGTCGAGCCTTACCCTTTCCTCATCATGTAATTGTTCTTTGAACATCCACAATGATTGAGAAGAGCTACGAAACTTTGAGCATGTAGTTTATCGTATGCTAAACACCATTTGGTGTCGACATTCATACGCATTTTTGCCTATGTCCTATATCCCAATTTTCTCTTAAAGCGTCGATTTATCCGCTTTTGGTTTTCCTTTATTTTTTTTTGTCAAAAATGTCTCTAAGTTGAGATATTTTTGTTCCTATTTTTAAGAGTTGATTGCGGTTAAAATTTACAATTGGTATGGGTGATTCCATCAATTCTAAGTTTTTAACCCCTTGAGATGATATCATCAAATTCTTGGATGTTTCTTTTCTACCTCTACTCCAACAATTTTGAATTGATTTCCTCAAAATCCTCTTCTTGTTTTTTTGAGAGTTGAGGGTTAAATCTTGAATTTTCTTGGGTGATTCCAAAAATTCTAAGCTTTTTACCCTTTGACATATTATCATTACAATTGGGTGATTCCAAAAATTGTTAATTGATCTTGTCAAGATCCTCTCCTTTGATTTGTTTTTGGATTGATAGCATCGCATGCACACTTCTTTGCTTGTCATTGCTTGTGCAAACGACTTGTTTATCATCCCCGTTTAGGTGACATCTCTTTTTATATATGCTCTTGTCTACTAACCTTGTTTTGTAGGACACTTCTAACCCTTTTTTGTAGCTCGTCACTATTCTTGCTATGTTGGTGCCTCAAGCAAGGGGGAGCTCATATCAAGGGGGAGAATTTTCAAGAGTTCAACTCATTACATTTGCGATCGTTCACTCACTTAAATTGCATTCATTGAACATCTTGCAAGTAATGAATTATGGGATCTCGAAGACATGGAGGTGGTTAACCTATTTTGATTGAAGACTTCACTAGGATGACGCAAGCTCAATATCTTTGGATGATGGGATTACGGTTCGGATTCTCGCCTCTAAACCGAATATCTTTTGGATGCAAGCTATCTCAAAGTTGATTCTTCTGTTCTACAAACGACGACTACCTTTGGATGCGTGATCTTCCTCAAATGATATGGATTCTACTCTTCTTAATATGAAGACTACCTTTCGGATGCAAGTTCTCGTGACGTTGATTCTTCTCTTCTTCAAGACGTTGACTACCTTTTTGATTCGACAAAAGGGGGAGAAGTAAGTGTAAACTAGTAACTTGTGCATTTTAATATGTGTTGCGGTTTACTTGTTTGTCATCATCAAAAAGGGGGAGATTGTTAGTGCAAACATTACGATGCTTTGTCGATATAATCTCTTTGTGTTTTGTTGATGACAAACGTATAATTTGCAACACATTATGTAAAATGTTAAGGTACTCGTAATCACTCAAGAATACATTTGTATACTTCTCTCGACACCTCCAAGATTGCATTCGGCATGAATCACTCAAGGTATGTACAAACATGTCATTAACCTAACTAAGTGATCAAGGATTAATATTTTCTTAAAACTCACATTTAATCAAATGTGACAAAAGATTTTAATTAACTTTATTTTTAAGAAAATGTTTTATTAAAAAGAAAATGGAAATTTGAATTTGGCATATTCCATATGCCAAAGGAATATCCTTTGAGGGTATAAACTACCCCAGATGGCATATCCCCACTAAAGGACAAATTTGCACGGACTCCGACACGGAGGTTCCTTAAAGGAACCCGCGGTTCCTTATTGATAAGGTACCGCGGGTGGAGATAAGGAACCACGGGTCTTTTTGACCGTTGCAATGTTGCCCTATAAATAGTGGATCATTTCCAGCTTTTCTTTCAACCCTTTTTGCACAGTTTCTTTCAAAAACCATCTTAGATCCTTGATTAGTTAGTTTTGATTAATCTTGTTTAAGATGAGATTCAATCTTCAATCTCCTCATCCTCACAAGTGCAAAGAGAAGAACACTATCATTACCATGATGTGTTGGGTTCACTACATGATGTAGATCTTTCCTTCTATAGATCTAAGTTATGTTTTTAGTCTTCCTACTATGTATATGTAGAAGACCCAAGTGTTGGGTACACTTAGATGTGTTTGTAAGGGTAGAATATCCAAGTGATGGGTATCCTTGGATTAGGTGTTAGTTGTGTAGATCCAAGTCTTGTTAGTACTTGGATATAGTGTTAGAGTTATAGATCTAAGTGTTGTGTGCTTAGATCTATATGGTTTATGTGTTTAGACCATAAAACACAAGGTTTGTTATGTTGGGCCATAAAACATAACTAGTGGGTAGATTAGGTTGTGTCTTGGTAGTTCTCACTAAACTCTAAAGTGATGTGGTTGTGTCTAGGTAGTTCTCACTAAACTCTAAAGTGGTGTGGTTGTGTCTTGTTAGTTCTCACTTAGCTTTAAAGTGACTAGTAGTTGTGTTGTGTGAAGTTCTCACTTAGCTTCAAAGTGAAGAGTCGTGAAGATTGGTTCTAGCTTTCGATTAGAACTCGACATCTATCCTTGTGTCGTTAAATGGTGAAGTGGGCGACGTTGTGTAGATTGGTCCTACCTAAGATTAGGACTCGACTTTTAGCTTAGAGTCGGAAATTGGATAAGCGACGTTGTGTATGGTTTCTCCACCTTAAGGAGTTTGTTGACTAGTGAAGTAACTCTCGAGTAAGGTGTACTCGAGGAGTGGAGTAGGGCGAAGAGGAGCTTCGTGACCGAACCACTATAAATCATCGTGTCGGTACTTTCATTTACATTTATGTCTTTACCTTTGTAGATGTATTTATAATTGCATACTTGTGTTGTGTGTCTTTGTGTGCATCACATAATCTAAACATCTAAGTTGCGGAAAAGCTATGGCTAAGTACGTGTGTGCTTCATGTTTAGATTATGGTCAAGTTTACATCACTTAGTCTAAACATCCTAGTTGCGGAAAAGCTTGTGCTTAGTACGTGTGTGCTTAGTGTTTAGACTATTGCTTGATGTACTCTTGATTTGATGTGCTTTTGTGTTTTTCTTACTTGTAGTATTTATCTCTCAATCAAACACATCTCACATCTAGTCAAGATTGATAAGGAATTTGATGCAAAGTATTGTTAAGGTTTCAAATTAACAATGTTGCTACGTCCACTGTCGGCGGTTCGTTATTGGACCGACGGTTCCTTATCAATAAGGAACCGCGGACAGAGATAAGGAACCGCAGGCAGTAGATTGAGCCGAAATGTTTTGAAAATGAACTAGAAACTATTCAACCCCCCCCCTTCTAGTTTCTACAGTTTTGGAGAAGATGAAGACAACACAGCTGGAGATTGATTATTCAAGTGACGTGGCCAAAGATTTGATCAGACATATTTATTACCAATATGATAAAGTTTGTAAGATTCCTCCTAGTTCTTAATTTTTATTCAGAAACTTGATTGCTGGAGTAGATATCAAGTTTAGGGGAGGATTGTTGGGAATAAAATGTAGCCAGTCCACTTGAGCGCTGACAAGAGGAAAACAAGCGTTGATAGAAGAAAACAAACGCTGACACATCAAGCGTTGACAAGAAGAAGTCAAGCGTTGATAGGTTTAAGACAAGCACTGATAGAAAGATATAGTCTACGCGTATTATGTTTCTAGTTTGTTTCTAGTAAAGATAAGTTCAACATTGTATTTTCTATAATTATCTTTACCTAGAATAGTTGATACGTAGACTCTTGTACAAGGCTTATTATGTCTATAAAAGAAGACCTTTAGGTTATGTTTGATTTATAAGTTTTCATACGTTAAACACTTTCATTGTAAGCAAGTTTGTTATTATCAATCAAGTGAAAGTTTGTTTACATCTTTGTGTGTTCAGGTTTAAGTGTTAATTCCGCATAACACTTAGATTACTTTATACATAAACCAAGTTTCTCTACGTGTATAACTTGATCTAATCTCGTATACACAAGCTTAATCTATCTAAGTTTGGAATCAACAAAACCCTATAGAAAAAAGACAAAGTGTTAGTGTATTATAATCTTAGGGACCAAGTAAGTAACAAAAAGTCAAATGTAGGAAAAAGACAAGTTACCTTCTGTCTATCACTGATAAAGGTGAAATTTGATTCCTTTATCAACCCAAGATCATCACCTAGGCATTCTAAAAACCATGTTCAAGAACATGTTGTTTCTTTCTCAACAATGGCATATGCAAGTGGATAAATGCACCCAACATCTCTCTACCATAAGATCTGAAACCTTTCTTTAATGGGCCTAAAAAATATAGATCCTCTTGAAAATTCTTGTATTATCATCTATAGTTGAATCTCTTTCAACTTCAATCCTTTCTGTTGTATCTGGATTCGCCCTTCTTAATTCAAGACAATATCTCTCAACATGGTATATTGGCGCTTATAATCTCCTTTGACTTGATTAATTGCTGCTGATTTAGCTCTAAATGCCTTCTGTCTAGGCACACCTAGCACAAACTTCTTTTGCAATTCATCTTGAAGAGCTCTTACGGGAATATCTAGGTTTTTCCCTACATGGTCAATGATCCCTTTACCTAAGAACTTGGAGGTATAAGCACTGATTTTCCTTGACTGCAAGCAGTTATAAACATTACAATAGGTTCTGACTTCCCATGATTCATTGTTTTTAACCTTAGTAACCTGCAAATCCTATGGACATTCATCTGGTGCAAGTGGTTTGGGCCTGCCTCTACCACATATACTGGTCCCTTTCTTATTAGGCCTAACTTGATCACTTTCCCCCAAAATCTGTTTTACCTTTATCCCCTTTATTATTTGGCCTAGCTTGATCACTTGCCCCAATATCTATTTTACCTTTAACCCCTTTCTTATTAGGCCCAACCTCTTCAGTGTTACTAGGCCCTTCATCATCTAGTGTAAACACACGATTTTTTCCTATGAACTTTTCTCTAATTCTCTGTTTATCATTTTTTGCCTACCACAAATTCCTTCTAGTTTCAATAGAATGAAGTCTAACTCTTTCTTTGACATCAGCTGTAGTTGGGAAAGATTGGCCAACATAGAAAAAAAAATGCTTGAACACAATGTTATCATTACTTTCATTTGCTTTTTTTATCTCTCTAGGCTTTTTTCTCCTTATCTTATTAATCCCATCATCCTCTGAATTTGTTCTGCTTTCAAAGTTGTCATTATCAATTACATTTACCTCACTTGGATCTAAATCAGGAGCCACTTCTATCTCCTTTTCATGCCTAACCCACTCTAAATCTGCATCTATGTTAAAGTGATAATCAGCCATGTCTACATTCACCTCTTCTAAAAATGTTTCTTCGTCTACAAAGAAATACTCATCATACTCTGAATCAGTATCATCCCCTTTTTTACTATTGTCTTCCTCATCCCCAAACAATGTTTGCCACTCAACCAATGTTTTCGTTGGTTCATTATTGACCACCCTATCCCTTTCTTGTTCATTCACCACCCTAGTTGTCATATTGTCCTTAAATGGAACAAAGTCATAGTTCATGGACAACAAATCTTCATATATAGATTCCACAGTGTTATGCTCAGTGACTTGAACATTAGCTTTTGTAGGCAAAGGCTGTTTGGAGGAGGGTGTGTCAGTGACTTGAACATTATCTTTTGTAGGAAAAGGCTGTTTGGAGGAGGGTGTGGCAGTTGAGGTAGAATCATGTTGAGTAGGGTATGTTAATAACAATACTTTCTTAGGGATCAAACTAGGGTTTAACTCCTCAATAAAAACACTGCTTGAAGGAAGGGGAAGCATATGTGTCTACCATATTCACTAGGTGTTCACAGTAGACCATAATTAGTTTTTTGTTAGTGATATACTTAGCTAACTCAACAACATCTTGATCATTACCTAAAGCTCTCAATCCCACATCAAGGTCAGTCCCAAGAATCATATAATGATAGTAAATAGGTTCCTCATTCACGTAACCTAATTCCCACATTACAACATTTAACTCGTGAACTGAAAACCTATTTATATCAACCCAATCGACATAAGTAACTAACCCATTTACATACCTCCTTCTATTATTAATAGATTTGATCTTACCAGCATGGTGTATTTTTAGGAAAACAGAGCAGGATCCTTTTCTGCAAATGCAATGGACAAAAACAATTAACATAAACATAGTAATAACTTTAGTTTCATTCTAATGAAAAATATTTATACATAAACCCTATTAAAGATGCAAAATTAACAAAAAAATTAGGTCAAATTGATTAAATCGTCTTACCGTATTCAATAGGCATTTTGTAAGGTCCAAAATCATCTTTTATCTTTTAACCAGTGTCATCTATTTTTGGGTAAAATTTTGAGGATTTTATGTAGGGTTTATGATGATTGAAAGGAATTAGGGATTTTTTTTAGTGTTTTAATGGAGGGAAACGAAATGGTGTGAGTGTGTGTAGAAAGTGGGTGGGTGTTTGTATTAAATGCAGTCAAACACAAAGAAAGGACCAAAATACCCCTCTCCACACACAACTTAACGTTAAAAACTAACAGACATCTAAAATAGGGACGAAAGTTGTTACTAGTTTAAAAAAATACGGATCATCTGTGTATTTATTTTGAGTTAGAGACGAAACGTGATGTTTGGTATAAACCATAGGCACCAAACATGTAATTTTTTCTTAACTTTTAGATGCTTAGAATATCATAATAGATGCTCTTACTTTTATATGTGTATATATAACAAACTATTGAAATTCTTTTTTAGTGTTGGGTTGAGTCTTTTTTTTCAAGTCTTTTTATATTTTGGAAGTCCTAATGTTTTTATAAAATGGTTTAAATACAAGATGTATTTAAATCAAACCGTTTTCTTAGAAAATAGAGATAGCATATCGTGAAAGTATATATGATCTATATTAGGACAAAATTAGTTAAAGAGACATTTTTAAAAGAATAAATTGTAAAGAGTTGAACTTAGGGAAAAAGGTAATTTTCTATTGGCCACGGAAGTTTACTTGTACCAATTCCAGGTTACAAAAGAGTGGTGTTTTAGGATTAAGTCGGTCTGAAATGTCAAGCTGAAAACCAGTTATGTAAAAAGAAATAAAAAGAGATAGAGAATTGAACGGACGGAAATGACAAGATCGTTTATAGTTGATGGGGTTAAAGGCGGATCTAAAAATTTTGCGTTGTTGTTGCACAAATTATGATTTTAAGTACTCAAGTTTTGTTATGAAAAATTTACTAGTTAAAATTGAAGGTTGTGTTAGAATATATAATCATTTAGAATACTCGAAAATACGTAAGCTTATCGAAGGCACACACTTATACATGAAAATTACGTTTATATACATGTTATATATTTATTATATGTTTAATATGTTTCACGATAAATATTTAAAAGACTGACAGTTACCGTTAATTATTATAACTAACTAATGGTGTGTCTAAATAATTAAGAGGAACTTAAAAGTCGAAAATCAAAACCTTTTGGACACCCCTAAAAGTGGTTGCCCATAGAATGTTCTAGAAGAAGATTTGTGTTGTTTTTTTGTTAGATAAGGATTTGAAAATATAACTCTTAATTGCTTTACAAGTTATTTTTTAAGGTTTTATGAGGTATATAAATAACCCCATCCCCTTGATAGGTGTGAAAACACCCATCCTTTTACCACTTATTTCTTGCTAAAACGAGACCAAAACGCGTATTTAATATCATTTGTTTGGAATTATGCGTGGTTTGTGTGTTTCTTGTGTTTTCAGAGCCAACCGGATAAATATTGAAGAAAACATGGGATTGCACGGGTTTTATCAAAGAAAACGACTCAAGACGAAGTCTCTTGTCCAAGAGATGCAAAAGATTTGAAGTCAATGGGCCTATTTGAAGATTTATCGAAGAAAAGGACCAAAGATGGAAGATTTACATATGTCGAAGAACTCAAGTCTATTAAACAAAGAAATTAAAAGACGAGTTGAATTTATTCATCGAAAAATCCCGAATCAGAATCGAAAACGTCAACTTTACTGAAAAGACGAGAAGACAAAAAGAAAGGAGAAAATCCCACTCACCAACCAAGTTCAAGTCCTATAAATAGGAGGCCCATTCATTGTTTAGTTTTAGTTTTTCATTTTTCCAGTTTTTTTCTTTCTTTTGTTTCGTAGGGTACCAAAACCCTTAAGGTGTTTGGTGATTTTTCCTTTTCAATCCGAATCCTTGTAAGTTTTAATCTTTCATTTTATTTGTTAAACCTTAGTCCTTAATACAAGTTTCCTTTTTATCTTATTCATCTTATTCTTATTGATTCTTAAGTTTTAAAGTTTTATTTGGTTGATTTTAATCTTTAAAAGTAAGCGGGTTTTTATGTTTTTGTTGATTTGGTTTAAAGTTTATCATTAGTAGATGATTGGTGGTTAGTATTGTTTAATCTTTGGTGAAAACTTTGTTGATTTTGGTTCAAATTCGTCTTATTGTATTTTTACTGTTCTTCGTGTTCTTCAAATCCCCAGATTCCGAATCAACAAAATATTCCGGATCAAGGGTTTTTGTTAATTATTCCGGATAAGCTTAATATTTCGAACGAAGTGTTTTTCAAGTTTATTCCGGAAGAGTTGATATTCCGCATCAACCCCATACTCCGAATGAACAATTTCCTATTTTTATTCCGGATCAACAAGATATTCCGAACCAGCAATTTTCATTCAGTTATTCCGAATCAATGTGTTCATTCAGAATAATTAATATTCCGGGTGAATCATTTATTCCGAATCAACAATTTAGTTTAATTATGCCAGATCAAGGTTTTATTCCGGATGAACATTATATTCCGAATGAGCCGTTTTTCCGAGTGAAACTTTTGTCTTAATTATTCCGAACCAAGTGATTATTCCGGATAAGCAAGATTATTCCGAGTCAAGGTTTTTCTTTTGATTATTCCGCATAGAGCTTTTATTCCGGATGAAGGATTATTCCGAACGAGCTTGTTATTCTGCATGTGTGATTTTTCTCCTTTTATTCCGGGTCAAGCATTTATTCCGAATGAAGCCTTTTGGTCAGTTATTCCGCATGAGCTATATTCCGCATGAGTATTCCGAGTGAAGCACATTCCGAATGAACAGTTTTAATCTAGTTATTCCGAATCAAGGTTATTCCGCATAAAAGAATTTATTCCGAATGAATGTTTTTGGTTAGTTATTACGTTTTACTGCTTAAGATAAATTGCTTTTCATTTGTTGTTTAATTTTTAATTCCACTTTATTCCTTTTAATTTGATTTTAAATTGTCAATTATTTTTAGCTTAATTTTATCACTTAGCTATTTTAATCCTTTTTAATAGAATAGAAAACCCAATCCTCTCTTTGTTACCAAGAACGATAATTCCACTTTGAGCCGTGATCAATTAGAGAAGATACCGAGAAACGAACTTTCAACCTAGCAAAATCTCTGTATTAAATGGCGCCGCTGCCGGCTCTTTTCGTAAGGATTAATGGTTTTTGTGAGAAAATTGGGTTTTGGGATCCGTTCACCGTGAACGTTACTTTTTCATCATAAAAAATTTTAAAAAAACCAAAAAAATACAAAATTTTCAAACATCCAAAAAAATTAAAAAAACATAAAAAACCAAAAAGATTTCTGCTTTGTTATTTCTTTTGCAGGTGCATGCGTACACGATCAACGTCTTATCCCGAGCCCGAGACTCTCGATAATTTAGACATGGCCGGTGTACACAACAATATTAATAATCCACCTCAAAACAACACGAATAATAACAACAATGAACCTCTACCGGACAATCGTCCTATGATCGAACTTTTGCAAGCACATGTAGAGGGAAACAACAATGCTATTGTCATACCCGCGATTGCAGCCAACAACTTTGAGCTCAAATCCGACTTCATTCAAATGGTCTCTGCTCAACCATTCTTGGGGCGTACCATTGATGATCCTCATGACCACATCAAAAGGTTCCTTCAACTCACGAATACGGTCAAATTCAATGGGGTTCCACAAGAGGTAATCCGCTTACAACTTTTTCCTTTCTCCTTATAGGGACAAGCCCGACATTGGCTTGTAAAGGAACCGCCACAAAGTATTCTTACGTGGACGGACTTAGAGACCAAATTCATAAACTACTTTTTCCCACCCTCTCATACTACCGCTTTGCGGAATGAAATTATTAATTTTGAACAAAAGTACGATGAGACTTTTAGTGAATCTTGGGACCGTTTTAAAGACCTTTTAAGAAAGTGCCCACAACATGGTTTTACCAAAGTACACCAAATTAATACTTTTTACAATGGTTTAAGCATGAATGACCAAGATTCACTAAATAGTGCCTCGGGGGGTAATATTTTGGTTAAGTCTTCTAATGCCACTTGGGATATTATTGAGAATAAGTCTAGAGTGCAAACCAAGAGTGTTCGGACCAATGCCGCTAGTGCTAGCACTAGTGACAACGACAAGAGAATTGATAAACTTACTTCGCTTATTGAATCACTTGCTGTCCAAACCGCTAACAATACCAAAAGCATCAACGCTCAAAACGCTCAGGTCAATGCTGTAAGCCAACCATGTGAAATATGCGGGGGTCCTCACTCTTACACTACTTGTACCTCCACCCAAGACTATCCTTGTGAGAATGTTAACGCAGCATACGGTACCTATCCCCCGGGCGGCTATCCAGCCCGCCCTCAAGGAGACCGTAACTTGCTAAGTTATCGTTCCACCAACTTTCTTTCCCCGCCCGGTTTTCCTCCAACCAATCAAAACCAACAACAAAACCTTAACCGAACCAATCAAAACCAACCTCGAGCACCATACCAACCACCTCAAAGATAACCATATCCACCTCAAATCCTACTCAAGTTTACCAACCCGCTGCTTACCAACCACCTGCTTATCAAGCACCTCCTCCTACCCAACCCACCGTTTTCAACCACGAGGTCGAAACTTACATGCGGACGAATGATGTGTTGGTGAAGAATCTGCAGACCCAGATTATTAATTTGAAGGGCGATATGGTGAAACAAGGGAATGATCTTAGAGCCGATATGCGAAACTCTTTGAGTAGTCAAACTAATGACTTAAGGGACATGATGGATGGTTTCTTCCAAGGTAATCAACCCTCTTCTTCGGGTACTCTTCCTAGTAACACCGTTGCTAATCCAAGAGGGGAGATGAAAGCAATCAGCACTCGCAGTGGAAAAGGTACCAAGGAACCCGAGCTTCCTACACCTACACCGGTGATAGTGACAAAGGAAAACGAGTCACCTACTCCTATTCCTCAACCTTCTACTTCCCCAATTCCTCCACCTCTTACTTCTACCCCTCCACCACCCAAGGATGTGAGTGATCCTACAATCCCAAAGCTTTCCTCTTCTTCCGATATACCTTATCCCTCAAGGTTGAGGAAAGAGAAGCTCAAAAGCAAGGACGATATTCAAGTTTCAAACTTTCTCAAAATGTTTAAACAATTGAATTTCAACATCTCCTTTGCTGAGGCTCTCGCTCACATGCCTAAATATGCGAAGATGTTTAAGGATCTTCTAAGTGACAAGGAGAAGCTTCTCGATATTGCTCAGACCCAACTTAATGAGAATTGCTCTGCAGTACTCTTAAGGAAATTGCCAACCAAACTTGGTGATCCGGGTCGCTTCTTAATCCCTTGCAACTTCCCGGGAGTAGAGAATTGCACGGCCCTAGCCGATCTAGGTGCTAGTATCAACTTAATGCCTCTAAGCGTTTGGAAGCAATTATCTCTCCCCGAGCTAGTCCCCACCAAAATGACTTTGGAATTAGCTAACCGTACGGTTGCTTATCCGGTGGGGATAACCGAAGACGTTTTCGTTGGCGTCGACAAATTCACCTTCCCGGCGGATTTTGTTGTCGTTGACTATGAGTTGGATCCTCGTGTTCCATTAATCGTTGGACGTCCATTCTTGAGGACCGGTCGCACTCTCATCGATGTAGACGCGGGTGAGCTTATCATGAGAGTTGGTGACGATCAAATTGTCTTCAACATGGCTAAGATTTCTAAACAGCCTTATTCATACGAGAGTGTTAATTGTATCGACGTTCTTGATGAGGCTTGTGAAGAACACTTTAATGATGCTTGTAAAAGTAGTCTTACCTCTCTTCCCAATGTTGAGACCGTTGCCTCTATTGCTCCATTTGGAGAAAGTGATTTCCTTTTGACAGAATTTGAAGCAACTTTGGGAGATGTGAACTTACAATATGACGATTCTCCCACCGATTCGGATGAAGACATTCGTACCATTGAGAAACTTCTCAATGAGGACCATATTTCTCCACCATCTCCCAGGGATATTGCTATCGATGAACCGAATTTGACTACGCCTTCCATCGAAAATCCTCCGGATTTAGAGCTTAAAGTATTACCATCTCATCTCGAGTACGTATTTCTTGAAGACAAGAAGAAGTCACCCGTCATCATCGCTAAGGACTTGAAAGAAGAAGAAAAATCTCGCCTTATCGCCGTGCTTAAAGATCATAAGAAGGCAATTGCTTGGAAAATTTCCGATATCCGCGAAATTGATCCAAACTTTTGTACTCACAAAATTCTCATGGAAGATGACTTTAAACCCACAATCCAAAGCCAAAGAAGGGTTAATCCTCGAATTCACGACGTCATCAAACAAGAGGTTATCAAACTTCTAGATGCCGACATGATTTACCCTATTTCGGATTCGCCATGGGTAAGTCCCGTCCATTGTGTGCCAAAGAAAGGCGGAATAACCGTTGTTCCCAATGAACACAACGAGTTGATTCCTACTCGTCTCGTTACTGGGTAGAGAGTTTGTATAGACTATCGCAAACTCAATGATGCCACGAGAAAAGATCACTTTCCTCTTCCTTTCATGGATCAAATGCTCGAGCGTCTAGCGGGTAATTATTACTATTGCTTCTTAGACGGTTTCTCCGGGTATTTTCAAATTCCCATCGATCCCAAAGACCAAGAGAAAACCACATTCACTTGTCCTTACAGAACATTTGCTTATAAAAGAATGCCTTTCGGCTTATGCAATGCTCCTGGGACATTTCAAAGGTGTATGATGGCTATCTTCCATGACATGGTTGAAGAAACTATGGAAGTCTTCATGGATAATTTCTCGGTTTATGGCGATTCTTTCTCTGCTTGCCTTGCCAATTTAGAACGTATGCTTAAGCGGTGTGAAGACACTCGCCTTGTTCTAAATTGGGAAAAATGCCATTTCATGGTAAAAGAGGGCATCGTGCTAGGACATAAAATCTCAAAATCCGGTCTCGAAGTGGACCGTGCTAAAGTTGATGTCATAGCCAAATTACCTCCACCTTCAACCGTGAAGGGTGTGAGAAGTTTCCTTGGTCATGCGGGCTTCTACCGTCGATTTATCAAAGATTTTTCTAAAATCGCTCGCCCGATGACCCACCTCTTGGAAAAAGATATTCCTTTTATCTTTTCCAAAGAGTGTATTAAAGCCTTCAACCTTCTTAAGGATAAGCTAACTAAGGCACCGGTCTTGGTTACCCCTAATTGGGAGCTACCTTTTGAGTTGATGTGCGATGCTAGCAACTTTGCTATTGGAGCGGTTTTGGGCCAAAGAGTGAATAAACACTTCCAACCAATCCATTATGCTAGCAAGACAATGAAAGGGGCTCAATTGCATTACACGACAACCGAAAAAGAGCTTTTAGTTGTTGTCTATGCTTTTGAAAAATTTCGCCCCTATCTTGTCCTTTCCACTACCATCGTCTACACCGATCATTCCGCGTTGAAGTACTTGTTAACTAAACAAGATTCTAAACCAAGACTTCTTCGCTGGGTTTTGCTACTTCAAGAATTTAAAATCGAAATTCGTGATAACAAGGGAGCTAAAAACCTAGCCGCGGATCATCTAAGTAGACTTGAGGATCCTTATCAAGGGGATCATCCGAACAAAGAGATCAATGACTCTTTTCCTTTGAGACCTTAATGTCTATCAACTCGAATTTTGATGAGACCCCGTGGTTTACAGAGATTGCAAACTACTTGGCGGGTGGAATTCTCATTGACGGGTTAACATCCCAACAAAAGAAAAAGTTCTTTAAAGATATTAAGACTTACTTTTGGGATGACCCGTATCTCTTCAAACAATGCGCTGATTTGATTATTCGCTGATGTGTTGATGGACCGGCAGCTTTAGACATTCTCGAAGCTTGCCACAAAGGACCCACCGGTGGTCACTTTGGTCCTAACTTCACTGCAAAGAAAGTGTTTGACTCGGGATTTTATTGGCCCACCATTTATCGTGACGCTCACGAAATGGTTAAACATTGTGATGCTTGCCAACGACAAGGCAAGATCACACATAAAGATGAGATGCCTCAAAAATTCATACAAGAATGTGAAATCTTTGATGTATGGGGCATCGACTTTATGGGGCCATTCCCTTCATCTAAAGGAAAAAAATACATCCTTGTAGCCGTTGACTACGTTTCTAAATGGGTTGAAGCGAAAGCTTTACCCACTAACGATGCAAGGGTGGTTTGTAACTTTTTGAAGCACCTATTCGCTCGATTCGGTGTGCCTCGTGCCATTATTAGTGATCACGGGACTCATTTTTGCAATGATCAATTCGCAAGAGTCATGGCTAAGTATGGTGTCAATCATCGTCTTTCCACCGCATACCACCCACAAACTAATGGGCAGGCTGAAATCTCTAACCGAGGGTTAAAGCGAATTCTTGAACGAACCGTGGGAGAGCATCGTTCCTTATGGGCCGATAAAATTGATGATGCTCTGTGGGCTTTTCGTACCGCATACAAGACTCCGATTGGTTGTACACTATATCGTCTCGTGTACGGAAAAGCATGCCACCTCCCCATTGAGTTGGAGCACAGGGCTTACTGGGCCTTGAAGTGGGCTAACTTCGACATCAACAAAGCCGGTGACCTACGCAAAATCCAACTCAATGAGCTTAATGAACTCAGGAATGAAGCTTATGAAAATTCCTTGATCTATAAGGAAAGAACTAAGCTCATTCATGACTCTAAGATTAAAAACCAAGAGTTCCAAGTTGGAGACAAAGTTTTACTCTTCAACTCTTGGTTAAAAATCTTTTCGGGCAAACTCAAATATCGTTGGTCCGGCCCATTCACCATTGCCCAAATTTTTCCATATGGTACTCTCGAGCTCGCTCAACCTAATGGACCTAATTTTAAGGTGAATGGCCAACGAGTGAAGTTATACTTTGGAGAGGACATCTCTCATGAGATGATTCCATCCCTCTCCACCTTTCCTTTGAATTAGTTCGAGACCGAGTCAGGCTCGTGACTCGGTTAACAAAAACAAGCGCTCCTCGAGAGGCAACCCGAGTATCTATCCCTTTCCGTTTTACCTCCTAAGTGTAGGGGGACCTATATAGGTTGTTTGTGTTTGTGTGGTGATGTGATTACAGGGATGAGTGTAGTTTTGGAATCTTTGAAGAACCGTGCTCCCATGTTATCCGTAAATCCGGTTCTATCTCTCAACTATCGTGATTCAATTTTCTTCATACTCACATTTGACATTGATCACTTTAGTCGTCTCTTCCTTAGCTTGATTTAACCAACGTGCACAATGTCATAAGTGTAGGGGAGACTTTTCCCACATGCTTAAACATTGAGGACAATGTTTATATTAAGTATAGGGGAGACTTCTATCGAAGTTTTAAGTGGACTTTTTCATTAAAATGCCTTCATTTAATCAGAAAATCATCTTTTTCAGCATTTTTCAAATATTTAATTAACTTTGGCCATATAGTCGTAATTTTTAAATTTTTATCGTTGCTTTCATATGTATATATCCCACAATAAAGTCAAAAATATTAATAAAGTGGTGTAGCTAGTTTATAAGTCTTTGACATATTAGGCCCGTTGCAATTATTTTGACTCAACCCGACTAGACTTATCCAAGTTTATTCTAGCAAGTATCCTTAACCATGTAGACCTTAATTGGTTTATTAGGCTAAGCATCCATGAGTCTCATTATTTGAGATTTTAAATTGTGGAGAACGAGAAATGATAGAGCCAATAATAAGTCGGTATTTTTGCACAAGCACACTTGGTGTGATTATAAGCTTTTCCTCCCATCGCCTTAAATGAATAAATGCAATAAGTAAGGTCGTACGATTTTATTAAATAACTTAGCTTCTAGCCCAAGATCGTTTAAAAGTTGCTCGGTCATGATAAGAGTTCATAGCCAAGTCATAACTAATAAAGCGGGGCGCGAAGATTGGCGAGTCCGAAAAGGCCCTAACAAGGCATGAGGATTCCATTTTATTGCTAAAGATCCAAGGTGATGTGAAAAGCATTATTCCCAAAATCAATATGAAGGATCAAGACTCACGACGAAAAGCAATCAACTCCCATAAAGATCATGGAGAAGTCTATCCGAAAAGACCCTAACAAGGTATGAGGATAAATAGATCCATGTCCAAAAAGAAGGCGGATCGTTGTATCTCAAAATCCCAATTAACGATTGAAGAAATAATGATAAAGTCGTGGTCGACAAAGTTGGAGTATCCCTCAAAAGTCTCCAAGTGAAGAAACTCTATTAACAAAGAGAAGACCATTCCCTCAAGAACGTCTCTCAAGATATGAAGTATGAAGTACATGCCAAATATCGGCCCGAGAAAGGTCTCAAATCGTGAAGCGAGTTATGCCAAGATATGAACTTTTTGAGGTCTCGAGAAGCAGTTTTAAGAGATTTTGTCCTTTAGCTAAATATTAATCAAATCGTCCTACTTTGCTTTCAGCCTAAATAAACTATCGCAATAAGTCCAAAAATGCATCTTCGTGATCATTCTAAGACAACAATAAAATATAAGAGATACACCTAGGAATAAGGGAGTTTAAGCATATAATTAAGCCATGTGTGTAAGTGTTTGTTTTGCTAACTTATAATAACAATGATCTCGTTTTTAAGCTTGGTATGGGGAACGTAAAACTTGAGGGTGATAAATCTTCGCAGCAACCAAAGCCCTAATGTAAGTCTTAGATCTCTTTGCAAGTTATTTCTATGTAGCTATTTTCAAGTGAAAATGGTTTTCTATCCCTTTTGTTTCCTTTAAAGCTTTTATTTCTTCAAAGTAGTTAAAATTTTTATTTTAGTAGTATATTAATAAGGCCAAGGTTGATTGATTATGAGAAAAGTGTAAATTTGCTTTGTCACTAAGCATTGCATGAGGGCATGGCAATGGTTAAGTGTAGGGGATTTGATAGGTGTGAAAACACCCATCCTTTTACCACTTATTTCTTGCTAAAACGAGACCAAAACGCGTATTTAATATCATTTGTTTAGAATTATGCGGGGTTTGTGTATTTGTTGTGTATTCAGAGCCAACCGGATAAATATTAAAGAAAACATGGGATTACACGGGTTTTATCAAAGAAAACGACTCAAGACGAAGTCTATTGTCCAAGAGATGCAAAAGATTTGAAGTCAATGGGCCTATTTAAAGATTTATCGAATAAAAGGACCAAAGATGGAAGATTTACATATGTCGAAGAACTCAAGTCTATTAAACGAAGAAATTAAAAGACGAGTTGAATTTATTCATCGACAAATCCCGAATCAGAATCGAAAACGTCAACTTTACTGAAAAGACGAGAAGACAAAAAGAAAGGAGAAAAGCCCACTCACCAACCAAGTTCAAGTCCTATAAATAGGAGTCCCCTTCATTGTTTAGTTTTAGTTTTTCATTTTTCCAGTTTTTTTCTTTCTTTTGTTTCGTAGGGTACCAACACCCTTAAGGTGTTTGGTGATTTTTCCTTTTCAATCCGAATCCTTGTAAGTTTTAATCTTTCATTTTATTTGTTAAACCTTAATCCTTAATACAAGTTTCCTTTTTATCTTATTCATCTTTTTCTTATTGATTCTTAAGTTTTAAAGTTTTATTTGGTTGATTTTAATCTTTAAAAGTAAGTGGGTTTTATGTTTTTGTTGATTTGGTTTAAAGTTTATCATTAGTAGATGATTGGTGGTTAGTATTGTTTAATCTTTGGTGAAAACTTTGTTGATTTTGGTTCAAATTCGTCTTATTGTATTTTTACTGTTCTTCGTGTTCTTCAAATCCCCAGATTCCGAATCAACAAAAATATTCCAGATCAAGGGTTTTTGTCAATTATTCCAGATAAGCTTAATATTCCGAACGAAGTGTTTTTCAAGTTTATTCCGGATAAAGAGTTTATTCCGGATGAGTTGATATTCCGCATCAACCCCATATTCCGAATGAACAATTTCCTATTTTTATTCCGGGTCAACAAGATATTCCGAACCAACAATTTTCATTCAGTTATTCCGAATCAGTGTGTTCATTCGGAATAATTAATATTCCGGGTGAATCATTTATTTCGAATCAGCAATTTAGTTTAATTATTCCGGATCAAGGTTTTATTCCGGATGAACATTATATTCCGAATGAGCCGTTTTTCCGAATGAAACTTTTGTCTTAATTATTCCGAACTAAGTGATTATTCCGGATAAGCAAGATTATTCCGAGTCAAGGTTTTTCTTTTGATTATTCCGCATAGAGCTTTTATTCCGGATGAAGGATTATTCCGAACGAGCTTGTTATTCCGCATGAGTGATTTTTCTCCTTTTATTCCGGGTCAAGCATTTATTCAGAATGAAGGCTTTTGGTCAGTTATTCCGCATGAGCTATATTCCGCATGAGCTATATTCCGCATGAGTATTTCGAGTGAAGCACATTCCGAATGAACAGTTTTAATCTAGTTATTCCGAATCAAGGTTATTCCGCATAAAAGAATTTATTCCGAATGCATGTTTTTGGTTAGTTATTACGTTTTACTGTTTAAGATAAATTGCTTTTCATTTGTTGTTTAATTTTTAATTCCACTTTATTCCTTTTAATTTGATTTTAAATTGTCAATTGTTTTTAGCTTAATTTTATCACTTAGCTCTTTTAATCCTTTTTAATAGAATAGAAAACCCAATCCCCTCTTTGTTACCAAGAACGATAATTCCACTTTGAGCCGTGATCAATTCGAGAAGATACCGAGAAACAAACTTTCAACCTAGCAAAATCTTTGTATTAAACTCCTTAATTCATACGTCCTATATCCCCACACATAAACTAAAACACACGAAATTATAATATCTTTGTTAAACCGTATATTTTTTTCTGTTGTTATGTGATGCAACAAACAGATAGTTAAACTAAAAGGTTGCATGCATATATATGTATATTTATGTATATATGTCTGAGTGACATGCGTGCAAGTACTAAGGCATCTACAGATCCATTTATTATCTATTAATCGATCGATGATAAATTCTATTGTGGGGTTTATGTTGTAGGTTTAATTAAGAGCATCATGTTTGTGTTGTTAATCGTGAAGCAACCACTAGTATCATAACGTGCTCGTATGACGTGTATTGTGAGCAACTATCGAGACGCTAATTTAACCGTTAATTTCAAGATCCAAGACTAGGATCCCGTGTAATTGATTTTATAATTTAAACTAAAAGGTTAGTATTTATAGTGTTTTATTATGTGTTAATTATAAACGCTAAACAAGATCCATTCTGATGCGTGCTCGTTGTAACTTGGTTTACTAGTTATAAAATCCCAATAGTGGGATTACGAGTTGTTGATCCCAAACAAAACTTAGATCGATTTAGCTTTGTATTATCAAGATAAGATCAAGTATAATACGTAGAGAAACTTTGTGTATTCGACAATCTAAGTACTATGCGGAATATAATACATAGAATAAAGAACAATACTAACAAAGCACGTATACCAAACTTTTAATTGATTAGAACAAACGGTGAACAATGTATATGAAAGCGTACATTTAACAAACTCTAAGGCCTCCTTTTATATGCTAAGGATCCTTGAACAAAAAGCTAAGATCAACTATTCTTGGAAGAGATAATTATAGAAAAATACAATATTTGAACATATCTTCGTAACATAACAAAATGTAATGATCTTCATAGCTCATGCAATCCATCAGTGGATAGAATCCTTCTTGTCAGTGGCTTGATGTTAGCGGCTACACAAGGTTTGTCAGCGTCTAGGATTACTCTTGTCAGCGGCTAGGGACTTGGTCATTTTTATTCCCAACAATCCCTCTGAAACATGATATTTATACTAACTATCAAGTTTCTGAATAAAACAAAACTATACAAGATAGGATTCTTAAAAATATGCTTAATCTAGAATTTGAGTATGAATAAACCTTAGAAAATCAACACTCAAATCACTGGCGAAGTCCACTTTAAGCTTTGTGCAGATCATCTTCTTAATACTTCTTTTGTTAAGGGATAAATCTTGTCCACCAACAAATATTCAGAAAACTTTGATGTGCTAAGATGAAATACACGAGCTGTAGAAAACAAACGCCACTCCAATCCACTAAGATCATCCAAGTCCAGCCATACTGGATCATCTTGGTCATGATCAAACATTCTTCTACGTATTGACCAGATCTTTATTCCACCATTAGTTGAAGGTACCTTAACAGTATTGTTGGTCCCTTTTAATTAGTACTATACTTAAGTAAACTAAGTATAGTACTAACCCATGGTTAAGTAATGCAATAAACTTAATACAAGTAAGTAAATTAACACAATGTTTTCAACGTTTAACTCTTAGCTTTATTAAAGAATTATACCGTATTGTATACGAAGCTACAATAGGGATTGAATAGACAATGTGTGGTTTTGTGATCTCCTCACTAACAAGCTAGTCTAATCCTAACAATTGCTAAGCTTGACGATTCTATCAACAGGAGTTTATAACACAAGTGTATGATCGTGTTTGGAGGAGAGAAAAACTTGTTTGTGAATGTCTAAAGCATTTACTGCACAAACTTGCTTTTCTCTCCTTTACAAGCATCCTATTTATAGAAGGAAAGTGGGTAGAAGACAATAATTGCCCATGTGCAATTCTTGTCTTATTGGTACAGTGTAGTATCTTGTCTTAACCTATTCTAAGTAGTAAGACGTAGGTCCTTTACACATGTCAGTACCCCATCTATCCCAAAAGGGCAAGTCACGCTAATTGTGTGATGTACTTCATCTTGTCACAATTCAACTTATCCCGCCTTTTCTTCAGTCTTGGAGAATGCTTGTTTTCTTTAGGGAGATCGTATAGGGTTCAGTGAGTCTATTGCCATAACTCACTGAACCCATTACCTTCTTCTTTGTCATAGAAGACATTCGTTGAGCTTCGCCTCTCTGAATGCTTGAGTCTTCCTTTTAGACTCAGTCTAAGAACTCGAAGGCAACTCACTGAGTGACTGTTCACTCAGTGACCTCGTTTTGTTCAAGGTTAATAATTCACTTAGGCTGATTGTTATTCAAATCCTTCAGGGAGGTCATTAGGTTATGAATCGACCTAACAATCTCCCCTTATTTGGATATAAAATTTGCCTAAGTGAAATTGTTATAAGTGAGCAAAGAGGCTTCTTCTTATTACAAACTATTCTACCTGATGAAAAGACTTAATATAACAAAGTACTTCATTTTCATTCATCATTACATAAGACTGAATAGTCTGATACAAGAAACATAAAAAAACAAAAGATTACAATTATTCAGGAATCCATTGCTTCCCTCTTCACCCTTGATGACTTTAACACCTTTTCTTTGTCAGTCCTCCTAGCAATTATCTCCCTGAGCTTTTCACCAAATCTTTTATTCTCATCAGTATGAATTTGTCCAGCCATCACAAGAAAGATGAGAACACTCTCAGTGGTGCATTTCTCTATGTCACTCATTCTTTGAAATGCTTGATCCCTAAATACATCAATGAAGAAGATACCCCACTCAGGTTCCTCTATAACCATGTTGTTCACAAAGGGGACATTTTCAGGGAGAGTACGATTGCATTCTAACCCAGAGATCTTAGTCTCAGCTTCAAGCTCAACTCTTTTTCTCTTTCTTCCCTGGGCTTTGGTAGGATCCTGTTTAGATAAAGGAAGATCTTCAGTGATTCCCAATTGTTCCTTCATTTCTTTCAACCTCTCATATCTCTTACCGAGAGAGTTGAGTATCTCAGGGACACACTTGTTTGTTTTAGTCCTGAAAATTCTTCCCATTTCGTCCCACTCACTGAGACCGAAATCACCAAATGAAAATTTCTTCATGACTTCAAAGTTCCTCTCATCATTATATCTGTAAACAGATACTGAGACTAGTGTGGTATGAGGAATGATCTGAAGATTAGTGATTGGTTCAGGCTTTCTTCTTTGGGTGACGACTTTGGTGTATTGGTCATACAACTTCTTGAGTTGTGTGGTTCTTTGTTTTTGCTTCAAGACCATTTCATCCTGAATGGCCTTAAGTTCCTACTCCTGCTTCTGAATGAACTCCTCTCCCCCTTTCTTGCTCAGCAAGACCTCAAGGTTACCACCTACTTCTTTTACAAACTCAGTGGACACCTTCAAGATCTCAGCCTTTGTTGCTTCATTAGCCTTAGCCGACTCCATTCTATCTAGATACACTTGGATTTGATCAGGAGTCATTTGGTACATTATTCCATTTATCTCATATGGTACCAAGACCAAAGCATCAGGATCGGGCCTTACTTCCCTTGAAGCCTTTACAAGTTTCTTTGGAGGTGTAAGGGTTTCATCAGCTATACCTTTGCCCCTATCTGTCTTAGATACTGAGGGCTCAGGGTTGGGAGGAATTGAGTTTAAGGGTTGGGGTTGTGCTAGTCTTTCCTGCTCCCCCTCAGTGTGAGAAGGAGGTTCATTCCATGTTAACATCATTGGTGGCACAATCTCCCCCTCAAAAGTTGAAGGACCAGCCTGACTAATCCCAACTTTTTCTCGTTGTGAGGATCCGGAGGTGGGGGATGATCCCTTAAAAGCCTGAAACATCTCAGTCACCATCTCCTTCATGCACTGAGTGTCTGCTTTGATAGTGCGAACATCTAACTGAATAAGGGATTGAGTGTTTTCAATGGTGGTGATCCTTATCCTGAGCCTAGGAATATCAGCTTCTTTCAGGGATTTGGAGATGTCAGAGAGATTGGTGGCATTAGCCATGTATCCTTGTGCAGCCCTTGACAATCTGAACTCTGCTTCTGCATCCATATGAACATCCTCATAGATGGCATCACATTTCCCTTTCACCACATCCAAGTCAGACTTGAGAGAGTCTAACCTAGTGAAAACCTCAGTGAGCCTGTCCACCTTCAGGAACTCAAGTAATTGACCAACTCTGGAATTGGACTCAGTGGTGCTAGTGATCATTCCATCCAAGGTTGTCATTAAGGACACATTTGCCTCAACCGTTGGAAGAGCATGGTTAAGGAAGTTGATGAGCTTCTTTTCCTGATTCTCATGACTGGTGTTAATAGAGCTGATGAATTCCATTTGATTATCTACCTGAATTCTCATCTTCTCCTCAGCCACATCAAACCTATCACCATATGTCCTGAACTCATCAAGGAGTTCATCAGCCTTTGAAGCCCAATCTTCATGAGCCTGAGTTACCTCAGCCTATAAGGCTTTCAAAGCTACCTCATCCAGAACCACAGTCTGAGTCCCCTGTAACACCCCCAAATTTATACAAGTCAATACAGCGGAAGACTCGTTGGTGTTACGGGATAACACATTACTCACATCATAGACAATGCATAAAAATCACGTCGTTTAATAATAAAGCATTTCCATTCATAAATATCAAAATTTACATAGGTCCCAAGTCATTACATTTCATACAAAGTTTTAAAAAGTATTTGAATGGAAAATATTGTTTAAGTGCGGGCCATGAATTCTTGTCGTCTTCCCGAGAATTACCTTCAAGTACCTGAGATAAACATGTTAAAGAAAAGGTCAGCGATAACGCCGAGTGAATTCATAGAGTTTAATAAAATCCATCAATATAACATCGGTATAAAATTATTACCGAAAATCATTTTGTACAAATTATTGTAATAGGCCATAAAATAGCCAAAGTCATTTTATACAAATCCTTATAAAAATCATAATATAGGCGTTTGCCTTAAAAATCGTTATACGAGCCAATGTCATAAAAACAATCATACAATACGTCTTATGACGTTGTATGAAAATAAAAACCGTTATATGAATATGGTTATGAAAACCAAAACACGAACATAATATAACTAGTATGACCCCGTATTGCTAGTCAGGCAATACATCGTAATTCGGTGCGTCTAGTTGTATTTCGTTAATTAGGATTATTATAAGCCGCATGACATTGTTAACTTACTAACCAAACAACGGGTAGCTAGCCCGATACTCAATTTGCCCATCTAAATTAGCGTGTCGTCACAAAGGTCACGCTATGGAAATCTTCTCATACATAAATTCGCTTACCAATCAATTTGGCACGTCGGGGATCAACCGTCAAGGCGCGAACTGGGGTGATCGTCCCCAAATAGTAATATTATATGCACAAGCGTCTACCAAATCCCGGTAGTTCACAATTCATGCTAATGGGACTTTTAGTGACATAACCTAACTTTAATAATCCATTTAATTTCATCTATCGGGTCATTTATTCATTTATCGGGTCATACAATCGGGTCATACAATCATTCTGGTCCAAATCAATAAACAAACAATCGGGACAAATGGTGTCCTATTTTATAAAAACTAACATGTTATCTCCCTGGCGGGTTTATAAAACATTTCATAAAAACATTTAAAAGAGTGCGAGGCTATGAACTCACGTTGATATGGGAAGGCGGGTTATCGGCAATTCAGAGGTACGGTACGTGCTTCAATCACGGAAACCTAGACAAATAATACTCGTCTAAGACTCATGTCCAATGACTTTATAAAAATAACAATTATGTATACATATGATGATTATATATATATGATGATCAAGTGGGTTTACATATTCTCGTTTACTCATTTTAGTTTTATGTGTCGATAACTTTTATACTAGTTTACTAGTTTTATCTATTTACATATTTTAAGTCCAGTAAACTTATTATAAGTTCTTTAACTTGTATTATTCCACTTTATACTTGTATTATCAGTATTTACACTTTACATGTTGGGTCCAAATGGGTTAAGCCCAATAAATAAGTTTATAAGTGTTTTAGTCCATTTTGTTGTATTAGTAGTCCAATAACGTTAACTTAGCCCGTTAATGTCCGTATGTATATAGTTCGGGTTTTATCGGTTTTTACTTGTTATATATGTTTATATATCAGTATATGAGTTTATAAAAGTTTACATTAGACGGGTCCAACCGTCTAAGTTTTATTTAACAAAAACGTTAATTTTACGGTAATAGCCGAAAAAGTCGTAAAAATCATGTTTATAGTTTTATAACTTATAAAACTTATCAAATTACCATTTTTATAAAATGTATCATTTATTTATCCTTACACATATTTATATAAATGTATTATATGAGTTAGTGGGTTTTAATTCACATTTTATACTATATTTACTTGAGTGCTTATATAATACTATTATACTTTAATTTCCAAAAATCTGATTTTTATTTTAATGTTCACCAAAACTGCCATATCTAGAGTTCTATATGGAGATAGAAGCTCAAATGTTTATGACATAAACTACATGATATGTGCTCCATTTAACTCTTCTATAGCTACTGTTGAATCATATTCTAAGTATTTTCTAAAAATCGTCCAAAACAGTGAACTCAGATTTGTACTTTAAACTTGTTTTGATCATATCTCCCTCATTACAATGATTCCATTGCATGGCCAACTCTCACATGTGTACAAGTCCCATAGCTTACTGTAAATTGATTCTTCTTCATCATTTTATCAGTCTAACATGTGGTTAGTTACTGTTTTTATATAGCCTACCATTTATGTAGAAATGTAAATCTATGCTTATGTTTTTAGAGAGAGAAAGAGATAGAAAGATGGTGGATTTCACACTTCTAGAGAGAGAAAGTTAAGAAGGACTATGTGTAAATTATGAAACCACACCCCCTCTCCATCAAAGGAGAGGGTTTATATACCCAAGCCTTGTAATGGGCTTGGGTTTACACGTTTGGGCCGGCCTACAGAAGTTGTAGGCTAGGCTTGGACTTGTTTGTTAAATAACTAAAGTTAACTAAACTACGAGCTATTACATGGACTATCATTGGAGTGACTGATCCTTCTTAATACGTAAAACGTATTTCCAACAATCTCCCCCTAAGGGAGGTCACTCCAAACAAGAGCGTTACTCAAGTTACAATAATAAAATAAACCTAGCATACTATGCTTGTCTTGAGCTTGTAGTTTTCGTCTTTCTTTTTCTTTTTCTTTTCTGGTGAACATGCTGATGTGATCTTTGATATCAATCTTTAGCGTCAATCTCTTGCCTTGATCTCGTGCATCCATCACTTGTGATCTTCGCCTCTTCGTGACACCATGTCCCACATACTTATACCTTCGTAATTCTTGAAAGCTTTAGAGTTCGATACAGCGGAAGACTTAACTTTTAGGCTTTCTTGAATTAGATGAGATATTAAGTGCATAAGGTATAAGCATGCGGGGACGACTTCTTCTTGGATTCCGCAACGTCACCGTCTTCAAATGCCGCAACATAAGTAGACACGAACGAAATGGCTTTGAACATTTCATTCTAATTCGGTAGCATTTTACCTCCGGTTGGTGAAGACCGTTGAACGATATTGGATATCGTACCCGTGACGGATAGTTTCAATTAAGTAACTTCCTGACAGGATTTCGCGGGTAAACCCGTTCTCTTTATTCGACCGTCCAAAGCTGACTGCGAACATAAAGAGTGAATCATTTGGATAATAATATCCGCATGATTTGAAGCCGTCAATTCATGTTCCTGGAACAAGTGAAATTCAATTAAGAACCGCACCATCGTTGCTTTCCAGTTATCACGAGCTTGATTCGTATAGAATCTTGCAAGTTACCTACCAAGTGCTGTTTGAGGTTAACACTAGAAGGATTTCCACTCATCACTGTGAACACTAAGGTATCACTCTGAGTGTTCTGGCAAGATCACTAAGATATTGCGTAGAGGCCTGGAACGTGTTTAAATTCAGTTAAGAATTAAACAGCTGTTGCTTTCCAGTTATCACAAGTTTGATTCATAAAGAATCGCACAAGTCACCTACCATGAGCTTTTTGATATTCGCTCAAGAAGGATTTCCATCTTCATTGTAAATACTTTCATATTACTCGGATGTTCAGGCAAGATCATGAAGATTTTGCGTAGCACTCTTAAAATCTTTCTTACTTTTCACAGTGTGTGAAGAAGCAAGGAAATATGAAAGTGTGTCCTAATGAGATATTTGATGATCTCAAATGGCTCTAGACTCGATCGTGCATTTTGGATTTTAGTGATCGGAGGCTGGAGAGGAGTGCCACCATTTCAATACCAATTTATTCGGAGTGAATGAATCAATAGATAACGTGTTGTCTCCGTGTGATTAAAACAAATATCTTTTAAGAGATATCTGAGTTAGCTGGGATGGGTTGTGCATTGCATCACTGGGTCCATGATGTCTGTCTTCAATATCGAGAATCATAAAAATGATCTCAATAGCATATGTGTTGACCCGGTTTCTGCCTAAAGTTGTAAGGAGGGCTTCTTTCTTTACACCCTTTATCTTTACAATTCTTTTTCATTCTTCAACCCCTTCAATGCTTACCAATACGTCATAACTAGCACCTTGTTGTGATTTTTCCAGTGCTAACTTAAGTACTTGGTCGGCATTCAGCTACGTTCACAATCTTACTCCATCTTTCCTAAGGACTACTATTTCTAGCTATGGAATGTCCTTGGGAAGATTCCTCCGGTTCTGGAAGAATCATAGGACTTAACCTATCCTACCATCCTTATGTCACCACAATCTTCATCGTCATGAATTAAATGAGGTTTGGGTAAGTATATGTCACCATGAAAATCCATCTTGATATAGCAAATCCATTTTGCTCCCCCTTAACATATGCCTCGATATTCGAAAACATTTCGCACATGTCGGGATGAGCCAACACATTAAGTCAAACCATTTGTGATAATATCCCATATTAAATCACATTTTCTCCCCCATATTAAAAATATTAACCCAATCGATGTTTTTCATATCAAATGATTTAATGAAGTTTTAACAAAGGTTTTGGGAAGAAAAATGCAAGTCCGTTTAATCTTCATGATACCAAATGTAAGAGATATGGTATCGAATTGTAACATGATCATATATTCACCATATTAAAAATAATTGACAAGGTTGGACCTGATAGATGAGAACATCATATGATAAGATCAAATGGTTCTTGTCAGCATATGTTGGTCGCCTCGTCACTTCTGAAGTCATCTCTTGACACCACGTGTACGATTGGTATTGTTGTCTTGACACCAGTTAGTGAGCTTGGCACGTTCGGCATCGAAGATTCTGAATGCTTGACAATTGCTCCCCCTCAATTGTTGACCCGTGTTCTACTGAAAGAGCTGTAGTCGTTGGTTGAGTAGTCGCATCGTCGAGTATGTAGATACCAATTGTAGATTGCTATGGTTGTAGAGATGATAGCTTCATAAAAACAAAACTTCTCTTGTTTTAACAAATAAATGCACTGAAACGTACATAGATTTGTGTTAGACCAAGTTATAAAGTAAACTTGATCCCTTACAAGGTTTTAAAGTAAACCTTGCCCGAGAAAATTAATTCCCGTTGTGAGCCAAAGCTTTCATAAGAAATACTTGACTTTAATGTGAAAAACGGGTTGCAGTCTGAAATAACTACAAGCCATTTAGGCATGTTTTATGAAATATTTATAACTTTTGTACGAACTCTATTTATGGCGCCGTGTCGATATTAATCAACATTTCTAAGGCCGTAAATATTATCGTACCAAAAGACATGCCTTTGAAAAATAAAGTAAAAATATTTTTGGATTTTTCTAGATTTTTCAATTTTTATGGTTTTTATATGGTTTTATATTTTTGTATTTTGCTTTTGTGGATTAAAATATAAACAATATATACAAATGATCACCAAGGATACGGAGAATAGTTTTACCAAGACTATTCTTTCGCTTCATCTGCTAGTTCCTTTAGAGTCTCAGGCGAGAAGGTTCTCATTCCTAGCTTGTCGGCCAAAAATTCAATTCGAGCGCGATCTAAAGCCTTCGCGAAAATATCCGCCAATTGATACTCAGATCGGACAAAGTAAAGCTATATTACTCCATTTTCCACTTTCTCCTTGATGAAGTGGTAGCGAATATCAATATGCTTTGACCGGGAGAATTGAACATTGTTGCAGCATAAGGCAATTGCACTTTTGTTGTCGCAGTACATCGGAATCTTGTTGAAACCTAGACCATAGTCGGTTAATTGCGATCTCATCCAAAGAATTTGAGCACAGCAACCGGACATAGCTATGTATTCTGCTTCCGTACTTGAAATTGCAGCACTTTTCTGCCTTTTCGATGCCCAACTGATTAGTCGATCTCCTAGTAGTTGCAAAGTTCCACTCGTGCTACGCCTTGTATCTTGACAACCCGCGTGATCCGCATCTGCATATGCCATTAGTGCAATATAAGAGTCCTTCGAATACCAAAGTCCCCGATTAATGGTTCCTTTAAGATATCGAAAGATCCTTTTAACAGTAGCTAAGTGTAACTCAGTAGGCCTAGTTTGATACCTGGCACACATACATATAGAAAACTGAAGATCAGGTCGACTGGCTGTGATATACAGAAGAGTGCCGATCATTCCACGATAAAGTGTCGGATCAACGGCAACTCCATGTGGATCTGCATCAAGCTTAGTTCGTTCCACCATTGGAGTATCCACGGGGTCGCAAGATTCCATCTTATACTTCTTAAGCGATTCAAGGGCATACTTGGATTGATTGATAAAGATGCCTCTAGGACTCTGAGATGTCTGAAGACCTAAGAAGAATGATACCTTGCCCATCATTAACATCTTAAACTTGGAAGACATGAGTGTCCCAAACTCGTCGGATAAGGTTTGGGTCGTGGCTGCAAATATAATATCATCAACATATATTTGTACCATAATCATATCTTTACCTCGTTTCTGAATGAACAGCGTAGGATCCACCTTGCCTTTTGCGAAGCCTTGTGTAATGAGGAATTGTGACAAAACATCATACCATGCGCGAGGAGCTTGCTTCAACCCATAGAGAGCCTTCTTAAGCTTGTACACATGATTAGGATAATTAGGATTCACAAAACCATCCGGTTGTTGAACATAGACCTCTTCCTTGAGTTCACCATTAAGAAATGCCGTCTTCACATCCATCTGATAGACGATCATATTCATATGGGCTGCATAAGCGAGGAATAGTCGAATAGCTTCCAAACGGGCAACAGGTGCAAAGGATTCCATAAATTCGATGCCCAATAATTGCTTGTATCCACGAGCTACTAGTCGAGCTTTGTTCTTCAATATTCCGCCTAACTCATCGAGTTTCACCTTGTAAATCCATTTCAAAGTGAGTAACTGCACTTGATCCGGGCATGGGACAAGTTCCCATACTTCAAGACGTATAAATTCGTTAAGTTCTTCTTGCATAGCTTCTATCCAACATGATTGAGTAAAAGCTTGTTGTCATGTCTTAGGTTCAACTTCAGTGAGAAAAGCATCAAAGTGACAAAACATTGCACTTTCTTGTAACTGACTTCGTGTGGATACCAGACGATTAGGGTCACCAATAATAGAATCTATAGGATGATCCTTTGTCCACTTGCTGTCATGTTCACGAATCCGTGGATTGGAGTAAACTGTAGAAGGAGCTTCCTCTGAGGTGGACGACCCGGCTTGATTAGGGTCGGGAATAGGTACACCAAAGAATGGAAGTTCACGCATTTGAGCGAATTCCAAATCGTGATCATCACCATCCTCTTCATCATCAATAGGCATGACATGGGTAGTTGATTCAGGTGTTGGTTGAGAATTACTTGTTGATGGTATATCTAGACCAATTGTAGGTGCAGACGTATCTGATTGTGCAACGGTTTCTGGAGCGACAACTTCGGTTACCGGAGCTATTACCGCAGGTTCTTGAGCAACAACACTGGGAGGAGTGAAGAATTCATCAAAGAACGGTTGAAACAACGTATCCCATTCCTTCCTAGTAGGAGGTGTAAATGATGATGAAGTAGGGATGTTTGGGACAAGACCAGAACTAATGTTACTGGGTCCCATTTCATGAAGTGCGGGTTCAGAGCTGCTTTGCTCAGAAGCCATTGCTGTCAGCTCATCAAAATCAACATTCATAGTTTCGAGGATCTTGCGAGAGTTACAGTTGTAGATTCGGTATGCCTTCATTGCGGGTGCATAACCAATGAAGATACCAATATCAGCCTTTGGTTGAAGTTTTCCCAAATTGTCACCATCATTATTTGGATAGCAAAGAGAACCAAATACATGAAGATATGATAAATCTGGTACTTTTCCATGGAGAAGCTCATAAGGTGTTTTACCATGGCGTTTACGAATTAGTGACCTGTTTTGGGTGTACACTGCTGTAGATACTGCTTCTGCCCATAAAAACAATGGAGCCTTTGCGTAAATTAACATCGTTCGAGTAGCTTCCATAAGTGTGCGATTTCGCCTTTCAACGACACCGTTTTGTTGTGGAGTGCGTGCAACGGATGTTTCATGAGAAATGCCAACTTCATCATAATAATCACGCAAAATATGATTCACAAATTCGGTTCCATTATCTGTACGAATGCGTCGGACAGTAGTGTTGAGACGCACTTGAATCATCTTGAGAAATCCGATGATGAATTTAGGTGCCTCATTTTTTGCTTTAAGAAATTTCACCCATGTAAACCGAGAGTAATCATCGACAATGACGAGGATGTACTTTTTGCCACTAAGACTTTCAACACGCATTGGCCCACAAAGATCCATATGCAAAAGATAAAGTTTCTCTTGGTTGGTGTCTTCCGTCTTGGGTTTGTAAGATTTCTTAGTGCTTTTACCCATTGTACACGCGGAACACAAATGATACTTGTGAAACGAAAGTTTAGGAAGACCACGAACAAGTTCGTTTTTCGCCAAGTGATTAATAGCGTCACAGTTAAGATGAGATAACCGTCGATGCCATAACCAAGACTTAGTCTTCGATGCTTTGGAGAGAAGACATACGGGAGAAGCGGCCATCATGTCTTGTAGAGACAAAGTATACAAATTATTCCCTCGAGTACCTTTCAATAAATCAACCCCTTCCAAATTACGAATGAAGCAGGTATGCTCTCGAAAAGCAACTTCTAGGTTTGCATCACAAAATTGTCCCACAGAAAATAGGTTGTGACCGAGACCTTCCACATAATACACTCTCGAAATTATAACATTCCCAATATGATATTCACCGTAACCCATTATCTTTGCAATATGATCATTTCCAAATCGAACCGTACCAAGAAACTTGCTGACGAAATTTCTGAGCTGAGAGCGATCTCCGGTCATATGCTTGGAGCAACCAGAGTCCAAATACCAGAGAGCAATTTGGACCACCTGTTTTCAATAACAACAGTAGACAATGCATTGGAAACTATTGGTTCTGGAGTGTTAGCAGATACAGATAAAATATTATCAGAATTGCTAACATTTTTGTGACCGTTAGATTTCCTGCGTTTTCTAATGTGAGTTTTAGTACTAACAGGTTTTACAGTTCCAACTTCCTTAGGTTTTGGATTATCCGCGGGCACTACAGTGGGAGTAGACCTAGTTAAAGGGAACTTTGTTCCTACAGTAGTGTTGGTGTTCCTAGTTAAAGGACACGCTTGTGTTTTGGTATCCTTGGTACTCCTAGTTAAAGGGCACGCTTTCTTCGCTTTAGTGGGAGTGATCCTAGTCAAAGGGCACATATTTCCTACTATAGTGAAAGTTCTACCAGTGGGACGCCACATCCAACCAACTTGGGTTAACACTTTCCCAGTCGGTTTCCATTCTAATCCATTTTTCCGGGCATACATCTCATTCACATGGTCAATAAGGCAAGAATCATGACGACTAGAAAACATACATTCATTGCAATTCCAACATTTCAAATTAGAATTCACAGTAGGCTTAGAACGCTGCACAATCGCAGAGCCTTTAGGTTTAGCTATATGATACTTTTTATTTAAAACAGAAATAACATTCCTAGGATGGGCTTCTACTTTCTTCTTCACTTGACTACTAGATGGGGGCAAGATCCTATCATTCTTCTTGTTTCTTTTAAGCTTAGATCTTTGAGCCTTAGTAGTGGTGCTTACTCCTGTAGAAGGCAACACGGGAATATTAGAAGCTGGTTTTGATTCCGCCTTATCTTTAGTGACCAAAGTTTGAGATGATTTAGTCTTAGGGCCCTTGTTAAGTGGTGTGACGGCTATTAGGTTCCTTTTGATTGCACTAGAGGACGTTGCTGAGACAGTGGCTGCGTTATCCACAACATTCTTACCTTTTAGAGTACGAAGTGTTTCCTTTAACTCAGCCAAGACCAGATTTTTATCATAAATTTGTTCCCTCAAATCAGATATTTCCACCGACTTTCGATTCAATTGTTCAATCAATGATTGATTCTGTGCAGTGGTATCAACACATGCGGGCTGTGCTGAATCAAAGAGTCGTGTATTTTTCTGTTTTAAGTTATCAACTTTGGACAAAATCTTGGAAACTCGATTATCTAGATCAAGTCTAAAATTCTCAGCGGCCTCGAGTATGTTCACACAGTTAAGCTCCTTAGATTTCTCTATTTCTATCGGCAAAGAGTTAGCAACTTTGTCACTTGGCTGACGCTGTTTTGATTGTAAATTCAATCGAAAATTCTTTTCAAAATTTGCATCATCGATATTAACACCTTCAAATGACGTTTCAAAGATTTCTTGAATAAATTTTTGCTTGCATTCAAGCGAAATACAACGTGTTTGAATCTCATCAAAACATTTTGAAAGCGAAGAATATGAATCTTGAAGCTTTAAAAATTCAGCGTCAGATTCGTGACAAGTACTATCTACCACATTATCCACACATTCAACATTATGCACAATAGAATCATTATCAACACATTTATTCACACAGACGGAAACAATATAATGAGACATCACTTGCTTCAGAAGCTGATCATTTTGGCGTGAAACTCGTTCTATTTCAAGTAAACTGCTTTCATAAGCATCATCCATTTCATTGAAAACACGTTTAACTTCTTCTATTTCCAAATACAAATCTTGATCAAGATTATTAAGACAAGCTTTAACATTCTTTACAAACGGAATAATTTCGTCTCGGAACGCAGCTCTAGTGTGCTCAAAGTTCCATTCACCTTCCGTTATGGCCGAAGCCGTCGTACGTTCCAAAATGACCTTGTCAAAATCGGCTAAGTGTTGGTGTACCGCATTTAAGTTAACGGACGGCTTACTTACCGGTGGAATTATCTTCGTTAAATCCATTTTGACAAGTGTAGGAGACGTACTAGGAGGGTTTTCATTTGACAAACTTTGGGGCACAAGAACTTTCAATTCAGCTAATTCCTTTTGTAAACGAATGCGGGTCTTTTTAGAAAATTGATCTTTGTTATGTTGATCATAATCAATTGTATGGAATTTTGAAAGCATTTTAGAATGAGTTTCATCCGAAAGTGACTGTGTCGCGTCAGAACTACGAACAAAAGGTGCTTCTTTCGATTTGCCAATTATGGTCATATCATAAAGACCGGGAATATATTCCTGAGCTTGTTTTGCATAACCGGGATTAGGTGGTAAATCTTGAAGACGCTTAAGTTCGAAGTCTTTAAATGATTTAGTTAAAAGATGAACCTTTTCTGTGGAAGCGTATTGTTTTAAAAGCTGTTGTTCTTTGAATTTAAGAAGTTTGGTAGCATTAATTTCCGATTCAAACTTTTTAGACTCGAGAGTTTCAAAATCCATTTTAAGTTTTTGAAAATCATTGACAACCGACTCTTTTGCTTTTAATTCATTGGAAAGATTAGCTTTTAATGATTCTATTTCTTTCAAGTGTTCAGTCTTTTCAAAACGAAATTGGTCAAATTCAGAACATGTTATTTTCTCTGCTTGAGGGACCATTTCAAAAGTTTTGACCTTTTCTTTATGCAACGCAAGCTCAGCAGTTAGGGTGGAATTGGTATCTATAGATTGTCTGAGGGCCATATGCATTTGATCAATAATATGTTTAGGCACCATGACCAAATCATGTTGAGCATAAGATTCCATACCCGTCGTAGCATTTGGTTGAGGTTCACTCAAATGTGTAGGATTGGGTACCACCTCATTTGAGTTACTAGTTCCCGAATGCTGTTCGAGGTTGTCATTTTCATGCCCAACTTGATGTTGGTTATCATCAATATTGTTAGATGTGGTTGGTACCTCACCGATGACATCAGAACCGTAGTGAGAGAGATTAGCAACGAGAGCAGCTTGGTCAGAGTGAATGTCATCACAATCTGAATCGTATGCATCAAGATCATCCGCTTGATAAGCTGCATTAGAAGTGGAAACAACTGCAATGCCTTCAGTATCTGCTGCCCCTGGGTCTGCAAGAAATGCTAACTCCTCTGAATCCAAAATCTTCCCCTTAGACTGAGCATCAACCGAATACATCTTCTCACGAAACCATGCATCATCCCTTCTCCTTTTTGGCTGAGTGCATTCCCTAGCCATATGACCTTGTCCTCGGCAATTATAGCAAGTCACAACCTTCTTAGGACCAATAGAACTCCCATTTCCACTAGCTTGAGAATTCACAGCTTGATTGTTCCCAGTCCTTGTATGAGGTCCATATGAATTTTGCCTTCCCTGAATAGGTTGCACCGTCACTTGACCATCTTGAACAGTGGCTTGTTTTCGAGGATTTGATGAGGTGCGGAGCTGATTGTTTGTTGGTGGAAATCCTCTAGTTGCAACAAGTTTTGACAAGTAGGCGGTGAGATGGTTTAGAACATCAGCTGGCGTATCATTTGGAGTAAAGACCGGTGCTTGGATTGGTGGAAGTTCATTAGAGTAGAAGGCTTGTGATGGTTGTGCTTCTATAGGAAAATATCCTTGCTGAGGAGTATAGCCCAATGGAGAAGTGTTGGCTTGTGATGGTGATGTTTGATATGATGGCTGCTGTTGAAAAGATTGTTGATGAACACTTTGTTGATATTCTTGTTGTGGCATCATTGGTGGTTGATAAGATGGTTGCTGTGGTTGCTGATAGATGTGTGGTGGTGGCTGCTGCAAGTATGATGGTTGTTGATAAGTATAAGCCATGTTTTGTTGAGAAGCATACATTGCAAGTGGATCATGAACTTGAGGTGTAGACAACCGAGCCTTGATCACATGGAATTCGTGTTGTTGAAGAAAAGCTTGAAGTTGATCCACATTGGTGTTATGCAAGTCCTTAGCCAATTTAACATCCGTCACGTATTTTTTCCATTATGGAGGAAGAGTGTTCAAATACTTGGTGTTCAATTGAAAGGTAGGAATTGCCATGCCATAGATATTGAGCTCATTCAACAATAGGGTAAATCTCAGATAGTAGTCATTGAGAGTCTCCCCTGGCACATAGGCAAACTTATCAAAAGTATCATAAAGCTTACACTCTCGTTCTTGTTTAGTTAACGAGGTGCCTTGCATGAGAACACGAATTCTATCCCATAACTCTTTGGCAACTTTATGTTTGCTGACGAGTTTGTAGACATCTGGAGGAAGGGCTTGGAGAATGATGTTTGTAGCATACTTATCACATTTATCTTGAATCTTCATATCTCCAGTCAACTCACCCGTTGTGCGAGGACGAGTAGTCGTACCTTCTGTCACTGTACCATAATCTAATGGTCCGTTGAGCACCGATGCCCAAATTAGATGTCCATTCTCCTTGTTCAACATATAAAGTTCCATTCGGGAAGCCCATTCCTCATACATAGTCTTCACCAACATTGGTGGACGATTATCCGTACCCGAGAGGATGGACTTATCCGTAAGAGATGTGTACTCCATTTCAATAAGTTAAGATTTACAAAGTTGATCGAACAATGAAATAAGGTTAAGTGTTTTTGTGTTGAAGTCAAGAAACAATGTTAAAATCCCCTAAAATATGTTCTCGATAAACCAAAAATTCCAACCAAAAATTCTAAGACAAAATATGGAATAATTTTTGGATTGTCGGAATGTCTAGATCGGAATGCCAGATCGGAATGTCAGATCGGAATGTCCAGATCGCAAAGCAAGGTTGTCGAAATGTTCAGATCGCAAAGTCCTATCGGAATGCTCAGATCGCAAAGTCCTATCGGAATGTTCAGATCGCAAAGTAAAGCTGTCGAAATGTTCAGATCGCAAAGTCCTATCGGAATGCTCAGATCGCAATGTGCTGTCGGAATGATTCAGATCGGAATGAAGCTGATAAAATTTGGGCAGAGTAACGACTTAAAACTTCCTTATAACCGTCGGAATCCCAGATCGCAATGAACGATCGGAATGTCCAGATCGGAATAAGTAATGAAATCCTCAGTATCGCAATGTAGAACCGAACCCTTTCCGATGGTGATGGTTATTGCGATGGAAGCCCCTTTTACTTGTACTTTCCGATGGATATGTTTGCTTGAATTTCTGAAAGAAGAACACAATACCTTTTTGCACTTTTGATCCAATAAGGAATGTGTTTTAACCAAAATCAAGACACCAAAAACACTACAATACTACTGAATACGTTATGCTTCTTGAAATCACGATCAAACACAAAAAAATTTTGATGATTAGGCAATATGAACTCAAAAAGCCACGAAATGCTTTTAAGAACATACGAAACACTAAAACAAACCTATATTTCATCCCAAGATCTTGATACCATTTGTATAAATGTAAATCTATGCTTATGTTTTTAGAGAGACAAAGAGGTAGAAAGATGGTGGATTTCACACTTCTAGAGAGAGAAAGTTAAGAAGAACTATGTGTAAATTATGAAACCACACCCCCTCTCCATCAAAGGAGAGGGTTTATATACCCAAGCCTTGTAATGGGCTTGGGTTTACACGTTTGGGCCGGCCTACACAAGTTGTAGGCTAGGCTTGGACTTGTTTGTTAAATAACGAAAGTTAACTAAACTACGAGCTATTACATGGACTATCGTTGGAGTGACCGATCCTTCTTAATACGTAAAACGTATTTCCAACAATTTAAACAAGATTTACCCATTTTACATGTAGTTTGTCCATCTTTTTAAGCATGTTTATCAACACCAAATCCCTACACAATATTTTTAATCATCATTCATCATCATATACATATACATAAGTAAAATAAATACAAGATTACATAATCAAAAATAACAAGAGGATGAGGAGGACAATCTTTATACCACCCAGTTGATGTAGGTTATGATTTGGACATGGATTTTGATGGAGAAACTTGTGGATAACCAAGACCATCTTCAAGACCACCATTCTTCATGAACACCTTGTGGAAAATCAGCCCTAAGACACCAAGGAAACTCCTTTGTAGATGTTATGATCACCTCCAATCAATAAGTCTTCAAAAGAACATCATCTTATGCAAGAATAACATAAGAGTTGTGGTGAAATTTAGATCTAATGGGGGTTTTGTTTGGGATGAGGGACGACACAAGCAAGAGAGAAGGAGAGGATTGTGTGTGGTTTGCATTTGTCAAATGAAGCTAGTTGTTTAGTTAAGTGGTTTTGGTAGTGGAAGTAGCTTAACTTGTAAGCTTAGCTTACAAGTGTAAGTTATATTGATGCAAGTTTGCCACATCAAGGGTGGTGGTGGCATTAGTTGGGCCGTCCCATGTATGGGTGAGACAAAACTTGTTTTTGTCTCATCCCACTAATTTACGGGTATTCCTCGATTCTAGTTTCCTCGATTTGCGTGCCCTCGGGTCGTTTTACGAAAAACGTTTTTATAAATTATGAATCAACGACACAAAACGAATCTAATAAAAATTGTTTCATCAAAAACGGAGTTCGAAAACGTAAATACGTAATCCTAAGGTTTCCGGTTTAGTCGTAAAGGACGTTAAAATAAAATCGTAAGTCCTAATCTCTTCTCGTAAATTTGTGAGTTTATGGACCAACACAAATTTAAAATCTCAAAATAATATTCACGGAAAAATTTATTTTCTGAAACGTCGGACTGTCACCAAAGACGGTGTATGTAAACGTAAACACGTAACGTTGAATTCTCCGGTTTAGACGTAGTCGACGCTACTTCAAGACGTGAATCCAAATTACTTCCCAAAAATAAGTGAGTTCATATTATAACATTAAAATAATGTTTTTAAATAATATCTGAGAATAAAAATATCAATCATAAATTGACGGATTGTCACACCATTTACCCCTAAACAGGATCTTTGTCCTCAAAGATCATCTTACTACTCGCTTCTTATAGAGTTAAAGCCATGTGGGTATTTCCTCCACATTCGATCTTTTCTCACAAGTGTAATTCATTACAATACGCGAGTTTCATCAAACATAACTACGGGAATAAGATCAGGCTTAATGTTGACTTACTTTCTCTATCCATGATGTTCACGGGTTTTTGATGAATGCAACTTTTCGCCGATCTAAACTTTATTAAGGAATAGTCAGATTTTCACTTGATAGATATTTATCAAGTTCGATTTACGAAACATAATTCACGCAGCTCTTGAAGTCCTAGGGTAGATCCAGCTTATATGCCTTTCAAACCAATCTTTTACATCATCTCAAAGGTCCCATACAACGGGGACTTATATCCCATGATCTTTTAGATCGTCAATTCATTTTTCCATGGTTAAAATTTTTGGCATAACTTCGCTACCCATCAGGCACTTCAAGAACTACATTTCATATTCACATAACCTCCTGCCCACTACCAGCAATCAATAATTAGATCCTAATTTCGACAATCATTTCAGGTTTCACGGGTCGGGTATTTTGTAAGGTTAGGTTTGCCATCATAGGAAACCTTAAACCTAAAAGACATGTCCAACTCACAATGGGTGTATGTCGGGTGTCTTCATCTCAACTCATGCTTACAGATGCTCTATTATATAAATCTTAACAAGATTCGATCTCGATCCTAACATGATAATTATCAATGATAATCTCTCCAAAGGAAAACGATTATACGGTTTATTACTAATGGTGATTCATTCAAACATAAAACAACACTTATATTACTTTGTATCGTTACTTTACCTCGTCCCTTCGATTTGGGGTGGTACATAGTACTCTCATCAAGGTTCGTTCTCAATGATTCCTGAGCAAATCTCTAGAAATTTGATGCGAAGCGAGGATCTTGATAAAGATGTTCGATACAGGCACACTATGTTTACATAACTCTTTTGCATTTAACATTAACGGGAATGATATTAGCAGATTTGGTCAGTCTGTCGACGATGACCCAAATCGAATCAAATTCAGATGATGACCTTTGCAATAGCTAGACGTTTACTAATGTATGAGGCGATGTCTGCCTTCATAATTTGTCATTAGTACAACTTCTTTAGACAAAGATACTTTTAGTCATAAATGACATAAATAGAATACTTATACTTACAAATTCCAACATAACTATATCTCACAATCCTCCATATTTAGACAATCACAAGTGGCCTTTTATACATCTAATGCCATCGGTTTCTCAATTCTAATGGTTCATATTTGCCGCGAACCCCCTTTTTTTTATTATCTATATTATCCTTTTTACGAGCATCGGCTATATTTTAAATTGTTCGGCAATTTATTTTGCACAGTCATTATTAAGGAACATGTCCTAATTGGTTATGTATCCTTTCTATATTATGTGTCAGTATCTACATTCGCTTTCCTAGATGGAATAGTTATCATGTCCGTATTAAACTATTTCTTCACATTTTCCCTGTTTTAGTTTCGCCTCAACTATTATTTTTATCAGTTTTGCTCAATCCGACGTCTAAAGCGTCGATAATTATTACAACTAATTAAATATTAAATATTCAATTTTTATGAAACGTAAACGTAAAGATTTTAAATTTCTTAGTCCGTCCAATTATATGAAAATGTTCAAAATAATTTTAATTTTAATTAACACGATTTTTGTTGATTTATCGAAAATAATTAATTGGATTCGTAAATGTTCGAAAAATCTTTGTTTATATTTTGGTCAAAAATTTTTTTTTAGTTGAAAAGCGTAAATTATTGTTTCGAATTTCAAGTCATGGTTTAAATGGTTTCCTCAATCCCTCTTAGGTTGTCTTGAGGTATACACAAACATTTACCCCTAAACAGGAGTTTAGTTAAATGTTCTGGGTATAAGGGAATAATCCCTTAAAATCCTCTGTTAAAACATTTGTCAAAACATATTTGCACTTTTCTTTTTGGTAAAACCCAAAAGTCATAAAAGGGCTCTAAATTTTTGAAAAGTCAATATAGATTCCATTATCTTATATATTAATCACATGGTCAAATCATGTAAAGGATTAAGTATTAATCATATGTTAATTATTCAAGGTACAGGTTTTTATTGTTCCGTCAATTCAAGGCAATCTATAAATAATTATTAACTTATTCTTATTCTTATAAACAAACATATAGTCCCTAATGATCACAAGCATGAATTTATCAAATTACAGCCTACACACGTGATTCACCAATTTATGAATACTACATGTGCATTAGTCAATCCAAACGACATCACGTGAAACTCATAATGTTTATTACAAGTACCGGATGTAGTGATTGGAATAGATAATCTTCTTTGCGGACGCGAAGTTGATGATAACCATGCCATGGATCAAATCTTTAGAACATACGCTAGAACCTTGTAAATGATCGTACAAATCTTCCATTTCGAGTTATGGATATCGTTTTCGATTGTCAATTTACTCAGTTCACAGTAATCTATAAATATAAGGAATGATCACACCATAGCTCTTCATGATGACGAGCTTGGTAGAATAAAATCTTACTCCGACAACTCTCTCAGTTGTACGGTAATTCCTTTAATTTAGATGGTGATGACGTACAGTGCACAAGCCACAGGTGCAACACCGGGAATATAATCAATACCAATTTCAACTTGCCTTAATGACGAAAGTCTAGGTAATTCACCAGCAAATACCTCCTAAAGTTTCAGATAACATAAACATCTTTAATTAATTTCATTTTAGGTTCTTTCTAGATTATAATATCTATGACTAATTCACAACCATTCATGGTATAATTTCAAGTCTAAATACAGGATATGGTGATTCATCAAGAATTATTTAGATCACTTTTGATAATCAACATCTTATCATTTAGGGGAATTCTACTCGAGTTCCCATTAATTAAGACAATGTCGTTGTGTCATAATCAATCAATCCATTCTACTGGCACTATCAACTTTTCAGTTTTATTGCCGTCGATAAGATGTGAACTTCTCAAAAGACTAATAATAACTCATAATTCTTCACAAATTCAAGGATATATGGAGGCATAACTAACCTTAAAAGAGTAAGGTCAACGCATAATCTACGCGAGAGAATTTCAATTCTTATGTAGACGAAAACATTTAACGAATATGAATATATCCCATGTTTTCATAATTTGAGTACGCATTCGAAAGCTCCTCGGATCGTTACCCAGTTCATTCAAATGAAATCAAATCAGAAGAAATGATAAGAACGTCAATACAACCAGTCGGGTATCAACACTCGGTAACCATATACTTTTCCTAAGAATCTCACTACAGGAGAATTGGACAAGAAAGAATTGTCAATTGTCAAATAAGACAATTTATACAGATGAGTAAATTGGATTCAGAAGAATAGATGCTACAGGCACATATGTAGGTGTCCCTAACACTATGTCCCTATTTTTCACTTCTTGCAGATCTCATAAAATTTTAATCTTTCACAATCTTCAAAGAAAATGTAGTGTTTATTCATTAGTTTTATGGTGACTACTAATCAGTCTTGCATAGTCCATTCCAAATTGTATGTAGGCGCGCAACTATATACAATTTCAAGATTAACCATGCAATACTCAGTTCGTCAAAATTTTATTATCATGTTTATAATAAAAACATTTTCATGCTTAATTCTTAAATAAGAATCAAGAATAAATTTACAAAGATTTTCTTTATTATGAAAACAATTAAGTTTTTCCAAGGTGTTTTATAAACAACCTCATTTCGATAACGATTACTTATAAATCTCATTTTGAATAATCCTTTTAGTGATGAGAATTCAATTTTTCTCAAGGAATACTGATTTATCTTATAAAAACAATGAGTGATCTGCAAAAGAGTGATGGAAAGTTGTTCACCAAGAACTAACTACAATATGATAGGAAATGAGCTTAGCCAAACAATCATGAGGTTCATGACTTCGATGGCACTCAGGAATACAAAGAGAATAATCCACAACGTAACTCAAATCGAGATGAGTACTTGTTCAATGGTTGCCTCACTAATGCGAACATTAGAATGAAGCAATAAAAGATATATAACATCGATACATGTAGAATTTAGCAATCAAAGGTAGTCTTTTCATTAATCACAAACAAGTCTAAATTGTACCGTAACACATTACGTGTCACTATGTCATACAATTCCAAGAACTCATCCTATCAACTGATGTCTCAGTTAAGTGTGGGATTATTTATAAAAGATACCACAATGAATACTAATCTACAAGAGTCATTAGGTGTCCCACCTGTCCCGGAAGATCCATCGGTCCCAATTCAGAAGAAGATTTCTTCAATTTATTTATTGGACACTGGGCATCCTCGTTAGTGGACAATGGCCTAGGAACAACACTTAACACGATCTAACAATCATTTAAAACCTTATAATTCAATCATAGGACTTAATGACTTCCTCTTAACAATCTCATATTCCATATGGGTTAAATTTTAATTTATTCAAGTTTCCACCAACTTATACTCAATTCGATATCCTACTTCATTTTCCAATACTTTCAATCTTATTCTTAGACCTTCAAAGTTCCTTAAAAGCTCGATATGAACAACACTTAATTTCCAATCATATAGCTCTTACAACAACAATTATCAAATAAGTCTCTAGTATGAAATGACTCATACATTCAATTAGACTTATCGGAAAGGTACTAGTGGCATGAGGCTTTTGGGTAATGGTTCCAATGACAGCCTCAAGTGCAACATTCACCCTTTCGATTTCAATTTAAGAATTGGATGACAACGAATCAGATGACATCTTTCTTGGTGGTAACGTTTTGTCAAACTCCACTCTATAAGGAAAGATCGTCATGACATCGATGTCAGATTTAATCTCGCCAATTCTTTTTCAATATCACAATCAACTAATGTCTACATTTCTACGAATATCAACCATTTGTTGGGATCATAAATATCCACAACTTGGTTTAGATCTAGGATAGCTAGAATTCCTACGAGAATAGCTTCGATTAATTTACTAGGGAATTTAGAGTTCCTTGTGACAATCTACGTCGTATAAATACCTCGTATAAGTATTAAAAATAATCATCAAACAATCATGTAATAAAATTACATCATATATATATAATCCAAGTTATATATATGTATTAAAATAACACTTCTCAGTCTGGCCTTGTCGGTAACTCGGGAATTCTTCGGCACCGTTATAGTCAAAAGATTTTTAGACATTTTTAGAAAAATGTTTATAGTTAAAAGATTTTGAAATGTTTTATTCAAAACCTTGGTTTTTAAAAATCTTTCGTTCTCTATAACGAGAGCTCTGGTACCAAACTGTAACACCCCCAAATTTATACAACTCAATACAGCGGAAGACTCGTTGGTGTTACGGGATAGCACATTACTCACATCATAGACAACGCATAAAAATCGCGTCGTTTAATAATAAAGCATTTCCATTCATAAATATCAAAATTTACATAGGTCCTAAGTCATTACATTTCATAGAAAGTTTTACAAAGTATTTGAATGGAAAATATTGTTTAAGTGCGGGCCATGAATTCTTGTCGTCTTCCCGAGAATTACCTTCAAGTACCTGAGATAAAACATGTTAAAGAAAAGGTCAGCGATAACGCCGAGTGAATTCATAGAGTTTAATAATATCCATCAATATAACATCGGTATAAAATTATTACCGAAAATCATTTTGTACAAATTATTGTAATAGGCCATAAAATAGCCAAAGTCATTTTATACAAATCCTTATCAAAATCATAATATAGGCGTTTGCCTTAAAAATCATTATACGAGCCAATGTCATAAAAACAATCATACAATACGTCTTATGACGTTGTATGAAAATAAAAACCGTTATATGAATATGGTTATGAAAACCAAAACACGAACATAATATCACTAGTATGACCCCGTATTTCTAGTGAGGCAATACATCGTAATTCGGTGCGTCTAGTTGTATTTTGTTAATTTGGATTATTATAAGCCGCATGACATTGTTACCTTACTAACCAAACAACGGGTAGCTAGCACGATACTCAATTTGCCCATCTAAATTAGCGTGTCGTCACAAAGGTCACACTATGGAAATCTTCTCATACATAAATTCGCTTACCAATCAATGTGGCACGACGGGGATCAACCGTCAAAGCGCGAACTGGGGTGATCGTCCCCAAATAGTACTATTATATGCACAAGCGTCTACCAAATCTCGGTAGTTTACAATTCATGCTAATGGGACTTTTAGTGACATAACCTAACTTTAATAATCCATTTAATTTCATCTATCGGGTCATTTATGCATTTATCGGGTCATACAATCGGGTCATACAATCATTCGGGTCCAAATCAATAAACAAACAATCGGGACAAATGGTGTCCTATTTTATAAAAACTAACATGTTATCTCCCTCGCGGGTTTATAAAACATTTCATAAAAACATTTAAAAGAGTGCGTGGCTATGAACTCACGTTCATATGGGAAGGCGAGTTATCGGCAATTCGGACGTACGGTACGTGCTTCAATCACAGAAACCTAGACAAATAATACTCGTCTAAGACTCATGTCCAATGACTTTATAAAAATAACAATTATGTATACATATGATGATTATATATATATGATGATCAAGTGGGTTTACATATTCTCGTTTACTCATTTTAGTGTTATGTGTCGATAACTTTTATACTAGTTTACTAGTTTTATCTATTTACATATTTTAAGTCCAGTAAACTTATTATAAGTTCTTTAACTTGTATTCCACTTTATACTTGTATTATCAGTATTTACACTTTACATGTTGGGCCCAAATGGGTTAAGCCCAATAAATAAGTTTATAAGTGTTTTAGTCCATTTGTTGTATTATTAGTCCAATAACGTTAACTTAGCCCGTTAATGTCCGTATGTATATAGTTCGGGTTTTATCGGTTTTTACTTGTTATATATGTTTATATATCAGTATATGAGTTTATAAAAGTTTACATTAGACGGGTCCAACCGTCTAAGTTTTATTTAAAAAAACGTTAATTTTACGGTAATAGCCGAAAAAGTCGTAAAAATCATGTTTATAGTTTTATAACTTATAAAACTTATCACATTACCATTTTTATAAAATGTATCATTTATTTATCCTTACACATATTTATATAAATGTATTATATGAGTTAGTGGGTTTTAATTCACATTTTACACTATATTTACTTGAGTGCTTATATAATACTATTATACTTTAATTTCCAAAAATCTGATTTTTATTTTCATGTTCACCAAAACTGTCATATCTAGAGTTCTATATGGTGATAGAAGCTCAAATTTTTATGACATAAACTACATGATATGTGCTCCATTTAACTCTACTATAGCTACTGTTGAATCATCTTCTAAGTATTTTCTAAAAATCGTCCAAAACAGTGAACTCAGATTTGTACTTTAAACTTGTTTTGATCATATCTCACTCATTACAATGATTCTATTGCATGGCCAACTCTCACATGTGTACAAGACCCATAGCTTACTGTGAATTGATTCTTATTCATCATTTTATCAGTCTAACATGTGGTTGTTACTGTTTTTATACAGCCTACCATTTAAACAAGATTTACCCATTTTACATGTAGTTTGTCCATCTTTTTAAGCATGTTTATCAACACCAAATCCCCACACAATATTTTTAATCATCATTCATCATCATATACATATACATAAGTAAAAGAAATAAAAGATTACATAATCAAAATAACAAGAGGATGAGGAGGACAATCTTTATACCACCAAGTTGATGTAGGTTATGATTTGGACATGGATTTTGATGGAGAAACTTGTGGATAACCAAGACCATCTTCAAGACCACCATTCTTCATGAACACCTTGTGGAAAATCAGCCCTAAGACACCAAGGAAACTCCTTTGTAGATGTTATGATCACCTCCAATCAATAAGTCTTCAAAAGAACATCATCTTATGCAAGAATAAGATAAGATTTGTGGTGAAATTTAGATCAAATAGGGGTTTTGTTTGGGATGAGGGACGGCACAAGCAAGAGAGAAGGAGAGGATTGTGTGTGGTTTGCATGTGTGAAATGAAGCTAGTTGTTTAGTTAAGTGGTTTTGGTAGTAGAAGTAGCTTAACTTGTAAGCTTAGCTTACAAGTGTAAGTTATATTGATGCAAGTTTGCCACATCAAGGGTGGTGGTGGCATTAGTTGGGCCGTCCCATGTGTGGGGTGAGACAAAACTTGTATTTGTCTCATCCCACTAATTTATGGGTATTCCTCGATTCTAGTTTCCTTGATTTGCGTGCCCTCGGGTCGTTTTACGAAAAACATTTTTATAAATTATGAATCAACGGCACAAAACGAATCTAATAAAAATTGTTTCATAAAAAACGGAGTTCGAAAACGTAAATACGTAATCCTAAGGTTTCCGGTTTAGTCGTAAAGGAATTTAAAATAAAATCGTAAGTCCTAATCTCTTCTCGTAAATTTGTGAGTTTATGGACCAACACAAATTTAAAATCTCAAAATAATATTCACAGACGAATTTATTTTCTGAAACGTCGGACTGTCACCTAAGACGGTGTATGTAAACGTAAGCACCTAACGTTGAATCCTCCGGTTTAGACGTAGTCGACGCTACTTCAAGACGTGAATCCAAATTACTTCCCAAAAATAAGTGAGTTCATATTATAACATTAAAATAATGTTTTTAAATAATATCTGAGAATAAAAATATCAATCATAAATTGACGGATTGTCGCATCCCCAATGTAGAGGTGTCAAGTTTTGCCTCATGGGAGGGCTTGTTCGTGCCTCAGGGGAGGGCTCCTTTTGTTTGGATGCCTCAGGGGAGGGCTTTTGTTGAGCCTCAGGGGAGGGTTGTATGTCTGCGAACAAGGGAGGGGACTGTGGCTTCTGGTCTGATTGAGGAGGGGCCTGAGTGTCAGGTTCTTCCCCAGCCTCAACCATTTCTTCGTCGTCACTGAACCCTTGGAGTAACTCATCAGGCTTCTCAAGTAAACTTATAAAATCTCCAAAGTTTAGTGACCCCTTAGGTTTATCCAGCTCCCCTTCAGAAGAAGGTTTGCCTTTGTTGTCGTCACTCCCTGCCCCAAATCCTGAGGCTTGGGATTTAGCCAACTGATACTCAGGGGCAGTTTGTGATTGATCAGGTGTGGAGGTAGGATCCCTATCAGCAGTGTGTTTTACCCGTGGGCGTCCCTCCGAGTCTTTGGGATCAAGAGTGGTTCCCTCAGGCAAAGACTTTTGTTTTAGTGTGCCTTCATCGGGAGTTGTGGAAGTGAGATTCCTATCAGCGGGGTGTTTTACCCGTGGGCGTCCCTCTGAGTCTAAGGAATCAAGTTTTGGGTCCTCAGGCAAAGACTTTTGAGCTAGTGTGCCTTCATTGGACTTGGTAGAAGTTATAGGCCTATCAGCGAGGTGTGTTACCCGTAGGCGTCTCCCTGAGTCTTTGGCCTTAGTTTTGACCTCAGGCAAAGGTTGTAATTTACGAATGCCCTCATCGGTCTGAGTGGAAGGCAGTCCCGTAGAAGAAGGTTGTATGTTTCCTTCTCCATCAAGAGGACCAGTAGGTTGGCCCGTCGACCCTGATTGTGATGTATCAGGGCCTCCCGTAAGCTCTTTCCCTTGGGGTATTTGAAGCTTGGTCTGAACAAGGGTAGTCTTTTTAGCCTTGGCCTTTTTGGGTCGTGCCTCGGAAGCCTCAGGGCCCTGTGCCTTTGTTGGTTTGGTCTTTGGCACAGTCTGAGTCTTCTTGTTCCCCTTCTTTGGTAAGAAGGGAATGGGAGACACGGATGATTCACGACTGATCACCTCAGTCATGTGAGCCGTCAATGCAATGGGGTTGACTTCAGATGGGTTCTTTGAAAAGTTTGTGGAACTCAGGATTGGAGTAGAAAAAACATTAAATTTTTCTTGAGTGTAAAGAGAACCCAGTAACCGTTCTAAGGCGCGTGATATGAATCTTGGGTAAGAAACATATTTTTGCCTTGACTCCTTCAGGAGCCTGGTTACGAGATCATTATAAACAATCTCTCCTATGTCAATCTTCAGTCCATTAATAAGACTGTAGATTAGCATCTGCTGAGTAGAATTAACTTGCTCAGTAGATGAGTAGTTCCCACCGATCACCTGAATCACAAAAGTGACCAGGATCCTCCAAGCCATGGGGAAAGCAGTTTTTATCAATGGGGTTTTAGTCACAAGTAACTCAGGGACCCTGATTTCTTTTAGTCCTTTTTAACTGACTCCATGTCAGGATGTGCAACATACTTTCCATTGTTATAATCAAGTCCACTGCTTTGACAAAATGTTTTGAAGTCTAAAATCAATGGTGTCTTCCCATTGTTTGTAGTGAACATGATGACACAGTTCTTATGTGACTTGATCCCAGACCCCTGAGATCCTTCAGGCCCTTGGGTAGGGGTTACAACCACAGCCGTATACCAGAACTCCCTGAGATATTCATGGTAGAAGACTGAGGGGGTTTTTGTAAAAGCATCAGCCCAATCACAGTTTTTCAAAAATTTGCAAATTGGTTTGTAGGCTGATACACTACTAGGGTAATTGAAATTTCCCTCATAGTTGTTTCCAGCAAAATGGACACCCTCATTGGTGAGATGTTCAGCCTGAGGGGCATATTTGATAGCCTTGGACATTACCATTAAAGATAGTTTTTTTTAAAGATTTGAAAAAGGACAATGACAATTTGTGGAAATCAAATCAAGACTTGTTTCTTGTTATAATACAACAAGATTCACCAAGTGACCTAATGAGAACTTTTGCCTTGTAAAAGGATCAAGAGTTAGAAACAATAGGTAACTTTGATTGCTTGTGCTATATAACAATAAAACGAGTAATCAATGTGATCGCCTTGTGTACAAGAAATCTTTTCTGGAAATTAGTTTGAACACACACACTTTTTCTTTGAGAGAAAATTTTGGCAGAGTAAAATTGCAAGTTCTTTGTGTGTGTGTTTGTTTGTGGTTGTGGGGTATTTATAGGCTCGGATGTGAAGGAGATTTGTATTTGCTATAATTTCTTTTCACATCCGCATTTAATGAAAGCGTACAAGTGGTCCCCCTATTTTCTTGGCAACTGTTCCATTACTGCAAAGATAACGCTTTTTCCAGAGATGACGTGGGGTCACGTGCATTTGAAAGGACGTTTTTACAACGGATTTTGCTAGAAAAAGGGTAAGCATTTAATGCTTAGTGGGATACTTGTCATGAGTGACCCTTTGACTGGTTTATGACAATTTATTGAAGGAACATATGTTCCTTATTTAATATTGTGACTCAACAACCTAGGACATTAAGTAACTAAATCCTTAGAGCATTTAGTTACATCATTTAATGTATGAAATTAGGGTTTTGCAATCCTATATTTAACAATTAAGTTCGTTTTTCCTCGACTCACTCGAATTGATTTCCGGTTAATCGTAAGATTATATTTGTTTTAGGTGAAAAGTAATTTTGGAATTTTAAACTAAATCTATTAATATTAAAAAAAACTATTTAATCTAATTTGAAAATTAAACTATTTAAATAAAAAAACTTTTAAATGAAAACTATTTTGAGATAAAACTTTTAAATCTAAATTTATTGGAAAACTATTTTAAAATTATAAAAGCAATTTAAATAAAATATATTTTTTGTGTCTTTTTTTTCTTATAAAAACTGAATTAAAAGAATCTAAAAAGAACTTTAGATTAAATTTAAATAAACTTAAAACATTTAATTAAACCTATTAAATAAAACTGCCAATTTTAAAGGTGACTATATTAAACAAATGGTGCATAGATAAACACAAAAGGAAAGCTAGCATAAGTGGTTGAGGCGTTGGCCTGCTGTGCGAGGGGTCTTGAGTTCGAACCCCAGCAATGACCAATTTTTTTTGCTAATTATCATTTTTTTGGAATTTGGAATAAAACAGACCAATAGGGTCAGTTTCTGTCACAGTAATAAATCAGCAAATATTTAAGCCCAACAAGTTACACAGCCTAACAAATAAGCTAATAAAATGAACTAAAAAGCTGAAACAAAGATAAGCCAAATGAACAGTAAGCAATAAACTAAAAATAAATAAACAGTGAAACTAAAATTCAAAAAAAAACAAAAAAAAAACTGAATCAAATAAGCAACTCAGCAGTTATAAAACTACAAGATAAGCAGATATAACTAGCAAGTCCAAACAACACCAAAAGCAGACATAAAACATACAATGAATAAAACTGAAGTAAGGTAAATAAGCAGTCCAAACAACTTAATGAAACCTAAGTAATACTAACCAAATAAACCAATAAAAAGAAAACATAAGCAGATCCAAACGCAAGGCAGAATCATTAAACAGATATCCAAAAACTAACACTAAAACAAATCAAACAAGCAGATTAAACAAGTTTTAAACTAAACTTAATAAAATTAAATAAAAACAAGAGAATGAGAACCTATTGCCGATATCCGTTGAGCCGAAGGTTGGCGCTGAACCACCTTGTGAACCGAAGCAACACAATCAAACACCACATTCGATTTAACCCGAGAACATCAACAGCTAGCCTCGAACAGTGAACCATATCCAAACCGAACAATGAACTTGAACTTCGAAAAGTATCCGAACCAAGAACTAACAGTAACCTTTGAACCAGTTTTTTCAATGTCTTCGTTTTATTTATTTATTATTATTATTTTTTTTTAATTTTTATATTACTCGAATAAACAAAAAACACTAACAATAATAATAATAATAATTCAAATACAGTAAAAAAAATTGAAGATTGACAGAAAATTAAATTTGCAATAATTTAAATGGAGATGAATTTAATTAAAATAAAACTTTTCATTAATCATTAAAAAGAAGTACAATTACTGGAAATTAAAATTACATTAATCCTAAACTATCTTGCTGAAATTTAAATCTAAATTAACCTACTCCTAATTTAATTAAAAACAGTAAATTAAAGAAAGTGTGCCGATTACATGTGAAAAAAAGGGGGGTTTTTTTATAGGGAAAACCCTCAAAGCTTGGTGCCCAAGGTCTTGAATCCTGGCCCTTCATCTTCTTTTTCTCTTTCTTCTCTTCAATCTTGCGGTTGAAATTCACCCATGAGTCACGGATTGCCACCTTGTATTGGTGATGTGGGAGAACCAATCACAATAAGGAGGGCTGCCATGGTGGATGGAGATGAGGACCACAGGAAGTGCTTGATGCGATTTTTATGGGGATTTAATCCAAACACGTGTGAATCACACGTTTGGATTAAAAGCCCCAATTTTTACTTGTAAATTTTACTGATTAAGGATATTAGGGTTTGAGTGGCTGTAAAAATATGGTGGAGAGGAAAGAAGGAGATAACTGAGTGGGTGAGTTTTTTTTTCTTTGTTTGTATCGTTTGATGGGGAGTGGGGTAAAAATAAACAAACGATTTATTAATATGAGGTGGGTGAGAGTTACGTGTGAAAACACGTGTGAGTGTTGACTGACAGTTTGACCAGGCGTGTGTGTACTTTGACCAGCAAATGAAAACTTCCCTTTCATTTTAAGTTATTTGGGCTTGAAGGCTTTTTGGTTATTTGGCCCAGTTACATTCCCATTCTTCAATTATTATAAAACAATATGGGCTTAAAACAAAATTTCCATCCGTATGTTAGTATTGGGCCTTAATTGGGCTTTTGAGCCCATTTATCCAATGTGGGACCCACAAGACTCGAATATCTCCAAAAAGATTTAATCCGATAAAAACGAACTTGATTTCAGCTTTCATGATCTTTCCTCTAAAGTCGTGTCAGTTTACGTGAACTTGGGCACACTTTTGGTCTTTGACTTCGTCTTCGTTTCTTTTTGGACTTTTCTTCAACATTTGACCGTGAAATCCCGTGTTTTCTCTTCTTTTGATCATTTGTACCTATTTAAACACAAAAACACAAAACCACGCGTAATTCCGACTTTTACGATATAAAACACATGATTAGGTCTTGTTTTTCCTTGATTTTAGTGGCAAAAGGATAAGTGTTTACACACTTATTAATGTACCTCAGTGTCAAAGGGTGGACAATAAGATATATTTACTCAGAGTGAAGATAAAGAATATACATTATACTGATTCTAATGTCGCCAGGGAGACTGATTAATCAATATTCAGCATACCAAGTTCAGCTTTTAGTCTAGTGAACGTTGGTTCATCCAAAGGTTTGGTGAAAATATCAGCTAGCTGATATTCAGTGGGGATGAAGTGTAATTCAATATCTCCTTTTAAGATGTGATCCCTGAGGAAGTGATATCTTATGTCAATGTGATTAGTCCTTGAATGTAGGACTGGATTGTTTGAAATGGCAATTGCACTAGTGTTGTCACAAAAGATAGGGACTACTTTGTATTCCACATTATTGTCCCTGAGTTGACTTTTCATCCAATGGATGTTTGCACAACAACCAGCAGCTGCCACGTATTCAGCCTCAACAGAGGACATTGCGACTGACTGCTGTTTCTTTGCACTCCAACATACTAGCTTTCCACCAAGGAATTGACATGCACCTGAGGTACTTTTTCTATCCATGTCGCAGCCAGCATAGTCTGAGTCTGAGTATCCTTTAAGATCGAAACCTGAATAACAAGGATACCATAGACCTAGTGAGGGAGTACCCTTCAGGTACCTGAAGATTCGTTTAACAGCAGTAAGATCTGATTCTTTGGGATCGGCCTGATATCTTGCACATAAGATTGTTGAGAACTTAATATCAGGCATGGTTGCAGTTAGGTACATTAATGATCCAATCATTCCCCTGAATAAGGTTTGATTGACTGGTTTACCAGCAAGATCAGGACCTAAGTTGTTAGGGGGAACCATGGGAGTCTTTACTGAAGCACACTCAGAGATATCATATTTCTTAAGTATTTCTCTGGTGTATTTTTCTTGACAGACTGAGATCCCCTTGTCCCCTTGTTTGATTTGTAGTCCAAGAAAATATGTTAATTCACCCATCATACTCATTTCAAATTTCTTTGTCATAAGTTTTTCAAACTTTCTACAAAGATCATAGTTAGTAGATCTGAATATGATGTCATCAACATATATCTAAACTAGTAGAACATCCTCCTTGGTTCTGAAGATAAACAAGGTGTTGTCTATCTTTCCCCAGACAAATTTGTTCATTATCAGGAATGGAGAGAGAGTTTCATACCATGCCCTTGGTGCTTGTTTCAGTCCATAAAGGGCTTTGTCAAGTTTACAAACATGGTTTAGGAACTCAGAACTCTCAAAACCAGGGGGCTGAGCAACATAAACTTCTTCAGTGATCTTTCCATTCATGAAGGCACTTTTTACATCCATTTGGAAAACTTTGAAGTTCATGTAGGTAGCATAGGTCAGAAAGATCCTGATGGCTTCCATTCTTGCTACAGGGGCGAAGGTTTCCTCATAGTCGATCCCTTCAAGTTGACCACACCCCTGAATAACTAGCCTAGCTTTGTTTTTGATGACAATTCCATCTTCATCAGTCTTGTTTTTAAATACCCATTTTGTACCAAGAGCTGATTTCCCTTTAGGGAGAGGAACTAGTTTCCACACTTTGTTCCTGAGGAATTGGTTGAGCTCTTCTTGCATGGCCTCAACCCATCCTGGATGTGTCAGGGCCTCTGAAACCTTCTTTGGTTCAATTTCAGAGAGAAAGTATGCAAACAGACATTCATGGGCTGAGAAACAGAGAGTTTAGCAGCCTGACTGCGTGTGAGCATCCCCTCAGATACATCACCAATTATGTTTACAAGCTCTATGTGTTGTTGTCTTGACCATCTGTCCTGAGGACTTGGATTAGAGCTTGTTGATGGTTGGTGATTATCAGGGACCAGAGATTTAGTACATTGTACTGAGACATCACCTCCTTCTAAAGGATTTTCAGTAATAGGGTATTCAATATTTTCATCACTTGTCCATTCAGTGTTCTCATAGATGGGTGAACCCTTTGATTCATTAGCTTAAGAAGTGATAACTTCAGGGACATGTTGGGATGTGATTAAATTATCAATTGACCTATTATGAGGTGATATATGGAAGAAAATATCAGCATCAGTTTGATACTGTTTTGAGGGACAGTGTTCATACTCATCAGGAGGATATCTTGATGAGTCATTGATCCCTATTTCTTCCATTGATTGATTTGTGAAGTTAATGACATCCATACTTTCATCAAAGGTGACATGAAATGACTCCTCAATCTGTTGTCTCCTTGTGTTATAGACCCTGAAGGCTTTGGAGACAAAGGAGTATCCAAGAAAGTATCCATCATCAGCTTTGGCATCAAATTTACCAAGATGGTCCTTTTGATTGTGAATGAACACAGGACAACCAAACACATGAAAGTAGCTGATATCTGGAATCCTTTCCCTGAATATTTCATAAGGAGTCTTATCATGTCTTTTGACAATGATACATCTGTTCTGAGTATAGCAAGCTATTTTTACGGCCTCAGTCTAGAAGTGTTTTGAAAGATTGGATCCATTAAGCATGGTTCGAGCAGCTTCGATGAGAGTTCTATTCTTCCTTTCAGCCACACCATTTTGTTCAGGTGTGTAAAGAGAAGAGAAGTTCTGAGAAATTCCTTTCTCATCACAAAAACACTCAAGATCTTGGTTCCTTAATTCTGTTTCATTATCAGTTCGTATTTGTTTAACTTTAGTATCATTTTGATTTTCTACTTGCCTGATAAAAGACATTATGAATTCAGGAGCTTGACTTTTCTTTTTCAGGAAGTATACCCAAGTGTATCTAGAATATTCATCAACAATCACAAGAGTGTATTTCTCATGATTTATAGACATTGGACTGACTAGTCCAAACAAGTCCATATGAAGAAGATGTAGACACTTCCTAATAAAAAAAATTCAGTTTTGGCTTAAAAGAAGCTCTCTTGTGTTTACCTTTTTCACAGGCTGAACAAGGTTTGTCTTTTGCATACACAAGAGAAGGTAAGCCAAGAACTTTGTTTTGTTTTGCAAGTTTGTTCATATCTTTGAAATTTAGATGTGACAGTCTCTTATGCCAAAGCCAATTGACAGAGTCTGAGGCTTTAGCAAAGAAACATGCTCCTGATTTTGTTACAGAGGATATGTCTAGGACATATACATCATTTCTTCTTGGACCAGTCAACACAATTTCTTTGTTAGCATTGAAGATTGTACCTTGCTTATCATCAAACTGAACGATGTACTTAGCATCACACAGTTGACTGATACTGATGAGATTGTACTTCAGATCATTTACAAACGCCACTTTTGAGAAAACTATTCCACCACATTTGATTGAACCATATCCCTCAGTAACACAGGATGAATTATCACCGAATACTACCTTAGGACCTGGTTGCTCCACGTATTTGTGCAGATAACTTTTGACCCCTGTCATACTTCTTGAACACCCACTGTCTAAGTACCAGACAGGCTCCTTGAAGTGTTTCTGCACAGATAACGAGGTGGATTAGTTTCTCTTGTGAGCCCACTTCTTAGTAGGCCCTTTGGCTCGAAGAGCCTGACGTCTTTCACCTCGTTTGAAATACTCAAACTCAGCGTGGTCTGAGGTAGAATGAACATTGCTTCGACATGTTTTGCAGCTTAGTCCGACTGAGGATTCAGTACTTTGAGATGACTCAACTATCATTCCTCTTCTGACCATGATGATTCTATTGTGTCCTGAGGTAGTGTGATCATTGCTTCCACAAATCTCACACTCAGGGTAGTACACACAATCATCAGGTCTGTGATCGGGAATCCCACAATGTGTACAAGGTGGGTAAGTCTTAGCCTTGGATTTTCTGGTTTGTTCTGAGGTGGGCCCATAGTTATAAGGCTGAGCATTGTATCTTTTAGCATTTTTAATAGAAGCAATGTGCATCTCATGATCTGCTGTCCTGGGATCTTCACTTTTACATTTCATGCAATAGAGAACTCTATAGCAGTCATCAGTAGTGTGATTTGTATAGTGGCATAGCTCACAGGTAGGTTTCTTTGTTTTAACTTTCTTGGAAGACTCAGGTTCAGTTTTGTTACTTTTTGATGATTCAGGCTGTGAGGACACAGATGTTTCACCCTGAGATTTAGAGGCTGAGTTCAGCTTCTCTTCCATGAAAAGTTGGAATAATCTAATTAACTCCTCTTGATTTACAATAAGAGTAGAGTTAACTGAATGTTTAGGAGTCCCTGAGGGAGATATGGGTTTGGTTATCTTTTCAGTGACAGTTCCTGACTCAGTGTGATCTGGTATCATTTTTGAGTCAGGCTTTGTTTGTTCAATACAACCTAACCCAGCTCTTCCTCTAGGTGAGTGTTCTTGATAAGACAATGGAATTAATTCAGAACATGGACTTGCTCCTTGAAGGTTTTTAAAAAGAGGTAGAGGAGTCTGAATGTTTTCAGCGACACTAGATGTTTCAGTGTTACTGACTTTATCAGTCTCTTCATTCAGACAAAGTTTTTCATTAATAGCCTGAGATTCAGGAATTAATATTTTTCCAGTGTCAAAGTTAGGCAAAACACTCTCAGGATTTGATCTCTCAACCCAGTCTTTTGACTTAGGAATCATTTCATGATAAAACCCAACTGAAGCAGGGAGAAATGCCTTTTCACTCATTTCCTTAGTTGGTGCCTTTTCAGTGAGTTGTCATGCCCCCAAAATTTTCTTCTATTGGGTAGGTATTTGACTGTCTATACACTGAGAAGCTAAGGTAGAGCTATTTTTCCATTTCTCATTGATTCGTTTTTCTTCCTTAAGTTGTTCTTGAAGATCATGATTGATTTTGGTGAGTTCAGTGTTCTGAAGTTGACAGCTTACTGCTTCAAGTTTAGCTTGTTTTAGAACTAATAAATCATCTCTACTTTGTTTAATTCAAAAACAAGTTTATTATATTTTGACAAAAGATTCAATCTTTGCTCTTCAACAAACGATAGGTCAATGTTAATATACTTAAGGAATTTTTGCCAATCATATTCTTCATCCATAGAAAGAAGCATGTTTACCTTTCTCATGGTGATGTCAACCCATTCTCCATTTCGAGCATGATTCTTTCTAACTAATAATTCATCATCAGCTAGAGCCATTAACACTTGATACCTGACTTCCTCCTCTTCTGAGGACAAATCTTCATCATCCCAATCAAAAGTTTCAGCTACTAGACCTTTGGCTTTGTTTTGAGCAGGCTTTTGAGTTTGAGCAATGGTAGGTTCAGCTTCCAAGAGTGCATGTTTAGCTTTTACCTTTCTATACTCAGACCTATAGTCCTTCTCAATTTTCTTACTATTCTGAAAACTTTGATTAATTGGAGAAGCCTGAATTAGTTTTGGTGTAAACTTGGGTTTAAAATTGTCATTCCCTGATGAAAAACTTTGATTTTTATAAGAGGCCAAAGGGGTTTTTGAAAGACAATATTTAGCAAAATGCCCAGTTTTACCACATCGATAGCAATCCACTCCCTCAGTGGATTAGTTACCAGCAAATCTAGTTCTTTTGATATAACGTTTGGTATTTGCCAACATGGCCCTTTCATGATATTCCCTGTTCAAATCTCTTATGTATTATGTACTAGATCTTTCATCCACCTCATCATCTGAGGTTTCCTAAAAATTTTGAACAATTGCATTTGAGTAAAAAGCAGTTGAAATGGGGCCATTATCAATTTGAGTGGGTTTGGCTGAGGTGTCTGTTATTAAGGCCTTCTTGGACTCAGGATATCTTCTATTTATCAGATTATCTTCAAAGATGAATCTCCCATAAATATCTGCAAGATCCCGAGTCTATATGTGATTAGCATTTCTCAGTCCTTGAGAAAAACCAAGCCATTTTTCAGGGAGACTGTTCACAAAACCAACATTGATTTCATGCTTAGACAGTTTCACCCCGTCATTCGTTAGCTCATTGAGCAAGGTTTTATACCTGGTGTAAGTCTGAGGAAGTGTTTCAGATGTTTTGGCCCTGAAAGTGTTATATTCTAACTTCAGGTCCATAATCCTATTTTCCTTTGTGTCAGATGGTCCTTCGAAACTATGAACAAGATCTGTCCAAGTCTCTTTGCCCGTCTCACACTCAATGACAGCCTCCATAATATCGTCAGGAAGATAAGATATTTTCATGCTTTTGAGACGTTGGTCTTGATTGACCACTCTCCTTTCATCGTCAGACCATTGGTTTTCAGGTTTGTCATCACCAGTTGTTGTTTTTGGTTTGAATGGACCATCTTTAATACAAGTTATGTAATAAGGTTCCATTCCCATCAAATAACACAACATTCTTTTCTTCCATTTGTTAAATCTTTCAACTTCTAACTTAGGAGCATTAACAGAGTAACTCGCTCCTTTTTTGTTAACAAGTTGAGGTACATTACTTTCAGCCATAATGGATCAAGGTTTTAAAAACTTTGAGACGGTGGTTAAAAGTTTTATAATCCTACCGCTCTGATACCACTTGTTGGTCCCTTGTAATTAGTACTATACTTAAGTAAACTAAGTATAGTACTAACCCATGGTTAAGTAATGCAATAAACTTAATACAAGTAAGTAAATTAACACAATGTTTTCAACGTTTAACTCTTAGCTTTATTAAAGAATTATACCCTATTGTATACGAAGCTACAATAGGGATTGAATAGACAATGTGTGGTTTTGTGATCTCCTCACTAACAAGTGATACAAGGTTTTTACATCACGTATCAAAATTCGTAGTCCCAAGTCTTTTCGAATTGATTCCCGGCTTAAAGTACGACTCAGTCGTTCTTTGGTGAAACAAAAGTGTGTCGTTCTAGTATATTAAAAAGCAAAGACTTAAATGTAAATGACGTAAAGTAAATCTAAATCTACTTAAAATAAAAGGCAAGAATTTAAAAGCGTGACTAAAATTAAAGGGCACTAAATGTAAATAACGCAAGCTTAAATCTAACTAAGGCAAACTTAAAACGCAAATAAACTTAAAACTTAAACTAAGGCAAGGGGAAAATAAATCTAAGGCGAATAAACTTAAAGTGCGACTAAGTAGAAAGGCGGGAAAGTTAAAGCTCGAAATTAAAAAGCAGAAAATTAAAAACTGAAAATAAAGAAACTGAAAATCAACTCTATTCGGAATAAATCCCTATCCGGAATATATTCCTATTCGGAATAATGTCCTTACCCGGAATAATCTTGCTCTATCCGGAATAAGTTCCCCTATTCGGAATACCTTTTGCTATCCGGAATAATCTCCTACTCGGAATAACTGCCCTATTCGGAATATTAGCCCAATGCGGAATAAAGTTCCTATTCGGAATAAGCCCCTATTCGGAATACTCAGCCTATTCGGAATATCCTTCCTATCCGGAATAATGGATATTCCGGATAAACCACCTTTGCTAAAACCTTTATCCGGAATATTGTCACCTATTCGGAATAACTTTTGGCTGGCTTGATTCGGAATGTTCCTGGGAGATCAAAACCTGAGAAAGATACAGTAATAGCAAGATGCGAAATGTTCCTGGGAGATCAAAACCTGAGAAAGATACAGTAATAGCAAGATGCGAAGAACAGGGAAAGAAATTCACACGGATCTAAATAAAACTTAAGCAAAATCAACCACAAGATTAAATCAAACTAATGAATAAACAACTATTAATCATAAACAATCAATCCAAAACAACAAAACTAACAATAAAGATCAAGATAATCAAAACCCACTTAAATAAATCAATAAAAATCAAGAACATGAACATAAACAATAAAAATCAAAGATTAAGAAAGGTAGAATGAGAGATGAACAATAAAGATAAAGATTGACAAGAATTAAAAGAAAAACTTACTTGAAATTAAATGGTAATTAAGGTGCAAGACAAGTATTTAAATTTGACAAGTATTTAAATGACAAGGTAATTAAAAGTGGAAGAACTAATTGTCACTATTAGCCAACAAAATGAAAATGATTAAGATCTAATCTATATATAGGGGAGTATTAAGGAATGCTTAGGAAGCTTCCTCCCCTCTTTCCTTTCTCCTTAATTGCATGCTTAGTCCTTCCTTCTTAATCTCTTTGTTAATTGCACCATTAGTCCTTAAGCCTTTAAATCTTCTTTAATCTTGGACTTTAATGACTTTTGGCTCGGGATTTCTTTGAACTCATATTTTAATTCTTCAATAAAATAGACTTGAGTTCTTTGGCTTTAGGTAAACTTCCGTCTTTCGACTTTTTCTTCGATAAATCTTCAGAATTGGTCTTGGACTTCCGTTCTTTTTGCACTCTTGACTTCTCGACTTCATCTTTCATCTTTTTCTTCAATAAAAGCCCGTGAATGCCGTGTTTTCTCCACTTTTCACAATTTCGTCCTAAATCACAACAAAAACACAAACCATGCGTAATTCCGACATAAAAGACATAAAATACACGTTTTGGCTCGGTTATTATTGTAATTAAGTGGTAAAAAGGATGGGTGTTTACACACCTATCAAAAAGCTAGTCCAATCCTAACGATTGCTAAGCTTGACGATTCTATCAACAGGAGTTTATAACTCAAGTGTATGATCGTGTTTGGAGGAGAGAAAAACTTGTTTGTGAATGTCTAAAGCATTTACTGCACAAACTTGCTTTACTCTCCTTTACAAGCATCCTATTTATAGAAGGAAAGTGGGTAGAAGACAATAATTGCCCATGTGCAATTCTTGTCTTATTGGTACAGTGTAGTATCTTGTCTTAACCTATGCTAAGTAGTAAGACGTAGGTCCTTTACACATGTCAGTACCCCATCTATCCCAAAAGGGTAAGTCACGCTAATTGTGTGATGTACTTCATCTTGTCACAATTCAACTTATCCCGCCTTTTCTTCAGTCTTGGAGAATGCTTGTTTTCTTCAGGGAGATCGTATGGGGTTCAATGAGTCTATTGCCACAACGCACTGAACCCATTACCTTCTTCTTTGTCATAGAAGACATTCGTTGAGCTTCGCCTCTCTAAATGCTTGAGTCTTCCTTTTAGACTCAGTCTAAGAACTCGAAGGCAACTCACTGAGTGACTGTTCACTCAGTGACCTCGTTTTGTTCAAGGTTAATAATTCACTTAGGCTGATTGTTATTCAAATCCTTCAGGGAGGTCATTAGGTACTGAATCGACCTAACAAGTATACTTTTCCTTCAACAGACCCCAAATGGTCTCTAAATATTCTCTGTCCATACTCCCACACAAGGAGACGATAGAAGTAAACACTTGTAGTTTATCACCATACTTTGTGATCTTCCAAAAGCTTGTACTAGGATCTTCTTCATGTTTGATCACAGGGTTTCTAACATCAAAAGGCATAACATCAACAATATCTAAAAGAGAAACCTACAAATTTCCCTTTACCACACTTTCACTGGGCAAATTTAGATCTAATGGATCATTACTCTAGGAAATTAAGCTTCACTCCCTGCTTTCTTGGCCTAGACACTTGTGATGCCTTCTTTATCCTCATATACTCCTCCAACTTCTCTTGTCTCTTAGCAGAGAGTTTAAGATGTGTATTGTGCTCACAAATATTGACCCAGATGGGATATGCAAAGTATTCTAATTGTTCTGCAACTTCTTCTAGGTCCACCCAGCTTGATTTCTCCTAAGCAACATCTTGTAAAACTCTCTTTTGGTTGTTCTAGGCTTCATCAAAACATTCTCAGCCTTGTTTTCTTCTATCACCTTTAAGTCCCTTTGGACTCTCAGCAAACCTTCCATTCCTCAAATTCTCATAGAAAGAGTAACAGATGGATCTTCCATAGCCATTTCTTCATATCTATGATGGAGACTTGCTATCTGTGGCATATCATAATCAATCAACAATGTCGGATGTCTCAAATTTTCTCTGGCTGTCTCATCCTCGCAATACTCTAACTGCTCTGGCTCTTCTTCATAATCCGCTTCAGGATTAGAGCTGTGAGAACTACCATCGTCATCATCATTGCTTGCTTTAAGACTCCCAGATTAAGAACTAAGTATTTAAGACTCAGTCAAACCTTTATGTTGCCCTTTTAGTTCTTCCTCTTGGATTTGTTGTGCCACCAAATGATCAAATTTAACCTGTGCAATTTCCTTGGGAACCTGTTCTTCTACCAAAATTTCTTTACCCTTATCTGTTGGATCAATGGTAGGTAAAGTAATTGGTACCTGTGTTGACACATCCTTCATTGTCAATGGCGGTTGGGATACACAAGAAAAAATGGAGGTTTGTCAGCGGCTAGCAATGAAGTGTTAGCGGCTAAAAAAGGCTTGTCAGCGGCTACACCTTTGACTTTGCTAGTACTCACTTGCTACATCAGCTCTGTTAAAGAAAGTCTCATAGGTGTCACCATGAAGGGATCAAACTCTCTACTCGCTTTCATACCTTTAAGCGCATCAGCTATCTTCATTGTACCTATGGAACCTTCCTCAGAACTCTTATCACTCAAATTCTATCTTTCCTCCCGTTTGAAAGACTCCTCTCTAACATCATCACCTGAGGACTGAGCTACAAAAGTCCTCATTCACTTGCCATCATTCTCTAAAACTTCAATCCTCTCCTTCAACGAAGTGAGTTCAAGGCCTTGATCTGTGACAGTCAGTACAAGCTCTACATTTTGCTTTTGCAAGCTAATGCAGAGATTCGTTAATTTCATTGGTGTCAAGGGTTGCATACTGCCCTCACCCTCATTCAGAAAATTTATCCTCAATGAGGCTTCATTGGGAGTGAAAATAGGCTTACTTATAGTAGGTCTGTCTTGCCATGCATCTAAGCTAGAGGCAATAGGCCCAGCCATCTCCACATCACTAACCACCCTTGTGGTAGTGGTCTCCTCTGCTACATGGCTAGGGCTACCAGGGGAAGACACCCCATGTAACACCTGGTAATTTTCCCTACTTTTCAAAATGACTATTTTACCTTTTGACTTTTTATTTAGTCAACTATGTGATTTAACTGTGTTGGAACCGAGAAGTTATCCCGCATCTTCTGAAAAACTGTTTGATGACGAGTAATGGCCTCACACTGTGCTCAGTCATTATTCTGAACATTTTCTGTGAACCTGACCAAAGTGCTGAGACGGTCAATGAATTGACGATAATCCATGAGATTAATCGTTATCTGTGAATTATGTGCTTAACTGTTTAGTTTTTAACAGTGTGATCGTATTTTCTTGAGCAACGTATTTAAATATTTCTGTATATGTTTATATATGTCTGTATTTTAGTATTTTTGCTATTTATAGTAATAAATCGTATTTACTGTGAATATTTAATTAACGTATCGCGTTTTCGTATTTTACGTCGCTTTTATGTTTAACCGTCGTTAACATGCATAAAATACTTTACCAATCATAAAATGTCAGTTTTCGTCGAAAAATCGTAAACTTAATTTATTTCGTCAAATTTTTAAGTTTTAGCTAATTTTAAACTTAACTATATACTTTTTGATATTTACCTAAAACTAACTAACCATTTTACCTTAAACCTTTTAACTAGTTACCATAGTAAAAATTTTGAATAATTTACCCCCATATGGGACCCCCATAACCGGCCAAAACAAGCACCATGTGCATAACGCACCAAAATCTTACACTTTGCCATATTTAGCTTCAGGTTACACATCTTACACTCTTTAACTTACTGACCTATTTTCACCTCAAATAATTCACTTCATTTCACTTCAAAAAAAAACACACATACCTCTCTTTCTCTCTCAAAACACACGGCACAAACACATACACATTTTCCACCATTGTTGATTTCTTAAAGCTTCATTTTAACAAGAATTAACACAAAACAAAATCACCCTAGAGTTTGTACAAGCATAAAGAAGAATGGTTATTCTTGGTTTGTTGATTTGAGTAGTTTTTGGGTTGAAGTTGTAGAGTAGAGTTCTTGTTGATTATTAGTGGGTTAGAGCGTAGATCGGGTCGTTGTGATTACGTAGAATCGTTACTCAAGGTTACTTCTTAAACCTTTTTCATCTTTTTATTTTCCATGCATAATCTTTGTAGATCTATGCATGCATGTTACTCATCAAGTATTTTCTTGAAATAAAATGATAAAAACTATTTTGTTCATGAAATATTTTAAGATCTATGAAAATTATGTGTGGATCTATTAGATCCATACATGAAAATGGTTTAATTGAAAGACTTGTGAAAAATGTAAGTATGTATATTTTGGATTTGTGAACTTGAAGTAAAATCTTTGATTTTGTTGGTGATTATGAATAATTGGAGGGAACTAGTAGTGTTACTACTAGTGGTTACGCTTGAAAATGGTCGAAAACGAGTTTTTACGAAAAACATACAATCTGTCCGATTTTTATAAGAGGCGTAGAGGGTCGTAAAAATTGTTTTGACACTAGTTTACTACGATATTATGAAAATATAAGTTAATACCTTCGTTTCGATATATTATAGCCATAGTCCCCACTATCGTGAATCGTTAGTTACTCTGCTGGAGTAAGCTCTTATGTTACGGATAGATCTATTGAGGGTTGACAACCTCCACTCGGGCATTCTGACGCCGGACGAGTGTGTACCATTTGTATGAACGGAGTTATCTTGGCTAGGTACTCCATTGGGGCAAAATTTATGTATGCAATCTATTGTATGCACTGGATCACTAGTTTCGATGTCACGAGCTTAGCTATCATAAATATTGTGAACACCCAGTTTATCCTACACTTGGAACTATATCTCCTATAGTTGCACGTGTACATGAAATGAAATCTGAAATTGAATTACTATGAACTTTTACTTGAAACCTATATTCTCACCAACTTTATGTTGACCCAATTTAGCATTTATCTCAGGTAATTGATGATGAGTTGTATCTGCTGTGTGAAGTACTTGGAGTTCGCATGCATTTCTTGGCTATCTTCAGACATTTATTTACTTATGCTTTTGAACTATTATCTCGTTGATGTTTAAAACTTTTACATTCCGCTGCACTATCTTTTGAAACTGAGACCTTTTGTACTTTGATGCTTTTATTTAAATTCAACGAGGTATTTTTATAAAACGTCTCATTTAGAGTCGTTCTCTTGTACCTTGAACTATGATACAATGACGTAACAGCCCCCGAGCTTCACCGCTTCCGCATATCACATTTTGGGGTGTTACAGAATTGGTAATCAGAGCCTTGGTTATAGAGAACTAGGTTTGCATCTTAGGCCTAGACTATAACCGATGTGGCTACTTGTTACTCTGTATATATATGTGTACTACGTAATGTATTACGTAGGATAACACTATAAGTAATATGTAATATATATTATGTAATACGTAATATGTATTATATACATATGTATTTCGTTGATTTGCATACTTTAATTTCTATACATGATTATTTCATGCATACCCTACAACTGCTTTAATACGCATTTTGGTTGTTGCAGGTTATGTCGTCATCTACTGTTTCTTACCAGCCCGACTCTGCCGACGAAGAGTGGGAAGACGAGATTGAGATGATACCAGATCATCTTGAGCCGGAGAATGACCCAGAGGAGGCTGATCTTAAGGAGGAAGGTGCGGAGTATTACCCTGACAAGGATCCGGAGGAGGATGATGAGGGTGAGCCTGATGTGTTGTCTGATACTTCCGATGTTGTTGATGGGATGCCATCGGTTGTGCATCGTACTTTGATCGAGTGGGTTAGTGGTAGTGAGGACGATGAGGATGATGAGGATGACGTGGATGGTATTGAGGTAGATCACGAGGGTGATGAGGTTATGGATGGACATGAGGTAGGTCATGAGGATGATATGGATGGTGTTGAGGTAAATCATGAGGGTGATGATGATATGGATGGATATGAGGTAGATCGTGAGGATGATGAGGACATGGATGATGAGACTGATAGTGATACTGACGTTAGGATGATTGTGGTTAGTAGTGATAGCGAGGGTGCTGAGGCTGATGATGATATTAGGGTTGATGCTTTGACTGTTGTAGCTGAGAGAGTTGAGCCTAGTAGGAGGAGTGAGATTAGGAAGACTTCCAACTTGAGGAAGAAGCCTACTGTTCCATGTCAGGGGTTTAGAGAGGAGAGGGAAGCTTTATGGGGTACGCCACCAGCTGAGGTTTATACTGATTCAGATGATACTGTACCACCTGCTGATGGAGCTGGACCATCCGGTGTTAGATCTCGAGCTTTGTCCGATTCTGATTCGTCATGCCCACGGAAGAAGATTCGTATGTCTGATTCACACACTACACCTGAGGCATCGCCTACTCATGGGAGTCGAGTTGCTACTACTGTTTCTACACCACCTACTCATCATGTTGGAGAGCCCTCTAGACCTAGGTCATGTGTTGTTATGATAGGATCTGCTAGGGATTCAGATGCTGTTCGTTTTCGTCTACTTGAGGATGCGGTCTTTGGATTGTTAGAGGATAACGAGGATACCCGTGACTTGTTGGAAACCACACTTGAGGAGGTTGCTAGGTTGAGGCGTGAGTTGGAGTCAGTTCGTGGAGGAGACCGAGCTCTAGATGGAGACCCGAGGAGTGATTCACCGAGATGTGCTGAGTGTGATCATCGTCGTCGCACTTAGAGATTCATCGTTATTGTGCTTAATTCTAGAGTAGATTGACATCTTTATCTTTTAGGTATTGTATCCACTAAACTAGAGTAGTACTCGGTTAGTTGGAGTAGACTAGATGTAATCATACTCTTATTTTATGACTATGTATTCGATATTTTGATTATGAATGGGAATTTAACTTTATGACCTTGACCAGTGACTATCCTTTTTATGTTGTTGTGCTGTTAAATTCTGCATTCTATTTTAGCATATGAAATATATAACGTGTATATTCGTGCTTGAACCTTAATTGCATTGTTGTCTTAACGCAGAGAAATAATGGTGAACACACGTAACGGAATGACTGACGCACAATTGGAAGCACTGATTACGCAACGAGTGACTGTTGCACTGGCAAACGTTCAAGCTAACAACAACGTGAACGAAGCACCACCGAACAATGTTGACAATCGACCGCCTAAGCCGTGTACTTACAAGGACTTTAGGAGTTGTGACCCTTTGAATTTTAATGGTACTGAAGGAGCTGTCGGATTAGCTCGTTGGGTTGAAAAGATGGAAGCTATGTTCCGTGTCAGTGGATGTGTTGTTGAAAACCAAGTGACTTATTCTACTTGTACTTTAGCTGCTGGAGCGTTGACATGGTGGAACACCCATGTATAGACGGCTGGAGCCGAGGAGGTGTATGGAATGAGTTGGGAGGAACTTAAGAAGTTGTTGACTAAGGAGTACTGTCCTCCTAATGAGATTCAGAAAATGGAAATCGAACTGTGGAACCTGACTGTGAAGAACAATGATATTGGGACGTACACTAGGAGGTTCCAAGAATTCTGTTTGCTATGTCCTGGAATGGTTCAGGATGAAGAAAAGAAGGTTGAGCGCTATATTTGGGGTTTACCTGGTAGAGTTCAAGGGAATGTGACATCGTCTGGACCGACAAAAGTTAGTGATGCTATAAGGATGGCTCATAGTCTGATGGACCAAGTTGTTCGAGCAAATGCTGGGAATGCCGCGGACAACAAGAGAAAATGGGGTAATAACCAAAGGAACAACCATGGGAACTATCCTAATAAGAGGCAAGACACCGTGAAAGCTTACACTGCTGGTACTGGGGAAAAAGGAGTATACAATGGGACGTTACCTCTGTGCAATCGATGCAAGCGTCACCATAATGGACAATGCAATGTACAATGTCACAACTGCAAGAAAACTGGACACATTGCTAGAGATTGTAAGTCACCACCGAACACGAAAGCCAATGTCACTTGCTTTGAATGTCAGCAAAAGGGACACTACAGCAATGAGTGCCCAAATAAAAAGAACAAGGACCAAGGAAAGATTGTTAAAGCTGGGGAAGCTCGTTGAAGGGTCTATGTGATAGGAGGAGGAGAAGCGCAACAAAACCTCGATGTCGTGACGGGTACGTTTCTTCTCAATGGTCGTTATGCTTCTATTTTATTTGATACTGGAGCCGATAGGAGTTTTGTGTCGACTGCTTTTAGTGTTTTGCTTGATGTGACCCCTTCACCCTTAGACACTAAGTACACTATTAGGTTAGCTAATGGGAAGTTGATAGAAGTCGACACTATACTTCGTGGATGCACTTTAAATCTTCTAGGTCATCCTTTCGTAATAGACCTTATGCCTGTTGAGTTAGGGAGTTTTGACGTGATTATCGGAATGGATTGGTTGTTGAAATATCATGCTACGATTGTATGCGACGAGAAGATCGTTCGTTTACCATTTGGTGATGAAGTTTTGGAGGTACAAGGGGATACAAGTAACGGAAAAGGGAAGTCACGACTGAACATTATCTCGCGTGTCAAGGCTCAGAAGTTTTTATCGGAAGGTTGCCACGTAGTTTTAGCCTGTGTTACTGAAAAGCAGACAGAAGAAAAACGGTTGGAAGATGTACCTATCGTACGGGATTTTCCGGAAGTCTTTCCTGAAGATTTGCCTGGATTACCGCCGGCTAGACAAGTTGAATTCCAGATTGATTTAATACCGGGAGCTGCACCTGTTGCTCGAGCGCCTTACCGTTTAGCACCGTCAGAATTGCAAGAACTAGCGACGCAACTACAAGAATTGACTGATAAAGGATTCATAAGACCGAGTTCTTCAACCTGGGGAGCTCCAGTCTTATTTGTGAAGAAGAAGGATGGGAGTTTTCGGATGTGTATCGACTATCGTGAGTTGAACAAACTTACCATCAAGAAACGTTACCTGTTACCTAGGATCGATGATATGTTTGATCAGTTGCAAGGATCGAGCGTTTACTCGAAGATTGACCTTAGGTCTGGTTATCACCAATTGAGAGTCCGTGAGGAAGATGTTGCAAAGACTGCTTTTAGGACTAGGTATGGACACTATGTGTTCCAAGTTATGCCGTTCGGTTTGACAAACGCACCTGCTGTGTTTTATGGATCTCATGAACCGGGTGTGTAAACCGTATTTGGACAAGTTTTTCATTGTGTTCATCGATGACATACTGATTTACTCAAGGAATGAGAAGGGACATGAGGAACATCTTAAGATAATATTGGAATTACTTAAGAAGGAGGAATTGTACGCTAAGTTCTCGAAGTGTGATTTTTGGTTGCCAAGAGTACAATTTCTAGGTCACGTTATAGATAGCAAGGGGATTCATGTTGATCCTGCCAAGACTGAATCAATTAGGGAGTGGACTGCTCCTACGACACCGACTGAAATTCGCCAATTCATAGGACTCGCCGGATATTACCGAAGGTTCAACGAGGGATTCTCGAAGATCTCGAAACCATTGACGAAGTTGACTCAAAAGAAGGTGAAATACGAATGGGGAGATAAGGAGGAATTAGCATTCCAAAAGTTGAAACAAATGTTGTGTAGCGCGCCTATTCTATCGTTACCAGAAGGATCGGAAGACTTTGTGGTCTACTGTGATGCATCATCAAAAGGATTGGGAGCTGTGTTGATGCAAAGGAAGAAAGTTATCGCCTACGCGTCACGACAATTGAAAACGCATGAGAAAAACTACACTACGCACGACTTGGAGCTAGGAGCGGTAGTATTTGCCTTGAAATTGTGGAGACACTACTTGTATGGAACCAAGTGTGTCGTCTATACCGATCATAAGTGTTTACAACATATTCTTGATCAGAATGAACTGAACATGAGACAATGATAGGTGTGTAAACACCCATCCTTTGACCACTTAATTCTGGCTAAAACAAGACCAAAACGCGTATTTAATATCATTTGTTTGGAATTATGCGTGGTTTTTGTGTTTATTGTGTTTTTAGAGCCAACTGAATGAATATTGGAGAAAACGTGGGATTGCACGGGCTTTATCGAAGAAAAAGACTCAAGATGAAGTCTATTGTCCAAGAGATGCAAAAGATTTGAAGTCACTGGGCCTATTCGAAGATTTATCGAAGAAAAGGACCAAAGATGGAAGATTTATATAAGTCGAAGAAACTCAAGTCTATTAAACGAAGAAATTAAAAGACGAGTTGAATTTAATCGACGACAAATCCCGAATCAGAATCGAAAACGTCAAATTTTCGGAAAAGACGAGAAGACAAGAAGAACGGGAGAAAGCCCACTCACCAACCAAAAGACAAGACTATATAAAGCCCTCCCTTCACACTTTTCATTCAGTTTTAGTTTTTTTTCATCTCCTTCTTTTTCTCCCTTTTAGTTCGTAGCATCACCAACACCACTAGGGTGTTTGGTGATTTAGATCTTTGTTTTTCAATCTTGTATTTTCATCCTTGTTTTGTGATTGCTAAAACCTTGTTGAATCAATACAATCTTTCCATTTTCATCTTGTTCATCTTCATCTATTTAGTTAAAAGTTCAAGTTCTTATTTGTTTGATTTAATCTTTAAAAGTTGTTGAGTTTTATGTTTTTATTGATGGGATTTGTAGTTATTGGTTAGTATATCATTTGTGTTTAGTTTTATTTAAGTTTTGGTGAAAAACATGGTGATTTTTGGCTTAAAATTGATTTCCCTGTTCTTCGGCTTAAGTTTCTGTTTTTGAGTTCCCCAGGTTCCGAATGAACCAAATGTTCCGGATGAACTGCATCTTCCGAATGAACACAAAGTTCCGGATGAACCAATAGTTCCGGATGAACTAAAAGTTCCGAGTGAACAAAAAGTTCCGAATCAGTCTTTAAGTTCCGAATCAGTTTTATCTTTTAAACTTCCGAATGAACCAAAAGTTCCGGATGAGCAAAAGTTCCGAATGAACAAAAAGTTCCGGATGAGCAAAATTTCCGAATGAGTTGATTGTTCCGAATAAACTTCCGAATCAAAGTTCCGAGTAAAGTTCCGAATCAAGCTTCCGAGTCAACTTCCGAGTGAAGGTTCCGAACGAAGTTCCGGATCAATAAACTTCCGAATCAAGGTTATTTCTGTTACTGTGTTATTGTGTTACTGTTTCTGTGTTATTGTGTTACTGTTTCTTACTCTTTATTTTATTTGAATTTTAATTCTAGTTTTATTAATTGTCATTAAATTAATTATTTTTGATTTAAGTTCTCATTTAAATACATTTAAACTTTTTAGTAGATTAGAAAACTAAACCCCCTTTTTTTAGTAACCAAGAACAATCATTCCACTTAGAACCGAGATCAATTCAAGAGGATTTTGAGAGATTAATCTGAACCCATACAAAAACCTTGTATCAAATGGCGCCGCTGCCGGCTCTTCTCGTTAAGATCAAAAGTTTTTTGTGAGAACTTGGATTTTAGGATCCGTTCCCCGTGAACGTTACTTTTTCATAAAAACTTTCAAAAACACAAAAAATAGAAAATTTTCAAAAATCCTAAAAAATTAAAAAACATAAAAACCCAAAAATATTTTTTCTTTGTTTTTCTCTTGTTAGTTCTTTTGCAGGTGTATGCGCACTCGATCCACGTCTTATCAAGAGCCCGAGCCTCTCGATAACCTAGACATGGCCGGTGTACAAAACAACAACAACATACCACCTCAAAACAACAATAATAACAACAACAACCCACCTTTCAACAACATGAATAATAACAACAACAATGAGCCTCTTCTGGATAATCGCCCGATGATTGAACTGCTGCAAGCTCATGTAGATGGCAACACTGATCCAATTGTTATACCAGCGATTGCAGCCAACAACTTTGAGCTCAAATCAGGCTTTATCCAGATGGTCTCCGCTCAACCATTCTTGGGGCGTACCATTGATGATCCACATGACCACATCAAGAGATTCTTACAACTCACTAATACGGTCAAGTTCAATGGTGTTCCACAAGAGGTAATCCGTCTACAACTTTTTCCCTTTTCTTTAGAGGGACAAGCCCGGCATTGGCTTGCTAAGGAACCGCCACAGAGTATTCTCTCGTGGACGGATTTGGAAACCAAGTTTATCAATAACTTTTCCCACCCTCTCGTACTACCGCTTTGCGGAATGAAATCATAAATTTTGAACAAAAGTACGATGAGTCGTTCAGTGAATGTTGGGATCGTTTTAAAGATCTTTTAAGAAAATGCCCACAACATGGTTTTACCAAAGTACATCAAATTAATACTTTTTACAATGGTTTAAGCATGAGTGACCAAGATTCACTAAACAGTGCCTCGGGGGGTAATCTTTTGGCTAAGACTTCCAATGCTGATTGGGATATCATTGAGAATAAATCTCGTGTGCAAACCAAGAGTGTTCGGACCAATGTCGCTAGTGCTAGCACTAATGACAGCGACAAGCGATTGGACAAAATCACTACGCTTCTTGAATCGCTTGTTACCCACACCGTCAACAACAACCACAGCAACATGCGAGATATGCGGGGGTCCTCACTCTTACACCACTTGTACTGCCACCCAGGACTACCCTTCAAAGAATGTGAATGCAGCTTATGGCACCTATCCTCAACCTGCTTATCAAGCTAGACCTCAAGGTGAACGTAATTTGCTTAGCTACCGCTCCAACAATTATCTTTCCCCACCCGGTTTTCCTCCAAACAACCCAAACCAACAACAAAACCTCAATCGCCCTCCTCAACAACAACAACTACCTCGTACACCATACATCCCACCTCATAAACAACCATCTCCACCTCAATGAAACAACCAAGTTTACCAGCAACCTGCTTATCAACCACCCGCATACAATGCTCCTCCCAACCAACCCACCGTGTTACACCAAGAAGTGGAAACTTACATGAGGACGAACGATGTGATCGTGTGAAATCTTCAGAGAGAAGTTCTTAACTTGAAGGCAGACCTAGTCAAACAAGGGAACGATTTGAGAGCTGACATGAGAAATACTTTGGATAGTCAAACGAATGACTTGAAGAACATGATGGCTAGTTTTTTCCAAGGTAATCAACCCTCTTCTTCGGGTACTCTTCCGAGTAACACCGTTGCGAATCCAAGAGGGGAGATGAAAGCAATCACCACTCGTAGTGGCAAAGGTACCAAGGAACCCGAGCTTCCTATACCTCCACCGGTGGTTGTGACTAAGGAAAACGAGTCACCTACTACTATTCCTCATCCTTCTACCTCCCCAATTTCTCCGCCTCCTTCACCTTCTACCCCTATTTCCCCACCACCCATGGTTGTGAGTGATCCTATTCCCCTAAAGCCTTCTTCTTCATCCAATATACCTTATCCTTCAAGGTTGAGGAAAGAGAAGCAAAAGAGCAAGGATGATATTCAGGTTTCAAACTTTCTTAAAATGTTTAAACAACTGAATTTCAATATCTCCTTTGCTGAGGCTCTCGCTCACATGCCCAAATACGCTAAGATGTTTAAAGATCTTCTAAACGACAAGGAGAAGCTTCTTGATATTTCTAACACCCAACTTAATGAGAATTGCTCTGCAGTGCTCTTAAGGAAATTGCCAACTAAGCTTGGTGATCCGGGTCGTTTCCTAATCCCTTGCAACTTCCCGGGAGTAGAGAATTGCATGGCCCTAGCCGATCTAGGTGCCAGTATTAATCTAATGCCTCTAAGCGTTTGGAAGCAATTATCTCTCCCTGAGCTAGTCCCCACCAAAATGACTTTGGAATTAGCTAACCGTACGGTTGCTTATCCAGTGGGGATAGCCGAAGACGTCTTTGTAGGAGTCGACAAATTCACTTTTCCTGCTGATTTCGTCGTTGTTGACTACGACATGGACCCTCGTGTGCCATTGATCGTTGGTCGTCTATTCCTGAGGACCGGTCGCACTCTAATCGATGTTGAAGTCGGTGAGCTTATCATGAGAGTGGGTGACGATAAGATCGTCTTCAACATGGGAAAGCTTTCTAAACAGCCTTATTCATACGAGAGTGTTAATTGTATTGACGTTCTTGATGAGGCTTGTGAAGAACACTTCAAAGATGCTTGTAAAAGTATTCCTACATCTCTTCCCAATGTTGAGACCGTTTCCTCTGTCGACTCATCACTATCTCTATTTGGAGAAAGTGATTTCCTTTGGAAAGATTTCGAAGCCACCATGGGAGATGTGAATTTAGACAATGACGATTCTACTACCAATTGGGATGAAGATCTCCGCCTCATTGAAAACCTTCTCAAAGAAGACAATCTTTCTCCTCTATCTCCGACGGTTACTGCTATTGATCCTCCTTCTCCTAAAGAGGTGACTAATGATGATCCATCATTAGTTTCACCATCTATTGAGGATCCTCCCACTCTTGAGCTTAAGGACCTACCTCCTCATCTTGAGTACGTTTTCCTTGAAGACAACAAGAAGTCGCCCGTCATCATCGCAAAGGACCTAAAGGACGAAGAAAAAGCCCGACTTATCACCGTGTTGAAAGATCATAGAAGGCTATTGCTTGGAAAATCTCTGATATTCGTGGAATCGATCCTCACTTCTGCACACACAAAATTCTCATGGAGGACGACTTTAAGCCCACAATTCAAAGCCAACGAAGGGTGAATCCAAAAATACATGAAGTCATCAAAACAGAGGTTATCAAACTTCTTGATGCGGGTATGATTTACCCTATTTCGGATTCACCATGGGTTAGTCCAATCCATTGTGTGCCTAAGAAAGGCGGCATCACCGTTGTGCCCAATGCAAACAACGAGTTGATTCCTACCCGTCTCGTTACTGGGTGGAGAGTTTGTATAGACTACCGCAAACTCAATGATGCCACGAGAAAGGATCATTTCCCTCTACCTTTTATGGACCAAATGCTTGAACGTTTAGCGGGTAATGAATATTACTGCTTTCTTGATGGTTTCTCGGGTTACTTCCAAATACCCATCGATCCCCAAGATCAAGAGAAGACAACATTCACTTGTCCCTATGGCACATTTGCTTACAAAAGAATGCCTTTTGTCTTATGCAATGCCCCAGGGACTTTCCAAAGGTGCATGTTAGCTATCTTCCATGACATGGTTGAACAAACCATGGAAGTCTTCATGGATGATTTCTCGGTCTTTGGGGATTCCTTCTCTTCTTGCCTTGCCAATTTGGAACGTATGCTTCAGCGGTGCGAAGACACTCGACTTGTTCTGAATTGGGAAAAATGCCATTTTATGGTAAAAGAAGGCATTGTGCTAGGACACAAAATCTCTAAAGCCGGTCTTGAAGTCGATCGTGCTAAAGTAGATGTCGTAGCCAAATTACCTCCACCTTCAACCGTGAAGGGTGTGAGAAGCTTTCTGGGTCATGCGGGTTTCTATCGTCGATTCATTCAGGATTTCTCTAAAATTGCTCGCCCGATGACCCACCTCTTGGAAAAAGATACTCCTTTTATCTTTTCCAACGAGTGTCTTGAAGCCTTCAACTCGCTTAAGGATAAGCTAACTAAGGCACCCGTCTTAGTTACCCCTAATTGGGAGCTGCCTTTCGAGTTGATGTGCGATGATAGCGACTTTGCTATTGGTGCGGTTTTGGGCCAAAGAGTGAATAAACACTTCCAACCAATCCACTATGCTAGCAAGACAATGACGGGGGCACAATTGCATTATACGACAACCGAAAAAGAGCTTTTAGCTGTTGTCTATGCTTTTGAAAAGTTCCGCCCCTATCTTGTCCTTTCCACCACTATCGTATACACGGACCATTCCGCGTTGAAGTACTTGATGACAAAGCATGATTCTAAGCCAAGACTTCTTCGCTGTGTTTTACTCCTTCAAGAATTCAACATTGAAATTCGTGACAAGAAGGGAGCCGAAAACCTGGCCGCGGATCATCTGAGCAGACTTGAGGATCCATATCAAGGGGATAATCCGAACAAAGAGATCAATGATTCTTTCCCCCTTGAGACCTTAATGTCTATGAATCTCAATCTTGATGGCACCCCGTGGTTTGCCGATATTGCAAACTACTTAGCGGGTGGTGTTCTCATCCAAGGGTTAACATCCCAACAAAAAAAGAAGTTCTTGAACGATGTTAAGACTTACTTTTGGGATGACCCTTTTCTATTCAAACAATGCGCTGACTTGATAATTCGCCGATGTGTTGACGGACCGGCGGCTTTGGACATTCTCCAGGCTTGCCACAAAGGACCCACCGGTGGTCACTTTGGTCCCAACTACACTGCAAAAAAAGTGTTTGATTCGGGATTCTATTGGCCCACCATTTACCGTGATGCCCACGAGATGGTTAAGCATTGTGATTCTTGCCAAAAACAAGGCAAGATCACACATAAAGATGAGATGCCTCAAAATTTCATACAAGAATGTGAAATCTTTGATGTATGGGGCATCGACTTTATGGGGCCATTCCCTTCTTCTAAAGGCAACAAATACATCCTTGTCGCTGTTGACTACGTTTCCAAATGGGTTGAAGCCAAGGCTTTACCCACTAACGACGCGAGGGTGGTTTGTAAATTCTTGAAACAACTATTTGCTCGATTCGGTGTTCCTCGTGCTATTATCAGTGACCGCGGGACTCATTTTTGCAACGATCAATTTGCAAGAGTCATGGCAAAGTATGGTGTCAATAACCGTCTTTCCACCGCTTATCATCCTCAAACCAACGGTCAAGCCGAGATATCCAACCGTGGATTAAAGAGAATTTTGGAACGTACTGTGGAAGAGCATCGCGCCGCGTGGGCCGATAAGTTAGATGATGCTCTGTGGGCTTTCCGTACTGCTTATAAGATCCCGATCGGTTGTACGCCTTATCGTATTGTGTACGTGAAAGCTTGCCACCTTCCTATCGAGCTGGAGCATAAGGCATACTGGGCCTTGAAGTGGGCTAACTTCGACATCAACAAAGCCGGTGATTTTCGCAAGATTCAACTCAACGAGCTACAAGAATTGAGGAATCAAGCTTACGAGAACTCATTGATCTACAAGGAGAAGACCAAGATTGTCCATGATGCTAAAATCAAGAACCGAGAGTTCCACGTTGGTGATAAAGTCTTACTCTTTAACTCTCGGTTGAAGATCTTCTCAGGCAAGTTGAAGAGCCGCTGGTCTGGTCCATTCACCATCGCCAATGTTTTTCCCTATGGCACCATTGAGCTTTCTCAGCCAAATGGGCCCAACTTCAAGGTGAATGGCCAGCGTTTGAAATTGTACTTTGGTGAGGACATCTCTCAAGAGATGATTCCATCCCTCACCACGTTCCCCATGAACTAATTTTGGGTCGAGTCAGGCTCGTGACTCGGTTATCAAAAACAAGCGCTCCTCGGGAGGCAGCCCGAGTATCTATCCTTTTATATTTTAACCTCCTAAGTGTAGGGGGGACCTCTATAGGTTCTTTCTCTTTGTGTGGTGATGTGATTATAGGGATAAGCGCACTCTTGGAATCTCTGAAGAACCGTTCTCCCGTGTTATCCGAAATACGGTTCTATCTCTCAAATTATCGTGATTCAATTTTCTTCATACTCACATTTGAAATTGATCACTATAGTCGTCTCTTCCTTAACTTGAGTTAACCAACGTGCACAATGTCATAAGTGTAGGGGAGACTTTTCCCACATGCTTAAACATTGAGGACAATGTTTATCTTAAGTGTAGGGGGACTTCTATCGAAGTTTTAAGTGGACTTTTCCATGAAAATGCCTTCATTTAACCGGAAAATCATTTTTTTCAACATTTTTCAAATTTTTTTATTAACTTTGGCCATTTTGTCATAATTTTTAAATTTTTATTGTTGCTTTCATATGTATATATCCCGCAATAAAGTCAAAAATATTAATAAAGTGGTGTAGCTAGTTGAGAAATCTTTGACATATTAGGCCCGTTGCGTTTATTTTGACTCAACCCGAATAGACTTATCCAAGTTTATTCTAGCTAGTATCCTTAACCATGTAGACCTTAATTTGTTTATTAGGCTAAGCATCCACGAGTCTCATTACTTGAGATTTTAAATTGTGGAGGACGAGAAATGATAGAGTCAATTATAAGTCGGTATTCTTGCACAAGCTCACTTGGTGTAATTATTTGCCTATTCTCCCATCACTTGCTAATAATTTATCTGCAATAAGTAAGGTCATACGATTTGAAAAGTTACTTAGCTTCTAGCCCAAGATCGTTTAAAAGTTGCTCGGTAATGATAAGAGTTCATAGCCAAATAACTTATGAAGCGGGGCGCGAAGATTGGCGAGTCCGAAAAGGCCCTAACAAGGCATGAGGATTCCATTTTATTGCTAAAGATCCAAGGTGATGTGAAAAGCATTATTCCCAAAATCGATATGAAGGATCAAGACTCACGACGAAAAGCAATCAACTCCCATAAAGATGATGGAGAAGTCTATCCGAAAAGACCCTAACAAGGTATGAGGATAAATAGATCCAAGTCCGAAAAGGAGGCGGATCGTTGTATCTCAAAATCCCAATTAGAGATTGAAGAAATAATCATGAAGTCGTGGTCAACAAAGTTGGAGTACCCCTCAAAAGTCTCCAAGTGAAGAAACTCTATTACGATGAGAAGACCATTATCTCAAGAACGTCTCTCAAGATACGAAGTATGAAGTAAATGCCAAATATCGGCCCGAGAAAGGTCTCAAATCGCGAACCAAGTTATACCAAGATATGAACTTTTTGATATCCCGAGAAGCAGTTTTAAGAGATTTTGTCCTTTAGCTAACTATTGATCAAATCGTCCTACTTTGCTTTCAGCCTAATTAAACTATCGAAATAAGTCCCAAAAATGCATCTTCATGATCATTCTAAGACAAAAATAAAATATAAGAGATACACCTAGGAATAAGGGAGTTTAAGCATGTAATTAAGCCATGTGTGTGAGTGTTTGATTTACTAACTTATAATAACAATGATCTCGTTTTTAAGCTTAGTTTGGGGAACGTGAAACTTGAGGATGATAAATCTTCGCAGCACCAAAGCCCTAATGTAAGTCATTGATTTCTTTGCAAGTTATTTCCATGTAGCTATTTTCAAGTGAAAATGGTTTTCTATCCTTTTGTTTCCTTTAAAGTTTAATTTCTTTTAAGTACTTTAATTTTTGTCTAGTAGTATTTGAATAAGGCCAAGGTTGATTAATTATGAGAAAAGTGTAAAATTGCTTTATCACTAAGCATTGCATGAGGGCATGGCAATGGTTAAGTGTAGGGGATTTGATAGGTGTGTAAACACCCATCCTTTGACCACTTAATTCTGGCTAAAACAAGACCAAAACGCGTATTTAATATCATTTGTTTGGAATTATGCGTGGTTTTTGTGTTTATTGTGTTTTCAGAGCCAACCGGATGAATATTGGAGAAAACGTGGGATTGCACGGGCTTTATCGAAGAAAAAGACTGAAGATGAAGTCTATTGTCCAAGAGATGCAAAAGATTTGAAGTTACTGGGCCTATTCGAAGATTTATCGAAGAAAAGGACCAAAGATGGAAGATTTATATAAGTCGAAGAAACTCAAGTCTATTAAACGAAGAAATTAAAAGACGAGTTGAATTTAATCGACGACAAATCCCGAATCAGAATCGAAAACGTCAACTTTTCTGAAAAGACGAGAAGACAAGAAGAACGAGAGAAAGCCCACTCACCAACCAAAAGACAAGACTATATAAAGCCCTCCCTTCACACTTTTCATTCAGTTTTAGTTTTTTTTCATCTCCTTCTTTTTCTCCCTTTTAGTTCGCAGCATCACCAACACCACTAGGGTGTTTGGTGATTTTGATCTTTGTTTTTCAATCTTGTATTTTCATCCTTGTTTTGTGATTGTTAAAACCTTGTTGAATCAATACAATCTTTCCATTTTCATCTTGTTCGTCTTCATCTATTTAGTTAAAAGTTCAAGTTCTTATTTGTTTGATTTAATCTTTGAAAGTTGTTGGGTTTTATGTTTTTATTGATGGGATTTGTAGTTATTGGTTAGTATATCATTTGTGTTTAGTTTTATTTAAGTTTTGGTGAAAAACTTGGTGATTTTTGGCTTAAAATTGATTTCCCTGTTCTTCGGCTTAAGTTTCTGTTTTTGAGTTCCCCAGGTTCCGAATGAACCAAATGTTCCGGATGAACTGCATCTTCCGAATGAACACAAAGTTCCGGATGAACCAATAGTTCCGGATGAACTAAAAGTTCCGAGTGAACAAAAAGTTCCGAATCAGTCTTTAAGTTCCGAATCAGTTTTATCTTTTAAACTTCCGAATGAACCAAAAGTTCCGGATGAGCAAAAGTTCCGAATGAACAAAAAGTTCCGGATGAGCAAAAGTTCCGAATGAGTTGATTGTTCCGAATAAACTTCTGAATCAAAGTTCCGAGTAAAGTTCCGAATCAAGCTTCCGAGTCAACTTCCGAGTGAAGGTTCCGAACGAAGTTCCGGATCAATAAACTTCCGAATCAAGGTTATTTCTGTTACTGTGTTACTGTGTTACTGTTTCTGTGTTATTGTGTTACTGTTTCTTACTCTTTATTTTATTTGAATTTTAATTCTAGTTTTATTAATTGTCATTAAATTAATTATTTTTTATTTAAGTTCTCATTTAAATACATTTAAACTTTTTAGTAGATTAGAAAACTAAACCCCCTTTTTTTAGTAACCAAGAACAATCATTCCACTTAGAACCGAGATCAATTCGAGAGGATTTTGAGAGATTAATCTGAACCCATATAAAAACCTTGTATCAGACAACGTCGAAGGATCGAGTTGCTCAGCGATTATGACTGTGAAATCCGCTACCACCCTGGGAAGGCCAATGTAGTGGCGGATGCGCTAAGTAGAAAGGAACAACTGATGACACGTAGAGTTAGATCGTTAGCTATGGTTATCAATCCGAACTTACCTGTGCAAATTCGTGAAGCACAAACCGAAGCCCTTAAGCCTGAACATGTTGATGCTGAGAAATTAGGAGGAATGGTTACAAAGAAATTGGAGACTAGCAATAATGGAACGCTATGTCTGAATGGTAGAGGTTGGTTACCACGGTTTGGAGGACTAAGGGACGTGATTATGCACGAGTCGCATAAATCTAAGTATTCGATTCACCCAGGATCTGACAAAATGTATCAGGATATGAAGAAGCTATATTGGTGGCCAAATATGAAAGCTGAAATTGCTACGTATGTAGGGAAGTGTCTGACCTGCGCTAGAGTGAAAACAGAACACCAAAAACCATCTGGATTGTTGGTTCAGCCTATAATTCCTATGTGGAAATGGGAAAATATAACCATGGATTTCATAACTAAGCTGCCTAAAACGACCAACGGATACGACACAATCTGGGTAATTGTGGATCGACTTACGAAATCTGCACACTTTTTGGCTATGAAGGAAGATGATTTGATGGATAAGCTTACGAGACTTTATCTGAAGGAAGTAGTCGCAAAACATGGGATACCGATCTCGATAATTTCTGATAGAGTGGTAGATTTACTTCGGAATTCTGGAAATCACTTCAGAAAGCATTGGGTACGCAATTGGACATGAGTACTTCTTATCACCCGCAGACTAACGGACAGAGTGAGAGAACTATTCAAACGCTGGAGGACATGTTGCGTGCTTGTGTGCTTTACTTTGGAAAGCAATGGGACATACCTTTGCCTCTAGTGGAATTCTCTTACAACAATAGTTATCATACCAGTATTAAGGCTGCACCGTTTGAAGCGTTGTATGGTCGTAAATGTCGCTCGCCTGTGTGTTGGAGTGAGGTTGGGGATAGTCAACTCACTGGCCATGAACTCATTCGTGAAACAACTGAGAAGATTGTTCAAATCAAGAGCCGAATTCAAGCAGCCCGTGATCGTCAGTAGAGTTACGCCGACGTTCGACGTAAGCCTCTCGAATTTCAAGTGGGAGACAAAGTGATGCTAAAAGTATCGCCTTGGAAAGGTGTGGTACGTTTTGGCAAGCGAGGAAAGCTGAACCCCCGTTATATCGGACCTTTCAAAATTCTGGCAAAGGTTGGAACTGTAGCCTATCGTCTCGAATTACCGCAAGCGTTGAGCCGCGTGCACAACACTTTTCATGTGTCGAACTTGAAGAAGTGCCTTTCTGATTAGACACTCGTTATACCATTGGAGGAACTCCGAATTGACGACAAGATGAAATTTGTCGAAGAACCTGTTGAAATCATGGACCATGAGGTCAAACGATTGAAACAGAGTCGTATTCCAATCATCAAGGTGAGGTGGAATTCTAAACGTGGACCTGAATTCACTTGGGAGCGTGAGGATCAATTTCGCAAGAAATATCCGCAACTCTTTGACAACTCTAGAAACCGTGACACTCCTAAGCTTTGAGGACAAAGCTTCTCTATCAAGGGGATGATGTAACACCTGGTAATTTTCCTTACTTTGTAAAATGACTATTTTACCCTTTGACTTTTTATTTAGTCAACTATGTGATTTAACTGTGTTGGAACCGGGAAGTTATCCCGCGTCTTCTGAAAAACTGTTTGATGACGAGTAATGGCCTGACACTGTGCTCAGTCATTATTCTGAACATTTTATGTGAACCTGACCAAAGTGCTGAGACGGTCAATGAATTGACGATAATCCATGAGATTATTCGTTATCTGTGAATTATGTGCTTAACTGTTTAGTTTTTAACAGTGTGATCGTATTTTCTTGAGCAACGTATTTAAATATTTCTGTATATATTTATATATGTCTGTATTTTAGTATTTTTGCTATTTATAGTAATAAATTGTATTTACTGTGAATATTTAATTAACGTATCGCGTTTTCGTATTTTACGTCGTTTTTACGTTTAACTGTCGTTAACATGCATAAAATACTTTACCAATCATAAAATGTCAGTTTTCGTCAAAAAATCGTAAATTTAATTTATTTCGTCAAATTTTTAAGTTTTACGTAATTTTAAACTTAACTATATACTTTTTGATATTTACCTAAAACTAACTAACCTTTTTACCTTAAACCTTTTAACTAGTTACCATAGTAAAATTTTTGAATAATTTACCCCCATATGGGACCCCCATAACCGGCCAAAACAAGCACCATGTGCATAATGCACCAAAATCTTACACTTTGCCATATTTAGCTTAAGGTTACACATCTTACACTCTTTAACTTACTAACCTATTTTCACCTCAAATAATTTACTTCATTTCACTTCAAAAAAAAACACACATACCTCTCTTTCTCTCTCAAAACACACGGCACAAACACATACACATTTTCCACCATTGTTGATTTCTTAAAGCTTCATTTTAACAAGAATTAACACAAAACAAAATCACCCTAGAGTTTGTACAAGCATAAAGAAGAATGGTTATTCTTGGTTTGTTGATTTGAGTAGTTTTTGGGTTGAAGTTGTAGAGTAGAGTTCTTGTTGATTATTAGTGGGTTAGAGCGTAGATCGGGTCGTTGTGATTACGTAGAATCGTTACTCAAGGTTACTTCTTAAACCTTTTTCATCTTTTTATTTTCCATGCATAATCTTTGTAGATCTATGCATGCATGTTACTCATCAAGTATTTTCTTGAAATAAAATGATAAAAACTATTTTGGTCATGAAATACTTTAAGATCTATGGAAATTATGTGTGGATCTATTAGATCCATACATGAAAATGGTTTAATTGAAAGACTTGTGAAAAATATAAGTATGTATATTTTGGATTTGTGAACTTGAAGTAAAATCTTTGATTTTGTTGGTGATTATGAATAATTGGAGGGAACTAGTAGTGTTACTACTAGTGGTTACGCTTGAAAATGGTCGAAAACGAGTTTTTACGAAAAACATACAATCTGTCCGATTTTTATAAGAGGCGTAGATGGTCGTAAAAATTGTTTTTGACACTAGTTTACTACGATATTATGAAAATATAAGTTAATACCTTCGTTTCGATATATTATGGGCTAAAAACGGAGCTAAAATGAGTAAGATATTGTCGTTTAAATATCGTTGTCGGAAAACTTAATTTTTGGTGAAAAACACTATAAGTGGTTGCTGTCCAGATTTTTAAAGTGGTCGAAACGATATTTTCGAGTTAAACGGAGTTGTTTTAAGTGTCGAAATGGTTACTAAATGGTATGTATAAATGTTGGACTTGTTTTGTAAAAGTGTATTAGCGCGAAATGTGAATACTGGGTGTAACGTTAAAAGTTTGAACGTTGGAAGTGGAAATTGATACTATTGCGGAAAATGACTTGTTGAAATATTGGCGATTGAGAAATTGTTGAAAATAGGGGTTTTAGGACAAGATTTGAGTACTTACTAAAAATGGCAAATTTTTATGTGACGCCGAAAGGCTGCCGAATTTTCGTTAGAAATCGTGTAGGAAAATTTGTTAAGATAAATTTTGGTAAATTAAAATTTACGCCGAAAGGCTGTCGAAATTTCGTCGAGTCAAAAATAAATATTTTTGCCTAAGTATATATATACTATAATGTTTATAACGATATAACATTTACAAGTCACGATTTTAACAACAAAATATATACTTGATTGATGAGTAACGTACGTGATGAACTATTGTGACTTATTTGCTAGCGCCTAAACTATAGTATTATATTTAGGTTGTTGCTAGAGTTGCTCGCTACTATTTGATCCTACTTGTGCGGTTTGAATCGTTGCTTGAGGTGAGTTTATAGATTCCATATTAAACTGCTTTCTATGTTTAATGTTTTGGGATGTGATAAATGCTTTGATGCTTGCTTCTGGACGCAAGTAAAACTTGATTTCTGTGAACGCTTTGTGAACACTATTTATGAGATAGCTTAAGTTGCTTTAGCCATAGTCCCCACTATCGTGAATCGTTAGTTACTCTGCTGGAGTAAGCTCTTATGTTACGGATAGATCTATTGAGGGTTGACAACCTCCACTCGGGCATTCTGACGCCGGACGAGTGTGTACCATTTGTATGAACGGAGTTATCTTGGTTAGGTACTCCATTGGGGCAAAATTTATGTATGCAATCTATTGTATGCACTGGATCACTAGTTTCGATGTCACGAGCTTAGCTATCATAAATATTGTGAACACCCGATTTATCCTACACTTGGCACTATATCTCCTATAGTTGCACGTGTACATGAAATGAAATCTGAAATTGAATTACTATGAACTTTTACTTGAAACCTATATTCTCACCAACTTTATGTTGACCCAATTTAGCATTTATCTCAGGTAATTGATGATGAGTTGTATCCGCTGTGTGAAGTACTTGGAGTCCGCATGCATTTCTTGGCTATCTTCGGACATTTATTTACTTATGCTTTTGAACTATTATCTCGTTGATGTTTAAGACTTTTACATTTCGCTGCACTATCTTTTGAAACTTAGACCTTTTGTACTTTGATGCTTTTATTTAAATTCAACGAGGTATTTTTATAAAACGTCTCATTTAGAGTCGTTCTCTTGTACCTTGAACTATGATACAATGACGTAACAGCCCCCGAGCTTCACCGCTTCCGCATATCACATTTTGGGGTGTTACACCCAAGTGGTCCTTTGGCGTTTAGCAAGCCTAAATTGTGAAGGTGAGGTGGATTTTGGGCTGTTTGGGGCTACAACATGAGTGTCAGTGGCTAAAGTCTATGTGTCACGGGCTAGAGATTATGGTATAGGGTCATCCACATGGATTTGTACATCATGTTGAGGGGAAGGTGGTTGTTGTTTTTATTATTCTTAGGCCATAGCAGCAGCTTGAATTACATCAAGCATGGGTTGAGGTAAGGGTAACTCTCTGTATGGTGGGGTGTTGAGGGTTGTGAACAATTTCTTTTGTTGAGCAGGGATCTCATTGAAATTAGAATGATCCCTATTGCATTCCCCTTAGAGTTCCAAAACCATTTGTAAAAATATAGGGTAAGTAAGAGTCATCTTGCTACCCTTGTTATTAAGCATGCCTTCAAAAATTATATTTGAAAAATTGTATCTTTGCCCAGTTACAAAACAAACAAGAGAACTAGCAATTGAATGGTTTATTTCATTAAAGGACGAATATTTAGGGCTTAAACACAAAAGAAGGACAAGCAACAAGAATTTCCAGGCTGGGAGAAATTTATTTTTGTTAAATTTTGAGATACGCCCTTGTGGAGGAAGCACATATCCCAAGCCTCTCAACCCTTGATGTAGCTCATCAATGGGAAGATAATCAATACCATCCCAATAATTAAGATGTAAAGCTTGATGAACTAAGGATTCGGTAACAATCTTCTTTTGCCCATGAATAGAGCCTTTAGTGGTAATCATACCATCAGTTGTTCTGGAAGTAACAGTGTTCCAGAACTCTTTGATATGTGATATGGGAATGATGGGAGCATGAGTTAATGCATACCATACGTTGGAGGCCAACATAAAGTCAATTATTCCATCGTACTGATGTTGTCGATCATCTTTATCCAAGAGTACAATCATGTTGTGTTGGTTTTTGAACTCAAGTGTAACACCAGCAGGTTTGAATTTTAGCGCCATTGATAACTTAGAAAAAGCGTAAGATGAAAGAAAGGATAAGTTTTTGGTTATGGGAGAGAAAAACAGCAAATAAGCAAGTGGCACTGTTAAATCATAATGGACCTAATATATAGTAGAAATTTTAGGGATAGTATTGATTGAAAAAGAGGTAAGGAAATCAAAATTTTCAAAACATACTAAAGTAAACTTATCTCTTAACAATTAAAGAAAATACATATTCTACTAAAACTACGGCACAAAATATCTCAAAAATAAAAACTGAGTGGGACCCAGTGTTTTCATTGGTTAGAGCTTTGTCAGCGCCAACGGCTATATTTGTCAGCGTTTAGAAAAAGGCTCGTCGAGGTCTAAAGTACACTTGTCAGTAGCTAGAAAGCCATTGTTAGAGGCTAGAAAAATAAAGGCCTCAACAAGAAATTAATCCTAAGGAAATTCTTTTTTCTTTAAAAAGACTGAGTTTTGCAAGCACTATCGAATGACACACACTTGCATAAACAAGATAGATATGAGTGTCCTCAAGTGTCCATTGCTCACAAATTTCTTAAGAATGAAGTTAACTCATATAAAATATATGTAACTCCCAGGTAAGCCCAAAAATATATAGCCCAAGTCTCCCATCCGACCAATCCTAATTCTAGGTCAAAAAGTCTTTGCAGCATACATATTTAGAAGAAAACATACATGCTACAGTGCCTCAAGGTAAGAAATTCCAACAATCGTAAAAAGGAAGATTTGCATTATTTTTAACCCACACTTACTAGTGGACACAATCTAGAATTGTAATAAGTGTACTCTAAGAGTACCCAAAAACTTAAAGGTATCCTAATACCTCCCCTTAAAATAAGCATACAAACTTTTACATCTCAAGTAATAAATTTTATTTCAAGATAGGAATGTAAACATTCCAACCATCATAAATAAACTTTTGTTATGGCCTAGCACTCCATAAGCAACTCTGTATCCAACCTTATATTTCTTCATTTCCCTACATAGTTAGACAAAAACCACAAAACATATTAACACTAATGCTGTCAAAGGCTACATTCTGCTTGTCAGCGGATAGAAACACTCTGTCAGTGGCTAGAAAAACCTAGTGGAAAAGACCAACTTTACAAGATCTAATAACAGTACTCATCCTGTACATACTTTTACAACAATTTAAACCAACATTTTTCAAGGATTGATCATTCCAATACTTGACACCAAGTACTAAAACCTCCCAAGATCAAAAGGTTTTGTTAAAAGTGAAGGTTTATTGATATCATAACAATTATATAAAACCCTAAACGAGATCAAAGCAAAGACAGCGGAAGCGATTTAACAAGATCATAATAATAATAACACAATTACAATTAATCGAATTAGGGTTACATACCTTTACGCTAAAGCATATCCACAAGACGAAGAACGAATCACCGATTCTGGTTAATACCGTATATCACCAAGATATAGTCTAAAGTAAGACTATATTACGATCTTGTACACACGTAATACAACGAGCTAACCATGATTCTAGCACGTGTAAACCGAGCTATATCGATAATATAAAATCTACCCAACAACCCTAGAGAGGGGCTAGGACTAGGTTATAAACACAATCGATCAACCAAGAAAACCAACTGAATACCCTTCGTGGGTATACCTTGCGATCGACCAAGAGGAGAGGAGAAGGAGAGATTCAAGTTATATAGATTATGAGGGGTAAGGGGATGTATTTATAGGCCTAGAAGTCATTGTAGCCCAAACAAATAAAAGGCAAGTTTTGCCTTCCCCTTGTGTGCCCTAACCGACTGTCGAACACCCCCATATGGGGTGTTCCGGAACATTCCGTCCTTCTTCCTCTCTAATCCTCTTTCTATATATTATTTAACACTCGTTAATACTTAACTCTTAATTAATTAACGATCGTTAAAGTTATATAGTTATATAGCTCGATTTAATTAAATAAATACAATATATATATTTATTAAATAAATTAATAAATACAATAAATATATTCATTAATGATATTAACTCTTTTCATATTGTGTGCAATCCTATAATCTCGAGTTTAATCCATCACACGACTATTAAATATCAGTCCATAAACTTTCAACTCCCACTTGGACATATTTTGAATATCGTGATTACATTGACTAGCGTCTAGTTACACTTAGCAATGTCTCTAGTACAACTCGAGTAAGGTCTCCTGGATAAAACCTATTAATGATTCATCGTTATTATTATCCTTTTATTTCTAATACAAATTTAATAAGGATATGGATCTCAGTCATTCCTTTCATTAACCATTATGTTTCTCGTTCGCAGATTCAGCAAGATTACCAAAATAAATCTGGGTGTGGCCACACAAACATCTTACTAATCCCACGAGGGGCCCAGTTGTATTAATCTCCAACACGAAATTGGAGGAAATAAATTCCATATTGACTACGAGCAAAACTTATGAATTTTGCAACACTTCCGAAAATAATCCTTATAGCTACCAGTTACGTTTAACGTTAGATTATTCCACAGAGATGCACTAGATTCATAACAGTTTCCTGGTATCTCAAGTCTAAGGATAACTATTTATGATTTACTTAATGACAAAGATCCATAAAGTAAAATCATATAGTTGGGATAAGTCCAATATTCAATTCATCGAATATCATCCAAAATCGATCAATATACTTTCATGTATACTCTATCGCTATTTTGATTTGTCTTTGTTTAATAATATTCCCATATTATTAATCGACAACGGACATTTAGCATAACATTTATTCATGGATTAAAACATGTAAAATAGGATAGAAAATTCAATAATAAGAATAAACGAAACCCAATATTTATTTTATTAAATAATAATATCTTAACATCCTTTATCCAAATACTAATCACAGATTTATTGCATGAGTTCGCTAGCTAGTTGCAGCCTAATCACCTTGGCATGCTTAACAACCTTTGGTCTAGGCAAAGCCTTAGTTAAAGGATCAACTACGTTATCATCTGTGTGAACTTTTATTTATTTTATTTCACGAGCTTCAACTTGTTCTCGGACATAGTGATGTCTATGTTTAAAGTGTCTGGAACCTTTCATTTCACGAGCTTCAACTTGTTCTCGGACGTAGTGATGTCTATGTTTAAAGTGTCTGGAACCTTTCATGACTCCAGAATCATTGGTGAATATTATTGCGGTAGAATTGTCACAATAGATATCTATAAGTTCTTTAATTGAAGGCATCACTCCAAGATCTCCAATAAACTTCCTAATCCAAACAACTTCCATTGCAGCTTTTAAAGCAGCCATGTACTCAGGAAGTTTATTGAGTAGCATGCATTGCAATCGTTGTCTGTTTCTTCCTCTTCCAGTCAACTGCTCCTCAATTGATAACAAAAACGTAACCCGTCTGAGACTTTATATCGTCTTTATCACATTGCTAGAACGCATCACAGAAACTGTCACATTCAGTTCTGTGTCTGGTTTCCCTCCAAATACCAAGAACATATCTTCGTACTCCTCAAATACTTTAGAATATGTTTAACAGCAGTCCAGTGGAACTTCCCTGGATTCTGTTGGTATCTACTGACCAAGTTTTGAGCAAACGCCACATCAGGCCTTTTGCATCTTACATCATACATAATAGATCCTACAGCCGAAGCGTAAGGAACCTTCTGCATGTATGCCTTCTCTTCAGGACTTGATGCATCCATCTCATGTTTCAGATTATGCTTAACTTCCATAGGTTGAAAACCTTTCTTGGAATTATGCATGTTATACTTCTTCAATATCTTATCTATATAAGCATCATGACTTAGACCAATTAACCGTCTTTTCCTATCCTGATAGATCTTAATTCCCAGAATGTATGCAGCTTCTCCTAAATCCTTCATAAAAGAACATTTACCAAGATAATCCTTAACATCTTTAAGTCTTGGAATGTTACTTCCCATGATTAATATGTCATCAACATATAAGACTAGGAATACTACATCACTCCTACTAGCTTTGCAATATACACATGGCTCATCACGATTCTAAATAAATCCAAACTTTTTGATTTCTTTGTCAAATATTTTATTCCATTGACGTGATGCTTGCTTCAAACCATAAATGCATCTTTGAAGTTTGCACACATGTCCTGGATTCTCAGGATCAACATACCCTTCTGGTTGCTGCATATAGATGTCTTCATCTAAGCGACCATTCAAGAAGGCAGTTTTAACATCCATTTGCCATATCTTATAGTCATAGTATGATGCTATTGCTATAAGAATCCTAATAGCTCTTATGTATGCTACAAGAGAAAATGTCTCCTCGTAGTCTATGCCAAAAGTTTGAGTAAAACCTTTAGCTACTAAACGAGCTTTATAGGATTGTACTTTTCCGTCCATGTCGGTTTTCTTCTTGTATATCCACTCATGTCTCACTAATTTAGCATTCGGTGGTGGTTCTACAAGAATCCAAACATTATTTACTTTCATGGATTTCATTTCCTCATCCATAGCAACCATCCGCTTATCCTTCTCAGTATTAAGTATGGCGGATTTATAATTAACAGGTTCACCAAGATCCCCTACTTCATCATCATCCTCTATGTTAAGACATATATTGCTATTTGCGTTTTTAATCCTTTCGGATCTACGTAGAGGAACTAATTCTGGTGGAACCGCCAGACTTTCTGGTTCCATAGGAATTACATCGCTAGTGTTTTCAGAAAGTAATGTATCTATATGACTCTCTTCAAGATCATAATTTCTCCCACTGAACTCTTGATTTACAGGATCAGATTCAAAGAAGTCTCCATACCTAGCAACAATCACTTTGTTCTCAGGTGGATAATAAAAGTAGTAACCCATATTTTCCTTAGGGTATCCTACAAAGATACATTTTACAGATCGTTGTTGGAGTTTGTCACCCGAGTCACGTTTCACATACGCCTCGCAACCCCATACCTTTAAATAAGACAAATATGGCTTCTTGCCATGCCATAGTTCATATGGTGTCTTATCGACCTTCTTTGTGGGAACCATATTTAAAATGCGAACAACAGACTCTAAAGCATAATCCCAAAAGGATAAAGGTAAAGTTGTAAGATTAAACATAGATCGTACCATATCCAATAATGTAGGATTTCTCCTTTTGGATACACCATTTTGTTGTGGAGTATATGGAGAAGTAAGATGCTGAACAATTCCATTCTCACTTAGATAATCTATAAACTCTTAACTTAAATATTCACCACCTCTATCAGAACGAAGAGCTTTAATCTTCTTTCCTAGTTGCAGTTCTACTTCTGCTTTAAACACTTTGAATGTTTCAAGTACCTCATGTTTATGCTTAAGTAAATAAACATAACCATAACGGCTATAATCATCCATAAATGTTAAGAAGTAGATAGCACCTTTCCTTGACAAATGAATAAGTGGCCCGCACACATCACTATGTATTAAACCAAGTAGATCAGTAGCTATTTCAATATTGCTATTAAAATTTTTCTTGGTCATCTTTACAGAGATACAAGACTCACATTTATCAAATGATTCATCATTGATATTTTCCAAAAGACCTTCACGTTGAAGCTTTTATATACGAGTCTTCTCAATATGGGGAAGTCTACAATGCCAAAAATAAGAAGAGTTCTTGTCAAACTTTCTCTTCTTATTCATGCTAAAGACAGATTTATTATTCTTGGATTTATTATCATGCATGTCTATTTCAAACACACCATTCACAGAAATTGAATAAAATAGAAAATACCCTTTTTCCAAACACAAATTTTATTATTTTCAATCGTGTGAATGAATCCATTATTTAACAAAAAAAGGAAATAATACCCTAACAATTATAGGTGCATAATGACAATCATTTAAAATCAGTACTAAACCCGAAGGTAAAACTAGATTAAATGTTCCTATAGGTTCAACCGCTGCTTGTGCGCCGTTGCCCACTTGCAGAAATTGTTCCCTATAGGATAGCTTCCTTTTCAGATTAAATCCCTGCAGCGTATTACAAATGTCGTATCATATACCCAGGAATTTAATTTGTAAGTTAAATTGAACAATTCAATCATAAATAAAGTACCTGAAGCTGCAGCGCTCTGCTTAGACTTCTTCTTTATTTTTCGCAACTCTTCGAGGTAAAGAGGGCAATTCCTCTTCCGGTGACCATTTGCCTTGCAATGGTGACAAGTCGTAACTTGTTTGCCCTTATCACCCTTGCCTTTGCCTTTCTTCTTGCTCGGTTGTGGTTTTGGCTTACTCACTCTACCCTTTTGTAAGGTTAGTACAGAAGGCGTACCGGTAGATGCCTTGTCTTTTAACCCCTTTTCATAGTCAATGAGCATTTCATGTAAATCATTAAATGTCTTCCCCGTGCAACGCATATTATAGTTTCGAACAAAATCATTGAAGTCCTTGTTAAGGGACCTATTGATCAAGTTGATAGTCATATTATGATCATAGGGTTGTCCTAGTGCAATGAGATGTTCCATATAGCCCCTCATCTCCAAGTAATGGGCACTTATAGACTTTCCTGGAGCTTGCTTGCAGCTATGCAAAGCATCTACTAAGTCGTAGATCTCCACAGCTTGCGGCTTCTCGAACATAGACTTGAGCTCATCAAGCATTCGCTTTGGTGAAAATAGCTCATACTTCTGTTGAAGTGGAGGAGCCATTTTACCTAGCATTAAGCAAGCCACCTCAGAGTGATTCTTAACATTAGCAGCGTGTTCTAGCCTTTGCCCATCAGATGCTCCTTCAGCAAGATCCTCCAGATAGGGAGTAGTCAAGATATCAATAGTACCCGCTGCTCTCAAGACAATTCTTAGCGAGCGGTACCAATCATTAAAGTTTGGGCCAGTAAGTTCAGGACGTTCAAAGAAAGCTTTGAACGCGAAACTTATAGTGTTATTGGTGGGTTGAGCCATTTCTACAAAAATAAGTTCAAATATTAGTGTTTTCAATAACAAAATACTTTCAAGAAAATAAAATTACCCTGGTATAAAAACCATATTATTTTCCTTGAATTCTATAACTATATTGACATAGATCCATTACATCAGTTGATGTGCTAGTAATGAATGTACTCAATGTAGCGACTTGTCGAACAATTGAATTGATAAACAATTTCCAATTTCTAGATTTTTAAGGGATTTACATTGCCAAAAAGTGTTTTGCATTGTAAACATGTTTCATCCCTTCTGAATGCATTAAGTTTCCAGATCTCACTGAGTAACTTAATTAAGTCGTCTAATCTAAGTAACGTAAAACCATCATACGAATTCTCATTCTACGAAAGGTTTTCTCTCCATCACAACATCACCCAAAAATCTCATTTGATGACCAACTAATTTCAAGTGTTCGTCAATTAGGAGCATTCGACTTAAATTTTAAGGGTATAAATTTTGATGTCAAAATCAATGTATGGAGAAGCATACATACAACTCCATATCATAAGTTTAATAAAACATTTAGTAAACTTTTTCACGAGATTAATTTTCTTCATAAATTATGTTGTAGTATTGGTTAAACCAATTAAAGAATTTACCCATAACTATTCACAACATACTTTTGCTAGAACTCGGCTACGCACAAAGCAATACCCTTATTCATCGTGTTTCGGATGTGAATTTATGGTAAATCACCCGTAAGGTATAATTTAATTAATGATCGTAGGTAATTTCTATTTGACGCACAGGCGAGCTAGGAATTTGGTCAGCGACTAATGGCATTACACCTCCCTTAACCGGGTACATGACCAGCGGTGCGTTAAACCCACTTTATATTTTTTTTAAAAGGAGTAGGCCGTTAGATTATTATTGCAATTCACCAATCAACGTAATCTTATGTAATTTAAAACTCTGATAAATCATTATTTTTAATATGATTTAGTTCATATTATTCTTTTCATAAAAAACCCTTGTTTACAACAATTCAACAATTTTTAATATAAAACAAGTAAAAAAACTAAATCATAAACACATAATAACAATTTATATGTGCAATAAATGAATCAAATAACTACATGCATACGATTTATCCAATAATCATCAAATCTAGGTCTTTATATTTATATAAAAGTCTTCTCTAATTCTAGATTTATTGTGTAACACTCTCAAATTTTCATGTCGGTACAACGGAAGGGTGAATAGAGTGTTACGGGATAGCACAATAACTTAAATCATAGACAACGCATAAAAAGGGTTGTACAAAGTTAGCATACATTCATCCGAATAAAAGTATGAAATTTTACACAAGGTCCCCCAGTTTCACAGCCATAAAGTTTACAAAACATGGTTCGAATGAATATTATTATTAAGTGGGCCATCAGAGTCGATCTCCATCCAAGTTAACTTCAAGCACCTGAGATAAAATATGCGAAAAATTAATCAGCGAATGCCGAGTGAATTCATAGAGTTTAGTAAAAACAGTTGTATAAAACAGTTATGTAAATCAGAAACACAAGCATAATATCAGGCAATATATATATTTCCATTCATATAGCATACATTATTTATGAGACCGCAACCTCAGTATTTACCATTATCGGTATTTATTATCGAATTATTATAAGCCGCATGACATTGTTGCCTTTCTATAATATACAACGGGTCGCGAGCCCGACAAATATGTGTCCATCTAAATCAGCGTGTCGTCACTAATATCACGCTATATAAATCCTCTCATACATAAATTCGCTTACCAATCAATGTGGCACGACGGGGATCAACCGTCAAGGCGCGAATTAGGGTGATCTTCCCCAAATAGTAATATTATATGCATAAGCGTCTACCAACTCCCGGTAGTTCATAATTCATGCTAATGGGATTTATAGTGACATATCTGAACTTTTAATAATCCATTTCAATCATACATTTTGGGTCATACAATCAATCGGGTCCATATCATTAAGCATACAATCGGGACTACTTGTGTTCTATTTTTATTAAAAACTCGCATGTTATCTCCCTCGTGGGTTTACAAAACATTTCATAAAATATTTAAATGAGTGTGAGGCTATGAACTCACGTTGGTTGGGAAAGGCGGGTTATCGGCAATTAGGATGTACGGTATGTGCCTCGATCACGGAAACCTAAACAAATAATACTCAATCTTAGACTATGAATATATATAAAAAGTTGTTATGTATACGTAATGATGTAATAACATGATGATCAAGTGGGTTTTTATTTCCTTATACAACATTATTAGTTGTTAAGTACTTAGTTACTTAGTCTAATCATACTAGTTTTAGCCCATTTACATGTTAAGGCCCAATAGGCCCATTAAGAGTCCAATATCTTTTTATTAGTCCATTTATTCTTTTAAGACCATGCCTATACTCATATGTTGGGCCCAAGTGGGTTAAGGCCATGAGTAAGTCCAATAGTGTTAAGCCAAACTAGTTGGACATCGTGGTCCAACAAGGCTAATTTGGCTCATTATGGTCCATAAGTTACAAAGCTCGGTTTTGTCGATTTTTACTTGTCAAATGTGTTTACATATCAGTATATGTTCTATAAAAATGTTACATTATACGGGTCCGACCGTCTAAGTATTATTTGGCAAAACGCCATTCTTTCAGTTTTAGCCGAAAAGACGTAAAAATCATATGTATAGTTTGTAGTTAGAAAACATTTGAGTTTTATTTTTATAAAATGTAATATTTATTTATTATAGTATATATACTTAATTTGTAATAGTTATTATCATTTATTAACTTTTATATACTTATTTTATATAGAATTTTACTTCATTCCGCCCTTTTTATATCATATACTTTAAAGTCAAATCTGATGTGAAATCTCATGTTCACCATTTTGATCATATCTTGAGTTATACAAGGAGTTGGAACCCCAAATTTTTACTGTATAAACTAAATGATATGCTCTATAAATAACTTTACTATGGCTCCTTCTCAAACAACCTCTAAATATTAGTTTTAATTCGTCCAAAACAGACCAGTCAGATTAGTACCACAAAAGTGTGTTGGCCATATCTTGCTCATTTTTAACATTCCATTGTGTGGCCAATTCACCACTTGTGTAAAAATCATTTATCTGTCATTATATCAAATAATCTAATCCATTTAACCAAGTAAAAACATTGAAAGTAACTGTTTATTACAGCCTATATAACTAGATATGATTTTATCAACTTTTACTTGTAGTTTTAGCCTTTTTAACCTAATCTAGTGACACAAAATCCCCATGCAATATACTGATCATCATTTATCATCATCATACATATACATTTTGAAGTAAATATACAGGTGCTCTTACAAAAACAATAGGATGATAGAAAGAAACTGATCTTTATACCAACCAAATGATGAAAAGGTTGAGATTTTGGATGAACAAGACTTCAACTTGTAACCAAATCTTTAACTTTTGAAAGAAACTTTTAGAAATCTCCAAGTATATGAAATCCTTCTTGAAATAAGCCCTTGAACTCCATGAAAACTCTTTTTCACAAGATGTAATCACCTCCAATCCTCATCCTTTCAAGTAGTGATCATTATATGTTGATTGTAGATGAAGTTGTAGGTTAAATTTTTGATGAAAAGGGGTGTATGGTGATGGTGTTGGACGGCAAGAGAGTGAGAGAGGGAGAGAGTTGGAAGACTTTCTAGTTAAGTTGTATGAGTGTGTGTGTGTGTGTGAGAGAGAAAGTTGATGGTTTTGTGGTTTGGTCAAGTGGTGAGACAAGTGTCTCATAGAGGCATAAGATTTTGACAACAAGGGGTGTTAGCCCTTGTTATGTCCGCCTATAGTGGGGGGTGGGACAAGTGGAAACTTGTTTCATCCCCTATTATTTTACGGGTACTCCTCGATTCTAGTTTCCTCGATTTACGTGCCCTCAGGTCGATTTACAAAAAACGTTTTTATAGATTATGAATCTACGGCACAAAACGATTCTAATAAAAATTGTCTCATAAAAACGGAGTACAAAAGCGTAAATACGTAAACCTAGGGGTTCCCGGTTTAATCGTAAAAGACATTAAATTATGCACGTAAGCCCTAATTTCATCCCGTAAATATGTGAGTTCATGAACCAACATTAAAATAAAATATAAAAATAATATACGAGAATAAATTTACTACCTGAAAATGTCAGGTTGTTACAACATTTCCTCCTAAAAAGGGATCTACGCCCTCGTAGATCCATTTCATTTCGATGCCCATTTCTTATTGAAGTCAAAGAGGTGTGGGTATTTCTTCCATATTTTATCCTCTCACTCCCAAGTAAACTCTGGCCCATGATTTGAATTCTACCGAACCTTAACAATAGGTATACGACTTTGCTAAGTTGCTTTACTTCACGATCCATAACTCTACGGGTTCTTCAATAAAATGCAACTTCTCATCAATCCTGATCTTATCCAATGAAATTTTCTCATCACACGTAGCTAAACATTTCTTCAGATTAGATACATGGAATGTATTGTGGACACCATGAAGTTCTTGGGGTAACTCTAATTTATAAGCCACTGGACCAACTCTAGATAAAATCTTGAATGGTCCGATATAGCGGGGATTCAATTTCCCACGCTTTCCAAATCTTATGACGCCTTTCCATGGCGACACTTTCAACATCACACGGTCCCCTACTTCGAACTCCATCGATTTCCGCCGCACATCCGCGTTACTTTTCTGTCTACTTCGGGCTGTCAACAACCGTTTCTTAATCTGAACTATCATCTCCGTAGTCTCCCAAATCAATTCCGGTTCTGTGAGTTGGGTATCCCCAACTTTACTCTAACATACAGGAGACCTACACTTTCTACCATATAAAGATTCGAACGGTGCAGCCTTAATACTAGCATGATAACTGTTATTATATGAAAATTCTGCCAATGGCAAGTGTTTATCCCAATTCTTACCGAAATCTATCACACATGCTCTTAACATATCCTCCAGTGTCTATATCGTCCTTTCACTCTACCCATCAGTTTGGGGGTGATAAGCAGTGCTCATATCAAGATTCGTTCCCAAAGATCTTTGGATGGATCTCCAAAAATTAAATGCGAATCGAGGATCTCGATCAAAAATAATCGATACAGGCACTCCATGCTTACATACAACCTCCTTAAGATAAAGACGAGTTAGCTTCTCCAGTGAGAACTACAACTTAACAGGAATGAAATGAGCTGATTTGGTCAGTCTGTCGACAATGACCCAAATCGAGTTATTTCCAGAAGAGGTTCTTGGAAGCTTAGTGATGAAATCCATCGTGATTCGCTCCCACTTCCATTCAGGAATTTCTGGTTGTTGAAGTAGTCCTGATGGCTTTTGATGTTCAGCTTTGACTTTTTCACAAGTCAAACATTGAAAAACATACATAGCAATATCAGCTTTCATATTACCAGTATAACTTCTTCAGGTCATTATACATTTTGTAAGAACCAGGATGAATGGAATATTTAGATTTATAAGATTCTAACATGATTAAATCTCTTAAGCCTCCATACTTAGGTATCCACTTATGACCTCTTAAGCATTTCACTCCTTCTGGTCTAACCTCTAAAGGATCTCCTTTACCTCGAAACCCTTCATTATCAAAATTTTCATTCTTAAAAGCTTTTATTTGTGCATTTCTAACTTCTTCAGGCAAATTATTGTGCACATTCAAGACTAGAGAACGTACCATCATAGGCTCTCTATCCTTTCTACTTAATGCATCGGCAACAACATTTTCTTTTCTTGGGTGATATTTTATCTCACAATCATAATCACTTAACAGTTATATCCATCTTCGTTGCCTCATATTTAATTCTTTTTGATCGAGAATATAGTGTAGGCTTTTATGATCGGTGAATAGTGTACACTTGGTGCCATACAGATAATGTCTCCACAACCTAAGAGCAAAGACTACAGCTCCTAACTCAAGATCATGAGTAGTATAATTTTCCTCATTTTTCCTTAATTACCTAGAAGCATAAGCTATCACCTTTTCTTGCTGCATTAAGACAGCTCCAAAGCCTCTAAGAGACGCATCACAAAATACCACAAAATCCTCACTACCTTCGGGTAATGATAAAAAAGGTGCACTCCAAAATTTTTGCTTTAATACCTGAAATGCTTCATCTTCTTCACTTCCCCATACAAAAGGTTTATTTTTCTGAGTAAGCTTGGTCAGGGGTTTAGCTATTAAAGAAAATTCTTTAATGAATCGTCTATAATAGCCAGCCAATCCTAAGAATTGCCGCACCTCTGTTCGCGTTGTCGGTGCAGACCAACTCTTAATGGCTTCAACTTTTGCCGGATCAACATGAATTCCATCTTTTTTAATCACATGACCAAGAAATTGAACAGAGTCTAACCAAAAATCACATTTTGAAAACTTTGCATACAACTTTTCATCCTCTAACAATTTCAAGATAGTCCTTAAGTGTTCTACATGCTCCTCTTTATTCTTAGAATAGATTAGAATGTCGTCAATGAACACGATCACAAATTTATCTTAATAGGGTTTGCACACTCGATTCATCAGATCCATGAATACCGCCGGTGCGTTAGTTAACCCAAATGGCATCACTTGAAATTCATAGGGTCCATAACGAGTTCTAAATGCGGTAATAGGAATATCTTCTTCGCGGACGCGAAGTTGATGATATCCAGACCGCAGATCAATCTTAGAATATACACTAGAGCCTTGTAGTTGATCAAATAAATCATCAATCCTTGGTAAAGGATATCGATTTTTAATCGTCAACTTGTTCAGCTCACGGTAATCGATGCACATACGGAAATATCCATCTTTCTTTTTAACGAACAAGACCGGTGCTTCCCAGGGTGACGAGCTCGGTCGAATAAAACCCTTATCAGACAACTCCTTGAGTTGTTCGGATAATTCCTTCAATTCGGATGGTGCTAAACGGTAAGGCGCACGCGCCACCGGTGCAGCACCAGGAACTAGATCGATTCGAAATTCAACCTGCCTTATCGGCGGAAGTCCGGGTAAATAATTGGGAAACACCTCAGGAAAATCACAGATAATAGGAACGTCTCCCAATCGTTTCTCCTTAGACTCATTCCCGGTCACTTGAGCTAAGAACAGCTCGCAACCGTTCATGATGTACTTTTGGACTTTAATACATGAAACCATTTTCAAACGGGATTCACCTCGATTACCATCAATTACTAACGTCCTATTCTTAAGAGGAATTTTAACCTTATTTTCTCCACATAAAATTGTAGCATCATTTATGGATAACCAATCCATTCCAATAATAATGTCAAAACTACCTAGTTCAATTAACATCAAATCAATCAGGAAGGAATGGTTCAAGAGATTTAAAGAGCATCCTTGCAGTAACTTATTAGTTCTTACCAATTTACCATAAGCCAATTTTACTTCCTAACTGGTATCTATCTCAATAGGTTCAATGTCAATAAGGGCACTAAATTTGGTAGATACAAAGCTACTATCAGCACCCGAATCAAATAGAGCAACAGCATAATGATTGTTGAGTAAAAACATACCAGTAACAAGATTCGGATCCTCCTTCTTAACATCAACCGTCCCAAGTTGATAAACACCACCCTGGTTGTTTCTTCCTTGGCCATTCTTTTTCAATTTTGGACAATTTGGCTTCTTATGACCCTCTTCTCCACAATTGAAACAAACGACTCCCCTCTTACACTTTTCCACTTTGTGTCCTAGCTTTCCACAATTTTGGCACTTCTAGCAATCACCAGCATGCCTCTTATTACCACACTTTGGACATTTTTCATCATTTCGCGGTGCATTGTTGGTCAAAGCATTTGCATTTCCCCTTCTTTGGTTTTGACGGTGATTGAAATTTTGCCTATTGTCACCTCGACCTCCACGATCGCCTTCACCCTTTCTTTTCTCACCAGCATGTGCTTCATCCTCCTTGTCCTGAATGATTTGTCCAATGAGCTGGTAATTCATTCGAACCACATCATCAATGGTCAATAGCTTTGACGATGTCACATCCCCTCGGATGTTCTTGGTCAACCCCTTAATGTATTGCTCAATCCTTACCTCCTCAGGTTCAACCAACCGGGGACACAAAAAAGCCAACTCATGGAATCGATTTGTATAACTATCAATGTCCACACCTTTCATCTTCAAATGAGTCAACTCTTGTTCCCACCTTATGATCACACTACGAGGACAAAACTCATGTGTCATCCATTTCTTAATTTCATCCATGGAGTAGCATTAGCAACATCATTGCCCATAAAAGCTATCCTCCCATTCCACCAAGTCAATGCACGACCTCTAAGAGTAGCCATAGCAATAGTCACCTTATCTTCCTCCTTACACTTACTAATGCGAAACACAGACTCAATCTTTTCGATCCACTGACTTAATCCTATTGCACCTTCAGTTCCATTAAAAGGGAGTGGGTCACACTTCATGAACGTCATATAAGTACAACCACCGACTTCAGGTGCATTAGGTCCAGGTCCTCCTACATTTCCTCCACCATTAGCATTCACATTATTACCGTCAGCTCCACTACCGCCAGCTCCACTACCGCCAGCTCCATTTCTAGCATTTGCCATAAACTCAGCCATAGATGCGGCAACTTGCTCCGCAATGATCCTACGCACATCTTCCTCAGTCACGGCTTTCTTGGGCGGCATGATTCTATTATCGCACAATTAAAAGTATAATAAGCATTCACTCAACGAGGGGTTTAAATAAAAAGAGGCAAATTGATAATCAAGGAAGAATATATATATAAGGTACGACATGGAATTTAAGACAAAAGATACACATTTCATTAGATCATAAACAACCACATTGTCTTAGTTAACTTCCACATCATAATTCTAGCACTATACAAGCCCAAAATTTGTGCTAGATTTACTAACCGACATACCGGTTTAGTTAACGTTTTACAAAAGATACAAAGATACTACTAAAGATAAACTAGTCTACTAAGAACTACTAGAGGGTCCATCATCATTCTTCTTTGATATCTTCCTCGGACGATTACAAGACTCGTCATCATCAGTTGGGCGCTTATGAATCACTCCTCTCTCAACCATCTCAGCATAAAATCTATTGTTCCAACCAACAGACACATTTAACTCTTTTTCCGCCTTCTCGCGCATCGCACGAGCCACATTCAACTGAATCTCCATCGAGTTCACCTTTTTCTTCATCTCTGCATACTCACCACTTTCCAATAAAGAAAATCTCCTAAATGCTTCATTCAAACTACGCTCCACATCACTCAAACCCAAATCAAGCAACTCTCGCTCTTTCACACCAATCTTTGTTTTTGACTCTAATAAAGCAACATGAGTCTGGACAACACCTAAACCAATCTCTGTCATACTACCCTGGACTCGGGAAGCATCTAAATCACGTCTTAAGGACCAAGGTGCAAGTCCATCAACATGCACACTCCTCTGAAAGTCATCCATATCAATCGGCCTACGAGTAGTAATCCCATTAGTGCCATCAGGTGCATCATCATCATTCTCGTCATCCTCTGATTCAGACTCAGATGATTCATCACTAGGTAACTCAGAATCAGAATCAGACCACTCAACTGGAGGGGGTAAAAGCTCACCATCCTCTACATCATAAGGAAAATAAGCTCCGCCTCATCATCATCAATCTCATCACCAATATCTACCTCCTCCTCGACATCCTCATCGTCATCCTCATTACCTACATCATCTATACCAACCTCATCATCTTCCTCGACACCAACATTACCATCCTCTACAATACCAACCTGAGGGGCAATCTGATCTCCTAGTCCTATTTCGGGCTCAGTATCCTCAAATGGTTCCTCCTCTTCATCATCCATATCCTCTTCTACATTATAATCCACCAAGTCTAAGTAAGGGTTATCATCTACCATAGGGTCAGGAATAGCAGGGTTCTCTACGGGAATGTTAGGGTATGCCATGACAAATCTGCATTATATAATATATCTTGTATCAGCATAAAAATAATTATTAAGCAGTTACATACTAAAATCATGATATATATATATATATATATATATATATATTAGATTATATATCAAAATATATATCTTCTCAATAAGGCTTGTTGGTAACATCGGAGATCTTCGGCACCGTTATAGTCAAAAGTTTTTTAAACATTTTACTCAAATATTTATTTAAAAATATTTATCGTTAAAAGATTTTTGAAATGTTTTATTCAAAACCTTGGTTTTAAAAGTCTTTCGTTCTCTATAACGAGAGCCCTGGTACCAAACTGTAACACTCTCAAATGTTTATATCGGTACAGCGGAAGGGTCAATAGAGTGTTACGGGGTAGCACAATAACTTAAATCATAGACAACGCATAAAAAGGGTTGTACAAGTTTAGCATACATTCATCCGAATAAAAGTATGAAGTTTTACAAAAGGTCCCCTAGTTTCACAGTCATAAAGTTTACAAAACATGGTTCGAATGAATATTATTATTAAGTGGGCCATCAGAGTAGATCTCCATCCAAGTTACATTCAAGCACCTGAGATAAAACATGCGAAAAAGTAATCAGCGAATGCCGAGTGAATTCATAGAGTTTAGTAAAAAACGTTATATAAAACAGTTATGTAAATGATAAACACAAGCATAATATCAGTAATAAGACCCCATATTGCTAGTCAGGCAATGTATATATTTCCATTCATATATCATACATTATTTATGAGACCGCAACCTCAGTATTTACCATTATCTGTATTTATTATCGGATTATTATAAGCCGCATGACATTGTTGCCTTTCTATAATATACAACGGGTCACGGGCCCGACAAATATGTGCCCATCTAAATCAGCGTGTCGTCACTAATATCACGCTATATAAATCCTCTCATACATAAATTCGCTTACCAATCAATGTGGCACGACGGGGATCAACCGTCAAGGCGCGAACTGGGGTGATCTTCCCCAAATAGTACTATTATATGCATAAGCGTCTACCAACTCCCGGTAGTTCACAATTCATGCTAATGGGACTTATAGTGACATATCCTAACTTTTATTAATCCATTTCAATCATCCATTTTGGGTCATACAATCAATCGGGTCCATATCAATAAGCATACAATCGGGACTACTTGTGTTCTATTTTATTAAAAACTCGCATGTTATCTCCCTCGCGGGTTTACAAAACATTTCATAAAATATTTAAAGAGTGCGAGGCTATGAACTCACGTTGTTTGGGAAAGGCGGGTTATCGGCAATTAGGATGTACGGTACGTGCCTCGATCACATAAACCTAAACAAATAATACTCGATCTTAGACTATGTCGAATAATATTTATAAAAAGTTGTTATTTATATGTAATGATGTCATAACATGATGATCAAGTGGGGTTTTATTTCCTTATACAACATTATTAGTTGTTAAGTACTTAGTTACTTAGTCTAATCATACTAGTTTTAGCCCATTTACATGTTAAGGCCCAATAGGCCCATTAAGAGTCCAATATCTTTTTATTAGTCCATTTATTCATTTACGACCAGGCCTATACTCATATGTTAGGCCCAATTGGGTTAAGCCCATGAGTAAGTCCAATAGTGTTAAGCCAAACTAGTTGGGCCTAGTGGTACAACAAGGCTAATTTGACCCATTATGGTCCATAAGTTACAAAGCTTTGTTTTGCCGATTTTTACTTGTCAAATATGTTTACATATCAGTATATGTTCAATAAAAATTTTACCTTAGACGGATCCGACCGTCTAAGTTTTATTTGGCAAAAACGCCATCCTTTCGGTTTTAGCTGAAAGACGTAAAAATCATATGTATAGTTTGTAGTTAGAAAACATTTGAGTTTTAATTTTATAAAATGTAATATTTATTTATTATAGTAAATAAACTTATTTTATAATAGTTATTATCATTTATTAACTTTTATATACTTATTTTATATAGTATTTTACTTCAAATGGCCTTTTTATATCATATACTTTAAAGTCAAATCTGATGTGAAATCTCATATTCACCATTTTGATCATATCTTGAGTTCTACAAGGAGTTGTAACCCCAAATTTTTACTGTATAAACTAAATGATATGCTCTACAAATAACTCTCTTATAGCTCCTTCTCAAACAGCTTCTAAATATTAGTTTTAATTCGTACAAAACAGACCAGTCAGATTAGTACCACAAAAGTGTTTTGGCAATATCTTGCTCATTTTTAACATTTCATTGTGTGGCCAATTCACCACTTATGTAAAAATCATTTATATATCATTATATCAAATAATCTAATCCATTTAACCAAGTAAAAACATTGAAAGTTACTGTTTATTACAGCCTACCTAACTAGATATGATTTTATCAACTTTTACTTGCAGTTTTAGCCTTTTTAACCTAATCTAGTGACACAAAATCCCCATGCAATATATTGATCATCATTTATCATCATCATACATATACATTTTGAAGTAAATATATAAGTACTTTTACAAAAATAATAGGATGATAGAAAGAAAATGATCTTTATACCAACCAAATGATGAAAAGGTTGAGATTTTTAATGAACAAGACTTCAACTTGTAACCAAATCTTTAACTTTTGAAAGCAACTTTTAGAAATCTCCAAGTATATAAACTCCTTCTTAATATCAGCCCTAGAACTCCATGAAAACTCCTTTTCACAAGATGTAATCACCTCCAATCCTCATCCTTTCAAGTAGTGATCATTATATGTTGATTGTAGATGAAGTTGTAGGTTAAATTTTTGATGAAAAGGGATGTATGGTGATGGTGTTGGACGGCAAGAGAGGGAGAGAGGGAGAGAGTTGGAAAAATTTCTAGTTAAGCTGTATGAGTGTGTGTGTGTGTGTGTGTGTGTGTGTGAGAGAGAGATAGAGAAAGTTGATGGTTTTGTGGTTTGGTCAAGTGGTGAGACAAGTGTCTCATGGAGGCATACGATTTTGACAACAAGGGGTATTAGCCCTTGTTGTGTCCGCCCATAGTGGGGGGTGGGACAAGTGGAAACTTGTTTCATCCCCTATTATTTTACGGGTACTCCTCGATTCTAGTTTCCTCGATTTACGTGCCCTCGGGTCGATTTACGAAAAACTTTTTATAAATTATGAATCTACGACACAAAACGATTCTAATAAAAATTGTCTCATAAAAAAAGGAGTACAAAAGCGTAAATAAGTAAACCTAGGGTTCCCGATTTAATTATAAAAGACGTTAAATTATGCACGTAAGCCCTAATTTCATCCCGTAAATATGTGAGTTCATGAACCAACATTAAAATAAAATATAAAAATAATATACGATAATAAATTTACTACCTGAAAATGTCAGGTTGTCACATATTGAATCAAATAATCACGTAGCACATAAAATCATATAAACATATAATCATACGATCCATGAAAACATGCACGTTATCATGGATTCCCCACAAATCTTAGCAATTAAATCTCTTTGGATCATAACCATACATGACATAACAATTAATCATGCAATTCAATCTAAAATTATCCCACAGGTAATTTAGGGTTTCAAAACAATTCTTTTTTTATTAAAAATTCGGCTAAAACCCTAGTTTTTAAAAAACAAAACCCTAATTTTAAGAAAACCTAAAACTGTAGTTTTAACTCAAAACAATTACTAGTTAGAAAAAACTTTAGATTTTTGATAATTATAACATGTTAAAATGGCTTTCGATGCCACTAAAGGTTTATTGATATCATAACAATTATATAAAACCCTAAACGAGATCAAAGAACACATAGCGGAAGCGATTTAACAAGATCATAATAATAACATAATTACAATTAATCGAATTAGAGTTACACACCTTTATGCTAAAGCAAATCCACAAGATGAAGAACGAATCACCGATTCGGGTTAATATCGTATATCACCAAGATATAGTCTAAAGTAAGACTATATTACGATCTTGTACACACGTAATACAATGAGCTAACCGTGATTGTAGCACGTGTAAACCGAGCTATATCGATAATATAAAATCTACCCAACAACCCTAGTGAGGGGCTAGGACTAGATTATAAACACAATCGATCAACCAAGAAAAACAACCGAATACCCTTCGCGGGTATACCTTGTGATCGACCAAGAGGAGAGGAGAAGTAGAGATTCAAGTTTTGTAGATTATGAAGGGTAAGGGGATGTATTTATAGGCCTATAAGTCATTGTAGCCCAAACAAATAAAAGGCAAGTTTTGCCTTCCCCTTGTGTGCCCTAATCGAGCGTCGAACACCCCCATATGGGGTGTTCGGGAACCTTCCGTCCTTATTCCTTTTGAATCCTCTTTCTATATATTATTTAACACTCGTTAATACTTACTCTTAATTAATTAACGATCGTTAAAGTTATATAGTTATATAGCTCGATTTAATTAAATAAATATAATATATATATTTATTAAATAAATTAATAAATACAATAAATTTATTCATTAATTAAATTAACTCTTTACATATTATGTGCAATCCTGTAATCTCGAGTTTGATCCTATCACACGAATATTAAATATAAGTCCATAAACTTTCAAAAAGGTCTAAAACGTTGTTATCAGAATCTATTTTCTCTGGTTGAATTAAACCTTTTTCACAACAATCCCTAATAAAATGATGTCTAATTTCTATATGTTTAGTAATAGAATGATGTTCATGATTCTTAATTATAAAAGTAGTACTGTTATTATCTACATATATCTTGGTATTCATAAAATTGTACCCAAAATCCAGCAACTGATTTTGAATCCAAAGCACTTGACCACACCATGCAGCAGCAGCCACATATTCAGCCTCAGTTGTAGAATTGGCCACAACAGTCTGTTTCTTGCATTGCCAAGATATCAATCTGCTTCCAAGGAACTGGCATCCACCTGTGGTTCACTTTCTATCTCCATTATCACCACCATAGTCACTGTCTGAATATCCAATCAACTCTAAGGAAGAATCCTTTGGGTACCATTATCCCAAAGTGGGATAACACCTAAGATACCTAAAGATTCTCTTGACAACATGAAGGTGACACTCCTTGGGAGTCCCTTGATGACATACACATGCACATACTGCAAACATGATGTCTGGTCTAGAGTTTGTGAGATAGATCAATGAACCAATCATTGACCTATAATGACTGACATCATCATCTTTACCTTCTCGAAGTTTTCCCTAAGGGCTTTCTTTGTCCATGGGTGTGCTAGCCTATTTTTCATGAGGTGAAAACCCAAACTTCTTCAAGATCTCTGCCACATATTTGTCTTGTGAGATGAAAATTCCATTCTCCATTTGTTTTACTTGAAGACTAAGGAAAAATTTCATCTCTCCCATTGCACTCATCTTGAACTTATCAGTCATAAGCTTGGAGAACTTCTCACTCATCTTTGGATCAGAAGAACCAAAAATGATATCATCAACATAGACCTATACAAGAAGAAAATCATTTCCTTTATGCTTTGTGAATAATGTTTGATCTCCCCCTCTTGAATCTATTTTCCACAAGGTAAGTGGATAATGTGCCATACCATGCTCTAGGGGCTTGATAAAGGCCATACAAAGCCTTTTTCACTCTATAGACTTTAATTGGATGCTCTGAATCTTCAAAACCAGGAGGTTGCATCACATAAACATCTTCCTGAATGGTCCCATACAAGAAATCACTTTTTACATCCATTTGATAAACTATGAAACCCATGCATGATGCATAGGCAAGGAAAATCCTTATTGCTTCAATCCTAGAAACAGGTGCAAAAACTTCTTCATAATCTATCCCTTCTTCTTGTGTGTTCCCTTGAGCAACCACTCTTGCCTTGTTTCTAATCACAATACCTCTCTCATATTTCTTATTCCTTAGAACCCAACATGCTCCAATAGGCCTAGCATGTTTGGGGTAGTCTACAAGTTCCCAAACATCTTGAATAACAAACTGATGAAGCTCCTCTAGCATTGCTTCAACCCACCTATCATCTTTAAGAGCATAAAAAATCTTCTTGGGTTTTGCTTGTGATATAAAACAAGAAAACAAGCATTCTTGAATCCATTCATTGTCATCTTTCTTGTGAATATTAGCAATAAAACTTCCTTGTTTTCTCTTTTGTCTTCTGGTTTGTATTGGAGTATGTAAAGAGCCAATGATTTGGGTGGGAGGATGATTCTTAGCCACAGATAACGTTAATCATCCCCTAAATAAAGCATCATCATGAACAGTAGACCCCAAGTTACCAACATCAAGCTCCTCTTTAGTTTCATACCCATCTTCATTATTAATAACATTGTCAGTGGTTGGATTGAAGCCACTGACACCACCTTTGGGTATGGATTCACTCACAATTTCAAGAATGGATTCGTCAGAGGATAGAAAAGTATTGTCAGCGGCTACATTCTTGGCGCTGACATCTCCATCAGAGGCTAGAACTGGCTTGTTAGGGGCTGCAAAGCCACTGACATTATCAACTTCATTGCCTTTTTGCTCTTCTTGATCTTTCCCCTCCTCTCTTTTCTCAGCAGCAGATGCTTTAGCAAATTCTTTACTTCAAATAGGTTCATCCAAGACATTGAAGTAGAAGATTTGCTCAGTTGCTTGTGATCTTATCACGTCATTGGCTTGTTTACCTGCATGATTAGTATTTGTGGCTTCTAAATCTGCATGATTAGTCACAGGCATATAATTCATAGATCTGGACAATGGTTCCAAATGAAACAACCAATTTGGTCCAGATTTAGGATCACTAGGTTTATTCTCCAAGAAGTCAACATGAATGTTTTCTGTAATGATCTTATGCTTCTTGTTATAAATCCTATACCCCTTTATGTTCATAGAGTATCCCATAACGTATCCCTCATCACCTTTTGAATTGAACTTTCCTAGGTTGTCACTAGTATTTAGAATAAGTACATGACATCCAAATGGTCTAAAGAAGTCTATCAAAGGCTTCCTATTCCAAAATAGCTCATAAGGGTTTTTATTGTAAGCTTTATTGACTAAGGCTCTATTCTGAACATAGTAAGTTGTATTTACAGCCGCGTCCCAAAAAGCAATGGGTGAATTAGCATCTGCTAACATGGTGCTAGCTGCTTCAATGAGTGTTTTATTCCTTCTTTCAGCTACACTATTTTGTTGGGGAGTCCTAGCTGTGCTAAACTCCCTAGTAATTCCTTTCTTGACACAGAAGGAATCTAAGGTATGGTTTCTAAACTCACCACCATTATCACTCCTAGTGATATTTACTTCATAACCTGTTTTCTTTTCTATTTGAGTGATAAAATTAATCAAAGTTTCAACAGTATCAATCTTCTTACCTAAAAGAAAGTCCATGTAAACCTATAGTGATTGATTGTAGTTTATTACAACTCTTGTTTAGGAAAACAAAGAGCGTAAAATAGGGAAGGTATTAAGCGATGATTTAGGAAAATCAACACTAATGACCCTTATGATGTGAAAGTTCGTTTCCCAATAAGGTATATGTGTATGACTAAAATGTAGGAAGGTTTGAGATTAATATTTGAAAGAAGGGGATGAGAAAAGAGGATGACGAAGACGTGAAATTTATTACTACTACGACAACGTAAAACCGTAAAATAAGCTAAAATAAAAATTAATTCTAAAAATTACCAAAAATTCACCAAAAATCAAAATAAATAAACTAAGAGTTTACCAATGATCAAAACTTTTTCAAACCTTTTAATTAATTAAATATTCAATTTTTAAATGCTAATTAAAGCCCTAAAAATCAGATTAATTATCAAAAAGCCCAAATAAAGATTTTTCAATTGGTAAACCTCTAAAATGACCTAAAAAGATTAAAAACTATTTTTAGAAATTTTTAAACTAATAAAAACTATTTAAAATGATTTAAAAACTATTAAAACTTAAAATAATTATAAAAATTAATCTAAAGATGCTAAAATTAATCTGAAAGTTGCAAAATTCCTATTTTAATGTATTTAAGCTAAGAAAAATGTAAAAAGTGCAAAAATGTGAAATTTGAAAAATAATATTAAAATAAAATTAAAAATCCAAAAATTATAAAAAAATTCTAAAAACTTGCAAACTGGTTTATTTTGACCTAATTAAACAGAAAATGAAAGTGAAATGACTAGAATACCCCCTATTGGGCCCCCAAATGCGCCAAAACCCAAAACAGTCAAGCTTATTGGGCTTTTTAGCCCAAAAAGTCAAAATAAGCCCAAATGACTTGGAAAAGCACTATCTGACTCAAAATTAAATTCTAAACACAAAACTTTGAAGGCCCAAAAGCTGAAAGTGAGCTTATCACAGCTTATTAAACATGCAGCTTATCCTTATTTGGCCATTAAGCCCATTAATCAATAAGCTAATGCAATAAGCTCTAATTTAACACACAACCTTCTTTTGGGATACTAAAGAGATCTGTAAAAAGAAATTTTGAAACAGCACACTCAATAAGCCAGAAATAAGCAAAGTACAAATCCACTAAAAGACAAAATAGTCGGGTTTTAGTTCTAGGGCACCTCAGGACTTGATTCAACTTGCAAAATGTCACAAATGACTTCAATAAGCCAAATAAATCAACCAAAATCCAATAAGCAACACCAATAAGCTGGAATAAGCTAATAAGCACTTATGAAAAAGTCAATTAAGTTGGTTTTCTAGTCAAACCCTAAAGTCAACCCACCAAATGCTCCAGTAAGAACAAATGGGTCAAATAATGAGCACCTATTACAAAATCCAAGTTGTTGCTGGTTAAAATAAGCTAGAATAGCTTATTGATAAGCTGAACACAAAAATACACTAGCAGTGGCTAGCAGCAGGGGAAAGGAGTTCCCACTGCTTTGACTATTTGACCAAGCTTTTTAGAGAGATTCTGTATGTTTTATTGGAAGACAAGGGCACCCAAGTGATCAGTTAATCACAAGGAGTCACAATCAAGCACAAAAACACACTTTGGTTCACTCAATAAGCACAGAAAAATCAAACAATGCTCAGATCTAGCACAGACATGGAATATAAGCTGTTATGAACACTTAAGCAGTTTTAAGCAGGAATAAGCACTCCAAATTCAACAAGATGCATACACAAGCTATATAAACTATGATTAAGCACAAACAAACTTAAATCAATCTCTGAAACAAGGTATGGAACAAGATCAAAGAAGATTATAGTTGTTGTTATGAACTTCAAGAACACATGCACACTTTGCTGTTATAATTGACCAAATATCCAATTTCAACACTCAAATCCTACTTCCCTGGTGTTATTAACTAGGTTTAATCACTTGTTAGCCCTAGTCTATGATTAAAACTAGGTGTCCCTTAAACCACACCCAATTTTATCAAGTAAACAAGATTTTAGAGCCTAATTTAAGATCTAGGTGTTTAGAGGCACAAAGTTTACAGATAAATAACACTTAGCACTTATGAAATAGGTTCCAACACAAAGCAACACAAAGCATTCACTCAAAATCACACAAATCCAAATCAAGCTGTTATCCCAAACAACCCTTAATCTACCATTTTTCAAACCAACTTGTGATTTTAACTAATAACCTACTGATTTTATGAATAAAAAACACTTACTAGGTGACAACTAACAGAATCAAACACTAAAATCACAACCTTAAACACAAGAACACAAAATCAAAGCTCAAAATCCAAAACAGGCAGTAACATGAAATATTTAGGGGAAACTTAGACAAGGGATTATACCTGTCCTCCACAACATCCTAGGAGGACCAGCTATGCTCCTTGGACCCTATTCAACAACTAGAACAAGATCAAGGTTCTTCAAAAAGGAAGATCAAAACCTTCTGATGTTCAAAGTAGAACAAGTTTTGATTATGATATATCTTCAACACAAAGGAGCAAACAACTTAACCAAGAGTTTGGAACTCTTCTCAGGCTTGGTGTCAACAAGCTTGAGGGAGCTTAAGGCTGTTGGCTAAGGGTTAGTACAGTAAAATAAGCAAAACAGAACCAAGGATTTCAAGGTTTTTGAACCTTTGAAAACCTTATAAACAAAGACGTGCCTTAACCACAAGATTAAGGAAGGTCTTAGAGATCAAATGGAACTCAGATTTTAGCTATTCCAAAACCAACTTTTAATAAACACAAAAGAGATTTCACAAATTTCAGAAAATCAAATTTTATTTAACTTAAAAAGGAATTACAAAGATTTATAGCCAAAATCTGGAACAAAGGGACTCTCACAGGTTGAGGTCTCCTTTTATAGGCAAATGCTAGCCTAACACTATTCATATACCCTAGAAGTGAAATTCCCAAATTATCCTTGAGGTCTTCTAGACGAATCTTTGATATGAGCTGTCCAAAATGATCATAGACGTTCATTTTAGCTTTGGAGTTAAGCTATGACTCTTAGCTGTTGATCTTGACACGTGGCAATCCTTGGGGAATAAGTTATCATGTGATGGGTGAAACGGTTTTGGGTGTGGGGTCCATTGGTGAGTGGAGGTTAAGGTTTTATGTGTGGGATAGGTTTCTGGGCGTGTGAATTAAGCATGGGTAGGGTTAATTGAAATTTACCCTTTGTTTAAGTTGTGATAGTTATTGGGTTCTTGATGGTGAACAGTGGTAAGTTTTGATCCGAAAATGGGGGATTGTGTTTGTTTGGCGCGTGTTTCTTTATTCAAACTTTGGGAATGGCACAAGTAGTCCTTGTTATTTGGGGAAAGTTGTATAAGAAGAATTTCAGCCAACAAAACGTGTTTCCTTTGTTAATAAATTTCCATTCTTCACACTTTTGCCACCAAACTTTTCCAAAAAGGTTTAAAGGGTTGTTTTTGCCATGTTTTCATATTTGAAGGACTAATTTTGGACTTTGTTGATCTTCAAAGGTCTTCATTGTATCTTTGGCTTTATGAAGGACCATAAGTGACAAATATATATTTCTTTAAAGTTGAAGGACCTTTTTGCAATTTTGACAAACTTAAGGGACCAAACTTGTAATTATGAATTCACAAGGGTTTTAAGTGTCATTTCCTTCATTGTTTGAGGATCAATCTTGCATATCTTCAAGTCTTCAAGGGTAAATGTTGGATAATTCATGAACTAGGGCCCGGTTCTTTGTACGGCTTCCTTTCTCGTGTCCGTTTTTCCTTGTTTCTTGTGATCTTTTGTCTTTTTCAAGATATCCATACCTAAAATACACAAGTAAACAAACACAAGCATATATATGGTATTTTATGACATTTTAATGCATTTAAAGCCCGAAAAGAAAGAAGAGATCATGTATAAATGCCATCTCATCACTCCCCATACTAAGCCATTGTCGTGCCCTCACGCAATGCTAGAATAAAGTATTTAAGCATCACCAAGATTCAATTTTGTATTAACCTTTATTGAAAAGTAAAAGACTTGCAAAAATACTACGAAGATGTGTAAAGACATAATGTATGATTTTCATCACTAATGTGACTTTTATGGTCAATGAATAGAAACAAGTAAATGTCCCTTAGAGTAAATTTCGTCATCCTTGATTGTCATACATTCCATGCTAAGTGCAAAAACGAGATCATTGTTGGTACAAGTCACAATGCTAACACTACTCATACGTCCAAATTGTGTAATACTTTTTCTCCCCGCAATCCTAGTTATTATAAAAGGAAATGGGTTACTAGCATTTTTTAACTATTTGTCATGGATCACAAGTGATTCATATTGACTTATTTAAGTAGTTATTAGTCCGAAAGCAAAGTAGCATGATTTAATCGATAGTTAGCCGAAGGACAAAATCTTTTAAAACGGCTTCTCGTGTATCTCCTTAAGTTCCTATCTTGGCATAACTCGTTTCACGATTTGAGACCTTTCTCGGACCGATATTTGGCATGTACTTCATACTTCAAATCTTGGGAAGACGTTCTTGAAATTATGGTCTTCTCTTCATATATTTGGAATTTCTTCACTTGACGTTTTTGAGAGATTCTTCATATTTGGACCACGACTTCATCATTTTTCTTCAATCTCTATTTTGGACTTTGATATACAATGATCCGCCTCCTTTTCGGACTTGGATATATTTATCCTCATACCTTGTAAGGGTCTTTTTGGATAGACTTTCTCCATGATATTTAGGGGAGTAATTGCTTTTCGTCGTGTGTCTCGATCCTTCATATTGATTTAGGAATAATGATACTTCACATCATCTTGGATCTTTAGCAAAAATAGAGCTCCTCATGCCTTGTTAGGGCCTTTTTGGATATTCACCAATCTTCGCGTCCCGCTTCAATAAGTTATGCCTTGGCTATGAACTCTATTCAACCCCGAGCAACTTTTAAACGATCTTGCGCTAGAGGCTAAGTAACCTTTCAAATCGTACGACCTTACTTATTGCAATTATTTTTATTCCTAATGCATTGATTTTATGGGAAGAAGAAGCCACAATTAAAAACATATGAGTTTTTGAAAGAACATTTTCATGTTCTACGTTTAGCATGATCACTTGTCTAACTCTATCACTTCTCGTTCTTCACTATATAAAGACCTCTAATTAAAGAGACTCGTGAATACTTAGCCATGCAAGTCAAAATTAAGCCAAATTTGGATTAGCTTTCATTAAGACTATATCAAATCAAAGTTTTGGGGTTTCAAGCCACCTATAGGATCTTGCACTTCCTTGGACTTTTTCAAGTTTAGAGAATGCATTTTATAGTTCCCTTGATAAGTGACTTTCTAGGATCAATTATAGGAACTTGCGAAAACTTCTTGTTCTTAACCCGAATGAGCTAAGACTTTCGCGTTTTAAAGCTCCCTATATAAAAGTCTAGCAAAACTTGAATTGAGCGGGTTAAGGAATGTAAATGGCTCCAAATGCCCATAAAGTCAAAAATTAGCTCTTATTCTACCCATCGGAAAATATACATTCGTGTCTTAAAAACACTTATGAAAACTAAGAAAAATTTTAAATTTTGGCCATTTTTAGCCTTATTAGCAACAAATAAAACAAAACATTTGAAGTTGGAGAACGTAAGGGCGTAGAAAAGCAAGTATCTATTCACCCCCCATACTAAAAGTAAACATTGTCCTCAATGTTTCGAGTCTAAAGGTGTAGCACCCCCATACTAGAGATGAAGAATCGAATGCTTAGGATCTAGCATGGAAAGGGTGATCAACAATATATCTAAAGCCGTTTATGAATTATGCTAAAAGATAATTGTTTGAACAATAAAGGATATGTCATGGATTCGTGAAAAACTTCTTCAAGCAAACGATGGAGGCTCACGTAAATGAACACGAGTGTCTTCAATCGTAGATGATGATGATGATCTAGATAACACAATCACAAACAACCATGAGACAACGAGTTGGAAGGGTACAAATCCCCTCTAATTAGTTATTAGTAAGCATAAAAGGATAAGCATGGGATCTCCCCCACGAGGCACCTCGTTATTGATTACCGAATCATGAGCTCGACTCGATCCCCTCAATGCTAATTATCATTGGGGAAGGTGACTTGGTCGAGGTCAATCATTGAAGGAATTTCCCCACCAAAGTAGTGCTTAAGCCTATGTCCATTCACCTTGAAGTTAGGACCATCATCTTGAGCTAGCTCGATGGTCCCATAAGGAAACACTTCTGTAACGGTGAACGGACCCGACCAACGAGATTTCAATTTTCCGGAAAATATCTTAAGTCTAGAGTTAAAAAGTAACACTTGATTACCAACGTTTTTAATCTTTGCATCATGAAACCTTTTCGGAAACCCAGTTTTTAATCTTTGCATCATGAAACTTTTTAGTCTTTTTTTTGAAAACCAATGAATTTTCATAAGCATTGTCTCTTAGTTCATCCAATTCATTCAATTGTATTTTCCGATGATCTCCCGCGGTCTTTAAGTTAAAGTTTTCATGCTTAAGGGCCCAATATGCCTTGTGCTCCAATTCAATGGGCAAATGACAATTCTTCCTATAGACTAACTTATAAGGAGTGCAACCGATAGGTGTCTTATAAGCGGTCCTAAAGGCCCATAAAGCGTCATCGAGTTTGTCGGACCATGAAGCACGGTTTTCTCCAATCGACCTTTCTAAAATCCTTTTCAAAGCTCGGTTCGAAACCTCGACTTTCCCACTCGTTTGCGGGTGATAAGCCGTAGAAAGACGATGAGTAACCCCATATTTCTTTAAGACCTTCTCGAATTGGTCATTACAAAAATAGGTTCCACGATCGCTTATAATAGCACGAGGGGTTCCGAACCGAGTGAATAATTGCTTCAAAAACTTCACTACCACACGAGCATCATTAGTAGGTAAAGCCTTAGCTTCCACCCACTTAGAAAGGTAGTCCACCGCGACGAGGATATACTTGTTACCATGAGACGATGGGAACGGCCCCATAAAGTCTATGCCCCAAATGTCGAAAATCTCACACACTTGAATTATGTTTTGCGGCATTTCATCACGTTGAGACGATTTTCCTTGACATTGGCACGAATCACACGACTTCACAAGTGCGTGTGCATCACGATAGATAGAAGGCCAAAAGAAGCCGGCATCGAACACTTTCTTAGCCGTGAGATTAGCACCGTGGTGACCACCCGTGGGTCCTTCGTGACAAGCTCTAAGGATATTAGAAGCTTCGGCACCAAAAACGCAACGTCGAACGAGTTGATCCGCACAAACCCGAAAGAGATAAGGGTCGTCCCAAAAATAGAACTTGACGTCACGAAAGAATTTTCGCTTTTGTTGTGTCGTCATACCCTTGATTATGAAATTCCCCGCATGGTAATTTGCAATGTCGGCAAACCATGGGGTGGTGTCTTTAGAATTCACTACACCGAGAGTCTCGAGAGGAAATGTTTCGGTGATTTCCTTGTTCTCGAAAACATCTTTGTGAGGATCTTCTAGACGAGAGAGATGATCGGCTGCTAGATTCTCGGCTCCTTTTTTGTCAAGCACGGTGACATCAAATTCTTGGAGGAGGAGCATCCAACGAAGCAATCTCGGCTTAGCATCTTCCTTAGCTAAGAGATACTTGATAGCCGAATGGTCGGTATACACGATGCTTTTAGTTAAGACGAGATAAGGTCGGAATTTCCCAAAAGCATAGACCACGGCAAGGAATTCCTTTTCCGTTATGGTGTACTTTAATTGAGCCTCGGTCATCGTCTTACTAGCATAATGGATAGGACGGAAATGCTTTTCATAACGTTGCCCTAAGACGACCCCTATAGCATAATCACTTGCATCGCGCATGATTTCAAAGGGTAATTCCCAATTAGGAGCAACAAGAATGGGAGCTTCAGTAAGTTTCCTTTTGAGAGTTTCGAAAGCTCTAACACAATCCTCATTGAAATTAAAAGGAGCATCCTTCTCGAGAAGGTGTGTCATAGGTCGAGAGATTTTCCAAAAGTCTTAGATGAAACGACGATAAAAGCCCGCGTGACCTAGGAAACTCCTAACTCCCTTAACGGTTTTGGGATGAGGTAACTTGGCGATGACGTCTACCTTAGCTTTATCGACCTCAATCCCCGCTTTCGAGACCTTATGTCCTAAGACGATTCCTTGTTTACACATGAAATGAAATTTTTCCCAATTAAGCACAAGATTGGTTTCTTCACAACGTTTTAACATTTGCTCGAGATTAGATAAACACGACGTGAACGAATTGCCAAACACCGAAAAGTCATCCATAAACACTTCCATCGACTTCTCGATCATATCATGAAAAATTGCCATCATACACCGTTGAAACGTACCCAGTGCATTACAAAGTCCGAAAGGCATCCTATGATAAGCAAACGTTCCATAAGGACACGTAAACGTAGTCTTCTCTTGATCACGAGGGTCGATAGGGATTTGAAAGTAACCGGAAAAACCATCTAAAAAGCAATAGAATTCATTTCCCGCGAGTCGCTCCAACATTTGATCCATGAAGGGAAAAGGAAAGTGGTCTTTACGAGTGGCGTCATTTAACTTTCGGTAGTCAATACACACCCTCCAACCGGTCACAACGCGAGTGGGAATTAACTCGTTGTTTTCATTAGGCACAACGGTCATCCCTCCCTTTTTAGGGACACAATGGATTGGGCTCACCTATGGGCTATCGGAGATAGGATAAATCATTCCCGCGTCAAGGAGTTTTAAAACTTCCTTTTTAATGACATCGTGAATTTTGGGATTCACCCTTCTTTGACTTTGAATTGCGGGTTTGTAGTCCTCCTCCATTAAAATCTTGTGAGTACAAAATTTTGGGTCAATACCCTTAATGTCGAAAATTTTCCACGCAATTGCCCCTTTATGAGCCTTAAGAACTTTCAAGATCTCGGTTTTTTCATCATTAGCAAGACCTCTTGCAATAATAACCGGCAACTTGTCATCACCTTCCAAGAATGCATATTCAAGGTGAGAAGGAAGATCTTTCAATTCAAGGATAGGTGGTTCCTCGATTGAAGATTTTGGTTCAACACTCATAACTTCCATCGGCGGAAGAAATGGTGGAATAGAAGTATCATCACTAATCAACACCTAATCTTCATTGTCGATTTCATTTGAAGTAAAATCGCCTCCTTGGAATGGAGTGAGATTTGGTGTAGAATTAGCAAGAATCGGATCCAAAATAGTGGGATTGCCACTTGACGAGCTATCGGAAAAACCTAACACTTCTTGTGAAAACTCATCGCAAACCACATCAACTAAGTCAACGTGATTGATGGTAGCGATTGCATAAACATGAGAAGGTTTTGCGTTTTGAGTAGCGTTTATAACAAGTTCCTCTTCGTCGAATCTCAAAGTGATAGTTCTTGCATGAACGTCGATAAGCGATCTCGAGGTGTCTAAAAATGAACGACCTAAAATTAGAGGAACTTGAGGATCCGCGGGGATGTCAACTACTATAAAATCAACGGGATAGTAGAACTTCCCCACATTCACGAAAACATCTTCGGCTACTCCACATGCTAAAATCGTAGAATGATCGGCCATCTCGATAGACATGTTCGAAGGAGTAAGAGCCGGAAGCGAAAGCGATTTCCATATGGAAAATGGCATCAAATTAATGATCGCACCAAGTCGGCCAAGGCGAGGCATTCTTTCATATCTTGTATGTCACAAGGAATGAGAAACTTTCCGGGGTCACCAACTTTTTTCGGTATGCGGTTAAGATAAACCGAAGAACAATTAGCAAGCTTTGAAAGCTTTTCCTTATCGCTCATCATACTTTTAAAAGTGGAAGCGAAACGAGGCATATACAACAACACGCCGACTAAACTCACATCAAAATGCACTTGTTGAAACATTTTTATAAAAAGATCGATTTGTTGTTTGTTACGTTCTTGCAATTTCTCTTTGTTTCGTCTCGAAGGGTAAGGTAAGGGTGGTGTGGGTTGGACATTAGGCAACGGCCTTGGAATCTCGGGTTCCACAATTGGTATTGGTTCAACCGTAGGTGTGGTTTGAGCGGTACTTCATGGGATTGTAATATGCTCCTTTTCAACCACCACCTCGGGTTCTTTCTCTATTTCCTTCTCCGTAGAAGTACTTGGACGAGAGATTGGTTCCTTGAAAGTTTTACCACTTCGTGTAGTAATAACCTTCATTTCTCCCTTCGGGTTTGCAATGGTATCACTAGGAAGACCACCCGAGGAAGAGGGTTTACACATGATTGCTTCAAACATTTTTGCCATTCGGTCCTTAAATTTTGATTGCTTTAAATCCGCTTTTAACAATTCTTGCTTAATCTCATGTTGTCCTTGTTCCATCTTTTGTTGATTTTGTTGAAGACGTTGAACATTTCCTTCCATTTTATTTGCATGAGTTTTAAGTTCATTAGCAAGTTCATTTTTAAGCTCGTTTTTCAACTCGGATCTTAAGCTAATCATCTCACGTTGCATGTTATCAAATATAGCATCATTTTCTTTAGCATAATCCAAAAATTCTCCTTGAAGATTTTTAGTGTGAGCATTTTGAAAACCTTGTGTAGTGTTTTGAAAATCACGGTTTTGGTTTGGATTAGTGACTTGTCCATTCCCACTTTGATAATTCCCCTTGTTGTAGTTACGTGAATTGCCTTGATAATTAACACCTTGGTTGTTGTTTCGATAGTTATTAGCATTTTGATTTGGTGGAGCTTGATTTGGGCGGGAACCTTGGCCGTTTTGGTTATAAGTTCCCGTTGCTACGTAAGCACTCGAAGTGTTACCATCGGCGGTAATGCACTCGGAAAGATCATGAGCTCCACCACAAGACAAACAACTCTTAGCAACCGCTTTAACCGAAGCGGAATTCAAAGCCTCTTGAGCTTTCCAATGAGTCATAAGATTAGCAAATCTATCGAAAAACTGATTTTCCTCATTAGCTTCATCATGTAAGGCATTAATGCTACGAGACAATGACGACGATGACAAACCCAAATTGGCAACACTCGGTGTGTTACGAGGGCAATAAACCTTAGATCTATTCTCGATAATCTTTAAAGCTTCATCGGTCGTTTTGCACAAAAAATTACCACCCGCGGCGGCATTCAAGTAATCTCGTTCATGATCATTAAGCCCATTATAAAAAGTATCAATTTGATGCAATTCCAAAAAATCATGGTGTGGACATTCATGTAACATTTCTTTAAAGCGTTCCCATGCCATTGAAAAACTTTCATTATTTCTTTGAACAAATCTTGAAATCTCATTTTTCAAATGTGTTGTTTTAGATGGTGGAAAAAATTTGTTCACAAACTTAGAAACGAGATCACCCCTTGTGGTAATGCGGGTCCATCTTAATGGCGTCATGTGGAACATCCTTAAACTTGCTAGTAGCGGTGAGACGATTAAAATTCCTTATGTGGTAATGCGGGTTGTCTTTCTCATGACCTCTAAACTTATTAGCTTGCAACATCGACATTAAACCCGTCTTAATTTCGAAATTCTCTGCAAGGATAGCGGGAATCACAATGGCCTCTCCAAAACCCTCGGTGGGTGCTTGTAGCAACTCCATCATAGTACGATTAGCCATGACGACTTCTTGTTCTACAATAGGTTTAACAATTGGAGTTTGTTCTTCAATCAACGTCTTTTGATTGGCTTGCTTTTGAAGACGTTTACGAGCTCGTTTTGCTTGATTACGAGTGATCATAAACTTCACGAAGAATGGGAGGTGAGCAAAGAAGATTCTTTTTAGGTGTTTTGTGAATTTTCAATTTTTTTGTGTTTTTTATTGTTATTAATTTTTTTTGGATTTTGGTGTATCTTCGTAGACAACAATCTACCAAATCTCTCCTCGAATCAAACTCTTGATTAAAGAAGCCTCAAAGGAATGAAAACGATCAAAGTGGAGTGAACGCCTTCGAATGACTTTAGAACTTTGGTGAAAACCAAATTGTTCAAATGGGTTTAATCACAAAGAAACCAAGCAAATATATTATACGTAATAATACTTTGGGCGGCAAAACCCTCGATTAGCCTAAAATCTCAAAATACTCACAAGTAAGCGGGGAAACGAGGCGGCGCGAAGCACTTAAGAGCCTTTTCCCTTAGGGTATATTTTATAATACCCGCCTTATACCCACCTTATAGTTTGTATTTTTCAAAATAGAGCTTCACGAAAGTATTTATCTATTTTTGCCTTTTTCTTTTTGTTTGAGATTCGAATACAATAATTAGGAGATCAAATCCCAATTAAGGTTGTGTTTTCACACTTTTGGAGATATTTTGAATTGATTGTGATACTTAATACACTATAGTAATAATAATTTCACAAGAAAAACCAAAAAACCGATAATACGTATTAGTAGATTTCTACTAATACAAATACTATTTATGGTTAATATTAAAAACAACAAGACAAATTAATCACGACACACCTCCCCGGCAGCGGCGCCAAAGTTATTGTAGTTTATTACAACTCTTGTTTAGGAAAACAAAGAGCGTAAAATAGGGAAGGTATTAAGCGATGATTTAGGAAAATAAACACTAATGACCCTTATGATGTGAAAGTTCGTTTCCCAAGGAGGTATATGTGTGTGACTAAAATGTAGCAAGGTTTGAGATTAATATTTGAAAGAAGAGGATGAGAAATGAGGATGACGAAGACGTGAAATTTATTACTACTACGACTTAACGTAAAACCGTAAAATAAGCTAAAATAAAAATTAATTCTAAAAATTACCAAAAATTCACCAAAAATCAAAATAAATAAACTAAGAGTTTACCAATGATCAAAACTTTTACAAACCTTTTAAATAATTAAATATTCAATTTTTGAATGCTAATTAAAGCCCTAAAAATCAAATTAATTATAAAAAAGCCCAAATAAAGATTTTTCAATTGGTAAACCTCTAAAATGACCTAAAAAGATTAAAAACTGTTTTTAGAAATTTTTAAACTAATAAAAACTATTTAAAATGATTTAAAAACTATTAAAACTTAAAATAATTATAAAAATTAATCTAAAGATGCTAAAATTAATCTAAAAGTTGCAAAATTCCTATTTTAATGTATTTAAGCTAAGAAAAATGTAAAAAGTGCAAAAATGTGAAATTCGAAAAATAATAATAAAATAATATTAAAATAATATTAAAAATCCAAAAATTATAAAAAATTCAAAAAACTTGCAAACTAGTTTATTTTGACCTAATTAAACAGAAAATGAAAGTGAAATGACCAGAATACCCCTATTGGGCCCCCAAATGGGCCAAAACCCAAAACAGTCAAGCTTATTGGGCTTTTTAGCCCAAAAAGTCAAAATAAGCCCAAATGACTTGAAAAAGCACTATCTGACTCAAAGTTCAATTCTAAACACAAAACACTGAAGGCCCAAAAGTTGAAAGTGAGCTTATCACAGCTTATCCTTATTGGGCCATTAAGCCCATTAAGCAATAAGCTAATGCCATAAGCTCTAATTTGACACACAACCTTCTTTGGGGATACTAAAGAGATCTGTAAAAAGAAATTTTGAAAAAGCACACTCAATAAGCCAGAAATAAGCAAAGTACAAATCCACTAAAAGACAAAATAGTCGGGTTTTAGTTCTAGGGCACCTCAGGACTTGATTCAACTTGCAAAATGTCACAAATGACTTCAATAAGCCAAATAAATCAACCAAAATCCAATAAGCAACACCAATAAGCTGGAATAAGCCAATAAACACTTATGAAAAAGTCAATTAAGTTGGTTTTCTAGTCAAACCCTAAAGTCAACCCACCAAATGCTCCAGTATGAACAAATGGGTCAAATAATGAGCACCTATTACAAAATCCAAGTTGTTGCTGGTTAAAATAAGCTAGAATAGCTTATTGATAAGCTGAACACAAAAATACACTAGCAGTGGCTAGCAGCAGGGGAAAGGAGTTCCCACTGCTTTGACTATTTGACCAAGCTTTTTAGAGAGATTTTGTATGTTTTATTGGAAGACAAGGGCACCCAAGTGATCAGTTAATCACAAGGAGTCACAATCAAGCACAAAAACACACTTTGGTTCACTCAATAAGCATAGAAAAATCAAACAATGCTCAGATCTAGCACAAACATGGAATATAAGATGTTATGAACACTAAAATCAATCTCTAAAACAAGGTATGGAACAAGATCAAAGCAGATTATAGTTGATGTTATGAACTTCAAGAACACATGCACACTTTGCTGATATAATTGACCAAAGATCCAATTTCAACACTCAAATCCTACTTCCCTAGTGTTATTAACTAGGTTTAATCACTTGTTAGCCCTAGTCTATGATTAGAACTAGGTTTCCCTTAAACCACAGCCAATTTTATCAAGTAAACAAGATTTTAGAGCCTAATTTAAGATCTAGGTGTTTATAGGCACAAAGATTGCAGATAAATAACACTTAACACTTATGAAACATGTTCCAACATAAAGCAACACAAAGCATTCACTCAAAATCACACAAATCCAAATCAAGCTGTTATCCCAAACAACCCTTAATCTACCATTTTTCAAAGAAACTTGTGATTTTAACTAATAACCTACTGATTTTATGAATCAAAAACACTTACTAGGTGACAACTAGCAGAATCAAACACTAAAATCACAACCTTAAACACAAGAACACAAAATCAAAGCTCAAAATCCAAAACAGGCAGTAACATGAAATATTTAGGGGAAACTTAAACAAGGGATTATACTTGTCCTCCACAACATCCTAGGAGGACCAGCTATGCTCCTTGGACCCTGTTCAACAACTAGAACAAGACCAAGGTTCTTCAAAAAGGAAGATCAAAACATTCTGATGTTCAAAGTAGAACAGGTTTTGATTATGATATATCTTCAACACAAATGAGCAAACAACTCAACCAAGAGCTTAGAACTCTTCTCAGGCTTGGTGTCAACAAGCTTGAAGGAGCTTAAGGCTGTTGGCTAAGGGTTAGTACAGTAAAATAAGCAAACAGAACCAAGGATTTCATGGTTTTTGAACCTTTGAAAACCTTATAAACTAAGACGTACCTTAACCACAAGATTAAGGAAGGTCTTAGAGATCAAATGGAACTCAGATTTTAGCTATTCCAACACCAACTTTTAATAAACACAAAAGAGATTTCACAATTTTCATAAAATCAAATTTTATTTAACTTAAAAAGGACTTACAAATATTGATAGCCAAAATCTGGAACAAAGGGACTCTCACAGGTTGAGGTCTCCTTTTATAGGCAAATGCTAGCCTAACACTATTCATATACCCTAGAAGTGAAATTCCCAAATTGTCCTTGAGGTCTTTTAGAGGAATCTTTGGTATGAGCTATCCAAAATGATCATAGACATTCATTTTAGCTTTGGAGTTAAGCTATGACTCTTAGCTATTGATCTTGACACGTGGCAATCCTTGGGGAATAAGTTGTCATGTGATGGGTGAAACGGTTTTGGGTGTGGGGTCCATTGGTGAGTGGAGGTTAAGGTTTTATGTGTGGGATAGGTTTCTGGGCGTGTGAATTAAGCGTGGGTAGGGTTAATTTAAATTTACCCTTTGTTTAAGTTGTGATAGTTACTGGGTTCTTGATGGTGAACAGTGGTATGTTTTGATCCGAAAATGGGGGATTGTGTTTGTTTGGCGCGTGTTTGTGTATTCAAACTTTAGGAATGGCACAAGTAGTCCTTGTTCTTTGGGGAAAGTTGTATAAGAAGAATTTCAGCCCACAAAACGTGTTTCCTTTGTTAATAAACTTCCATTCTTCACACTTTTGCCACCAAACTTTTCTAAAAAGGTTTAAAGGGTTGTTTTTGCCATGTTTTCATATTTGAAGGACTGATTTTGGACTTTGTTGATCTTCAAAGGTCTTCATTGTATCTTTGGCTTTATGAGGGACCATAATTGACAAATTAGATTTAATGAGGGACTAATCTTGCCATTTCTTCAAAGTTGAAGTACCTTTTTGCAATTTTGACAAACTTAAGGGACCAAACTTGTAATTATGAATTCACAAGGGTTTTAAGTGTCATTTCCTTCATTGTTTAAGGATCAATCTTGCATATCTTCAAGTCTTCAAGGGTAAATGTTGGATAATTCATGAACTAGGGCCCGGTTCTTTGTACGGCTTTGTTTTTCGCGTCCGTTTTTCCTTGTTTCTTGTGATCTTTTGTCTTTTTCAAGATATCCATACCTAAAATACACAAGTAAACAAACACAAGCATATATATGGTATTTTATGATATTTTAATGCATTTAAAGCCCGAAAAGAACGATGAGATCATGTATAAATGCCATCTCATCAGTGATCATCAATAATAACAAAGCAATATGATCTAGGATAAAACTATCCACTGATGTAGGTCCAAATAAGTCCATATGAAGCAAATGTAAGGGTTTAGAACTAGCATGCACATTCTTAGACTTGAAAGAAGCCTTATGTTGCTTGACTTTAAGGCATTCAACACAATTGTGATCATTTTCAAATGCCTTTGAGGTTAATCCTCTGATAAGATCATGCCAAACAAGCCTATTCATGTTTTTGAAGTTTAAATGCACTAACCTTCTATGCCACAAATTATTCTCATCTACTGAAGCCTTGGCATAAAGACATGTCAAATTATTATTCATTTTAATCCCACTGAGATTAACATTATACATGTCCTTATGTCTAGGTGTTCTAAACTCAATGAACTTTTATGCAGGCATCTAAAAATCTTTACTTAACACTAAACACTCAGTGCCAGTAAAAAGAACCTTATTTTTGTTGTCAGATACTTGTGACACACTAAACAAGTTATAACCAAGTTCTTCTACCAGAAAAACTTCCTCAAACTTCAGATTATTGGGTGATGATTGTGCCCTTGCCTGAGATTATTCCTTTGCTTCCACCAAAGTACACAATATCGATATTGCTAATGGTGGGGGGTAAAGTTTAATAAGTGTTAGTGCAAACATTACGATGCTATGTCGATATAATCTCTTTGTGTTTTGTTGATGACAAACGTATAATTTGCAATACATTATGTAAAATGTTAAGGTACTCGTAATCACTCAAGAATACATTTGTATACTTCTCTCGACACCTCCAAGACCGCATTCGGCATGAATCACTCAAGGTATTTGATAGGTGTGTAAACACCCATCCTTTTACCACTTAATTCGGGCTAAAACGAGACCAAAACACGTATTTAATATCATTTGTTTGGAATTATGCGTGGTTTTTGTGTTTATTGTGATTTCAGAGCTAACCGAATGAATATTAAAGAAAACATGGGATTGCACGGGTTTTATCAAGGAAAAAGACTCAGGATAAAGTCTATTGTCCAAGAGATGCAAAAGATTTGAAGTCACTGGGCCTATTCGAAGATTTATCGAAGAAAAGGACCAAAGATGGAAGATTTACATAAGTCGAAGAAACTCAAGTCTATTTAACGAAGAAATTAAAAGACGAGTTGGATTTAATCGACGACAAATCCCGAATCAGAATCGAAAACGTCAACTTTTCTGAAAAGACGAGAAGACAAGAAGAAAGGGAGAAAGCCCACTCACCAACCAACCACTAGGAGTATAAATAGATTCTCCCTTCACATTTTAGGAAGTTAGCTTCATTTTTCTTTTTCCCAGTTCTTTTGTTCGTAGCATCACAAACACCATTAGGGTGTTTGGTGATTTTTCATTTTATTTTTCAATCTTGTAACTCTTAATCATTACTCTTGTTACTTTTCCATTAATCTATCAATCCCATCTTTTCATTCATCTTGTTCATCTCCATTTTTATTACAAGTTCTTAAGTTTTTATTTGATTCGAGTTTCATCCTAAAAAGTTGTTGATTTAGTGTTTTTATTGGTGGGATTTGTTACTTATGATATTTAAATGATTATTGGTTGATTTGGTAATACCTTTTCGAGTATTTTGGTGTTTAGATTGATAAAACGTGTTACTGCTACTGTTACTGTTCTTCCTGGTCTGATCATTCCGAATTGACCTTTAGCTATTTCCCTTACTCGGAATATTTTAAATATTCCGAATAGTATTGTTTTTCCGCATAGCCAAGTTACTTTTTCTCTTATTCGGAATATCTCGTATATTCCGAATAGCCCAACTTTTCCGAATAGGGAATATTTTCCGAATAGCCCCATTTTTCCGAATAGTCCTTTCTTTCCGCATAAGCCGAATTTTCCGAATAACATCATTTTTCCGCATAAGGGTGTTTTTTCCGAATAGGCATGTTTTTCCGAATAGTATTGTTATTCCGCATAGAGGTTATTTTCCGAATAGGGGCATTTTTCCGCATAGGCTTGTTTGACTTTCCGAATAGCAACATTCCGAATAGAGGAACTTTCCGAATGGCATTATATTCCGTATAGACATACATTGCGCATAGGTCAGTTTCAGTAAGGGTATTTTTCCAGATTTAATTCAAGTATTACTTTTTCATTATTGATTGTTTCAAGTTTATATCATTATCATTTTATTCATTTCCCTGTTCAGTAGTTTAAGAAAACTAAACCCACTTTTTGTCACCAAGAACAAAGCATTTCACTTTAAACTGAGATCAATTCGAGAGGATTCCGAGAAATAAATTTGAACCCAAGTAAAAACCATGTATCAAATGGCGCCGCTGCCGGCTCCTCTCGTTAAGATCAAAAGTTTTTTGTGAGAACTTGGATTTTGGGATCCGTTCCCCGTGAACGTTACTTTTTCACAAAAAACTTTCAAAAACACTAAAAAAAATATAAAATTTTCAAAAATCCTAAAAAGTAAAAAACATAAAAACCAAAAATATTTTTGCTTTGTTTTTCTTTGTTCGTTCTTTTGCAGGTGTATGCGCACTCGATCCACGTCATATCAAGAGCCCGAGCCTCTCGATCACTTAGACATGGCCGGTATACCACCTCAAAACAATAATAACAACAACAACCCACCTTTCAACAACATGAACAATAACAACAACAATGAGCCCCTTCCGGATAATCGCCCGATGATTGAACTGCTGCAAGCTCATGTAGATGGCAACACGGACCCAATTGTTATACCTCCAATTGCCGCCAACAATTTCGAGCTCAAGTCAGGATTTATCCAGATGGTCTCCGCTCAACCATTCTTGGGACGCACCATTGATGATCCACACGACTACATCAAGAGATTTCTACAACTCACCAACACGGTCAAGTTCAATGGTGTTCCACAAGAGGTTATAAGGTTACAACTTTTTCCCTTTTCTTTAGAGGGACAAGCCCGGCATTGGCTTGCTAAGGAACCGCCACAGAGTATTCTCTCGTGGACGGATTTGGAAACAAAGTTTATCAATTAATTTTTTCCACCCTCTCGTACTACCGCTTTGCGGAATGAAATCATAAATTTTGAACAAAAGTACGATGAGTCGTTCAGTGAATCTTGGGATCGTTTTAAAGATCTTTTAAGAAAATGCCCACAACATGGTTTTACCAAAGTACATCAAATTAATACTTTTTACAATGGTTTAAGCATGAGTGATCAAGATTCACTGAACAGTGCCTCGGGGGGTAATCTATTAGCTAAGACTTCCAATGCTGCTTGGGACATCATTGAGAATAAATCTCGTGTGCAAACCAAGAGTATTCGGACCAATGTCGCTAGTGCTAGCACTAATGACAGCGACAAGCGATTAGACAAAATCACTGTGCTTCTTGAATCGCTTGTCACCCACACCGTCAGCAACAACACCAAAAACGCTCAAGTGAACGCTGTCAGCCAACCTTGTGAGATATGCGGTGGTCCTCACTCTTACACAACTTGTACCGCCACACACGACTACCCTGCTGAGAATGTGAATGCGGCATATGGCACCTATCCTCAACCTGCTTATCAAGCTAAACCTCAAGGTGACCGTAACTTGCTTAGCTACCGCAGCAACAACTATCTTTCACCACCTGGTTTCCCTCCTACCAACCCAAACCAACAACAAAACCTTAATCGCCCTCCTCAACAACAACAACAACCTCGACAACCTTACATCCCTCCTCACAAGAAACAACAACCACCTCAACGTAACAATCAAGTCTACCAACAACCTGCTTACCAACCACCTGCATACAATGCTCCTCCCAACCAAGCCACCACTGCATTACACCAAGAGGTTGCAACCTACATGAGGACCAATGATGTGATTGTGGAAAATCTCCAGCAGGAAGTACGCAACTTGAAAGCAGACTTGGTCAAGCAAGGAAACGATTTGAGAGCAGATATGAGAAATACGTTGGATAGCCAAACTAATGATCTGAGGAACATGATGGCTAGTTTCTTCCAAATTAGTCAACCCTCTTCTTCGGGTACTCTTCCGAGTAACACCGTTGCGAACCCAGGAGGGGAGATGAAAGCAATCACTACTCGAAGTGGCAAAGGTACAAAGGAACCCGAGCTTCCTATACCTCCACCGGTGATTGTGACTAAGGAGAACGAGTCACCTGCTCCTATTCCTCCTTCTTCTCCTTCCCCAATTTCTCCACCTCTTCCTTCTACCCCTCCTCCACCCGTGGAGCTTCCTATACCTCCACCGGTGATTGTGACTAAGAAGTCGGTGAGCTTATCATGAGAGTGGGTGACGATAAGATCGTCTTCAACATGGGAAAGCTTTCTAAACAGCCTTATTCATACGAGAGTGTTAATTGTATTGACGTTCTTGATGAGGCTTGTGAAGAACACTTCAAGGATGCTTGTAAAAATATTCCTACCTCTCTTCCCAATGTTGAGACCGTTTCCTCTATCGACTCATCACTATCTCTATTTGGAGAAAGTGATTTCCTTTGGAAAGATTTGGAAGCCACCATGGGAGATGTGCATTTAGACAATGATGATTCTACTGCCAATTGGGATAAAGATCTCAGTTTCATTGCAAACCTCCTCAAAGAAGACAATCCTTCCACTCCATCTCCCACTATTATTGCTATCGATACTCCGACTTCGAATACGCCTCCCGTCGACAATCCTCCGGATCTAGAACTTAAGGAGTTGCCGCCCCATCTTGAGTATCTATTCCTCGAAGAAGAGAAGAAGTCGCCAGTCATCATTGCTAAGGATTTGAAGGATGAAGAGAAAGCCCGACTTGTCGCCGTGTTGAAAGATCATAAGAAGACTATCGCTTGGAAGATATCCGATATTCGTGGAATTGATCCTCACTTCTGCACACACAAAATTCTCATGGAGGACGACTATAAGCCCACTATTCAAAGCCAACGAAGGGTGAATCCAAAAATCCATGAAGTCATCAAAACAGAGGTTCTCAAACTTCTTGATGCGGGTATGATTTACCCTATTTCGGATTCACCATGGGTTAGTCCAATCCATTGTGTGCCCAAGAAGGGCGGAATAACCGTTGTTCCCAATGAACACAACGAGTTGATTCCCACTCGTCTCGTTACTGGGTGGAGAGTTTGTATAGACTACCGCAAACTCAATGATGCCACGAGAAAGGATCATTTCCCCCTACCTTTTATGGACCAAATGCTCGAACGTTTAGCCGGTAATGAATATTACTGCTTTCTTGATGGTTTCTCGGGTTATTTTCAAATACCCATCGATCCCCAAGATCAAGAGAAGACTACATTCACTTGTCCCTATGGCACTTTTGCTTACAAAAGAATGCCTTTCGGCTTATGTAATGCGCCCGGGACTTTCCAAAGGTGCATGTTAGCTATCTTCCATGACATGGTTGAACAAACCATGGAAGTCTTCATGGATGATTTCTCGGTCTTCGGGGATTCCTTTTCTTCTTGCCTTGCCAATTTGGAACGTATGCTAAAGAGGTGCGAAGACACTCGCCTAGTTCTGAATTGGGAAAAATGCCATTTTATGGTAAAAGAAGGCGTCGTGCTTGGACATAAGATCTCGAAAGCCGGTCTTGAATTTGACCGTGCTAAAGTCGATGTTATCGCAAAGTTGCCTCCACCTTCAACCGTGAAGGGTGTAAGAAGTTTTCTGGGTCATGCGGGCTTCTACCGTCGATTCATCAAAGATATTTCTCAAATCGCTCGCCCGATGACCCACCTCTTGGAAAAAGATACTCCTTTTATCTTTTCCAAAGAGTGTCTCGAAGCATTTGACTCACTTAAGGATAAGCTTACTAAGGCACCTGTCTTGGTTACCCCTAATTGGGAGCTGCCTTTTGAGTTGATGTGCGATGCTAGTGATTTTGCTATTGGAGCGGTTCTTGGACAAAGAGTGAACAAACACTTCCAACCGATCCATTACGCTAGCAAGACAATGACTGGGGCACAATTGCATTATACGACAACCGAAAAAGAGCTTTTAGCTGTTGTCTATGCTTTTGAAAAATTTCGCCCCTATCTTGTCCTTTCGACCACCATCGTGTATACCGATCATTCCGCGCTGAAGTACTTGTTGACAAAGCAAGATTCCAAACCAAGACTTCTTCGCTGGGTTTTGCTGCTCCAGGAATTTAAAATCGAAATTCGCGATAAAAAAGGACCAGAAAACTTAGCCGCGGATCATCTCAGCAGACTTGAGGATCCATACCAAGGGGATCATCCGAACAAAGAAATCAATGATTCTTTTCCCTTGGAGACCTTAATGTCTATAAACTCGAAGCCGAATGAAACCCCGTGGTTTGCGGACTTCGCAAACTACTTGGCGGGTGGAATTCTCAAGGAAGGGTTGACGTCCCAACAAAAGAAGAAGTTCTTCACCGACATCAAGACTTACTTTTGGGACGACCCTTACCTATTCAAACAATGTGCCGACCTCATTATTCGCCGATGTGTTGATGGACCGGCAGCGTCGGAAATCCTTGATGCTTGCCACAAAGGACCCACCGGTGGTCACTTTGGTCCCAACTACACCGCAAAGAAAGTGTTTGATTCGGGATTTTATTGGCCCTCCATATATCGTGACGCTCACGATATGGTTAAACGATGTGATGTTTGCCAAAAGCAAGGCAAAATCACACATAAAGACGAGATGCCTCAGAATTTCATTCAAGAGTGTGAAATTTTTGATGTTTGGGGTATCGAATTTATGGGGCCATTCCCTTCTTCTAAAGGACACAAATACATCCTTATAGCCGTTGACTACGTCTCAAAGTGGGTTGAAGCCAAAGCTTTACCTACTAATGACGCAAGGGTGGTTTGTAACTTTTTGAAAGCTCTATTCGCTAGATTCGGTGTGCCTCGCGCCATTATTTGTGATCGTGGGACTCACTTCTGCAATGACCAATTTGCTAGAGTCATGGCTAAGTACGGTGTAAATCATCGTCTTTCCACAGCCTACCACCCACAAACTAATGGCCAGGCTGAAATATCCAACCGAGGACTTAAGCGAATTCTTGAAAGAACCGTGGGAGAGCATCGTGCCGCATGGGCTGATAAACTTGATGATGCTTTGTGGGCTTTCCGTACTGCTTACAAGACCCCGATCGGCTGTACGCCTTATCGTCTTGTGTACGGGAAAGCGTGCCACCTCCCCATTGAGTTGGAGCACAAGGCTTACTGGGCCTTGAAGTGGGCTAAATTTGATATAAACAAAGCCGGTGACCTACGCAAGATCCAACTCAATGAGCTGAATGAACTTCGTAATGAGGCTTATGAAAATTCTTTGATCTATAAGGAAAGAACTAAGCTCATTCACGACTCCAAGATCAAAAACCGAGAGTTCCATGTTGGAGACAAAGTCTTACTTTTTAACTCTCGGTTGAAAATCTTTTCGGGCAAGCTGAAATCTCGTTGGTCCGGCCCATTCACCATAGCCCAAATTTTTCCATATGGTACTCTCGAGCTCGCTCAACCTAATGGACCGAATTTTAAGGTGAATGGCCAACGAGTGAAGTTGTACTTTGGTGAGGACACCTCTCAGGAGGTGATTCCATCCCTCACCATGTTCCCCATGAACTAATTTTGGGTCGAGTCAGGCTCGTGACTCGGTTATCAAAAACAAGCGCTCCTCGGGAGGCAGCCCGAGTATCTATCCCTTTAACCCCCTAAGTGTAGGGGAGGACCGATTTTGGTCGTTTGTGTTTGTGTGGTGATGTGATTATAGGGATAACTGCAATCTTGGAACTCTTTGAAGAACCGTGCTCCCGTGTTATTCGAAATCCGGTTCTATCTCTCAACTATCGTGATTCAATTTTCTTCAAACTCACATTTGAAATTGATCACTTTAGTCGTCTCTTCCTTAACTTGAGTTAACCAACGTGCACAATGTCATAAGTGTAGGGGAGACTTTTCCCACATGCTTAAACATTGAGGACAATGTTTATCTTAAGTGTAGGGGGGACTTCTATCGAAGTTTTAAGTGGACTTTTCCATGAAAATGCCTTCATTTAACCGGAAAATCATCTTTTTCAACATTTTTCAAATTTTTAATTAACTTTGGCCATTTAGTCGTAATTTTTAAATTTTTATCGTTGCTTTCATATGTATATATTCCGCATTAAAGTCAAAAATATTAATAAAGTGGTGTAGCTAGTTTAGAAGTCTTTGATATATTAGGCCCGTTGCGTTTATTTTGACTCAACCCGAATAAGACTTATCCAAGTTTATTCTAGCTAGTATCCTTAACCATGTAGACCTTAATTGGTTTATTAGGCTAAGTGTCCACGAGTCTCATTACTTGAGATTTTAAATTGTGGAGGACGAGAAATGATAGAGTCAATTATAAGTCGGTATTCTTGCGCAAGCTCACTTGGTGTAATTATTTGCCTATTCTCCCATCACTTGCTAATAATTTATCTACAATAAGTAAGGTCGTACGATTTGAAAAGTTACTTAGCTTCTAGCCCAAGATCGTTTAAAAGTTGCTCGGTAATGATAAGAGTTCATAGCCAAGGCATAACTTATGAAGCGGGGCGCGAAGATTGGCGAGTCCAAAAAGGCCCTAACAAGGCATGAGGATTCCATTTTATTGCTAAAGATCCAAAGTGATGTGAAGAGCATTATTCCTAAAATCAATATGAAGGATCAAGACTCACGACGAAAAGCAATCAACTCCCATAAAGATCATGGAGAAGTCTATCCGAAAAGACCCTAACAAGGTATGAGGATAAATAGATCCAAGTCCGAAAAGGAGGCGGATCGTTGTATCTCAAAATTCCAACTAGAGATTGAAGAAATAATCATGAAGTCGTGGTCAACAAAGTTGGAGTACCCATCAAAAGTCTCCAAGTGAAGAAACTCTATTATGATGAGAAGACCATTATCTCAAGAACGTCTCTCGAAGATATGAAGTATGAAGTACATGCCAAATATCGGCCCGAGAAAGGTCTCGAATCGTGAACCAAGTTATGCCAAGATATGAACTTTTTGATATCCCGAGAAGCAGTTTTAAGAGATTTTGTCCTTTAGCTAACTATTGATCAAATCGTCCTACTTTGCTTTCAGTCTAAATAAACTATCGAAATAAGTCTAAAAATGCATCTTCATGATCATTCTAAGACAAAAAATAAAATATAAGAGATACACCTAGGAATAAGGGAGTTTAAGCATTTAATTAAGCCATGTGTGTGAGTGTTTAATTTACTAACTTATAATAACAATGATCTCGTTTTTAAGCTTAGTTTGGGGAACGTGAAACTTGAGGGTGATAAATCTTCGCAGCATCAAAGCCCTAATGTAAGTCATTGATCTCTTTGCAAGTTATTTCCATGTAGCTATTTTCAAGTGAAAATGGTTTTCCATCCTTTTGTTTATTTTAAAGTTTTAATTTCTTTAAGTACTTTAAATTTTTGTTTAGTAGTATTTGAATAAGGCCAAGGTTGATGGATTATGAGAAAAGTGTAAAATTGCTTTATCACTAAGCATTGCATGAGGGCATGGCAATGGTTAAGTATAGGGGATTTGATAGGTGTGTAAACACCCATCCTTTTACCACTTAATTCGGGCTAAAACGAGACCAAAACACGTATTTAATATCATTTGTTTGGAATTATGCGTGGTTTTTGTGTTTATTGTGATTTCAGAGCTAACCGAATGAATATTAAAGAAAACATGGGATTGCACGGGTTTTATCAAGGAAAAAGACTCAGGATAAAGTCTATTGTCCAAGAGATGCAAAAGATTTGAAGTCACTGGGCCTATTCGAAGATTTATCGAAGAAAAGGACCAAAGATGGAAGATTTACATAAGTCGAAGAAACTCAAGTCTATTTAACGAAGAAATTAAAAGACGAGTTGGATTTAATCGACGACAAATCCCGAATCAGAATCGAAAACGTCAACTTTTCTGAAAAGACGAGAAGACAAGAAGAAAGGGAGAAAGCCCACTCACCAACCAACCACTAGGAGTATAAATAGATTCTCCCTTCACATTTTAGGAAGTTAGCTTCATTTTTCTTTTTCCCAGTTCTTTTGTTCGTAGCATCACAAACACCATTAGGGTGTTTGGTGATTTTTCATTTTCTTTTTCAATCTTGTAACTCTTAATCATTACTCTTGTTACTTTTCCATTAATCTATCAATCCCATCTTTTCATTCATCTTGTTCATCTCCATTTTTATTGCAAGTTCTTAAGTTTTTATTTGATTCGAGTTTGATCCTAAAAAGTTGTTGATTTAGTGTTTTTATTGGTGGGATTTGTTACTTATGATATTTAAATGATTATTGGTTGATTTGGTAATACCTTTTCGATTATTTTGGTGTTTAGATTGATAAAACATGTTACTGCTACTGTTACTGTTCTTCCTGGTCTGATCATTCCGAATTGACCTTTAGCTATTTCCCTTACTCGGAATATTTTAAATATTCCGAATAGTATTGTTTTTCCGCATAGCCAAGTTACTTTTTCTCTTATTCGGAATATCTCGTATATTCCGAATAGCCCAACTTTTCCGAATAGGGAATATTTTCCGAATAGCCCCATTTTTCCGAATAGTCCTTTCTTTCCGCATAAGCCGAATTTTCCGAATAACATCATTTTTCCGCATAAGGGTGTTTTTTCCGAATAGGCATGTTTTTCCGAATAGTATTGTTATTCCGCATAGAGGTTATTTTCCGAATAGGGGCATTTTTCCGCATAGGCTTGTTTGACTTTCCGAATAGCAACATTCCGAATAGAGGAACTTTCCGAATGGCATTATATTCCGTATAGACATACATTCCGCATAGGTCAGTTTCAGTAAGGGTATTTTTCCAGATTTAATTCAAGTATTACTTTTTCATTATTGATTGTTTCAAGTTTATATCATTATCATTTTATTCATTTCCCTGTTCAGTAGTTTAAGAAAACTAAACCCACTTTTTGTCACCAAGAACAAAGCATTTCACTTTAAACTGAGATCAATTCGAGAGGATTCCGAGAAATAAATTTGAACCCAAGTAAAAACCATGTATCAGTATGTACAAACATGTCATTAACCTAACTAAGTGATCAAGGATTAATATTTTCTTAAAACTCACATTTTAATCAAATGTGACAAAAGATTTTAATTAACTTTATTTTTAAGAAAATGTTTTATTAAAAATAAAATGGAAATTTGAATTTGGCATATCCCATATGCCAAAGGAATATCCTTTGAGGGTATAAACTACCCCAGATGGCATATCCCCACTAAAGGACAAATTTGCATGGACTCCAACGCGGAGGTTCCTTAAAGGAACCCGCGGTTCCTTATTGATAAGGTACCGTGGGTAGAGATAAGGAACCGCGGGTGTTTTTTACCGTTGCAATGTTGCCCTATATATAGTGGATCATTTCCAGATTTTCTTTCAACCCTTTTTGCTCAGTTTCTTTCAAAAACCATCTTAGATCCTTGATTAGTTAGTTTTGATTAATCTTGTTTAAGATGTGATTCAATCTTCAATTTCCTCATCCTCTCAAGTACAAAGAGAAGAACACTATCATTACCATGATGTGTTGGGTTCACTACATGATGAAGATCTTTCCTTCTGTAGATCTAAGTTATGTTTTTAGTCTTCCTACTATGTATATGTAGAAGATCCAAGTGTTGGGTACACTTGGATGTGTTTGTAAGGGTAGAATATCCAAGTGATGGGTATCCTTGGATTAGGTGTTAGTTGTGTAGATCCAAGTCTTGTTAGTACTTGGATATAGTGTTAGAGTTATAGATCTAAGTGTTGTGGGCTTAGATCTATATGGTTTATGTGTTTAGGCCATAAAACACAAGGTTTGTTATGTTGGGCCATAAAACATAACTAGTGGGTAGATTAGGTTGTGTCTTGATAGTTCTCACTAAACTCTAAAGTGATGTGGTTGTGTCTAGGTAGTTCTCACTAAACTCTAAAGTGATGTGGTTGTGTCTTGTGAGTTCTCACTAAACTTTAAAGTGATTAGTAGTTGTGTTGCGTGAAGTTCTCACTTAGCTTCAAAGTGAAGAGTCGTGAAGATTGGTTCTAGCTTTTGATTAGAACTCGACATCTAGCCTTGTGTCGTTAAATGGTGAAGTGGGCAACGTTGTGTAGATTGGTCCTACCTAAGATTAGGACTCGACATCTAGCTTAGTGTCGGAAATGTGTAAGCGACGTGTATGGTTTTCTCCGCCTTGAAAGGAGTTTTGTTGACTAGTGAAGTAACTCTCGAGTAAGGTGTACTCGAGGAGTGGAGTAGGGCGAAGAGGAGCTTCGTGACCGAACCACTATAAATCATCGTGTCGTTACTTTCTTTACATTTATGTCTTTACTATTATAGATGTATTTATATGTTATGTGTTGTGTGCATCTCATAATCTAAACATCTAAGTTGCGGAAAAGCTAAGGCTTAGTACGTGTGTGCTTCGTGTTTAGATTATGGTCAAGTGTACATCACTTAGTCTAAACATCCTAGTTGTGGAAAAGCTTATGCTTAGTACGTGTGTGCTTAGTGTTTAGTCTATTGCTTGATGTACTCTTGATTTGATGTGTTTTTGTGTTTACTTACTTGTAGTATTTATCTTTCAATCAAACACATCTCATATCTAGTCAAGCTTGATCGAGAATTTGATATAAAGGATTGTCAAAGTTTAACATGCAACAAAATGTTAAGTTCACTATCGGCGGTTCCCTAAATTGACCGGCGGTTCTTTATTGATAAAGAACCGCGGGTACACATAAGGAACCACGCACAGTGGATTAAGCCGAAATGTTTTGAAAACTAACTAGAAACTATTCAAACCAGCCCCCCCCCCCCCCCTTCTAGTTTCTACAATTGGTATCAGAGCGAAGTTACTCAAGATCTTTGAAGTATAATGTACTTTAAATCTTGGATCGATCTTTGCTCTCTTTTTCAAAACAAATGGTTTTTAAAAATGAAAACGGTTTTTAAAAATAGAGACGATCTTTGTATCAAATTGTTCATGAAGAGTGTTTACTTATGAAATGTGATTTGTTGTTTCATTCGTACAAGTTTTGGTGTTAAATAAACTTTGTATAATAGCTTGAATTAAATCTTTTCATGTTTAGAAGTATAAAAATCTTTTGTGTCATAATTAACTCTAAAACTCGAGTTCTATGTGTCTAAAATGATTTTTTAGAGTCCTAAGTCCTTCCAAAAAGTTACCAAATGATTTTGGCCAAAAACCCCATTTTTGTCCTCTGGACGCGGTTATTTATTGTTCCCCGCGGATCCTTATCAATAAGGAACCGCAGTCAGTCTGACTCAGATTTTTGAAATCTTTGAAAAATCATATAAAATCAACCGTTAGTCCGTAGAAGTCGTGCCACCCGTCATTTCGAACGTAATTGAATTTTCTTTCCATTAAAAATGCTTCCAAACCTTTATTCAAACTTTAAAATTTGGATGGTTTTTAAGTTCCATACTTTGTCCAAAGTATTGAGCGTCGGTTTGTCGTAAAACTTGTGTATTACTCTTTTCTATTAAGTTGGACATCTCTTGGTGATATATCTTTGAAAATTAATATATTTACAAAGTGTTAAACTTAATTAAATTTTAAATAATTCAAAGACTATTTTCAAATAAAATCAAGCTATGAATACTTTGTTGTATCTAACACTCAAAACATGGACGAATGCTTTTATGTGTTAAGCTAATTGTTTGTGTGTGTTTCCTTGTGTGTTATTATTATATATAGACATTATTAAGTGTTACTTGCTATTTGTAGTAGTATTGCTTATATGTCTAGTCTCTTGTGCCTTGCTTGGTATTTGTTAGTATCTAGTTTTTCCTAATTAGGATGTATGCTAGATTTCTTGCATTTTAGTTGCAAAATTATGTGTGCATTGCATATAGGATTAACATCTCTTGGTTTACAAATGTTACATAAACATTTTGTACACCTTGGCATGTTCTTTAACACTTTTAGGTTTGAAAGCTTTGGGAGCTTGTCATATCTATTGATTTGGGTCGTCTTACTCGATCATGGTGTTATTAGTTCAAGTAGATAAATGTCTCACTATAAAACATGAAACACCCTTTGAAAATCTTAGCTATTTTCTCCTAAAAGAGTGTTTGTGGGAATCAAGAAAGATTTCGATTAAATATCAATGCATTATTCAAACTATGATTGGTATCATTATCGAATCTAATTGACATGTTTTTTTAGTATAGACATGAATGTGGTTTATTAATAATATACATCGGATCATAACTCACACTTGTGTTGATGGTGTTATATTGAATCTACTTGTTCAAATTGTTAGACATATTTTGTTTAATAATTACTTATAATGCACAATAGAGTCGGTTTGATAACTTGGATGTTTCATTCGAAATACTCAAGTAATTTACATTGCTATGCAATTTATAAATGTGTCATTTCTGAAAGACCAATCAAGAGTATTCCTTTGGTTTGTGTAAACTTTGTTTATACACTTCAAAGTTATTGGCCTCAAGTTATATTAAGGTAAATAACCTTAACTAGACTTGTTTGACAAGATATGCAATGTGCATTCTTAACCCTCATTAGGTCATGCATTGTGTCGCCATGCAAGTTTCATCCTTGCTAAACTTTATTAGGCAAATGTTGGAATTAAATTTTGTCTAACTTGAGAATGACTACTAGATAATTTATGCACTAGGATCTTAATTTGACCTAACGGTTGAATTACTTCCATGTGGGAAGTTGAGTTGGTGTATAACTCGTAAAAATGGTCGTGTTTAGCCTTAATTGAGCACCTCTAGTGATAGTCTCATACTCATTCTCTAAATTGGCTAAATGGCTCTTCCTATATATGACTAATGATAGTTTACTTTGATGAACTTTGTATGTCATTAGGAGTCTTTTTCTTTTGTAGCCATTAGGTTTTTCTTAGCTTTCCTCTTACGTGCTAATTGAACCTATGTGTCTTTCCTTTGTGTGTGTTCTAGTTTTTATTGCTCTTAAGCATGACTTTATGATAAGTTAGACTAGAACATTAGGATTTGCTGAATTGGAAAATCCTCCTTCACCACCTAAACCTAGCCTCTGTAGGCGGTTCTTTAAATAGACCGCGACTCCATATCAATATGGAACCGCCGGTGGAGATAAAGAACCACCGGCAGAAGCTCTCAAATTCGGGTTTTCTGAAACTTCCCAATTGTTCCAACACCCTTTGGAATCTTTGTTTCAAACCTTTGATCACTCCTAAAATATCTTGGGCTTTCCCTTTTTAACCCATTACTAGTTTGGATCATCCCCTCACTTTTTTAAACCCACCTTGTTAGCCATGTTCTTCACACCTCAAACCATTCATCCTTACCCCTTAAACCACCCATTACTACCATGGTTTCTACAAGAACCTCCAATTCATCCAAAACCTCCTCTTCAAAGAGGCACCTCAAAATTAAGATTAAGTTACCCAAACTTAACTCTTTACCCTTTCACACACCCAAGAATGAGATTGTTCCAATTCTCATCTCTTCATCACCCTCACCACCTCTTGCTCCATGCAAGATTACCTCAACCCATGGTACCAACCATTCACATGGTTCTACCTCCTCTTCATTCAAATCTAGAATGAATGAGCTAACCTCACCCTTCACTCCAAGTACTCTCTTGGATGTGACTACCCAACCTCAACCCATCCAAAGCATTCCCATTGTGAATGAATTTGTTGATACCTTGGTGACTTCACCTTTTACCCCTTCAAACTCACCCACATCACCCATCCAAAGCATTCCCATTGTAAATGACTTTGTTGAACCCTTGGTGACTTCATCTTTCACCCCACCAAATTCCACCACCACCCTTGTCTTGCATTTAAGCATGTGAATCGCTTATTGCTAAGACATCCAATTTAAGCAAATCTTAGATTTCTAGTGTAACTAGGATTAAAATTACGCTTAAGTTTTAGGCTTGAGTTTCATACATCTTTGTATGATGTTTATTATCTTGTTTTTCCCTTCATGTTTTTCAACATGATTTTTCTTTGAGTCTTGGATCTCGTTATTCTCGTGATCTTTCTTTTCTTCTTTATTTTCTCACTCGGTTGTCAAGGAAAGTTAGATTTATATATAATTCCTCTCCTAGTAAGATTGACAACTTAAATATTTCTTTTAAAATATTCAAGTAATTATAAATTGCAATTGCAATTGTTAAAAGTCATATCCGAAGCATTGACTTTCAATCCATTTAGCATCTTATGTTAAATTGTTTGACCAAGTGATTTTCCTTTGAGTCAATAATCGGTTTTGGACACCCAATGCTCACGGTTCCTCAAATAACATTGGGTCTCATTATTGATAATGAACCATGGACCTATTTAATGAACCACGACCATTGAGTCCCTTTGTTCGTTTTGGTCTTTTTCTCTTTTGAGTTTCTTGAAGTTATCCTTAACTTCTTTGTTGATTATCTATCAATTCATTTTAATCATGCTCTTCTATGTCGAGTCTCTTTCTTCTAATCTTTCTAAACTAAGTTGAGTCGAGCCTTACCCTTTCCTCATCATGTAGTTGTTCTTTGAACATCCATAATGATTGAGAAGTGCTACGAAACTTTGAGCATGTAGTTTATCGTATGCTAAACACCATTTGGTGTCGACATTCATGCGCATTTTTGCCTATAATTTCCTATATCCCGTTTTTTTTAAAGCGTCGATTTATCCGCTTTTGGTTTTCCTTTATTTTTTTTGGTAAAAAATGTCTCTAGGTTGAGATATTTTTGTTCCTATTTTTGAGAGTTGATTGCGGTTAAAATTTACAATTAGTATGGGTGATTCCATCAATTCTAAGTTTTTAACCCCTTGAGATGATATCTTCAAATTCTTGGATGTTTCTTTTCTACCTCTATTCCAACAATTTTGAATTGATTTCCTCAAAATCCTCTCCTTGTTTTTTCTTTGAGAGTTGATGGTTAAATCTTGAATTTTCTTGGGTGATTCCAAAAATTCTAAGCTTTTTACCCTTTGACATATTATCATTACAATTGGTATGGATGTTTCTTTTCTATCTCTATTCCAACAATTGTGAATTGATCTTGTCATGATCCTCTCCTTTATTTATTTATTTTTGTTAATAGCATCGCGTGCACACTTCTTTCTTCAATGCTTGTCATTGTTTGTGCAAACGACTTGTTTATCATCCTCTTTTTATATATGCTCTTGTCTACTAACCTTGTTTTGTAGGACTCTTCTAACCCATTTTTTAGCTCGTCACTATTCTTACTTTGTTGGTGTCTCAAGCAAGTGGGAGCTCATATCAAGGGGGATCATTTGTAAGAGTTCAAGTCATTACATTTGCGATCGTTGACTCACTAAAATTGCATTCATCGAACATCTTGCAAGTAATGCATTTTGGACACTCGTAGATAAGCATATTATTATGCTTGGAGTTGGTTAACCTGTGGTGATTGAAGACTTCACTAGGATGACGCAAGCTCAATATTTTTGTATGATGAGTTTATGGTTTGGATTCATGTCTCTCAAACGACAACCACTATGGATGATTAGATTTTTGGATGCATGTTCTCTCGAAGTCAATCCTCCTCTTCTACAAATGAAGACTACCTTTTTTATTCGACAAAAGGGGGAAAAGTGATGTAGCGGACAACTAGGATAAATAATTGAATCTGTTGATTCCAAAGAATGCCAGACACAACCCTTCCAACTATCGTTGATTCAAAAAGAATACCGATAATCAGGTAAACTCCAACAATCGGACAACTAGGATAAATAATTGAATCTGTTGATTCCAAAGAATGCCAGACACAACCCTTCCAACTATCGTTGATTCAAAAAGAATACCGATAATCAGGTAAACTCCAACAATCGTTGATTCAACGAATACCCGATTATTTGGATGAAATCGAACAATAAATCCTAACCCGGATTTAAGTCAATTAACGGAAGACTAAAAAGTCATATTTTTTTATTCATATCTCAATCATCATACAATAAACCCAAGTCGTAGTTTTTATAAGAAAACTAAACTTGAGGAAAAAGAAAACAATATTATTCTTAGGAAACACAAAATAAGAAAACTAAATAGAAGATACGACAAAATAAAAATAAATAACAAGTTTATTCTTATGCTCCTCCATCATTCTCCCTTACTTCAAAAAACTCGTCCTCGAGTTTGTCTCACTCGTCTCTTGTACTCGTAGCATCCAAATTTGTATCCCTTGCATTAAATTCCCTTTATTTCTAAGGAATCGACCTCGAACCTTGATCATCCTAAAACCATACTTACCGACCATAGGTGCGGCTTCTTGATATATATTTTTTTCAATCATGATACCGACATCTACCCATTTACCTTTTGGCAACCAAATTAACTGATGAGGTTTTGAAACAGCGGGTTTTGAATAATCAACACTAAGATCATTAGCCACAACTATAACATATTTGATGTTGTCTTCTATGCCATCAAATCTTCCTTCCCTAAAAAATCCTTCTTCCTCCTCAATGACATCTTCAAGATCAGTATCATAAACTGCCATTGACTCTTCTTCGTCACCCAACATAACATTTGAAGATGGCACATCATTTTCTTCTTCTTGACAATTCTGATAATTGTCAACAAAAGGATACTCCTCTTCCTCTGATTCTTCATCATACACCGGGGCTGTTTCATAATCACCACAAGCGACATCATCATCGTCATCTTCGAGATAAGCAAATGGGTTTTCTGACTCACCATGTTCAATACCCCGACCGTTACGATCACTACTCCGGTTCATCAAGTGTTTCATCCGATTAGTCAATTTATCAAAGAATAGATCCATTCGCTCCTCCATCTTTGCCATAATACGATGCTCCAATTCTTGTTTATACACATCATGAACATTCCTACTTCTTCTTGAAGACATCTTAAACAGGAACTTCGGCTCTTGATACCAACTGATGTAGCGGACAACTAGGATAAATAATTGAATCTGTTGATTCCAAAGAATGCCAGACACAACCCTTCCAACTATCGTTGATTCAAAAAGAATACCGATAATCAGGTAAACTCCAACAATCGTTGATTCAACGAATACCCGATTATTTGGATGAAATCGAACAATAAATCCTAACCCGGATTTAAGTCAATTAACGGAAGACTAAAAAGTCATATTTTTTTATTCATATCTCAATCATCATACAATAAACCCAAGTCGTAGTTTTTATAAGAAAACTAAACTTGAGGAAAAAGAAAACAATATTATTCTTAGGAAACACAAAATAAGAAAACTAAATAGAAGATACGACAAAATAAAAATAAATAACAAGTTTATTCTTATGCTCCTCCATCAAGAAGTAAGTGTAAACGAGTAACTTATGAATTTTAATATGTGTTGCGGTTTACTTGTTTGTTATCATCAAAAAGGGGGAGATTGTTAGTGCAAACATTACGATGCTTTGTCGATATAATCTCTTTGTGTTTTGTTGATGACAAACGTATAATTCGCAATACATTATGTAAAATGTTAAGGTACTCGTAATCACTGAAGAATACATTTGTATACTTCTCTCGACACCTCCAAGACCGCATTCGGCATGAATCACTCAAGGTATGTACAAACATGTCATTAACCTAACTAAGTGATCAAGGATTAATATTTTCTTAAAACTCACATTTTAATCAAATGTGACAAAAGATTTTGATTAACTTTATTTTTAAGAAAATGTTTTATTAAAAAGAAAATGGAAATTTGAATTTAGCATATCCCATATGCCAAAAGAATATCCTTTGAGGGTATAAACTACCCTAGATGGCATATCCCCACTAAAGGAAAAATTTGCACAGACTCCGACGCGGAGGTTCCTTAAAGGAACCCGCGGTTACTTATTGATAAGGTACCGCGGGTAGAGATAAGGAACCGCGGGTGTTTTTGACCGTTGTAATGTTGCCCTATAAATAGTGGATCATTTCCAGATTTTCTTTCAACCCTTTTTGCACAGTTTCTTTCAAAAACCATCTTAGATCCTTGATTAGTTAGTTTTGATTAATCTTGTTTAAGATGTGATTCAATCTTCAATCTCCTCATCCTCTCAAGTGTAAAGAGAAGAACACTATCATTACCATGATGCGTTGGGTTCACTACATGATGAAGATCTTTCCTTCTATAGATCTAAGTTATGTTTTTAGTCTTCCTACTATGTATATGTAGAAGATCCAAGTGTTGGGTACACTTGGATGTGTTTGTAAAGGTAGAATATCCAAGTGATGGGTATCCTTGGATTAGGTGTTAGTTGTGTAGATCCAAGTCTTGTTAGTACTTGGATATAGTGTTAGAGTTATAGATCTAAGTGTTGTGTGCTTAGATCTATATGGTTTATGTGTTTAGGCCATAAAACACAAGGTTTGTTATGTTGGGCCATAAAACATAACTAGTGGGTAGATTAGGTTGTGTCTTGGTAGTTCTCACTAAACTCTAAAGTGATGTGGTGTGTCTAGGTAGTTCTCACTAAACTCTAAAGTGATGTGGTTGTGTCTTGTGAGTTCTCACTAAACTTTAAAGTGATTAGTAGTTGTGTTGTGTGAAGTTCTCACTTAGCTTCAAAGTGAAGAGTCGTAAAGATTGGTTCTAGCTTTCGATTAGAACTCGACATCTAGCCTTGTGTCGTTAAATGGTGAAGTGGGCAACGTTGTGTAGATTGGTCCTACCTAAGATTAGGACTCGACATCTAGCTTAGTGTCGGAAATGTGTAAGCGACGTGTCTGGTTTTCTCTGCCTTGAAAGGAGTTTTGTTGACTAGTGAAGTAACTCTCGAGTAAGGTGTACTCGAGGAGTGGAGTAGGTCGAAGAGGAGCTTCGTGACCGAACCACTATAAATCATCGTGTCGGTACTTTCCTTTACATTTATGTCTTTACTATTATAGATGTATTTATATGTTATGTGTTGTGTGCATCTCATAATCTAAACATCTAAGTTGCGGAAAAGCTAAGGCATAGTACGTGTGTGCTTCGTGTTTAGATTATGGTCAAGTGTACATCACTTAGTCTAAACATCCTAGTTGCAGAAAAGCTTATACTTAGTACGTTTGTGCTTAGTGTTTAGACTATTGCTTGATGTAATCTTGATTTGATGTGTTTGTGTGTTTACTTACTTGTAGTATTTATTTTTCAATCAAACACATCTCATATCTAGTCAAGCTTGATCGAGAATTTGATACAAAGGATTGTTTAACATGCAACAAAAGGTTAAGTTCACTGTCGGCGGTTCCCTAAATGGACCGGCGGTTCTTTATTGATAAAGAACCGCGGGTACACATAAGGAACCGCGCACAGTGGATTAAGCCGAAATGTTTTTAAAACTAACTAGAAACTATTCAACCCCCCCCCCCCCCCTTCTAGTTTCTACAATAAGTAATTCTCCTTTTCTGTCATATGCCTTGAGCATCCTGATGACGTATAGTCCCCAGCCGGGTCATGGACCCGGCCCAAGGGTACTACCCGTATCCGGCCCATCACAAATGGGTGGGATAATGTCAGTCAGGCTTATGGGCTTGGATGAACAGTAACCGCACACATGTGTGCGGCCCACGGCCCGGTACGGCCGACACGGCCGACATAGGGTTAGACAGAATAATATTCTGTCTAGGAATATCTTTACCCCAATAAGAGAGGATATTCACTACCAGAATTAGAAGATAACAATCATTCTAATTCTGGTGCTTATCTCTTCCTTGGGGCCGAAGGATCAGTGAAAGCCCACTAGGGTTTCACTGCCTATAAAAGGAACTCCCAAGGGTTCCACAAAGGTATTACGACTTATACTCTAAACTCACATAAACCCTAAATCGATTACTTACTCTCACGCCGGAGTCTAATCGTGGGAAACATTCCCACGGTAAGTCTAACGCGTGCTGTTTAGTGTGCAGGATCCCAACCAAAAGATTCACTTGGTGCAGGAGCCGGAGCCCAGCCAACCCGAATTAAGCCTAATTCGGGTCTAGCAAGGATCAACCAACTTTTGCATCAACAAGTTGGCGCCATCCGTGGGACACATAACACTAAGCTAGAACAAAACCTCATCTCGAATCTCCAATGACGAAGGGGCATCCGCCAACTAACCCCAGGAATGTGAATCCTGGGAACCGGAAGTCCCAAGGGGAAGGGATTCTCATCCCCAACCAATCACCTAACCGCCTCGCAGGCGGGTTGGGTAATCGTAGCGGTTTTCAACCCGCGGGGGTGACGAGCACGATCTCGGTGACACCCCCGCCTACTTCAACCCTGGACAACCCTGATCCAGGGAGTGCGCCAGACCCTCCTAACAAGGAACCGCGCAGACCCTCGACGGAGGAAGAAGTGGAAGCCCTACCACTCAGTGAGGAGGATCTTACTCGAGTTCTCACTCAGAACTTCGAAAGGATCGTCCCAGGGATCGCATCAAGATTGAGTCTGGGGAGGAACTTCCAAGCCAGACTCAACTTTGGTGACAGTGGACCAACCACCCCCTCCCAAAACCAGAGGAAAAGGAGAACTCGGCCTCAGGAGCAGGGAACCTTTGAGGAAAACCCTCAACCCGGAATGTGTTTGAGCGCATAGGAGATCGCCTTATACAAGAATTAACGCAGTCTCAAGAAGGAGAAAGGTCGGATGGCTCACCCGAGCGGCCAGATCGAGAGCTGACCAGAACCACACGTCGCCCAAGTGTGTGGGATAGAATGAACACCGGGAGAAAGGCTCCTGGTTCGTCTCAAAAAAGTGGTCCCTATTCAAAAGGCGGGGCACCACCACCGTCCCTAGATCCGTCTGGGGAGGACTCAGATGACCATCCGCCTAAGTGCCGCCGGCCTAGGCGCACGCCTCCACCACCAAACAATGAGGAGTATTATGGTGGCCCTTACTATCGGGATACGGAAGCAGAGGACCTCTCGCGTCCATGGTGTGAACCATGGGATGACCCTAGGCTCACAAGGCCATGGGCGGATCCCAGGGAAGATCCGTTCACCCTCCGCATACGGAACTATTCTGAGGACACCAAACGTCGCATGCCGGCATGTATCAAGACTTATGATGGGTCCGGTGATCCTGTGGATCACCTCAAAATATTCGATACTCAGGCTAAAATTGAGCGATGGCCCATGCCTATATGGTGCCAAATGTTTAATTCGACCTTGATTGGAAACGCCCGTGACTGGTTCGAGGCACTCCCCCCACGGAGCATTGATAGTTTCACGGAACTACGCACTGCGTTCGAGAACAATTATACTCAAAGGAAGAAGTATAATAGGGATCCGGTCTCATTGGCAACCGTTAAGCAACGGCCGGGGGAGTCCACAGAAGCCTTCACCGAGCGCTTCAATGATGAGTGCACACGCACAAGAACCATGCCAGAGCTCCTGAAAATCTCTGACTACATGCACGCCATAACAGACAGAGAACTGATGAGGCGTCTCAACGACAAGCGCCCAGAGAGATATGATGACCTCATGGAAAGGGTCAGAAATTTCATAGAGGGAGAAACAGCTGTTGCCGCAGCCTACCCATCCCGAGGAAATGGGTACCGGTCAAATGACCAGTCCTGGAGACAGTCGGGCGGTCAAGGCAACCAGAACAATAACAAGGGCTCGGACTATAAGAGCCAAAGCAAAGGCGGACGGTCGGACGACAAGTTCACCCCCCTAAAGATGTCCTACCGGGAGATCTTGTTGACTGAAGGGGCGAACTTTCCAAGGCCTCCCCCAATGACCACACCCCCGGAACGTCGGCAAGGAAGTCGCTTCTGCGAGTTCCATAATGACAAAGGACACGGCACGGAGGAGTGTATCCAGCTCAAGAAGCATATTGAGTCGCTAATCAAATCAGGCAAACTCAAGCACCTAGTTAAGGATTGGAAAGAAGGAAAAGACAACAATAAGAAGTATGATAAGAAGGATCCCCAAAAGGACAAGCCTTCTACCATATACATGATCCAATCCAGACAGCGCCGCACGAGACAGAAAATTGGCCAAAAATTTTCACGCGGCAGGGAAATCTCATTCCCTCTCATTACAGCAAGCGATGTGATTGATGTGCCTCTCACTATTGAGATAAGCATTGGAACACACAATGTTCGTCGCATGTATGTGGTGTTGATCCCAAACTTAGATCGATTAAGCTTTGTGTATACAAGATTAGATCAAGTACTACACGTAGAGAAACCTTTGCTTATGAATAAAGTAACAAAGTGTTATGCGGAATTAACACTTGATCTAAAACACAAAGATGTTAAACAAACTTTCACTTGTATTAGAATGATCGTACTTGATTACAATGAAAGAGTTTTAACCTGTGAATACTTATGAAAACTTATATTAACTTTAACCTAAAAGATCTTCTTTTATAGAACAAGAAGTCTTGTACAATAAGCTACGAATCAACTATTCTAGGTAAAGATAATAATAGAAAATACAATGTCGAGTTTATCTTTACTAGAAGTATTCTAGAATATAATAAACGTGTAGCTCACATCTTCCATCAGTGCTTGTCTTCAATCTGTCAACGCTTGACTTTAACTTGTCAACGCTTATGCTATCAGCGCTCACTTTGCTCTTGTCAACGCTTGAGTTGTTCTTGTCAGCGTTCAAGTGTTCTGGCCTAAATTTATTCCCAACAATCCTCCCCTAAACTTGATATCCACTCTTATGATCAAGTTTCTGAATAAACACTAAGAACTTGGAGGAGTCTGACAAACCTTATCATATTGGTAATAAATAAATCTGATCAAATTCTTTGCCACGTCACTTGTATAGTCTATCTCCAACTGGGTGTCCTTCATCTTCTCCAAAACAGCCTTGGATATGAAATACTGAGCATCTACAAGTAAATACTCAGCAAACTTTGTAGAACTCAAATGGTATACACCTGCAGCTGAATATAACCTCCATTGAAGACCACTGAGGTCATCTTCAAGATCCTTCCATATTTCAGGATCTTCTTCTTTTGTCCCACACATTCTTTTGAATGTGGTCCAAAGTTTTATTCCATTGGCTGAAGTTGGTGCTTCAGCCTCATACTTGCTCTCTAGCAATCTCCAAAGGTCCACCAAGTCTTCTCTATCACAACTTGCAAATAAAGATATGAGAGTGGTAAAAGTGTGTACCTCCTTGCCAAATCTTCCAATTTTCCAGAATCCACATTCATCTTCATCATAACTTACAATTGGATTCCTGGAATCTAGTGGTAACACATGCACCATATCTGAAGCTTCTAATGGGGAGAGCTTGAGGCTCTTTCTAATAACTGCTTCACTTGGATATAGTTCATTCATATCTTTTGGAAACTCAAGAACAAATCCCTTCTTTACTGGTCTAGGAACTATCATAGCTTTCTTGATTACCATCTCTTCTGCAAGTTGCTCCTTTCTTTCATCTGAAAGAAGTCTGAAAGTGTTTTCTTCCTGCACTTTCACCCAAATAGGATAAGCCCTATGTTCCAACTCATCAAACGTCAAAGCCTTCAGCTTCTGATGTGTCCATCCAACTCCATGACATTTGAGCAACATAAAGTAGAGCTTCCTTCTATCCCTTTTCAATTCAGAGAGAATGTTGCTTGCCTTGTGCTTCAAAATCACCTTACAATCCTTCTGAACTCTAAGAAGAATTTCCAAACCCCATATCTGATCTGAAATGGTCAAGTCTGGATTATCCATACAGCTTTCTTCCCAAGAATTGTACATCTGAACTACCTCTGGCATATCAAAATCAATCTGCAACTTTAAATCTCTCAACTTTTCCCTAGCAAGCTCATCACCATACTCAAGTCTTTCTGGTTCAACAATCATCACACTTGAATCTGAGCTAGCTCCATCACTATCTTCTTCAGAAGTCACAACAAATGGTGACTTTTCCTTTTCACCTTGTTCCATCATTTGCTCAGCCAATCTTCTATCAAATTCAACCTGAGCTACATTCTTTGGAACAATTTCTTCTACCAACTTACCCTTACCCTTATCTGTTGGTGCAATTGTTGGTAGGGTAGATGATAATACTTGAGTAGGAACATCTTTGATGATAGATGATGACTGGAATACATCACCTCCATATGCAGATCTGTCAACGCCCAAATTTCCTCTATCAGCGCCCAAAATACTTCTGTCAGCGTCCAAACTTGTCTTATCAACGCTCAAATATTTTCCCTCAGCGCCTTGTGTAACCTCTCTCAACATATCTGTAAATGATAAATTTAAATTGGTTGGAGAGATCAAGGACGTATCAAAACCTGTTTGTTCCTTCAAAGTAGTAAGAGCTTCAGCAACATCCAATGATTGACCATCTTGACTGCTCTTATCACTCAGATTTCTGTGATCTTCCTCCCCTTTGGAAGACTCCTCCATACCTCCCCTTGAATGAGCACTCTCCAAAACAACAATCCTCTCCCTCAATTCCTTGAGTTCAAGGCCTTGGTTACTGACAATTTGTACTAAATCTGCATTTTGCTTTTGCAAGCTAATGCAGATAGCCGTCAATTCCAAAAGCGTCATTGGTTCCAGTCTGCCCTCTTCCAAAATGGGGATTTGACCCCCCAAGGCAGGTTCATTGGGCATGGATGAGGTCTTAATGATGTTGGGACTGTCTTGACCAGCTTCTAAGCCTGTATCAATAGTCCCAGCCTCATCCAGGTCACCAGCCACACTTGTGGTGGTGGTTCTCTCTGCTTCATGGCTAGGACCACCAGAGGAGAACACTCCAGCAGTCCTTTGGCGTTTAATCAACCTATATTCAGGAGGTGTGGAAGATGGTGTAGAAGAAGGTGTAGATGTGGGTTGGTTAAGGGGTGTTTGGGATTGTGATGGTTGGGTGTCAGCGGTGGAAATAGGCACATCAACGCCCACATTAGATGTGTCAGCGTCGAAAGGATTTTGGTCTATTTGCATTTGGTCAGGTGAGGGTAAAGGTTCAGGGATAGGTTCAAGTTGTGGGTGAGGGTCAATATGAGGTTGGGGGTCTGGTTGGGGTTGTGCTGCTGCAATAACAGCAAGCATAGCTGGGGTTAATGGTAGGTCTCTATGAGGTGGTGAATTCATCTTGGTAAAAATAGCCTTCTTTTGTTCAGGGATCTTATAAAAATCATTGTGATCCCTTGAACAATATCTTTGAGCATCAAAAATCATTTGCAGAAAACGGGGATAAGCTAAAGTCATTTTTGTCCCCTTGTTTTTACACATTCCTTCAAAAATCATTTTAGACCAGTTATACTTTTGCCCTGTTGCAATACACACAATAGCAGTTGCAATGGATCTATTGATCTCATTGTGTGCAGTACATTTGAGACTCAAACATTGAAGGAGAATGTGAATGAGGTACTTCCAGGCTGGGGGAAATTCCTGCTTATGGTACTTATTAAGAGTACCTTCATCAGGAATAGGGTATCCCAAAGCCCTAAGCCCTTGTTCTATTTCAGATATGGGAAGAATGGTTACACCATCAGCATCATCAAGTTGCAAGGCCTGGCGTACCAAGGCCTCAGTAACCACCCAAGGTCTCCCATGTACAATAGAAGTCAATGTGGTCACTCCATTAACTGTTGAGGAACTTACAGTGTTCCAAAACTGTTTAATGTGTGTGACTGGAATGAGTGGTGCATGAGAAAGAGCATACCTTAATGGGGATGCGTTCAAATACTCCACCATCTGTGTGTATTGAGGGAACAAAGTATTATCAGCAACAAGATAAGCAATCATGTTGTGTTGAGACTTGAACCCCAAATCCAATTCTGCTGAGTTAAATCTTGGTGCCATTGATGAAAGCTGTTAATTTGTAGTATAAAAGATGAAGGTTGATAAGAGAAAAGTGTTAGACAAGAATTATAGATACCCTGTTTAAAAATAGGAGCCAAATTTATAGGAGTGGATGAATGCATGTGATTGGCCCAAAAATAGGCAAAGATTTTCAAAAACTAATCATGAAAATATTGAAAAAGTTATAAGTTATCTCATGCATTTAATGAAAGTAACAACTCCTAAAATTACGGCTTGAAAATATGTCAAAAAGTAACAACTGGGTAGGTCCCATTGATTATCAACGGTCAAATATAACCCATCAACGCCCAACGGCTATAATCTTGTCAACGTTCGCCTAAAGCCATGTCAGCGTCCATTTTGGTCACAACAACGCTTGGAAAAATCTTGTCAGCGTCCAAAAATAAAATTGTTTTAAAAAGTGAAAAATGACCTTAACAAGTAATTTATCCTAGAGAAGATAACCAAAAGCTGATAATTATCATAGGGCGGCAAGCACTGTCCAGGTATGCACACTTGCATAAGCAAGATAGACATAACAGTCCTCTAGTGTCCCTTGCTAACCAAAATTCTTAACAACCAAGTTACCTTATAAAATCCTTGTTACTCCCAGGTAAAACCCATATCAAAATGATTCCCAAGTCTCCCAACAGACCACAACCAATTCTAGGCCAAAAATGTCTTGGCAGCATGCAAAGTTGATATACTATGCATGCTACAGTGCCTCATGGTTTAGTAAAACTAACCCATACTCACCTGTGGACACAATCTAGAATTGTGATAAGAGTATCATATGGATACCCAAAAATCCTAAAGGTTCCTTAAACCTCCCCTCAAACTATGATACATGAGTTCTCAAAATATATATGAACATTAAAAATTTATGTCAAGATAGGAATATAAATATTCCAACCATCATCCATAAACAAAACATGTCCAAATAGCTCTTCAAAGATCCATAAGCAACTCTGTATCCAGTGGTATAAAGCTACCACCTACCTACACATTTAGATGAAAACCACAAAACTAACATTTGTTGCTGACAGCGTCCCGACAACACTTATCAGCGTTGAAGGAACTCTTGTCAGCGTTAGACAATAATATCTCTAACAACGGCAAAATAACACTTGACAGCGTTACATTTACCTTTGTCAGTGTTAGAAAAATAAAGTGGAAAATCTAAATCATCACAAAGACCAATAACAATGCATTATCCTGTACATACTTTTACAAAAAGGTTCCAAAACACATATTAAGAGAGATTAACCATTCCAATATTTGTTACCAAATATTGAAATCTTCCAGCATCAAAAGGTTTAGTTAATAAATCAGCCACATTATCTTCTGTATCTACCCTATCTGGTTGTATTAAACCTTTCTCAAAGCAATCTCTTATAAAATGATGTCTAATTTCTATGTGTTTGGTTTTAGAATGATGTACAGGATTTTTAATAATGCATAAAGTACTGTTATTGTCTACAAAAATCTTGGTATGCATAAAATTATACCCATAATCCAACAGCTGGTTCTGAATCCATAAGACTTGTCCACAACAAGCAGCTGCTGCAACATATTCTGCTTCAGTTGTAGAGTTTGCCACCACTGTTTGTTTCTTGCATTGCCAAGATATCAATCTACTCCCAAGAAATTGGCATCCACCAGTTGTGGATTTCCTATCAAACTTGTCACCACCATAATCACTGTCTGAATATGCAATAAGATCCAATGGAGAATCTTTTGGGTACCACAAGCCAAGATCTGGATAACATCTTAGGTACCTAAAAATTCTTTTCACAGCAAAAAGGTGACATTCTTTGGGAGTCACTTGATGGCGTGCACATGCACACACAGCAAACATGATGTCAGGTCTTGAGGCTGTAAGATACATCAATGATCCAATCATTGATCTATAGTGCCTAACATCCACATCCTTTCCAGCTCCAATTTTTCCCCAAGGGTGTTGCCTATCCATAGGAGTGGAAGCCTCCTTCTCATGTGGAGAAAAACCATATTTCTTCAAGATTTCAGCTACATACTTGTCTTGGGAGATGAAGATACCATCTTCTTTCTGCTGAACTTGTAACCCTAGAAAGAAGTTCATCTCACCCATTGCACTCATCTTGAATTTATCTGTCATGAGCTTGGAAAAGTCCTCACTCATTTTTGGATCAGTAGACCCAAAAATGATGTCATCAACATAGACCTGCACAAGCAACACATGTTTTCCTTTCTTCTTTGTAAATAGTGTCTGATCTATGGTGCCCCTTTTGAAACCATTGTCCACCAGATATGTAGACAAGGTACCATACCATGCTCTTGGGGCCTGATGAAGTCCATACATAGCTTTCTTCACTCTATAAACCTTGTCTGGATTCTCAGGATCTTCAAAACCAGGAGGTTGCATGACATATACCTCCTCAACAATTGTCCCATAGAGGAAAGCACTCTTCACATCCATTTGATAAACAGTGAAGTTCATACAAGAGGCATAAGCTAAGAAAATCCTTATAGCTTCAATTCTTGCAACAGGAGCAAATACCTCCTCATAATCTATTCCTTCCTCTTGTGTGTATCCCTGAGCTACCAAACGTGCCTTGTTTCTGACCACAATACCTCTTTCATCCTTCTTGTTCCTTAGAACCCATCTTGTCCCAATTGGTCTCACATATCTAGGACAATCAACCAGCTCCCAAACATCCTGTATAGCAAATTGGTGAAGCTCATCCTGCATTGCTTCCACCCAACTTGGTTCTTTGAGAGCATCAAAAATTTTCTTGGGTTCTTCCTGTGACAGAAAACAGGCAAACAAACATGCTTGTACAAGAGGGGTATCAACCTTCTTGTGTATATTGGCAATAAATCCACCAAGACTTTGATGGGATCTTCTTGTCTGAACTGGAGCCATAACATCACCAATGATCTGAGATGTGGGGTGATCCTTTGCTGTAGAAGTAAGAACTCCTCCTTCAAAGAGTCTGGTGTCCTCAACTTCACGCTCCATGTTGCCAATATCTTCTTCAGATTCTTCTTGATCAACAGAAATCTCTTCATGGACATTGGAAGGGCCACCCTGTTCAAAATGGGAAGAGAAAAGCTGTGTAAAGGTGTCACCAAAGTCTGAACCTTGTTTGTCAGCGCTTGGGCTAACAACGCTTGAACTGTTGTTGTCAGCGTTTGAGCCATCAGCGTCTGAATTGGTCGTGTCAGCGCTTGATTTCCCTTTGTCAGCGCCTGAAGAATCATGCATGTTTGTATTTGGTGGTATTTGAACACCACCATTATCTTTCCTAGCAGCAGTAGCAGCAGCATAATACTCATCTGTCCATATAGGAAGTGTAACAAATTCTTGTGTGGGAGATGATTTAACTGCTGGTGGTCCATCCTCCTTAGCAACCTGTATACCTGAAACATTACCAATTCTCTTTTCCAAAACACTTGAAGTTACCTTCACAATGTCTGGATCAGTAACAGGCATATAATTTAAAGCTCTAGATAAAGGTTCTAAGTCAAACAACCAATTTGGACCACTCTCAGGATCACTAGGTTTACTCTCTAAAAACCTAACATGTACTTTTTCAAGTATACGTTTTTCCTTTTTAATGTAAACCCTATATCCTTTGCTCTGCACTGAATAACCCATGAAGTAGCCTTCATCACTTTTGAATCAAATTTACCTAGGGCCTCACTAGTTTCTAGAACAACTACATGACATCCAAAAGGCTTGAGAAAGCCAATATTGGGCTTCCTTCCCCAAAGTAATTCATAAGGTGTCTTATTATGTATCTTGTTGACCAATGCCCTATTTTGAACATAACAAGCTGTGTTAACAGCTTCAGCCCAAAAGGCTATAGGAAAGTGGGCATCAGCCAACATGGTTCTGGCTGCTTCAATAAGGGTCCTATTCTTCCTTTCAGCAACCCCATTTTGCTGTGGGGTTCTAGCTATGCTAAACTGCCTAGTAATCCCTTTCTTGGCACAAAAATCATCTAACAACTGATTTCTAAACTCACCCCCATTGTCACTTCTAATAATTTTGACCTCATTACCATTTTTCTTCTCAATTTGAGTAATGAAATTAATCAGACTTTGGGCAGTTTCACTTTTCTTGGCTAAAAAGAAAGTCCATGTAAACCTGGAATAATCATCAGTGATAACAAAACAATATGATTTACCCTTCAGACTTTCTATATTAGTTGGACCAAAGAGGTCCATATGCAATAAGTGAAGTGGTTTAGAACTAGAGTGCACCTGTTTAGACCTAAATGAGACCTTGTGCTGCTTGCCCTTAAGACATGCAACACAAGAGTGGTCATTGTGGAAAGCCTTTTCAGGCAAACCATCAACTAAACCAAGCCTCACAAGTCTATTGATATTCTTAAAGTTTATGTGCCCTAATCTCCTGTGCCAAAGATTACTTTCATCTACTGAGGCTTTAGCATACAGACATGACATTTTATTATTTATCTTAATTCCATTAAGATTCACATTATATATGTCTTTATGCCTTGGTGTTCTAAAATCTATGTATTTTTCCTCAGGTAGTTTATAATCTTTGCTTAACACCAAGCACTCAGTATCTGTGAAAAGAACCTTATTTTTGTTATCACACACTTGTGATACACTAAACAAATTATAATCCAGTTCTTTTACCAAGAAGACATTATCAAACCGTAGATTGTTGGTGACAAGGGTTCCTTTTCCAGTGATGGTGCCGTAGCCCCCTCCAAAGTATACCTTATCACCATTTTGAATAGGAGAGAAATTGGTCAGATAGTCTTCCTTTCCTGTCATGTGCCTTGAGCATCCACTATCCCAGTATCCATAATCATTGATCTTCTTCTGAATGCCCTGCACATAAAGAAAACACATTAGTTTTCTTTGGGAACCCAAGCCTTGGAAGACTTGGATTCATTTGGTTGTTCAACAAGAACAGACTTGGTTCTCATAACAACCCCATTTTCATCCCTGTTTGAATGAAATTCCCAGTTAACCCCAATTGGTGTTGACAATGCCTTTGAAATATAATGAAACCTGTTGCATGTCATAGAAATACTAGTAGAATTAGGGTTTAGGTCTTGTTTTGGTCTCCATGTTAAGCTAGTAGAAGCTTTGGACCTATTTCCCTGTGGTTGCAAATACCTAGGTTTGGCAGTGTTTCTATTAGTGCTGAAATTATTCTTGTCAGCGCCCCGATTGCCTTTATCAGCGTTGAACCTAGGGTTTGCTACAGGAACCCATTGCCTATTGGACCAAGTGTTTGACTTTTGAAAAGGTCTTAGGCCTTGTGTGTTAGACCCTCTAGAAAAGAATGGGGTTGGTCTAACAACTTGTGAACTTTTGTTCACAAAGGTATTGGGTCTGACAGTGTTTGACCTATGTTGACTTTTGTCAGCGCTGAAATGGTTCCTATCAGCGTTGACATTGGAAGCGTTGACACATTTGTATGCCAAATGTGAGAAGCTACCACATGTGTAACAAGCTTTTCTAGACATAGTCTTAGGTCTAGAAGCAAAGAAGCCTGTTCCAGGGTTACTAACTTGGCTTTTTGGTGACCTAGTATTCCTATACATCTCTGCATACTTAACACTAGGTTTTCTAACAGTTTGTGGGCCAAGGTCAACAGCTTTGCCAGTGGTAGGGTGTGTGATCTTAATAGGTTTAGGATCATAGGACTCCACAATTGGTATCATGTTTGGTGTGGGCTCATTTGGACTTTCACACAACAACCCTCCCTTAACAAACAAGGTGTGGTTAGCTTTCTTCCACTCATCTAGGTCAGTCAGTTTTTGCTTGTATTCCTCAACTGGGGAAGTCACTCTAGGTGGAGGAATGAATTCCTCCTCTTGGCATTCTGGCAAGCCAGTCCAAGATAAATCCTTTGATTGGACACCATAGAAATCCCCAGCTGGTGGTGGAACACCAGTATAATTATTCATCCCAATTCCACTCATATCCTTAGAGTCTCTTTGTTTACTAACACACTCTCCTAGGGATTGTGTGGCCTTATCAAATCTCTGGATTTTAAGACTCACATTATCTTTATTTTTGTTAGCCTCCTCTAACTGAGCTATCAAATCAAGATTAACCCTATTTACTATATCTTGAACATCTTTACTCTGATGTAACTCATGTTTTAAGATATTTATTTGATCCTTTAAATCAAACTCCATTTTCTTATACTCAGCTACTGTCTTTTCTGTTTGGGTAAGAGCAATTTGATAATTAGATACTTTGCATCTTTCAGTACTTGCCTCATCTAATAATTTAACTATCTCTTGTTTTAATTTTTCAGTATTTAAACGACAACCCTTAGAACAGAAAGCATCATCATATACCTCATTATCTGATGAAGAGGAGGAGTGTGCCATGAGAGCATATTCAGCATGCTCTTCTTTAACTTCAGCAACCAAAGCTCTGTCCTCTTCCTCATTCTTAGCCATCCAGCTCCAGTCCCATTCTCCAACTCCATCAATTTGTTGAACAGCAACCATGGCCTTGGGGTCTGGGCTTTTAACCATTTGGCTTGAAGGCTTACCAGCATCAGATCTTCTTGGAGATCTACATTCCCTCATAAAGTGCCCCATCCTATGACAGTTGTAGCACTCAACCTTGGACTTGTCAAAGCCAGCAACATCCTTAGCATTAAAGGTCATCTTCTTCTTGAACCTTTTATTAAACATGTTTGCTCTTAAGCTTACAAGAGCCATAGTCCACTTGATGTCCATCTCTTCCAATTGTTCATCACTTATCTGCTCAAGATCTTCATATGTAATCCTTGAATCACTGGGCAAAGAAGCAATGAATGCACACACAGTATCTAGATCAAAACCAGCAGGTTTAATTCTATCAGCGCCATGATTGTATGTGTCAGCGCTTGAGTACAAAGCGTTGACAGGATATGATCCAGCGCTGACAGGCTGAGATCCAGCGTTGACACATTGAGATCCAGGGGCTGAATGTCCATAGAAGTTCATGGAATCAAATTGGCCTTCACTTTGTGAAAAGAAGGCCATGTTGCTGCTGGAAGATTTATTATCACTATCCAACTGCCATTCATTCTCCAACAGTCTTAGTTTGTTGAAGATGTCATCAAACCTGGAGGTCTTGTGGGTATTATTGACAAGAATGGATCTTGTCTCAATCTTCCATACATCACCAAGGCTTTTGAGAAAAGTAGCATTCAATTCAGGGTCATCAATCTGTGTTCCCATGAAGGAAAGTTGACTTGTGATGTCAAGAAGTCTACTTCTCACACTACTGAGATTTTCATTGGGTTGAGCTTTAAAGACAGCATACTCATGCAAGAGTTGCTTCTTCTTTTCTTCTTTTGTGTCAGCATTGCCACCATGTGCTACTTCAAGAGCTTCCCAAAGCTCTTTTGCAGACTCAAAGCGTTTGTACTTGTGCTGATTCTCATGACCTAGAGCGTGTTTCAAGATGTTCAAGATTTTCATGTCCACCCTCTTCTTGGCTATATCTTCAACAGATACAGCTCTCCCATCTCCAGGCGTTTCCACCTTATCAGCTTCAGGACAATTAGGAACAGCTGTCCTTGTGGCAATTGCAGCAGCAATCTTTGCTGCTTTGTCGAATGTGTTCCCATATTCGACAATCTCCCAAAGAGTGTAGTCATGAATAGCTATATATTGCTCAAAATTGGACTTCCAAAGCTCAAAGTTCCTGGCATCAAACATGGGAATTTTGATACTAGGGTTTGAGGAGTTGTTTTGTAGCAAAGAAGCAGGTTGATCTGTGCCAGACATGATGTTTTTAGGGTTTTGAGAATTTTAGGGTTTTTAGGGTTTTTGGTGTTTTAGGGTTCTTGCGTTACTTAAAGATCAAAAGTTTCTCAACAAGCTCTGATACCACTTGTTGATCCCAAACTTAGATCGATTAAGCTTTGTGTATACAAGATTAGATCAAGTACTACACGTAGAGAAACCTTTGCTTATGAATAAAGTAACAAAGTGTTATGCGGAATTAACACTTGATCTAAAACACAAAGATGTTAAACAAACTTTCACTTGTATTAGAATGATCGTACTTAATTACAATGAAAGAGTTTTAACCTGTGAATACTTATGAAAACTTATATTAACTTTAACCTAAAAGATCTTCTTTTATAGAACAAGAAGTCTTGTACAATAAGCTACGAATCAACTATTCTAGGTAAAGATAATAATAGAAAATACAATGTCGAGTTTATCTTTACTAGAAGTATTCTAGAATATAATAAACGTGTAGCTCACATCTTCCATCAGTGCTTGTCTTCAATCTGTCAACGCTTGACTTTAACTTGTCAACGCTTATGCTATCAGCGCTCACTTTGCTCTTGTCAACGCTTGAGTTGTTCTTGTCAGCGTTCAAGTGTTCTGGCCTAAATTTATTCCCAACATGTGGATGGAGGGTTGTCAGCAGAGGTACTGTATGAACACTGCTTTGTGCAGTTATGCCCAGAAATAAGAAGCCAATTAGTACCGGCCACGTCGCCGCTTACTGGCTTTAGTGGAGACACTATCTGGCCGATAGGGCAATTGCGTTTGCTTGTCACCATTGGGAATGAGGAACATTCCACTACAACGTGGATGAACTTCATGGTGATACGTTCACACTCTCCTTATAATGGAATCATAGGCAGACCAGGCATTTTGGCTATCCGGTCAGTACCCTCTACGGCACACGGAATGATCAAATTCCCCGTTGAGGGGGGAATCGTTAATATTTACAACACAGTCGTACCAACATCCGAGTGTCACACCGTGACAACACCGGCCCCACCTGTCCCACCCAAGGATGGGGCACCACCACCCAATTGGAAGGTGGCCATTCACCCTGACTATCCGGAACAGGAGGTATCCATAGGAGGGGCGCTCTCGGATAGCGGCAAAAGGGCCATGTGCTCTCTTTTAAGTGCAAACCTGGACATATTCGCATGGGAGCCAAAACATATGACGGGTGTGCCACATGCGATAGCAGAGCATAAGCTCCAGATCCGCCAAGGGTACCAACCCATCAAGCAAAAGAAGCGCGGCCAGGCGCCCGAGCGCAGCCAAGTTATACTGGAGGAAGTGTGGAAGTTGGTGGACGCAGGCATCATGCGCGAGGTATACTACCACGAGTGGTTATCTAATCCGGTCATGGTCAAGAAACATGACGGAAGTTGGCGCATGTGTGTGGATTTCACGGATCTGAACAAGGCCTGCCCACAGGACTGTTACCCGTTACCAGAAATCGACTGGAAGGTAGAGTCCTTGTGTGGATATCCTTTCAAATGCTTCTTGGATGCATATAAAGGGTATCACCAAATCCAGATGGCGGAGGAGGATGCAGAAAAAACGACGTTCCACACGAGCCAGGGCGTATATTGCTATACGAAAATGCCGTTTGGATTGAAGAACGTCGGCGCTACGTATCAGCGGTTGGTGGATAAAGCTTTCGAATCACAAATATGACGCAACTTGGAAGTATATGTTGATGACTTGGTGATAAAAAGCCACACGGAAGAGGCACTTCTCCGGGATGTCCAGGAGACATTCGACACGCTGAGAAGGATTAACATGAAGTTAAATCCAAAGAAATGTACGTTTGGTGCAACAGAAGGAATGTTCCTGGGATATTTGATTGACCCAAACGGCATCAAGCCTTGTCCAGAGAAGACGGACGCAGTGATACGACTACCGTCCCCGCAGACACGGAAGGAGGTGCAGTCCCTGAATGGGAAGTTAGCCGGGCTGAATAGATTCCTATCTAAATCCGCAGAGAAGTCATTACCCCTATTTAATACACTCAAGAAGTGTATTAGAAAGGGAGACTTCCGTTGGACGAAGGAAGCTGAGGAAGCCTTTTGCCAACTCAAGCAGCATCTCGCATCTCTCCCCATGCTAGTAACTCCCCGGCCAAAGGAGGAACTCGTTATGTATCTCTCAGCTACTCATGGCGCGATAAGCGCGGTACTGATGACGGATAGAGATACAATACAAACTCCGGTCTACTTTATAAGTAGAACACTACAAGGGGCGGAGCTGAATTATTCCTCCATGGAAAAATTGGTGTTAGCACTAGTATTTGCTACAAAGCGGTTGCGCCGGTACTTCCAGGTGCACCCGATTGTGGTGATTACGGATCAGCCAATCAAGCAGGTTATCTCTAGACCAGACGTGGCAGGGAGGCTGGAGAAATGGAGCATCCTATTGGAGGGGCACAATATATCTTACAGACCAAGGACGGCGGTTAAAGGCCAGATCTTGGCAGATTTCCTGATCGAGAAGCCGGATGAGGAAGAACCAGTCATTAAGCAAGACGAGATCCCAGCAGAACCTTGGGTGCTATTCACGGACGGATCCTCATGCACAGACGGGTCCAGGGCAGGTCTCATCCTCACGAATCCAGAAGGAATGGAATTCACATACGCCCTCCGTTTTGAGTTCACGGCCACCAATAACGAAGCGGAATATGAAGCATTAATTGCGGGTTTAAAAATCGCCGCTAGAATGGGAGTCCGCAACCTTGAGGCCTACGTGAACTCACGGCTTGTCGCGAACCATATTCTAGGTGGGTATGTGGCTAAGGAGGACAACATGGTCAGGTACTTGGAAAAAGTCCAGTCGCTAATCGCGACTTTCAGTAAGTTTTCCATCAAGCAGGTGCCAAGGGGCGAGAACAAAAAAGCGGACGCTCTTAGCAAGATCGCATCCACGAGCTTCGCCCACTTATCCAAACAGGTTTTGGTGGAAATACTCAAGGAGAAGTCTATCACGGAAGGGGAGGTAGCCGCTATAGTTGAGGAGGATGGACCTACGTGGATGACCCCAATCATCAACTATTTGACTAATGAAACCCTTCCAGACGAGGAAAAAGCAGCAAGACGCATCAAAAGGAAGTCACAACATTTTGGACTCCGAGAAGGAATCCTTTACAAGCGCTCTTTCTTGCAGCCATGGCTGCGGTGTGTTGGGCCACGCCAGGCGGCTTATGTCATTAGTGACATACATGAAGGGTTGTGCGGCATGCATGCAGGCCCACGATCCGTGGTGGCTAGAGCCTTACGAACAGGTTATTATTGGCCCACTATGCACAGGGACGCGCGCGACATGATTCGCAAGTGCAACGATTGCCAAGTGCATAGGCCAGTTCCGCGACACCCGCAGCAGGAGCTTACACCCATCATGTCCCCATGGCCATTTTACAAGTGGGGAATTGACATTGCAGGACCATTTCCTGTAGCTGCGGGGGGGGGGGTTAAATTCTTGATTGTTGCGATGGACTACTTTACACGATGGATAGAAGCCAAGGCAGTCAAGTCTATCACAGGTAAGCAGGTCAAGAAGTTTGTGTGGGAACACATCGTGTGCCGTTTCGGTCTACCAGGAGAAATTATCTCGGACAACGGCAAGCAGTTCACGGACAACCCATTCAAAGATTGGTGTGCATCATTGAACATCAAACGGCGCTTCGCGTCCGTTAAGCATCCACAAACGAACGGCCTTGTCGAACGAGTAAATAGGAGCTTGGGGAATGGAATCAAGGCGCGGCTGGATGAACGACAGGGCAAATGGGTCGATGAGTTGTCACACGTGCTATGGGCACATAGAACCATGATCAAAACAGCCAACGGAGATACTCCATTTGCATTGGCTTACGGCACTGAAGCCGTTATACCGACAGAAATAGGGATGCCTACCATCCGCACGGCGGAGGTTAACGTCGTCACAAACGATGAACAACTGCGAATCAACCTGGATCTGTTGGAAGAGAAAAGGGAAATAGCAGCCATCAATGAGGCTAAGTCCAAGGCTAAGATGAAGGCTTATTATGACGCCAAGGTCAGGGGTGTTTCTTTTCGACCGGGAGACTACGTCTATCGTGCTAACGAAGCGAGTCAAGTGGAGAATACAGGAAAACTGGGCCCTAAATGGGAAGTACCGTATGAAGTCACTGAAGCCTTGGGACGAGGCGCGTACAAGTTACGTAACATGGATGGCCGCGACCTAGAGCGCACATGGAACATCTCCAATCTCAAAAGGTGCTATCTTTGAAAGCTACGGCTTCCGCATGGGTACTTCGCTATAGGCGGTCATAATAAAGAACCATGCGGGTTATTTGTTTTGTTTGTTTTTCTTATGTTTGTTTAAGTTTCCTTTCTTGTTTTTTTAGGACTTGTCGTCATTATTCAAACAAAAGTGTAAACGTTCTAATAAAATTCCGTGGTGCCTAGCTAGCTCCACGGCCTGTTTCGTGCAAATCATTTTCCTTTCTTTGTTAGATTCTTTGTTAGCCGTATGAATTTTACTTGTGTTATAATATGCCATGTTTCATTCGTATGCATTCTCTCAAATTAGTACATGTACCATACGCCTCCAGGTGGGGTAAGAGGATTAAGTGAACCTACTAATTCAACTTGCCGCGTAAGAGGGATGCAACCCCAGCCGCACGGATCATGTATCCTTACTAGACACCTTACTCACAAGACGTTGGGGTAAGTTTCATATGCTATAGCCACATGGTGCTCCGCATAGCAAAGACGCACGCCGCATGTCTAGTAAATTATAGACTTGTATACATTTTCTTTGTGTGTAAGACGTGATATATCATGCAGTATTGAGCTACAATATTTCAAACACAAGTAAAAATACACAGGTTTCCAAACATATCAAAATTGCCGTGGTTACTCACGGACTTATATACAAAACACAAATATTGTTAGCCGTGTACATGCACGGACGAATAGAAACAATACATATTCATAGATTACAAAACAAAAGTGTCTGATCATGAAAAAGGAGCATCCTAAATAGAGGGGAGAAACCTACCCATTTCTGCTTGCTCTTCCATCAGACGCGGCAACCATTCATCACCTTCCCCCCGCTTCTGGGCTTGAGCCGCAGTTCTTTCCAACACCACACCTAAGGGTTCCTCGTCAAGCACGACCCTGGTTACATCCTCGTATATTGGAAGGGTCAGCGGAAAGGAAGCATTGGAAGGCGTGCTAAGACTGAGCTTTTCCATAATTTCAGTGTTTGGGGCATCTTTGGTGGCCTCCAGCTCATCCAGGAATGGGTAGTGTAGATCTTGCATCGCGGCCATAGAGGCAGTCATCTTGCTAGCAGCTTCAGGTTTAAAGAAGGTATGACGGGCGATGTCTCCCCCCTTCGTGATCAGCTCAGCGGCCTCAACCATTCCTTCGTGTCGTCCGTGGTCAATGCCATCAGACACAAGGTTGGCGAATTGTTGTACAAAGGACGGGGCCTCTAGCACCTTCATGACGGCTAGGCGTGCTCCATACCCAACCATCCACCTACGGCCGGTAATGGCTGTTAGCAGTTGGGGGCACAGTACATTGTCGCGCTCAGCGGTAAGGGCATCAATCATCAATTCTTTTTGGGCAACTGCCTCTTTCAGTTCTTGGATGACGGCCCTCTCCTCGGCAAGGTCTGTCTGCACTTTTTCCATGTTTTGGACGGCCAGGTGCGCGTCCTCTAGTTTCTGGTTCAGCACGTCTACTTGGCTGGAGTACGAGTGGGCAGAAGCTTCCGCCGTGGCTACCTATAAGGAAAAACGTGTTAGCACATTCATTTTTAAATATGGGTGGCATGGCACGGATATGTACCTTGGTGTTTGCAGCATCTAGTTGAGACTCAAGGTTGGTTACTTGCTGATCGTACTCACTCGCGCGGGCTGACTGTTTTTTGATGGTCGCCTCGGCATTCACTAGTTGGGATTGGAGGTCAGCGATCAGGGCTTCATTATCTTCAATCATTTTTTCCCTCCGTCCAACTTTCCTCTTGAGAGAGTCAACATGCCCAAGCGCGGCTTCAAACCTAACCCTCATTGAGGTTCCCATCGCCATTTGGTGTACCAGCGTGCCATTATACTCATCCGCCAAATCAGCATGACTGAGCGAGTTTACCTCTTGCACCAAGCTTGGTGGTATGCAGTTGTTGAGGTACTCCCGGCACTCGTCAGCGTTCCTCAATCGTGACGCCGTGGTAATAGTCCATACTGGGTTAAAAGGTTGGGGGGCGCCGGACGTTGGGAAGTCTTGGGAAGCTAGGGGTGAACCATCTTCAAAAACTGGGCCGGACCTTGTGGGGGCCGTGGGGTTTTCTTCCATTGCTTTTCCTTTCCCCTTATCCACTTGGGTGTCAGAAGGAGGCGCGGCACCAGCCTGGTTGTCCCTGCGAAACAAGTATTACGAAATATCTTAAGTATTGCTTACAAAAAAAAAAAACTTGTCATTCCTACATATTAAGATGGGTTCTTACATATTGCTTCTTGCTACTTCGGAGGCAGTTGGGGCAATTTGGGTGACGGGATCGACATGAGCGGCCCGGTTAGCCTCGGAACCCTGGGTAGCACTCCCAACAGATTGATACATGGGGTGGTCTTCTCGAAGCCTCTTGGCGGGAGCATTGTGTTCGCCAATCTCGACCGAGGCAGTCCCTCTCGCACGGTTGCCTCTCTTCCGGGTACGCCTGGCGATGGGCTGCGTTGTTAGTTCAACGATCTCCTCCTCGGCTTCCTCCTCTTCTTCCAGGTTGACATGTTGTTGCACTTCATCATCATCATCGCCCATCAGTCGGCGAATGCTTGAGTCGGTTCGTTCAATATTGTCCCCCTGTTGTTCCATATGTGGTGAGGAGGGCCCGACCCCTCCTTCGTTCATCTGATTGTCACCATCACCGTTGTCTCCATGCTCCTCGTCAGAATGGGGATCAGGCACGGCTTCCAAGGCAACCGTCACGGGTCGGGTGTGCTCGAGAAGGGGTTGTTCATTTTCACGGAGAGGACGGAGACCTTCCGGCACAAGCCTTGGATCTCCCTGGCGCAACAGTCCAAAAAAGTTCATTTCTGTCCAGCACAAAACAACAAATGTTAGTTATTATGCAAATACATGTATACATTCTTTTTGGCGTACGGATGATTAGCCTACCTTCGCCCTGCCTTCTCCAAAAAACGGGATACCTATTGGAAGGACCAAAGTAATTGCGGCTAATTCTTAGCAAGCATAGGAATGATTCGGGTAGGTTTCTGTGAAATCCAGTCCTATTTAGATCTAAATCTTGGGAATGACGAGGATTTTATGTACTTGTGTGCGGCTTGGGGTCGTGCGGAATTCTAGTTCTAATGACATAATCACCCGGCCATACCACCGCGTCAATGAAAAAGTAGTGATCATACCAGTTTTTCAGTGAATCCATTGGTTTGTTGTGTGATTGGGGACTGTTGGAGGCTCGTTTCTTGAAAGATACCCAACCGTTCACTAAGTTGGGGGTATAAAACAACCTAAATAACTCTACGGTTGGGGGGATTCTCCTAGCACGGCAAAGGATCTCGAATTGGCTAATCTTACAGGCACCTATGCAGTGGAGCTGACTAATGTGTACATCATAATATCCTAGCAGATCTACGAGAAAGTGGGTAAAAGGGATGCGGTAATTAGCCGCATCAAACAGGCGAGTATAAAGACCTATCTTACCCGCTGGAGCCTCAGTTATGAGGTCTCCGGCGCCAGGAAGTGAGGGGTGTAGGTTGGTAGGGATGAAGTAATTTGTACAAAAATGGTTTAATTGGTCTTGGGTCATGACATTTAGCACGGATCCAATGGTAGGGCTGTTTCTATGAGCCATTACTAAAAAAAAGTGTAAGGACGTGGTGTTCTAACCTGCGTGTGAAGGGATCCGTGCGTATTTGGTTCAAGCTAGGAAGAAAGCTTTAATGGCAGAAATGAAGGTTATGAACTGTGTGTTTCACACAGCCGTAGGGGTGGCTTACTTATAGGGTTGCCTCATGGGTCACAGCCTGTTGGATGTGTGACACGTGTCTGCCATTATTCTTAATCATGTGGCTAGGGGGTAAGTGGCAAGTGAAACGTCAGGTGGGACCCACGGGTCATATCTGATCCACACGTTTGCACTGCTCAAGGTTCTGACTGTCTGCACTTTTGTCAGTCAAACAAGTCAGATGAACAGTTGTTCATGTCGGGTTATGCGGCTCTTACGTAAGACTTGACATTTAATGATATATTTAATTTGTCTCGGCTGCTATGTATGGCTGAAGGAGTGATAAGATAACTTCTCAAGCCAGGTTGCCATGTGCGGCCAACATAAATTCTTGAACAAATTGGTCCTTTGCTATGGTTTCCTTGGTACGTCCGGGAGCATCTTTGTAGTCTAGAGGTTCCACCTACGGTTGTAACAACTAGACTGGGGGGACATGATGACGTATAGTCCCCAGCCGGGTCATGGACCCGGCCCAAGGGTACTACCCGTATCCGGCCCATCACAAATGGGTGGGATAATGTCAGTCAGGCTTATGGGCTTGGATGAACAGTAACCGCACACATGTGTGCGGCCCACAGCCCGGTACGGCCGACACGGCCGACATAGGGTTAGACAGAATAATATTCTGTCTAGGAATATCTTTACCCCAATAAGAGAGGATATTCACTACCAGAATTAGAAGATAACAATCATTCTAATTCTGGTGCTTATCTCTTCCTTGGGGCCGAAGGATCAGTGAAAGCCCACTAGGGTTTCACTGCCTATAAAAGGAACTCCCAAGGGTTCCACAAAGGTATTACGACTTATACTCTAAACTCACATAAACCCTAAATCGATTACTTACTCTCACGCCGGAGTCTAATCGTGGGAAACATTCCCACGGTAAGTCTAACGCGTGCTGTTTAGTGTGCAGGATCCCAACCAAAAGATTCACTTGGTGCAAGAGCCGGAGCCCAGCCAACCCGAATTAAGCCTAATTCGGGTCTAGAAAGGATCAACCAACTTTTGCATCAACACATCCACTGTCCTAATATCTATAATTATTGACATGTTTTTGGATACCCTGCAAATAAAGAAAACATATTAGTTTCCTTTGGAGATCCAAAACTTTTCAGACTTGGATCTATCTTGTAGTTTAATAAGAGTGGCCTTATTTCTTGTCACAACTCCCTGTTCATCCCTTTGTACCCTAAACACCCAATTTGTTCCAATAGTTTTCTAAAGATATTTAAATCTATTACAGGTCATTGAAAATCCATTAAAATTTGAGTTTACTCTTGTTTTGGTATCCATGTTAAGTGGGATGATGCCTTAGGCTCTTTACCTTTATCCCTCATATATCTGTTTGCATATGGTCTAACATAAGGCCTGACAACAGCTAGTTTGGGCATAGTCATAACAAATCTAGGGTTGTCAGCGGATAACCTTACTTTGTCAGCGGCTCAAATGTTCCTGTCAGCGGGTAAAAATGCCTTGTCAGAGGCTAGATTAGGGTTTGCTACAGGAACCCACTGTTTGTTAGACCAAGTTTGGGTCTTTTGAAATGGTCTTTGTCCATGGACATTAGCTTCTTTTGAAAAGTAAGGAGCAGGTCTAGCAACTTGAGGGTGTGTTTGGGTAAAGGATTGATGGCCAGATGTGGGAAAACTATTGTCAGTAGATAGATTATATCCACTGACACAATTATATTACATATGAGTAAAGCTCCCACAAGTATAGCAAGCCTTTTTAGACATAAACCTAGGTCTAAAATGATTGTATCCCAACCCATTAACACTCCCTTAACTTTGAGGCAATCTTGGTTTCCTATACATCTGTGCATATTTAACACTAGATTTGCTTTTAGTAGATGAGCCAAGGTCAACAAATTTACCATTTAAGGGGTTCACTTTAACAGGCTTAACCTCACTAGACTCTTCACTCGAGAGTCCCCCTTTAACAAAAAGGAAGGGATTAGTAGCCTTCCATTGTTCCAAGTTAGTCTTCTTCCTCTCATATTTCTCAATGGGGCTAACCACATGTGGTGGAGGAATAAAGACCTTCTCTTAGAATTCTAGGATACCAGTTCTAGATAAGTCTTTTCTTTTTAAACCCTATAAAAGTCACCAGGAGGAGGTAGAACAGCAGCAAATTCCTTTGCTTGCATATCAATTCCAGACATATCCTTGGGATAGCGTTGCTCACTCACACATTTGTCAAAGATCTCACTAGCCTTTTCAAACTTTTCAATTTTAAAGCCCATGTTTTCCTTGGACTTAATAGCCTTATCTAGTTTGAGTTGTAATTCAGTTTTAGACTCTGTCAAACTAGCTTTGAGTTTTTTATTAAGCCTTAGGTCTCTTTCTAGAACTTTAATTTTATCCTTAAGGTCAAGATCTAGTTTCCTATATTCAGCTACCACCCCATCAGATTTTGTAAGTCCCTTTTATTAATTTCTTAATGTAGCATCAAAATCTAAAAGTTTTTGAGTTAGGGTAGTAACCTCAGCTTTAAGACTTTTAGTATTTTCCTATACCCTTTACTACAAAAAGCATTATTGTATACCTCATTGTCTGATGAAGAAGACGATGAAGATTTAACCATGAGAGCAAATTGAACATGCTCTTCTTGATTAGCCACTAAAGCTTGATTCTGCTCAATCTCATATCCCATGAAGCTCCAATCCCAACCAACTCCATCAATGCTTTGCATGGCTACCATAGCCTTTGGACCAGTTTCTTTAATCTGGATAGTTCGACTTGTTTCCTTTCCTTCATCATTCCTAAGCGAAGATCTGCATTCCATCTTGAAGTATCCATGTCTATGACAATTGTAACACTCAACCTTGGATTTGTCAAATACAACAAATTCACCCTTGTTGAATGTATGTTTCTTGCCAAACTTCTTGTAGAATCTGTTGGCTCTTATGTAGTTATGCTACTAAGGGCGATGTTTCACTTGATGTCCATCTCTTCAAGATTAGCATTACTTATTTGCTCAATATCCTCATACATTAGTTGAGAACCATTTGGCAAAGCAGCAATGTAAGCACAAAAATTATCCAAATCAATTCCAGATGGTTTGAGACTAGAAGATGTCAAGAAGGATGTGCCAGTGGCTCTAGAATTCAATCCGCTGACAAAATCTCCATTGTCAGCGGCTATGTAGCCACTGTTGGAAAAAAATGTCATGTTTCCAGATCCTGAAGAAGGCGCACTTCCATTTCTCAACAACATTTCAGGTTCCATGATCTTTATTTGATTGTAGATGTTATCAAGAGTTGTGTTCTTGTGACTCTTTGTGCAAAGAATAGAATTAGCTTGTACATGCCAAGCTTCACCAAGAGCTCCAAGAAAAGCAGCATTGATATCTTCATCTTCAGATTCCACACCCATGAACTCTATTTTACTTGTAAGGTCTTATAGACGACTTCTGACTTCATTTAGTTTTTCATTGGGAAGAGCTTTGAAAGTCGTAAAATCTCTTACCAATTTCTTTTTCCTTTCCTTGAGAGTGTCCTTATTACCACCAAAGGTGGTTTTGTTTGCTTCCCAAAGCTCTCATACTTTCTGAATTTGAATTGCTCCTTTTGGCCAACAGCCAATTGAAGATAGCTAAGTGCCTTCATGTCATTCCTTCTAGTAGCAATTTCATTACTAGATGTAGCTCTTCCATCTTGAGCACTTGAACTTTCAGCCTCAAATTTACCCTCTTTTATCCTTTGTGCTTTAGCATCAGCAATTTTTTGTTCTTTATTATAGGAGTTTCCAAATTCAATAATCTCCTAGAGGACATAGTTGTCAACTTGAATATATTGTCTAAAACTGAATTCCCATAATTCAAAGTTGTCATGGTCTAGGATGGGAATTTTGACATTGTTAGTGGGATGAGTAAGGATGTTTGTGTTACCGGATGTGTTTGACATGATGATTGTTATGATTAGGGTTTTATGAGATTTAGGGTTTTGTTCTTTTGATCGAAGTTCCTCAACAAGCTCTTATACCACTTGTTGATCCTAAACTTAGATCGATTTAGCTTTGTATTATCGAGATAAGATCAAGTATAATACGTAGAGAAACTTTGTGTATTCGACAATCTAAGTACTATGCGGAATATAATACTTAGAATAAAGAACAATTCTAACAAAGCACGTATACCAAACTTTTAATTGATTAGAACAAACGTTGAACAATGTATATGAAAGCGTACATTTAGCGAATCCTAAGTCCTCTTTTTATATTCTAAGGAGCCTTGAACAAAATCTAAGATAATTCTAGGAAGAGATAAATATAGAAAAATACAATATTTGAACATATCTTCCTAACATAACAAAACGTGTTGATCTTCACAGCTCATGCAATCCATCAGTAGATAGTATCCATCTTGTCAGTGGCTTGATGTCAGCGGATACATAAGGCTTGTCAACGTCTAGGATTACTCTTGTCAGCGGTTAGGGATTTGGTCATTTTTATTCCCAACACGAGTCAACTCGTTTGGTGTTTATGGGTTACACGTAGATAAACACGCTAGATCCTCTTTATAAATAGTCTTTTTCTTTAATTTGTATGGCAAGAATGTTGTTGCCCTAAAATTTTAAATCTTGATATAGGTCTTTGAAAGTCCCTAATCAATGCTAGAAACCCTAATCTTAACAAATCAACACAAGGTATTACTTTTCAAACGTAATCTTATTATTTTATAATAAAGAATTACAAGTGTTATGGATAACACCGTTTGATGACAATGTGTTGTGCACACTTTGAACAACTATAAACCCTAACTTATGAATACAGTCACAGCTGTTTGATTCTATAAGTTCTATGCAGTAATGTTATGAATATCTCAAAGTGTTAAACATTAATGCATGGATACACATCCTATTTATAGTGTTACGAGATTGACCTAAATAGTACTTGATGGTGACTACATAAGCTTTCACAAGTTCCCACATCAGTCACATAATGTTCTTCTATTCTTGGTAGTCTTCCATTATGCTTTAAGGAAACAGTTGTCAAAACAGTTTCCTTTTTCTTCATAGTCTCGAACACACAAATGGCATGTCCAAAGTATGCTGAGTGTTAACAGGGTATTGCCACCCCTGTTAACCCTCAACCCCTCAGAGTCCCTGATACATCTTGGCTGTTATCCATCACAGCCAATGAGTATGTCTTCAAGTAATCTTTGACTTCCTTGACAATGTCTCTGACATGGACTCCTCTGAGGTTGCTCACAGAGACTTGGATCTCTGTAAGTCTTGCGATACTTGCCTGCCTCCTAGGCACAGGTAAGGGACTATCTAACAGCTTAATTATGTTTAAATCTATGATCAGGGAATCTAACAAGTTTAGATTCCCAACAATCTCCCCCTATTTAAACATAAATATTGCTAGATCTAACTAAGTTAAGGTAAGTGAGTTAACAGCTTCCTCTTACTCATAACAGATCTAAACAAACATACCTCATGATTTTATTAATACTTAAAGAAAATTACAAGTACATTACAAAAGTAAAATAAAAGGTGAAGGTAAAATTGGGTTGTGAACATCTTCAATAGTCATCATTTTTAATCCTTTCTTCAGCTTCAGCCAAGTCCAATATGTTATCCAATTCTTCCTACGAAGTCTTTGCAAAATTTTTGGAATACTCTGTGTTGATCTTGAGTGACTTCTTGTGACACAGCAGCTGAATTGTTGAAGCTAAGCACAGCTCATCTTCTCTTTGAAATGCATACTGGAAAGCCCTGTTCATGAATGCCATTCCTCTTTCAGGCTCTGTGTATGTCTGACCATCAACAGGGCCAACTATACCATTGGGTAGGATCAAATCCCTGTGCATGCCATACACTTGAACATCATCTGTGACAAAAGTTTCTTTAACAAGTTGAGAAACTCTTCTTCTTTTGTTGCCAGTCTTTGGGGGTTCTTGTTCAAAAAGATGTGGTGGGGGATCAATCTTGAGTTTAGCAGTTGTTTCTTTGATCCAGGTAAACTTGTCCTTAATAGTCTTAAGCAGAAGAAAATTAGCCTGTCCAGTTCTTTTGGCGGCTAAGGCTTCAAGTTCGAACCATTCAGATAACCCAAGTGTCTTTAGCCTGAAGTTCTTAAACACATTCATATTTCCCTGTTGGTTATCCCTCCATAAGATCATCTGTGGGGTGTTTGTGGATTTATGAATGGTGTATTTGAACTTGGTTATCTTTCCAGGTGCATATCTGTTGTTAATGCATGCATCATAATTAGCTTTGACTTTCCTTAGTGCCTCAGCGCGTTTAGCTTCCATTTCCCTCAACCTTTGTTTTTGCTTTTCTCTTTCAGGTGGAGTCATCTTCCTTAGAGTAGCTTCATTCAATTCTTTGGCTGTCTTGAGTTCATTTAATCTCTTGAATTCCTCAGCCTGTTTCTCTATTTCTTCAGGAGTTAAAGGAATCTCATTGGAAGGTGTAAAGGTTGAAAATTGGGAAAGGTCTGTGGTGGATCCTCCTGTCTCTAGCATCGCAACTATCTTCTTTAGTTTGGTGTCTGTGTCAACCAAAACTATCTCCTTTCCTTTCTTCGAGACAGAGGAATCCACACTCATGTTTTTCAAAACTTCAGCTCTTCTGATAAATGCTGTCTGAGCCTGAGTTTGTATTGCTTTGGGAAGGGAGCTAACAGTGAACTTTAGCTTCTTGGCAGCTGGTTCACCATCATCCCCAGACTCGCTGGTGTTAACCAAAGCCAGGGACTTTGATGAGTCAGCTCCATCTTGATTCTGTTGCTCCTCCTGAGTGTTATCCTCGTCATCAGGTATGTTGATAGGTGTGATGACTTGGAGAGGAACAGGTGTGATGGTGTTGTCAGCTGATGATGAGCCTTGTTTAGCAGATTCAAGGTTAAGTGTTGTTTCTTTCTCCCCCTCACGTTCATCCTGGCGACGCAGACGTTTGGATGAACGTGTTTGAAAATGCCTTGCAATCTTTTCAACAGAGGCAGCCATAACACGTTGCCTTTTCCTTGAAGCCCTGGCAATCTTTAGCAGAAGGTTGCCGTTTGCATTTGTATTGGCCTGAACTCGACTGACAATGAAGTTTGCATGACGGTATTGCCTATTGCGAACAACATCAAATTGTCTGTGCATAGTTAGCTCATGTTCATGAAATAAGGCAGGGACCTCTAAGTCAATGACATCCTTTATTCTTGTGGAAAGGTGACTAAGTCCTTGTGCTACACCTTTCCTTGCACCATCCTTGATGGGTTCAGTAACCGCCTCAGCAACAGCCTTTTTGTATGATCCTTGGAAATGTGACAGTGAAGTTGTGCATTTCAGACTTGATCACATCCAGCTTCCTTGATAAGCGTTCAATGTCAGATTGATGATGAACAGGCTGAAGATTATGTATGTTGAGGCTTTGTTGAGCATAATCATCCCCCCTTGGTAAAAGGTCAAAGTTAGTTTGGGCAGGATGATCAAACATTAGAAACTCAGCTGTTGGATCATAGGCTGGGCGTTGGAAGACTATTGTTGTTGAGGTAGCATAGTTTGGAGTAACAACAGCGTCCTTGGGAGGAGGAGTATTATTTTCAGCTGGAGTGGACACAGCTATTTCCTTGGGAGGAGAGACAGATTGTTGATCTTCCTCATCCTCCTCCTCAAACATCCCTACAGGGATGTCATCATCAGGCATTGACTCAAGGTCAGAGACATCATCCTCTAAGGACAGCATGTCTTCATCAATATTTAGTAGAGGCTCATCGTCATTAGGTTGGTCTTGAGTAATTGTATCAGCCTCCTTCTCTTGTTGTACCTGGGATTCAGTGACTGGCTGTACAATTTCAGCCTGCAAATTGTTATAATTAGTAACAGGGAAAAAGATAAGGGGAATGATCGTCATTTCGCTGTCCCAGAGAGGCTGAGGGTGATTACTCAGCCACTCCAAAGGATAAATCCTTGGGATTCTTTTAAGTGTGAAAAATATATGGTTAATGATCGCCATTCGCTACCCCTAGGAAAGCTGAGTGTGATTATTCAGCCCCCCCAAAAGGTTAAAACCTTTGGGAATCTTTTGATTGTGAAACATATGTTGTTTATGGATCGCCATTCGTTGCTCCTAGGAAAGCTGAGGGTGATCATTCAGCCCCCCCAAAAGGTTAAGAAACCTTTGGGACTCTTTTAAGAGTGAAACATATGTGGTTTAAGGTCGCCTGTTACGCTGCCCCAAGGAAAGCTGAGGGTGATAAGTCAGCTCCCCCTGAAAAGGATAAATCCTTTGGGATTCTTTTAAGGAAGGAACCAAGAGGCTGTGTGAAGTACAGCTGATCAAGGTTGAGACATAAGTGTACCCAGGTTTTTGTTAGCCTGAATACTGTCTAGAGGGTGCAGGGTCATCGAGGTGCTTTATAAACACAAATGAATCATTCCCTGGTGCAAAGACAGAGTGTACAGAAGTCTTAAAGAGTTCTAAGTGCATAGACAAACTTCTATGGGTCGAGGATTACCCTAACTTCACCACTCTCTCCTACAGACAATTGAGAGTGGCTGCTTGTGAACCTCTAAAAATGTACACTGATTACCTATGAGATATCAGCTGGATTAGGCTGGTTTCTTGTTGTCTCAGCTGACTTTGAGACACTAGACCCCTGTTGTTGGTCAGCAGAAGTATCTGATTCCACATGAGTATCTGGAACAGAGGAGGTATCAGTCTTCTTTCCCCTTGCCTTAGTAACAGTTTTGGTGTGGGAAGAAGAGGGGATTTTCTTCTTCTTAGGTTGTTGGCCAGAAGAAGCCTTGGACTTCGTAGTGTGCTGCCCAGAGGTCAAATACTTAGACTTGCCAGACACACTAGAAGAATTCACCTTCTCAGAAGAAGGGAGCAAGGACTTCTCAGCTTTTGGTTGTTTGTTGGAAACGTTCATCATATGAGGGGTGATAGGGACATCTTCAGCTCCTATTTCTTTGTAGATGGCACCTGTGATGCGGTAGGGCTTCAGAGCTTTCAACGCAGAGTTGTGGTAGTTGTCTCCCAACAGACTTTCAAAGATCAGCGACAAGAAGCGAACATAGCAGATATTCTTTTCCCTGACTTGATTTCTTCCCTTCAGCTGTTCTACAAGGTTGGAGAAGAGAATGCTTCCAACATCAACATCAGCTCCCCAGATCAGCCCATATGCTATAGCTTGATGGTTAAAGGACATCTGATCTTGGGATCCCTGCATTCCTCCCAGGGATTTAACAATATGGGTGAAGAGGAAACGCCACATGGGTGTAAAGTACTTAATCTTCAAAGGAGATTTTGAGAGGACCTCAGCGGGTGTAAGGGCAGGGTTTACATCATGGAAGGGTTTGAGTGTGGCCAGGGCATCTTTAACAGCCTTTTTATCAACAACCTTAAGGCATTCATCTCCATGTTTCAATCCAGCCACACTCGAGAAATCTTTAAGGGAGAAAGCAAATGGGTGTTCATTGCATGAAAGGCTAAATGTTATTGTGTCATCTACCACTTCAGCAGAGTACCAGAATTCCCTAAGGTATTCTTGGTAGAAGGTGGTTGGGGATTTGGTGAAGGCTTCACTTAGGTCACAATTTTGCATGAAGTTTACCAGATCTGAGTAGGTGTCATTAGGTGCCTTGATCCATCCAATGGAGTTGTTGGAGGCGAGGATGCTCTCGTTGATCTCGAAGTTAACGTTTGCTGCTTTGGGAACAGAAAACGCCATGGATTCAAGGTCGAAGGTGAAAGAAAATGGAGGATGGTTTAAGAGAGAGAAGAACTTAGAGAGAGAGATAGATTTGAGAAATGAGAATGGTGGTTGGTGAGAAGAGAAGATAGACAATATATATATTCAAACTAAGTAAACAGTTATTCAACCGCATTAAATGCAAAGTGAGAAAATGACTGCTCAAGTGGGTCCCTTGACCTTTCAAAACTTATTTGTCTCCTCGTTATTCGAAAAATAAATGATTAAATATTTGATAATGTTTTTTGCATTTACTTGGAAAGTAACTACCTAGTTTCATGTGAAAAACATTTAATATAGAATCAACCATTTAATGAACACATTTAATATCAAGCCACAGGCTTTGAGAGATTGAGCATCCCTAGCTCAGCAACTAGCCTATTGAACGAAGGTTCAGCCAAAGGCTTTGTGAAGATATCAGCTAGTTGCAGCTCTGTGGGAACAAAATGCAGCTCAATATCTCCCTTCATAATATGATCCCTGATAAAGTGATACCTGATATCAATGTGTTTGGTACGAGAGTGAAGAACAGGGTTGTTGGATATGGCAATGGCGCTGGTGTTGTCACAAAAGATTGGCACTTTGTCGTATAAAATTTCATAGTCAGCCAATTGACTTTTCATCTAGAGCCCTTGAGCACAAAATCTGGCTGCAGCGACATATTCTGCTTCAGCTGAAGACATAGCCACAAAGTTTTGCTTCTTAGCACTCCATCCAACCAATTTTCCTCCTAGGATTTGACAGCTGCCTGAAGTGCTTTTCCTGTCAATACAGCATCCAGCATAATCTGAATCTGAATAGGCCTTGAGATCAAAGCCTGATTCCTTTGGATACCATAGACCTAGGGATGGTGTTCCTTTGAGATACCTGAAAATTTTCTTAACAGCCACTAGATGGGATTCTTTTGGGTTAGCTTGGTACCTTACACGGAGACATGTGGAGAATTGGATATCAGGACGACTAGCTGTCAGATACATGAGTGACCCAATCATGCCTCTATATAGAGTCTCATTAACAGAGACCCCTGACTCATCAGGGCCCAAGTTGTTGGGTGGAAGCATGGGGCATTTCACTGATGCACAATCAGCTAAGTCATACTTTTTAAGTAAATCCTTAACATACTTTTCTTGACAAATTGAAATTCCCTTAGGACATTGTTTAATTTGAAAACCCAAAAAGTAAGTTAATTCACCCATCATACTCATCTCATATTTCTTGGTCATTAATTTAGCAAAACATTTACTAAGATTGACATTTGTTGACCCAAAGATGATATCATCCACATAAATCTGCACAATGATGAAATCACTCTTATCCTTAAAGGTAAAGAGTGTTTTACCAATAGAACCCCTAACAAATTTATTTTCAGTTAAGAAATTAGAAAGAGTTTCATACCATGCTCTTAGAGCTTGTTTCAGCCCATACATGGCTTTGTGTAGTCTGTACACATGGTTGGGAAACTCGCTGTTCTCAAATCCTTCAGGTTGTGCAACATACACTTCCTCAGCCAAATCACCATTGAGGAATGCACTCTTTACATCCATCTGATACACAGTGAAGTTTATATAGGCAGCATACGCAAGGAAGATTCTGATGGCTTCAAGTCTTGCAACAGGAGCAAATGTTTCATCATAATCAATTCCTTCAGTCTGAGAAAACCCCTGTGCCACCAGCCTGGCCTTGTTTCTGATGATGTTCCCAATTTCATCCATCTTATTTCTATAGATCCATCTAGTGCCTGTGATATTCTTTCCAGGTGGAGCTGGCACTAGTGTCCATACTTTGTTCCTTTTGAACTGATTGATTTCTTCTTGCATAGCAGCTACCCATCCTTCTTCTACCAGAGCCTCAGCTACTCTTTTAGGTTCAATTTGTGAGAGAAATTCAGCAAAGAGACATTCATTGGCTGAGGCAGACTCTGAGTCATGGATTCGCTGTCTAGTTGTGACCCCTGCATTAGGTTCCCCAATAATGTTGACAAAAAGAATGTGTTGATCTCTAGACCACTTATTTTGAGGAGCTAGGGACTCAAGGACAGGAACACTTGTGGGCACAGCTGGTACAATTTGAGTTTCATCCTGCTGACTAGGAGGGCTTTCTTCAAAGACTACTTCAGTGTCAGAGTCTTCTTCAGCCATATCAAGAGGTACAACTTCATTATCAGCAGGAGATTCTTCAGGGATTTGAAGAATTGGTGAGTCATCAATAGCATTAGAAAAAGAAGGACTACCATAGGTATGTGGTTCTTCTTCATCAAGTTCCTGAGAGGTAGGAGCTTCTATGTTGTGAGTAGACAGAGGGTCAAAGGAAGGAACATAAGGGGTGAGAGTGTTGGAGTGATGATGGAGATGACTGGTAGGTCTTGGTTCTGAGAACTCATCACTTAGGAAAGACATATTTTCATTAAAATCAATTTCATCACCCTCTGTTCCTGTTCTCTGTATGACTTCATCATCTTCATTGAATCTAACATGGATGGTTTCTTCTACTTCTTGTCTCCTGATGTTGAATACTCTGAAGGCTTTGGCTGTTGGAGAGTATCCCAAGAAGAAACCATCATCAGCTTTTTCATCAAACTTCCCAAGTTTATCCCTGTAGTTGTAAATGAACACAAGACATCCAAACACATGAAAATAGCTGACATCTGGAGATCTTTTTCTGAAAACTTCATAGGAAGTTTTACCAAGTCTTTTGACAATAATTGATCTGTTTTGTGTGTAGCAGGCAGTGTGAACAGCTTCTCCCCAAAATTGCTTTGGTAAGGCTGCACCATTCAACATAGTTCTGGCTGCTTCAATCAAAGTCCTGTTTCTTCTTTCAGCCACACCATTTTGTTCAGGGGTGCCAGCTGAAGAGAAGTTCTGTGAAATCCCTTTTTCATCACAAAAAGATTCAAGTTGATGATTCTTGAATTCAGTACCATTATCACTTCTTAGAGCTTTGACTCTAACATCATTCATATTTTCAACCTGTCTGATGAAGGACATGATGGTGTCAGCTACATCACTTTTCCTTCTTAGGAAGAACACCCATGTGTATCTTGAAAATTCATCAACTATGACCAAAGTGTATTTGTTGTGATTAATGGTCTGAGGTTTGACAGGCCCAAACAAATCCATGTGAAGGAGATGTAAGCACTTGTCAATAGAGAATGATTGCCTAGTCTTGAATGAAGACCTGTGATGCTTTCCTTTGACACAGGCCGAACAAGTCTTGTATTTAGAAAACATTACTGAAGGTAGACCAGCAACCAGGTTTTGAGTGGCTATCTTGTTGATGTTCTTGAAGTTGAGATGAGACAGTCTTTTGTGCCACAGCCAATTGACACTTTCAGAGGCTTTAGCAAGAAAACAATTTGAGTTGTCTTCAGAGCAAACAGCCATGTTGATGACATAAACATCTCTTCTTCTAGGTGCAATAAGCACAACATCATTGTTTTTGTTGAATATAGTTCCCTGAGTCTTAGTAAACAAAACCTTATAGTCAGCATCACACAATTGGCTGATGCTAATAAGATTGTGTTTAAGACCATTCACATATGCAACCCTGGTAAACGTAATTCCATTGCAGTTCACTGAGCCATATCCTTCTGTGTCACCTGAAGAGTTATCTCCAAACACCACTTTAGGACCTGGCTCCTTTTTGTATCTATGCATGTATTGTTGAATCCCTGTCATGTGTCTAGAACAGCCACTGTCTAGATACCATACTGATTCCTTGAGATATTTCTGCACAGATACATAGAAACAGGTTAGTTCCTATGGTGAACCCACTTTCCAGTGGGTTCCCTGAATTGCTTATTAGCAAATCTTGTGTTCCTGAAGAAATTTTGGCGTTGGGAGGGACAATTCACTGTTTCATGGGTATAACTTCCACAGATATCACACCCATGGAAGTCACCACATTCGTCTGAGTGATGGTCTGTGAATCCACAGAATTTACAGGGAGGATAAGGTCTGTAGTTTCCCTGTTGTCTTTTGGAACCCTGTGGTCTATCCCTGGAGGGTGTCTGAGCTCTTTTAGCTGCCATGTGTCTGTCATGATCTAAAGTCATTTGGTGAGAGTTTTTACATACATTGTAATAAGGTTTGATTAACCTTTCCCCTTTGGGTTCACCTAGGACTGACTTAGGTTCATGAGAAGTAGAGCATTCAACGGAAGGCTTAATGTGTTGTTTCAAGAGTTCTACTTCTTTCATTAGAGACAACAAGCGATCTTCAGTGGTAGGGTCAACCTTATTCACAGCTTTAGTAGTGACAGTGTAGAATCTTGATAAACTATGAATCTATGAATTGGGTTGAAGTTTTCTAGAGAGAGAAACTAGAGAGAGAAAGTGAGAGAAAAACTATGTGTTTATTTCATTCAAATGAATAATGTGAAAAACAACAACCAACCCCTTTCCAAGGAGGAAAGGGGTATTTATACTTCCAAGCCTTATTTGGACTTGGGTCGGCCCATGACAAGCCCATGGGCCGGTTCTTACTTAACTAAATAAGTATTTGTTAACTACGAGCTATTACAACATAAATAATATTGTGGAGTGACCGATACTTCTAATATACGTTAAAACGTATTTCTAACAATCTCCCCCTAAGGGAGGTCACTCCACGTTTACAAAGTTCTAAACCTAGCATACTATACTAAGTCTTCGTTCTTCAGCTCGTAGTCTTTTCTTCTTTCTTTTTGTTGTGAATATTTTGATTTGATCTTTTAGGCTTTGGCTTGAGAGCATTGTTCTTTTGGCCTTTCACGTGCGATCTTTGCCTTCTTGTGAATTTTGCCTCCTCGTGACTCCATGTTCCACACACTTATGTCTTTTTGTTGAATTCTCGAAAGCTTCAGAGTTTGGTACAGCGGAAGACTTTATCTTGTACTTTCTTGAATTTTTGCTGAAGTTTGATGCTGAAAAACATAAGCATGTGGGAACGACTTCTACAGGTACACCGCAACACCACCGTCGTTAACTGGTACACAGCAACGCCACCGTCTTCAACAGGTACACAGCAACGCCACCTTCTTTAACAGGTACACAGCAACGACACGAATAAAATGGCTTTGACATTTTATTCTAATTCGGTAGCATTTTACCTCCGGTCGGTGAAGACCGTTAGACGATATTAGATATCGTACCCGTGACGGATAGTTTCAATTAAATAACTTCCTGACAGGATTTCGCGGGTAAACCCGTTCTCTTTATTCGACCGTCCAAAGCTGACTGCGAACATAAAGAGTGAATCACTTGGATAAATTATCCTTGTGATTTGAAGCCGTCAATTCATGAAACCTGGAACAAGTGAATTTCAATTAAATTTTCACCATCGTTGCTTTCCAGTTGTCACGAGCTCAATTCATAAAGAATCTTGCACGTCACCTACCAAGTGCTGTTTGATATTAACACTAGAAGGATTTCCACTCGTCACTGTGATCAATAAAGAGTCACTCTGAGTGTTCTGGCAAGATCATATGATAACGCGTAGAGGCCTAGAACGAGTTTAAGTTCAATTAAGAATTAAACCACTGTTTCTTTCCAGTTTTTCACAAGATTGGTTCTAAAAGAACCGCACGTGTAACCTACCATGAGCTTGTTTGATGTTGGCTCAAGCAGGATTTCCATCTTCATTGTAATACTTGCGTATTACTCGGATGTTCTGGCAATATTACAGGAATACTGCGTAGGACTCATGAAAATCTCTTACTTTTCACAGTGTGTGAGAAAGCAAGGAATAAATGGAAAGTGTCCTAATGAGACTTTTGATGATCTCTTGGCTCTAGACTCGATAGTGCGTTTTGATTTAGTGAGCGATGGCTGGAGAGGAGTGCCACCTTTTCAATACTAGTCTATTCGGAGTGAATAAACCAATAGATAACGTGTTGATCTCCGTGTGATTAAAACAAATACCTTTTGAGAGATATTTGAGTTAGCTGGGAAGGGTTGTGCATTGCATCACTGGGTCCATGATGTCTTTCTTCAATATCGAGAATCATTAACAAAAATGATCTCAATAGCATATGCATTGACCCGGTTTCTGCCTAAAGTTGTAAGGAGGGCTTCTTTCTTTACACCCTTTATCTTTACAATTCTTTTTCATTCTTCAACCCCTTCAATGCTTACCAATACGTCATCACTAGCACCTTGTTGTGATTGTTCCAGTGCTAGCTTAAGTACTTGGTCGGCATTCAGCTACGTTCACATTCTTTCTCCATCTTTCCTAGGACTTCTAATTCTATCTAGGGAATTGTCCTTGGGAAGATTCCATCGGCTCTGATGAATCATTGGACTAAACCTATTCCTACCACCCTTTTGTCACCACATCGTCGTGAATTAAGCGTGTTTTGGGAAAGTATAGCCACCATGAAAAATCATTGAAAATCACATAAGGTACTTGTGATATTGAAATCAAAAGTTTTGTACCTTAGGTGTTTTGTTCATCAAAAACGCTCCCCCTTAACACGTGCTTTACACATATTAAGTTGGATAATCGTTAAGTCTTTTTCATCTTTTAGCCAAGTATCATTTAAATCTCCTTAATCCCATTTTCTCCCCTTATCCAAAATGTTAACCATTAATATTTGAGATATTGAATGGATTAACCGGTCTTTGGGTAAAAATGAAATCGATGTTTGGCCATAGAACATGTTCATGCTCCCCCTTAAATTAATAAGGGATATTTGTAGTGATTTAGTATGATATATTTTGAAAGATTTAGACGCAAAAGCACAATATTCACAAATATACATATTCACAATTGAAAACCAATATAAAGTGGACCTGAAATGTACGACCCATTAGATGGATCGTTGCAGTAGCTTGTGGTGCACTAAATATGGTCTCCCACCAACGAATCTTTCCAAGCTCCTCATCAATCTACGTTCACGGAGCTTTTGATCAATCTTCTTGATCATATACTTCGCCATCTGCCGATAACCCTGATGCCAATCCTCGGTCATCTCTGGTAAAGTCCCACCCGAATTAAGATGCTCCAACTTTCCTCTGACTTGTAGAAGAGTCCCATCACTGTACTTATAAAGCTCACCCACCCTCATAAACTTCATTAACCCTCGACTGTTCAAGTAGAAAATCCCGCAATTCGGAACAGAAATGCCTGTATAGGGAAATCTATCTACATGTTGAGGTAACACTTGATTCACTGGACGGGTTAGGTTGAGCTTCCTTTGGTAGCTTTCGACTCCCAACTGAAGATCTTCAACTCGTTTCTTGATAACAACGCTTCGTGTGAACATACAAAGTGCTGTATTCAAGGCAATGATGTCTTCACGAGGAATATGTGTGAGTTGATCCCGGGTCATCATAAGCAACATATCTTCGATATCCTCAAGGAGAATGATAGAAAAATCTCCCTGCTGGATTTTATATTCTCTGTCATCCTCCCTTTTCAGACGAATATCCGTCACATGATAATAGCCATTCTTGGCTTCAGTTTTCAGCCCAAAAATGCTGGATATGCGAATATCGGATCTAACATTGCTTCCTGAATTGGCTAAGCAGCAACCCCTGTACGCCCTTCGGACTCGTTCGTCCCAATGAGATGCACCTATAACAGCATACATATCATAATTACGATTTACCTTTGGGACCCAGAGTCGGTTTACCTTTTCCTTGATAAAGGGTATTTTTCCCCAGTTGGCAGCTTTCAGCAAGGTCAGGGAGTTTGCGTACTTTGATGAACCCTTGAGGAGATAAACAAGATCATTGGTGACGAAGAAGTCAAGAGCAATCTGATTATCTTGAGAAGGATCAAGTGGAGGTGGAGCTCTTTCTGATTCATGAAGACCTGGCCGTTGAACGGTATTCAGAGCTTTCAGGATCTCATCAGCATAATACTCGAACTCCATTCGGGTTAACCGGGTTTTAGCGTGAATTCTCTTATCCTTCAGCGCTCTCTTCACCAAAGACGGAGTAACTGAAGTCTTATACTCGTGATCCAGAAAAGCGCACAAGTCAATCGGACTGCGGATACGGAGATATAAAACATCTCTGTCAGCGTCTGTGATTGGATCATATTGCACCGCTGCCGTGATCCAAGCCTGTGGCGGTGCAGTCTCGTCAATCTCCAACGTGTCTGCCCAGTCCCGTGTGCTTGAATCAAGAACAGTAGATTATGGATCTTGTTGTAGAGGAGTAGAAACGTGAACATCTGCTGGTTCTGATTCAGGCATCTCGGCGGTGTCATGAACGGGTGAGTGTTGTGCAGCTTCAGGTTCAGTTACCGATTCTGCAATCACAGGAGCAACAACAACAGAACTAACAGGGTTAGTGGTAACAGGTATAGATACAGCGATAGATGTACCAGGAATCGATGACGCTGTAGTAGCATTCACATCGTGGCGCCACTTGGATCGTCTGGATTCCGTGGAAGTAGATTTTTCTTTTGCTGCTGCATCTTTCTTAGACTTGGTTCCAGACTTAGCAGGTTTCTTTGAGCTGGCAACCTTATCCCCCTTTTCAGGCTGTTTACCCCCATCATCATTCTCATCGTTATCCTCGTTGCTCCCCTTAGCACTCTCCTCATTACCATCACCACCATCATTACCATCATTATCATCATCATCCTCATCATCATCATCATCATCCTCATCATCATCACCACCATCATCATCTACTCCTTCTTCTTCTTCTCCCTCTTCTTCTTCCTCTTCTTCTTCACCAGTACCCTCTTCTTCTTCACTTTCTTCCCTTTCTTCCTCAGGCAGAATGTGGTAGGGTACCACACTTCCAAACGTTTTAAATAACCTATCATCCTCCATGATAGCGTCATTCAGGGATTTGTAGAGAGCCCGTTGAACCCTAGATTTATCAAAAGATCCAAGTTCCCTCATACGAGCTTTGAGGATCTTCTTCAATTCAAAATCCGTCAAGTCATAGGCAATTTTGTAGGCGGATTGAGAAGGATTAGATGACTTGATCATCAAGTTATCAGCCGCGAGTGTCTTCAAATCATCACGCAGTTTTGGCATAAGGGATTCAACGAATTCTTTCACACTCTTCTCAATAGAAGCTTCAAGAGTTTCTTTCTGCTCCTTGTAGTTATCCTTAATAGCTCGAAGTCTCGTAAGTCGTGCTTCATACCTGTCAGCTTCAGCTTTTTTGACCTGAGCAAGTTCTTCTGCATGAGCTTTACGTGTCAACTCCATCTCTGCAGCGAACTTGGCTAGCATCTCTTCTTGGGCTTTCTTGGATGCCTCTTCACTTTGCACTCTTCGAAGTAGCTCTTGGCGAAGATTATCCATCTCTCTTTTTTGATTATCCGTGTGTTTATCCAACATTTTTGCCATGACGAATGCAGCCATTGAAGATGTTCCAGAGCTACTCTGGGAAGGTTGAAGAGGCTCGGTTGTTACAACGGTACTAAGGATGGGAGTTATTAGTGGTTGAAGAAATGGTGTTGAAACCAGTCTGGTTGGTAAGGGTTGTATTGGTGGAGGTTGAGTTGCTAAAGGTTGAGTAGACACCATGATTGTAGGAGCACCGGACTCCTTTTCAACACTTGCTGAAACAGGGATTGATGTCTCCTTCGAAGTAGAATACCTTTCAGGTGATCCAAACTCAAAAACATCCTCTGGCTCCTCGTACTCTTCTTCAATATTTACCCGTGCACCCGAACCACTACCTCCCGTGTCTTTCTTACTCTTTTCAATAGCTATCTTCATCATTTTTCTCTCCGCCTTGTCAAGAGTAGGATCGACATCAACATCCTCTTCATCGTGTAGAACTAACTCATCAGCCAAACCCTTTCCCTTCTTAGCGACGGTCTTTGTCTTTTTGGCTTTGGGTTCAGATAAAGCTGTTTGCTTGCGTTTACCTTTGCTCTTAACCGTGGTAGATGAATCTTCACCTGCTTGAATGCTTGCTCGTTGATTCTCAATTTCTTGTAGCAAGTTCTTGTAATCAGCAGATACGATAATCTCATCTGTCAGCAGATGACTGGGAATGGGACCAGGAATAACCATATTCGAATGAGTCTCCTGCCTTAAGTCTACCAAATCATCATCATCCATCGTGTGATGACGACTACCTGCACGCTTGGCAATGGAAGCATCGTTCTCCATAAAGTAATGTATGATCAGCTTAATGAACCTAGGGTACTGGTAACTTTTAACCTTACCCTTCGTGTTTGTGAAGAGTTAAAAAGTAAACTCTTCCCACAGCAATGATGCATAGTCAATACACATACCTCTGTATACCCCATAAAACAGCTTGATGATCGGTGGACGAACAGCATCAAATCCAGTTGTTTTGGGTGTGAGACATCGGCTTAGAATCCCAAAAATAGCTTTCCATGGTTGACCAACTTTGGTAGTAGTAAACTCAGACACGGTTCGTATGTCAGGACATCCCATGGCAGTGAACATTTCCATGATCTGATCCTTAGTCGGGTTGGCTGAGAATGATAGGCTTTTGGGTGACGGCCGAAATCCAAAGATCTTCCTGAAGTCTGACACATTAAGCGTCTGCTGCTTGTTGTCCAAGGAAAATGTGATTTTGTTCGACGTCCTCTCCTTGGTAGCCCAGAACTCGTAAAGGTAGTCATAGGGCACTGAAGCACTTTGCCTTAGCGCATGCTTGAGTTTAGAGTTATCAAGTATGGATGAACCTACCTTAAATCCGTTATGGGTAGAATGAGATACCTCCTTCAAACGGAAGTTGTTTGGAAGAAACTTTAGAGTCTTGGCTTCGGCAATGGCGGTGGCTCTGGCGTCTTGTATTTGTTGTACTGTAGGGTTAGTCATCGTCTCTGCTTAAGATAAAACACAAAGGTTGAAACATACAAATATGAATATCATTATGATTTTAAACCTAAGCATTGAACATATGACCTAATCCCTTAAGCTTGTAAACCACTCAAACATCTTCTATCCAGAATAAGCATATAATACAGCATAAACCTCTATCCGGAATAAACATGTCTACGCTGAATAAACATTCTATGCGGAATAGTTATCCTATGCGGAATAAACATCTACTCGGAATAATTATTCTATGCGGAATAAACGTTCTATTAGGAAAGATCAGTCCATGCGGAATATAATTTCTATTCGGAAAGATCAGTCCATGCGGAATAAAATTTCTATTCGGAAAGATCAATCTATGCGGAATAAAGTTTCTATTCGGAAAGATTACTCTATGCGGAATAAAGTTCCTATTCAGAAAGATCAGTCTATGCGGAATAAATTTCTATTCGGAAAGATCTGTCTATGCGGAATAAAATTTCTATTCGGAAAGATCTGTCTATGCGGAATAATATTTCTTATTCGGAAAGATTACTCTATGCGGAATAAAAACTCTTATTCGGAAAGATTACTCTATGCGGAATAAAAACTTCTATTCGGAATGTTTATTCTATGCGGAATAAAGGCCTTATTCGGAAAGATCATCCTATTCGAAATGATTAAACACTTATGATTTTTCTAATTTAAGCACGAATTCGGTTGATACCAGTGTTCTAAAGGCTATATCCGTTCATTTTGTTCTATTCCGAATCAATCCCAGGCAAAACCCCCAATTAATTAAACCCTAATTTTAAGCAGAAACTTAATTCGATTGATTCCAATTAAAAAGAGGTAATTAAATTGATTTGCATGAATGTTAAGCCGATTTAATACCTTTTTGAAGATCTGGATCTAGAAGATTGAATGATTGAATTTGTTTGTGCGTTCGTGTGTTTGTTTGTTAATGGCGGCTAAAGGAAAAAAGGAAACAGAAGAATGAAGGAAGAAAGAAAGACGGGGGGATGATGTTTGACTAGGTCAGACTTTTAACAAGTTTGATACATGGACAAATTTAACCCCTCACTTTTTCTTTTTACTTCAATCAACATTCTTTTGATTTCCAAGTTTTAATACTTGTCATTTTTGACCCTATCTTATGTTAAATTCCCGAGCCTTAGTAATTAACCTATCTTAACACACGCACAAATCTATTCACAACAAACTTGTAAGCAACAACAAGACAAATGCCAAAGCTATCCAACCATTTAACCATTAAGCAATAAAAACTTTTGAAGATCTTTTTGATGTCAAAGATGATTTAACATTTTCTCCCCCTTAAACGATGACCCGTTTTCTATTTAAAGAGCTGTAGTCATTGTTTAACGAGGCACATGATGATGAAAAACATTTTCCAATTGATGTTTTGAAAAGATCGATTCGCTGGTGTCGACAAGATTTCTCTTATCTAGACAAAATAATGCACTGAGACGTACACTAATTTGTGTTAGATCAAGTTGTAAAGTAAACTTGATCCCTTTGCATGATTTGGCTTGTAAATCATGCCCGAGAAAATTAATTCCCGTTGTGAGCAACGTTTTCTAAGGAAATACGTGACTTTAATGCGAAAACCGGGTTGCAGTCAGAAATAACTACAAGCCATTGTGGGCATGTTTTAAAAATGTACAACTTTTATACGGACTCTATTTATGGCACAGTGTCAATATTGATCGACATTTCTAAGGCCGTAAATATTACCGTACTAAAAGACATGCCCGTTTTAAAAACGAAAAATATTTTTGGTTTTTCTGGATTTTATAATTTTTATGGTTTTTCTAGGTTTTATATTTTTTATGGTTTTTCTTGGTTTTATATTTTTGTATTTTTCTTTTGTGGTTTATATATTTACGATAATATACATGATCACGAACAAAGGATACTCTGAATAGTTTACCACCACTATTCAGCTGATTCTTCTGCCAACTCTTTGAGAGTCGCTGGAGTGAATGATTTCATGCCAAGCTTGTCGATCAAAAACTCGATTCGTCCTCGATCTAAAGCTTTGGTGAACATATCCGCCAGCTGGTACTCAGTAGTGACAAAATACAGCTCGATCACTCCGTTCTCCACCTGCTCTTTAATGAAATGGTAGCGAATGTCTATGTGCTTGGCCCGGGAGTGTTGAACATAGTTGCAGCAAAGGGCAATGGCGCTCTTGTTGTCACAATACATCGGGATTTTGTTAAATCCCAAACCGTAGTCAGTTAATTGTGATCTCATCCAAAGGACTTGAGCACAACAACCGGACATGGTGATGTATTCAGCCTCCGTGCTAGAAATTGCAGCGCTTTTCTGCCTTTTTGAAGACCAACTGATCAATCTATCTCCAAGGAGTTGCACAGATCCAGAAGTGCTACGCCTCGTGTCTTGACATCCAGCATGATCGGCATCTGCGTATGATATTAAAGCAATAGAGGAATCTTTCGGATACCATAGACTACGATGAAGTGTTCCTTTTAGATACCGAAAGATCCTTTTCACAACATGTAGGTGCTTTTCGGTAGGCCGAGCCTGATACCGGGCACACATGTATACAACAAATTGCAAATCAGGCCTGCTAGCAGTCAGATAGAGAAGGGTGCCGATCATCCCACGGTAAAGTTTTGGATCGACAATAGTCCCATTCCTATCTTCATCTAACTTGGATTTCTCCACCATTGGAGTGTCCACGGGGTCACAATTTTCAAAGTTATATTTCTTTAAAGATTCTAGAGCATATTTGGATTGATTAATAAAGATGCCTCTGGGATTCTGAGAAATCTGTAATCCTAAGAAAAATGAAATTTTTCCCATCATTGACATCTGAAAGCGTGTGGACATTATCTTCTCAAAGCGTTGTGACAAGTCTATGTTAGAGGCAGCAAATATTATATCATCAACATAAATTTGTACCAGAAGCATGTCGTTGTCCTCCTTGAGAGTGAATAGTGTAGGGTCCACCTTGCCTTTGGAGAAGCCTTCCGAAATGAGATATGTTGAAAGGACATCATACCACGCGCGTGGAGCTTGTTTCAACCCATAGAGAGCCTTCTTAAGCTTGTACACATGATTAGGAAACTCCATGCTAACGAACCCATCCGGCTGACTAACATAGACTTATTCCCTTAGTTCACCATTCAAAAATGCCGTCTTCACATCCATTTGATAGACGATCATGTTCATATGAGCAGCATACGCAAGGAATAGTCTAATAGCCTCCAATCTTGCAACAGGAGAAAAAGATTCTTCAAAGTCAATACCCAAGGCTTGTTTATATCCTCTAGCAACCAATCTTGCCTTATTCTTCAATACTGCACCCATCTCATCGAGTTTAACCTTATACACCCATAACAAGGTAAGGATGTTAACCTTGTCAGGGAGAGGAACTAATTCCCATACTTCAAGTCGTTGGAATTCATTTAGTTCCTCCTGCATGGCCTCAATCCAAGATGATTGAGTCATAGCCTGTTGCCAATTTTTAGGTTCAACTTCAGAGAGAAATGCATCAAAGTAGCAATAGAGTACACTCTCTTGTAATTGATGGCGTGTAGAGACTGGTCGATCGAGATTACCAATGACATTCCTAATTGGGTGATCTTTTGTCCATTTGGTGCTATGTTTTTCAATCCTAGGTGGTCTGGAGTGAACAATAGAAGGAGCTTCTTCTGAGGTCGACGCGGATGAAGGGTTTTCAGGTATCGCTACACCAAAGAAAGGAAGCTCTTGCAGGTGAGCATATTCCAAATCGTGATCAATAGAATCCTCTTCCACATCATTAGGCACAAGTAAGGGTGACGATTCAGGTGTAGTTTGAGAATCACTTGGTGAGGGTGCATCCGATTCAATGTTAATTGAAGATGCATTTGATAAAGCTTCATTAGCAGGAGCAACAACTTCAGGGATTGGAGCTATCACTACAGGTGCTGGAACTTCATCATTTGGGGGATCAAAGAATTCGTCAAACAACGGTTGAAACAGTTTATCCCACTCGGGCCTTGTAGGTGGTAAAAATGATGTAGAAGTAGGATTATTGGGAACTAATCCGGAACTAATAGCACCGGTTCCCATCTCATGAAGCGCGGGTTCAGAGCTGTGTTGCTCAGAAGCCATCGCTGTCAGCTCATCGAAATCTGCGTCCATAGTTTCTACAATCTTACCAAGACGACGGTTGTAAATTCGGTATGCTTTCTTGGAGGGTGAGTAACCAATGAAAATACCTATATCGGCTTTCGGTTGAAGCTTGCCCAAGTTCTCACTATTAATGTTTGGATAACAAAGAGCACCAAACACATGAAAAATGAGACATCAGGTTGACGGTCATGTAGAAGCTCGTAAGGTGTTTTTCCATGGCGTTTCCGAATGATAGAACGGTTTTGGGTGAAACATGCAGTAGATATAGCTTCTGCCCACAAGAACAATGGAGCGTTCGCATAAATGAGCATAGTCCTAGCAGCTTCTAAAGCGTACGATTCCGTCTTTCAACGACACCGTTTTGTTGTGGAGTGCGTGCAGCGGATGTTTCATGTGAGATACCAACTCCTTCATAGTAATCACGAAGAGTCTGGTTGAAAAACTCTGTTCCATTATCTGTACGAATACGGCGGACAGTAGTATTCAAACGTACCTGAATGAATTTCAGAAAAGTGATGATAGCCTTCGGTGCTTCATCCTTTGTACGTAGAAATATAACCCATGTAAACCTGGAGAAATCATCCACAATAACCAGAATGAATTTCTTACCGCTCACACTTTCAGTTCTCATTGGCCCACAAAGATCCATATGCAAAAGATGAAGTTTTTCTTGATTGGTGTCTTCAGCTTTGGGCTTATATGATTTCTTGGTACTTTTCTGTAACACTCCCAATTTTCGGATAGCAGCGGAAGGGTCACTGGGAGTATTACTTCATAGAACAGCACACAAGTTACAGAAAACGCATTCAAAAGAGGCGTTTCAAAAGTTTAATCCATTCAATAATTTAAAATCAAAGTTTACAAGCAGAAACAGGCCCAACAATAATGTAATAATAAACAGTTTCAAAAAGTTTATCGAATGGTAATCAGTATTTTATTGCCTTTAAAATATCTAGTGCGACTCCATGCTCCAGCTGCTATTAAACCTGAGTACCTGAGAAATACATGCTAAAACATCAACACAACTGTTGAGTGAATTCATAGGTTTGCAAGTAAAAGCAGTGGACCACAAGATTTCAGTATTCAGATTAAAAAAGTCAGATAGCATCAGTTATCGCATTTAGCTCATGAAACCGAACATTAACATCCGTTATTCCGTTCAAGTTTCAAATACAGTGCGTCCAGTCGGTTTTCCGTTAAACCCGGACGGAGAGGTCAATCCCAATAGATCTATTCACAGCATTCACGTTTACTCGACCAGTACAGTCGGTCCAAGTAATTAACGGTTCATGACTAAAAGGGATAAAATAAGCATATAATTCAAGTACTTGCGTCCATTCGTAAAAAGTAGCATGTATTCCCCCTCGCGGGTTTAATAAAACAATTAAATAAGTAAAAGCGAGGCTATGAACTCACCTTAACGATAGCGATATCAAACAAGGATGATGATCAAGATAATAATGACGGGAGTGAACCACCAAACTAAGATATACCGAGAAACCGCGAGCTTCTAATGACAACCTAAAATAATGATGGCGCGTCTTAGAAATGTACACGGCAACATACATATTTAAAAATGAGTTTTATAAACACAATTGATTTGAGAAAATAACTATATTATAAGTTGAACTAGATTTGAAGAACATAATAAAAAAAGGGACTAAAATTGTTACATTGAAAATCTATAATACTTATATGTATGTAGCTTTATAGATCAGGGACCAAACATGTCAAATTCCGTGTTAGATGCATGAAACTATGAGCAAATTTTGTGACGTGAAAGGCATCATTGTTTCAAGTTCGTATTTAAAGTTCGTTATATTACTTTGCATATATATGAAGTTTAGAGTCCATGTTTCATTCTTAAGTTCAACATCTCATATATGTACTAAAGGTTTTACATTAGTCCCATAGTACTGCCGATCTATATATATACCTACATGAACTTATATAGCTTATGTTGTGCTCATGCCGAATTCGAAATAATACCTCCACCGTTTGACTTCAATCACCAAAGCTAGTGAACAATAACAAACGTCTCGCTCGAATATGCACTCTTCGCATTATTCAGCCCCGTCGACTATGGACTCCAAACACAAAGATTTCTCGATCACTAACCAATTCTCAAACCGAACGCGAACTACAAAGTTGTATGTAACCAATTTCATGACCCGAAAACGAACCAAAGTCAACTACAAGCTTTCTTTTTGTCGGAAAACATGAGCCTAAAACTCACACAAGAAACTTAATCCCAACAAGTACGTGTGTAGTCTTTATCGATATATGAACTAAGATGTCATGTCGGAAAATGACTCCAACCGTTGTCACCTTCGCCAAAATTAATGAACAACAAACTCTTATCCATATAAGGAAACATTAAAGCACACTTGTCGGTGTACTTAATATCCTAATTTTAGTTAAATAAGGGTCGAGTCGGAGCATACTCGAGCCCGTGATCTTGTCATGGTTTATTCATGGTGGCATGCGAGTGTATATTAGGATGACGGTTAACGTTCTTGTAGTAGCTAGATAAAGTAGTACATGACTTTATATTTTATATTAGATCACTAGTTTGTTAGTAGATTGACACGTACATACATGCATGTAGATGAGATGGATACGGATGTTTTAATTTGACATGCCAACAAGTTAGAGTTACTAAAATAATAGTTGGTTACTCAAATACTTTACGTTTCTAACTTAAAGATAAAGTTAAAAAAAATGGATATTATATATTGCTTTACAGTTTGTAAAAGCGGGTATTATTAAACTCAAATATTTTTAATGTTACACGATTTAAAAGATACATATAGAACACGAAAAATAAACGCTCAATATAAAATATAAACATCGACATTCGGAGCACGCTGACATTTTAATATAAAAATGAAGATTTATAATTTAATAAGTCTTAACGCGTTATATAAGTGAACGACTCTTAAAGGTTTATCATAAATTTACAAAGAATGTTTGTAAAACGAACAATTGAAATAATGACAAGAAAAATATTTTTATGCCATGAGCAGAATATTTAATATCGATGTCTAACAAAGAGTTGTCGGTAAATAATAAAAGACACATATTCGATACGTTAAAGCCACAACCTTGACGTTTGAATGAGAATTCAATATTTTTCATAAAAAGAAACATGATAAATAACAGTCGGGTTATAAATATTGATCTGAAGATTACGAAATGCTACATTCTTACCACCTTAAAAGAACTCTGTCCCAGAGTTCGGTTGTTTTACATGTTCATGATACGTTCGAGAAAAAAGTCATAGTACTTTTACGTTCACAAGAGTCGATACACGCTCGGATTAATCCATACAAATGTAAAAAATATAAAAAGATTAAAGAGTCGTTCGTATAAGATAATAACGATATGAATTAGAATAGCGATAGACAACGGATGAATTGTACAGTCGAATTACGAGCCGAAATGAAACAGTTTGTGCGAAATCCACATGCTTAAATCCACTCATTTCTAAAATATTAATTACATGGGTTCGTCAGGTCCATCTAATTAATATTTAGAAACTAATGGTTCAGTAATTTATAATATGCTTGTTTAAACGAGTGACGAATTCGTTTCAACAAGATAATTATAAATTATCCTACCTAAGCCTCGTTTGCACAAAGCACGTGATCAAGACCAAATCAAATAATCTGTAAAGGAAATAATCTCCTTGGCGGCATGATTCTTCAAAATAATCCGGAGTGGTAAGAAAAATCAAGGGACACAATTAATCCGTGTTACAAAAGAAATAAGTGTGCCAATTTTGCAAAACACGAGGTGTAAAGTCAAAGGTGTACTCCAATAAACCAGAAGACTTTACAACGATGGCTTACGAGATAACGTATACGATTCCAAAGCACAAGACGAGTATTCAAAATCTGAGCTGAAAGATAAATAAACAGTGGAATCGGGACTTGAAGGTGAATAATCAATAGAATTGGCAGTTGACGGTGAGTTCACGCTTATATAAAATCGTTACCAAAGAAATTATCAAAAAATTTTACCAAGACCATTGCTTCACCCGCAACGTATTTTAGCTTGATGTTTATATAAATAAACTCTTGATATAAACATACCAATGAAAAGCAAATATATATATAATAATATACATATTTTAGAAGCTTTTGAGTAGCATGATCGCGCACTGATGATCTTCAAGGCAATAAAATTATTTTAACGAAAGAGCTGTTATAGTCCAGGTTTTAAAAATGACCTAGTTCTCTATAACAAGTGCTCTGATACCAATCTGTAACACTCCCAATTTTCGGATAGCAGCGGAAGGGTCACTGGGAGTATTACTTCATAGAACAGCACACAAGTTACAGAAAACGCATTCAAAAGAGGCGTTTCAAAAGTTTAATCCATTCAATAATTTAAAATCAAAGTTTACAAGCAGAAACAGGCCCAACAATAATGTAATAATAAACAGTTTCAAAAAGTTTATCGAATGGTAATCAGTATTTTATTGCCTTTAAAATATCTAGTGCGACTCCATGCTCCAGCTGCTATTAAACCTGAGTACCTGAGAAATACATGCTAAAACATCAACACAACTGTTGAGTGAATTCATAGGTTTGCAAGTAAAAGCAGTGGACCACAAGATTTCAGTATTCAGATTAAAAAAGTCAGATAGCATCAGTTATCGCATTTAGCTCATGAAACCGAACATTAACATCCGTTATTCCGTTCAAGTTTCAAATACAGTGCGTCCAGTCGGTTTTCCGTTAAACCCGGACGGAGAGGTCAATCCCAATAGATCTATTCACAGCATTCACGTTTACTCGACCAGTACAGTCGGTCCAAGTAATTAACGGTTCATGACTAAAAGGGATAAAATAAGCATATAATTCAAGTACTTGCGTCCATTCGTAAAAAGTAGCATGTATTCCCCCTCGCGGGTTTAATAAAACAATTAAATAAGTAAAAGCGAGGCTATGAACTCACCTTAACGATAGCGATATCAAACAAGGATGATGATCAAGATAATAATGACGGGAGTGAACCACCAAACTAAGATATACCGAGAAACCGCGAGCTTCTAATGACAACCTAAAATAATGATGGCGCGTCTTAGAAATGTACACGGCAACATACATATTTAAAAATGAGTTTTATAAACACAATTGATTTGAGAAAATAACTATATTATAAGTTGAACTAGATTTGAAGAACATAATAAAAAAAGGGACTAAAATTGTTACATTGAAAATCTATAATACTTATATGTATGTAGCTTTATAGATCAGGGACCAAACATGTCAAATTCCGTGTTAGATGCATGAAACTATGAGCAAATTTTGTGACGTGAAAGGCATCATTGTTTCAAGTTCGTATTTAAAGTTCGTTATATTACTTTGCATATATATGAAGTTTAGAGTCCATGTTTCATTCTTAAGTTCAACATCTCATATATGTACTAAAGGTTTTACATTAGTCCCATAGTACTGCCGATCTATATATATACCTACATGAACTTATATAGCTTATGTTGTGCTCATGCCGAATTCGAAATAATACCTCCACCGTTTGACTTCAATCACCAAAGCTAGTGAACAATAACAAACGTCTCGCTCGAATATGCACTCTTCGCATTATTCAGCCCCGTCGACTATGGACTCCAAACACAAAGATTTCTCGATCACTAACCAATTCTCAAACCGAACGCGAACTACAAAGTTGTATGTAACCAATTTCATGACCCGAAAACGAACCAAAGTCAACTACAAGCTTTCTTTTTGTCGGAAAACATGAGCCTAAAACTCACACAAGAAACTTAATCCCAACAAGTACGTGTGTAGTCTTTATCGATATATGAACTAAGATGTCATGTCGGAAAATGACTCCAACCGTTGTCACCTTCGCCAAAATTAATGAACAACAAACTCTTATCCATATAAGGAAACATTAAAGCACACTTGTCGGTGTACTTAATATCCTAATTTTAGTTAAATAAGGGTCGAGTCGGAGCATACTCGAGCCCGTGATCTTGTCATGGTTTATTCATGGTGGCATGCGAGTGTATATTAGGATGACGGTTAACGTTCTTGTAGTAGCTAGATAAAGTAGTACATGACTTTATATTTTATATTAGATCACTAGTTTGTTAGTAGATTGACACGTACATACATGCATGTAGATGAGATGGATACGGATGTTTTAATTTGACATGCCAACAAGTTAGAGTTACTAAAATAATAGTTGGTTACTCAAATACTTTACGTTTCTAACTTAAAGATAAAGTTAAAAAAAATGGATATTATATATTGCTTTACAGTTTGTAAAAGCGGGTATTATTAAACTCAAATATTTTTAATGTTACACGATTTAAAAGATACATATAGAACACGAAAAATAAACGCTCAATATAAAATATAAACATCGACATTCGGAGCACGCTGACATTTTAATATAAAAATGAAGATTTATAATTTAATAAGTCTTAACGCGTTATATAAGTGAACGACTCTTAAAGGTTTATCATAAATTTACAAAGAATGTTTGTAAAACGAACAATTGAAATAATGACAAGAAAAATATTTTTATGCCATGAGCAGAATATTTAATATCGATGTCTAACAAAGAGTTGTCGGTAAATAATAAAAGACACATATTCGATACGTTAAAGCCACAACCTTGACGTTTGAATGAGAATTCAATATTTTTCATAAAAAGAAACATGATAAATAACAGTCGGGTTATAAATATTGATCTGAAGATTACGAAATGCTACATTTTCCCCCTTGAACACGCGGAACATAAATGATCCTTGTGAAATTTGAGCTTTGGAAGACCACGAACTAATTCGTTTTTAGCCAGATGATTGATAGCATCAAAATTAAGATGAGATAATCTGCGATGCCATAACCATGACTTGGTCTTAGATGCTTTAGAGAGAAGACATACTGGAGAGGCGGCCATCATGTCTTGTAAGGACAAGGTATAAAGATTTGCACCACGAGATCCCTTCAACAAATCTTTTCCTTCCAAGTTGTGGATGAAACAAGTGTGTTGTCGAAATGCAACCTCTAGGTTGGAATCACAAAACTGTCCTACTGAGAATAAATTATGACCAAGACCTTCTACATAGTATACCCTTGAAATCGTAACGTTTCCAATCTGATATTCACCATACCCCATTATCTTTGCAATATGATCATTCCCGAATTTAACCGTACCAAGAAACTTGCTGACAAAATTTCGGAGCATCGCGCGATCTCCGGTCATATGCTTTGAACAACCGGAGTCCAAATACCAGAGGATGATTTGGACCACCTGAAAATATCACCAGACGAGGACAATGTAGAGGTATCGGAATCTGAATGTTCCTTGTTATTAGCAGGTACAGATTTAATAATCTTAGATTTGCTAACTTTAGGTTTCTTAGATTTCCTAGCCTTCTTCTTCCTAGTTGGTGGTGTAGATTCTAGTTGGCTTAAATCCTGTGGTATTTCTTCACTGATAGGCACTATAGTGGGGGCTGACCTAATTAAAGGGTGCTGTTTCCATACTTTAGTGCTAGTGTGCCTAATTAAAGGACGCTCAGACCTAACCTCAATGGATGCATTCCTAGTTAAAGGGCACATGTTTCCATCTAATGTAAAGGTCCTACCAGTGGGACGCCATTGCCAACCAACTTGGGCACGTGTTCTACCAGTTGGCTTCCATTCAAGATCATTCCTAATGGAATTCATCTCATTCACATGATCAATAAGACACAAATCATGACGTTGGGAAAACATACATTCATTACAATTCCAACATTTTAAATCAGAATTCATAAATGGTTTAGGCTTCTGCACAGGCGCAGAGCTTTTAGTCTTAACATGATTCTTTTTATTTAAAACTGAACTAACATTCCTATGGTGAGCTTCTACTTTCTTTTTTTGGCACTACTAGTGGAGGGCTTGATCTTATCTTTCTTGAGTGGCGATCCTTTAGCCTTAGTAGTCTCTTTTAATCCTGTAGAAGGCAAAGTGGGAACATTAGCAACAGATTTTAAAGGTGCCTTACTTGATTGTGCCAATGACGGTTTTGCTCCTGGAGTCTTATTAAATGGAGTTACAGCAATGGGTCGATTAGTGAGTAGTGCAGAACCTGGTTTACCTATGTATTGCAAGTAGGCTAAGCAATATTGAACACGCTTAATATATTCATGGGCTGAATAATAGTAGCTACTTGAGGGATCTAAGGCATAAAGATCGTCTAAAATATCCCTAACAAGATCTACATGCTTAATTGCGTTCCTCATATAATCATCGTAGGTAACCGGGTTTTTCTTATGGAGCGGGTTCTTATAAAGCACTACTGACTTGGTTGTTGGAGCACTAGTGGACGATGCAGAGTCGGTAGCTAAATTATCAACAACTTCTTGTCGGGTGAGAAGAAGTGTCTCCTTTAACTCGGCCAATACCATGTTTTTGTCAATGAGCAGGATGTTTAAGTCAGAGATTTCCTCACACTTTTGGTTCAGTTGTTCAACATAATATTGTTGTTGTGCCGCATTAAAAGCGAAGCGTTCTTCTAGTGAACCATAAAGAGCGGATAGTCCCTGTCTTGTCCGATCCATCTCCCCTAGAACAGACGAAAGTCTAATTTCTAAGACCTGGTTTTTAGACTCTGCAGCCTCTAGTTCCAATTTTAGTGTTACATTTGATGACACATCTCTCTTCAATCTCATAATCTCTTCCTCTAATGCCTTAACTATTGCAATCATCTTTTCACTCGTCTCAACACCGTTTTCACAACTATTTGTTATCAAAAGATCCTCATTTTGAGTTTGTTGTTTTAATTCTAAAGATATACAATGTTGTTCTAGTTGATTAAAGCGTTTTGAAAGTAAATTGTAAGAATCTTGTAGCTTTAAAAACTCAGCGTTAGATTCGTGACAAGAATGATTATCTACCTCATTTACAGTATCAGCAACATTTACAGAGAGATCACACACATCATCACAAATATTCACATCATCACATTTAATCATATCGGATGTAAGCTCATTCGAATAATTAACATTTACAGTAGTAATCACATCACACGAGATTACTTCGGACAAGAATCGGTCATATTCGGATAAAATCTTTTCCTTTTCAATTAGTTGTAGTTCTTAAGCGGTGTCCATTTCATAAAACACTTTTTGAACTTCTCCAATTTCAAACTCAAGATTTTCCTTAAGAGATGCAAAACTTCCTTTTAGACTTTCGACAAATGGATTGATCTCATTTTTAAACACCTCGTTCATGTGTTCGAAAGCCCATTCTCTGGCGTTTAGGCCATTTGAAGTCGTACATTCCAAAATGACCTTGTCAAAATTAGTAAAGTATTGATTAATCTCTTGCAAGTTTAACCATACAGTGCTAACAGGTGGAAGATCCTTTGGAATTTCCTTAGGACCTTCCATGTTGACAAGTGTAGGAAATGTACTAGGGTTTTCTTCATTCAACATGTAGGTTGGTGCTGTAATGAGATCTTTGTCCATATAGAAGCGAATTCTAAAATCCGTTTTAGCAAGCTCCTGATTCATTTTAAAATAATCACAATCTGGATATTTTGCAGAATTGTATGACCGATTCTCATCAACTAGATCCTTATTGGTGCGATCATCGAAAATATTAATCGGGTCTAAGACCAATCCTAATTGGGTTGCATTATAAAGTCTAGGACTATGGATTAAAGCTTGTTTTGCATACCGTGGATTAGGGGGAAGGCCTTTTTGACGCGATAAGTTAAATTCTCTAAACGAAGCATCAAATAAGTGCACTAGTTGAGAGGCAGCGTATTGTCTTAAAAGCAAATAATCTAGACTTCTAATCTTATTAGCAGCATTAATCTCCATTTCATTCTTCTTAGACTCGAGTAAATCAAAATCCGTTTGAAGTTTTTGAAAATTAGTGACCACTAACACTTTTTCTTTAAGTTCATTAGAAAGATTTGCTCTTAAGTTTTCAATTTCTTGCAAATGACCCATTTTTTTGTTACGAAAATGATCATACTCGGGATTAGTTAGAACACTAGATGAAGCCACTAATTCCAAAGTTTGAACTTTCTCGTTGCTTAAGGCAAGCTCATCAGACAAATTCTTATTCTTAGCTAGGGTTTCTAAGAGTGCAGCATTCATTTGGCTAAGTAATGTAGCAGGAACCATGACCAAATCTTGTTGAGCAGGAGTATGCGTATGCGACATAAATCCCGGTTGTGTTTCACTCAAAGTCTGGGGACTCACATTGATATTACTATCATTGATTGTCTCCTCATTTGAAAGACTCACCACCGAAGACTCATTCGAATCAGCACTCTCTTGCACAACTTGATGTGGTTGAATACTAGCATCAGTGGTATTATCAGTGGTATTAATAAGTACCTCAGATCTCTTTTATGGCCCTAAGCTGGAGATAGTTGCCATAAGAGCTGCCTTTGCAGATTGAAATTCATCACAGTCTGAGTCATACGCATCAAGATCATCTGCTTGGTAGGCTGCATTCTGTGTGGTGACAATGTCTTGTTCAGCAATCCCTGGATCAGCAAGAAATGCAAGCTCCTCTTCATCAAGTTCCCTTCCTTGTGCCTGAGCATTTACCAGATAAATCTTTTCTGCAAACCATTGACCATCCCTTCTCCTCTTGGGTTTCTTGCAATCCCTGGACATGTGCCCTTCTTCCTTGCAATTGTAGCATGTAATCATTCTCAACTTGCCTGTGGAATTTGCCCGTGGAGGAGTGTTGACCATTGGAGCAGGATTGACCATGCGAGAATTGGTAGTTGATGTAGTAGGTCTCCCCTGATAAGGTTGAATAGGTTGAACCATTACCCTGTCATTCTCAATAGTAGCTTGTTGGCGAGAATTGGATGAATTCCTCAACTGATTGTTGGTAGGAGCTGATCCCCTAAATCCTCGTTTGCTTAATGTCCTTGTGAGATAAGCAGACATAGTGGTTAACACTTCAACTGGGTCAGTTCCTTGTTTGAATACAGGAATGGGGACTTCCTCATCATCACAGTACATAGCTTGGTCTTGTTGAACTGCATAATCACTAGAAGGAATACTCATGTGATCAGAGTACCTTGATGGATATGCTGCATTCTCTTGATAAGAAGAATATGATGGCTGAGCATAAGGTGCAATACTTGCTGAGTGAGGGTGTGAAGCATATTGTAGTGAAGGTGCATTAAACCGATATTGTTGCTGATGTGAGGTGGGTGGTTGCGGTAGAATCGAGTATTGGGGAAAGGTAGGTGTCATGTAAGGTGATGGATGATAGGCTTGATGTCCCAAGATATAAGGAGTGTTGTTGTGTGACAAGCTTGGTTGATTCGCCATCAAATCTAAAGAATCAGGGTACATACCTCGAGGCGAACGGTGCATGATCACATGTTTCTCATGCTGCTGAAGAAAAGCATATAGTTGATCCAAATTGCACTTATGCAAATCCCTGGTTAACTTAACATCGGTAATATACTCACCCCATTCAGCTTGAGGTAAAGTATTCAAGAATTTGGTGTTAACCTGGAATGGAGCAATCACGAGATTATATACATTCAGATCATTCATGAGAGTGGTGAATCTGAAGTAATAATCGTGAAGCGTTTCCCCTGGGTTGTACGTGAATCTATCAAACAGATCATACAACTGACATTCCCTTTCCTGTTTGGTGAGAGACGTGCCTTGTAGCAACACCTTTAAACGTTCCCATAAATCCTTTGCCACCGTATACTGACTTACCATTCGATAGATGTCATGTGGAAGAGCTTGGAGAATGGTTTGAAGAGCCTTTTCGTCTGCATCGGCAACAAGTTGTTGAGCTGGTGTAAGTTCTTCAAACTCCCTTGGTCGAGTCACATTGTTAACCACGATGGTACCATAGTCAAGTGGACCATTTAAAATTGACTTGACCATAAGCCTCCCATATACCGGTTTTCCCTTAAGGTATGACATCATCCGGCCTTGCCATGCTTCAAAAACTTCTTTGATGAGCATTGGAGGACGATTATTCGTACCCGTAATGACAGAAATATCCGTAAGTGATGTCATCTGAGGCATTACTAAATTCGGATTCATTTTGTTCACTTCAAAGAGACAAAGATTATCAGTTGATCGAGCAGTGAAGAAAGGTTGAGAATTTGTGTTGTGTTGTTTGAAATCAAGATTAAATCCACTAAAGATCGTCGAAAAAACTTGGAAAAATACCCCTTGAACTTGCTATTCGGAATAATCCCTATTTAGAATAACCCTATGCTGAAAAACCCTATTCGGAATGTTCCTGCTATTCGGAATATTTTTCAATTCGGAATGTTCTATTCGGAAAGATATCTATTCGGAATGTTGGCTATTCGGAAAGATGGGCTATTCGGAAAACTTTACTATTCGGAAAGAGTTTGCTATTCGGAAAAATTGCTATTCGGAAAGCCTTTTCTATGCGGAATGACTATTCGGAAAATCCTGTTATTCGGAAAACTCTCCTATTCGGAATGTCTATTCGGAAAACCCTGCTATTCGGAAAACTCTCCTATTCGGAATGTCTATTCGGAAAACCCTGATATTCGGAAAACTCTCCTATTCTGAATATCTAATATTCCGAATAGAACGTCTATTCGGAATAATATGGGAATATTAAGTTCGAGACTTTGAAAAAAGCTTTAAATCCGATTTTTTGATCAAAAACCACAAAAAGTTTTATGATTTTTACCAAAATAAGCTAAACCCAATCCTTATCAATTAATCCCAATAACAAAAATACCAAAAACAACAAGATTCAAGATTGATTTTTTCTAAAGATCACTAATTGATTCAAAAACTAAAAAAGCAACACAATCCTTACCTTAATTCACCCCTAGGCTCTTAATACCAAATGTAGAATCTTGATAAACTATGAATCTATGAATTGGGTTGAAGTTTTCTAGAGAGAGAAACTAGAGAGAGAAAGTGAGAGAAAAACTATGTGTTTATTTCATTCAAATGAATAATGTGAAAAACAACAACCAACCCCTTTCCAAGGAGGAAAGGGGTATTTATACTTCCAAGCCTTATTTAGACTTGGGCCGGCCCATGACAAGCCCATGGGCCGTTTCTTACTTAACTAAATAAGTATTTGTTAACTACGAGCTATTACAACATAAATAATATTGTGGAGTGACCGATACTTCTAATATACGTTAAAACGTATTTCTAACAGACAGGCTTAAAAGCAACTTGTTTACCAGTTTGTTTAGCAGGCACATGAAAAACTTTAGCCGGAGGATTCTCAATATCTGTACTAAGTTCACCCTTAGCAGCTCGAGAAGAACTGCTGGGTTTAACTCCAGAGAGTTTGGGCAAGGGTGGTAACTCAGCCACATCTTCAGAGACAGGGTCATTAGTCAAAGTGGTATTTGACATATGAATAGTCTCTGTAGATTTGAAGACAATGTCTTTGGGTTTGGTGAGAATTCTCAGCTTATTTTTCTTAGCAGATATATCCCTTTTAATGTCAGCAGGTACTTCATCATTAAGCAATTGATCTATTGTGAACCTAGCACACAACCATTTTTCAATAACCTTGTTTAATTTAGAAACTTGATCATTTAAAGCAATGTTTTCAAGGTTAACCTAGTGACTTCGTTTTGCAGGGATATTTTCTCTAAATTAACCCGTCTAAGAGTTTCACATTCAGATTTAGCATTTAGCAATTCAGTTTTAACAGAGTGAAACTTATCAAGTAGGTTCTTTCTTTGTTCCTCAACAAAGTGTAAATCAACAATGGTGTAATCAAGGACATGCTTGTGTTCATCACTATCAGACATAGATAAAAGCCTGTGTACCTTTTTCATTGTGATGTCGACCCATTGTCCTGATCTTGCATCACCTTTTCCAACAGCTGGTTCATCCTCAGCTATAGCCATGAAAGCCTGACTCTAGTGGTATCTTCCTCATCTGAAGTCAGTGGCTCATCATTCCAATCATAAGCTTCAGCAACCAACCCTTTCTCTGTCTTTTTATCACCACCTTTCTTCTTGGACAGAGCTTCAAGCTTCAAGTTCATTTGTTCTAACTCAGCTTTAAGTGCCTTGTACTTGTTTTTGTAATCCTTCTTCTCAGTGTCTGATGAATTGGATTGGTAAGATGAGTTATTATGTTGTTTGAACTTGTAAGGTTTAGATGAAGATGATGGATAGGAGGGTGAGGATGTCTTGGTCGAAGGACAGTCTTTTTGGAAATGTCCAAGCTTTCCACAGGCAAAGCAAGTTTCTTTTGACCTGTCAGTTGGTTTACTAGCTGATCCTATTCTCCCTGATCTTTTAAAGAATCTTCTTTGGTTGGCTAGCAAGGCTCTTTCATGAAACTCTGCATTAAGGTCAGTCAAGAACTCTTGGCTGTTGCGGGTGTCTTCTTCAACATCAGAGTCGCTATCATGAGGATGTGTTGCAGAGATCAAGGCTTTAGAAGATGCTCCTTGGACTAAAAATCTTTCAGTCTCTGACTTGTAAATAGTATCGATCAGCCCTTCTTCATAATTATACTTTCCATAAAGCTGAGCAAGGGTGTCATTCTGGATTGAGTTGTTAGCTCTCTGAGTCTGATTCATACTCAGTCACTTTCGTGGAAGGCTATTGACGAATGTGGCATTGATCTCAGCTTGACCAATAGTGACATCATTCATTGCTAGGTCATTGAGAAGAATCTTCAGCCTTGTATAGGTTTGCTGAACCTTTTCACCTTCAAGTGACTTGAAGGTATTGAACTGAAGTCTGAGTGCCTAAATATTTGTCTCTCTTGTTTCAGAGGGTCCTTCATAGCCAAGGATGAGGTCTGTCCACATTTGTTTGGCTGTGGGACACTGAATGACAGACTTCATGATGTGTTTGGGAAGACAGGATATGATGATGCTTTTGAGATGTTTATCTTGGTTTGCCAATTTTCTATCAGCTGGAGTCCATTGTTTGAGAGGTTTGGGAAGAGGGTTTTCTTCAGTGGAGGTAAGCGCCATGGGAATATAAGGACCATTTTCTAAAATTTCTAGAAGAAAAGGTTCAAGTCCATCGAGATACACAAGAAATTGACTCTTCCAACTGGCAAAATCTTCTTCATCAAAGACTGGTATACTTGTGACATGTGATCCACCTCATGAGTCAAGAAGTTGGGGTAGATCATCGTCATTGGCAGGAGGGTTGAGCCTTGGTGAAGATGGTGTTGTGGAAGGTGATTGTGGTGGGTTAGAAGTTTCTGGCATGGTGGATCTTGATTATAAAACTGAGAACGATGTTTCTTGAAAGTTTTAATATCAAACACCGCTCTGATACCAATTGAAAGTCCCTAATCAATGCTAGAAACCCTAATCTTAACTAATCAACACAAGGTATTACTTTTCAAACGTAATCTTATTATTGTATAGTAAAGAATTACAAGTGTTATGGATAACACCGTTTGATGACAATGTGTTGTGCACACTTTGAACAACTATAAACCCTAACTTATGAATACAGTCGCAGCTGTTTGATTCTATAAGTTCTATGAAATAATGTTATGAATATCTCAAAGTGTTAAACATTAATGCATGGATACACATCCTATTTATAGTGTTACGAGATTGACCTAAATAGTACTTGATGGTGACTACACAAGCTTTCACAAGTTCCCACATCAGTCACATGATGTTCTTCTATTCTTGGTAGTATTCCATTATGCTTTAAGGAAACAGTTGTCAAAACACTTTCCTTTTTCTTCATAGTCTCGAACACACAAATGGCATGTCCAAAGTGTGCTGAGTGTTAACAGGGTATTGCCACCCCTGTTAACCCTCAACCCCTCAGAGTCCCTGATACATCTTGGCTGTTATCCATCACAGCCAATGAGTATGTCTTCAAGTAATCTTTGACTTCCTTGACAATGTCTCTGACATGGACTCCTCTGAGGTTGCTCACAGAGACTTGGATCTCTGTAAGTCTTGCGATACTTGCCTGCCTCCTAGGCACAGGCAAGGGACTATCTAACAGCTTAATTATGTTTAAATCTATGATCAGGGAATCTAAGAAGTTTAGATTCCCAACAGTCTTGTAATATTTTATTGTTAATATAATTAAAATTGGATGGATAAATTAATATGTTAATTGAATCAAATTTTATTTTGTTTTATTATCCGACCAAAAGACTTTAGCAGTCACATTATATGATGCATGCTCTTCACCAAGTACACGGCTTGAAAACTTGATGAGGGACTTTTGGCTCTCTATTTGGAGAAGACTCATTAGATACTTGGATCTTATATGATTTATTGCTTTCATATAGATTTTGTCTTCATCTCTACCCATTTTTCTATCAGTGTTAGGGGCTTATATGTTTTTCACTGTGACTTGCAAAATATTATATGCTAGATTCTTGAAATCATTATAACCGACTTATACTTATATCCAAACATGCTTTAATATATCTGTTGGGCCAATTTCGAGCCTAAATTATCCCTGTATTGATTTGAATGAAATATACCCTAAGTATTATATAGGTCGGTAAACTCATGATAGTTTACCGAGTCATCCTCAAGATGTTCTTAGAAGTCCACAGAGACTCCTTCACTACTGCAGCAAATCTGAGCCAGTGAAGACAAGAACCAAGATCAGGATGATGGAGTTAGTGAGTAATGACAATGACTCACTAACTCCAGAAGACCATCTATGATATGAAGACCTGAAGTATTTATACTGAAGACATAGTGGGAACTTCTTTGGGTGAAAAAGGAAGAATATAAAGTGCAAGGTGGTTACTTTACTTTATTAAAGCTTCCAAAGGAAGCTTCACTTTCCCACTATATATAATGGTCTCATTGGTTAGAGATGGTTAGAGATTTCCACCACCAAAATACACATAGTGTTAGTGTTAGGATTTCCTCCTCCCATTGGTTCTTTCCTTCCTTGTAACAATGGGAGTTTAGTTTGTCATCATCGCCCAGTTGTTATTCCACAAACAACCGAGCAACACTTGTATATTTGTTGATTCATTATTAATAAGATATACAAACGATGAAAAGTACATTCGATATGTGCACAAGATTAGTGGACCAACAAGTGGTATCAGAGCTCACACCGTCAGAGATCACCATAAGAGCTTACACTATGATCCAGATCCGTTCTATATTAACTGCTAATAGCGTTTGAGCATTGTCAAAATATATTTGTGTTCTTCAAAAACTTCTACTGTTAATAAGCAAATTTTGAGGGAGAGAGACAAATACTTTGAGACAGCTAATCCTCACAAATATCTTATCAAAAACAATCACGCCGATTTGTGTTTATCCAAATTGAAAACCAATATCCAAACCGAGATATCCATCATTTCCCAATACAAACCAATCACCAAATTACAAATCAAAAAACATTTATACTCACTGTTCCATACCAAATAAAAAAATTATCATCGGTATTTCCAAAAAAACCCAGATCTGAAAGTTAACACATAAAAAAAAGGCATCGAAAGATCTTATAAATCAACAAACAGATCCAATCCTAGGCATAACACTCAAAAATCAAATCGAAAAAATAGGTGGATTCCTTCTTTATGGCGAAAGGAAGGGTTTTTATAGTTCAGAAATTTGATTTTTGGGGATAGCGAGAAGCTTAATGTGAGTTAAGGATTATCGGTATCGAAGGATCATTGTTGTTCGATTTTTTGGTGTCGATAAGATGGGATTGCGATAAGATTGATGGAAGTTATGGATGTGTTATCGGTTGTGAAGTGGCAGATGGGTGGTTGTAAAAATATGAGGTGGTTGTGATGCTTAAAGAACCTCGAACAAGAGGTTGGTTGATCTTTGGTAAACTGATAAAGAACACAGTGGTTATTGCTGAAGAAATAGGTGTTTAGAGCTGATTAAAAATCAGTTACTAAAGATGGTTTGTGATTGGTTTATATTTAAACAGCATTAGAGAAAAGCTGAAGAAAAATGGGTGATGGGTAAATGTCGGTTGATATGGTTTAAGTGGTTGTGATATCAGGCTATTCAGTTTTATGATAAAACTTATTTAGAGTGGGTATTTAGCTCCAGAGAAAAAAGGGGTGTTTGGTGATCAGTATTAATATATACTGATGAGTATAGAGGTTTTATTAATCAGTTGAAAAAATTAGAAAGGGTTGTTCAGTAGTCGACTAGTATTAATAGATACTGAAGGTGAAGTTGAAGCCCACCAGTGTTGATGCCTTGTACCAAAGCCCATCAGCAAATGCTGAAGCTCATTAGCAATCAAATATGAACACCTTTCAGTTGCTGAACCTCTTCAGGTTTCGAACCCCCTTCAGCAGGACTGACCCCCACCAGTAGTACTGGATCTCTCCAGCAAGTTCTGAACTTCAGCAGTTCTGCACCTCCAGCAAGACTGGACTGAACCCATCAGTCAAAACTGAACCCCCTTCAGTTTTTGAACCTCCAGCAAATCTGGACCCCCCTTCAGGCATGACTGGACGAATCCTCATCAAATTGGACCTCCAACAAAAATGGGGACCCCTTCAGCACTGATCCTGAACCACCAGCAGTGACTGAACCTTCAACAAGATCTGAAGCTCAAATAGAAGTTTGAAACTGAAGGTGAACCTCCAACATTCTGGACGAACCTTCAGCATGTCCTGACTGAACCTCAACAGGTAAGAACTTCGTTCACACATCCTGATGCTACATTTTATTAGTGTAATTGTTCAAAAATTGCTAAAGTTTACAATTTCTGAGGGAGAGAAAAATACATTAATATTGACAGGAAGCATAGAAAATGCTTATCACGCATCAGGGTGTAAGAACCATGTTTCCTTCAAAAATTCTACAAGAACCATTCATAATCCAAAACCAATCTCACAACAAAACATTTTCCAAACCTAAAAAAAACAACCTGAAGAGGCAGCAGGTGTGTTTTTAAAACGCAATGGTATTGGGTGTGTCGAGGAAGTGATGTATTGGATGCGATGTATGATGATGTTCTTGTCAAGAGAATGAAGACGGTTGAAAAATAGGTTAGTGTTTGATCAGCCTTGATGAAAAGGGATGAAATGGTTTGTAAAATGGTTATGTTTGATCAGGTTGTGGAATTGCTCAAAGTAGGTTGTTTAGTGTATACTCAGTGATTGATCACCACTGCTATCCTCTAAAACAACATCGATTGAAAACTTCCAGGTACCTAAATGTTGAACCACTGAACCATCAAACATTTACTAACCCAAGTTGCTGTACTTATGGAAACTCTAAACCTTACACCAGAATGTAACTTCAATAATAAGTCATTGATGTTATTGTTTCATGTTTTAGAGTTTACTTTCTTGCAACTACAATAAAAAAAATATGTACATATTTGTTTATCATTTTATTCTTTGTAACATCAGAAGGTGATAAGAAGTTGTATTTGCTCACTCACATTTGATGATTTCACTTAGGCTATTCTTATGTCTAAATAGGGGGAGATTGTTGGACTTGGATTTGAACAACAAATAGACTAAGTGTATGTACTGAGTGAAAAACACTCAGTTTGTCATCTTCAAGATTTCAAGCTTCAGTGACTAAAGATGGTCAGCGGACAAAGAAGACTTGAACATAGAAGACGACAACTCGGGCTATTTTTATATCCAAATAGGGAGAGATTGTTGGGTCAAGATTTGACCCAATTGTTCTCACAAGTATTTTAAAATAAAATAGCAATTGAAGACTTGAAGAATTGCTGAAGACATCTTCAGAATTTGCTGAAGACATTTGAGCACCAAGTCTAGTACCAGTCTTGCTAAAGACAGTTCAGCACCAGCACTTCCAGAGTACTTTGAAGACAAGGTCTTCACCTTTAGTAGCTGATACGGATCAGCATCTTAAGGACAGACCTGAATGAAGTTGCCTTTAGTTCAGCTTGGAGTGACAAACCAAGCTGAACGATGTTCATCTAACTCTCGAATTACAACCCGAAGATATTGGCGGGAACTTGCTAGAAGACAAGAGAACAACCGTGCTTACTTATACAGCCAATAAGAAAGTCAAAAGTAATATTTACTTTTATAATTTTATGGGAAAGAAAGCATGGGAGCACATGGGCTTCACTTTAGTGAAAGCTTCCTTTAGAAGCTTTAGCTTTTCTTTCCCTATATATAGATAGGTTGTTAGTAGAGTTAGATAAGATTTCCATTCCACATAAAACACACAGTGTAGTGTTAGGATTTCTTCCTCTCTTGTTCATCAAGAGAGAACCCTTGTCATTCAACCACTTTGTTATTCCGCAAACAAAGTGGGTTATAGATTTTTTATTTGATTATAATAAAATTCTATACGTTGAAAAGTACAAGTTGTGTTATTAGTAGTTAATTGGTCAATCGTGTTAAGATTACAAGATATCAAGGACCCAACAAGTGGTATCAAAGTGGGTTGGATTTTCTCTATCCAGATCTGTTCGAATGGCTGCTAATAACGTGTTTTACATGGTCAAAATCAGTAGTGTTTGTTCAAAAACTGCCTTTATAGTATCAGTTTTGAAGGGGAAATAATACACTACTGTTGACATCTGGTGAAATATTACCACACAAATCCTATCTAAACCCCACCCAACCCACACGTATCTTACACCTTACCCCATACCCACCACTGACACAAAATAATATCCTAATCCACCCACCACCACCACCCACTTTACCTCCAAAACCCACCGTCCTCACCAAGCAATCACACCCACAATACAAAACAATTTTTACTCATAACAAAAAAGACAGATCCAATTCATATCCATCCTCATAATCTCACTGTCTATCTCATATACAACACCTAATTCATTAATCTATCAAGGTCCAAATTACTCCACCATCACAATCTCACATATCCACCATCATCAAAATATAAAGAAGACTAGAAGAAATCGTGATGTACACACGATTTATATCTTCTTTGATATCATCGAGGTATACAAAACTTTTTTCAACTCAATGAACCCACAACAATCAAAACCCAAGTCTCACTAACCCGAAACAAGAAGAAATTGAGACAACATAAAAGGATGAATCTGTTCTTTTGTGGCCACAAAAAAAAACGGATTGTGTTATTTGAAGAATCGATTTTTGTTTAGTGAAATTCTTACGTATACCATGGTTTTTGGGTTTTCGAGAGATTGTTTATTGATGGGCAATTGCGGTTAGATGATTCGGGAAACGATTTATAGAGATCGAGTGGTATGTTGGACATAGATTCGTGAAACAAAGAAAAATTTTGTGGGAATTATCGGTCGATATTTGTTGAACTGATAAAATCATCAGTGAACTTCAGCAAAAGAGCTGAGATGAAATAAAAGGGATGTGTAGGTTTGCCTTGAAAAGCTGATAAGATCAGCTGGGTTCACAGAATGTAGTGGCGTTAGTATCTAGCTTCAAAGAAGCTGATAAATCGCTTCAAATGAGGTCAGTATTGATCTTTAAAGATATGTTGTCGAAAAGAGCATAAGAGGTGGGAATGTCTTGGTGTAATGGCTATTGGTGCGAGTGTATATTGCTGCAAATATGTTGTTGAGGACAAACTGATTATTAAATAATCAGTGAATAAAAAGGGTGTGTTAGCTACGGATGAACCATGAGCTGCTGTGGTGATTGTCGAAACTCAAATAATTGAGTTGATATAATGATTTCGATGTATTTGGCTTTGTTAATGCAATAATGCCTAAACGATACTTGCATTTTTCGGTGTCGCTTAGTTTTGATTACGACAATATGTAAAAACAAGTATTTACAAAAACAACGAAAAACGAATTCTTGAGTTCAAGTATTTTTCATTTTACCCATTTTAACTTAAGTTATGAATAAACAAGTACTAACCTTAATCAAGTGATCAAGTGATTTAATCTTTTCTTAAAACTCACTTTTTATTAAGTGTGACAAGTTTTTTATTAAACTTTCTTTTTAAGAAAATGTTTTATTAAATTAAATATTTGAAAATTTGAAAATGGCATATTCTTTTTTGATTTGGAATATTCTTTTAGGATATTTTATAATCAGATAAGACCTCCACCACTAAAGGACAAAAAGGGAGCGGAGTCTACTCCGGCGGTTCCCTAGTGCCTATGCGGTTCCTTATCGATGAGGAACCGCCGGCTGACATAAGGAACCACGGGCAGATATAGCCGTTGGCCCTTTTTCCTATAAATAGTGGACCATTCTCAGATTTTCTCTTTACCTCTTTTGCACATATATTTCCAGATTCAAACGTACTTCTTAAATCACTCAAATCCTTGATCATTTGATTGATTACTACTTGTTTAGAAGTGAATCTATCCCATCCATCCCTTCCTCTCCAAGTGAAAAGAGAAGAACACTGTCCTTGTGAAGTGTTGAGTCCACCACCAAAGATCCTTTGACGATCAAATCTTATACATTTGTTGTTGTGTCATATTTGTGAAGATCCAAGTAGTTGTGTCTATTTGGAAGTTGTGTATGTACTAAGTATAGTTGTGTAGATTGGTCCTAGCTACGATTAGGGCTCGACTTTTAGCTTAGAGTCAGAAATTGGTTAAGCAACGTGTACGGTTTTCTTCACCATAAGGAGCTTGTTGTGTAGTGAACTCTCGAGTAAGGAGTACTCGAGGAGTGAAGTAGGAACGAGGAGTGAGCTTCGTTGTCGAACCACTAAAAATCCTTGGTGTTTGGTTTGATCTTTTTTTACCCTTAACTCTTTACATTCTTTATTCTTTGTGCATATACATTAGTTAGTATTAGTTTAGTTACCCAATCATTGTTCATATTGTGCATAAGAGGATTTCACATATTTCCTCAAGCCTAAGTTTTTGAAAAAGATTTTTTTGAAAACCATCTTTTAACAAGTAAATATAAAAAACTATTCAACCCCCCCCCCCCCCCCTCCTTCTAGTTTCTACAATTGGTATCAGAGCGAGGTTGCTCAAGAATTTTTAAAGTATATTGTATTTTAAAACTTGAATCGATCTATGGATTCCAACAAGTACCTAGAAGGGAAATCTATGCAAAGACCACCACTTTTTGAAACCGATAGTTTTATTTATTGGAAAAATAGATTTGAGACTTATGTGAAATCAAAAGATTTAGATCTTTGGCATGTTATTACCAATGGTGATTTTTTATCTTATCAATTTAATGAAGTTTCTAAAACAAAAGAATTGGTCACTTTTGACAAAGCTAATGACGATACTAAAAAGAAACTTTCGAAAAATAATGAGGCTAAAATGGTGATTTATAATGCTTTACCTAAGAAAGAGTATGAAAGGATTTTTATGTGTGAAACCGCTAAAGATATTTGGAACACTCTTTTAGTAACCCACCAAGGTAATGGCCAAGTCAAAGAAAGCAAAATCGATCTTCTTGTCCAACAATATGAACAATTTGTCATCTTAGAAGATGAAACTATTGATAGTTCTTTTGCTAGATTTAACACTATTATTACTAGTCTAAAAGCACTTGATGAAGGTTTTTCTAGCAAGAACAATGTTAGGAAGTTTCTAAGGGCCTTACATCCTAAGTGGAGAGCAAAAGTCACGGCGATTGAAGAATCAAAAGATCTCTCAACTTTATCACTCGATGAACTCATAGGCAACTTGAAGGTTCATGAGATGATAATATTGAAGGACTCGGAATTGGTAAAAACCAAGAGTGAAAGGAAGTCTCTTGCACTCAAAGCCAAGAAGGCACAAAGCGATCATGATAGTTCCTCGGATAGCGATGACGAGGAGTATGCATTGGCGGTGAGAGATTTCAAGAAGTTCTTCAAAAGACGAGGTCAACACGTGAGGCAACCCAACAATGACAAGAAACCATTCTCAAAAAATCGGTTTGCCAAGAACGAAAATAGTGATAGGAATTGCTTTAGATGTGGTGATCCAAATCATTTCATTAGTGATTGTCCAAAGCTTTCACGTGATAAGAATCACACGGCGTTCGTTAGTGGTTCTTGGAGCGATAGCGGTGAAGATGTTGATGACAACCCCAAAGAGGAGAAATGTCTTATGGCTCATACTTCTAAAGAGGTACATTCCGAAACCGAATATTATAGGAATGATAGATCCACCTTAGATGATATTGAATTAGAAGGCCAATATGATAATTTACACAAACTTAGCCTTAAATTCATAGAAAAGAACAAAACCTTAAAATCAACCAAAACTAAGCTTGAAAATGAGATCAATGAACTTAGGGAGAAATTAGCCAAGCTTGAGAAAAATAAAGAAGTTGATTTAGGTTGCTTAAGTTGTGAGAAACTTAGATTAGAGAATGAAGATCTCAAGAGCACCTCCATTAAATTGGAAAAGTTCATGAAAGGTACTAGTGCTCTTGATGATATGTTAAACAAACAAATTCATTCTAAGGAAAGACTTAGTGTAGGTTTTAACTCAAATGAAGCATCAACTAGTGAACCTAAACAAGTTAGATTTTCAGAAAAATCGTCTGTTGTACGCGGTCCCAGATTGTATGGGGCGGTTCCTTATCACTATGGAACCGCCGCCCTGGATAAGGAACCGCGGCCAGAAAGAGGTTTTGCTGAAAATCCTAAACTTTCTGAAAAGTCAAATTTAGGTGAACAACCAAAGCATCTTATTGTTAACAAGGTCAAATTACCCATACTTGACGACAATGTCGTTGATAAGTTCTATAAGCCCTTGAGTAAACCTCTAATGGGAAATAGAAGTTTATCAAGACCATCCACTACTCCACCAAGAGTACGGAATGGTCTTGGCCTAGAAGTAGAACGACAACACCTAGAAGAGATAGTCAAAACAATTCACGACCAAGAAGTAAAACTCCAACACCTAGAAGGAATGACCACAACTCTAAACCAAGATCAAATACACCTAGGAGAAATAATGAACAACAAAATGGTCATATGAATTATTATCCTCCTCCATTTTATTCCCCATGGGGAACCCCTCCTCCATTCATGCATCCCAACCAAATGCAAGGGATGTTTGGAACTAACAATTTTGGACCCATGAGATATTGGGGACCAAATGTTTGATCTTGTGTGTTGTTACCTACATATGCTTGGGAATTGATTTGGAACACGGCGAGTGGATTAAGGATAGTGGTTGTTCTAAACACATGACGGGTAATCGAAGTTTGTTCTCGCACTACAAAGCATATGATGGAGGTAACGTCACATTCGCTAGTAGTCTACATGGTAATATCATTGGCAAAGGTACGGTTTCTCTTGACTCCATGACCATTGAAAATGTTGAGCACGTAGATAATTTAGGGTTTAACCTTTTAAGTATAGGTCAAATTTGTGACAATAAGTGTAAGGTCATCTTTTCGGAACATGACATTGAAATCTTAAAAGATGGAAAGGTCATTGGAAAAGGTGTTAGAAAGCATGGGCTTTATGTCATGAAGGTCAATAAGAAGTCAAAAGACAACATATGTCTTGCGACTATAGATGATAGTTCTACTCTTTGGCATAGGAGATTAGGTCATGCTAATATGTGTTTAATTTAATCTTTAGTCTCTAAGGAGTTGGTAAGACACCTGCCCAAGATGAAGTTTGATAGTCACTTTTGTGATGCTTGTAAAGTTGGAAAGCAAGTTCACTCAAGTCACAAAGCCAAGAATTTGGTTTCAACCTCTCGGTGCTTAGAGCTCCTACATATGGATCTCTTTGGACCTTCCGCCATACGGAGTTATGGAGGTAACCTTTATACCCTAGTTATAGTTGACGACTATTCTAGATTCACTTGGACTAGATTTTTGGCATCTAAGAATGAATCTTTCGATCATTTCGAAATCTTTAGTCGAAGAATTCAAAATCAACTAAGATGTCCGATTGTCTCTATTAGGACGGATCATGGTAGGGAATTTGATAATGAAGTGCAATTTGGTGCCTTTTGTGAAGCTCATGGTATTACCCATAACTTCTCGGCTCCTCGCACTCCACAATCAAATGGGGTAGTTTAAAGAAAGAATAGGACCATCCAAGAGATGAGTAGGACGATGTTAAACGAGCAATCTTTGCCTCAAAAGTTTTGATGCAATACCGTGGACACATCGACTTATATTCTCAACCGAATTCTTATTCGACCTTTCCTAGGAAAGACCCCCAATGAGATTCTTAAAGGTAAGAAACCCTCATTGGAATACTTTAGGGTGTTTGGAAGCAAGTGCTTTATCCTCAACACCAAAGACTACTTACCAAGTTCGACCCAAAGTCTTACGAAGGTATCTTTTTAGGTTATTCCTAAACTAGCAAAGCCTACATAGTCCTTAATAGAACCTCGGGCGTAATTGAAGAATCACTTAACGTGACTTTTGATGAAACCCCTCCTTTACCCAAGACACGACCATTGGTTGATGATGACTTGGATGAAATAGAAGTAGTTAAATCCAAAGAGGTTAGAAAAATAGGAGTTGAAGACCTGAAAAGGAAGTAAACATTAAGGAGTCTAAGGATCATACTCTCAATAATATCATTGGTGACTTAAATCAAAGGACCCTAAGATCTCAAGTCCAAAACCAAAGCAACTTCTTTTGTTTCGTCTCCTTGATTGAACCAAAGAATGTTAAAGAAGCTTTGACGGATGAGAGTTGGGTCATTGTGAAGCAAGAAGAATTGTATCAATTCGTTGCTAATGATGTTTGGTAACTTGTTCCTCCACCTAGAAGTTCTACCATTATAGGAACCAAATGGGTCTATAGGAATAAGTTAGATGAGAATGGTGTTGTGTCTCGCAACAAGGCTAGACTTGTAGCTCAAGGCTATAATCAACAAGATGGGATTGATTATGACGAGACATATGCACCGGTAGCAAGATTAGAATCCATTAGAATCCTTTTAGCCTAGGCTTGTGCCTTAGACTTTAAGCTTCAACAAATGGATGTAAAGAGTGCGTTTCTTAACGGTTTGATCAATGAGGAGGTATATGTGGCTCAACCTCTCGGCTTCATTGATTTTGAGAAACCGGATCATGTTTACAAGCTTAAGGAGGCACTTTATGATCTTAAACAAGCACCCAAAGCTTGGTATGATAGACTTAAACGTTTCTTGTTAAACATGAGTATACCATGGGGATGGTAGACAACACGCTCTTTACAAAGAAGAAAGGTTCTCACCTCATAATCGTGCAAATATATGTTGATGACATTATATTTGGCTCAACTTGTCAAGAATTGTGTGATGACTTTGCCAAAATCATGCATGATGAGTTTGAAATGAGTATGATGGGAGAACTTAACTTCTTTTTAGGACTCCAAATTAAACAAATAGATGATGGTATTTTCTTTAGTCAATCTAAGTATGCTAAAGAAATGCTAAAGAAATTTGGATTAGAATAATCTAGACCAATGAAGACCCCAATGGCCTCGGATACTAAACTCACCGTAGATGATGATTGTGAGTCGGTAGACAACACCAAATATAGAGGTATGATTGGTAGTTTGTTGTACCTAACGGCAAGTCGACCGGATATCATGTTTAGTGTTTGCCTTTGTGATCGCTTCCAAGAGGCTCCTAAAACCTCTCACCTTGAAGCGGTTAAGCGTATCTTCCGATACATTAAGGGCACTATACATTTAATATTATGGTATCCTAAAGGGACCGGTGTAGAACTATTGTCTACGCGGACTCGGATCATGCCGGAGACTATGTGGACCTGAAAATCACTAGTGGAGTTTGTACCTTCATGGGTTGTTGTTTAACTTCTTGGTTCTCCAAGAAACAAACCGCTCTTGCGATATCCATCACGGAAGCCGAGTATGTGAGTGCTGGAAAAGCATGCCAACAAGCTCTATGGATGAAGCAAGCGCTTGTTGATTACGGGATTTCTCTTGATGATGTTCCCATCACGTGCGACAATAAAGGTGCTATAGACCTTAGCAAGAATCCCGTGCAACATTCGCGAACTAAGCACATAGAAATTCGCCACCATTTCCTTAGGGATAATGTTCAAAAGGGGAACATTTCGATTGAGAAGGTACCCTCCGAGGATAACTTAGTCGACATCTTCACTAAGCCACTTAAGAGGGAACCTTTTAATTACTTGCGTCTAGGTCTAGGATTAATGGAACATATTCCTTAATTCTTTCCTTTTATTGAGTCTCTTATTTTCTTTTGAGTCTTTTGTCACCTTGAGTCATTGAGTCTCCTAAACTCTTCTTGAAAGTCTTCTCTTCTCCTTTTCAAAATTCTCAAAGTCTCTTTTGAAAATGGTCGAGAAATGTTTTGACATTGTTAATTTAATCTAAAAACGTTTTTCATAGATTCTTGCTATTAATATCGAGCTTACATAATTCATATGTATGATTCTCTCAAACATAGCAAGAACAAGATAGAATCATGGAGGATCATTGTGTCGTGACTTAAGGTCTTGTCTTACACACCTCCTACATCTATTTTTATTTTAAAATCCATGTATTTTGGTCAAATCTCTATTTGGTGAGTTCGTATGTATTTTCTTTGTCTATCTTTGCTTTTAGGCATATCCCTATGATTAGTTAGACTAGAAAAATAAGATTTGCTGAACTGAAAAATCTTCCTTCACCACCAAAACACAGCCTCTTTAGGCGGTTCCATATATGGACCTCGGTCCCTTAGCGATAAGGAACCGCCATAAGTGATAAGGAACCGCGTACAGTGCTTCCTTTTTCGGTTATTTCTGAAACTCCAAATTTGTTCCAACACTTTTGGGAATCTTTGTTTCAACCCTTTGACCACCCTAAAAATACCTTGAGCGTTCCCTATTTAACCATAAGCATTGTGCCATACTTCACATCCCAAAATGTCTTATTCTCCTAATGAAAGCCTTGATTCTCCTCCATTTTCCCCAATTGTTTTCAATCCCAACTCACCCAAGAACACTTTCAATCCAAATTCACCCAAGAACACTCTTAATCACATTTCTCCTACCAAGAATGTTGATTGTGGAACATCTTTTCTTCCACCACCACCCTTTAGTGTTCTTCCTCCTTCTCATGATAATCTCATGCACCATCGGACATATTGTCATTATTGTCAATATCAACATCTTGTTATGGCACACATCTTTGAGAAGTTGAGCTACATCAAGAGTCTCTTAATCAAGCCTCCTCTTCACTTTGATTATGAGATCTCCATCAAGCCACCACCACCACCTTCCACCACTACCTTGTCTTTCATACAAGCATTGGTTGCTTATCCACAAGACACCTAATTCAAGCAAATCTTAAAATTCTAGATTAACTAGGATTAGATTTATGCTTTTGGCTTGTTTCCTTTTTCATACATCTTTGTATGATTTTTTTACATGACTTCACTTGGATCTTAGTCTTTGTGTTTTCTTCTCTTTTTATTTTATTTTTTTGTGACCTATAGCTATCTCTTGTTGGTTGTCTCTTTTGTTCAACTAACCCTTCTATGTAGCTTGTCACCATATCTCGATTCCTCGGTGCCCCAAGAAAAGGGGAGTAAGCACCAAGGGGGATTCTTTGCAAAGTCCGTCTCTTCAACATCGACTTGTGCAACCTTTTTTCTTCGACAAAGGGGGAGAAATGAATAAACTCGTCTTCGAAAATCTTGTTTTTGTGTGATTGAGTTTATGTATTGTCGGAATCAAAAAGGGGGAGATTGTTAATGCAATAATGCCTAAAAACGTTACTTGCATTTTTTGGTCTCGTTTAGTTTTGATTACGACAATATGTAAAAACAAGCATTTACGAAAACAACGAAAAACGAATTCTTGAGTTCAAGTATTTTTCATTTTACCCATTTTCACTTAAGGTATGAATAAACAAGTACTAACCTTAATCAAGTGATCAAGTGATCAAGTGATTTAATCTTTTCTTAAAACTCACTTTTTATTAAGTGTGACAAGTTTTTTATTAAACTTTCTTTTTAAGAAAATGTTTTATTAAATTAAATATTTGAAAATTTGAAAATGGCATATTCTTTTTTGATTTGGAATATTCTTTCAGGATATTTTATAATCAGATAAGACCTCCACCACTAAAGGACAAAAAGGGAGCGGAGTCTACTCCAACGGTTCCCTAGTGCCTATGCGGTTCCTTATCGATAAGGAACCGCCGGCTGAGATAAGGAACCGCGGACAGATATAGCCGTTGGCCCTTTGTCCTATAAATAGTGGACCATTCTTAGATTTTCTCTTTACCTCTTTTTCACATATATTTCCAGATTCAAACATACTTCTTAAATCACTCAAATCCTTGATCATTTGATTGATTACTACTTGTTTAGAAGTGAATCTATCCCATCCATCCCTTCCTCTCCAAGTACAAAGAGAAGAAAACTATCCTTGTGAAGTGTTGAGTCCACCACCAAAGATCCTTTGAAGATCAAATCTTATACATTTGTTGTTGTGTCATATTTGTGAAGATCCAAGTAGTTGTATTAATTTGGAAGTTGTGTATGTACTAAGTATAGTTATGTAGATTGGTCCTAGCTACGATTAGGGCTCGACTTTTAGCTTAGAGTCGGAAATTGGTTAAGCAACGTGTATGGTTTTCTCCACCATAAAGAGCTCGTTGTGTAGTGAACTCTCGAGTAAGGAGTACTCGAGGAGTGGAGTAGGAACGAGGAGTGAGCTTCGTTGCCGAACCACTATAAATCCTTGGTGTTTGGTTTGATCTTTCTTTACCCTTAACTCTTTACATTCTTTATTCTTTGTGCATATACATTAGTTAGTATTAGTTTAGTTACACTATCATTGTTCATATTATGCATAAGAAGATTTCACATATTTCCTCAAGCCTAAGTTTTTGAAAAAGAATTTTTGAAAACCATATTTTAACAAGTAAATATAAGAAACTATTCAATCCCCCCCCCCCCCCTTCTAGTTTCTACAGGCTTGTTATCAAGATGTACGAAATGGTCTTTGGCACTTGAATGGAGATGAAGTTGTTTATGAATGGTGAAAATGAGTGCAACAGTTAAATGGGAATGCAAAAATAACAACGACCGCTGATCTGAACCTATTGGTCTGGGTAGGAACTGATGTTGGTCGCTGGAATCCGTCTCTGTACCCCGCTGAGGTGAACGGAATTAATAACAAGGGTGTTTTCACTTTTCTGGGTCAAGATGATGGCATTCACATGGTGTGTAGCTAAAATTTTGAACCTGTCCAAAGCTAACCTCAGCCATCTAAAAGATGAACAGGTTGTTGAGCTGACTCCCAGATACTTAGCTACTCTCATATCTGAATCGGGTCTCTGGGAAAAAAGATTTAAGATGAGTCATACAACTACAGAGGTTGATGTCATTGGGAGAATTAGAGGTTATTTAAAGTCATCAAGGAAAAATACAAAGTCGTTGAGCCCCCTCTTTCCAGTGAACCATGGACTTTAACTTCTATCTGATCGATCCCCCCGATGTCTGCACTGAGTCACTGAACATGTGAACCCCATCCCAGAGTTTCCCAGACCAACGACCCCTTCACAACTAACTAGACCCCTGTAGCTGAGCGAACCCCCAGCCAAATGAACTCCTAGTCGCTGGACTGGCCTTCAAACTTAGTCGCTGAACCTCTGGTAACCAGGTCGCTGAACCTCTGGTAACTAGGTCACTGAATGTGCGGACCTCCAGACCAGCGACCCTCTCATCAGCAACCACCCTTCCAACCCAATTCATCTAAACCTGTAGACCTGCCACAAAAGTCTGACACCGCAAGTCAGAGACCCCTAACATCTGAACTCCCAGCTGTTGAAACCTCCAGCAGTTCAGATCCTTTAGCTATACCTTTTCAGCAGACATGAACCTCAGCATGTTCTTCTCTTTCAGAACTCGCTAGATGAACTTGCAAACTCAGATATGAACTTTTCAGCAGGTCTGAACCCCACCAGCAGGAATGAATAACCAGGTCTAAAGCACCAGTGGATCCGAACCATCGACTCCCATCAAATCAAAACCACTTAAGACCTTAATCACGACACTACCCAAAGATTGCAGCCACAAGATTTGAGATCGGTTGTAATGAAAGGTTAGTTGATTGAAAGTTCTGTAGCACAATTGATAGAATTCAGGGGTCTGAAAATGATTGATGAACAAAGTGTGTATTTATGCAAAAGCTGCTTATACAACAACTTTTGAGGGGGAGAGAACACACTTATCAAAGTGTTTACACACTCATCATATGTTCACCAAGTATACTTGAACTTGCATTCTTTTCTCACTCATTGTGTATACCTGTTGTACTAATTACCAGAAACAAACCCCTACCAATCACCCTCACCCTCACCAAAACCAAAAACCAAAACAAAAATTTTTTCTTACCTTCCATGTGAAGTTAGTAGTTGAACACCCTTGGAGAGCCACACCAAGTACTACTAATGGACACATACAAGCAAAGGATCGAGTGCAAGACACTCAATATGCTATTTTTAGAGCCTTCAGCATTTGAAGGACTTGGTCACTCAGGAATTATTTCCTCACACTAAGATAAAGAAAGAAGATACCTATACTGAAGACAAAGTCCAGCAATGAATTATGTCATCTTTACATAGCCTGAAGCTTCATTCAGGACTTGGTCAATCAGGTACATGTTATTACCTCAAACCAAGGCAAAGAAAGGAGACGACATCTAGGTTATTTGTATATCCAAATAGGGGGAGATCTAACAAGTATTGTACAATGGTTTACAAAACCATTAGAACCTCTTGTCTTTCCCATCATTAGAGGTTAGTACTTGGTTAGTATTGTACACCCAAAGGTTGCCATCAGAGCTCACACCATCAGAGGTCACCATTAGAGCTTACACCCATCAGAGGTGTAACTGATATGAGCTTAAACTCATATCCTTTTATCAACAAATAACCCTAAAACATGAATCAAAATACCCTTTTATATTGTAAAAAGCAGTGTTATGTGGTATGTTTGTGTTTGTGTGATCTTATGTAGGTAAAAGGATACAATTTCAAGCAAACAAGGAAAAACCAAGCTCAAATGGATGAAAAAGACAAAAGAGGATCAAAAGTGACAAGACTTTGAAATTAAAGGACCTATCTTGACAAGTTGTGAAAGTTGGAGGACTTAAAGTGCAAATTATGGAAAGTCAAGATTAAAGTCAAATTTGGTCAACTACAAAGTCAACTCAAGTCAAAGGGCCATTTTGTTGAAGAATCAAAGTTGAAGGGTCAAAAATGTCAAAGGAATGAAGATATTAGCCCTAAATAGCAATCTGCCAAGTCAAGGGACTTAATTTGCCAAGTTTGGAAAGTTATGCAAAGTTAAATCCAAGTGAAAGGCTATTAACCAATCAGAAACAAGGAAAGAAGTCACACGGATTGCCACATTACCCTCATTAAATTCCCACTACCGCCGTCACAATTAATGCAAGATCACAACAGTGCAATCCGCAACACTCTCTCTCTACCAATCAAAGGCTGCCACGTGTCCTTCTCTTTCAACAAAAATATTTTCCAGGAACGGGATTTTGATAGAAGGCATTTCAAGTAAAGATCAAAACACCAAAATTGCTCAATTTTGGAAGACGAATCCAACGGTGCAATCCATTTAACATATTATCCATTGAATCAAAAACCCCCAATTCAAGTTCATCACCTTCAAAGAGGATTTGCAGAATTCCTCCACGTGTCAAGTGATGATTGGCCCAAACACGTCACAACTCCAACAGAATCTCCCTTTCTTGCCTATAAATACCCAGCTTGTACTTCATTTGTGATTGTAGCTTAATTTTGTAAACACCTAGTTCTCTAAATTTCACTTTTCCCTTTTTCCCTCCTTTTCACCTAACTACTCAAGAGTCTGACAAACTCTTGAGTCAGTTAGTTAGTTAGAACCTTGTAACTACTTTTGTAACAGAAATCACTCAATAAAATTCAAATTTCCTTTTTCCCGCCAAATTCTGTTTCTCAAATTCCTGTTGAATCTTGTTGATCTTGGATATACTAGTTGCTGTTTGATGTTAGTTATGATCAACCATTGATCATAGCTTACATTGGAAGAGTTTTGTAGCTGTTTGTTCAAGAGTTCAGTTCATTCCTAGTTTCTTGAAGATTCCATGGCAGAATGATGATTTGTAGCTGTTTTGATTGTTGATTTGAGTTGATAGCTAGTGATAGGTGGTGGTATCACTAGGGCAAGAGAGCTCAGCGCTCCTCTTCTTCCCAAAGGACCTCTACAATAGGTTCTAAGGCTTCTGTTTTATGTTCCTCTAAATCAGTACTTGCATGCTCAATTCCCTAGTGTAATGTTGATGGCTGCCTGATTTTACTTGTTAAGAAGTTGTTGATTGATTGATTCTAGTGTTTTGCAGTTTGTACTTGTGCATTTGTGTTAAGCTTTCTAGTTTCTAGCTGATTTTCAGTAACATTTTAGTCCTATAGCTACTTTCAGTCCTAGCCTTTGTAATTGTTTGATCTTAGCTTTTATTCACTTCATTTTGTCCATTGAATCAAGTTTGCTATAGCTTTTGTATCAGTCTTAATCATAACTCAATAAGTCTTTGAAAAAGTTTGATTAAAAGCTTTAAAGGAGTGTTTGGGAATAGCTTTGATTCAGCTTTCAAGTGTTAGAAATTGTTGTTTAGAAGTTCATTTCTACTCAATAGGAGTTAATAAGTAATTTTCAGTCTTTTGTAAGTCATAAAAATAGTCAATCAGGCAATTGGTAATCAAAAAGTTTGGGTCATACTTGTTATCAGTTTTTAGTTCAAAACTTGTCAAATTCACTTGCTTATTTCTCCCTCAATTCTTAATGAAATTTGTTCAAATCTGTTGCTAGTCATAGCTTACATCATAATCTTTCAGACTTTAAAAGGAAAATCTACAGTATTAAGAAATAAGCTAGAAAACAGCTTTTTAGCTTAAGCTTGAGCATTTTGCATTCTCTGAGATAAATAGCTTACTGTTTTGCTAGATCTCTAAATCCTCTTCATAAAACTTGCAATTTTCTTTCACATTTCCATTTAGAAAGTATTGAATATGAAGTTTTGAAATTTTGAGCTTTTTCATAAAAGTGGTCAACGTTTGGTCAACATAAGCTCATTTGAGCTTATTTTCAGATATCTAGCTTATTACTGGATGAAAATTGTTCTAATTTGATTTCCCCTTCCTTAAATCAAGTGTTTAATCAGAATTGTCACAAAAATCAAGTTGTGGATGTTTGGATTAGGCTATAGCTTATTTTGAGCTTATTGATAAGCACTCAATTGCTTATTTTGGACTTTTAGCTTATTTCCTTGAACACACGTTTCTATAATTGGATTTGAAGTTGTTTGCAAGTTGTTTCAGCTTAATTGGTTGAGAAATAAGCTCAAACGAGCTTATTCTTTCTTTGTGCCCGTTTTTAGTTGAAATTTTGGTTTTATTGCATTTAAGTCCCTAGAAGTTTAAACTGTTTCTAAACCTAGCTAATCTTTCTTAATTTGTGGTATTTGCATAATTCAGTCCCTGGATTTGTTAGTTTGTTAAATTTCAGTTTTAAAGTTTGTTAGTTTGTTAGTTTTTGGTTAGTTTGTTAAAGTTTTTACAAGTTTAGTCCTTATAGTTAACTGTTTTACATTTTTAGTCCTTATAACTTTTAGAATTTACATTTCAAGCATTGTCATTTCATAGAAATTACATTTTCAGTCCTTATAGTTTTGAATTTTGCATTTTTATATTTTTCTTGAATAAATTTTGGAATTTGCAACTTGTTTTACGTATAAGTAGGTTTATATTTTTCATTTTTAGATAGAATTGTTTGAATTAGCAATAGATTACCAAGCAAGCTTGAACAACCAAAAACAATTATAAATTTGATATTGATTGGACTTTCTATTAGTTAAGAACTGAGAAAACGAACTTGCATTATACACATTTCAAATGGCGCCGCTGCCGGTTCTTTGACTACACGAGAGACTATCGATTGACGGTTTTCATTGGCTTTTGGGATCCGTTCACTTTGTGAACGTTATTTTTACGTATTATAAATCAAAAACAAATAAAAAATCAAAAATATAAAAATATATAAAAACTAAAAAACTTAACAAAACAATTCTTTTCCTAAAGAATTGACCAAAAAAATTAAAAAATCCAAAAAGCAATCTTTTTCCTAAGAGATTGCACCCAAAAATATATATTATTGGATTCTCTCGGTTTTTATGTACATATAGTATTTTCCTTTAAAAAAAACTCATAAATACAAAAATATTTTCCATATATTATTATAAGTAAATACGTATACGTATAAGAACAATCAATCTACATATCTTCCATAAGTATTGCCGAGGCAATACACCGTGTTGAGGGGCGCTCCGGTCCTTGACACGCGTATCGATCAAACAAAATAAAGCAAGAATAGATAAATACTCTCAATAAGCAATAATTCGAAGAATACGAACATTTAAGTGAATAGAAAGGCGATGTGCTATAAAATGCCATCTAAGGGTCAATAGGTACTTAAGTGCTTCGCGCCACCTAACCCCCCGTTCACTTGGGAGTATTCTAAGAAGGAAAGCTTCATTGAGGGTCTTGCACCCAAAGTAGTATTACATATATTGTTACTTTCTTGTGGATATTTAATATCGAAACTCGAAGAGGATAATCTTATTCTTTTCAAAGTCACACGAGAGCTTCTCTCTCATTCCTCGTATTGAGTTGCATGCTCACTCGCGGGCGTGCACAAATACCGATTGGTGTACAACCTCTTCCTCCGAAAAGGAAGAAAAAGAGAAAGAGTAAGACTACCACCGTCCACCAAGCCGATCACGAGAATCGTGCTTTGTCACCACCACAAGGAGCCATGGCAAATGATAACCGTACTTTGTATGAACGTATGCAATCCAACATTCATGGATATGCTAGTGCCATTAAGATTCCCGACTATCCCGCTAACACATTTGAGCTACATACATCTATGATCAATATGGTTGCTGCATCACCTTTCTTTGGAAAACAAAATGAGGATCCCCATGCTCACCTTAAGAGATTCCTTTCACTTTGCAACACCATTAAGCATAATGGGGTTCCACATGAGGTCATTAGATTGATGTTAGTGTCATTTTCCTTAGATGGGAGTGCTAAGCATTGGTTAGACACCCAACCACCCGATAGTATCACCACATGGGATGATTTTACCACTAAGTTTTTGAACAAATTCTTTCCTCCACAAAAGACTATGGCTTTGAGGAATTTGATTATGGGCTTTACACAAAAACCTAGTCAATCCTTTGGTGATGCTTGGGAAGAGTATAGTGAGTTGTTGAGGCGATGCCCTAACCATGGAATGGATGATCTAGGCCAAATCAATACCTTCTATAATGGCCTTAAACCTCACCACCAAGATTCACTAAATGCTTCCGCGGGAGGGAGTATTCATTTCAAGACATACCAAGAGGCTTTGACCATTATTGAGACTAAGGCAATGGTTCAAACAAACGATCCATTTGAAGAAAGAGTTCATGTGATCCAAAATACTTCTAAAATCCCTTGTGAACTCCAAATTCTTCAAGAGATCCTTCAACAAGTCAAACAAGGACAAGAAATGACTCAAGGCATGATTCAAGATTTTAAGAGCATGACATTGAACAATTCCTCAAACAATGTGAATGCCATCACCATTTCTTGTGTTACTTGTGGAGGGCCACACTCTTATGAACAATGTGACAAGGTGCAAGGGTATCAAGGGGAATGCTATGCTTACCAAGAGGAACACCGTGAACACTTCAAGCCTAACATCAATCCAAATAACCTTTCTTACAAATCCCAAAATTACCTTACTCCACCCGGCTTTCCACCCCAACCACCCACCCAAATTCCACAAAATCCTCCTCAAATTTTAGCAAGGAATCAAGGGCAAAGACAACCATACCAAGGAAATAACTACAAGGCACCAAATCAATTTCAACCTCAAGCAAGTACCTTTTATCCACCAAATCAAGGATTTAACTCCCAACCTTTACCTTTCCAACCTCAAGGTTTTCAAGGTTATGTGCCACAAGAGTTAAACACAATGGATCTTTTGCAAAAGATGAATCAAGAGACTAAAAAGAAACTCCAAGCTATGGACAAGAAAATGAATGACCAATTCAATAAGCTTTTCATGGCATTAAATCAAAGACCACAAGGAGCTTTACATTCCAACACACAAACAAATCCTAGGGCCAATGTCAATGCCATTACAACAAGAAGTGGTACAACAACAAAGGATCCTTCACCTCCTAAACCTACTATTGTTCAACCCGCTTGTGCTCCTACTTGTGATAAGCCTTCTACTTCTACTCCACCTCCTCAAAGTGCTCCTATTCACTCAAACACACCTTCTCAACCACCTCATACTTCTCCTTTACCTTCCACACTTCCCAATGAAGAGGCTAACAAAGACAAATCTTCCACTACAACACCTATTTCACCTACACCCAAACCTACTCTTCCATACCCTTCAAGGTTGAAAAAGGACAAGTTAAAGAACAAAGATGACATTCAAGTCTCCAATTTCTTAAGGATGTTTAAGCAACTCAATATCAACATATCCTTTGCGGAAGCTCTTGCTTATATGCCAAAGTTTGCTAAGATGTTTAAGGATTTGCTCTCAAACAAAGAAAAATTGGTTGATTTGCCCAACACATCACTTAATGAAAATTGTTCCGCGGTGTTACTTAAAACCTTACCAACAAAACTTGGAGATCCGGGGCGCTTCTTGATACCTTGTAATTTTCCCGGTGTTGAAAATTGCATGGCTTTGGCGGATTTAGGGGCAAGCATAAATCTCATGCCTTTATCGGTTTGGAAACAACTCTCTCTTCCCGAGCTCACCCCCACTAGGATGACTCTTGAACTAGCCAACCGAACCATAGCTCACCCCGTAGGTATCGCGGAAGATGTGTTTGTAGGTGTGGATAAGTTTACCTTTCCGGCCGACTTTGTAGTGGTCGATTATGACATGGATCCTAGAGTGCCTTTGATTGTTGGTAGACCGTTTTTGAGAACGGGTCGTACCTTGATAGATGTGGCGGAAGGAGAATTAATTATGAGAGTAGAGGATGAGAAAGTGGTGTTTAAGTTAGGGAAAGTTTGTGATAGGAAAGAGGTTAAGGAGTCTAGACCTTGTGAGACGATTAACATTGTGGATGTGCTAGATGAAGTGTGTAATGAACACTTTCATGATGCTTGTAAGAATGCTAGTGATGAGATTCCACATGTTGAAACCGTGGCCTCAATTGCTCCCTCTTTAACACCTTTTGGAGAAAGTGATTTCCTCTTGGAGGAATTTGAGTCCAACTTTCTTGGGGATGATGATTCTCCCATTAATTGGGAAGAAGATATTCTTACAATCCAAAAGTTGCTCAATGAGGACCCTATTCCTTCCCCTATTCCACAAGAGATTACCATTGAGGAACCTTCCATAGTAAAACCTTCCATAGAAAATCCACCTCCCATTGAACTTAAGGAACTTCCATCCCACTTAGAATATGCTTTCTTAGAAGGAAAAGACCAATTACCGGTGATTATTGCTAAGGAATTGAAAGAGGATGAGAAGGAGCAACTTATTGAAGTCCTTAAGAAACATAAGAAAGCCTTAGCATGGAAAATATCCGACATAAGGGGAATTGATCCACATTTTTGTACTCACAAAATCCTTATGGAGGATGATTATAAACCCGCCATTCAAAACCAAAGGAGAGTTAACCCAAAAATTCATGAGGTTATTAAGAAAGAAGTGATTAAACTCTTAGATGCGGGTATGATTTACCCTATTTCCGACTCTCCATGGGTTAGCCCGGTTCATTGTGTTCCAAAGAAGGGTGGAATCACCGTGGTGCCTAATGAGAACAATGAGCTTATTCCCACGAGACTTGTAACCGGTTGGAGAGTTTGCATTGATTATAGAAAACTCAATGAGGCAACTAGGAAAGACCATTTCCCGCTTCCCTTTATGGATCAAATGCTTGAACGCTTAGCGGGAAATGAGTACTATTGTTTTCTTGATGGCTTTTCGGGTTATTTCCAAATCCCAATTGACCCTAAGGATCAAGAAAAGACCACATTCACTTGTCCATACGGTACATTTGCTTACAAGAGGATGCCTTTTGGCCTATGTAATGCACCGGGGACATTTCAAAGGTGCATGATGGCAATTTTCCATGACATGATAGAGCAAACCATGGAGGTTTTTATGGATGACTTTTCCGTATTTGGGAACTCCTTTAGTTCTTGTCTCACTAATCTTGAGAGAATGCTTAAGCGTTGTGAGGAAACACGTTTGGTGCTTAATTGGGAGAAATGTCACTTTATGGTGAAAGAGGGGATTGTTTTAGGACACAAGATATCCAATAAGGGATTAGAAGTTGATCGAGCCAAAATTGATGTGATTGCTAAGCTTCCCCCACCCACCTCGGTTAAAGGTGTGAGGAGTTTCTTAGGTCATGCGGGTTTTTATAGGCGCTTTATACAAGATTTCTCTAAGATAGCTAGACCGATGACTCATCTCTTAGAGAAAGAGGCTCCTTTCATTTTTGACCAAGCTTGTTTAGAATCTTTTGAGACACTTAAGGAAAAATTGACAAAGGCTCCTGTTTTGGTTTCTCCAAATTGGGAATTACCTTTTGAGCTTATGTGTGACGCTAGTGATTATGCGGTGGGGGCCGTCTTAGGACAAAGAGTTAATAAGCATTTCCAACCTATACACTATGCGAGTAAAACCATGACCGGTGCACAACTTCATTACACTACCACGGAAAAAGAGTTGCTTGCTATAGTATATGCTTTTGAGAAGTTTAGACCATATCTTGTGCTTTCCAAGACCATAGTGTATACGGATCATTCCGCTCTCAAGTATCTTATGACAAAACAAGATGCTAAGCCTAGGCTTTTGAGATGGGTTTTGTTGCTTCAAGAGTTTAAGATAGAGATTCGTGATAAAAAAGGGGCCGAGAATTTAGCGGCGGATCATTTGAGTAGACTTGAGCATCCTTTTCAAGGAGATTTCCCACATCAAGAAATCAATGAATCCTTTCCATTAGAGGAGCTCATGTCTATCTCTTCCCAAGAGGATGCCACACCTTGGTTTGCGGATATTGCAAACTATCTTGTGGGCAATGTGCTTATTGAGGGTCTTACTTACCAACAAAAGAAAAAGTTTCTTAAGGAAGTTAAGTATTACTTTTGGGATGATCCATATCTTTTTAGGCAATGTGCGGACCAAATCATTAGACGGTGTGTAGATGGGCCCGAGGCATTTAAAATCTTAGAGGCATGTCATAAAGGACCTACGGGTGGACATTTTGGGCCTAACTATACCGCCAAGAAAGTCTTTGATTCGGGTTACTATTGGCCTTCCATTTACAAGGATGCCCAAGAGATGGTGAAATTTTGTGATGTTTGTCAAAGACAAGGAAAAATTACACAACGTGATGAGATGCCACAAAATTTTATCCAAGAGTGTGAGATATTTGATGTATGGGGAATAGATTTCATGGGACCTTTTCCATCCTCTAAGGGAAACAAGTATATACTTGTGGCGGTGGATTATGTGTCCAAGTGGGTGGAGGCTAAAGCCTTACCTACTAATGATGCTAGAGTGGTTGTAAAGTTCTTGAAACAATTGTTTGCTAGATTTGGTGTACCTCGGGCCATCATAAGTGATCGTGGTACGCACTTTTGTAATGACCAATTCACGAGAGTTATGAAGAAATATGGAGTGAATCATAGACTTTCTACCGCGTATCACCCTCAAACAAATGGTCAAACCGAGGTCACAAATCGTGGTTTAAAGAGAATTTTAGAGAGAACGGTGGGAGAGCATAGAGCTTCTTGGTCGGATAAGCTTGATGATGCTTTGTGGGCGTTTAGGACGGCTTTTAAGACACCAATTGGTTGTACTCCTTATAGGCTTGTCTATGGAAAAGCGTGCCACCTCCCATTTGAGTTAGAACATAAGGCATCTTGGGCTCTCAAGTGGGCTAACTTTGATTTAAACCAAGCCGGTTCACATAGGAAAGATCAAATCAATGAGATGGATGAGTTGAGAGCCAATGCCTATGAGAATTCTTTGCTATACAAGGAAAAGACTAAGCAATTGCATGATGCTAAGATCAAGAATCGTGAGTTCAAAGTAGGAGAGCCGGTTCTCCTCTTTAACTCAAGATTGAAGCTTTTTGCGGGCAAGCTTAAGTCGAGATGGTCCGGTCCATTCACTATTGCTCAAGTGTTTCCATATGGAACTCTTGAGTTGTCCCAACCCGATGGTCCAAATTTTAAAGTGAATGGTCACCGTGTTAAGCACTACTTTGGGGAGGACATTTCCGTTGAAATGGTCCAAGAGGTCCCCATTTTCCCCATGAATTAATTCATTGAGGGACGAGTCGAGCTAGAGACTCATTAACTCAAGCATCGTATAACTAGGTTAGAGTGTTGTAGGTTAGAAATAAAGGCATAGATTTGGAGATAAGTGTAGGGGAGACCTTCTTTTGTCTTCATGCTTGTTTGTAGGGTTGCTCACTCATCTCATGCTTTGGAGCTTATGGAGGAGGCCCTTGTATCCGGTTCACTTCGTTACTTTAGTGATTTTTCATTGACACTTTGTGCTTAAACTTGATTTCACTAATAGTAGTCCTTTCCTTAACTTGGGTTAAGCAAAGTCTATTCATTGTCATAAGTGTAGGGGAAGTTTTTATACTTCCATGCTCTTAAACATTGAGGACAATGTTTAGCTTAAGTGTAGGGGGGTCTTCTATCGAAGTGACCTTACCTAGAACTTGTCATTGTCTTTCATGATAATTGGGAAAATTGAATTTTCAACATTTTTCAAATTTTTGATTTACTTTGGCCAACAAAAATATGCATTCATAATTTTTGCATCAATCATTTTCATTTGCATAACACATTTGCATTGTATATATTTCTTCTCTTATTTTGCATCAAAAATATATAAAAAGGAAAAAAAAAAATATAATAAAACATGGTTTTAACAAGTTTAGACTTCCTTGACATATTAGGCCCGCTATGGATATTTTGACTCAACCCGAGTTTGCTTATTTTAGCACTCTCTAGCTAGTATCCTTAACCATGTAGTCCTTCATTGGTCTATTAGGCTAAGCTTCCACCAATTTCATTCTTTGAAATTTTAAATTTGTGGAGAATGGGAAATGATAGAGTTGAAGCAAGTGTAAAAGGGCTAGATAGACTTCATGGCAATTACTTGTGGCTAAACCTTTCTCTTCTTGACCTCTATTTTCTTCGCATGTATATAATTGTTAATAAATAATCAAGTACGGTTTTAATTGGTTTGTAATCTCTTATGCATTTTTGGCTAATCATTTATGGTTGATATGAGTACGTCTTAAGATTCTAAGTTAGCACGTTTTATGTGTACTAGACTTGTGTCATGCTCCATATTTAGCGGGTGTTTTTCCTTTTCTTCTTTGCAAATTTCTTGGTGAGGAATAAAGAAAAATAAGAGCGGCTTATGAAAAAAAAATGAGTGGCTAGAAAAAAAAAAGAAAAAGAAAAAAAAAATAATGCAAGACTCCCAAGAGGGGCAGTGTGGTGTTAATTATAGTGACTATTGAGTTCCAATATTACCTTGACGGGTTGCGGGGATTCAATAGATTGCTCCAATCCAATATTACCTTGACGGGTTGCGGGGTTGAAGATCCAAAATCTCAAAAAGATGCGGATGTAAATTATTGCGTGAGTTTTATTTTTCTTTCCTTAGCGAGTGTGTAGTTACTTATGAAAGCATGGCATGAGGATTTTACACATAAGGCGAATGACTTATTATTCTTAATACGGACTTGTATTAATTGTGAGCGGTTTTTCAAGTAATGGATGAGAGGATTACTTAGGATTAAAACCGTGCTTCCTTATTTTTGGATTTTACACTTCTTATATTTCACGCTTGAATAATGACAAATTTGCCCACAAGCAATTTGCTCAAATAATAACCGGTTCCACATTTAATTGTCATGAATAAGTTGATGCACTTTTTACTTGTGAATGCAATGATCCCATTTACTAGCTTGGTATGGGGAAAGTGAAACTTGAGGGTGATAAGTGTCCATGGTACCCAAGCCCTAATCCAAGTCATTGAATTCTTTATGAGTTATTTCCATCAAAACCATTTCAAGAAAAATCAAAAAGATATAAATAGAATTGTATTTTGATTCATTGCATTATTAAAAGTCAAAATCATGCATCATTTAGTTTAGAGTAGTGTAGATGCATCTCATATGGCCAAGGTGGATTAATTATGAGGGAAATGTAAATTTTTAAACCTTGAAATATAATATTGCATGAGGACATGACAATGCTCAAGTGTAGGGGAATTTGATATGAGCTTAAACTCATATCCTTTTATCAACAAATAACCCTAAAACATGAAGCAAAATACCCTTTTATATTGTAAAAAGCAGTGTTATGTGGTATGTTTGTGTTTGTGTGATCTTATGTAGGTAAAAGGATACAATTTCAAGCAAACAAGAAAAAACCAAGCTCAAATGGATGAAAAAGACAAAAGAGGATCAAAAGTGACAAGACTTTGAAATTAAAGGACCTATCTTGACAAGTTGTGAAAGTTGGAGGACTTAAAGTGCAAATTATGGAAAGTCAAGATTAAAGTCAAATTTGGTCAACTACAAAGTCAACTCAAGTCAAAGGGCCATTTTGTTGAAGAATCAAAGTTGAAGGGTCAAAAATGTCAAAGGAATGAAGATATTAGCCCTAAATAGCAATCTGCCAAGTCAAGGGACTTAATTTGCCAAGTTTGGAAAGTTATGCAAAGTTAAATCCAAGTGAAAGGCTATTAACCAATCAGAAACAAGGAAAGAAGTCACACGGATTGCCACATTACCCTCATTAAATTCCCACTACCGCCGTCACAATTAATGCAAGATCACAACAGTGCAATCCGCAACACTCTCTCTCTACCAATCAAAGGCTGCCACGTGTCCTTCTCTTTCAACAAAAATATTTTCCAGGAACGGGATTTTGATAGAAGGCATTTCAAGTAAAGATCAAAACACCATAATTGCTCAATTTTGGAAGACGAATCCAACGGTGCAATCCATTTAACATATTATCCATTGAATCAAAAACCCCCAATTCAAGTTCATCACCTTCAAAGAGGATTTGCAGAATTCCTCCACGTGTCAAGTGATGATTGGCCCAAACACGTCACAACTCCAACAGAATCTCCCTTTCTTGCCTATAAATACCCAGCTTGTACTTCATTTGTGATTGTAGCTTAATTTTGTAAACACCTAGTTCTCTAAATTTCACTTTTCCCTTTTTCCCTCCTTTTCACCTAACTACTCAAGAGTCTGACAAACTCTTGAGTCAGTTAGTTAGTTAGAACCTTGTAACTACTTTTGTAACAGAAATCACTCAATAAAATTCAAATTTCCTTTTTCCCGCCAAATTCTGTTTCTCAAATTCCTGTTGAATCTTGTTGATCTTGGATATACTAGTTGCTGTTTGATGTTAGTTATGATCAACCATTGATCATAGCTTACATTGGAAGAGTTTTGTAGCTGTTTGTTCAAGAGTTCAGTTCATTCCTAGTTTCTTGAAGATTCCATGGCAGAATGATGATTTGTAGCTGTTTTGATTGTTGATTTGAGTTGATAGCTAGTGATAGGTGGTGGTATCACTAGGGCAAGAGAGCTCAGCGCTCCTCTTCTTCCCAAAGGACCTCTACAATAGGTTCTAAGGCTTCTGTTTTATGTTCCTCTAAATCAGTACTTGCATGCTCAATTCCCTAGTGTAATGTTGATGGCTGCCTGATTTTACTTGTTAAGAAGTTGTTGATTGATTGATTCTAGTGTTTTGCAGTTTGTACTTGTGCATTTGTGTTAAGCTTTCTAGTTTCTAGCTGATTTTCAGTAACATTTTAGTCCTATAGCTACTTTCAGTCCTAGCCTTTGTAATTGTTTGATCTTAGCTTTTATTCACTTCATTTTGTCCATTGAATCAAGTTTGCTATAGCTTTTGTATCAGTCTTAATCATAACTCAATAAGTCTTTGAAAAAGTTTGATTAAAAGCTTTAAAGGAGTGTTTGGGAATAGCTTTGATTCAGCTTTCAAGTGTTAGAAATTGTTGTTTAGAAGTTCATTTCTACTCAATAGGAGTTAATAAGTAATTTTCAGTCTTTTGTAAGTCATAAAAATAGTCAATCAGGCAATTGGTAATCAAAAAGTTTGGGTCATACTTGTTATCAGTTTTTAGTTCAAAACTTGTCAAATTCACTTGCTTATTTCTCCCTCAATTCTTAATGAAATTTGTTCAAATCTGTTGCTAGTCATAGCTTACATCATAATCTTTCAGACTTTAAAAGGAAAATCTACAGTATTAAGAAATAAGCTAGAAAACAGCTTTTTAGCTTAAGCTTGAGCATTTTGCATTCTCTGAGATAAATAGCTTACTGTTTTGCTAGATCTCTAAATCCTCTTCATAAAACTTGCAATTTTCTTTCACATTTCCATTTAGAAAGTATTGAATATGAAGTTTTGAAATTTTGAGCTTTTTCATAAAAGTGGTCAACGTTTGGTCAACATAAGCTCATTTGAGCTTATTTTCAGATATCTAGCTTATTACTGGATGAAAATTGTTCTAATTTGATTTCCCCTTCCTTAAATCAAGTGTTTAATCAGAATTGTCACAAAAATCAAGTTGTGGATGTTTGGATTAGGCTATAGCTTATTTTGAGCTTATTGATAAGCACTCAATTGCTTATTTTGGACTTTTAGCTTATTTCCTTGAACACACGTTTCTATAATTGGATTTGAAGTTGTTTGCAAGTTGTTTCAGCTTAATTGGTTGAGAAATAAGCTCAAACGAGCTTATTCTTTCTTTGTGCCCGTTTTTAGTTGAAATTTTGGTTTTATTGCATTTAAGTCCCTAGAAGTTTAAACTGTTTCTAAACCTAGCTAATCTTTCTTAATTTGTGGTATTTGCATAATTCAGTCCCTGGATTTGTTAGTTTGTTAAATTTCAGTTTTAAAGTTTGTTAGTTTGTTAGTTTTTGGTTAGTTTGTTAAAGTTTTTACAAGTTTAGTCCTTATAGTTAACTGTTTTACATTTTTAGTCCTTATAACTTTTAGAATTTACATTTCAAGCATTGTCATTTCATAGAAATTACATTTTCAGTCCTTATAGTTTTGAATTTTGCATTTTTATATTTTTCTTGAATAAATTTTGGAATTTGCAACTTGTTTTACGTATAAGTAGGTTTATATTTTTCATTTTTAGATAGAATTGTTTGAATTAGCAATAGATTACCAAGCAAGCTTGAACAACCAAAAACAATTATAAATTTGATATTGATTGGACTTTCTATTAGTTAAGAACTGAGAAAACGAACTTGCATTATACACATTTCAGTAACCAAAGCTTACACCATCAGAGGTGTAACCAGAGACCTCTGAACCTCAGGTACTCATATGTTGCTTAAAATTTTCAAAGACTTATTTTTATACTTAAACTTTTTATCATAAAGATTTCAAAGGTTAAGTGATTTTAAAGGTTAAAAGTTAGAAGTTTTACAACATCAGCTCTTAAGTTCATAAACTTAAATCCAATCCGAGTATAGTCGGAACAGATAGGAAGAATCTCCTTGCCTTAAGGCTAAAGCATCACAGATCCTTGAACGGGATAGCCAAAGGCTGAAAGTTCACCAAGTGTCGGTTTCACTACCACACCATAAATGGTCATCAATTCACCATGTCTAACCAACAAGAAAGAATTGGCTATTCCAGAGTTAAACGGCTAACCGGTAAAGAATCATCAAATCCGTTGATGGCTGATAGTTTGCCAAAAACTATAGAACCAGCTAAGTTGGTTAAGTCTTTGGGATTCAAACAGAGACCACACTAGGGTATTCAAACACCCTAAAAATATCTAAGGTTCAAACCTTAGTATCGAAGCAATTCGATAAAGGGATTCAATCCCTAAAATGGTGAATAACAGGAGTGTGTAATGGTTTCAAAAATCACTTCTTGGGAAGCATTTTTTGAAGGGGAGAAAGACACACTCCTTGATGAAGACGATGAAGACACATCCCTGATGATTGAACATCAGATACATCCTCACCATACATATAACACAACCACCCCACCACTACCATACAACCTCTCAAACCACACCAAAACAATAAAACCAATCACATACCAAAAAATCAAATTTTTATCCAAGAGCATCACAAAAAAATCCATCACATTTCATTAATAGGTATCGACGGGTATCTGGTGAATGTTTGAAGAAAGTAATGATGAAGCTGGTATTTGTATTGTGTTTGAACAGGTTAGAGTTTTTATCGATTGAAAAAAGTTGGTTACGGGGTAGAAGAGATTGTGTACATCTGATGTATGTAAACATCAGATATGTGAGTAAGTGTTCTAGGATTTGACTGTATACTTGGGTGCTTAGTATTTTAGAGTGAAGTTTTTGAGTCGTGTTTGATCACCACTGTTTGAAACGAGTTTCTGAAACACCAACATAACCCAAGTCCCTGAAGATGTTCATAAGAGACTTCACATGATGATGATGAAGTTCTGGTGTAAAGTTTGAGCAATTGTCACCACTACAACAACAAATGATCAGAAGTGTTGTTATCTTTTATGTATATTTGTTGTAGCTTAGTATGTAAGAAGAAGCCGTTATGCTGACATACTACTAAAAGACTTAGGCTATATTTTTATTCAAATAGGGGGAGATTGTTGGGCCAACTTAGAGCCTAAATTGTCCCTGTACTGATTTGAATGAAATATACCCTAAGTATTATATAGGTCGGTAAACTCATGATAGTTTACCGAGTCATCCTCAAGATGTTCTTAGAAGTCCACAGAGACTCCTTCGCTACTGCATCGAATCTGAGCCAATGAAGACAAGAACCAAGATTAGGATGATGGAGTTAGTGAGTAATGACAATGACTCACTAACTCCCGAAGACCATCTCTGATATGAAGACCTGAAGTATTTATACTGAAGAGATAGTGGGAACTTCCTTGGGTGAAAAAGGAAGAATATAAAGTGCAAGGTGGTTACTTGACTTTATTGAATCTTCCAAAGGAAGCTTCACCTTTCCCACTATATATAGTGGTCTCATTGCTTAGAGATGGTTAGAGATTTCCACCACCAAAATACATATAGTGTTAGTGTTAGGATTTCCTCCTCCCATTGGTTCTTTCCTTCCTTGTAACAATGGGAGTTTAGTTTGTCATCATCGCCCGATTGTTTTTCCGCAAACAACCGGGCAACACTTGTATATTTGTTGATTCATTATTAATAAAATATACGAACGATGAAAAGTACAAGCTTGTGTTATTAGTTAGTCAATTGGTTTATTGTGTACATTGTTCTTTATAGATCTTCATGATTTCGATATGTGCACAAGATTAGTGGACCAACAATATCTTATTAAACACAGTTATATTCCTTTATGACCGACTATGTGTTATTTGTAAAAATTGGTTTTTGACAAAATTAATACGGACTTAAAAACTATGAAACGTGTTTTATTATAAGCTAATTGTTTTGCGAAATCATATTGTCACTCGAGTTGGGCATACATACCGTAATGATGACTTACAAACCATCATCTCAAAGACGTGATTAGCAAAATATATGGACTTTTAATTCATAAATACAACATTGTTTTGCGATTTATTAGTGATGGATCTTGCTATTACATTCATGTACATAGTCAAACCATCAAGGGTTTTAGTGGTCTTTATTCTTCTCTTATGTCACATACATGTTTCGGCATCTATGTGGTAATTATCCCAAGCACTTGTGCCTTCGAGCACATGAAGAGTACGATATAGGGTTTGATCATTCTTTTATATTTTTCCACGGTAAAATAATCCTAAACTAAAGTTTAAAAAAAAGTTTTTCTTAACTTATGCTATTAGATGATTACATGCATATTTGTACACACTTTTTGTCATACGTTTTTATAAACTTATGTGATACTCTTATGGGTATGTGATACACTTATGTGAACTTTAAGTCTATCCTAATTAAGAGCACTTGCATTTGGCTTTCTCCATCTGATCAGACCTAGGGTTAATCCAACCCAAAGACAAATTTTATCATAGGTTAGATCTATGTTAATTTTTGCAAGCTCTTACATTTCTTCGACTTAAATCGAGTATGCATGGTCAGACCTTGGACCCGAGACGTAAGATGAGACTAAACATGCTAATGCTTTATTAGTTGTAGAACAAGTTTGTTTGAGATGTGCGTTGGTACTCGTAAGAGTTGTGATGACTTCCAATTAAAACACTTACAACAATAGTGCATGATCGTGTCATAAAACTAAGAGTTTCACTTGTAATGCAACTAACGCTCGACACTTACCTCTTGCCCCACTTGTTACTAGCTGGTCAGGGCTCCTAAGAATGCGTGGAAGGACACGTTGGATTTTAGTCTTATTAGTAATTAATTGGCTAGTTAATTCTTAAAAGAATTTAACTATCAAAAATACTAAAATTAAACTTTCTATGTTCTAATTGATAATGTTATTGCAACATTAATTCGTAGACAAATTGTTATTTTTCTTGCAAAGACAAACCTAATCTCGATACTTTCTAAGAAAGAGATACTTGCTCCTATCATTTCGCCATGCCAAACAAAACTAAGATAGGATTTAAATTAAAATTTTCTCATCTATTCAAAATAACTTTTGATATTTTATTGCCTCCATTTGGTTCTAAAAAGTTTTAAAAGTAAAAGATTTTGTGTAACTATAGAACATGTTGTCTATAGATACCAAAATATTAACATCTTGCACTTGTCAAGATGATGTACGAGTTACGAGATGAAATCTTCATAAACCGCAATGAGTAAAGGAAATTACTAGCGTGTCTTCTAGTTATGTTTTTTGGAGTCATTTTATTCGTTGTGGCCCTAAATACCCTTATGGCTAAGTAAATCGATTGAGGAGAATTACATGCAAAATGTTGAAGTTAATGGCTACTCCCTAACCTACATAAGTAGAACATCATATAACTCCGCTCAATACCTAAGTACATTGCTACTTGTAGGCATTATAAGAGAATATGAAAATAAATTATATCGCTATTTTCTTTCTACTAGTGATGTAACACTTAGAATGTTGACAAATCAGTGAGAGCTTTGCGTTTTATATAAACTACCCTTAAACACACATCAAACCCAAAAATATTATACAATTCACATTGAAAATCGGGATTTCTACCAAATGTATAAGTTTATGATAAGTATAAGTTTGAATGTTTAATATCGACGAGAATATCCTTGTATACTATCAATAACGACCAATATATTAACTTTCACCATTAAATACAACTACAATCGTATTCATGTAAAACAACAGATGAATGATGTTGTTTAATAAATGTTGTTCGTAGATGATTTTTTTGAATTCGAGTGTTTAATTTTTGAAATTCATACTTATAAGTACACAACAAAATGTTAATCATATATATATATATATATATATATATATATATATATATATATATAGAGAGAGAGAGAGAGAGATTTTAGTTAAAATAATGCAGTATCTTATAATTGTTAAAATAAAAAGTAATTTGGAACTTTAGATTTACTAGTTTAATTAAGATGACATCATTCTCATTAAAAGAACATTAAATTTTTAATTAATTGTACTTCTATGTTTGTTAGAAAATTTATAAAAAAAAGGCTTCATTGATTAAATTTAACCATATTTATTACACTTATTAATTGTATTTTAATTGAAACACTTGATATTAATTGGAAAAAAACACTACTATGTTTTTTTGAAAAGTAACTATATTTTACTAATATGTACTAGTAACTATTTCGGAGTTTTAATTTTTTTCTTATGTTGTATCACCTATTAATTTATACAATTCAAGACAAGTTATTTTGTGTATATTATATTAAGTTATAGTTACGGACATTAATTGGTACATACCGGTTTTTTATTTGTTTAGGTTGTGTACGAGTTAATGTTAAATATGTACCATCATATTTGTAATTTTGGATGTGACATGAATTGTATCTATTTTTACATGAGTTGATAGATATGTACCTCTATTTTCTTGTTGATGTATCATCTTATTATTTTGTAAAATATTGGATATGTAGTTGTTTACTTGTAAAGAATATTATTTAGACATAATGTATCAAAACTTTTTTATGTATCAAGTTTGCCTATTATAAAGAATACAAATGTATAAAAAAAGAAAAATATGAAGATGTATCAAGAAAACCTTTATTATATATAAGTTTGGTCAAATAAAAATTAAATATTGTTTAAAACATTAAGTACTATTGGTTAAATGAAAATTAATTCTAGATTTATTCATCTATTATTAATTACATTAATACTAACTAATTAAATCCAATGGTTCATAATACTTTTCATTTTAATAATTTTAAAGAGGTACACCACGTTAACCTAACTCTCTCTCTCTCTCTCTCTCTCTCTCTCTCTCTCTATATATATATATATATATATAGATATATATATATATATATATATATATATATATATATATATATATATATATATATATATATGTATATATATATATATATATATATATATATATATATATATATATATATATATATATATATATATATATATATATATATATATATATATATATATATATATATTGTTGTGCAATAAATAAACAAAAGTCCGTTATACGGTTGGAATATTGTGTTTTCACCTAGAATACCCGGCTTCGATTTATTAGTAAGTGTGTTGGTAGAAATCTGTTAGCTTTTCATAAACGAAATGATCCAAATGCTTTATATATAATATCCTTCCATAAATAGAATGATCCTAATACTATTTATAGTAGAAGTAGATAATGGATGTAATAAAAACATCAATCACATATCAAAGGCATATAAAAGCCCAGAACATCTGAACTAATTTCATTCTAAATTTTATTTTTTAAATATTTTTGCTTTTATCCTCTCTCAACAAAATCACACACAAATCATCGAATTACGACAACCACACATAAATCATAGTAAATTACACACATAACCACCGTTGATTGTGAGAAAACTTTGATTAATCATAAAACATTGTCTTCGATCCTTATTATCTTCCGATTAACCAAAATTAAGATTTTTGATCCGTTATAAATGGTTGAAAATTAGTTATTCGAACAAAATTGGAAACAATAAGAGGTTATCAGTGTGCAAAAACATATCAATACGCAAAAACAGGATGTCGATTATGAAGATGTGCTTTAGCCGAATGCAGAAGACTATGTACCAAAAATTGCATATCCAAAAGATGAGGTACACAAAATTGCAAGTAAAATCGGTATGACTTTGTTATGTTATGTTTTATTAAAACAAACTGTAAATCATGAATCATTTACTCTTTGTTGGTATAAACTTTTAATTTCAATTTAATTAGCCAAAATTACCTTCTATTTGTGGTCGACATTCGGTCTTACTAAAGATAGACTACACACAATCGAGGCACATACTACTCGTGAGTGTTAGCAAATCACTAAATCTTAAGTGTCACCTCTTAGAAATTTAAAACACGAATTTGTACATCATTGTGTTTTTTAGAATAAAAAGCAGGAAACAATGAAAAAATTAACACTTATACTACAAGGTGATATTCTTTCAATACATGATGATATTCAAAGGTTTTAAAAATGATCAACTTCTCAAGTAGTTCGCAACATCTTCGGTTTTGATCTTATCTAAACGCGATGCACATAAAAACGTTCGATGCGGGTGTCATTAAAGGAGACGACGACGAAGATTGTGTATTGTAATGTTATTCGACTACAACCTGGCTACTAGATGTGGAAACCACGATCAAAGAATCCATCGATAGAAAAGAAACCCCCACAAGGTATGTACCCTAATGGTATGATTAGATTTTATTAAAGAATGCGTTGTGAATCTCACCTCCTCACCTCCTTTTATAGAGATGAAGGGAACCAATTATTACATTGACTACGGGTCGGGTTGGGCTTGGACACAACCCATCGACCTTTATTCTTATAAGCAATTTAGGAAACTCAAAAATTATCCCCTAGACACGAATTTAGGCTAATAAAAACTAATACATATCTATTTCCACCTTGGATTATAGTAGCTTATCCCAACAGTCAATAACTCCAAGCAGTGTTGTAACTTGCGTCCAGGTACCACCTTCGTTAAGGCATCCGCAACATTGTTTTCAATACCCACCTTCAGAACTTCAACCGTCTTTGCTTCCAAGACTTCTCTGATAAAGTGATAATGCACATTGATGTGCTTAGTCCTTTCATGAAAAACATGATTCCACGATAAATGAATCGCCTTTTAATTATCACAATTAACAGCAACAATGTGAAGCTTCACGCCTAACTCTACCAAGAGTCCCCTTAGCCAAGTAACTCCTTTCACAACCTCCATAAGCGTCATATACTCCAATTTAGTTGTACACAAAGTCTCCATGTGTTGTAACTTAGCTTCCCAGCTCCTTGCACATCCATGTATCAGCAACCCGTACCCTGTTCTACCCATATAGTGATCGATCTTATCATGGCATAGTCAAAAACCACAAAAAGCTGTACGTATGTCTATACTCCGCGATCAAACCTATCCAACATACCACATATGTAGATGTTATGTCAAGTCTCGTGCAGGCCACCTAATATTCCTTGATTCCAACCGCATATATATATATGACCACTTACTATTCTTTTCCGCATCACAGTCCCGTGATAGACTACTCCAACGATAGTGTGAGGTGTCCCTTCAACAAAGTCTGTACCAACTTTTCCTTGTAAAATATAGACTGTGACACCCTAAGAGTATACTAGTCCGATTCCTGATGATCTTAATACCAAGTATATTTCCCTTTGATTTTACCAGCAAACCCTTGATAACCCAAATCTTAGCCTTGCATCTGCAAGAAAATATGATACCATCTATATAGAAAAATAGATGTACGAACGTGCCTTGTGTATACTCCTAGTAATAACCGTATCTGTCGCCAATGCTTTTCCTACAGCCGTTGCTGAGCACATATGTAACACCCCCGTTTTTACCTTAACACAACGGAACATTAATTTGGGATATTACTTCATAGAACACAAGTCATAATGATAGAAAACAACTCAAAAGAGTGATTAAATCAACTTTCTTTATATATCATTTAGAAAATAAGAGTTTTACAATATGAGGTTCCCAAAATCTATGCTAATAATTTCAAGCTCGTGCCTCTTCATGCCATCCTTGTGCTGCTCCCTGCTATTAATCATAAATTCCTGAAATGTATGCTTAAAAGTCAATACAAAAGTTGAGTGAATTCATAGTTTGCAATAATAGTTTTGAATACATGTCTATCACTTTGACCTGCGTTACTATTTGCTCACATAAATCAATATTTTATTGCACTAAGCTCATGACATCAATACTAATGAGAATTCACCTAAGTGACCATCATGACAAGATATCATGACAAATAACCTACAGGTCCAGGTTACACATTAATTCTAATAAAGTATGCTCGATTACCCACACGAACAGGTAACACAAATAGGATTCGTTAAACCCAATAGATCTATTCACCCTATTGGCACACATGGATGTGTTTAATGACTCATGAAAATTGAGAAACAATTTGGGCATTCGTGCAATAACATATTTTAGTAAAATCATACAGTTAAAAAACACATGTATTCTAGTTTTAGCATATATCCCCCTCACGGGTTTTCAAATCATTTACAAAAGATTAGAAGTGAGGCTATGAACTCACCTGGCATCTATAGAGTTTGAGCTACATCAGATATATTTCGTTCATAAACAAACAACTTGGTCTCACAAACAACAACTTGGTCTTACACAAACCTAGATTAACACATTTTGTATAGTATCAAGTCTTTGATCTTGAGTTTAATACTTTTAAGTATTAATTATGTATTCTTTGATTTATAAATTGTTTTAATTATAGCATCATTGTTCGGGCCATCATACTCAGAATCCATTCTATAAACGTTTGATGAGCAAGGGCACTTTAAATCGTAAACCCAACCACTCAGTCATAACGTAATATCAAGATGGAACATCTTTGTACAAAGCTCCCTACTAACATGATACATTGTATATTATCTTATATTTATAATTTATGTTATTTAGTTTCAAAATTGTCAAAATAGTCCTTTTAGTTGTAAGTTTGGTATATTTACACTTTTAACCTCTAAAGTGCATAGTTTTAGTACTTACATTTTCAACCTTCTAATATCAACCTCAAGGTTTAAAACTTTACAGTATTAATCTTTATAGTTTTAACTTTAGTAAATGACACTTTTGGCCCAAAATGTTTATAGTTTCAAAAATGAAAGTTTTAGTTCCTAGACTTGCTTAAAGTTACATAACAACCTTAAAATAATACGAAAAGATCTTGGAACTTAAAACAAAGTTTATAAACACATTTCTAATCATAGTAACATTAGTTATCCAGATTTATAGATTTTGAAATGGATTTTAACTCATTATTTTATGTAGATTACAAAACTAGGATTTTATTACATCTTTAGCTTATATCTTCCATTTTAGATCATTATATGAAGCAAGACTTTTGGAATATATTATTTAGATTATAAATAACCTTATTAAAGACATACATCATCAAAAAAACTTATTAAAAAGGGTGAATACTTACAAACAAGAAAATCAAAATTCTAGGGCTTCTAATGGAGCATATGGACACTATCTTCTTCACAACTCTTCAATAACTCTTAGAACTTATTATAAAGCTTGATATTGATCTTATTGACTTATTACGGCTTCAATGGTGGCTCTAGAACAGAACTTTAAGGTAGAGAAATTGGAAAGTGAGGGATGATTTAGAAATGAAGGTAAAGACTCCTATTTATACTATTTTCAAGCCTTAACCTCCAAGTTAAGCATATAAACGTGTAGGAATAGTAGATACATGACTAAGGAATGATACGAAAGCCTAAGGAAGCCTAGGAATAAACTATTAAAGCTAAAATCAAAATATCTTGGTCTTATGGTAAGAATAGCTCACGACATGAAAGGGATGAGAACAAGGATGTGTAATCTACAAGTAGGTGGTCCACCTACTTAAAAATATCCCAAAATATATATTAGGTGTGATCCTAAGTTTAAATTTGGGAGGGAAAGAGTTTAAATGCATTTTTGGAGGGAAAAACCTAGCCGTATCATAATCTAGGGCTTGTAACTTTGAAATTCATGTAATTGAGGGTTTAGGAATGTGATTAGTGATGGATTAGAGTATAGTTAGGATTTAAACATTGTAATTAAGAAGTTTGGGTCCTTGGTTTGAAGATTAACAAAGGTTGGAAGTGAAATTGGGAAGAAAACCTATTTGGATTAAGGTTTTAAATGATCTAGGGTTAAACCCTTGTTAAATCCATTATTATTGATTCTGCTACTGATTTAAACTCAATTTATACATCCTACATTGTCCTTAATGTGTTCATGAAGTCTCTACATTGGTTTCACTAAGTTGTTCCAAGTAAACATGTCTAAGGAGTTAAAATACCTATTTCGACCTAAATTATAAGTCATGCATTGAAATGTTGTACATTGTACATTAGGGTACTTGTACCTTTTCTTATGATGATATTATACCATAAATGTAATTCTATTAAAGTTTGTACACGCTCCTAAAATACTAGGTATTAATTCTAAGTGAAATGCTTAATATAAGGGTTTTTAGGTCATTAAGCCTAATGACTTTGTACTTTGGGTAATTTATGTTTATTTCCCCATGTAAACTTATTATAGGTCTTATCTGGTATGTTTATGACTTCTAATGATTTTACACACTTAGTTTAAGGGTTCGTATAAGGTAATCATAACCTAGGTGCAATTAGGTTAGCTTATGGTTCTATGCTTCAATAACTTGTACATTGTGCTTTAGTAAGTTGTAACTTAACTTGAGATAAATGTATGATCTTAATATGATACTTAGTTGAGTTTTATAATTGGTTATAAAAGATTAGATCTTAATTCAATGTGAAATAAATTTTAGGTGCTAATATAGGTGACTAGGTCTTAATACTTGTAATTAGCTTTAGATGACTTGTACTTAGTATTTTATAATTAAATATCTCTTCTATATGATAGATTATAACTTTTACATCTGTATTTGATATTCATACTTAGGTATTGCACATTTATTCTTTTACAAAACTCGAATTTACAACTTATTTATAGGGTTTCTAAGGTAATTTAGGGCATCATAGTTATAATTGAGATGTTCTTATTCATAATATACTTATTAGACTACTTTTAGAACTTAGACTTGATATATACAGTGTGTTTACAACATATAGGAATATGTTGAAGTGGTAGTTTTAGGTTATGAGCACACATTTATCTTACCAAGTAAGGTACAAAATCAAAAATTTCCAGCCAACTTTTCATATTCATACAATCATAACACATAACACATAAGTGAAATTTGAGGATTGTCATAACATACACCTCTAACCTAGTATCAATTTTTCTTTTAATCTAGCCATTTACTTGGAAAGAACCTCACAAGCAGCTGTATCATTGAAAGTCAATGACTCATGTGTATATATCCTAACAAAACCTTGAGATTTCTTGTGATTATACCTCGGACAATCCCTCTTCAAATGATCCTCAAACTGACATATATAACACCCGAGTCTATCGCTTCTTCCTTGTGACTTTGACCACAAACTATTTGTACCCTGATCCATATCTCTCTGACTAGATCTCTCCCTAACATACAACCCTTCACCACCATCACCCTTTGCATCTGTCATCGTCTGAAGTTCCCTAGAATTAAGTGCCGCGAGCACGTCTTCTAGCTTTAAAGTATCCCTACCATATAGCTAAGTCTCCACGAAATTATCGTAAGACAATGGTAAAGATGTGAGTAATAATAATGCCTCATCCTCATCTGATATAGCAGTATCTATAGCCGCTAAGTCCCTTACAAGCTTGTGAAAGTCATCAATATGTTCAGACTGAATCCTATCTGGATGTATTTGAAAAGTATATAACTTTTTTCTTCAAGTACAAACGATTAGCTAAATACTTTGTCATGTATGTCTCTAACTTTTTCCAAATCATCGCAGCAGTCGTCTCCTTGGTGATCTCCCGCAGGACCCGATCATCCAAACACAAGATCAATGCGTTGTAAGCCATTTTCTGAATGACATTATCGTACGCCACTATTGAGGTGGCGGGGAATTCTTCCATTGCTACATCTAATCCCATATGTTCTAGTAAAGCCTTCATCCTTACCTGCCATAACCAAAAGTCATTCTTCCCATCAAATTTCTCGATGTCAAATTTGTACAGTGTCATCTTATTTTAACCCTTTGCTAACCGTTTAGCCTTTTGAATTTACATACACAAAATCACGATCTAGCAAAGTATCCCGTGTGTAAAACACCCTTGTTTTATAGATATAACCCTAAGATAAAAATATTAGAAATCAATCAAACTAAGTAACCATTCAAAAGAAAACCCTTTCTTAATCAAATATCGTCTGAACCTTGGAAATTAACCTATCCAACAAATCGACAACCCTTGAATTAAGAAAGCACCCGGCTCTTTTTGAAGTAACCCTTGTCGTACTTTTAATTTTTGCAAAACGAATCTCTAATAACCTAAGAAATCTTGCAACCTTGACAAGTCTTGAACATTCTTTATCCCTTTGTTGATTTGTTAAACCTTGTTTAAAACCTCACAATCACAAACCGACAAAGTCCTTTTTTGCAAAGCCCATTCAGAGTAATAATATTACATTTTCTTATATAAAATAAACAAAAAAATAATATTTAAAATTAGTCCAAGCCCAATATAAATAACCTTGCCCAAATACAAACTAATTATATCCTTGGCCCAACAGAGTTCCATTGACCCAACAATAACTATTGGTCCAAAATAAAACTATTGTCACAAAACCACCGTATCTTCTTCTTCTCCACAAAACCAGTGACAAGAAAAATAAATGGTAGTACTTTGTCGGTCTTCAACCAAAAACCCTTTCCAATCGATAGTACCTTGGTGATCTAAAACCGATCAACAATAACATTTAACGGTCGATCCTAGTAAACCTAGACGAGACTACGAACGAGTCTCTGATACCACTTGCAGTATTATTCGACTACAACCTGGCCACTAGATGCGGAAACCATGATAAAAATATCTATCGATAGAAAGAAACCCACACAAGGTATGTACCCTAATCGTATGATTATATTTTATAAAAAGAATGCTTTGTGAATTCCATCCTTCCTCACCTCCTTTTATAGAGATGAGGGGAACCGACTATTACATTGACTACGGGTGAGGTTAGGCTTGATCACAATCAACCGACTATTTAAGAAACTCAGAAATTATCTCATAGATACGACTTTAGGCTAATAAAGACTAATACATAACATGTATTTTACATGAAGAATGAATATGCGTGCAGAAAGATATTGATGACGTATAGTCCCTAGTCGGGCCGGATAGTCCGACTCAAGGGTACTACCCGCATCCATGGAATGGATTGAATGCTTGTGCGATGCGCGCGCGTAGCCCAGGCGGACCGGTAAGCCGCTGTCGCACATATGGCTGATTACTTCGCCAGGTCCTTGTCGCGACGCGACAGGATCAGACAAGAATATAATCTATCATATACATATATTCGCCTAGAGGGAAGAGATATACACTTGCTTTGGTTATGCGATAAGGATCAAGTTATTCTAGGTTATTATCTCTTCATTTGGCCGCAAGAGTAGGAGAGCCCAGCCAGGACTCTCTCGGGTATAAAAGGAACCTCATATGTTCCACAAAGGTACGATACATACAGTACCCTAAAACACTAGATACTCAAACTGATTACTTACTCACACGCTAGAGTCTAATCATGGGTCACCAATCCACGGTAAGCCTAACGGTGTCTGTTTAGTGCACAGGGTCCTCAAAACAAGTTTCACTTGGTGCAAGAGCCGGCGTCCACAAGACCCCGAATTAAGCCTAATTTGGGTCAAGCTCGGTCCATCCAACTTTTGTATCAATAAGTTGGCGCCATCCGTAGGACCCATACTAAGCTCTAAAGTGATGACGAAAAGCGGCGCAAACCCGTCCCTACCAAAGGGGGGATCCAAGAAGCCAATAGGTCCATACTCAAGCTTTGAACCTAATAACCCAGGTCGTGGAGGGAAGGGACTGCAAGTATCTTTCTCTCAACTAGTCACTTCTACCCCATAGACAGTCGGGGATGCATCGTCCTCTCGAGAGATCCCTGATCAAGGCCACAAGGATGCTCTGGGCACAAGGGCTGTGATAGATCCACAAGTTGATACGAAAATTCCCCCCCTCGGCGAAGCAAAGTATGAGCGACTATGTCGTAGAAAACTACGAGGCTTTGATCCCACTCATGAGGGCGCAGATGAGGGCGAATCCAACAAGAGATCTTCCGATCAGTCTAGACTTCGATAAAGAATTTAAGGCTAGGGAAGGGTCAAGACCTAGCAAGGAAGCTAGAAAGGAGAAGAGAAAGAAATAAAGAACGAATGAGATCCCAACATCTCCTTCGGATGCGCCTCTCATTGAAGACGCGTCGTCCTCAGACAGTTCTGAGAACCCAAGAGAAGAGGACGGTTTCATTAAACCAGTCAATAACCATCGGCGCACAAGCGTGAAGGACAGATTAGGGCCCGACCCTACTGGTAGATGAAGCGCCCTTAAAAGACTGGGCCCTTAGAAAGAGATTCATTTCAGGATCTGCAAGTTCGAGAAAGGAATAAGAGCATTTGAAGGGCGAGCAGGAGGAACTCATTAAGTGAAGATTCCTCGGACTGTAATTATAGCGACCACCACCCTCGCCATAAAAGGTTCTCCCCTTCATCCACTGAGGATTCTGATTCCTTTGACTACGACAGAAAACACCGCAGGACACCCAAAAAACCAAGGATACAATGTGAAGATCAATGGACCTTTCCATGGCGTCGAGAGGAAGTGCGTTTTCGAAGCGCATAACTACTTTCAGGGATAACAAAAAAAGACGCATGTCGTCCAATGTCAAGACCTACGACGGTACGACGGATCCAGATGATCACCTAAAAGTGTTCGAATCTCAAGCGGGGATAGAACAATGGCCAGAAGCCGTGTGGTGTCACATGTTCAACTCAACGCTCATCGGGAACGCTCGAACATGGTTCACTTGTCTCCCGTGAAGGAGCATTCATGGGTTCGAAGAACTTAGGAGGGCGTTCCGAAGAAATTATGTGCAGCAGAAGAAGTACGACTAAAGCCCCGTTTCACTTGCGAGAGTGAAGCAGAGGCACAACGAAAGCCTCGAAGACTTCATGGAGCGCTTTTAATCTAAATTCAACTAGATTAAGGATTGCCTGGAGATTCTAAAAATTTATGGATTCCTCGTAGGCATCACCAACCCGGACCTAATAAAAAAGTTGAACAACAGAACCCCAACAACATTTGACGGGGTAATGAAAAAGGTCCGAGCATTTATCCAAGAAGAAACCGCAGCAGCAGATAGCAGGCAGATGACATCAGGCTACAAGTACCAAGACCAACCCAAGAAACAATCATATGGGCAAAACATCAGTCGCACGTTGGACTTCCAAGGGACGGCAAAGCAAGGGCGCAACAACAACAACATCAAGTTCACCCCGCTGCAAAAAACCTACAGGGAGATATTCCTATCAGAAGGAGCAAGTTTTCCAAATCATAGCCCAATGATGGGACCAACAGATAAACGGGATAACACAAAACATTGCGAATACCATGATGATAAAGGACATGCTACTGATGAGTGCATTCAATTGAAAATGCACATTGAGAGCCTGGTCAAAGCAGGGAAACTAAACCACCTGATACGAGACTGGAGAAAGAGCACGGATACGAAGAAGGGTGAAGCGAAGAAACAGAAGGATAAACCCATAACCATATACATGGCAGAAAAGAAAAAATCTTTCATGCAAAGAAGGGTGGTCGCAGAATTTTCGCACGATAAAGAAATAGCATTCCCTATTCTTTCAGATATGGACTATAGAGTCGGGTCGCTGACCATTGACATAGCCCTCGGGGACCACACTATAGAAGGCATGCGCGTTGACGGGGGGTCTGTAGTGAACATATTGAACGAGCATTGTTTCGTGCAGCTACCGTGGGAAATAATGAAGGAGCTGGAAGAAACAGCACAGATCCTCACAGGGTTTAGCGGTGATAAAACTCGACCACTGGGATACCTCTGCACACAGGTGACCATTGGAAACGCAGAATACTTGACGACGGAGTGGATGGACTTCATGGTTGCGCGGTCTCAATCATCGTACAACGGGATAATTGGACAGTCGGCACTAAAAACGCTGCACGCAGTACCTTCCACAGCACATGGTATGTTCAAATTTCCAGTGCATAATGGAGTAGTCACCATCTGTAACATAGACACACTCGAAGGGGGTAACAACACTTCTAGCCCCAACGCCAAAAGGAAGCGCGTAGACAGGTGTCAACACGATATGGAGCCCAGCTCACAGATGAAAAGGAGGCATATCTCGGAAGAGTCCCAGGCAAAGAGCACATTCGTACGCGAGGGCTCACTGTCAGAGCTCCCGTGGGTCCTCTTCTCGATAGGTTTCGCAGGAAACGGAGGACCAGATGCAGGGTTCATCCTCACGAATCAGGGCGACACAAAAATCACCTACGCATTGTTGTTTGACTTCCCTACAACTAACATGGAAGCAGATTTTGAAGCCCTCATAACAGGTCTAAGATTGGCACCTAGAATGGGCAAGAAGATCCTAGTGGCCTACGCATACAACCCTTTGGTAGCAAGTAGGGTCGAGGGGTCATGCGAGCCACGAGGGCAGTGCTAATCCAGTACACAGAAAAGATACGAGACATGACAACACAGTTCACAGAATTTGCTATACGAAGGGTTGCAGGAAAGGAGGGCGAAATATCGGTGGACATAGACCAACTTTCAATTGTGGACATGGATAAACCTCCTAGTCAAGTTCTACTCGATTTTATCTTACACAAAAATGTGAGCGCGTACATGGAGTCACCAGCATGGATGACACCTATTAGAAAGTTTTTGTCGCATAACAAGTTGCCAAGCAGCAGAAGGAAGGCTAGGCAAATACAGGTGAGAGCTAGGCACTTTAAAATTGTCCAAGGAACGTTGTACAGACAATCAGGAAACGGTCTGATGTTGCAATGCCTAGCACTAGATCAAGCGCAGGCAGTGGTGGAAGTCGCACACAGAAGAGTGTGTCCTCGTGGCCCGATAGCTGTAGTTGAGGAAATTACTCGCTCAAGGTACTTTTGGCCATTTATGCACAAGGATGCTCATAAAAGAGTGGTGTGTTGTCAGAGATGTCAGGCGGACTCAAAATGTAGGATAAATTCTAACATAGTTACTGGTCCACCCTCAACCAAAGGCGTAGAGGGAGGAGGAATGCTCTCAAAACTAGGGCGTACTATTGGCTCCCTAGAAACATCAATTGGAAATGTGGCGCGGCGGGCAGCAACACTACTCCCATCCAAAGTAACCACCAGCAACAACGCAGAGGAGCAGTCGCCCCCGCAGCCAGGATAACTGCTCGCACTATGCGGCAGCGGGATCGTACGGGCATACTACCAGCAGCGTGAAGCACGCAACGGCACGGTGAGGCAAGCAAAGGACTCTCACGGAGTGGGATGAGTGCGCGTAGCTAGGCGGAGTCGGTATCCAGCCCTGCGAGAAGTGACTTAAGAGGCAGTCAGAATTTTGGATGATATTCTCCCTGAGATATCGCATAGTTAGCATGGACCATTCTCTTTGCTACTGATAGCCCCAATAAGGATCCACATATTTTTCTTTATTATCGTTTTTTAGGGTTTTCTTTTTGTTATTTGTTTCAACATTTGCAAAAAGTATGATAAAACGTTGCGGCTCCTAGCTAGTTTCGCAGCCCAAATGATCTTTTTCTTTTTTTTTTTATCTTTTATGCATAAGAGTATTGTTTCTTTTTTGAAGTATATAAATTTGGCCTTCCGGTGTACATGTGCAATAAAACATTTCCAGGCGAAATAAGATGAATAAGTTTACCCTACCAATTAAACTTGTCGCGTAAGAGGGATACACCCCCAGCGGTGTCGGATCAGGTATCCTTTGTTAGACAGCTTCCCACAAGACGTTGTGGTAAGTGTAGCAGTCCGCATACTTTATGACGGATACGCACGAGACACAGTGTGCACGCCTAACAAACATGTCATTCTCTATGACATTGCTTATGGTAGTAGTGGCAAGCCCACACGTAATGAACTTTCGGCTCACCCATAAGCTCAGAGTCACACTCTAATGAGTGTACTCATAAACAGGCGTTCTGTCTCACAATCTCAGGCGTGAATACAGAAACCTGGACGCACATATGCAACAATGAACGAGAGCGTAGCGCAGGACGCTACGTGCTGGCAAACATACGGGTTGTTATAAATATTATACAAATTCCTTAATTTACAAGTTATTATGCGTAGTTAGTAGAAGGCGTATAGTGAGGAAAGGTGCCTTCTATAAAAGGTCGTTCGCTGACAGCGACCTCTTCAACTTGCGGTGTGCTGGGTTCAATGACGTGTGGTGCTGTACCCACGCCTCCTTCATGCACTACAGCACGCGTGTATGATATAAATTGATGGAAGGCAGGCTAACCAGTACACCATCGGATCGACAAGGGTGCGCTAAACCTAAACCAATAGCGACACCTTTAGTTGAAGTCCGGTTCTTCTTTGCAACACGTCTCACGTGTTTTTTCAACTTGTTTTCCAACGAAATCATTATTGGTGTACCAGAGATATAGACAGGGAACTGTAGTTGAGAAATATCCGGTTGGGCCATGGCGTGGGGACCTTCTTCTATTTTTTCTGCGTAGTGGCTTGCTAAGGTAAGGCCGGTCATGATCACACTTATAGGAAAAGCTTGATCTTTCTCAATGCGGTCTATGATGGGTAGTGGGAGGTCTTCTAGTATGTGGAATGCAGCGTTAAAGATCTCTTGTGCATAACTGGAATAAATTTCACTACCCCCCAGGGGTCCGGTAAGTAAATTCTCCTTAAAGGCGCGCTCCATGGCGAGGCTTTGTTCTAGTAGTCGTGCAGCATCGAAGATGTCCTTGATCGCTTTATTGAGGTTGGGCAGCTCCACGGCACCGTTCGCAGCTAATGGCAGAACATGCTTTATTAACCAATGATTCTCTGCGCGCACGGCGGTGAGGTGCGGATAGAGATCTTCATCAAAATCGGTGCTCATATACTTCAGCATCTCAGATTTCTTAGCCATATCTTTGTGACAATTGGCAACAAAATTGTTACAATTTGCAGTAAGGGCACTCATACCTTCTTCTAGCTTGGACATAGCCCAGCGGTTTTCTTTCTCTTGCTTCACGCGCAAGCGGCGCTCGCGACCTATAAGTTCAGATAAGGATGCCTTTTCGTCCTCTAAATATTGGATTGATCCGGTATTTAGCTAGACATAGCGCACAAACGTGCAAGCTCGCACTGGGCAATTGAGAGTTCGCGGTCTTTTTGTTCTGTTGCTTAAGTGACCTTTTGGTTTGCTTGTGCCAGATGCTCAGACAGATGTGATACCTTCTTTTTCAAATAAGAGATTAGTGTTATTTCCGATGAGGCAACTGTATCCAACTCTCTCATTAGTATTTTGTCAGAGTTGGGCGCGGCCAGGGGGAGTTAAATGTTGGAGGAAATCCTCACATACAGTTGCGCTATCCAGTGTGCATGAGCGGGTGCGGTTCCAGGAGGAAGGAATCTGGTAGACTTAGAGGTGCAGACACTAGCTTTGGTTGTTGCACCATGGGAGCTACAAATTTGATATCCTACGAGTGTTAGAGAAGTGCACGCATTGTTTGTTTCGAACTGATTGTAAGGAATGGCGTGGTGATATACCTTGATATATGTGTCTTTTCCCGCGGCCTTGAGAGTATTCCCCACGAAGTCACATCGGAGCGAGGTCTAGTCTTCAGTGTTCTTCCCCTTTTGGGAATTTGTTGTGTGGGGGTAGCACGGTAATTTTTTGTAGCTAGGAACAGGTATGATATCTTCTGATGGACCTGTGTGGGAGTCCCCTTCGAAACCATGGTCTTCTTCATCTCCCAGATTCGTTTCTTCTAACGAAGACTCTATGGTACATGGCACACTTCGGATGGGAGTAGCATTTACTGCGGTCATCCTCTCGGTGCTCCCTCCAGGTGTTGGGGAAGGAAACTCCAAGGCCACGGTGCGTTGACCAACGCGCCATCCATTAGATAGCTCGAATGGTGTGAAAGGTCGAGCGCGCATAGTCACCACGCACGGATTCTCGTGCTTCACGAGCTGCGTATAAGTTAGTTCTACAAAAGTATGAGGAATATGTGAATATATGCGCATAAGTTATTTGAATTTTTGGTTTTTGGGAATACAAGGTTCTTACCATGGTCGAATTCATCGAAGTATTAGGGAAGGTGGTTTGCAGGAAGGGTCGGTGTATGGCTCAGTCCTAGGGCGTATAGTAGAGCCTCTGGGTATTCCTGCATTGGATCCGATCGATGTTAAATATTTGTGCGTCTGCTTCGCTGTACGAGCCAGCTATGGGGCGGTCATCTTTCATCATTGTCTCGGGGGTGATGAAATCATAATCGAACGGAAATACAACCTTATCTACCCAGAAGAATTTGTCGTTCCACTACTTCAGAGAACCTATCTTTACCGAGTAACATTGTAATTGACCAGGGCGTTCTACAAAAGATATCCACCCGTTTATCCACGAGGGTCGGTAGAAGGCGCGGGACATGTTTATTGTTGGGTCAGCGTTCTTAAGTAAGCAGTTTATTTCGAAATTTGAGATTTTGACGGCGCCTATACAATGCAGCTGTGAAAGGTGTATGTTGTAGTAGCTTAGTATATCCATCAGAAAGCGGCTTAGGGGTATGCGATTGTTGGAAAACTCGATGAACCGGGTGTATACACCAATTTTTCCTTCAGGGAAACTTCCAATATGCGCTTGTGGATGTGGCACAGTGGGATGGAGATCTGAAGATATATGGTACTTAGTGGCGAAACGGGAGAGTTCTTGTTCTGATATACGGGACGTCACATCAAACAGCTGTGCTACCATTTTTTCCTTGTCAAATTTTAAAGACGGGGATGGAGTTGGTATTGTTTTTTTTTATCAAAAGTATTGTTTCCTTCTATTTTCAACAATGGTGGGAGGGCTTTTTGGATAGGCAAAGAAGAATGTTGAATGTTTGTCAGACTGCATTTATATACACTATGGACGCATGGGATCTTGCGGCACGTGTCTAAAATGCTTCGTTCATCCTACGGTGTTCGCCAGTTGGCTCCTCTGACGTGGTTAGTGTCTTTCCCAGTTCTCGATGCAGGGTTGTGATAGTGGAGTCTAACGTGGATACTTATTCAAACTCATTTCATGTGGGTTGTGCGTGGTATTTCTTTTGAGGATGTTTGCAAGAGGGCCTGAATGGTTAATAGTCTAGTAGCCGCGGTTGGAACCTGCGACCACTAGACTGTGGGGACATGATGACGTATAGTCCCTAGTCGGGTTGGATAGTCCGACTCACAAGTACTACCCGTATCCATCAGAAATGGATTGAAAGCTTGTGTGATGCGCGCGCGCAGCCCAGGCGGCCCGGTAAGCCGTTGTCACACATATGGCTGATTACTTAGCCAGGTCCTTGTCGCGGCGCGACAGGATCAGACAAGAATATAATCTATCATATAGATATATTCGCTTAGAGGGAAGAGATATACGCTTGCTTTGGTTATGCGATAAGGATCAAGCTATTCTAGGTCATTATCTCTTCCTTTGGCCGCAAGAGTAGGAGAGCCCAGCCAGGACTCTCTCTGGTATAAAAGGAACCCCATAGGTTCCACAAAGGTACGATACACACAATACCCTAAAACACTATATGCTTAAATCGATTACTTACTCTCACGCGGGAGTCTAATCGTGGGTCACCAACCCACGGTAAATCTAACGGTGTCTGTTTAGTGCGCATGATCCTCAAAACAAATTTCACTTGATGCAAGAGCCGGAGTGCACAAGACCTCGAATTAAGCCTAATTCGGGTCATCCTCGGTTTATCCAAATTTTGTATCTAACATATATGACCGATTATGAGAAATTGAGAAATTTGTAAATATTTAAGATAAATATATACGTGCATTGTGTGTGAAACGGTAAACTTGGTAAACATGATCAGATGTTACAACTTTATCAATACGCCATAATATTAAGTAAAGTTGAAATATGAATGTAATCTTGAGTCACACACACTTTAACATTGTGACGGACAAAGTATTTAGAAAAAGTAAAATTTAAATGAGAAAAGAAAGATATTGTATATGGAAGGATAATAAAAGCCGTACATTGTCTAGCACCACGTCTATCGGTTACAAACTCCAACACCACACCACATGGATCCCACCTGTCATTTCCTTTTTTCTTAATAAACAAATTCCACCACATTCATCACCTATACATACACCCCACCCTATCTCTATCTCTATCTCTATCCCTAACAACACACACTTGTTATTATTATTGCAATATCTATCCCTGTTGTTATTTCATCGGTTTGTTGTATATTTTGTACCATTTTGTAACGTGTAAAATATTATTCAATCATGTCTTTTGATGGGGGGTCTAATGAGATTATGTTATTTGGCGTGAGAGTTAAGGTTGATCCCATGAGGAAATGTGTTAGTATGAATAATTTGTCTCAATATGAACAGCCTCCTGCTGCACCACCTTTGGTTCCTGAATTGGCTAATAAAGAGGATGTTGTTGTTTCTGCCGATAATGGTTATGCGACTGCTGATGATGTTGTTCGACATCAGGCTAATGCTGGTCGTGAACGTAAACGAGGTTGGTTAGATCTTGTTTATGTTTTTATTTCGTAATATATATCTTAACGGCGTAGTTTGTTGCTAGTTTATACTATTTTAAATATGAAATATGAGTCGGTATATTACTTAAATAAGGGTTTTTTTAATGCATTTCTTTTACTGAAAAATGCAAAAATGATCATATTCTTAATCATCCCAAAAACGCAATGCCGAAAACTCTCAAAAACAGTTGTATGAATAGAAACCGTTAAAGCATTCAATATTGCTTTTTGTTACAACAACTACGCATAACGTGTTTTGAGGTGTCAAGTACTTTAAAACACTTTTGAATAACTGGTACGGAGTTATTCAATTTATAAAAGTCAAATTAAATTCGAAGTTTTGAGGTGCTAATTTAAGATAGCTTATTTCTAAAAGCAATTCGAAAACCTATAGAGAAAGTGATGTGTGAGCTATTGTTTGTTGCAAGTATTATTACAGATATATCATATTATTCGAAGTATAAGTTACTAATTAGATAGCTATTGGTAATGTACAGGAGTTCCATGGACTGAAGATGAACACAAGTTGTTCCTCTTAGGACTACAGAAAGTAGGTAAAGGTGATTGGAGAGGAATATCAAGGAATTTCGTCAAGACTCGTACACCTACACAAGTTGCGAGCCATGCTCAGAAATACTTCCTTCGTCGTAGCAATCTCAATCGCCGTAGGCGTAGATCAAGCCTATTTGATATCACAACTGATTGCGTGAGTTTTCGCCATTCAATAGTTATCTTTCAGTCGCTTTTTGAAAAAGAAAAAAAAGAGTTTAATTTAAGGTCAAACCATTCAATTCATGTTTTTAGTCCTATTGTCACAATGATGAATGATCAATTAGCATTCTTGGATGCATAAAACTTTATGGGTTGTTTTGGTAAATGGGATTGCTTATCAAAATTTGTTTATTTTATTTGGTATGAGGCTAATTCACTCAATCAGATATGCAGTTAGAATAAGAAATCTCAAATCACTCTCAAAACCGCTAATTTATATCAAAATAAACTAGACAGATAAATTGACAAGCAATCCCCTCATAGATTAGGAAATACAATCCAAATTTAGAAGTTTTTTTAACAGAGTTATGAGTGATTTGTTAAAGAGTGATTTGCATACAGACGCATATCATAAGCGTGGGTGTAAGATTATGTAAACGACTACAAGTAACACTTTTCTACGTTATATATGATTAGGTTGCTCCTATGCCAATAGACGAACAACAGATAAATGAAGACAACAAGGGTCAAACAGATCAGCAACCATCAATGCCATCAAGTGGATTCACAAGCGCAGCCTTCCCAGTGAATATCGTCCCAGTTCTACAGCAAGTACAGCGTGAGACTCCAACGCAAACAATTTCCTTCAGCAATGGCGATCAATTCAACAATGGATCAACACTACTTGTTCACCCAATCCCCGTATTCTCCTCTACACCTAATCAATCAACAAGAGTGGATCTTAATCTAAATCAAAAATACGAAACAAACCCGTCACAAGTATCTCTAAATCTTTCTCTATCATTCGATCAAAATATGATCAGTGTTAATTAAACATCTCTAATATCAGGAACAATAAGGATAGGGAAAGTCAATGAAGTAAATTAGTTATTGGCTTCAATATTAATCATATGTTAAGTATCTATTTAGTTTTTTCCTTCTGTTGTATGTTACTCACTCTCATACTTCTTTGTAATTGGAAAAAAGGGACTGAATACAATAACAGTTCCATTTTGTTTGTTATGTGAGTGGCCGAGTGGGACTTTGATATTATATGGTTGGTTTGTAGGGCATGGGGTCTAATATCTACTATGTGGAGATCACATGTGCTGAGTCAAATGTGTAGCCCTTTTATGTCATATTCATATTTAGTAGCAATAAAATATTGATTGATTGTTATTGCAGTATGTGAGGTGTGATACAACTTGGATTGAAAGGTCAATTGTGAAATATAATAAGGAGTGTAAAAATAGTATATTGAAACATGATTCATGCATGGTGGAGAAATTAGGTTGTATTTGGTCTAAATCGGGTTTCAGTTAGTGCATTGAGCTTTATTTATTTATTTTTGCATATACTGCAAAACTGATTTTGACTATGGGATTAAGGTTGTTTATGAAAAATGAAGACTGTTGAACACTCATAAAACTTCTGATGTCAGTATCAAACTATACAGGGTCTAAGTGAGATGTAGATTTGATTTGTGGTGGGGTGTTCCTGATATTCTGTGGTGGTAAGAAATCATGGTAGGGTAGGGTAGGGTAGGGTAGGGTAATGGGATAATGTTATCCAGCCATCCATTCAGTATTGCTTTTGCACCTAATATGAGGGTAGTTGGTCATATGCCACCACCATGTATGCTTGCTATCTTTTGCTTTTAAGGCTAAGGTTAGGTCCACGACCTCTTTGCCTTGATAAAAGTAAAGGCATAAAAGTTGGATTAGATCTGATTCCTCATTTTTGTATAAAGAGATTGGGTTATGTTTCGCTGAAAAAAAAGAGATTGGGTTTTGTTATTAGGAACTTTAGGGGTGAAAAAGTAATAAGTAGTCGCTTCACTTCCTTATTCTATTTTATCGCATAACATATTTTTTTTTATAGTTTTTATTTCGTATTTTTCGTTAGTTTAATAATTGTGACTCGTTAAATTTTTATATGTTTTTTGCGCACTTTTTGTTTCACTATTTTATAACATACAAAATTTATAAAAATAATAAATAAATAAAACAAAATAAAAACCGAAAAAATGAGAAAGTACTAAAATCCATATAGGGATACTAATAACTTAGATGATCTAAAACTTGTACGAACTAAAACTAATGTTAGATCTAGTGTAACCATGATAAACATGGTTAACGTCAACAAATAGGAAAATTTGAACATTTATTTTAGCGGATTGAATTTTTTAGACATAAAAAAATAAAAAAATTGACAATAACATTTAGACAGAATGAATAACGGTTACATTACTCGTCACAATATTTGAGGAGGACCATTCCTTGCCTTACTAAAATCCGTCAGATGCGTCAACTGAACAAAAAAACACATGTCCCGCCCCACCACCACTATCATCGCTAACACATTCTTCACTTACATACAAACATACTCCACATCAACTCTCACATACGCGCATATCTTTCTACCATGTTCACAAGTCGATCTATAGGCACATAGATCGAGTTATGCATTGAACAAGCATAGGTATAAAGGGAGCAATGCGTCCATGCACCTTCTGTGACACTTAGCCTTATGGTGAGCTTGAATATGATAGAACTATGACGACTCGTTGCATTAGTGTTGCATCTATAATGTCACCTCAACGTGATATTCGCTTTTCACTCTCTACAAATCAATCTCCAAACACTTGTAAGATTGAACACTAAACCATTCACACAAATATACACACTTAAACACAAACATATAAACGATACATTCGTACATACACATCGACTAAACATATCAACCGGTGATGGACGACCAACCCAACATTTTATGTTTCTTTCCACGTGTGATTTTACAAGGTGTAATGAGGATGATTCGTTGTAATGGATTGACCATGATTTGTTATAAGCCTTATTATATTGAGATTAATAAGGAAACCCCGAGACCACATTCACCAACGACACTTCAACTCTTCATAATTTTTCTCTCTACAACTAATTTCACCACCTTACACTCAATTATAACATGGCTCGAGATTTATCACTACAACCATACACTCAATTTTTACTATAACACTTTATTACAAAGTAATGACCAAAATTAAAAGGATCAACGAAACATAAAGCCTCATTAAGCACATATGGGTAAATGACTTTTACGTTGCTCCCCAATTTCTCCCATAGATAACAACTATGTACACTACCAAATGACTTGACTTAACAACTATGTAATAAAGCAAACAATTAATTAAGGTTTACATATGTGATCACAAAACATACTAAAAGCAAGTACATACAAGGAAGGCTAAAGCGATTTGGCTGTAACCTTTTAGTGAGGTGCAAGAAAATACAACTACTAAATACTTCAATATATATTATTTAAAATTTCCTCCATCTAGAGAAATCCCCTTTCGGCCATCCAAAAATACTTAATTGAAGAAAACGAAAAGGATAAGCTCAAAGGGGTGTAGTAGGGGTATATTTCACTAAAAATGAGTGTGAAGCAAAAGATGTGAGAGTAGTTAAATGAACATGGATATCAACATAACCATAACAAATACAAGCTAAAATATGGTTTATCTTAATGCCCCTTATCATTTAGCAAATCCTATTCACATGAATGTGATCTTACTAGCGATCTCAGAATGCATCACTAAAGCAAATTCGAGAATCTAGTATACTAATGGTACACTCTCATAAGCATTAAAGATGAATGCTTTAATTCGTAAATAGCTAAAAGCAAACCTCAAATTTGTCGGGTGGAACCATTTAAGTGTTATGGTTTTTGTTCCAGAAATATAATTCATATCCATGATATGCTCTAAAAACTACAACTTCACCGATATATGCTGTAAAGTTTTACATTTGGATCAAAACTTACCGTTCTGAAGTATGTTTCAGTACATTTAAAACAAACATAAATTGAAGAATATATTGTAAGACTCTTATTACCCTACCCACACTTAGAGTGAACATTGTACCCAATCTTCTAAAAGTACATTTAACGAGAAAGGAAAATAAATAAGAAGCGAATGAAACTAATACTCCCATCGTTTTCCGCATATCGGGAAAACACATGATAATAATGTAAATCCTCTTCTAAGAATCGTCTATGTGAGACTCCTACAAAATTCGGGATTCTTCTTGCCGAATATAACCTAAAAATCAAAGACAAAACATAATTATTCCTGTGTAAAACTTATGGAAAATCATATACAACCCCTTAAATACAAAACTAATAATCCTAGAAAGCAATAAAGATACAATGTTTGTTACTAATACTTAAATGGTTTATGTAAATCCTAGAAAATTTAGAAATTATGGAAATTATACGACGATGAATTTTCAAAAATTCAAAAAAAAAATCGAGTTTAACTTTTTCTGGAGGTCTGACGCCGGCAGAATTACTTCTAACGCCTTCTCCAGCATCTAATTAAACTTAAAACTTTGTTTTTTCGAAATTTTTTTACAAACAACCTATAAGCCAAGAAATAGCTAGTACAAACATATGACTCAAAACAAACACATAAAATGTGAACCAAATATGGATTATAAGTTTTCATATGTTTGATGTGGTTGATAATTCCTCCCTATACTTATTTTCTTTTTACCATTGAAGACGAGGTCAAAGAAAAAGCAAACCAGGATCACATAGCATCAAAACTTATAAGAAACAAATAACAAGATTTAAACACATAAGACACTCCTTACATGTGGAAAAAGTAGACGGGTTGCCTCCCAGTAAGAACTTTTTTTTATTTACAAGTCTTGTAGTTGGACTGTAATTCCTACTGGGCGTTATAAAAGTGGCGCAAGTAGAGGATATAAATCGGTTTGTTCTTTACGAATAGTTTCCTAATGGTTGGCATGGTTCGGAAGGTCCTATCAAACTTTTTTCCATTAAGATCCATGACTTCTATCTTGATGTTCCAAGCACCATCTCCTTTCTTTAGTGGCTTTTCACAAGTACACTCATTAATAAACATGTCATCGACTCCCGTTGGTTTCCGTTAGGGTTAATTGGTATAGCTCCTAGGAGTTCAATCATTTTGTAAGATATTGTAAATATATGCTTAATCTAGAGAGAGAAAGAGATAGAAAGATGGTGAGAACACACACACACTTAGAGAGAGAAAGTATGAAAACACACTTTTACTATGTGTAAAATGAGTGAACCAACACCCTCTCCAACTAAGGAGAGGGTTTATATACCCAAGCCCATGAGATGGGCTTGGGCTCACATTGGGCCGCCGGCCTACACAAGTTGTAGGCTTGGCTTGGCCTTGTTAGTTTACTATTAATAGAGCTAAACTACGAGCTACGACTTAGACTATTGTTGGAGTGACCGATCCTTTCTAATATTTAAAACGTATTTCCAACAATCTCCCCAAGGGAGGTCACTCCAAACAAGGGCGTTACCCAAGTTACAATAATAAAATAAACCTAGCATACAATGCTTGTCTTGAGCTCGTAGTCTTCGTCTTTCTTTTCTTTTTCTTTTTTGGTGAACATGTTGATGTGATCTTAGATATCAATCTTGTGCATTAATCTCTTGCCTTGCTCTTGTGCATCCATCACTTGTGATCTTCGCCTCTTCGTGACTTCATGTCCCATATACTTATAACTTCGTATTTCTTGAAAGCTCTAGAGTTCGATACAGCGAAAGACTTTACTTTTAGGCTTTCTTGAATTAGATGAAGTATTAAGTGCATAAAGTATAAGCATGCGGGAAAGACTTCTTCTCGGATTCCGCAACACCACCGTCTTCAAATGCCGCAACATAAGTAGAAACGAACGAAATGACTTTGAACATTTTATTCTAATTCGGTAGCATTTTACCTCCGGTCGGTGAAGACCATTAGACGATATAAAATATCGTACTTGTGGCAGGTAGATTTAATTAAAAACCTCATTGACAAGATTTCGCGAGTAACCCGTTCTCTTTACTCGACCGTTCAAAGCTGACTGCGATCATAATGAATCATTTGGATAAAATTATCCGCATGATTGAAACCGTCAATTCCGATTCCTGGAACAAGTTTGATTCATTAAAGAATCGCACCATCGTTGCTTTCCAGTTGTCACGAGCTTGATTCATATTGAATCTTGCAAGTTACCTACCAAGTGCTGTTTGAGGTTAACACTAGAAGGATTTCCACTCATCACTGTGAGCACTATAGAGTGTCACTCTGAGTGTTCTGGCAAGATCACTAAGATATTGCATAGAGGCCTGGAACGTGTTTAAGTTCAGTTAAGAATTAAACCACTTTTGCTTTCCAGTTATCACAAGTTTGATTCATAAAGAATCTCACAAGTCACCTACCATGAGTTTTTTAATGTTCGCTCAAGAAGGATTTCCATCTTCATTGTAAATACTTGCGTATTACTCGGATGTTCAGGCAAGATCATGAAGATTTTGCGTAGGACTCTTAAGATCTTTCTTACTTTTCACATTGTGTAAAGAAGCAAGGAAATATGGAAGTGTGTCCTAATGAGATATTTGATGATCTCAAATAACTCTAGACTCGATCGTGCATTTTGGATTTTAGTGATCAGAGGCTGGAGAGGAGTGCCACATTTTCAATACTAATTTATTCGGAGTGAATAAATCAATAGATAATGCGTTGTCTCTGTGTGATTAAAACAAATATCTTTTAAGAGATATCTGAGTTAGTTGGGATGGGTGGTGCATTGCATCACTGGGTCCATGATGTCTATCTTCAATATCAAGAATCATTAAAAAATGATCTCAATAGCATATGTATTGACCCGGTTTCTGCCTAAGGTTGTAATGAGGGCTTCTTTCTTTAGACCCTTTATTTTTACAATATTTTTTCATTCTTCAACCCCTTCAATGCTTACCAATACGTCATAAATAGCACCTTGTTGTGATTTCCAATGCTAACTTAAGTACTTGTTCGACATTCATCTACGTTCACAACCTTTCTCCATCTTTCCTAAGGACTACTATTTCTAGCTATGGAATATTCTTGGGAAGATTCCTCTGGTTTTGGAAGAATCATTGGACTTAACCTATCCTACCATCCTTATGACACCACAATCTTTATCGTCGTGAAATAGATGGGTTGAGGGTAAGTACAAATCACCATGAAATCCATTTTGATATAGCAAATCCATTTTTCTCCCCCTTAACATATGCCACGATATTCAAAAACATTTCTCACATGTTGGGATGAGCTATCACGTTAAGTCAAACCATTTTTGATTAATCATTTCTCATATTAAATCACATTTTCTCCCCCATATTAAAAATATTAACCCAATCGATGTTTTTTAATATCAATTGATTTAATGAAGTTTTAACAAAGGTTTTGGGAAGAAAAATGCAAGTCCTTTCAATCTTCATGAGACCAATTTGTGAGATATGATACCGATTTGTAACATGATCACATATTCACCATATTAGAATAAATTAATAAGGTTGGACCTGACTGATGAGAACATCATATGATAAGATCAAATGGTTCTTGTCGGAAAATGTTGGTCGCCTCGTCACGTCTGAAGTCATCTCTTGACACCACGTACGATTGGTATTGTTGTCTTAACACCAATTTGTGAACTTGGCACGTTCGGGATCAAAGATTCTGAATGCTTGACAATTGCTCCCCCTCAATTGTTGACCCGTGTTTTATTGAAAGAGTTGTAGTCGTCGTTTGAGTGGTTCCATCGTCGAGTATGTAGATACCAGTTGTAGATAGCTATGGTTATAGAGATGATAGCTTCATAAAAACAAGATTTCTCTTGTTTTAACAAATAAATGCACTGATGCGTACATATATCCGTGTTAGCTTATGTTATAATGTAAACACAATCACTTACATGGTTATAAAGTAAACCATGTCCGAGAAATTTAATTCCCGTTGTGAGCCAAAGCTAAGAAATACTTGACTTTAATGTGAAAAATGGGTTGCAGTCTAAACTAACTACAAGCCATATAGGCATGTTTTATGAAATATTTACAACTTTTATACAAACTCTATTTATAGCGCCGTGTCAATATTAATCGACATTTCTAAGACCGTAAATATTATCGTACCAAAAGACATGTCTTTGAAAAACAAAGTAAAAATATTTTTGGATTTTTCTAAATTTTTCAATTTTTATGGTTTTTATATGGTTTTATATTTTTGTATTTTGCTTTTGTGGATAAAAATATAAACAATATGTACAGATGATGACCAAGGATACGGAGAATAGTTTACCACCACTATTCTTTCGCTTCATCTGCCAATTCCTTTAGAGTCTCGGGCGAGAATGTTCTCAATCCTAGCTTGTCGGCCAAAAATTCCATTCGAACGCGATCTAAAGCCTTCGTGAAAATATCCGCCAATTGATACTCAGATCGGACAAAGTAAAGCTCGATCACTCCATTTTCCACTTGCTCCTTGATAAAATGGTAGCGAATGCCAATATGCTTCGATTGGGAGAATTCAACATTTTTGCAGCACAAGGCAATTGCACTTTTGTTGTCGCAGTAGATCGGAATTTTGTTGAAACCTAGACCATTGTCAGTTAATTACAATATCATCCAAAGAATTTTAGCACAGCAACCAGACATAGCTATGTATTCTGCTTCTGTACTTGAAATTGCAACGCTTTTCTACCTTTTCGATGCCCAACTAATTAGTCGATTTCCTAGTACTTGAAAAGTTCCACTTGTGCTACGCCTTGTATCTTGACAACCCGTGTGATCTGCATCTGCATATGCCATTAGTTACAATCGAAGAGTCCTTCGAATACCAAAGTCCCCGATTAATGGTTACTTTAAGATACCGAAAGATCTGTTTAACAGTAGCTAAGTGCAACTCAGTAGGCCTAGTTTGATACCGAGCACACATACAGATTGCACACTGAAGGTAGGGTAGACTAGCTGTGATATACAGAAGGGTACCGATCATTCCACGATAAAGTGTCGGATCAACGGCAATCCCATGTGGATCTGCATCTAGCTTAGTTCGTTCCACCATTGGAGTATCCACGGGGTCGCAAGATTCCATCTTGTAATTCTTAAGCGATTCAAGGGCATACTTGGATTGATTGATAAAGATGCCTCTGGGACTCTGAGATATCTGAAGACCTAAGAAGAATGATACCTTGCTCATCATTGACATCTTAAACTTGGAAGACATGAGTGTCCCAAACTCATCGGATAAGGTTTGGGTCGAGGCAGCAAATATAATATCATCAACATATATTTGTACCATAATCATATCTTTACCTCGTTTCTGAATGAACAGCGTGGGATCCACCTTGCCTTTAGCGAAGCCTTGCGTAATGAGGAATTGTGAAAATAGGTCATACCATGCGCGTGGAGCTTTCTTCAACCCATAGAGAGCCTTCTTAAGCTTGTACACATGATTAGGATATTTAGAATTCACAAAACTATCCGGTTGTTGAACATAGACCTCTTCCTTGATTTCACCATTAAGAAATGTTGTCTTCATATCCATCTGATAGACGATCATATTGATGTGGGCTGCATAAGCAAGGAATAGTCTAATAGCTTCCAAACGGGCAACAGGTGCAAATGATTCAATGAAATTGATGCCCAATAATTGTTTGTATCCACGAGCTACTAGTCGAGCTTTGTTCTTTAATATTCCACCGAACTCATCGAGTTTCACCTTGTAAACCCATTTCAAAGTGAGTAACTGCACTTGATCCGGGCATGGGACAAGTTCCCATACATCAAGACGTATAAATTCATTAAGTTCTTCTTGCATAGCTTCTATCCAACAAGATTGGGTAAATGCTTGTTGCAACGTCTTAGGTTCAACTTCACTAAGAAAAGCATCAAAATGACAAAACATTGCACTTTCTTGTAACTGACTTCGTGTGGATACCGGACGATTAGGGTCACCAATAATAGAATCTAAAGGATGATCCTTTGTCCATTTGCTGTCATGTTCACGAATCCGTGGATTGGAGTAGACCATATTAGGAGCTTCTACTGAGGTGGACGACCCGACTTGATTGGATTCAGGAATTGGTACACCAAAGAATGGAAGTTCACGCATTTAAGCGAATTCCAAGTCGTGATCACCATCATCCTCTTCATCGTCAACAGGCATGACATGGGTAGTTGATTAGGGTGTTGGTTGAGAATTACTTGTTGAAGGTATATCTTGACCACTTGTAGGTGTAGACGTATTTGATTGTTCTTCGGTTGCTGAAGCGACAACTTCGTTGACCGGAGCTATTACTTCAGGTTCTGGAGCAACAATACTTGGAGGAGTAAAAAATTCATCAAAGAACGGTTGAAACAACGTATCCCATTCATTCCTAGAAGGTGGTGTAAATGATGATGAAGGAGGGTTGTTTGGGACAAGACCAGAACTAATGTGACTGGGTCCCATTTCATGAAGTGCGGGTTCAGAGCTGCTTTGCTCAGAAGTCATTGCCGCCAGCTCATCAAAATCAACATTCATAGTTTCGAGGATCCTACGAGAATTACGATTGTAGATTCGGTATGCCTTCTTTTTGGGTGCATAACCAATGAAAATACCAATATCAGCCTTTGGTTGAAGTTTTCCCAAATTGTCACCATCATTATTTGGATAGCAAAGAGAGCCAAATACATGAAGATATGATAAATCTGGTACTTTTCCATAGAGAAGCTCATAAGGTGTTTTACCATGGCGTTTTCGAATTAGTCACCGGTTTTGGGTGAAAACTGTTGTAGATACTGCGTCATAAAAACAATGGAGCCTTTGCGTAAATTAACATCATTCGAGCTGCTTCCATAAGTGTGCGATTTTGCCTTTCAACGACATCATTTTCTTGTGGAGTGCGAGCAACAGATGTTTCATGAGATATGCCAACTTCTTCATAATACTTACGCAGAGTTTGATTCACAAATTCAGTTCCATTATCTGTACGAATGCGTCGGATAGTAGTGTTAAGACGCACCTGAATCATCTTGAGAAAATCTATGATGACTTTAGGTGCCTCGTCTTTTGTTGCAAGAAATTTTACCCATGTAAACCGAGAGTAATCATCCACCATGACGAGGATGTACTTTTTGCCACCAAGACTTTCAACACGCATTGGCTCACAAAGATCCATATGCAACAAATAAAGTTTCTCTTGGTTGATGTCTTCAGTCTTGGGTTTGTATGATTTCTTAGTGCTTTTCCCCATTATATATGCGGAACACAAATGATCCTTGTGAAATGTAAGTTTAGGAAGACCACGAACAAGTTCGTTTTTCTCCAAATGATTAATAGCGTCAAAGTTAAGATGAGATAACCGTCGATGCCATAACCATGACTTAGTCTTCGAAGCTTTGGAGAGAAGACATACGGGAGAAGCGGCCATCATGTCTTGTAGAGACAAAGTGTACAAATTATTCCCTCGAGTACCTTTCAATAAATCAACCCCTTCCAAATTACGAATGAAGCAGGTATGCTCTCGAAAAGAAACTTCTAGGTTTGCATCAAAAAATTGTCCCACAGAAAATAAGTTGTGACCGAGAACTTCCACATAATACACTTTTGAAATTATAACATTCCCAATATGATATTCACCGTAACCCATTATCTTTGCAATATGATCATTTCCAAATCGAACCGTACCAAGAAACTTGCTGACGAAATTTCTGAGCTGAGAGCGATCTCCGCTCATATGCTTGGAGCAACCAGAGTCCAAATACCAGAGAACAATTTGGACCACCCGTTTTCAATAACAACAGTAGACAATGCATTGGAAACTATTGGTTCCGGAGTGTTAGCAAATACAGATATAATATTATCAGAATTGCTAACATTTTTGTTATCCTTAGTTTTCTGGTGTCTTCTAATGTGAGTTTTACCACTAACAGGTTTTATTGTTCCAACTTTCTGAGGTTTTGGAGTATTAGTGTGCACTATAGTGGGAGTAGACATATTTAAAGGGAACTTGGTTCCTACAGTAGTGTTGGTGTTCCTAGTTAAAGGACACACTTGTGTTTTGGTAGCCTTGGTACTCCTAGTTAAAGGGCAGGCTTTCTTCGCTTTAGTGGGAGTGATCCTAGTTAAAGGCACGTATTTCCTACTATAGTGAAAGTTCTACCAGTGGGGCGCCACATCCAACCAACTTGGGTTAACACTTTCCCAGTCGGTTTCCATTCTAAACCATTTTTCTGGGCATTCATCTCATTCACATGGTCAATAAGGCTAGAATCACGACGACTAGAAAACATACATTCATTGCAATTCCAACATTTCAAATTAGAATTCACAATAGGCTTAGAACGCTGCACAACCGCAGAGCCTTAGGTTTAGCTACATGATTCTTTTTATTCAAAACAGAAATAACATTCCTAGGGTGGGCTTCTACTTTATTCTTCACTTGACTACTAGATGGGGACAAGATCCTATCATTCTTCTTGTTTCTTTTAAGCTTAGATCTTTGAGCCTTAGTAGTGTTGCTTACTCCTGTAGAAGGCAACACGGGAATATTAGAAGCTGGTTCTGATTTTGCCTTATCTTTAGTGACCAATGTTTGAGATGGTTTAGTCCTAGGGCCCTTGTTAAGAGGTGTGACGGCGATGAGGTTCCTTTTGATTGCACTAGAGGACGATGCTGAGACAGTGGCTGCGTTATCCACAACATTCTTACTTTTTAGGATACGAAGTGTTTCCTTTAACTCAGCCAAGGCCAGATTTTTATCACAAATTTGTTCCCTCAAATAAGATATTTCCACCGACTTTCGATTCAATCGTTCAATCAATGATTGATTCTGTGTAGTGGTATTAGCACATGCAGGCTTTACTGAATCGAAGAGTTGTGTATTTTTCTGTTTTAAGTTATCAACTTTGGAAAAAATCTTGGAAACTCGAATATCTAGATCAAGTTTAATATTCTCAGCGGCCTCAAGTACGTTCACACAGTTAATCTCCTTAGATTTCTCTATGTATATCGACAACGATTTAACAACCTTGTCACTTGGCTGACGTTGTTTTGATTGTAAATTCAATTGAAAATTCTTTTGAAAATTTTCATCATCTATATTAACACCTTCGAATGACGTGTCAAAAATCTCTTGAATAAATTGTTGTTTACATTCAAGCGAAATGCAATGTTTTTGAATCTCATCAAAACGTTTTGAAAGCGAAGTATAAGAATCTTGAAGCTTTAAAAATTCAGCGTCAGATTTGTGACAAGTACTATCTACCACATTATCCACAGATTCAATATTATGCACAATAGAATCATTATCAACACTTTTATTCACAGAGACGAAAACAATATCATGCGACATCACTTGCTTCAGAATCTGATCATTTTGGCGTGAAATTCGTTCTATTTCAAGTAAACTGTTTTCATAAGCATCATCCATTTCATTGAAAACACGTCTAACTTCTTCTATTTCCAAAAGAAAATCTTGATCAATATTGCTAAGACAATCTTTAACATTGTTTACAAATGGAACAATTTCATCTCGAAACGCAGCTCTAGTGTGCTCAAAATTCCATTCACCTTCTGTTATGGCCGTAGCCGTCATACGTTCCGCAATGACCTTGTCAAAATCGGCAAAGTGTTGGTGCACCGCATTTAAGCTATCTGACACCTTACTTAACGGTGGAATTAACTTAGTTAAATCCTTTTTGACAAGTGTAGGAGACGTACTATGAAGGTTTTCCGTTGACAAACTTTAGGGCACAAAAGCTGATAATTGAGTTAAATCCTTTTGTAAGCGAATACGGGTCTTTTTAGAAAATTAATCTTTATTATGCTTATCATAATCAATCTTATGGAATTTTGAAAGCATTTTAGATCGAGTTTCTTCCTCAAGTGACATTGTCTCCTCAGTACTATGAACATGAGGCGCTTTTTTTGATTTGCCAATTAGGGTCACATCATAAAGACAAGGAATATATTCCTGAGATTGTTTTGCATAACCGGGATTAGGTGGTAAATCTTGAAGACGCTTAAGTTCGAGTTCTTTAAACGATTTAGTTAAAAGATGAACCTTTTATGTGGAAGCGTATTGTTTTAAAAGCTGTTGTTCCTTGAATTTGAGAAGTTTGGTAGCATTAATTTCTGATTCAAACTTTTTAGACTCGAGAGTTTCGAAATCCATTTTAAGTTTCTGAAAATCATTTACAACCGACTCTTTTTCTTTTAACTCATTGGAAAGATTAGCTTTTAATGATTCTATTTCTTTTAAGTTTTCAATCTTTTCAAAACGAAATTGGTCAAACTCAGAATAAGTTATTTTTTCTTCTTGAGGGACAATTTTAAAAGTTTTGACCTTTTCCTTATACAGCGCAAGCTCAGCGGTTAAGTTGGCATTCATATCTACGGTTTGTCGAACAGCCACATTCATGTTATCAATAATATGTTTAGGCACCATTACCAAATCACGTTGATCATAAGATTCCATACCCGTCGTAGTATCTGGTTGAGGTTCACTCAAATGAATTGGATTGGATACCACATCTTTTGAGTTACTAGTTCTCGAATGTTGTTCGAGGTTGTCATTTTCATGCTCAACATGATGTGGATTATCATGAAAATTATTAGATGTGGTTGGTACCTCACTAACAACATTAGATCCGTAGTGAGAGAGATTAGAAACGAGTGCAGCTTGGGCTGAGTGAATGTCATCACAATCCGAATCATATGCATCAAGATCATCTACTTGATATGCTGCATTAGAAGTAGAGACGACTGCAATGCCTTCATTATCTGCTGCCCCTGGGTCTGCAAGAAATGCTAATTCCTCTGAATCCAAGATCTTTCCCTTCGATTGAGCATCGACCAAATACATCTTCTCACGAAACCATGTTGCGTCCCTTCTCCTTTTCGGCTGAGTGCATTCCCTAGCCATATGACCTTGTCCTCGGCAATTGTAGCAAGTCACAAACTTTTGAGGACCAATAGTGCTTCCATTTCCACAAGCTTGAGAATTCACAACCTGAGTGTTCACAGTCCTTGTTGTGGGTCCATATGAGTTTTGCCTTTCCTGAATGGATTGCACCGTCACTTGACCATCTTGAATAGTGGCTTGTTGTCGAGAATTTAGAGAAGTGCGGAGCTGATTGTTCGTTGGTGGAAAACCTCTAGTTGCAACAAGTTTTGACAAGTAGGCAGTGATATGGTTTAAGACATCAGTAGGTGTATCATTTGGAGTAAAGACCGGTGCTTGAATTGGTGGAAGTTCATTGGTGTAGAAGGCTTGTGCTTGTGGTGCTTCAATTGGAAAATATCTTTGTTGAGAAGTATATCCCATTAGAGAAGTGATAGCTTGTGAAGGTGATGCCTGATGTGTTGGTTTCTGTGGAAAATACTGTTGATGAACACTTTGTTGAAATGCTTGATGTGGCATCATCTGTGGTTGATAAGATGGTTGATGTGGTTGCTGATATGTGTGTTGTGGTGGCTGCTGCAAGTATGATTGTTGTTGATAAGTGTAAGACATGTTTTGTTGGGGGGTCATTTGTTGAGAAGCATACATGGCAAGTGGATCACGAACTTGTGGTGAAGACAACCGAGCCTCGATCACATAACATTCGTGTTGTTAAAGAAAAGCCTGAAGTTGATCCACATTGGTATTATGCAAGTCCTTAGCAAATTTAACAGCCGCCACGTACTTTCGCCATTCGGATGGAAGGGTGTTCAAATACTTGGTGTTTAATTGAAACGAAGGAGTTGCCATGCCATAGATATTGAGCTCATTCAACAATAGAGTAAATCTCAAATGGTAATCATTGAGAGTCTCCCCGGGAACATAGGCAAACTTATCAAATGTATCATATAGCTTACACTCTCGTTCTTGTTTAGTTAACGAGGTGCCTTGCATTAGAACACGAATTCTATCTCATAACTCTTTGGCAACTTTATATTTACTCACGAGTTTGTAGACATCTGGAGGAAGGGTTTGGATAATGATGTTGGTTGCTTGTTTATCACACTTATCTTGAATCTCATATCTCCGGTCAATTCACCCGTTGTGCAAGGACGAGTAGCTGTACCTTCCGTCACAGTACCATAATCTATAGGTCCATTGAGCACCGATGCCCAAATGAGATGTCCATTCTCTTTGTTCAACATGTAAAGTTCCATTCGGGAAGTCCAATCCTCATACATAGTGTTCATCAACATTGGTGGACGATTATCCGTACCCGAGAGGATGGACTTATCCGTAAGAAATGTGTACTCCATTTCGATAAGTTAAGATTTACAAACGTTGATCGAACAATGAGAGAAAGTAAATGTATTTGTTGTTGTGTGTAGAAGCCGAGAAATAATGTTGAAATCCCCTAAAGTATGTTCTCGATGAAGCAAAAATTCCAATACGAACAAAAACTCACGGAATATGGATCGGAATGACCTCTCGGAATATGGATCGGAATACCTGTCGGAATATGGATCGGAATACCTGTCGGAATATGGATCGGAATACCTGTCGGAATATGGATCGGAATATCTGTCGGAATATCACTATCGGAATACCTGTCGGAATAATGATCGGAATACCTGTCGGAATATTGAACGGAATACCTGTCGGAATATCACTATCGGACTATGTATTGGAATAATAGCTTGCAACACCTATCGGAATAATTATCGGAATATGTGTCGGAATAATAGCTTGCAACACCTATCGGAATAATTATCGGAATATGTGTCGGGATATATAAACCCTTTTCCGATGGATTCTGTCGGAATATATAAACCCTTTTCCGATGGATTCTGTCGGAATAGTACCCATTTTTCTCGGATAAAACTCAACCAATTCGAGATTTTAAGCTAAAAATGATCAAAACACAAAATTCTTTTGTGTTTTTAGCCAAAGTAAGTATACCAAATCTCTACCACAACTATTTAGAAGATTTGTATCAAGAAAAAACCATAAAAACACAAAAAAATAATTTGGTTCGTATGAAATCGATCAAAATAGGCACAAAAAATCAAGAACACAAACACATAAACAATACAATCATCCCATGGCTCTTGATACCATTTGTAAGATATTGTAAATCTATGCTTAATCTATAGAGAGAAAGAGATAGAAAGATGGTGAGAACACACACACACTTAGAGAGAGAAAGTATGAAAACACACTTTTACTATGTGTAAAATGAGTGAACCAACACCCTCTCCAACTAAGAAGAGGGTTTATATACCCAAGCCCATGAGATGGGCTTGGGCTTACATTGGGCCGTCGGCCTACACAAGTTGTAGGCTTGGCTTGGCCTTGTGTGTTTACTATTAATAGAGCTAAACTACGAGCTACGACTTAGACTATTGTTAGAGTGACCGATCCTTTCTAATACGTAAAACGTATTTCCAAATTTTTTTCCTAATTAGTAAAGTATCCTTTAATGGGTTGAGTCCGACGTCCTTAACAATTTTTACTTCACCGGGTGGGACATATGCACAAAGTCATCTTAACAACTTTTACTTCACTGGGTCAGACATATGCACGAAGTCATCTTCTAAATAGCACGAGCTTTGGGGACATATGATGCCTGTACTACTTCGGGGACTGTAGCATGGTCGTCTAGCAATATTAGTCAAATATGGCACTTCATCATTGCCTTCTTAACTCCATAGATTGACCTAGTGAGTCATTCTCCTATTGTCTTGCTAGCTTAGAACTTTTACAATCTATCATGGCATTAGTGGTTGCTAAGAATCCTCTTCCTACAAGTAACAGGGTTGTATGTTCCTTTTCCATTTACAAGACATATAAATCTTATAAGAGTTTTGAACTATCAATGTACACCTCAACATCCCTTACTATTCCTATGGGATAGGATTTAATTATATCCGTTAACCTTTGGACAATATCCGCCTCTTCTAACAATGTGAATTTTAACCTTTTTAAGAGACTCAACGGGACTAAACTCACACAAGACCCTAAATCGGCTAGGGTATCAAAAGGCTTGGAGTCCCCTGATCCACAAAGTAATATGAATAATCAAGGATCCTAAATTTTCTTAGGTATATTATTATGAACATTTGCGGACCCGTTTTTACCTGACTCAAGACACTTAGTGTATTTATCTACCATCACATCATATATGGGAATTCCAAGAACCGGTTTATTAAGATGCAGTTCTTAAAATTTATCTTCTAGAGTACCTCTGGGCTCTTTTGGGTTTTATGTTTCATTTTTATTCGATTCTTATGGTTTTAACTTATTGTTAGCCTTTTCGAAAATTAGTTGTTGATTTGAAACACATTTTGATAGCATTGACCAATGGGAAAGGATTTGAAGAACTACGAGGATCCTTCATATTTAAAGAAAATTGGAGTAAAATGTGATCTTTAAGACTATAAGTGTTGAACTCTTTCCTCTACATTAGAAACAATTTTGAATATCGATGCACGTGTGTAGGGGGAGTATTTCAGAAAGTAAAAATTTTAAAGTGTTAATATTCTTGATTTTTATCAAACACTTTGATTGGTTTTTTCAATGGTTTTATGGTTACGATCATACCCAAACAACCTATTGATTCAATATGGAATGATGAATTCAAAAGGTGGCTTATGATAGGATATTAAGTCATATTATCCAACCAGAACTAGAAGGATCTACCCAAGGACATCTCATAGTTAGTAATAGTTGTCCTTGGGAAAGATGAAGTTGAATGTGAACGGAGCAGAATGTTGACTAATGAATTAAGCTAGCATTGGAACAATCACAACAACGTGCTAGTAACAACGTATTGGTAAGCATTGAAGGGGTTAAAGAATGAAAAATAAATGTAAAGATAAATGGTGAAAAGAAAGAAGCCCTGGTTTCAACTTAGGCATAAACTGGGTCAATACATCTACTATAAGAATCACTCAAATGATTTTGGTATTGAAGACAAGACATCATGGACCCAGTGATGTAATGCACAACTTTTTCCAGCTAACTTAGAATTCTCTCAAAACAAGATTGTTTTATTTTCACGGAGTTCAACTCATTTCTATATCAACTTTCTCACTCTGAGATAGTAGATATTGAAAAGGTGCTAGTACGCTCCAGCCTCCGATTACCAAATATAAAAGTGAACTTATAGAGTCTAGATCCAACGAGATACATCATAAATCTCATTAAGACACAATTCGAAAAAGACAATGTCAACGCATGTTAAACACACATGAAACTTGAACTTTGAAAACAAAGAAGTTCATGATAGAACATTTTAAATCTTATCAAACAATAAAATCTCGACATACAAATCCGAAAAGACTCGATCTGTTTAACAAAGGACTAAACATTTGCAATTTATATGAGGCAACAAAGCAGTCGAGAGATTTATAGAAGCATAAAACACGAAAAATCTTAAAATAAGATAAAACAACCACAACTAATCACTAACTCACCAAGGTTCTGATACCACTTGTAGGATCGTTGCTATATGATTTCACACTTAAATTTTAAGATAAGAGAAGAAGTACCAAAAATTATAAAGAGAGAAAGATAAAACTAGAGAGAGAAAGTGAGAGGATACATTTGATGTGATCAAAGATTACAACAAATGACTAACCCCATCTCCATAGGTGGAGAGGGGTATATATAGTGCTAGGATTAACCTAGATGCCTAACTTAGATATCACGGATCGGACTCATATTTGGTTGGGATTAAATACCTCAACACGTATAATATTAAATTAAGTAACGAGCGTAATACCTTTTATTTCCTAATACAACATTACAAAGTTCCATTATAAAATGATGACTGAGACTTTCTTCAACGATCGAGACTTCTTGTTTGACTCAATATTTTGAGACTAAATGACTGAGACTTTCTTCAACGATCGAGACTTCTTGTTTGACTCAAAATATAAGGTCGTTCCAACTTTTGCTATCATAGAATCGAAATCGTGGATAAGTGTCCAAGATCTATCAGAAATTTTCTCATATAGCTTGCCACCAATCGAATGATCGATGACTCGCCTTGTGGCTGGATCGACATGGTCGTAAAAGAATTGGACTTGGAGCTAAAGGTCGAGACCATGCTGAGGGACTTTTTGGAGAAAGTCCTTGAATCGAGTCCATGCTTCGGAAAGCGATTCACCATGATGTTGTTGTAACATCAAGATGTCATTTTGGAGGTTAACAGTTCTCCCTGGTGGGAAAATTTGAGCAAGGAAACGATTAGTGAGATCTATCGAAGTAGTGATGGATTCCTTGCATAGACGTTCAAGCCAGTTGTTAGCTTGATCGCGAAGGGAAAACTGAAATAGACATAAGTGCATCCTTTTCCTAATATCACCATTAAGCTCAAGTGAGTCCACAATTTTAAGATAATCCGTAAGGTGTTGGTCTGGATCCTCGTACTAAAGTTCGTGGAAGGAACATCCGTTTTGCACCAACGGATGGTGTCAGTTCTTAGAGATTCCTCATTGTCTCTCTCGGTGGGGGGGGCTCATTAGTATATTAATAGAACTCGTGGTTAGGTTTGGAATAACTTCCTAAGGTACGTGGTGGAGTTTTACCTACCTTGGTAGTGGATGAAAGAGAAGTTACAAAACAAAAGGAACGAAGAAAAGATAGACTACAGAAAATGCTAATCAAAAGGGAGAATAAAATCTCACTTGATAAGAATATAGTAAGTAGACCTAGGCTAGATAGGATATGGAACATAAACTATTTCCCAGCCGGTGGCGCCAAAAACTTGATGTATAGGTTGTAATCGTGTATAAAGCCTAACAACCCCATACACATTGCACATAATCGTTAGTATAATGTGACCAAGAAATCAGGTTTTAATATCGTTCTCTAGCGAAATAGTGTGGGTAGGTTTGGTCGTACATTACAAAGGTCTAAGAGTTGAAGGAAGATTAGTTTTTATTTTTATGTTTTTTTAAAGCAAGTAAAACCAATCGTTTGAAGAGTGTGTTTTTAAATTAAACTACTAAACTAATCTATATAAAAAATTAAATTTTGGGAACTCGTGTAGTTAAACAGACTTGCTCATTTTATCATGTACTACTCCCTAGTTTCTTTCTCCGATTTAATTACATGTCACCCTCATTAATGTAATGTGTAGATATTCCCCAAATTTTGTAGCGGGTTGGTCAAGTTCACATTCTATGTGACAACCTAGTCGGGCGTTACCAGTTAAACACGCCCATTCCAATGGTAAACTTACATGCAATAAATATCTAATTAGTTATCCTGCCTAAAGACCAATGTAGTATGAATATTGTTGCAAAAGATAACTTAACCTAATCACGTTTCCATAGACGTCTTCGATACGATATGAAGATAAAAGCTAGTTTACTAGAGCCTAACGTGCACCATTAACAAGAAGCAACACAATAAGATCACAATCATGCCATCATAAGCAAACACATATAGATCTAACTTAACATGTTAATAGAGAATGAAGAACAACAATAAATCATGCAACAGATAGACATATTGAATGTTATATGATAAAAAACTCTACTTTAAGAAAACATAGAGTTACAAAGAGTATCTAAGGGTTAGAAAACAAAAAACAAAATCAGCCTTAAGAGCTGCTTTAAAACTTTCTGTAAGTTCCACACGAATTAAGGTACATAAAGGGATTATATCTATAGAAAATCCATTTGGATGGTGATAGGCTTTAATCATGATGCCAACAACGCCTTGTCGAATTATGGCTTCTTTTCCACCACCTCAATTCTAACATCGTTGCAATTTCCTCTAACGGTGTAGTTTGATGATCTTAAGGGTGTCACTAAGAGTTGTGACACCATCTACATGGTTTGTTGGTCTTGAGCTTGATCGTTGATTAGTTGTTATTGTCCCGTTTCTTCCAGAATTGAGTCAAAATCACGTACAAAACATCTAAGTGCTTCCCAAAAGCTAAATTCACAAAAGGAAAGGATTAAAGAGTTTCTAGAGAATATAAAATGACACCTCATCATGTAATAATAAAACCTCAAGACCACTTTTACAACTGCCACTTAGGTTCTACATGAGCTTTCTCTCTTTAAAACCAATTTAACTACAAATTTAGCATAACAAGAAAACTAACTTGACCGTCACAACATACCCACACTTAAACATATATATATTCCACCAACACACGCACACACACAACACATACACCACATGGCTTGGTCTTGGCATATACGAAGTCCTCGTTTTTCTTTATTGAAGACGCGTGCAGTGGACGAGCTATAGTAGAGAAGATGTGTCTTCGGTGGTCCGAGGATCGGTCTTGGCACCTTTTTTACGCCTCACGTCATGCGTAATCTAGAGATTGTGTTAATGTGAGCTTGAATGCAATAACGATAACTCGATGAGTTTTTTTTTTCTCTTTTAGCTACGCTTCATGCATATTGAGTTTGATTATAAAAGTTGAGTATCACACCAACTAATAAAAAATTGAAAAAAGTTACACAAAACAAGCTTAACTAGAAAGCTAGTGTTCAGGTAATCTTATTTATGCAATCAATAATTAACTTATCATATTATGCAATTACATTAACTTCTTTCAAATATCAAAAAAATTATGGATTAAGAAACTAAATATAAATAAGCGCTTTTAAGATGTTATAGTGATGGTATTCCCGAGTTTTTATTCGAAATAAAAAAGAAATTAGTTGACAATAAATTATAAATATGCATGTTCTAGACTTTAGATCTTCACTAGAGATAAGCTATCAGCTCATACCTCTTCATCTTGATATTGGATGAACGTTCACGAGGGATTTAAGAGAGCATCATTTGTTGCATGATTTCACAAATGATATTATGTTGGCTTTAAAATTAGTGAGAGGGTTAAACAGCATACTTGAGAGTTAGAGGGTTAAACAACATACTTGAGAATTAAAGGGAGGTACTAGAAGACAATGGACTATGGGTTAGCAGAGAAGTTGATATTCGTATCGGTGAACAGGTCCTTCAACCATAGGAGTCCATAAGATATTTAGGTTCATTGGTACACATATTAGGGAAGATAAGCGATTAACTAAGTCACCGTGTTAGGACAGGTTGGGTGAAATAGAGGGCAACCTCATGAGTTCTATGTTATAGAAAAGTTCCCTTAAAACTAAAGGGAAAATTTTACGGGGTCATGATTAGATCAACTATGTTTTATGAGCCAGAGTGCTACTCAATCATGAAAGCTCAAGCTAAAGGTTGGAAATGAAAAAATTGAAATGCTGACGTGGACTTGTATAAAACCATGTTACACAGTATTCCAAATGAAGTTTTTAGAGAAAAAATTGATGTCGAAACGAGAATCTACAAAATGAGGGAAAAATGCTTGCGATGGTTTGAATATGTCAGAAAGAGACCAACAAACAACGCTATTTAGGATATTGGAAGCTCTGTAAGTCAACGAGTTAAGGAGAATGGATAAATCAAAGTTTTGGTAGGAGGATAGACTTAAGAAGAACATGAAAAAGCTTTTCTTATACGAGGACCCAACCTCTATTAGGAACGTGCAAAGAGATTGAATTAGGATAGACAGGTATAAGTGATAGGGTTTTTTAATGTATTGAGGTTGTTCTTACATTTAGGCATTTAGGAGATTCTTAGTAGCTTTGTCGTTTGTGTTCTTTTAGGTTTTGACTCACATAGCTAGTTTCCCTTTAGGATTTTCAGGCGTTTAGTGACATCTCTTTTTCATTTTTCTTTTCCATTGGGCATAAGCATTGCACTGCTTAGAAATCTGTCACTCTATTCGGTATTGGTTTTAGTTTTTGACATTAGGATCCTTCCTTTTTCATACGTTTATCCTTTTTTACCTTTTTGTTTGCGTTCTTTCTTGTCTCCTCTTATGTCCATGCTTTTGCTTTTGTCTACTTTGCATCTACGACTCTTCCTCCAGTCTATTTATATTTTCTTTTTTTGTTTTTGCTCTTATGTTTGTATGTTTTTACTCTCTAAGTCGTTATGATTGTGTTTGTCTATTTCTTTTATGTTTGCGTCTCTTCTTATGTTTTAATATTTTCCTTGTCCTTTCACTTTCACACACTCATTTTTCTTGAGCAGATCTCTTCTCATCTACACACTTACACTGGCTATCGTAGATCCTGGAGAGCACTCTATATATTCCTGGGCTCATCTTGAGAGCAGGGTATAATCATTATACATTGCTCCCCTTCATATCTCATTTCCACAAGATTAGATATATTGTTGTATGCCTCTGACTTTCTTTGGATTAACTGAAGAACATAACGAATCTAAGAGAGCTCATTTGGGTCAAACGCGATAACATAATAAAAAAGATTACACATGATTAAGCTAATTAACTAAACTTTCCTTTAGAGGTATGTTAATTAAATATTAGTGAATAAATAGGCCCAAGCCCGGTTTGTGGGTTTAGGGTATCTAAGGTTTTACCACTATATATAGTGGATGAATAATACATAACACCTACGGTGTTAGACTATGAAAACCTCATAGGTGTTATGTATTATTCATCTACTATATATAGTGGTAAAACCCTAGATACCCTAAACCCACAAACCAAGCTTAGGCCTATTTATTTACTAATACTTCCTTGCATTCCGAGAGACGAAATCACGAAAGATCGGATTGAAGAAGTAGACTAGACAAGAAAACAAAACAAACATAACTTTATTTGACTCATAACAAAACTCTACCAATGGTTGACTTTATTCGACTGGCAACAAAGCAGTTCCAGCGGTCACTTAAGTCGGCTGGAAACAACACTGTACCAAAGATCTCTTATGACGGCTGGATAACAAAACCATACCAACGAGAGACTTTACTTGATCGGTACAAATTTGTACGAACAATCGACTAACAAACTTATGACACAAATAACAAACAATTAAACCAAAAACAAAAAACTATTTTTTAAAAATAAATCCTAAAATCATCACCTCACAGTCACTTGAACACCAAAGATCTTGAGTCCAAACAACAACACGAGGCTTCATATGCACGAGCATCACCCACTTCCTTAATCAACACCTTGAAGTAACCAATTAAATGAATTCGTACGTCAACCAGTGAAACATTAGTGGGACCATGAATAACTATTAATGTGAATGTATATGTGAATTAGTAAAGCATGAAAGCAAACACCACAACTTTTAATGCAAACATTACGTTTGCTTAGAAAGGATGGAATGAATGATAGGTTATTTTTTTAGGGTTTTTAGGATAGATGTGGATATAGCGCTATTAGATGTTCTTAGGATTAGGACCGGGGTATGGCCTGATACCATGTTAGACTATGAGAACCCCTTAGGAGGTGTTATCTAATTGATTTGTATTTATACTTATACACGGAACATTATGTAAACCGTAATGGACCACAAGCCCACAAGTCTGGTTTGGGCCTCTAATACTCCCCTGCAGTCCGAGCGACGAAATCGCGAAAGCTTGGATTGGAGTATAAAACAAAATAAAACTGTAAACATGAAAAAAAGAAAGAAAGTAATCTCAGGAATTACTCATGCAGACTCAAGGTATACGATACTTGTATCTATCTATGAACCACGACAGACTCAAGGTATATCTATCTGTCGAAGATGACAGATTCAACCTGTATCTATCTGCAAAACAAAGAAGATTCAAGGTATATCTATCTGTAAAAAATGTCAGACTCAACCTATATCTATCTGCGAAACACGACAGACTCAAAGTATATATATCTATCAAAGATGACAGACTCACCCTATATCTATCTGCCGAAACCAAAAAACGAAAAGTCGTCTCAGGACTTATACCCTAGATTCGACATTAACAAAAATCGTCTCGGGGATTGATACCCTATATTCGACATATAACCAACAATAATAAAAATAAAATTCAAACATATCTCAAAACAAAAAAATAAACCTAGCTTATACAATATAGAAACCGTAAAAAAACGAAACATAGACCTTCGACACCAAACACATACATCAGATGTGGTTATTGAGCTTCTCAATGCTTTGCTTAAATTCTTCTGTGCACTTAGATGGCATGACATTATCAGATACTTACGTATATCCTCTTATTAATAATATTGTAGCCCACCTTTATTAACAACAATTTTCTCTTGGACATCAACATAATCACCCACGTGATATTTTCTTAAAGTATATTGACAAGTGAAGAGTACCTTGAACCCTCTTGCCAACGATTTTGGCAAAAAAAAGTTTAGATTTTTTTAATTAAAGTTAGGATCGACTAATTGAGAGAGACGAGGTATTAGATCGACTGTCTTTTTAACACATGTGGGATAACACTACAACTTTTAATGCAAACATTACGTTTGATTAGAAATGATGGAATGAATGATATGTTGTTTTTTAAGATAGACGTGGAGATAATGTTGTTAGATGAGAATTGACTGACACACTTTACTTTTTGATTGGGACACTTAAATATATGATAGGTGTGAAAACACCCATCCTTTTACCACTTAAATCGGGCTAAAACGAGACCAAAACACGTATTTAATATCGTTTGTTTGGAATTATGCGTGGTTTTTGTGTTTATTGTGTTTTCAGAGTCAACCGGATGAATAATGAAGAAAACATGGGATTACACGGGTTTTATCAAGGAAAAAGACTCAAGACGAAGTCTATTGTCCAAGAGATGCAAAAGATTTGAAGTCATTGTGCCTATTTGAAGATTTATCGAAGAATAGAGCCAAAGATGGAAGATTCATATATGTCGAAGAACTCGAGTCTATAAAACAATAGATTAAAAGACGAGTTGGAATAATTCACCGACACTTCTCAAATCCAAGGCGGCAACGTTTATTTAAAAGACGCATGAAGACTTAAGAAGAAAGAAGAAAAAAGAAGCCCAAATCAAAGCCCAATCAAAAGCCCATCACCACCATGTACACGCCTATATAAAGGCCCTTACTTCACAAAAATTCACAGTTAGTTTTTAGTTTTTAGTTTTTTTTCTCTCTAGTTTTAGAGAGAGAAAGTTTAGAACTTTCTCTCACTAGATTTCATCTTTTTTCTCTTTCAAAATTCAAACTTTGTATTACTTTTTCATTAATCAAGTTCAAGTTGTTAAGTTTTAATCTTTAATCTCATCCTTCCTTTCTTTTACTTTTATTGATTTTGGTACAAATCTCGCGTGATCCGTGTTGTTCATCTATGATTTGTGCTTAAAAAGTTGTTAACTTTTTATGTTTCCTTAAGTTTTTACATAAATAAGCTTTGAGATCCTTGTTCTTATTGGCTTATTTGATGATTTAGCTTATTTACTTTTTGAAGTTTTTATGAAAAGTTCATATTTTTATTGATTTGATTTAAAAAGTTGCTTAATTTCGGTTTGATAAGTTGATTCTAGTACTTATTCGATCCGGTTTAGGTATTGATTCGGGTTAGTTTTGTGATAAGCTCTCAAATATAGCTTATTCACTTGCTTAACCGAATTCCACAATTTTAGGAAGAGGTGCAAACACCCTTTCCGATTGCCCCATTCCGAGCAGGCTTCACATTCCGATTGACCAATCGGAAGAGGGCTTCTCCCTTTTCCGATCTGCACCCTTTAGTTTTTCCGATCGGTAACATCTCTACATTCCGATTGATGCAAGTTATACTATATTCCGATTTGCCCATTTCTCCAGTATTCTGATTGAGTCAGTTTCGAGCATTCCGATTGGGAAGTTTTGCACATATTCCGATTGTACAAAGTTTTCAAGCATTCCGATTGGTTCCATTTGGTTATTCCGATTGTTCTTAGGCTCGTATTCCGATCACCACCAATCGGAATACATTCCGATTGGTACACTTTTTCCAATTATTCCGATTAAGTTGTTTTACTTTGCTCCGTTCTTACTTTCTTTTAGTCTTTTCCAATCAAGTTATATTTTTCACAAAGTGTTCCAAGTGTTAGTTTTTCTTGAATGTCTATTTATTTTTCTAGTATAATCCTTAAAATTTCCGAGCATTTAATTTTAAGTTCGTCTTTTACTTTAATCATTTAAATCTTTAATTTTACTCTTCGACACTTAATTAATTGTTATTAGTTTTAAATAGATAAACAAACCAACCACTTTTTATTAACCAAGAACAAATCATTCCACTTAAGACCGAGATCAATTCGAGAGGATATCGAGAGTAAATTGAACCTAGCAAAAACCTAGTATCAAATGGCGCCGCTGCCGGCTCTTCTCGTTAAGATCAAAAGTTTTTTGTGACAACTTGGATTTTGGGATCCGTTCCCCGTGAACGTTACTTTTTCATAAAAATTTTCAAAAATCCTAAAAATTAAAAAACAATAAAAACCAAAAATATTTTTGCTTTGTTTGTTCGTTCTTTTGCAGGTGTATGCGCACTCGATCCACGTCCTATCAAGAGCCCGAGCCTCTCGATAACTTAGACATGGCTGGTGTACAAAACAACAATAACATACCACCTCCGAACAACAATAATAACAACAACAATCCGCCTTTCAACAACATGAACAATAACAACAACAATGAGCACCTTCCGGATAATCGGCCAATGATTGAATTGCTGCAAGCTCATGTTGATGGCAACACGGATCCAATTGTCATCCCTCCAATTGCCGCCAACAATTTCGAGCTCAAGTCAGGCTTTATCCAGATGGTCTCAGCTCAACCGTTCTTGGGACGAACCATTGATGACCCACACGACCATATCAAGAGATTTCTACAACTCACCAACACGGTCAAATTCAATGGAGTTTCACAGGAAGTTATAAGGTTACAACTTTTTCCCTTTTCTTTAGAGGGACAAGCCCGGCATTGGCTTGCTAAGGAACCGCCACAGAGTATTCTCTCGTGGACGGATTTGGAAACAAAGTTTATCAACTACTTTTTTCCACCCTCTCGTACTACCGCTTTGCGGAATGAGATTATAAACTTTGAACAAAAGTACGATGAGTCATTCAGTGAATCTTGGGATCGTTTTAAAGATCTTTTAAGAAAATGCCCACAACATGGTTTTACCAAAGTACATCAAATCAATACTTTTTACAATGGTTTAAGCATGAGTGACCAAGATTCACTGAATAGTGCCTCGGGGGGTAATTTATTGGCTAAGACTTCCAATGCTGCTTGGGACATCATTGAGAACAAATCTCGTGTGCAAACCAAGAGTGTTAGGACCAATGTTGCTAGTGCTATCACTAATGACAGCGACAAGCGATTAGACAAAATCACTACGCTTCTTGAATCGCTTGTCACACATACCGTCACCAACAACAACAGCAACAACGCCAAACACGCTCAAGTGAACGCTGTCAGCCAACCTTGTGAGATATGCGGTGGTCCCCACTCTTACACATCTTGTACCGCCACTCAAGATTACCCTGCTGAGAATGTGAATGCGGCATATGGCACCTATCAACAACCTGCTTATCAAACAAAACCCCAAGGTGACCGTAACTTGCTTAGCTACCGCAACAACAACTATCTTTCACCACCTGGTTTTCCTCCCACCAACCCAAACCAACAACAAAACCTTAACCGTCCTCCTCAACAACAACAACAACCTCGACAACCTTACATCCCACCTCACAAGCAGCAACAACCACAACAACGAAACACCCAAGTTTACCAGCAACCTGCTTATCAACCACCCGCATACACTGCTCCTTCCAACCAAACCCCCGCATCACATCAAGACATTGGAACCTACATGAGGACTAACGATGTGATCATGGATAACCTCCAACAGGAAGTACGCAACTTGAAAGCAGATCTGATGAAACAAGGGAATGATCTGAGAGCTGATATGAAACACACTATGGATAGTCAAACGAATGACTTAAGGAACATGATGGCTAGCTTTTTCCAAGGTAATCAACCCTCTTCTTCGGGTACTCTTCCGAGTAACACCGTTGCGAACCCAAGAGGGGAGATGAAAGCAATCACTACTCGAAGTGGTAAAGGTACCAAGGAACCCGAGCTTCCTATACCTCCACCGGTGATTGTGACAAAGGAGAACGAGTCACCTGCTCCTATTCCTCATCCTTCTCCTTCCCCAACTCCTCCACCTCTTCCTTCTACCCCTCCTCCACCCAAGGATGTGAGTGATCCAATTATTCCAAAGCCTTCCTCTTCTTCCAATATACCTTATCCATCTAGGTTGAGGAAAGAGAAGCTCAAAAGCAAGGATGATATTCAGGTTTCGAATTTCCTTAAAATGTTCAAACAACTGAATTTCAATATCTCCTTCGCTGAGGCTCTCGCTCACATGCCTAAATATGCTAAAATGTTTAAAGATCTTCTGAGCGACAAGGAAAAGCTCCTCGATCTCGCCAACACCCAACTTAATGAGAACTGCTCTGCAGTGCTCTTAAGGAAATTGCCAATCAAGCTTGGTGATCCGGGTCGTTTTCTTATCCCTTGCAATTTCCCGGGAGTAGAGAATTGCATGGCCCTAGCCGATCTAGGTGCCAGTATTAATCTCATGCCTCTAAGTGTTTGGAAGCAATTATCTCTCCCAGAGCTAGTCCCCACCAAAATGACTTTGGAGTTAGCTAACCGTACGGTTGCTTATCCTGTGGGGATAGCCGAAGACGTCATTGTAGGAGTCGACAAATTCACCTTCCCTGCTGATTTTGTTGTCGTCGACTACGAGATGGACCCCCATGTGCCACTTATTGTTGGTCGTCCATTCTTAAGGACCGGTCGCACTCTCATTGATGTTGAAGCCGGTGAGCTTATCATGAGAGTGGGTGACGATAAAGTAGTCTTCAACATGGGAAAGTTGTCTAAACAACCTTATTCCAACGAGAGTATTAATTGTATTGACGTTCTGGATGAGGCTTGTGAAGCACACTTTATTGATGCTTGCAAAAGTATTCCTTCCTCTCTTCCCAATGTTGAGACCGTGTCCTCCATTGATTCATCGTTGTCTCTATTTGGAGATAGTGATTTATTCTGGAACAATCTTGAAGATACCATGGGAGATGTGACCTTATCTACTGATGCTTCTCCCATCGATGGGGATGAAGACATGAATTTCTTTGACAATCTTCTCAACGAAGACAATCCTTCGCCTCCCTCTCCCACGGTTATTGCTATCGATGCCACGACTTTGAAAACGTCTCCCGTCGAAAATCCTCCGGATTTAGAACTTAAGGAGTTGCCACCCCATCTCGAGTATGCGTTTCTTGAAGAAGAGAAGAAGTCACCCGTCATCATCGCTAAGGACTTGCAAGAAGAAGAGAAAACTCGTCTCATCGCTGTGCTTAAAGCTCATAAGAAGGCAATTGCTTGGAAAATTTCCGATATCCGCGGAATTGATCCGAACTTTTGTACTCACAAGATTCTCATGGAAGATGACTTCAAACCTACAATCCAGAGCCAAAGAAGGGTTAATCCTAAAATTCATGACGTCATCAAACAAGAGGTTATCAAACTTCTAGATGCTGGCTTGATCTACCCTATTTCGGATTCGCCGTGGGTAAGTCCCGTCCATTGTGTGCCCAAGAAGGGCGGAATAACCGTTGTTCCCAATGAACACAACGAGTTAATTCCCACTCGTCTCGTTACTGGGTGGAGAGTTTGTATTGATTATCGCAAGCTCAATGATGCCACGAGAAAAGACCACTTTCCTCTTCCCTTCATGGATCAAATGCTCGAGCGTCTAGCTGGTAATGATTATTACTGCTTCTTAGATGGCTTCTCCGGGTATTTTCAAATTCCCATCGATCCCAAGGACCAAGAAAAGACCACATTCACTTGTCCCTATGGAACATTTGCTTACAAACGCATGCCTTTTGGTTTATGTAATGCTCCTGGGACATTCCAAAGGTGTATGATGGCGATCTTCCATGACATGGTGGAAGACACTATGGAAGTATTCATGGATGATTTCTCGGTCTATGGCGATTCATTCTCTGCGTGCCTTGCCAATTTGGAACGTATGCTCAAGCGATGCGAAGACACTCGCCTAGTTCTGAATTGGGAAAAATGCCATTTTATGGTAAAAGAAGGCATCGTGCTGGGCCACAAGATTTCCAAAGCCGGTCTTGAAGTAGACCGTGCTAAAGTCGATGTTATCGCCAAGTTGCCTCCACCTTCTACCGTGAAGGGTGTGAGAAGTTTCCTGGGTCATGCGGGCTTCTACCGTCGATTCATCAAAGATTTTTCTCAAATCGCTCGCCCGATGACCCACCTCTTGGAAAAAGATACTCCTTTTATCTTTTCCAAAGAGTGTCTTGAAGCCTTTGACTCGCTTAAGGATAAGCTCACTAAGGCACCCGTCTTAGTCACCCCCAATTGGGAGCTGCCTTTTGAGTTAATGTGCGATGCTAGTGATTTTGCTATTGGAGCGGTTCTTGGACAAAGAGTGAACAAACACTTCCAACCGATCCATTACGCTAGCAAGACAATGACAGGGGCACAATTGCATTATACGACAACCGAAAAAGAGCTTTTAGCTGTTGTCTATGCTTTTGAAAAATTCCGCCCCTATCTTGTCCTTTCCACCACCATTGTGTATACCGATCATTCCGCGCTGAAGTACTTGTTGACAAAGCAAGATTCCAAACCAAGACTTCTTCGCTGGGTTTTACTGCTCCAGGAATTTAAAATAGAAATTCGCGACAAAAAAGGAGCAGAAAACCTAGTCGCGGATCATCTCAGTAGACTTGAGGATCCTTACCAAGGGGATCATCCGAACAAAGAAATCAATGATTCTTTTCCCCTGGAGACCTTAATGTCTATCAACTCTACTGCTGACGAAACCCCGTGGTTCGCAGACATTGCAAACTACTTAGCGGGTGGAATCCTCGTTGACGGGTTAACATCCCAGCAAAAGAAGAAGTTCTTCAAAGACATAAAGACTTACTTCTGGGATGACCCGTATCTTTTCAAACAATGTGCTGACTTGATTATTCGCCGATGTGTTGATGGACCGGCAGCTTTCGAAATCCTTGATGCTTGCCACAAAGGACCCACTGGTGGTCACTTTGGTCCCAACTACACCGCCAAAAAAGTGTTTGATTCAGGATTTTATTGGCCCTCCATTTATCGTGACGCTCACGATATGGTTAAACAATGTGATGCTTGCCAGAAACAAGGCACGATCACACATAAAGACGAGATGCCTCAGAATTTCATTCAAGAGTGTGAAATCTTTGATGTTTGGGGTATCGACTTTATGGGGCCATTTCCTTCATCTAAAGGAAACAAATACATCCTTGTTGCCGTTGACTACGTCTCCAAGTGGGTTGAAGCCAAAGCTTTACCTACTAATGATGCAAGGGTGGTTTGTAACTTTTTGAAATCGCTGTTCTCTCGATTCGGCGTTCCTCGTGCTATTATCAGTGACCGCGGGACTCATTTTTGCAACGATCAATTTGCAAGAGTCATGGCCAAGTATGGTGTCAATCACCGTCTTTCCACCGCTTATCATCCCCAAACCAATGGGCAAGCCGAGATATCCAACCGTGGATTGAAGCGAATTTTGGAGCGCACTGTGGGAGAGCATCGTGCCGCGTGGGCCGATAAGTTAGATGATGCTCTGTGGGCTTTCCGTACTGCTTACAAGACCCTGATCGGTTGTACACCTTATCGTCTTGTGTACGGGAAAGCATGCCACCTTCCCATCGAGCTGGAGCATAAGGCGCACTGGGCCTTAAAGTGGGCTAACTTCGACATCAACAAAGCCGGTGATCATCGCAAGATTCAACTCAACGAGCTCAATGAACTGAGAAATGAAGCTTATGAGAACTCGCTGATCTACAAAGAGAAGACGAAGATCCTCCATGACGCAAAAATCAAGAACCGAGAGTTCCATATTGGTGATCAAGTCTTACTTTTCAACTCTCGGTTGAAGATCTTCTCTGGCAAGTTGAAGAGCCGCTGGTCTGGTCCATTCACCGTCGCCAACGTCTTTCCGTATGGGACCATTGAGCTTTCTCAGCCAAATGGGCCCAATTTCAAGGTGAATGGCCAGCGTCTGAAGCTGTACTTTGGTGAGGACATCTCTCAGGAGATGATTCCATCCCTCACCACGTTCCCCATGAACTAAATTTGGGTCGAGTCAGGCTCGTGACTCGATTATCAAAAACAAGCGCTCCTCGGGAGGCAGCCCGAGTATCTATCCTTTTACGTTTTAACCTCCTAAGTGTAGGGGGGCCTGCATAGGTGTTAGTATTTTTGTGGTGATGTGATTACAGGGATAAGTGCACTCTTGGAAACTTTGAAGAACCGTGCTCCCGTGTTATCCGAAATCCGGTTCTATCTCTCAACTATCGTGATTCAATTTTCTTCATACTCACATTTGAAATTGATCACTTTAGTCGTCTCTTCCTTAGCTTGAGTTAACCAACGTGCACAATGTCATAAGTGTAGGGGAAACTTTTCCCACATGCTTAAACATTGAGGACAATGTTTATCTTAAGTGTAGGGGGGACTTCTATCGAAGTTTTAAGTGGACTTTTCCATGAAAATGCCTTCAATTAACCGGAAAATCATCTTTTTCAACATTTTTCAAATTTTTAGTTAACTTTGGCCATTTAGTCGTAATTTTTAAAATTTTTATCGTTGCTTTCATATGTATATATTCCGCAATAAAGTCAAAAATATTAATAAGTGGTGTAGCTAGTTTAGAAATCTTTGACATATTAGGCCTGTTGCGTTTATTTTGACTCAACCCGAATAGACTTATCCAAGTTTATTCTAGCTAGTATCCTTAACCATGTAGACCTTAATTGGTTTATTAGGCTAAGTATCCACGAGTCTCATTACTTGAGATTTTAAATTGTGGAGGACGAGAAATGATAAAGTCAATTATAAGTCGGTATTCTTGCACAAGCTCACTTGGTGTAATTATTTGCCTATTCTCCCATCACTTGCTAATAATTTATCTGCAATAAGTAAGGTCTTACGATTTGAAAAGTTACTTAGCTTCTAGCCCAAGATCGTTTAAAAGTTGCTCGGTAATGATAAGAGTTCATAGCCAAGGCATAACTTATGAAGCGGGGCGCGAAGATTGGCGAGTCCAAAAAGGCCCTAACAAGGCATGAGAATTCAATTTTATTGCTGAAGATCCAAAGTGATGTGAAAAGCATTATTCCTAAAGTCAATATGAAGGATCAAGACTCACGACGAAAAGCAATCAACTCCCATAAAGATCATGGAGAAGTCTATCCGAAAAGACCCTAACAAGGTATGAGGATAAATAGATCCAAGTCCGAAAAGGAGGCGGATCGTTGTATCTCAAAATCCCAATTAGAGATTGAAGAAATAATCATGAAGTCGTGGTCAACAAAGATTGGAGAACCCCTCAAAAGTCTCCAAGTGAAGAAACTCTATTATGATGAGAAGACCATTATCTCAAGAACGTCTCTCGAAGATATGAAGTATGAAGTACATGCCAAATATCGGCCCGAGAAAGGTCTCAAATCGTGAACCAAGTTATGCCAAGATATGAACTTTTTGATATCCCGAGAAGCAGTTTTAAGAGATTTTGTCCTTTAGCTAACTATTGATCAAATCGTCCTACTTTGCTTTCAGCCCTAATAAACTATCGAAATAAGTCCAAAAATGCATCTTCATGATCATTCTAAGACAAAAATAAAATATAAGAGATACACCTAGGAATAAGGGAGTTTAAGCATTTAATTAAGCCATGTGTGTAAGTGTTTGAATTGCTAACTTATAATAACAATGATCTCGTTTTTAAGCTTAGTTTGGGGAACGTGAAACTTGAGGGTGATAAATCTTCGCAGCACCGAAGCCCTAATGTAAATCCTCGATCTCTTTGCAAGTTATTTCCATCCCTTTGTTTGCTTTAAGGTTTTAAATTTCTCTTAGTATTTTCATTTCCGTTTAGTAGTATATTAATAAGGCCAAGGTTGATTGATTATGAGGAAAGTGTAAATGTGCTTTGTCACTAAGCATTGCATGAGGGCATGGCAATGGTTAAGTGTAGGGGATTTGATAGGTGTGAAAACACCCATCCTTTTACCACTTAAATCGGGCTAAAACGAAACCAAAACACGTATTTAATATCGTTTGTTTGGAATTATGCGTGGTTTTTGTGTTTATTGTGTTTTCAGAGTCAACCGGATGAATAATGAAGAAAACATGGGATTACACGGGTTTTATCAAGGAAAAAGACTCAAGACGAAGTCTATTGTCCAAGAGATGCAAAAGATTTGAAGTCATTGTGCCTATTTGAAGATTTATCGAAGAATAGAGCCAAAGATGGAAGATTCATATATGTCGAAGAACTCGAGTCTATAAAACAATAGATTAAAAGACGAGTTGGAATAATTCACCGACACTTCTCAAATCCAAGGCGGCAACGTTTATTTAAAAGACGCATGAAGACTTAAGAAGAAAGAAGAAAAAAGAAGCCCAAATCAAAGCCCAATCAAAAGCCCATCACCACCATGTACACGCCTATATAAAGGCCCTTACTTCACAAAAATTCACACTTAGTTTTTAGTTTTTAGTTTTTTTTCTCTCTAGTTTTAGAGAGAGAAAGTTTAGAACTTTCTCTCACTAGATTTCATCTTTTTTCTCTTTCAAAATTCAAACTTTGTATTACTTTTTCATTAATCAAGTTCAAGTTGTTAAGTTTTAATCTTTAATCTCATCCTTCCTTTCTTTTACTTTTATTGATTTTGGTACAAATCTCGCGTGATCCGTGTTGTTCATCTATGATTTGTACTTAAAAAGTTGTTAACTTTTTATGTTTCCTTAAGTTTTTACATAAATAAGCTTTGAGATCCTTGTTCTTATTGGCTTATTTGATGATTTAGCTTATTTACTTTTTGAAGTTTTTATGAAAAGTTCATATTTTTATTGATTTGATTTAAAAAGTTGCTTAATTTCGGTTTGATAAGTTGATTCTAGTACTTATTCGATCCGGTTTAGGTATTGATTCGGGTTAGTTTTGTGATAAGCTCTCAAATATAGCTTATTCACTTGCTTAACCGAATTCCACAATTTTAGGAAGAGGTGCAAACACCCTTTCCGATTGCCCCATTCCGAGCAGGCTTCACATTCCGATTGACCAATCGGAAGAGGGCTTCTCCCTTTTCCGATCTGCACCCTTTAGTTTTTCCGATCGGTAACATCTCTACATTCCGATTGATGCAAGTTATACTATATTCCGATTTGCCCATTTCTCCAGTATTCCGATTGAGTCAGTTTCGAGCATTCCGATTGGGAAGTTTTGCACATATTCCGATTGTACAAAGTTTTCAAGCATTCCGATTGGTTCCATTTGGTTATTCCGATTGTTCTTAGGCTCGTATTCCGATCACCACCAATCGGAATACATTCCGATTGGTACACTTTTTCCAATTATTCCGATTAAGTTGTTTTACTTTGCTCCGTTCTTACTTTCTTTTAGTCTTTTCCAATCAAGTTATATTTTTCACAAAGTGTTCCAAGTGTTAGTTTTTCTTGAATGTCTATTTATTTTTCTAGTATAATCCTTAAAATTTCCGAGCATTTAATTTTAAGTTCGTCTTTTACTTTAATCATTTAAATCTTTAATTTTACTCTTCGACACTTAATTAATTGTTATTAGTTTTAAATAGATAAACAAACCAACCACTTTTTATTAACCAAGAACAAATCATTCCACTTAAGACCGAGATCAATTCGAGAGGATATCGAGAGTAAATTGAACCTAGCAAAAACCTAGTATCAATATACAATTTGTCAAAGCAACAATACAACTGTTTAATGAACAGTTTTGAGTGTTCTAATCAAATTTGAGAGTGTGCAAATCATTAGCCCTATTAGATGTTTTTAGGATTAAGACCGAAATATAGCCTCATACTATGTTAGACTATGAAAAACTTAATAGAAGGTGTTATCTAATTGATTTGTACCTATACTTGAACACAAAACATTTTGAAAATCTTAATAAACTATAAGCTCACAAATTGTGTTTGGCCCTCTAATATTAGAGACTCCATTCGAGCTCGATTAATAATTTAAACCCACATTTACACATGTCTAAAAAAAGTCAAAAGATATTTTCAGGAGTTGATAATGAATTAAGACTCAATTATCTATATTCACACATGCAAAAAAAATATCTATATTCACAACTCATTTTTATACGGTGATTTCAGTAACATCCAAATGAAAACTCCAGAATCAATTTCTTTGCATATTTGGATTAGTCAAATAACTTAGGCTCTTGATAGCATAAAAAATAATCTTAATATTAATTTGTGTATCGAGATGTGAGAACTTGAGGGGTGATATGATCTTCCTCCATGATTCCTGGGATAGTGTTTAACCTTAATTTCGCCAAAACTACTCCTAGTACTTGCAAGAGACAACACATAATATCTCTACTATTGGTTCTCTCATCTAATCTCGTACTTGCATGTTGCAAGTTTCATAACCTTAATCTTGAGTGATTCAAGATTTGTGTAACCCAATCAAATACTTTTAGTTGCTTTAAAACATGTTGTTTTGTACTAAGTCAACTTTCTAGTGGTTAGCAATTCACCATTTCAAATTATTCACCTAAAAACTATAAAAACTTGTAACGTAAAGAATATGCAATCATAACTTTGACTCCAAATTATGATGGATAAAGTTGATCCAAGATCGCCCTCAACTTAGGCTTACTCAAGGAGCCTAAACTTACATCTTAATACTTTATAAAATATTTTAATCATTTTCTAAATTTAGTAGTGTTAAAATTTTAAGCCTAAAACATTTCTTTTTTAGGAAAAATTTATGCATACGATATTTAAAAGTTATTCAAAATCCTGAGAGTTATGGATACACATTTAAGAAAATTAAATATTCTGTATCATAACTTAAAAGTGTTTATTATGTAGTAAATGTATACGTTTTTTCTAATGTTGGGTCAATAACAACCTTTTAAAATTAAATTTCTTTAAAACCATGGTTGTAACCGTCCTCCCATATTGTAACAGCCCATATCAACCATACTTATAAAAGCCCATTGCACAACCTTTTTAAAGCATGCATAAGACGGTTTTGGTTGTCGTTTTTGGTTTCAAACCCCTCGAACAGTCGAACATACAACTCAACCCTTTGCTGCCACTATATTTTTAAATTACTAAATCTACATCTTCGTCACAACATATGTATTCTGCTTATGTTTAAATTGTTTTTGTTGGTTATTTTGGCGGTGTTGCGTTGCAATTGTGTGTGACACATGTTTATATAGTTTAGCCGTGTTGAATGTGCAGTGATTTTTTTATTATAATTTATTCGTTTGCTTCAAAATATAGTCACAAGTATCCGCCATCGCATTGCGCAGGTACCCGGCTAATTTCTCTAAGCGAGTTCACGCAAGAGGATCCTAGACAGTCACTTGTGTCTCTTTAAACCATGCATGCATATGTTGCATGCGGTCGGGCCAAGTTAGAAAGATCTATCCATATTTTCTTCAAAACGTTGAGGAAGCTCAAACTAAATAAATTAGACCTCTAGATCTATTTAAACTGGACTTCATATCTTATTCGTTTAAGATAATGACCTTTCGGCTCATCCATACCCGCAAGCTTTTATAATAGAAAAATAGTTAAAGTACAACTTAACAGTGTGCATCAATTAGTTAAAGTACAAACAGAAAGTAAAGCTCTGTAGAGCCAAACATCCAATTTGCCACACACATGAAGAAGTGCCTCTTTGATCTTTACAATGATTAAAAAAGAGTTATAGGGTTTCAACACCCTTGTATGGACCACTTGCTGCTTTTAACTGTTTACACTATGACATATAACTTTACAAGAATTGTGTGGACCAGTTAGTATTATACGTAGTACGGAGTATTTCTTTTCCTCTTCCTAATACTCTCTTTCATCTGTTAAAATCAAATTCTCAGTACCATCAAGATCCGGCCACTTATACATCAACATCCGATCACTTATATATCAAGATCCGACCACTTATATATCATGACGCGATCGCTAACAACATCAAAATCCGGCCACTACTTTTATATCCCAATTACTTCTTCTCTTCTCAAAACATTAACATCATATAAATAACCATACTTTTCTGATCCGGATCTGAATCATCGAATCTGCTGTGTACAACATCGAAATCATAATGTTTTTTCAGAACTATGGATTTATATAAAAATGAAATCTAGTTTAAGATTAACATTTTCCGACGGGATCTGAAGGTCTGGTGGTTGCGCCGGAGCTCTTTTTATCAATATGGATTCATAGATTCCAGATCTAGATTTCTAAGAATGATTCACAAATCTTAAACCTTTACCAGAATCATTTTCCTTCCAGATCTAGGTTTCCTATATTTTTGTTATTTGGTGTACATAAAAAGGAGATGCATTAGGGTGGGTAAGAGAGAGAAAGAGATGAATATGTATCAAGACAAAACTGGTTTTAATAGTGAAAGTTTAAGTGACAGACACTCTTTGTTAAAGGCTAAATGTTAAAAAAAGGTGTATAGACACTGGAATGTGGGAGTCTAAACCCACAAGCCCTTAAAAAAACTTGACCTCATTGGATGTATGCAATTGTTTCAAAAAGAAAAAAGATAGATCAAAATTTATAAACTAATAAAATTTAGATAAATTACCCCCTTTTCATTTGTCCAACCAAATGGAATCAGACTTGAGGATTTTGACATATTTATCTTTTATTGGTAGTATATGAGTAACCTTTATTATTGTTTCGTTAAACATATTACACAAGACAAAGATGTTCATTTTTACTACATAATATCTTCTAGTCATTTTACATATGCAAGATAAGATTGTGATTGTAATGAGATAATTGTACATAATACGTTTACTGCTAACATAAAGGAACAAATGCAGGTTTGATCCTTATGAAAATTTTATTCGATTTGTTAGTTAGTCGTACCGTTCGGTCATTTCTGCATTAGAAATTAGAATCCTACCTTATAGCTTCTTGGTTTTTCCAAATTAAGAGTTATTAACATAGAAATGGAGTTTCTGAAGGGTAACTACTTTATTGCAGCCCAAAAGACAATCTCAATAGAAAACTGCAGATTCCCAAACCAAGTAAAACAACCAATTTGATCTTATAAGATTCTATTATTTTGTTAATACTAAGTGGGTACTTGAAAAAGCTGAGCAAAGAGTTAACTTTTTTAAGTTTATTCGTCTAACATAAAACCTTTCAAGTGCACGAGCAACACGTACGTATCTGATCTTTATGTCTATTTAAATAAGCTTCACTTACTTAAACAATAATAGGGTATTATTGTTCCCTTTAGACTACTTGTAGAAGCACATGTCTAAAAGAACATCCACAAATCAACCTTTCCACTATATACATTCCTAGGCATATGCCACTTTCTTTTTCCTTACCAATTAAGTAGTTTAGAAGAATCCATTTGTAATCCACATCAATGTATGCATGAAACTTTAACAAAAGTATTGAGAACACAAATTATAAGTATATTATTGTGTGCCTGTGCTTCTATAACCGGTGATGAGAATAGCAGTATAGCACAAATTATAAAGTCTTTAATTGCATATGAATTCATTAGTGTAGGGTTCTCGAAGCAAAGAGAGTCATTTTTGGTTTATATTTGTATTGAAATGTGATACCGAGGGTGATCTTCCTCCATGATTCGTGGATTAGTGTTAAATTAACCTTAATCTTATCAAACTACGCCTGGTATAACTTGGAAGACCCAATAAATACTCTATCTTTAAAATTGGTTCACTATTCTAATCTGGAAATTGTAAGTTAGATAATCTTTATCTTGGATTACTAAAGATTTGCCTTCCCCTATCAAATACTCTAAATTAAAATAATTGTTGTTATGTACTAAGTCAACTTTCTTATTGTTTGCAATTCACTACTTTTAGATTGCTTACTCATAAACAGTAAAAACTTGGAATGCAAAGAATATCCATTAAAGTTGTGGTATGGATATAAGTTGATCCAAGATTTCTCATTTGACCTTTCAAGTAGAAGCTTGAGATATTACTCAAGCTTTACATCATATAACAACCCTTAATGAGTTAAGTAACAATGCCACTTCTTGCAGATGCTACGTGTTGTTGGAAAATCTTTTGCAAAATATGATTTTTGCAATACTTTGTGTTATGTTTAGTCTTATATTCGCCTAAAGTCGTGTCTAGGGAGAGTGTCGATTAGCCTAGTTTCCTAATAGCTAAGAATAAAGGTCGGTTGGCAATGTCTAAGCCCAACCCGACCCGTAAGACTTGTATAGTCGGTTCCCCCTCATCTCTATAAAAGGAGGTGAGGGGGAACAAACCAATTACGTCATTCTTTCAATAAAACTAATCGGGAACGATTAGGGATTACCTTGTGGGCGTCGCTTTTCTGTCGATTCTGCTTGTGTGTGTGTTCTTCGATCGGTGATTCCGCATCTAGTAATCAGGGTTGTAGGGAATAAACCCTACAAGTGGTATCAGAGCTCGGTTCTTCGAGTAACTGGTTATTAGGATCGATCGAAGAGGTTTTCTTGGTGATCGAGTTTAGATCGTCAAGGTAGAAGTAGCAACGATTGACTGAAAAGGGTGTGTTGGTTTTTCGGGTTTGAAAATCAACAAGATCTTCCATTGTTTTTTTTTTTGTGTCGCTGGAGTCACAGAGAGAGAAGAGGAAGAAGATAACTGTTGGTTTTTTTGTTTTACCTAAAAGTCAACGAAGAAAAAAAAAATCTACTACGAAGGTTTTGTTGGGCCGGTGTGTTTGGGCCTAATATTTATTTAAGCCTATTATTAATTTGGTTTATTTTGGGCCAGATTTGTAAAAGGATTATTATATTTATTTTTGTTTTTGTTAAAACAAAAAGGTTAATACTTCGTAGGGATTTTACACAAGGGGGACTTCGTAATTCGTGATTGTGAGGTTTAACGTATCACAAGGTTTAGCGAGTTATCGAAGGGGCTTTGTCGGTTTGTGATTGTGAGGGTTAATCACAAGGTTTAGCAAATCAACAAAAGGATAAAGAATGACGGGAGCCAAGTTTGACATCGAAAAATTCGATGGAACTGGCGATTTCGGGTTATGGAGAATCAAGATGCGTGCTTTATTAATCCAGAACGGATGTGAAGCAGCTCTGGAGGTTTTCCCCGCGAATATGGAAGCTGAAGAGAAATCTAAGCTTGACAAGAATGCTCACAGTGCCATGATTTTGTGTTTAGGTAACAAGGTCCTGAGAGAGGTTACCGGGGAGACGACTGCAGCGGGGGTTTGGTCAAAGCTCGAGTCTTTGTACATGACAAAGTCATTGGCCAACAAGTTGTACCTGAAGAAGAAGTTGTATACATTCTACATGCCGGCTGGACGAAAGATTTCCGAGCATATAGATGAGTTCAACAAAATCGTTCTTGATTTAGCAAATATTGAGGTAAAATTCGAAGATGAAGATCTTGCTTTATTGTTACTCACGTCTTTACCAGCATCATACGAACACTTTGTGGATACCTTGCTTTATGGACGGGAAGATTTGACTTTGGAGGACGTGATGGCCACACTAAATTCAAAGGAAATCAAAGAAAGGTTCAAGGCGAAGGGGGATGATGGTGAAGGGTTATATGTGAGGGGAAGAACCGATCGCAGGTATTCGCATCAGTCAAAGGGAAAGTCAAGATCGAAGTCTCGAGGTGGAAGACTCAAATGCTTTATTTGCCAATCTGAGGAGCACTTGAGAAGAGACTGTCCGAAGAATAATCGCAAGAAGTCAAAAGGTTACGTCAAGAAAGATGATCAACCAAGCTCCAGTGGTTCGATTTACGATGATTCTGAGGTGATGATGGTGATGAGTGCAGAAAGACTGCAAGACTGGATCATGGATTCAGGAGGTTCATATCACATGTCACCCAGGTTAGATGTATTTTTTGATTTTCTGGAATGCGATGGGGGCAGCGTACTGTTGGGCGACAACAGGGAGTGCAAGATCAGGGGTATTGGCAAGGTAAAGGTACAACTGAAAGATGGGTCAAGTTTTGTGTTAAACAATGTCAGGTACATTCCTGAATTGAAAAGAAACTTGATATCGCTGGGAACTCTTGAAAAAGAGGGATATACCGTAAAATTGCAGTCGGGCAAAATCAAGGTGATTAATGGTTCTAGGGTTATTATATCTGGAACCAGAAGGGAGAACTGCGTGTACTCTTTGGATGGCCATGCATTGGCCGGTGAGCTTAATGCTAGTGTTGAAGAGAAAGACAGTCTTGTGCAGGTTTGGCATAAAAGACTAGGACATATCAGTGAGGCGGGACTACACGTGCTGGAAAAGCAGGGTTTGTTTGGCAAGAAGAGTCTAGGTAAGCTCGATTTTTGTGAGAATTGTGTTCTGGGAAAGTCACATCGAGTACGTTTCGGTGTAGGAAGGCACACTACTCAGGGAGTGATAGACTATGTTCATTCAGACTTATGGGGTCCGTCTCAGGTGGAATCATTGGGAGGTAAGAGGTATTTTTTATCTATAGTCGATGATTATTCCAGAAGGGTATGGGTTTATGTTCTCAGGTTCAAACATGAAGCATTTGGGAAGTTCAAAGAGTGGAAGCAGTTAGTAGAAAATCAGACTGGGAGGACGGTTAAGAAGCTTAGGACGGATAATGGTCTTGAGTTCTGTAACCGGGAATTTAATCAGCTATGCACTGAGAGTGGGATTGCTAGACATTTGACGGTTGCCGGGACGCCGCAGCAGAATGGGTTAGCAGAACGGATGAACAGAACTCTCATGGAAAAGGTACGCTGTTTATTATTACAGTCTGGATTGCCTAAGACCTTCTGGGCGGAAGCGACATGTACGGCCGCATATCTTATAAATAGGTCACCATCGACAGCGATTGAGAAGAAGACACCTATGGAGATGTGGTCGGGACATCCTAGTGATTATGGGATGTTGAGGGTTTTCGGCTGTGTCGCATATTCACACGTTAAACAAGGTAAGCTCGAGCCGAGAGCGGTAAAATGCGTTCTTTTGGGGTATCCTGAAGGTGTGAAGGGGTACAGACTATATAGGCTTGATAATGAATCGCCTAAAATAGTCACAAGCAGGAACGTGGTCTTCAATGAAAGTGTCATGTACAAAGACACGTTGAAGGATACTGGTGCAGGAAAAGATAAGTCTGTTGAGGAATTACAAGTTGAGGTGGAACTGCAGAGGTTAAATAATCATACGCCTGAGGAAGACCATCCAGGTCAGGAAGATCAAACAGGTCATGAAGATCAGTCAGATCAGGAAGACCAGACAGATCAGGAAGATGGCAATGATGAAGATGCAGGGGTTCAAGAGATTGATCATCCACCGGATCTCACAGATTATCAATTGGTTCGGGATAGAGAACCAAGGACAAGAACGAGACCGGCAAGGTTTCGGGATGAGAGTAATATGGTTGCTTACGCGTTCGCTGCAGCAGAGGAAGAAGATACTCATGAACCATTGACATACCATGAAGCAGTTGCTTGTGAAGATAGTTCTAAGTGGAAAGCTGCTATGAAAGAAGAGATGGATTCTTTGAAGAAGAACAAGACCTGGGTGTTAGTAGATCATCCAGCTGGGCAAAAGCTGGTGAGCTGCAAATGGCTGTTCAAAATAAAGGAAGGGATTGAAGGTGTTCAAAAGCCTAGGTACAAGGCAAGGTTGGTGGCTCGTGGATTCACACAAAGGGCAGGTATTGATTACAATGAAGTATTTTCGCCGGTAGTTCGACACACATCTATTCGGGTTATACTTGCATTGACTGCATGTAAAGATTATGAGCTGGAGCAGCTTGATGTAAAGACGGCGTTTTTACATGGAAATCTTGAAGAGGTGATCTACATGAGGCAGCCACCGGGATTTGAACAAGGTAACAAGGTATGTTTGTTAAAGAAATCTCTTTATGGTTTGAAGCAGTCACCTAGGCAATGGTACAAGAGGTTCGATGAGTATATGCTGAGCAACGGGTTTAAGCGTAGCAATTACGACAGCTGCGTATATTACAGAAGTTATGCACCAGGGGAGTATATCTATCTATTGTTATATGTAGACGATATGCTGATTGCTTGTAAAAGCAAGGCCGAGATCGCGGCTACCAAGTCTTTGCTTAAAAGGGAGTTCGACATGAAAGAGCTCGGGGAAGCAAAGAAGATTCTTGGTATGGAGATCTTCAGGGATCGGAGTCACAAGATTCTGAGGGTGTCACAATCCGGGTATATTTCTAAAGTTTTAAAAAGGTTTAGAATGGACAATGGGAAGTCGGTTCAAACACCATTGGGTGGGCACTTCAAGCTGTCGTTGAAGGATTGCCCGGTTAGGGATTGTGATGTTGAAAGAATGAGTAGGGTGCCGTATGCAAATGCGGTTGGGAGCTTAATGTACTTGATGGTGTGCACGAGGCCAGACATAGCGTATGCAATAAGTGTAGTTAGCAGATATTTGGCGAATCCGGGTAAACTCCATTGGAAAGCAGTGAAGTGGATTATGAAATATTTGCAGGGCACTGTAAACGTGGGTTTGGTGTATGGGACAAATCGTGGCAACCATGTGGACGTAACAGGTTTTGTTGATTCAGACTACGCTAAAGATCCGGATAAAGGTAGGTCTCTCACTGGTTACGCATTTTTAGTACAGGGATGTGTTGTAAGCTGGAAGGCAACGCTACAACACGTGGTGGCTTTTTCAACTACAGAGGCAGAATATATGGCCCTTACGGAGTCTGTTAAGGAAGCTATTTGGCTAAGGGGACTCTTGGAAGAGTTGGGCGTGAAACTCAACACTGTTGCAGTTAATTGTGATAATCAGGGCGCGATTCATTTATCGCGGAATCATGTTTTTCATGAGAGGACAAAGCACATCAATGTGCGTTATCACTTTATCAGAGAAGTCTTGGAAGCAAAGACGGTTGAAGTTCTGAAGGTGGGTACTGAACACAATGCTGCGGATGCCTTGACGAAGGTGGTACCTGGACGCAAGTTACAACACTGCCTGAAATTGCTGAGTGTTGGGATAGGCTAATATAAGCCTAAGGTGGAAATTGTTATGTTTAGTCTTATATTCGCCTAAAGTCGTGTCTAGGGAGAGTGTCGATTAGCCTAGTTTCCTAATAGCTAAGAATAAAGGTCGGTTGGCAATGTCTAAGCCCAACCCGACCCGTAAGACTTGTATAGTCGGTTCCCCCTCATCTCTATAAAAGGAGGTGAGGGGGAACAAACCAATTACGTCATTCTTTCAATAAAACTAATCGGGAACGATTAGGGATTACCTTGTGGGCGTCGCTTTTCTGTCGATTCTGCTTGTGTGTGTGTTCTTCGATCGGTGATTCCGCATCTAGTAATCAGGGTTGTAGGGAATAAACCCTACACTTTGGACATAATTTTATATATGTATATGTTATATATATTCGTAGTACTTAGTAGCTTTGCGTTCTCCTCGAAGAGAGCTTCGTAATGAGCTAGAGTATGTCTAATATAGAGTTAATATGAATGAGATATCGTGTCTCAAAATGAGTCACGTGAAACACAATATTTGGAAAATATTTTGTCTCACATCGCTTGAAACATGAAGTGAAAACATGTTTATAAGAAAATCCTAGTTTCTACCCTACAATGTTCATTTGTGGGTTTTTACTCCCACACCTACGCGCGCGCAGGTGTGCATAAAATGAGATTTCTAGGTCAAAAACGGGTTCGAAGCTACTGAACTTGTGCACGAGCGCGCGACCTGCGGACACGAATGCAGCTCCGAAAACTGGCTTGGGTGCGGGCAGATTTCGATATCTTTTTAGCTGCGAATTCGGATTTATTTTACGAGCATATATTCTGTCTTGGTGACCAAGACATGAATTGGCTATACAATAATTCATTCTCTGTTTTCGACATCAGAAAAAAGCAGTTTTTTCTAACTCCATTACCAGACAGTTTTCCAGCAGCTCGCCGATCAGAAACACGCAAGACTTCCGTGATCTTTCAGACAAGTTTGTTTAGTCCGGTTGTACAACAATTTTGGACGTTTTACCCTGGGAAAGAGACGGCGAATCTGTTTTAAGGGAAGCGTGTTAAACACATGTCTCGTCTTACCATTTACTGCTTTCTTTTATTGTTAATTAATTTCTGTCATTTAAATTCTGTCAATTTAATTTCTGTTATTTTATTGTAAATTCAATTTTATATAATAAAAGTGTACACCGTTTCCTACACGTTTGTCGTTGATTGAACTATAAATGTTTAACCTACTAAACTTTCTGTTTTTTGTCTTATGAAGAAAGTTGTAAATGTGTTTGAGGTGTCAAACCTAAGTTTGTTTAGTTACCTTACTTAAGGAGTTGAATTCAACTTATATGTGTCTATACAAGTCTACTAGGAAAAAGAAAGATCCTATTTCGGTTCCAAAGGAATCATTCGTAGGACGTATCAAGGTAAAAAGAAAACAAAAAAAGGATGTTTTTCAGGTTTGTAGAAAATGTGCCAATGCATATGAACTTCCAAGGAAGCGCTGAGCAAGCTGATCAACTGTCGTAGATTTTTACATCTATATATTCGTATGAGACTTGATTTCCTCTATTCATTCAAGATAGTAACCTCGGCTTACATGTAGCGATTGAGTTTAAATGATCTTAAATTAGCTGATGTACAGCATCGACTACCCTTTTTACATTAGATCATATAACCATATATCGAAGCAACGTAGAGTCAAACATCCAATTTGCCACACACATGAACAAGTCCCTCACTGCAATGATTTCAAAAGTTAAATTTATGCAATTGCTACTCACAAATGTTGCTTTTCCTAATCTAATGTATTGCATCTCTACAAATCTTTAGAAAAAACTATAATACATAAACTTTTAAGATTCGTCAACAGTTGTGAGAATATTATATCTTCTTAGATCCTTCCTAATGTCCAACTGACTAAATCTGAAATAGAGTGGTCCTAATACGACCCATGTACTTCTAAAGTAACTGATTTTTGTATTAAATTATCGTTTTGACGATAATTAAATCGATAAAGGGACTCGTAAAGAGTTTTGCTTAAAAGAAAACGGGTCAAATGGTCCAAAAGTGTTCCAGATTGAACATTTATGGTTACATAACTTTTATAATCACAGGTTATGTACATGAGCTGTTGTTAAAGCGAGACAAAAAGAGTCATGACGGCCTAACTTGTCATGTTGAAAAAAGAGTCGTTTTTGTTACAAATTCGCGTTGGCTCATTTTTCAGTCGTTCCATTTTGTCACCTTAAAATTAAAATCTATGTAGCCTCTTCTGATTTCCTAACCTAAACAGATTAGGCAATATATGTAATGGACTTTCAGCACTTAAAGAGTAGTGCTTTAAAGCCCAAATGATGATCTTTATTGAGTGGATTCCTGTTTGCATTTATATCCAAACAAACTGCAGAATTTGAAACTAAGCGAGAAATATGCTACAAAATAACAGGCTCTATTAGTACTAATCTCTTTGTAATTAGCTAGTGTTCTTGTTAGACCGATCGACTAAATCGTCTGAAGCATGAATAAAATTGCCTTTGATATTGGTAGAAACACATGTCTCAAATGAATATTAACAATCTAGCCTTTTTTTTAGAACGGCAAATGTTAGTAGTTAGTGGGTCGAGTCGTGCAATGAAATCCAAGCGGTAGAATGTCTTTTTCGAACATTCATCTAGTTATGTTAAACTCCTTATCCGCTTCATCTGAGAGGCCTTTGGCAGGTCTTGAACCCAAGACCTCCAAGATGTTGGATTTAATCTTGACTGGTTCGGTTTTGGTCATTCAGCACCTTCGTACTTTCGTTAATTTAGTATTTACATAAAATAAAATATGTTTTAATTGGTAGTTTATAAACCGAGTCTTGAGGATAACCATGACTTAGTAGGTTACCGTGTTCCTTGTTTTATGGTTCCCAACTTGTTTTGTAAGGATATATATATAGCCTCATCCTTTTGTTGAATATAGTGCGAAGACCGAAAAAAGACCGACGCCGTAGAGAAGACCGAGGAAGCTCCGGCGTGAGACCGAAAAGACCGAGGAGCTGCAAAAGACCGGGCAACACCTAGACCGACATCACGTGACAAGAGACCGAAGGCTCACCTGAGAAATATTAGACCAAAGACCGAAGAGATAACCGTGAACGGCAGGTTGTCTAGACCGAAGCTAATAGCCGAAGACCGAACTGTTGAATCAAATGACCGAAGATTCACAGAAAGACCGAACAAGTGATCACAAGAAAGCAAGTAGAAAGGATTGTTTCATTGTATGTACGTGGTTGTGTAAGTAAGGAGGAGAATGAAAGCAGTAAAGAGAATCAAAGACGGAGAAAAGCGCAAGAGACACGAAGAAAAGATAGAAAGTGAAAGTTTATGGACATAAAATTAATAGTCGTGTGATAGGATCGAACTCGGGATTACGGGATTGCACACAATACGTAAAGTGTTAATTTTATTTAAATAAATATATTTTATATATTCATTAAATCAAACCGAGCTTAACTAAACGATCGTTAAATAAATTAAGAGTTAAGTTAAACGAAAGTTATGGAATTAAATAGAAGAAAAGAAGTAAACTGAAAGTTCCGGAAGCCACCCTTGGTGGGCTTTGGGTCGACGACTACAAGAAGAAAAAGGGGAAGGAAAAGGATTTTTTTTCCTTATTCGTTTATTACTTGGAAAGCAAGTTTTGCCAAGTCCTATATAAACACCCCATAGCCTCATAGTTTTCCCATCCCTTCCCTCTTCTCCCTCTTGCGATCGCCGACCAAACCCACCCTTAGGGTTTTTTGGTTTTCGATTTAGCTATATTCCACAAGTGTAGAAGCTCCGGTTTGCATGTGCTAGACTCACGGTTAGCCCGTTGCAGTACATGTGTACAAGAGCGTAATATAGTTTTGCTTAAAACTATATCTTGGTATTGTTCTTCACAAACCGTAATGATTGATTCGTTGGTGATCTTGTGGATCTTTGTTAGGATAAAGGTACGTACCCCTAATCGATTAATTATAATTGTGTTATTATGATCTTGTTAAATCGCTTCCGCTATTACGTGCTTTGATCTTTGTTTATGATTATATAATTGTTATGGATGTTATAAACCATCAGTGGCATCGAGAGCCGTTTTAACATGATATAATTATCGAGATCTAAAGGGTTTTTAACTAATGGTGATTTGAGTTAAAATTACATGTTGTTTTTAGGTTTTAACAAAAATTAGGGTTTTGTTTTTTTTGTTTTTTAAAAATCGGCCTAGCCGAATTTTGTTAAAAAAAAATTTATAAACCCTAAAATTACATGGTGTAATCTTTAGATGTTTGCATGAATTAATTGTTATGTCATGTATTGCTACGATCCGTAGTATTTTAATTGTTAAGATTATGTGGGAGATCCGTGATGAACGTGCATGTTTTTCACGGATCATATGGGATTTTATATGCTATTTGCATTATTTGATTCAAAGTTTTAAAATTAGGGAAGACTTTTTTATGTTTATAAAAACCCTAGATTTTATGTTCTTTGAATAAGTTGTTATGCATGTGGCTATTTGATTTGGTTTTTTTTGTACCTACTTGTTTTCATACGTTTTATATTAATTGTATATTGTAAACAAGGGTAATTTTTTCCAAGAAAAAATTAATATGGATTAAATCATATAAAAATTAATGAATTGTTTTGAGATCTAATTTACATATAAATTTGTGTTGATTGGAATTGTAATAATAACTTAACGGACTACTCAATTTTGACAAACAATAAAGTGGGTATAACGCACCGCTGGTCATGTACCCGGTTAAGGAATGAGGTGTTATGCTTCAGCGCTGACCAAATTCCCGGCTTGCCTGTGCGTCAAAGTTGGAATTACCTACGGTTATTATTTACATAATTCCTTAAGTTTGATTTAACCTCAATTTCACATCCAAAACACAATGAATAAGTTTATTGCTTTGTGCTTTAGCTAACTTCTAGCAAAAGTACGTTGTGAATTTAGTTGTGGGTAAAAAATTTTAATAGGTTTAACCAATACCTCAACTTGCAAATATGTGGCGAAATTTTTAGTCTCACCAAAAGGTTTACTAAAAGTTTTTATTAAACTAATGCTATGGAGATGTATGCATGCTTCTCCATACATGATTTTGACACCAAAATCAATAGCCTTAAATTTAAGTCTTATGCCATCTAATTGACGAACACTTGAAGTTACAATTGTCGTCATATGAGATTTTGGACGATGTTGTAATGGAGAGAAAACTTCATGACTGAATGAGATTGCACATGAAGGTTTTACATTTTTTAGATTAGTCGACTTAATTGAGTTACTCAGTGAGATCTAGAAACTTAAGGCGTAAAGTAGGGATAAAACATGTTTACAATGCAAAATGACTTTTGGCAATGTAAATCCCTAAAATATCTAGAAATTGCAAACTTGTTTGTCAATTATTGTTCGACAAGTTACCATGTTGAATACATTGTTACTAGCAGATCAACTGATGTGATAAGTTTATGTCAATATGGATTCTAGTTTCAAGGAAAATACTATGGTTTTATTACCGGGGTAATTTTATTTTCTTGAATGGTATTATCAAAAATACTAATGTTTGAACTTATTTCTGTAGAAATGGCTCAACCCGAAAACAATATGACTATAAATTTTACGTTCAAAGGTTTCTTTGATCGTCCTGAACTTACTGGCCCTAACTTCAATGATTGGTATCGCTCACTAAGAATAGTTCTGAGAGTAGCGGGTACTATCGATATTTTGACTACTCCTTTTCCGGAGGATCTTGTTGAAGGAGCATCTGATGCGCAAAGGCTTGAACACGCTGCTAATGTTAAGAAGCACTCTGAGGTGGCTGCTTTAATGTTAGGGAAAATGGCTCCTCCACTTCAACATAAGTACGACCTATTTTCTCCTAAGCGAATGCTTGATGAGCTCTAGGCTATGTTCGAAAAGCCGCAAGCTGTGGAAATCTACGACTTGGTAGATGCTCTGCATAGTTGCAAGCAAGCTCCTGGAAAGTCTGTAAGTGCCCATTATATGGAGATGAGGGGTTATATGGAACAACTCATTGCACTAGGACAACCCTATGATCATAATATGGCTATCAACTTGATCAATAGGTCCCTTAACAAGGACTTCAATGATTTTGTTCGAAACTATAATATGCATTGCACGGGGAAGACAGTTAATGATTTGCATGCAATGCTCATTGACTTTGAAAAGGGGTTAAAGGATAAGGCATCTACTTCTACTCCTCCTGTGCTTTATGTACAAAAGGGTGGAGTGAGTAAGGCAAAACCACACAAGAACAACAAGAAAGGAAAAGGCAAAGGCAAGGGTGATAAGGGCAAACAAGTTGCGACTTACTCTAAACCTAAGCAAAACTTTGTCAAGAAGAATCAATCTCAGAAGAATGAGACTTGTTTCCATTGCAAAGCAAGTGGACACTGGAAGAGGAACTGCCCTCTTTATCTAGAGGAGTTGCGAAAAATAAAGAAGAAGGCTGAGCTTAGTGTTGCAGCATCTTCAGGTAACTTATTTATGATAGAGTTATTTAATCTTACATACAAATCAAATTCCTGGTATATGATACGGGATGTGTTATTAACATTTGTAATACCCTGCAGGGATTTGAGTTGGAGAGGAAGCTTACCTATGGGGAACAATTTCTGCATGTGGGCAATGGCGCACAAGCAACGGTTGAAGCTATAGGAACACTTAGACTAGTTTTACCTTCGCGTTTAGTACTGAGTTTAAATAATTGTCATTATGCACCTACAATTGTTAGGGGTGTTATTTCCTTTTCATGTATGTTGGATCTTGGATTTATTCACACTATTGATAATAATAGAATTTCTGTTTTCAAAGATGGTTTATTCTATTTTGATGCAATTTCTGTGAATGGTGTTTTTGAAATTAACATGCATGATAATAATTCCAAGAAAAAGATTAATTCTGTTTTTAGCATGAATAAGAAGAGAAAGTTAGACAAGAACTCTTCTTATCTTTGGTATTGTATACTTGACCATATTGGGAAGACTCGCATACAAAAACTTCAACGTGATGGTGTTTTGGAAAGTATCAATGATGAATCATTTGATAAATGTGAGTGTTGTATCTCTGGAAAGATGACCAAGAAACCTTTTAATAGCAATATTAAAAGGGCTTCTGAACTACTTGGTTTGATACACACTGATGTGTGTGGACCACTTAGACATGTGTCAAGAAAAGGTGTTAGCTACTTCTTAACGTTTACGGATGATTATAGTCGTTATGTTTATGTTTATTTACTTAAGCATAAACATGAGGTATTTGAAACATTTAAAGTGTTTAAAGCGGAAGTAGAATTGCAACAAGGAAAGTAGATTAAAGCTATTTGTTCTTATCGAGGTGGTGAATATTTAAGTCAAGATTTTAAAGATTATTTAAGTGAGAACGGAATTGTTCAGAAACTTACTTCTCCATATACTCCACAACAAAATGGTGTATCTGAAAGGAGAAATCGTACATTATTGGATATGGTGCGATCTATGTTTAATCTTATAAATTTACCTTTATCCTTTTGGGATTATTCTCTAGAATCTGATGTTCGTATTCTGAGTATGGTTCCCACAAAGAAGGTTGATAAGACACCATATAAACTATGGCATGGAAAAAATCCATATTTGTCTTATTTAAAGATCTGGGTTTGTGAGGCGTATGTGAAACGTGACACTGGAGATAAACTCCAACAACGCTCAGTAAAATGTATCTTTGTAGGTTACCCTAAGGAAACTATGGGTTACTACTTTTATTATCCACCTGAGAACAAAGTTATTGTTGCTAGGTATGGAGACTTCCTTGAAAATGATCTTGTAAATCAAGAATTCTGTGGGAGAAATTATGATCTTGAAGAAATTCAAGAAGATACATTGCCTTCTGAAAATACTAGCGAAGAAATTCCAATAGAGCCAGAAAGTCTGGGAGCTCCACCGGAACTAAATTCCTCCACGTAGGTCTAAAAGAACCGTACGTGCGCCAAGCAAACTATGTCTTAACATAGAGGATGATGAGGAGGAACTATCGATCCGCAATGCTTGATCCAGAAAAGTGAAAATGGATAGTTGCGATGAATGAGGAAATGAAATCCATGAAAATCAACGATGTTTGGATTCTTGTTGATACACCTAAGAATGCTAAAATAGTGAAAAATAGGTGTATTTTCAAGAAGAAAACCGACATGGATGGCGAAGTACAATCCTATAAAACACGTTTAGTAGCTAATGATTTTACACAAACTTTTGGCATAGACTACAAGGAGACATTTTATCCTGTAGCAGACTTACGAGCTATTAGGATTCTCATAGCTATAGCAGCATACTATGACTATGAGATATGGCAAATAGATGTTAAAACTGTCTTTTTGAACGGTCGCTTAGATGAAGACATCTATATGCAACAACCGGAAGGGTACATCGATCCTAAATATCCAAAAAGCGTGTGCAAACTTCAAAGATCTATTTATGTTTTGAAGCAAGCATCACGTCAATGGAATAAAAGATTTGATGAAGAAATCAAAAGGTTTGAATTTATTCAAAATCGAGATGAGCCATGTGTATATTGCAAAGCTAGTGGGAGTGATGTAGTGTTCCTAATTTTATATGACGATGACATATTAATCATTGGAAGTAACATTCCAAGACTTAAGGAAGTTAAAGATTATCTTGGTAAATGTTTTTCTATGAAGGATTTGGGAGATGCTGCATATATTCTGGGAATTAAAATCTATCGAGATAGGAAAAGACGGTTAATTGGTTTAAGTCAAGATGCTTATATTGATAAGATATTGAAGAAGTATAACATGCATAACTCCAAGAAAGGTTTTCAACCTATGGAGGTTAAGCATGAATTAAGTCTTGAGTTAGATGCATCAACTCCTGAAGAGGAGGCATACATGCAGAAGGTGCCTTACGCTTCGGCTGTAGGATCTATAATATATATTGTTATATGCACAAGGCCTGATGTGGCGTTTGCTCAGAACTTGGTCAGTAGATACCAACAAAATCCAGGGAAGCTCCACTGGACTGCTGTTAAACATTTTCTGTAGTATTTGAGGAATACGAAAAGAAATATTTTGGTATTCAAAGGGTAGCCATATACATAACTAAAAGTGATTTGGACTATGAAACTTATTGGAGATCTTAGGATGATGCTTTCAATTAAAGAACCTATTGATATATATTGTGACAATTCTGCTGCAATAATATTCGCCAATGATCCTGGAGTCATGAAAGGCGCCAGACACTTTAAACGTAGATATCACTATGTTCGAGAACAAGTTGAAGCTCGAGAAATAAAATTAATAAAAGTTCACACAGATGATAACGTAGCTGATCATTTTACTAAGGCTTTGCCTAGACCAAAGGTAGTTAAGCATGCCAAGGCGATTGGGCTGCAACTAGCTAGCGAATTCATGCAATAAATCTGTGATTAGTATTTGGATAAAGGATGTTAAGACATTATTGAATTGATGAAATAAAAATTGAGTTTTGTTTATTTTCTGTTATTTGATTTTGTATCCTATTTTACATGTTTTAATCTATGAATAATTGTTATATTCTAAATGTCCGTTGTCGATTAATAATATGGGAATATTATTAAACTAAGACAATTCAAAATAGTGACAGAGTATACTTGAAAGTATATTGGTCAATTTTGGATGATATTTGATGAATCAAATATTGGACTTATCCCAACTATATGATTTTACTTTATGGATCTTCGTCATTAAGTAAATCGTAAATAGTTATCCTTAGACCTGAGATACCAGGAAATTGAATTGAATGTAGTGCATTTCTGTAAGGTAACCTAATGCTAAACGTAACTGGTAGCTATAAGGGTTATTTTCAGAAGTGTTGCAAAGTTCGTAAGTTTTGCTTGTAATCAAAATGGGATTTGTTTCCTTCAAATTATTTTGAAGTATAATACAACTGGGCCCCTCGGGGGAGTAGTAAGATGTTTGTGCGGCCGCACCCGAATTTGTTTTGGTAATCTTGCTATATCCGTAAACGAGAAAGAAAATGGTTAATGAAGGAATGACTGAGATCCATATCCTATTAACGTTGTATTTGAAATGAAAGGATAATAATAAATGATGAATCATTTAAAAGGTTTTTCCAGGAGACCTTACTCGAGTTGTACTAGTGACATTTCTAGTGTAACTAGACGCTAGTCAATGTAATCACGATATTCGAATTTTGTCCAAGTGGGAGCTGAAAGTTTATGGACATAAAATTAATAGTCGTGTGATAGGATCAAACTCGGGATTACGGGATTGCACACAATACGTAAAGGGTTAATTTTATTCAAATAAATATATTTTATATATTTATTAAATCAAACCGAGCTTAACTAAACGATCGTTAAATAAATTAAGAATTAAGTTAAACGAACGTTATGGAATTAAATAGAAGAAAATAAGTAAACGGAAAGTTCCGGAAGCCACTCTTGGTAGGCTTTTGGTCGACGGCTACAAGAAGAAAAAGGGGAAGGAAAAAGATTTGTTTCCTTATTCGTTTATTACTTGGAAACCAAGTTTTGCCAAGCCCTATATAAACACCCCATAGCCTCATAATTTTTCCCATCTCTTCCCTTTTCTCCCTCTTGCGATCGCCGACCAAACCTACCCTTAGGGTTTTTTGGTTTCGATTTAGCTAAATTCCACAAGTGTAGAAGCTCCGGTTTGCAAGTGCTAGACTCACGGTTAGCCCGTTGCATTACGTGTGTACAAGAGCGTAATATAGTTTTGCTTTAAACTATATCTTGGTATTGTTCTTCACAAACCCTAATTGTTGATTCGTTGGTGATCTTGTGGATCTTTGATAGGATAAAGGTACGTAACCCTAATCGGTTAATTATAATTGTGTTATTATGATCTTGTTAAATCGCTTCCGCTATTACGTGCTTTGATCTTTGTTTATGATTATATAATTGTTATGAATGTTATAAACCATCAGAAAGAGCTAAGACAAGCAAGAAGAGACCGACCAAGTAGTATGTGACCGAGACCGTGTTCGTGAAAATGACCAAAAGAGCCGAGGCCATGAAAGATCGTCAAGATTAAGGGGGTGAATGTTGGATTTAATCTTGACTGGTTCGGTTTTAGTCATTCAACACCTTTGTACTTTAATTAATTTAGTATTTACATAAAATAAAATGTGTTTGAATTGGTATGTACTAGGAGCAGGTTTTAAGGATAGACTAGAAGAGTGGGTAGTTTATAAACCGAGTCTTGAGGATAACCATGACTTAGTAGGTTACTGTGTTCCTTGTTTTATGGTTCCATCCTTTTGTTGAATATAGTATGAAAATTCAGTAGTAATCTTCTGCGTTATTTTCTTTACATCATAAGTTGTTTTCTTTACATCATAAGTTGTGCTAGTTGATAATCTACACAAGAAACCTCCACCAAAAAACCATTTAGAGGAACTTTGGTAGCTAACTGAGCTAAGTCAGTTGGTTAACAATCTAGCCTTTTCACTATACATTCCTAGGCTTATGTCCCTCTATCTTTCCTGAACAATTAAGTAGTTTCTGAGAATCTATTTGTAATCCACTTCAAAGCATACTTGAAACTTTAAGAAAAGTAATGAGAATACAAATTATAACTTTACGCTTTAGTAGATTGGCATTGTCATTTGTGTTTGTTCCTCTCGAACTTTTGTGATGACTTTATTTGCTCCATGCTTTTTCCAGTTTAAAAAACTCGCTGCGTTGAAAGTTTTACTGGAATGGAATTTAGCAAGCATGAAAACAAGTTTTCATCCCTTCAGTGTGGTAAGAATAGACATAGAAAATCACAGGATATGAAACGTAACAAGAGGGTACTGCAGTACTGCTTGGGATTGCTAATGTAAGTGCTTAACCAACTTACCGGAAAAAGCGCTAAATCAAATTGAAGTGTTCGGACGAAAATGTTATACTAATGAGTAATGAATAAGCACATTTGTTAAGCAACTTATCTTTAGAAAAAAAATACTAAACACTCATTTTGCACCAAAACCAAAAGCATCTATTCACAAATATAGCAAATACATATACTTTCAAACAACGAGAAGATAAACCAATATAGATCAGGGATTTGATACGAGAACAAGCAAAGTTTCGCTATCATTCGTTTCTTATTGAGTCTTAAAGCAAAGTGAACCAAGACTAGTAGGAGGATGACGATTTAAACATGATACGAGGTGGTGGAGGCAATATGAATTCAGAAATATTCGTTATCTCAGTAGCATCCTTGAAGTTTCTCTCACGCACTGTTCTGATAAAATCTGAAGCTTCCCTATCGATATTATTTTCATCATCTTTTACCATTTTCAAAGATGAACTCTTCGTGTCATCTGGATTTACCAAATAAGAAACACGTTTTGTGCTATCTATTGGCTTTTGTGATCTAAGGCTTCTTGTGTATCGAGGAAGAGATGGAGCGGGAATATGCGTGGCTCTAGCCATTTGTTGTGGTGGTGCACTTGTCTTAAGGCCAATCATGGCAATAGATATGTAAGATACTTTCACGATATTCGTCATCAAATTCATCGATTTCTCACAAATGGATTTGTTGCTTCTACTTTTGTTGTTCATGGCAACTCTTGATGATAAATGGGAGAGAGATGTATGTCTATATATATGTGTGTGTACGAGGGTCGTTTGGTTATTAGGAAGCAACGAATGGATCTTCATATATCGTGAAGCATATAAGTACTTAATGATATGAAGAATTTAGTACTTTCTGACAATTCAACAATATTACAGTTTGTCAATATATCAGTTTACCAATTTATTCTTCATATCTTGAAAATTTTATCTGGATTCCTGACAAACATGATTCGAAACAAAATTAAATAGCAAGTTACTCGGAAATATAAAGTTCTCATGACTTGTAATCGCCATTACGTGTTTGGTTAATTAAATAAAAGTGATCTATTTTTTTGGCAAAGTCGGTAATCATGTTGATTCCTGGGCATCTATAAAGGTGTTCAGGCTGGATAATATTCTTCTGTTTTATGCTTTGAAATTATGCAGATTATGGACCATTTGCTCTCATTTATACTTCTTATTCCTTTTTGTTCGCTTTCATAATGACACGTAAATTTCTAAACATTTTTTCATGTATAATATATGCTATTGCAGGCATTGTGTAAATCAATTGATCATGTGTCTTTATATGTCACATAGCAGGACTGTTAAAGAAGTTGTAGTAACCATATACTGAAAGATTCTGAATATATATAAAAGCAGCAAATTTAACGTTGTGTTTTAAAAGTAATTATTCGATATAAAATCATCATAACAAAATCAAACAATCAGCTATAACAAATTAGGTTGCAGATAATACTGCGTGGAAATGCTTTGATCTTTTGAAAGTTGTGTGATTACTAGGTAATCAGTTGCTTGAAGTATGACAAATTGTGATTTTGAAACATGTTCGAAGTGCAGGATGGATTCCCATCCTTGTTAAGTTCTTTTTTTTTGGTTAACCATGGTTTGACATTTTTGGCCGACTAATACACGGGTTTTGAGCCCACCGCCACACACACTCAAACTGGGTAAAGCTTTCCCCTTTTCTTGAGGAAGTTGGTGGCCACGCGCTTAGAGTTGTTTGCACCTAGCATAATTGAAGTTGAGACCTCTCAATAGTCACTACTAGAAAAAGGACTTTCAGCGACAGAATTTCCGACGGAGGAAATCTGTCGCTAATTACTGACAAAATACCTACACATCCCCGACTGATATTGTGGTCAAAGTTCTACGAAGATTTTCAGACAATTTTGTGACGGATTTCCGAGGAAAAATGTTTTTGTCGGAAATCTGTCGGTTTTTGGTTTATTTTGCGACGAATTACCGACGGCCTGCCGACACTCTGATTATCCATCACAAAGTGGTCGGAAATATGTAAATATTTATGTTTTTTTAAACTTTCTTTGAATTTGTTTAAAAGACATAAGTTTTAATGATACACAAAAAAACTAGCGTAAGTCATATCATATTAAATTTGTTTAAAAGTACTTTTAAATCACACGGTTAACACTTATATTATGTTACAATTCAACATTCGTATTTATTATGCTTATTTTCTATTAACATTAAAATATTTTTTTATAAACTTTGAAAGTACTAATTTGTCATTAAAGTATCATGTCTTAAATAATCTCCGCTCATCTTAATTAATCAAAATACTATAAATGAATATGACATGGCTAACTAAAACTAGTCATGAAAACCGACTCATTAACGTCCTTACTTTTCTAACCCTTATAGTTTATAAAAGTTATCATTAAAAATATATATATAATTTTATAAATATTTTAAAATAATGACAACTGATTAAAACTTGAAATAAAAATTATTATTAAAACTATATACAAAATTTTATAAAATATTAAAAAATGACAACCGATTAAAACTTGAAATACTTTCCTGAAAAAATTATTAAAAACTTGAGTATCATTTATTCTAAACAAACTTTATAAAATATTAAAAAATGAATATTTAAAAACTTAACCGATTAAAAATAAACACCATTAACGGACTTTCATTTTCCAAATTCATTTCACTGTAAATAAAAACACCAAAAAAACACCATTAACGGACTTTCATTTCCCTCTAAACACCATTAACCCGTCGTCGTCGTCGTCGCACGCCGTCACCCGTCGCCGCACGCCGTCACCCGTCGCACGCCGTCATAAGGTTTTATCTCTAATTACTCTGATTTGATTTGATTCGATCTGATTTGATTCGATTTCATTGGGGTTTCGTATTTAATTTGATTTTATTGTATTAGGGTTTGGTATTCGAAACTAATTTTTGCCCTAATTTGAATCTAATTTAAGCTAATTTGAATCTGAGCTAATTTGTGTCTGTTTGTTTAAGCTCGATTTTGGGCCTATTTTTTGTAAGCTTGTTTTTAGGCTTATTCCGAAGCTTAAGGATGTTGTATAAGCTAATTAGTTTAAGCCAAAAATGAGTTCATGAAAGCTCAGCAGAAGCCACATAAGCTAATTAGCCCAAAAATAAGCTAATTAGGGGGTGTTTGTTTAAGCTTATCTTTGTAATGATATTTAGACATGTTGAGCATACGAAAAGGAATAGAGAGCAATTATGAATTCGATGGCCATGTATCAGTTAGACGAGGATTAATCGGCCTCGTAGACTTTTTTTGAGACACTGATACAGGTTTAATAATACAGTTTGTTTAAAGTGTGAGTTAGACATTAGGATTGGTTTAGTCAATGGTTGAGTTGATTACTTAGTATGCTTATCTTAACAATTTTTTATAAATAAAACTCATTTACCATCGTCACACTGTCATGATAACTTTTTTCTCCACAACCAGCTTGTAAATAACGTTAATTCTAGTG